>CM051619.1:45320871-47720871 GCA_028020825.1 Podargus strigoides
CTACTTTTTTCCTTGCAGAATTCTAGGCAGAGTCTGGCGCTGGAGTTGGCTGTCATGTCCAAGTCTGTCAGCTTTTTTTGTTTGAAACAGCAAGGGTAAGATGAACTGCAGGGTAAGATGGGCTGTTTTTGAGTACGATAGTCCAGTTATGATACCACTTCTTTTTTCCTTTTCTTTGATTTTCTTCCTTCTTTTTTTTTTTTTTTTTTTTTTTTAATTTTTTTCCCCCCTTTCTGTTCTTTTTTTTGGCATTGATGTTGGAAGTTTGGCATAATCTTTCATTTATATGAAGATGTGTTACCTTGCTGGACCGGTTCCTTAAATAATTAAATATGAATGCTAAAATTTAACAGTAATAAAATAGTCCATCTTGCCTTCATTCCATTTTACCCAGGAGATTTAAAAACAAGCATAGTGACCAATTAACAAGAAGTGACTGTTTTGGTACGGTGGTATATTGGATATGGTAAAACTCTTTCTTTGAAAACAAGTTTCTGGATACTCTAAAAGATTTTATGAGAAGTTCTTATAATTAAACTTGAATTGTTTATTCGACATTATTGGAAATTTCATTCTATTGAATTATGTTATGGAAAAAAATCCATACAAGCTCATTTATAACAAATATTTGTGATTGTAAATTACACTGAATTTTATTTTTTCCTATTTTTAGTAATTAGGCACAAGAGGAGTTTTTGTGCTTCAATTTGTCTCATTAGACTCTAAATTAGCATTAAAAATTATGCAAATTACTGTACAGTGTCTGTTGCCCTCTCCATTCTTTAGTGCCATGAGCAGGCAACTCCAGCAATGCATTATAACCTATCTTTATCTAGTTTATGCATAGCAGTCTAATGTTTTCATTGCTGCTCTATCAAAATAAGTGTGTGGCATAGCCACCCATGTTTATCTGAAATTGTGGGGCTAACTATAGAGATGGGAGATGTTCATTTTTTTATCTAACAGTCGATAAACAATGCTTTACAGCAATATAAATGGCAAAAAAGTCAAAAGCATATTTAAAATAGATTTCAGATTTTGTATTTCAGATATGAAATACCTTATTTCATATCTGCTCCTTTCATCAGTAGCTTATTTTTACAAAATACTTAAATAACGTTTATTTAGTGCCTTGAACATAAAGAACTGTATAAGTTCTTCAATATTAGTATTAACTGAGAGGTTCATTCCAGCTAGGATTTTTAATGGAAAAAACGTTCTAGTAACTGCTTTTTCCACATTGCTGTATATATATATTTATTTCTAAATCTTAAGAAGTCACTGATCATTGAGTCTCCCATTACTATATTTTGATTCCCACAGCTCCAAAAAGGTCTGTCTTTGTAAGTGTAATCAGTTCTTATTTTTCATTTCAGTTTTGTGTATTTGTACAAGCAGTAGACATAAGCCTGTAGCTTAAAGATTTTTTTGCACAGTGATTCCGTCTCCCACTGTGGCAAAAAGTGCTGAACGCTTATTAATTGTTTTCTGTGCATTGGTTTCATCTTTCTCCCCTGGTTTTCATTAGGTTCTGAGCTCATGCCCAAAGCCCTCTCTACCAGGATAGTGGGAGGCATTTGGTGGTTTTTCACTCTTATCATCATTTCTTCGTACACTGCTAACCTAGCCGCCTTTCTGACAGTGGAACGTATGGAATCCCCAATTGATTCTGCTGATGATTTGGCCAAGCAGACAAAGATAGAGTATGGGGCAGTTGAAGATGGAGCAACCATGACTTTCTTCAAGGTAAGCTTTATATTCTGTTTGAAAAGATCCTATATCCTGATCTTGGGGGAAGTTTTGTGCACCTTGCTGAGGAGAAACAGATATGATTACCACTGCTGTCAAAATCAACTGAACATCACTTTTTTTTTTGAGGATTTGCAAGGTAGAAAAGGAAGCAAATGCAAAATCTCACATGGGAAGTAAAAGGCAATTTCTTTGATTTTTTTTTGCTTAAAGAATTTAATTTGTAGCAGCAGAGTATGTGAAGAAACCTGAACACTTTGCTCAGACAGATGTCTGTATAGCTGTGTACAAGAATGAATTTTGTCACATTAGGTGTTATAGTATTTGCTCAATAGCATCATAGCCTTTGTTCAAGCAACTGAACTACAATAAGGATATTAGTGGCTGGACTGTGAAAAACCTTTTGGACTTCTTATTTTTGAGAAACTTTTGAATTAAATTTGGGGTCTGTATAAAAAGCTCAGGTTCTTCCAGTTTTTCTATTATTTTTTAACCTATTACTAAGATCATTCAATATGAAATATAGTGAAATATGCTACTAGATTAGAGACGAATATTTCTTTCTTAGGTTCATCAAGCATTTAAGTGGACTTAAATTAGTGAGAAGTATGCATGAAGGCAGAGAGGACAGTTTGTTCTATAACTCCTTGTGTTTGATAGCACAGAGGTGTCTCAGATCTTCCAAAGAGAGAGGTGTTTAACAATACATTTCTGATTTTTAGTACATTTTGAAGACTTTTAGCTAGTATATTCTGGTTTTATGACTTACTATGCTGTCACCTAAAGCTTTGCAGTGACTGTAACATGGATGTAGATAATACAGAAAAGTATAGATAGTAGAGAAAAAACAGAAGAGTTGTGTATATATTCTGCATTGTGTGTAAAAAAACATGATAAATATTCACATTTAAAATTCCTTTCAGAATACTTTCTGTTTTATCAGTAAGCTAAAAGAGGATTTAAATGGTATTTATTATATTCTCTGATATATAGACAAGTGAATATCAAGTAGGAAGTAACACTGCCTTTTTATATGACATTAGGGAAACTATTAATGAGCTATTGTGACCTGTTCTGGTGAACACAATTCAAAAATATGTTTAAAATTGGAAAGAGTTCATTAAAGGTGAAATAATGACTGTAGGTCTGGAAATAAGCTTTGTAGTTAGAGGCTAAAGACTGGCCTGTTTAAATCTGCTGAAGAGAAGGCTAAGAGGTGGCTTGATCATGGTCTGTAAGTGCCTTAATGGGATGAGACTTTTGACAGCAGACGACTGTTTAATCTAGCAGAAAAAGGCATAATGAGATCCAATGTTTCAAAGCTGAAGTTAGGCAAATTCAGGCTAGAAATAAGATGCATAATTTTAAGAGAGAGTAATTAACCACTCATACAACTTATCTAGAATTGGACTGGGTTCATCCATCACATACAGATATTGTGAAGAAAACAGATACAGTATAGCCCAAACATGTTGTGCTTTTGATGTAGAGGCTACTCGGTGATAGAGATAGTCTTCAATATACAGGAGCTCATATTAAATTTTAGTAGTCCCCTCCTACTTCAAAAATCTGTGAGAGTATGACTTCTGGGGGAGGTTGCACAAAGGTGATTAAGAGGATAAATTTATCATCTGTGTGTATGCTTTCCCTTAGCTGCTTTGTCTTATGAGCTAATTGAGTAAAACAGTGGCATTATATTACAACGAGAAAAGGAGGCATCAGATGGTTTCCTAATGTTTAATGAAATTATTGTATCTTGGTAATAGTTGTTAGTTTCAATCACAGTGAGACTCAGTAGCTTCCCATGAGACTGACAGTAACTTCTGCGTAAATTATCTATATAGCAATCCATTGAATTCTTTCTTATAAAAACTTTGGAACCTGGCCAAAGTTGTGTGGTGCATATACAAAAGAAGAGCATTTTTTTAAGGAGAACCTAAATGAGAATCAGACAAACTACCTCCAAGATTAAAACCTGCTGAAGTTAAAATCTTGGAGAGCACAGGGGACATAACTTGAAAATGCTGTTACCCTTGTTAGTCAAACATCCTTGTGAGACAGCTTCAATGAAAATGGAGAGTGTTGTCTCCAGAGGTTTATTAGGTGCTCCAGATCATCATATGCCTCCTCATGGTCTGAAAAACATGACATTACAACTCCTTTTACAAGCCAGAAAGTGGAAGAAATTTTCAATACTTCTCTTAAGATCCACTCATCTAGTCTGAGCATGGAAAGGAAGTAGTTTTACACGTCTGTTATATGCCTGGTGGGTCTGGTGGGCCTTTTCATTTGGAACAACAAAGAAAACCTTAGTATTATCCAAGAATTAGAAGGAAACAAATATGAATGCTAGACTGGTAGTTTCCACTCTTGATACATGCTTTGGTGTTTCTCAAATTGTGGCGTTTATCTTAGTTACAAAATTCTCTTCCTTTCTCTTGGCTGCTTTTGTCACTATTGACCATCTTCAACATTTTCAAGTTTCAGAAGCCTGTCTTCCTTCCTGTTTGGAATAAAATACAAATCATTTATTATTTTCATGGAAGTTATTTATCTCACAATAGCTGTTCTTGGATAAAAATGCTCAGATTTTTCATTTTCTCTAATTTCTGTGGTCCCTCAGTTTATGTTTCTCAAAATCCCACTGTCTGTTTTCTTGTTGAATGACAGTCCTGAAACTGAGAAGAACAATATTTATTCCACCCTGCTTCTATTTGTACCAGAGTTCTCCATCCTCACACACAAAAAACCCACTACAGTACATATGGTTATATGAGGTCTACAATTTTAAGGTGTTTTGTTTTGTTTTGTTTTAAAATTCTTTTTTTTTAAATTAAGTTGCTGTGTATCTGTTTTCCTCGTCATTTTTTGTATCTGTACCTTTCAATGTCAGAATTGTTTTCTTTTTTTTTGTACAGTACCATGCATAATGGAACTTTTCTCAGTTATGATTACTAGGAATTTGCATACCAAATAGTAAAAAACAAAGTAATTTTTTATTCTCTAATAGCAGTAGATTAGTGTCATTACTTCTGTATCACAAATTAAAGGTCTTCTCAGCTCTCTGTGAGAGTCATATATTTTATATCCTTGTTTTGCTGATAAAGAAGCTGAAGCACTAAAAGAAAATGCATCTTTTTCAAGACCACTTGGTGAAAGGTAAATAGGGGACTAATTCAGGAAAGCTGACTCACACACCTTGGAATTATATGATAGACTGTTCCATTTATCATTCACTTTTGCAAGTTTCTTTCCTTTTCTTCTTCAAGACTGATTTTTATACTCCAGCTCTACTTTTCTGCTATATCACCCATTTCTTCCCGCACTGCTTTCCACAAACATCCATGCTGCTGACCCTTTTCAGGAAATTTGGAGGGGCACCAATTCAGTGCTCAGTATCTATCTTCCTCTTCCAAATTCTCAGCCTGTTGTTAAAGGAAATAGCATGAAGCTATGAAGCTGTACCTGTACATTGCAAAATCTCAGAAATAGTCTCTTAAGGCTGAAAGAAGGAGTTGTAGGGGAATTTTCCCCCTGCTTGCAACTGGAGTACAAGTGACAGATGCTCTGAAATACATGAAAGAATAGCAGCAAGAATAAAGGCATGAATGCCATTCATCTGTCATGAATGATGGCACTGGCATGCATAAAGCCAGTTTAATTGCAGTGGGTTTTTCAAACCTGGGTTTGAACATTGTAACAGGCAAATGATGTTTATCTATTTAACAGATATGTGCATGTACAAGCACATGGGTGTATACACACATAAAACCTCTATTTGAATTCTGCAAATAAAATATTATGAAGTTTAGCAGTACATAACTACTCTTTGGTGGAATTGTTGCAAGCCAAAATGAAAGAAACACCACTTCTGAGCTTCTCAAATACCCGCTGTCTGACAGTGACTAGTGGAAAACAATTTTTTGAGTCTCAGTCTCCATTGATGATCTGGGTAGTGCTTAAAAAATAATTAGTAACAGATACTGCAGATATATGTTCAGTTTGCTTTAAAATTACTTCACTTTATAGATAAGTTGTATTTGAATGTAACTTGTTCTTATGCATAAAAACACATGTGGCACTTTTGACTAAAAAAGGAATTGAATGTAAATACCATGTAATCTTATAGTTTTTGTTTCCTTTTTTTCCTTCTTTTTGATCATCATGGTTTGGGTCATTCTGCTAGAAACACATACAGTTGAAATGCATTATTTCCCTTTTCCCATGATTATTCCCTCTTTGCAGGAATACCTACTCAGCCACTAATATTTTGAATGTACAAAAAAAAGCAGGCACAGTTGCAAACATGTAAAGCAAGGTCTGTGGTCACTCCGTACACTTACAAGAACTGAATCTGTGGCAGCAGAATCTGAGAATAAGATGTAGGCTTTGTCCAGGTCACTTCAAAACACATCTACATCACAAGGTTCTACTTATTTCTTTAAAAGATCAGGTAAGCTAGGTAGAGGTAGGTAGGCTAGATGATGCATTAACAAAGCTAGCTAACAAGAATAAAAATCACATTGCTCTTCGAAGCAAATAGATCTATCACCAAGTAGCCATGAAGTTTGCAGATTTGATCTATGACTCATCTTGGAAATGGGATTCAGAAAGAACTCTCCAGAGGGAACTGTCTCTTGGTTTAGCTAGTTTTGTGGGAGATCCTGCCATATGAACAACCTTCAGTGTTGAGTTCCTGCCCACTGAAGCAGCCTGAAAGCCTCCATTCATTAGCAGATGTGAACTCTTTGTTACGCCTTGTCAGTTTATATATGACACTACTGGAGTGTTGTCCAACCGCATTAACACTGCTTTGTGTAGAGAAATATTTCCAGTGCCACAATTGTCCTGGACACCACCTGAAGTCTTATACTGGTGATTTTCTTCTCCACAGTTATTCATTGCTCCAAACAGAATGCTTGTCGAGATTGGTTAAACCATCATTTTTGCAGTACACCTGGTGTAATAATTGCATAAGCTTTATTTGATATGGATACCTTTTAAACATTTTTCAGTATCCATGCATTAATTGAACTTTTGATGTATTCAAGATTCTATATCTGTGCAATAGAGTACTGATTTATACAAAAATATACTAAACCATGCTTTAGAATAGTAGAATCATAGGACCATTTAGGTTGGAAAAGACACTTAAGATCATTGAGTCCAAACGTTAACCCACTACTACCAAGTCCACCACTAAACCATGCCCCTAAGCACCACATCTACATGTCTTTTAAATATCTCCAGGGATGGTGACTTCCCTGGGAAACAGGTACCAATGTTTGAAAACCGTTTAGTGAATGAATTTTTCCTGATATACAATTTAAACCTCCCCTAGCACAACTTGAGGCTGATCCCTCTTGTCCTGTTGCTTGTTACTTGGGAGAAGAGACCAACCCTCCACCTTGTGACACCCTCCTTTTGGGTAGTTGCAGAGAGTGATAAGGTCTCCTCTCAGCCTCATGTTCAGCCAGCTGCCAACCAACACCCCAAGTCCTTTTCCTCTGGGCAGCTTTCCAACCACTCTTCCCCAATTCTGTAGCATTGCATAGGATAGTTGTGACCCAGGTGCAGGACTCAGCACTTACCTTTGTTGAACCTCATACAATTGGCCTTGGGCTATTGATCCAGCATGTCCAGATCCCTCTGCAGAGCCTCCCTACCTTCAGGCTTAGCAGCACTCCCACCCAACGTGGTGCCATTTGCAAACTTATTGAGGGTGCACTCGATCCTTTCAGCCAGATAATTGATAAAGATGCTAAAGGAAACTGGCCCCAGTACTGAGCCTTGGGGAACACCACTTGTGACCTGTGCCAACTGGATTCACCAAAACTCTTTGGGCCAGCCATCCAGCCAGTTTTTTACCCAGAAAAGAATACACTTGTCCAAGACATGAGCAGTCAGTTCTTTATGATCTGAGTAGCCTACCAATCAGAGGATTATCTGCCCATGAACACGTTGGACTAAAGATAAGCAATATATTTCTGAGCGTTTTTTTATTTTTTCAGGTATGGCATGTGATCTTTCAATTACTCATCATTTTATTGTATAGGAAATTATAGGGGGTAAATTTTTTTGACATCTTAAAAACTGAGACAGTCACTAATAATCATGATGAAAATCATAAAATATACGTTATTTTATGTTGAATTTGACTTAAGTTCTCATAGTAGATGTTTAAATGTTATTGGCAAACAAAATCCAGATAAGTTATGATGTGAATTCTGTTGTAAATCATTGTGATTTGAGGGCAGCATGAGAGCTTTTATTATGTTACTACATACTATTAGTAAACTCTTATTTCTAGTTAGAAACTACGCATTGTGAAAATTAAAAAAAGGATGTAATTTTGATTACATTAAAATATTTGTAGTCTATCTTTGCATTTGAGAAATGAAAGCAGCTCCCCCCCCAATGAGCTATTGAATATAGCAAATATCCTGCAAGCGTTCGAAAACTTGAATTTTTTGGTCTTTCTTTGAAGAACTCTTACTTTCTTGTACAACAGGAGGCCAGTGGTAATACAGAAATTGTTCTGTTTCTTTTTCTGTTGCTCTCACTGTCTTTCTGTTTCTCTGTCATTCATTTTTATTTTTTGAAACAAGCGACACTTACGTTCCTTGACTTACAAGGAATCTTCTGAAACTCTTAAGAAGCTTCTATGTACATGTCTAATAGATGTTTCATGTACTCTTTCATACGTTTCTGCTTTATGAAAATGTATCCCTAAAGGAACTTTCTGTGAAGAAGGAAGACTAGCACCAAACATTTTCTATGATTTTTTGGGGAAGCTGTCTAGCTCTTCATTCACCCTTTTACCTTCTCTGAGAATAGTTTATTTTATGCTAGAACTTCTTTCTAAGCCTATCTAGGTAGTTATCATTCAAGTATATTTTTATTCAGGTTAAATTGCTAAGGAATTTGCTTGAATTGAACAAAGACAGGAGTTTGGTTCCTTCATTTATTTTATGGCTACAACTAGTATATATGGTGCAGCTTTTGTTCCTTGGAGTACAGAGACACTGAGCATAGTTCATTACAGTTGTGCAAACCAAAAATGGTATTCTAGTCAGGGGTTTCACTACACATAAAATCAGAAGTTAGCAGAGGAAACACTGAAATTTCAGTTATAGCTTGCTTTTCCAGTCACAGGTGCCTCATACAAGAAATCTCTTATGAAATTAAGGAATTTTTTTTTTTTTACAGCCTGTTTATAATGAAGATTTGACTTTCTCAGTGGCTGTTTTTTATATTCTTCCTCAGCTAATAATGGATTTCTGGATTTATTTCCAAGATAGAGCTTGATTACTAAATACTCCAAATAAATTTCTTAACACTTCCAAAAAACATTAAGACTTTTGGTCTTAATCTTCAGGTCGTCAGTTTTCTTTTCAGAAATATAGAATTACTTTGATAAGTTGAGTCTCTAAATTTTAGTGGAATAAATCTAAAAGTAAAACCACCAGAACCTACAAATGTGGCAGTTGTAATATCTAGTGATTTGAGATTTTTACATTTGTTGACATTAGTGATGGAGTGAAGTCATTAAGAGCCTCCTGTTACTATGTATTTATCATCCAAATTGTTAATATTCTATTTTCTTACACTGTATTGCATTACACAAACCCTATATTAATATTATCATCTGTTAATGTAGCTAGTTTCACTACATAGGTAAAATGTGTATCAAAGGTCATTTATTATTCTTTTATAGATATAAGAATTGTAAAATGAAGTGCGGCATCCCTAAAATGATGATGAGTAAAACTAGGAATAGGCTATATTCCTGAAGTTTCTCAAAATGTGTAGAGCAGAACTGTATATATTCAAATTAATCAATTTCTCAAGGAATAATACAACAAATTCTAATTCCATAATAAAATTGACTGACTTAACTAGCACTATGAGGATATTTTTCTTATTTTAGATTATTGGTTTAAAGACTGTGAAGGTTTTCCTTTCTTGCATATTAGCACTGAAAGGAACATGCACCAAAAAAAAAGAGAAAAATCACTTTCAAATCATAGAAAAAGTTCACATTTTGGCTTACAGTCTGAGTTGGACTATGGCCAAAATTCTAGTCTGTGTTTGTAAATGTCGTATTTAAAAAGACTGAACTGGTCACAATGAGTGTTCCTAAAAGTAAGCCAGTGATTGCAAAATCCTGTCTTTCAAAAAAAAAAAGTTTAAACAACAAAGAATAAACAGAATCCACAACTTTGCTTTGCTCACTTGACTCCATATGCTTGATCATATTAGAGGTTGAGTACATTTATCCTCTACCAGCAGGGCAGATGTTGCTGTGTCATCTGCTGTATATCTTGTCATTTTTTTAAGATTTGAGACTCCAATTAATTTTTTAAAAATTAAATTAGGGTGACAGGTGCAGGCTTTTGATGTGTGCATCAGTAGTGCATTTGCATTGTTTGCATATTTTGTTGGAAGTATGTGGTAATCTTGACATATTATATGCCAGAATTTTCATGGAGACCTTAAAGTGAAGGGTACAGTGCAGCAAGCTCAGTAGGTGTTAATCAAGAAATGATGAAAAATATGAAAATATATACAGATTTCTAAAACCACTTCAAGCTCTAAGCGCTTTTATGCTGTCATTCTTTAAGATAGTTGCTGGATTTCCAAAATTGTGATATGGTTTAATTTATAACTGTTACAGAAACTCTTAATGTACTTAGAGGAAAGAGACGGTTGTTAAAGGTATTTTGTTTGTTTGTTTGTTTTTTCTGGATTAAAAAATGAATAGCAAGAATAAACAAGCAAAACAACTGACGCAGTAAATTTTTACAACATGGAATCATCTTTAAGCCCAAAGATGATAACACTTCAGTTATTGATTCCTGTTTCTTTAATTGTATAGTCAAGTTCTATTCACATTTGAATTTCTGCATGTATACGGGAGGTTAGTAGGCTGACACAGTGAAACTAACAACTTTGTTTACAGAAAAAATGAAATTTTCCTGTATCCAGATCAAACTATACCCTCTAACAGATTCTGAATCATTAATTCTCTCATGCAATTTTTTTTTTTTTTTTTTTTCTGTGCTTTTGAGCTTCTTGGTTAGGAGGTGAAACAGAGGGAAAATTATTAAAGCTAGAATGGAATAAAATTAGGATAGGAGAATAGAATAGAATAGAATAGAATAGAATAGAATAGAATAGAATAGAATAGAATAGAATAGAATAGAACAGAATAGAATAATTTCAGTTGGAAGGGACTTACAATGATCATCTAGTCCTACTGCCTGACCACTTCAGGGCTGACCAAAAGTTAAAGCATGTTATTAAGGGCATTGTCCCGATCCCTCTTAAACACTGATAGGCATGGAATAATGACCAGCTCTTTAGCAAGCCTTGTTCCAGTACTTGAAAGCTGTCTTAAAGATTATTGTTAAAAAATCATAATTTCTAACCCAACATTTTTAAGTAAGAGTTTCCAAGTGGATGGTTTAGAGACTAACGAAAAATTTATAAACTATCTTTTTTAATGAGTAATGTAAAATACATACAGAAATCTTTATATAGTGTTTCAAGTATATTGTTCCAAATACATTTTATGTCTTTCTCTTGTACACTTTCAGGCTATGTTTTTAGTAGCAAATAAAACAGGCCAGAGCCATTTTTAAAGTCAAGGTCACTGGGCTAAACTTCTCTTTTCCGTCAAAATTAGGTGAGCACACACAAACACCCTATTAGGAACAGTCTTTGGTACATCACATCTCCAGAGCTATTATCTTGGGGTGGAGCCCAGGTATCATTTGGGTGGTTATTCATTAGGAAAGGTCAAAACAGTTCCAGGCCCCATGCTAACAGATGGTATGGGACAATTAGGGGCCTCTGTCCTGGCCCTGTTTTGTTAACTGTAACAGGTGAATCATGGTCTTCATTTGTGTATAAATTAGTGAGAAACTTTAGCAGTTTTGCTAAAATATTTTCAGTAGAATGAATTATGTCTGATTCTACTCTTTAGTAGAAAAGTTGGCTAAAGAGGTAAATACTTTTTTTTCTTTCCTGTCCTGTTCCTAAATAATATTTTTTTTTTTCTTAGCTGTACTGGTTCAGCTTAAAGCAAATCAGTTGTTGTGGGAGTAACCTGTTAAAATATTTGTACAATCTGAAAATCCTAAGATGGAACTACATCCGTATTTCTTCTTTCTTCTTTCTAGTCTCCTTTCATAAATAAGTTCCCATTGATTTCATTAGATAGTAGATGTTTTACTACCTTGGTGAATCTAGGCTTAAAGACATAAAAGGAAAGAAAAAAAGGAAGCAAAAAACCCCTTATTCCAAGTGCGGCTATATACAGAACAAATTGTGGCCATTAAAGCTTAAAGAATCTGGAGTTTCACACACATGCACACACACACACAGAAAAAAAAGGGTAAAAAAGAAAAAGAAAATCAGTTAGTGTTACACATACAGAGGTTTGGGCTAGAGGAAAGCTAAAGTAAAATGCAAATAAGATACCAATGGTTTAATAGTTTCAGTCTGAAACCAAAATGTTATATTTGATCTTTAATTTAAATATGCACTGCTTTTATTTTTGTCATGCTGATGTTTCCCACAGCACTCTAAATGAGGACTATTTGATAATTGATATTACTTACCATTTTAATTTCAAATTAAATATTTCAATAATGTAATATGTGTCAAGAAGAAATTATATCATTTTACTTGAAAAAAGAATCTTTGATATCTTTGTATTCTAGGGCAGCAAAGCAAACATTTTTTTCTGATATTCTCTAATGTGCATTACTGATTTGTAAATATATGTTTGGATCATATTTTAACTGATGACTAATTTCAAGCTTATTTCCATAGTGAACATCATGTATTCTGAAATGGATTTTTTAAGTGGGACACAGAATGACTTCTCATTTGCTTAAAAAAATCAAAACCAAATCTACTTTACATAATTTTACATAGGCAGTGCTTCAATATAAAAGCAACAAATGCCCCCATTCTCCACATACACATACATAGTTGATGACTACATGTTTGTTTGCATAACTTGCACACAGCATTTCCCCTGAAGGTATAGGAAACACGCTGCTATTTTACTACACTCATTTTGTTGAAGAGGAAGAGGTGTCATTGAATAGAATTGCCTCATCAGACACTCTACAAAAGTGACAAGTTGAAGCAATAAATAGGGAAATATCAGATGTGAAGGTTAGTTGGCATCAAAGAATATGAGCGGAAGACTTTCATATGGGAAAGTGCTTCGTTACACTTCATCTATACTAAGACTATTGGTTCTGTCAAGCTTTCAGAAAATTAAAATATGATGGCTTTCATGACTCCAGCTCTGAGAGTCACTTTAACAACAGTTAAAAAGTTAGATAGATACCCATCTGGGGGATTGCCCTAAATGATCAGGATTTTTATTAGTTTTAAACTGGAATGTTGCAATTTCTTCTGTCACTGAAGAAGGCAGATACAGTGCAATGACTCTGGGACAAGAATTGGCTCCCTGGGTCACCACTATATCATAGATGAGTGTAAATGTTGCTTTTGGAGCATGTTCACAGGAAAAAAACAGTATGTTATCATTTCTCTAGAGCATAAACATTTACAGGCTTTTGTACAGAAAGTTCCTTGCTTAAGGGCCAGCTTGGATATTTATGTTTGCTTCTTTTTCTGAACAGTATAAGCAACTTTTCAATGTTTGTCCACACAGGAACTGCTGCAGAAAAACTGAGTTTCAATACATCAATCAAGTGGATGCTCTTTAGAGAGATTGTCCTACAGGGAGTGGCAAAACTGGAGAGACAGTAAACAGAATGATGTTGAGCTGGCAAGTCAGTAGATCATAGATAGCATTTGTCAGTGTGAGAGCTTACAGTCGCTGATAGCTGTTGAATGCTTTTTTGAGCAAGCTCTAAAAAGGAGCAAGTGTTAGTGAGGATAGAATACTTGGAGGGAAATATTCACTGACGGAAGACTTCACTCATTTGCTTTGCAAACTTGTGAGATACTTTATTTTCAAGAAGGTGAATTAGAGATTTTGTGTGCTTGAAACTGAACATGGGATTTTTTTTGCCGTTAAAAATAGCCCGACTGCTTAATCATATATCTTTCTCTAAGGATACCTCTAGTTACAGGGATGGATACGTTTCCTATAAAAAATTGAAGCAATTTTCTCACCTCACTAATCTTTAAATTAAAATGCTGCTTATTGGAAGTTCTGTCCCTAGTCTGCTCAATTAACAGAGCAAATTATATTTATTGCCAATGTGGAGAAGGAGTCAGCATTTGTCATCTAAAACCATCTTTCTCACTGAAATCCAGCATGAATTGAAAATGAATTGTCACTGATTCTTGAGCTCTGTTCACACTAATAAGCAAACAAATACACTACAGCACACATGGAATCAAAGGTTGCACTGACAGTTTAGGTATTTAGTGCCAGAATGGAATTTGATTTGCTGAGTACTCTGCAGTGCTTCAGCTTCTTGTGCCTCCAAAGTTCACAACAAGGGGCATAACTGAGTGCTTTGACATTAAGAGCTTAAATGAACATCACATGATATCTGCTGGGATTGGTCTTTCATCTTAGAATGCAATATAATGATGTTTTCAAGCAAGTTGCTTCTCCTTTCAGTGCATACAGATACATTTGGTGACAAGAGAAAACTATTTTGCCTTTGACTTTAAAGTGAAGCAGAGGCATTCCTGTCATGCAGTAGCCCAAGACCAAATATTTTGTACCTCAATAAGCATAGCCAGCAGCATCGTAAAAATCTATTAAATCATCTCATATCTTTTTGCGTTTTTGCTGCTTTTGAACAACAATTTATCAAAGCAATCAAAACAGAGATAGCAATAAAATTTAGAGCTGTATCTACCATGAAAAGTCATTTACAACCTGGACTTTATTAGGCTTCTATTTTAGGTAGTAAATCCATATTAGAAATGGAGAAAATAACCTTATTTAATTACACTGAAAAAATTAAATGTCAGCTTCTTTAAGTTATGAAAAGCTTTAAGCACTGGAGGCTTGTAATCTTCAGCCTTAGTCTAATATGAGTGGACATGGACAAACTTATTTTTCTATTGCAGTATTGCAATGCTTCTGTACTTGATCAGAAGCAATGACACACCTTTCAGCAAACCATATCTCCTGCGTTCACTGAGATTCAGGGTCAAGTTTACTGGTAAGTGAGATGACCCATAAGTGAGTACTTTAACAGCTACTCAGCTGGTGTAAAAACTGTTCCTTTAATCAAGATGTGCTCCAGAAGTGTAATGACTCCCTCCTGTATATTTCTAGTTCACTTACTGTATCTTTTTTATAAAAAGCACAGAATATTGTAATTTTCAGAGTGGGAAAATACGGTGTGAATACATGTAATATGGAGCACATTCTCAAATTGTGTTTGCATAAATCTCATTAAAATTAACATTTTGCAAGCTATCATAAAAAAAGAGAAAAAAAGGAAGATCCCTATAGGCCAAGATTAGTGATAATATTTGATTGTCACTATAGATAGGTGTCTCATTTATTTAATATTGCAATTTAGTTAATTAGACTATACGAATTGTATTGTTTTTCACTGTCAGTCTCCTGACAGTTTTCTGAAAACAATGAGCATTTTAATTGATTACCAAAACAATAAAGTCAAAAGAATTAATTTAAACTTCTCCAGGAACTATATCTTAGTGATGCAGTAAAGCTTAGGAACAGAGCTGCTTCAAAGCTCAGCTGCTGGAAACTTAACACATGGATGCAGCCAGGTGCCATCAAGAAAAATGTTTACCAGAAGAATCTGTCTCTGTAGTTAGTGTAGGATAGCTTTTTCTCATACTCCTAAGTACAATTTTTTTTTTTTCATAATACCGTACATTATCAAAACAATTGTATCAGGTGAAACTTCGTACATTTTACTAAGTACAGTGGTTTTATTGCTGTCTTTTTTTTTTTTTTTTTTTTTTTTTTTTTTTAAGCCCTGAACTTTATATCCTTATGCAACTAAGTCCCAGTGAACTGTGCTGAATGTTTCCAGCTGGGTATTATATATGGATATTAGATCAGATCATTGATTTGTGATTGTAGCCTTCTAGGTACAGTTACCAAACACTGTTTCATCCAATTTTTTACTTAAACTAATACATTCAGAGATCCACTTTGCCAGAATGTTTTCTGCTAAATTGGTCAACAGAAAATGCATAAAAATTTGCTTCAGGATGTTCACAGGTTATTGATGCAGAAAGATATACATGGAATACATAGCAGTGCAGTTGCTAGTGCCATCAAATTCATGTCATTAATTGCCATTCGTGCCATTAGGGTATTATTAAATTCACTGTGTTTTACTGAAGCAAGGAACTACCAGAAACTGGGATTTGAAAGATCTCAAGGAACATATAGATTCTTTTATATGTTAATTTGTATTTAGAAGGCATAGAATAATGCTAGAATGTCTGTTGAGATAGTTTGCTTTCCCTAGCTCCTTTGTGGCAACTACTTAACTACACCACTATTTTTGGATTGATAACATTCTTCTCTGTCTTCTAGTTGTCTTTATGTTCTTGATTGCTCCAGGTCAGTTTGGCCTCTTGAGGCATGCTGAAAAATTAAATTAGAGCTAATGCTTGTGATTAACTGTGCTTTGAATTCTACCTATATAGAAAATTATTTTAGTTCTACTGTACTGTCAGAAATAAAATATCAAACACTGAAACACTTTCTCTTGAAAGCTGTATCTTGTTCTCTCATCTGTTTACAAGATAATTATACCATGCTTATTCCTGCTAACTTCAGAGACTTGCAATTCAATTACTGGCTAACTATCGTATTAGTGATAATGGTTCCTGTTGTGGTTCTTTTTTATTTGGTTGCTTTTTACTGTCTTACATTTGTTTATCTCCAGTATCCTAGGCACTGTATTAATGTGGATGTACATTAAAGCCATAGTGCAATTCAAATAGTTAAAATCTGGGTGAAATCAGCAACGCGCTGCAATTCAGAAAAGACTCAAAATCCTGAATGGAATCCCTGCCATTCACATGACAAGATGATAAGAGGCAGTAGATGCTCTGAAGCATTAGTGGTTTAATTTTCATGTGGTGACAAGACTTTCCCCTTGCAGTAGAATCCTACATGTTAAAATGATAATCTGGTTAACATTTTCTGTAATAAACAAAGTTATTCAGCTTTCACATGTCCAAACATCTTTCTGTCATGGAAAGCTTTTTTCTTGCATGGGCCATTTGGGGTCTTAACAGCTTGCTTGCCTCTGGCTCTTCTGGTTACTTCCTCAGCTTTGTATTAATGCAGTGAAATTTTTACGTGCTCAGTATATACAAAGTACAGAGTTGTTTTCTTAAAGAAAATTCACTTAATTTAAAGAAAATTCTTCTTAATTCTGTGTGATTCTGTGAACACCCAAACTAGAAAAAAAAAAAGACATAAAGTAAATTAACACAACTATGGCACGGCACCATAAACCCGTAACCATTTAATCGGTATCTTAATTAAACCAAACTGTGACCAGAAAATCTGAAATTTGGATCTTAGTTGTGGAGTTCATAACACATGGAACCAGACTGTTGAATCTAACTTAAAAAATGCACGTTTATGTTCAGTAATTTATTTGCTGTCTAAAACCACTAGAAAACCCAAAGGAACTGGGCTGTAGGATTTTCAAAATATTGCAGTAGCCTAAAATAACAAAGAATCAAATTAGTTTGATTAACAAATTAGAAAAAAATTAGAAAAAAACCCCAACATTCTACCAGAAAACATTTTTTTTTAACGAATCTACCTTATTCTTCTCTTCTCTTCCCATTGCCTTTTTCATTTATTTTTGGGGTCTTTTTGGTTATGTTTTTTTTTGTTGTTGTTGTTTGTTTTTAATTTGAGGCAAAATTTATTTTTGAGCAAAAATTACTCTTCCATGCTGACTGCAGTTCACAGAAATAATTACCTGGAACAAGGTATGATCAGTGTTGTAAAGCTTTGAACCTTACTCTTTCAGGTAGGTTTGCTGTTTAAATTTTTGTCCCTGCTGACCATGTTAAATTACCTGAAGATCTCAAATTTCTTGAAAACTTTCTGCTTCGGTAATATGTATTTATCTTAGCTTTTATTTAAAGATGAGCTACTGTGAAGGGATGGCCTGTCCCCACTGAAGTTTAATGGATTTCAAATTAATGGGAAAACGTTCCCTGCATTTAGGAGTTTGCAGAACTGATTTAAAATTTTTCTCTAAAAGAGGAGGATAAGATCAATGAAAAACAATTATATTTTTAATAACATGACATGTGAGGCACAAGTTGTCTGTTGTGCATTATAGTAAAAATAACCAGTTTCAAGTGAAAAGGAAACTGTTCTCTCTTTAATTGCTGTGCTTAGCATCATCCTCCTTAGATGCTTCAGTGTTCTGGATGCTTTTCTAATGCTGTATATATAACAGTATAATTTTACTTGATAGGCTATAGTGATTCTTTTAAAACATGTATGTTTAATTGTTTAAATGTAAATGTTTCTTCTTGCAGTTTTATATGCTAAAGGTTATACGTAGTGTTGAAACAAAATGCATTAAATCTGTTTGAATTACTGTTTTCAGACTTAGCTGTCTCAGATGATTTTTTTGCTTTCTATTCCTGAAAAAAAAAAAAAAAAAGAAGTAATTAGACCATGCTTGAACCTGGTTCCTTGAAAAATTCTCTTGAAACTAAGAAGACTGAATTTTAGAAGCACACATGAGCTATAGTATTAGCTTGTATTAGTAGTATATATTGTGTCCCATTTTTTTTGTGCTTCTTAAACTTAAAAATTGATTTGCAGATAATTTGACATTTAAAACTTATTATTACTTTCTTAATGTCTTTATAATTCAATATTTACTCAGGTTTTTTCAGTGTGTGACTACAGTTGATGATATAAGCTTGTAAATGTAAGCCTATGGCTTATAAATCACAGCTGGTGAAACTACCACAACAAGTATTTAATGTTGATTCTGCCCCAGCAGCAGGACTCCTCTGTCATTGGACATTATTGTAAAGATGTAACATCTATGTTATAACTTTCCATCTGCCTAGCACTGATATTTATCACAGATAGCAGAGAAGTAAGTGCTTATTAGGTGACCCTAGTTCAGAATAATACAATCCCTTTTAAAGTTCAGAAAGGGAGAATGCATCTTTGTGATTATTAGGTTTCAAACCTGAGGTTTAGGAGTGTGTTTTTTCACTTCTCAGAAAGTTTCTCTTTAAATTAGGTTCTGTGAAACTACATGAAATCTATTTTACTCATTGTATTTCTAATCCCTGTGTTCCCTTTGTATCATTTCTGCATAATAATAAGGTTGTTAATACAACTAGACCCAACCCCAAGCCCTTTAATTGCTTATGCTGAGTCCTCCATCATTCATCTTGTGGTTCTTTTGTTTTAAATTCTTTCATTATGGTTCAAATCAAGTAAAGCCATGGTTTAAAGCAATTATTTGAATTAATTTTATGACAGGAATTTCATGAGACATTGATGCTTTGCTTGACTTGTACTCTGGATTCCCAACACTCTGTCAAAGCCTAATCTGGTTCTTCCTTTGCTTCCAGACCATAGAATGGCTAATTATTATTCTCGATCTTGATTTATTAGGAATTATCCAAGACAAATAACATATGGCTAGTGATATCCTATAACATGCCAGTCTTTACTTCTTAGGTGACTTAATTTCATTCTAGACCTTGGGAATGGTTAAAAATATCTAAAACTCATATTTATGCAATCAACAAAAAAAAAAAGGCTGCCTTCAATTAATATGAAAAACAAAAGACATTTATTTTTATTCATATTCCCTCCTTTTTTGGTGGAGAGGATGGGGGGTAAAGAGGGTGAAGGCCCCATAAAAATTGGTTTGAGCCCATATTTTCCCACAGGATAAAATTGAGAAGCATTTCCCAGAAGGTCAGGTAGAAGTGGAAAGTGGAAATATTTCCTCTCTCCACTTCTCTCTATATTTCCTGAGCCCATCTGAAGTCTCTGCAAGGTGGGAGGTGTATGGACAGTGAGAAAGCTCAGGAATACCTAATTTTCTCATCCTGTTCCAGTCCTGTTGTCTAGTGAAAGTATCTTGTCCTTGCAGTTGAAACTTCTCCCCAAATATTTTTATGTATGCAGAAAAGCAGTTTCCAACAGAAAAAAATATTTCAGTAGAAATATCTCATCTGTTTAGTAGGCATTGTTATCAGATTCCTCTTTCTCTCCTTAACCATGTCATTCATTTTGCCTTGCTTCAGTGGAAGCTAGTCATCGAGCCTTACCAAGTCTTTTAGTTCATTTCTGTAATTAGTGTAGGACTGGGATAGCTGGCAGAATCGTTCGCTTGGAGATAACCTCTTTTTCCTTTTCTGTTGAATATAAAGTGAGTCTCTACACATAGCTTAGAATATGTGATTAGCTTTTAAAGGTCTAAAGCAAGCAGCAGTATTTTCTCCCTAAATGTATTTTTATTTAATTTTCAGTGTTATTCTCATTCCAGAGTTGTGTACATATTTTTTGAAGTTTGGAAGGTTTATGAACACTTTTTTATCTCTTTGAGGCATATGCTAGTTGGATACCCATGTTCTTTAAGTATTCAGATATTCCATGTCCTCTTTCTTCTGCTCTCTTCTAATCGACCAAAACTACCTCCTTAGTTTTGCTGGTTAGCAACTCAGTCTACTAGAATTTTTAATGCAACACTATGCCCTAAGAATCCCCTTTTTTTTAAATACACTATGCACGTACTAACTAGAACTACATGTGTTTTTCTTATAATAAAAAGTGCTGAAGGAAGTAATCTTGACTTTACTATACAGTATTCTTGTTTTAACATAAGCTGCAGTGTTGATATATTGATTACAGAGTATTAGTATTGCATTAAATTTTTATGGTACTCCTCCCAAATCTACCAATCTAAAATTACTCAAATGAAATTATATATCCATCATTTCTCCACCTTAGATGCCATCTGTTTCACAGATAACTTAGATAAATAATTGCTGCTTTAGTCAAAATACAACATTTAGATCTTCAATTGCGACCTGTCCCTGCAGTCAGCAATTTTCTTAGTTTCCTAAGAAAGTTTGCTTCTGATGTTACAAAGAAATGACTAAGTCTGTCTCTTCTGAACAGCTAAGTGCTACTTCTAAGTCCTTTCGGGGGCCTAACATTCCTCCAGGTACAGGTCTGGAAATAGGATGAATCCATCTTCTCTTATCTGTACAGTGATAGCAGTGCTGTTATAGCTCGGTTTTGGTTGGTGACTCAGTTTGTAGAAAATACATTAGCAGGAATATCTGAATTTTTTAATGTTAAGTTATTCAAGGGGAGAACTTTTTCAGTCCATATCAATTAAGATATCCCATTTTTGTGGATTATTATGAATGGAAGAGCAAGTAGGTTAATAGACAAACATTGTAAGATAAGAGAAGGGAAAGAAGGCGCTTTTCATACCTGAAATTTCAGGGTTTGCTCCACTAGAATGTGTATGTGTTTCATCCCAAACAACTTTTTGTTACTCAGTTTAGTCAGGCAGAGCTTAATTTTTCTGGTTTTTTGTTTGTTTGTTTGTTTTTTGTCATTAGGGTACATTTATGATGTAAAAACATTCTATACCACTTGTTTTTTCATCCTGTTCATAATGTGTTAAATATAAATCTTGTTTCTAGTTAATTTATTTAGTCTATTTGCTTCTGCTCAGTGACTAGAGGAGATATACCCCCCTTTCCTTCTTGATGTGATGTCAAAGGTACAAACAGGAAGAAAACTGAGGCTAAAATAAAGCACAAAGAAAAAGAAAAAAAACTTCCTCTTCAGAGCAAGCTATGGATTTCAGAAAAACTAGGGTATCTTTAATTTGTACTCTGCCTATTTGAATAAGGTATTTAGCATAGCAATTACTTGAGTATTCATGTTCAATAATTGCTATAGCACATGTGCACAGAGTGTAATTCCCCTGCCTTAACATATGTAAAATATACATTAAATTTTCTCTTCATCATTTTTAATCTTCTATTTAGTAAAATTAAACATTCAAACCAAAAAACAAAGGTCCAACAAAAGGTGCTTAAAAATGTGTATATTAAAATACAAAACACTAATTTCACTTATTTCTGTGACATATTACATTTTGCATATTACTGTGATGATGCTGAAGTGCTCACATCACCATGTAGTAGAAGTACCCAGTTAGTTACAACAAACAAACAAAAAACTTAAGAAGCTTCCCAGCTGGAACTGATTATTGCCTGCATCAAGTGTATCCCTAAGAAGTGAAGCGAGGGAAAATACACTGTTGGTAGAAATGAATCTGACCTGTGCCGGAGAGATTGTTTGTGGACTTCTGCTTTCACAGGGAGTATTTTTCCTGCTGAATCCAATCAATTAATAACCTAGGTTGAGATCTGAAGGAAGCCTATTCTGAGCTCTTAACATTAGATTTACAAGGTAGCTAAAATATTTTTGCTTAACTCTTCTAATGAAGTAATCCTAGTCAAGCAGCTGTCACTTCCATGGTGAATGACTTGTGAACACATTTTAATGATAGTAACAAAACAGTGCTTCCTTGAGGTTTGTTTGGAACTTTTGTCTCTTTCTACAATATAGTACATATATGGCACGCATAGAACTTCCATTCTGGGCTGCATCTTTCTTGGCTTGTCATTTATACTTCAGAGATGAAGAATTCCTTTAACACCCTGAAGCTTGATCTTACGCTTCACATATGTGATATTATACGACACTGACAGTCCGTATGGCTACACCTGACTTGTTACCTCTCTGTTGATGTTCCATTTGTTCAGACATACAGGATGCTTAAGGATGGTGTTAATTGGTAGACTGTGTTTTCTGAGCACTAGATTGTTAGTTGACCCTTATGGTTGCAGTATTTCTCACTACCATTCATTAGCTTTCTTGTGAATATGATCCCAGAAAGATGAGCCCAATAATCCCTGTCAGTGACATTTAATGGCAAAATGGAAATACCAATAAAAATTGTAGCAATGGCTTATTATAAAACCAGATAAATGAATCTTTAGAATTATAGACTGTACTACTTCCTTTTTGATGTTACGAAGTAAGTGATTATTAAGCAACTGCCTGTTCTTTCATGAATCTTAAATATCTGTTTTTAAAGCTGTTTCCTGCATAGTGTGGTCTGTCCATAAAGAATATTTTGAAGATAAAGGTCATTTGCTAAAGAAGACAAACTGTCAGATAAGATAGTAATAAATATACATTTAAAAGACCATAAATGAAGATAGATGATATAATTAAAAGCTAATTATGAGGGGAATGCTTTAAGGGAAAAGAGCTTATCTGCCCCCAGATCGTACTGTAGAGAAACATATAATGTTTAATGCAGTCTCTTTCTCTCTGCCTGAGGTTATCATGACATATGGGAGATTATCACTAGTTACATGCTTTTTCGGATACACTGTTAGATGCCTGTGCATTCTTTGGGATGTCTCCAAAGTCTGTATCTCAGCAGGCATAGTAACCTTGTTCAGATTACTTTCTTTGTGAAGAATAAACTAATCAAGTGAGAAACCCTTTTACCTCTCTGTGGAAAGCACACGCATTAACAAGTATTTGCAGTGGTCATAGGTAAACTCCAAAGTAGAACAGATTCTTAATATGTGTGACTGACAGCATAGCTGAGTTACAAGGATGAACAAGACCAGTTAGAAATTAGCGTACTGCCAAACACAAATATATAGACTTTAATGTTTTAGAGTTTAAAAAAAATACTTAAAAAAGCCCCAAGCAAAGTACATTTATTTCCTTCAGCCTAATTTCTACCTGCATTTTTTTTAAGCCTCTGAGGTCTTGGAAGTTACTTGGCACCCTTGTGATTTTGAGAAAACTATGATTTTCAGTAATTATGATGTGGCACCATATAGATCAATTGAACTGCTCTGTAAGGGGAAAAATATGTAAAAAGTAGGTATGTTGAAGTATTTTTTTTCCTTATATGTTTCATAAAAATCAACTACTTCCAATGAACATGTGAGGCACTGGTTTTAATGTATGCACGGTCTTTTCTTTGGTTGTGGTTTATGTCAGAGATGAGTTCCGTAGGCCCACAGCAAAGTTACACAAAGGAACAGCTCTGGCTTTCTGTCCCTGGGGCTGATCCTATGCCAAATGCAGTCTAAATTATGACAACTGGTTGGTTATTGCTCCCAACTATGCTTTGTTAGCAAGAAATTGCCTGAGCACTCCAGTACTCCCTCCATGCCGAGTGACCATATGGAAGTTAAGAATTTGGCTTGTGGTTGCTATTGCCATCATGGTATGCCAATTGTGAATTCATTCTGCAACGCTGTAGATCCACATTAATGACTTCACATTTTTTGGACACATTATAAATTTCTTTCTGGTTATGGTGATCTTCTCATTATTTAGGAGTACATGTACTGTAGTTTAGGGTTATTTCTAGTTAAAAGAAATTTAGGAAAGTTTAATTGTATTGGCTCTTTAGGGTTGGTTTCTAAAACATATAAGCCTTGCAACTTTGTTCTAGGAAAGCACTGAAATATCTCTCTGCTGAGATGAAGTAATGTAAGCCTAGGAATATCCTCTATGCTTTTGTAGCTGTGACATGAGAACAATCAAAATTTTTCCCATATGCGTACATCCAATTTAAGTGAATCACAGCAAGTGGCTAAAATATAAGAATATAAGCATGGCCGTCACTGAATCATTTAGCTCAGTATCTTGTTTATGACAGTTAGTCTAGGTTGAGATGTGAGACTATGGCATGTGCATAGTAATACTTGTCTGAACTGGCAGTGATTTGTAGCTCATATCCTTCTTCAGATAAAAGTAGCATCATTACATTTTGTAACCACATTGCCAAAATAAGAGGAATCAGAAAGCAAAGACAGGAAGAATCGATAAAGGGAGTGATTAATAAGAGATCAGACCAGATTAAGTCTTCAGATTCAGTTGAATTACAGAAGTAGTGTATGTTACATTCAGAGATATTTTTGCTGGTTTGAAGATTGCTGATTTATAGTGACGTATTTGTCCTCCAAACTGTCTGCAAATCACCTGAGTCCACTTACTGTTTTGTAGCAGAAATGCTTATGAGTGTAGTCATTGTTTTTGCTGATATTTCAGGGATAGTAGAAATAGGTCTATGAAAGACTTGATAGGCTTCCAGGTCTCAATTTTCAAATGCAAAAAAAAAGCAGGAAAATTTGATACTGGAGTAAATGCTGTAAGGCTGACTGTCAGTGAACGTAAGGTCTGAAAGAATTATGAAGGGTCAGACAGATTGTGACTCCATTGAGGACTTGGCAAAGGGAATAGGATCATTCCTGACATGGAAGGGAGTCGGACAGTTTGGCAACTAAGGTCAAGCTTTGTACATCGATCACCTGCTGCCTTTATTCTGGAAACGATGCACAGAATCTCTCCCAGTCATTGTTCTGCAGCCAGCCCTGACTGTGGCCGTGTAAAGGGCTTCAGGAATGCAGTCTCATCTCATCCCTGCTGTCAGCTTGCTCCGGCTGTTCACACACCTGGTCAGATTCTATCAAGCTAAATTCATGATGTTAGAGGCTACACCTGCCTATCCCCTGTATCTTGCTTGGAGAATTTTTATTCTAACAGAAGCTTTTTGCCCATCTGTACTGTTAAATGATGTATTGAGATAAAAACCATGTTGAGTAAAAGAGCAATGTACATTGCAGCAAAAGTACCTATAATATGTGAAGCCTAAAGTGAAAAGCACTGTATATTTAACTGTATCTTTACCTTTTAGCCTGCAATCACAGCCTACTGATAATTAGGTTGAATATGTAAGGTGTTTTTTATATACTTCATTAAGTATTCTGCTGTAAAGTTTTTTGTTGATTTCACCTTGAAAAAATGTATCTGTATAGAGATAGATTTTTTAAAAAGTCCTGTAACTTTCATACATATGCAGCTGGTGGTACGCTGGTTTTTGGCCTTACCTCAGGAACTTATTAAAGTAAAGTAGTAAGCTTAGCATGAATGAGGGGCCTGAATTAGCATGAATGAGACTGTGAAAATCCCATCAAATCATTTTCTTAAAATAATTTTATAAAATAGTACAAGTGTTTAGAGGAAAGGGAATCTTCAGTAAGGAGGATGAATAAATGTGTATTTCCTTACCCATTTTCATTTGTTATGAGAGGGAACCTGAATATGGCAAATATATATCTTCCAATTTTTATATTTTATAAGCCTTTTTTTTTTTCTTTTAATATAAATGTCATTTATATACAAAAGTGCAGATTGAAGAGTTGTACAGACCTGTTACACTGTCATTCATCAACTGCCAGGTAGGTATCCTCATAGTATCATTTAATTCTGATTGGCAGCTGTTAGGTGCTCACCCCCATCTCATTTTTTCTCTTAGAAAATTGCTCACTTTCAGCTTATTATCTCTCCACACTCTGTATCTCATACCATTAAAGCAGTCTGGCAGTGTCTGACAGAAGGGAGCTGGAAAATCGGTAGCCTGCAGTGTGTCTTCACTCCAAAGCTTTCTTATTTTTTCTGCTCCTGCCACTAGAGCTGCTATTCACAAATCTTGATCACAAAGCCTTCTGTCAGCAGTGTTTGACCTATCATTATCTAATTGATATCTGATTAAACAAAGTTTCTCTCTCCCTAAAATAACTGCAAATAGTTGTTTTAGTTTTAATACACAAGCTTTGTTTCCCCATTGTTATAGGATTCACTTGCTTTTATTACATATGTTGCCAATGAGAAGTGAGAAAGAAAATCATCAGGATGCCGTGCACACTGGTCCTGATTTCACCATACAAAAGTTGATGCAACAGTTAGGAATATGTGAGTCTCATAGCAGTCTTTAAAGAGGAACTAGTATCAAATTAAAACAGGTTGTTTACTTTGTTTTTAAGACTGCTTATTTCAGAATGAAAAGTGCAAGTGATGAAGTCCACAGAAGTTTGAAGCTCTATTATACATGTTTTCTCTGAAAGACTAAAGGGTGTTATTTTGTAGGTTGTGTGGCGTTTTTCATAGATTGCGCAATGATAGAAATAATATAATATCAAAGATTCATCAATTCGTTTTCCAAGATTCAAGCCATTGTACTGGATCTGGCTGAGCCGGAATTGATTTTCCCCTATAGCAGCCCTCATGGTGCTGTATTTTATGTTGGGAGCTAGAAGGGTGTTTATAACACACTGGTGTTGTGGCTACTGATGAGTAGTGCTTACACAGCACCAAGGCTCTTTCCAACATTTCCCCCCAGTGGGATGGGGTGGGCAAGATCTTGGGAGGGGACACAACCAGGACAGCTGTTCCGAACTGACCAAAGGGATATTCCATTCCATATGACGTCTGCTCAAGTATAAAGCTGGGAAAAAGGAGGAAGAGGGCGGGAGTCATCCTTGGTCCTCTGAGGCAACCGCTACGTGTTTCACAGCCCTACTTCCCAAGAAGGCCCGACATCGCTTGCTAATGGGAAGTAGAGAATAAATGTTTTCTTTTTGATTCTGCATGTGGACCTTGCTTCAGTTTCTTTGCTTGCATTAAAACTGCTTTTGTTTTACCCACAAGGGTTGTTTTTCCTATCTTATTTTCTTTCCCCCTTTTTGCCTTGCTGAGAAAGGTGGCTGAGGGGTGGGAAGTGATACAGTGACTTGGTGGGTATCTGGCGTTTCGCCAAGGTTAAACCACCACAGCCGTGCAGTGACAAAAACCCTTGCTTGAAGAAACTTCTTAAATTCATTTCCTTTACTGCCTTAAGTTCATGGTAAAAAGAATGAAAGCTGATTAAATTGGTATATTTCATCTTCATTTATATTAGAAAGAATTTTTTGACAGAACAGGTTGTTAGACATTGGAATGGGCTGCCCAGGGTAGTGGTGCAGTCCCCATCTTTGGAAGTGTTTAAGAGTCACGTTGACATAGTGCTCAGGGATGTGGTGTAGTTGAGGACTGTCAGTGTTAGATTGATGGTTGGACTTGATGATCTTCAAGGTCTATTCCAACCTAGATGATTCTGTGATTTCCTTTTTAAATCTTAGAGACTGAGTAAGCGGGAAGAGAGGGAGAGAGTCAATAATAACAAAGGAAAAAAAACACACAAATTTGTGCACTCAATTTATTTTCCTCTGCTGTTTTCTGATATTTTAAATTAATCTTTCCCTTCTGTAAATCAGATTTTCCTTGATATGTTACTTTTTGCTAGCAGAGGAAAGCTAGTAGTAATAGCATTATGGAATTAAGTTCTCTGGGCTCACACAAGAGTACACAAAAATATGATAGGATGATGCTGTAACTGTAAAAATATGATGTTGTTAATTGTAAAAATTAAGCACTTTGCAAAAGATCACACATGAATTCATCTACTTCTGTTCTTCACAAATATCAGAGCAAGACTTCTAAGTCTTTTTAGTTGTAGACTTTCCATGCCAACTACCAAATGGTTGTCTGCCACCTTTAAACATTAGGACAACTATTTATTATAACAAATTAAAAAAAAAAAGTAAAAAAAAAGTTTATTTTCCATGTTAGATTCCTTGTCCTAGAATGGAATTGATCCAGCCTAAATTCTGATTTCCTGTTTGTTCTTCCCACTACGTGTTAACACTTGCTGATCTTCTGATTGGATTTAGCATGACACATCTTTCTTCACACAGACCTATGCTACCTTGATTTCTGTAGGCAACCATTAATAATAAGATAAATACATCCTGCATGTTACAGTATGTGTCTAACATTCTGTTATAAACATAATAGAAAGCCATGTATATTAGTATAATATCTACCTAAGAAAATTCCTAAATATCTGAGTGTTTCTGTATGTATTAGATCCTCAGGCATCAAAAAATTTGGGCTCCTGCATTTTCTGCAAACTTACCTCCATGCTCAAGCCATCTTGAGGTGACAGAAGTGTTGCCTACTATGCTTAAAAAAGAGATGTTTAAGACATACTCAACTATTTATTGTTGAATAATCAGAGTTGCTTATTTGTTGTTTTTTTTTAATTTTCTTTTTTTCTTTTGTGTTCCTACAACAGGAAGTTCCACTTCTTCACCTCTACTTTGAACAGGTGTATCCTGAAAATTTAAAATGAATCTTAACAATAGTACAAACTAAAAAATCTCTTACCTGAAACAAACTGAAAAGAGAGATGTAAAACTTATGTAATAAACCTTAATGTAATAAAAACTCGTTAAAGATTAATCTTTAGCAAAAATCTGAAACACTCATAGGTTACATTGGCATTAAACACATAAGCTTCAGCTTGCTGAGGTGAGAAAAATCTCTTCTTGGCTTAATTTATTAATTTTATTGTGTACTTAACTATACAATCTTAATTTTTTTTGTGAACATGAAATAAAGACAAACTTCCAAGAGGATTTTCAAAGTAATACTATACCAGTTCTTCCAATTTATCTTTTATTTCTCCATCAATCCTGACCTTCACCACTGTAGTACCTCATACCCTAGCAGGAGTTCAGGCAGCCAGATTCCAGCAGTTTGTGAAGTACTTTGGCGCTACAGTTAACATTGTGCCATGTGTCTTTAAGGGGTTAAATTTGGTTTTATGGAACAAAGATTATCCTGTTGTTTGGAAGAAATATCCTGGAATGCTGTAACATGTATCTTTGACCTGAGCTGGCTAAACTGCCTTCGAGGCTAATTCTTTTTTTCAGGACACAGAAAAGAGAATCAATCTTATTCTTTGGGTATTCTAGGCAAAACCACAGGTTTTGCCTGCTTTTCTTCCACAACCTGCACTTTCCTAGTAATTTATTAATCATAGAGCTTATCTGAGCTGATTTGTGCCATGGTTTGCAACTAGAATTAGCAATAGTATTTAGTGTGAAATCAGAAGTCTCCAGAAGGAGATTCAGGTTTCAGAGCTTTCTTCTTTTCCTTTCCTTCTATTCTATCTCCTAAATTCTGCTAAATGCAGCAGAAAAATGTAGGGAATTGTTGCTATCGAAAATTCAAATCCTTAAATGACCAACAAAAAATGATATTTCAAGTTGCTTTTAGTTCTGTGAAGATCCATGCACACATTATATTCAGGTTGATAACACACACTTACACAAAATCCCACTTAATAGTTTGAGTCTTTTGAGTCAGCTCTACATCTATCATTTTGGGAAGTTTATGAAATTTGTTTTGGCTCAAAGTTGCTTGTAGTTGGATGACAATGTAACTGGGTGCTTTTCATCTTTCTTTTTATTACCTTTGGGAAAAATCCTTTTTTCCGTAACATCAAAGATACTGGGACTGAAGTTGGTTTTGGCCCTTAACCAGCAAGCTTTATTTCAGGCAAATCATAAGGGAAAGGCTAATGTGGTCTTTGGAAAGGTGTATTTTAAAATTAATGATCAATAATAATATTCATAATATAGGGGAATATTTCTTTGATTAATTCATAGCTCAGGTGAAATTTATTTTTCTAGATTGACGTTCTGTATCAATTATGTTATTCAGTTGATCCCTTGCACTTAGAGCATTATTAGATAACCTAAGCATTGTGTGTGTGCATGTGTGTGTGTGTATATATATATTAATTGAATGTGGACACACATACACATCCCATTTACTTATGAAGTCATATATTTTTTCTTCAAGCACTCCTGGACAATTTTATTCTTTCTTTGTCAATGTTTTTCAGGCCATTGCAAATATAACACTTTCAAACTGAAATGTCCTGGTAAACTAAAGGCTTTTGAGTATACAAGATCTCTGCACAGTCAAATTTTTACTACTTTTTATCCAGTTTTGAAATCCATTCTCTGTAGCATTAGAGCCTTGTGCCAGGAACTGCTGTCACCAGATGTGACAGCTACAGCCTCCTTTTGTCTACAGCTAAGAATGTGTATAGTAGTAACATTAACAGTACATAAATAATTGGAAAGCATATGCAGATGGATAGTTATATCTGGACTGTATAGAAATTAAAATGTATTCTTAAAAGATAACATTTTAGAAGAACTAACAAGATATACATGATTGTATAAACCTAGTTCTCCTGCGTGTCAGAGACTGGGACACAGAAACAGTTATCTTGCTGTCTATAAAGTCTCTGTCTCTTTCAGAATGATTCAAATCTCTTTTGTGGTATCTTGTAGAATAAACTGCATGTGTTCATCCATATATGGGGACCATACTGCTGTATACAATCCAAATTAACAGACAAGTAGCACCTTTGTTTACCTGTAACATGCCACATAACCTCATATAGGAGTTGCATAGAATCATGGAATGATTTGGGTTGGAAGGGACTTTCTAAGAATATCTGATCTTAGAAGTCTCTTCCAACCAAGGCTATTCTTCCAGTGATGGACCATCCACAACTTCTCTGGGAAACTTGTTCCACTGTCTCACCATTCTCATCATAAAAGATGTCTTCCTTATGTCCGATGTGAATCTACCTTCTTTCAGTTTAAAACTCTTGCCCCTTGTACTGTTACTACAAGCCCTAATAAAAAGTCTGTCCCCATCTTTCTTATAAGCCTCCTTAAAGTATTGAGAAGGCCACACTAAGGACTCCCAGAAACCTTCTCTTCTCCAGGCTGAGCAACCACAGCTCTCTAAGCCTGTCTTCATAGGAGAGGTGCTCCATCCCTCTGATCATTTTTGTGGCCCTCCTCTTGATCTTCTCCAACAGGTCCATGTCTTTCCTGTGCTGGGGAGCTCCAGAGCTGGATGCAGTTTTGCAGTTGGGGTCTCATGAGAGCAGAGTAGAGGGTCAGAATCACCTCCCTTGACCTGCTCGCTACGCTTCTTTTGATGCAGCCCGGGATATGGTTGGCTTTCTGGGCTGCAAGTGCACATTGCCAGCGCATGTCCATCTGATGGCTTTTCATCCATCAGTACCCTCAAGTCCTTCTCCTCAGGGCTACTCTCAATCCCTTCATCCCCCAGCCTATAGTGATACCGGGAGTTGCACAGACCCATGTGTAGGACCTTGGACTTGACCTCATTGAACCTCACGAGGTTCACACAGGCCAACTTTTCAAGCTTGTCTAGGTCCCTCTAGATGGCATGCTCAGGTATCTCAATTGCACCACTCAGCTTGGGTGTCATTTGCAAACTTAATGTATGTCCATACTGCACTTCACTAGCTAGTATCAGATGTTAGTCCACATGCTGCAGAGGGTAAACTGCATTGCATATGACGCAGTTGCTTATTTATCTGCATTCAGTCTGTAGAGAATAGGGTCTGATGATTTTTTTGCATCTTCAGAGCTTGGTGTGTTAATTTGTGACTAAAGAATTACCTGTTCATCTTTGAAGGTGCCTGTCTTCTTGTGTCATTTGTCTAGGAACCCCCAGACAGGGTACAAACCTGTTTGAGAATTGTATCTACATATTCCTGTATGAATATTATATTAAAAAGTTGTGCTTTAATATTAGGGTTCTTGAACAAGTAAAGCAGTAGGAAAAAATTAAGGCTTTAAATGAGACAGATCTGTTTGTACATACAGATGTTTCTATAATATGGTTGTATATTTGAGACACATACTTTAATTCTTCAGAATGACCTGTTATCCTCTTAAATTACTAGAAATATCACTTTTCTGTAACTAAGTATTGTAAATTTAAAATTTTAAAAAGTAACATTAATTTTTAAGGAAAGCACAGGGATTTAGTTACTGGCCTTTCGAGAGAGACATTGTTTGAAAGTGTTTGGTAATAATTGCTATGCTAAGTATGTAAATGTTCTTTATATTATATCCTACGGTAGTATCCAATCATCTTGTGGTCTAAAACTATTAGGTACTAATTATGACTACGTTAAAGAAAATCTGAAATTTTGCAGAAATATTTGTTCTCAATTTACTGATACATAACCAAGACAAACTTTAAGCAATAAATATTAAAAAAATGCTACTTGAATAAATAACAGATGTGTTAGTGAATCAGAAGTTTTCAATGTAAAATGATATGTCCTGGTTTCCCAGGAAGAGAACCATGGGCCAGCCATGGAAGGCAGGCCATAAGTAGCCCTGAGTCAGCTGGGAATTTCAGTCAGGGCAGCTGCCCCAAGCTGACTCACAGATGTATCCCACACCACTGACATAAAGCTCATTATAAAATGAGGGATTTTACTGAGGGTGGGGAGTTCCTTTTCCTGGGAATTCTCTCTTTTGGCCTTCTGCTCCTGCTGCTGATTCTAAGGATGAGACTGAGTATAAGCTTGCATACTTTATGTTGGTCATTGTGTTAGTTGTGTTTTTTCATCTGTTTCTACCTCAGCCCATGGGACTTCTCCCTTTTTTCCCCCCAGTCCCCTTCTCAGCTGGGGAAGGGTCATTGGGTGGTAGAAAAACTGCTACAGTTTAGCCCTGGGTACAGGCTAAATGTAGACAGCATACACTTCTTATCTTTTACTAAGATGTGTACAAGAAAAGAGGAAGCATTTGGTTTTTGAAACCACTAATACGCAGTAACACTTTTGATTACAGTTCTTCTACTAATATTTTTCATTAACCTTTTTTTCATGTTTTTGCATTAAACTGTCCTCTTCTTAAATTATTCATTTTGCATTAGTTGTCTTCTGTCTCAAAGTTGGAAACTATATTTATAGATTCCAGCCCCAGAGCCAGTTACCTTGGAAACTGTTTAAAGTGCATCTTCTTGACTATTTGTTCTATCAAATCACTGAACTGCATTCCTTCCTCTTTAATCTATTGCTCCACAAAACTTGGTACTAGCAAACAGGCATGACCATCTTATTTCTTACTATAACTCCCTTTCTTAGCTACTCAAGTTGACACTACACAGTAAGTGTCTGCTCATTTTCAGGTAATCGTTAAATGCCTTCCATATATACTTTTTTGTTAAGAACAAATAAAGTATATCTAGATGCTCTTTTCTCCTAACAGCTACTGTTGCAAGCAGCAATATTGCACAGCAGTAATAGGTGTAATAAGAGATTCTTTCTTCAGAGAGCAGCAATAGTTACTGCTTCCCTTTCTCACACGCTCCATTTTACTGTGATGTGGAAACCGCCAAAGTGAGTATGGTGAAGAAAATTATTTACTTAATAACAATAATTATTTTGAGAATTACAGTCTTAGAATAGTATAAATAAAGTCATTTGACATTACTCAAGAATCCAAATTCTGGTAATACAGGTGTCAGGTTATAGGTTATCTTCATCTGATCTTCAATGAAATAGCTCTATTAAAATTCTTAGCATCTTGAGGTTAGTGTTTTTGTCTTTCTTGATGTCTCTCTGCTTTCTATCTTGTTCAACCAGTCTCAAAAATCTGACAAAAATAATGATGCTGATATTTTATAGTGAGAGGGTTAGACAACTGGAAAGATGAATATCAACAATCAGATAAACAAAGATAATTTATTTTTTGTTAGAATAAGGCACAAATTGTGTGTTCAAGTAAGACCTTTACTTGTGTATCCTTACTTTTATAACAAAATTGGTTTTATTACATTCTCTGAATATTTATACGTTATTTATAAACATTGACACAGGCACTTAAGCTTCATCAAGAACTAAAGAAATGTCAAGGTTAAAGCCCTGTGAGTAGTTTTCACCTTTCTGAGTTTCAAAATCCTGTGCAATTTAGAGGCCGTGACAGCACAAAATGATGTGAATTCCATCTCTGCCTAGTATAGCAATCCAGAAGTTCTGCCTCTGTTTGAAACCAGGTATTCCTGTTCTGTTTATAATTAATGGAGAGAGAATATTAGAAGGGAATAAAGACACAAAGGGTACAAAGATCAGTGCCAAAACCAGGGAGAATTAATCGCCTTCAAGGATATGGTTCCTGTTCCTCTCCATTGACAACATCAGCAACCTCAATACTGGGTTTATTTTAGATACCTGACTTTCAAACACCTAACATGAGATGAAATGAAGCTAGCCCTTTGGTCTGAAACCTAGGAGTGAAATGAGAGATGAGGCTTCAGCATTGCAAATCATTTTGTCAATCAGTGCCAATTTCTCAAAAGCAAAAGTCTTCATGGAAAGGTTTGCTTCAGCTGAACTTTTGTCAGTAGGAGTAATTGTGTCCAGGAATGCCTTTGTCTCTAACATATTGTTGGTTTGTTTGGCCTTTTTTTTTGTCAAAAATATCCCCCAATATATATGTAAATATATACACACACGTGCAGTGGAGACTTCATTCCATTTCCCCCCATCAGTTGTGTGGAGAGGGTGTCTATAGAGACTCTTCTTCAAGGGGAGTAATTTGGCCATGAATGCTTGCTACTGCAGAGGCTCACCATATTTCTTTCTGGCTCTCCTTTTCCACCACTTCCCTCATCATATTAAATTAGAATAAAGAAAAGATGTTCTATTTCTCTTCCTTTACCTGAACTACAAATTGTGCTGTGTCAGTATTTTTTCTCAGAACAGATTGTATCTTGATCTATTCAGATGACCTCTAGCTTTCCAGCCACAGGTCATGTATTTGAAAGGCTAATGAGTAGTTTACTTCCAATGAGTTTTCAAAGGAGATAGTTTCAATCCTCCCAGATGACATCTCTCTTGCAGATCATTACAGATGTGCAAGGAGACAATAATTTCTGGATACCTTTGAGAGGAAATGGGCAGAAGCGTAAACGGACACAAAGAAAATCATATGACTAGTATATATCCATATAGCAGACATGGCGTATTTCTGAGAATCATTGAATTTAAATCCCGATATTGTACAGATTCACTGGAGTAATCACAGCAAATCTTAAGAATTGTATTGCAAAGCTGCAATATATTCTACTGCAAGTTTTATGATGATCTTCTAGATCCAAAATACCTAACTGCTTCCTCATCTCTTCCAAAAAATATAGGAGGGTCAAGAGAAGCTGATACATAGAAAGAGTTATAATTATAAACCCTAAATTTGTCTACTTAAATTCAGTTCTTAATCTAAGATCTGTGAGAAACACATAAAAAGAAAAACACACACAGATGCATACATATGTACATATACACACATACAGACACAAAGAGAGGGATGTATCTATATCTGCATATAAAGATTAAAGGAGAGATATACTGTTCCTAAGGATTGGCGGATTTGGGGATTTGGACTAATAGGAGTATTGCAATGAAGAAAAGAATGCAGCCATTTAAAAAAATGATTAGAGAGAATCTCCATATTCAATGAGTTTGGCTATGTTTTTATGCTCTGTTTAAAACTGTTTCTAGTTTACCTCTCCTTTAATGAGAAGAAGCAGTGGTTCTGAACATCAAGGACACCTTTACGTGAATATCGCTAGTGGCTTTAAAGTGGAGATGTTGGCAAGGAGGTATAAAGAAAGAGGACATGAAGATTTTAATTTCATTTTCTGAAAATAAGCAATGTTATAAAGAAAACAAAAATTATTTGTCCTGGATCATTAGAAAAGATTTTAGGGGCTGTATGAAAACAGTGTATTGACTGTCATGTTACTCTGATTTTTTTGCCCTGAAGAAATATTTTGGATACCAAAACACTTTCCTTCCTCTAGACTTCTGGCAGAGGTAAAATCTTCGTTGTCATGGATAGACTATTTGGGAGAAAATGCAAACCAAACAAAATACTCCATTCAGATTAACTGGAACACTTCACAGTCAGAACTTCACAGCATCCATTTTTGTTTGTTTTAACCTTAGCTTAAATAATTAAGCCTAAATTTATTAAAAAGAAAAAAGTTCTTGAGCTACATCTCACCTTCCAAAACAAACAAAAATTAAAAATAAGAGTAGGACATGTTTAGAAGGCTAATATGGTTTTCAGTTCAGTTTTTTTGAACAGAAAAGTTGGCCACATTGATTTTTCTCTAAGAACATTTCATAATTAAATAATTTTTCAGGAAAAAGAAAAAAAATTGTTGAGTGCTCTCCAGGCTGAAGGCTTCAACTTGATCACTTAGGAAATGTTCTTCATTTGGGATCATGAGCACTAAGGATGCTTCAGAGAAAATGTTGTAACTAATTCTTTAAGAAAAAATTCCTTCTTCCAAATCTTCATGTACCTAGGCAGATAGATACTATTACTTCAGTGTAATCTCTTCTCTGATTGTCAAGATAACATAATTCCTTATATTGTTTGGAAGAGAGTATCAGTGAGTAAAGAATTTTTATAAACTTGTGTTTCCATAAACACAATTATTTTGTAGGAGTTTTAAACCTTTTTTCACCTTCTTTCAGTTTCTGAGTGCCTTACTGCGTTGTTTCTGGTGGCACCTTTTCAGCCACAGTACAAGAAAGATGTTGACCTTTTAGAGTTGGTTTAGAGGAAGTGATTGGAGGGCTGGAACACCTCTCCTATGTAGAAAGGCTGAAAGAGTTGGGGTTCTTCAGCCTGGAGCATAGAAGACCTCAGGCTGACCTTAGTGTGGTCTTTCAACACTCAAAGGGGGCTTATAAGAAATAGACACCTTTTTTCCAGGATCTGTAGTGATAGGACAAGAGACAATGGTTTTGAACTGAAAGAGGGTAAGTTTAGTCTGGACATAAGGAAGAAATTTCTTAAAGTGGGAGTGGTGAAACACTGGAATGGGTTGCCCAGATTGGTGGTAGATGCCCCATCCCTGGGAACCTTCAAGATCAGGTTGGATGGGGCTTTGAGCAACCTGATCTAGTTGAAGATGTCCCTGCTTATATTGAAAGTCCCTTCCAATTTAAAGTGTTCTATGATCTTAGAAGGTCCCTTCCAACCCAAACTGTTCTATAATTCAGTGATTGAATGAGAGCTGTTTTATCAATCTACTATAAAGTTTTAGCCAATTTGCACCACAGAGTCAAGAATTGAAGGCACGGACTGGTGGTTACATGGATATGATTTGCTAATGCTAATGATTTTCTTTATTGAATAAGTGTTTTAATGAATTACTGAGATATTTAGCAGAAAAAAGAAATCTAGTCAATGTCATTCAATCAAGTACCCTAAGCATAATCCAGAAAGACTAGCAGAAGTTTTTCTTGTATGATTATCATGTCAGAGGGTCCATAATATTTATGTTTGAGCGTTCACAAAAATATATACCTTTTATTTCTCACTGAATTTTGTTTGATGATTGTTTGCACTACATTCCAAAGTAGCCAGCTCAGGCTGGAATTCTGTTAAGGATCTCTGACCTAGATGTAAGTTTCTGATATTCTACAGTTGGAAAATAATAGTGTCCTCCTCCTAGATATAGAATATCCTTTTTGAAATTTCTGTTTTGAAACACCAACATGTATATCAATTGTCCTGGTTCCCCAGGCACAGCCCCATGGGCCAGCCATGCAGGCAGGCCATGAGTAGCCCCTAGTCAGCTGGGAGATCCAGTCAGGTCAGCTGACTCACAGGTGTATCCCGTACCACCTCATCATGCTCATTATAAAAGGAGGGAGCTCAGTGAGGGTGGGGTTCCTCCTACTCTCCCTGAGGATCCTTGTTGATGGTGCTCTGTTCCTGCCATCAGCATTGAATCAGGCTGAGTAGAACTCTTTATGTTTTGTGCTGATTGTTGTTTCTGGTTTGTCATTCTATTAAATCTGTCTGTACTTCAGCTCACAGGCCTTTTCCTTTTTTTTCCCAATTCTCCTTCCCATGGGGGGAGGGAGTCTTGGGTGATACACTAACTGCTACAGTTTAGCCCTGAGTACTGGCTAACCATAGACACCAGTTTTATATGGTGGGTGCAATATACACACGATGTTTGAAATACATAACATGTAGGTCTTCCATTTGTTTAAGATGGTAATTTTAAAGGGACAGAATTTCCTGCTAATGTGTGAAATTTTGATTTTTCCTTTCAGAAGGTCCTGAGACTTCAAAAACAAGTATAAATTATCTAGACACAAGTATAGCTTTAGTATCAAATTTAAGTGCTTATTAGAATTGTAGAACTAAATAATAATGAATTATATCTTGTAGGATATTTAAGCAATTTTTTTAAATAAATAAGATGATTTTGGTCAGCTGGTGTATTTTATATCCATTGATGAGTGTGATTCACTGGCTTTCTTATGTCCTTCTCGGCACTACATATTTATATTAATAGATGATAAAAACAAAGAAGCAGACTAACTTATAACCTGTAAATCAGTCCAGGACAGCTGTATTGACAGTAAGAAGTAACTTAGTCATTGTCTTCAAGGAGGTTAAAAGGTTGATCCCAAAGACAAGTACATTCATACATAAACGCGTATTAGTCCCTTCTCCATCATTTGTTACTTCAAGTAAATGGGTTGCCCTGCAATCCAGAAGAAAAGGTACTGCACTGCAGCTATGGTATTTGGTATGGCTTAGATAAAGCCTGTTTAAAGAGGGAGAAAATAAGATTTCTCTAAGCCTGTTGTCACATCACAGTCTGAAGTAAATTCATACCTATCAAAAAAGACTCAAAAAAAGTGGAAAAATAATGAGCTGGTCAAAGCAAACACTTAATATATTTCTACTTTAGGTATTAGTTCTACTATGTGAGTGAATGTCAAAAGAGTTGAGGTGAAGAGGGAATATTTTGGTGCAGGCAAATTGAAAAAAAAAACCCCATAAACTAGTGATTTAAAACAAATTAAAATTTTTAAAGGTCACAAAATCAGATTCAGGTTGCTAAGGCACATTGGGCAGGTTTTAATGAATTCTCGGGAAAGCTTTTTCAGGCTAGCACTCAAAACTGGAATATCAAGGTAAAGTAAACCATTTTTTTTTTTTTTTTCCAATCGATAGGAAGAAACCTGAGGAAAATTCTAGAGAAAGATCAAATGGAATTATGAGAACTTGGTTTTGGACAAAGAAGTTGAGCTTCCTATGACTGATTTTAGTAACTTTTCTACAGGGAAAAAAAGAATGTTCTTAAATGATTGGGGGCAGCAGGGATACTGTTTTGTCGTCTCAAAGAGTAGAGAAGGTAGACATAAACTAAAATAATAGATGTTTAAACTAAATAACTATATCTAGCAAGAAAAACTGTGCAGTGATAGAGATAAATGGAGATAAATATTTACTTTTTGTACTTGAAGATGCTTTTTTCTCCAAAGCATTATGATAAACGGTATAACAAGACCTTTTCTGTAGGCTATTTTAAATACCTTTGCTAGACTTTATAGGAGAGACCAATGCAAGGAAAGGATGCAAAATTGTTCTGTATTCTTGCTGAAGGGTGCCTATCTAGTCTAGCATGGACCAGTGAAGTGGACTGAAAACTGATTGAACTGCCAGGCTCAAAGGGTTATGAACAGCTTGAAGTTGAGCCGTAGATCAGTCACAAACAGTATGCCCTCACAGTGAATATTGGATCCTGTACAGATTCATTCATGATCTGGAAGACAGAGGAGTGGGACAGAGTGGACCCTCAGCCAGTTTACAGATGGTACAAAACTGGGAGAAGTAGTTCATAGACCAGTTGGTGGTTCTGCCATTCAGAAGAACTTCAACAGGCTGGTGAAATAGGCAGGCAGGAACCTCCTGCAGGTAAACAAAAAAAAATGACAAAAACCTGCACCTAGAAAGAACCCCATGTACCAGGACAGGTTGGAAGGCTAACCAGCTGGGCTGCATTAGGAAGAACATTTCCAGCATGTTCAGGAAGATGATCTGTCCCCTCCATTTACCACTGGTAAGACACATCTGGAGTGCTGTATCCAGTTCTGGGCTCCTCAGTACAAGAGAGACAGTGTCATACAAGAGGAAGTCTAATGAAGGGCAACAAAGTACATTAAAGGATTGGAGCATCTGTCCGGCATAGAAGAGATGCTGAGAGCGCTGGGTTTGTTTAGCTTGGAAGAAAGAAAGGCTGGAGCCGAGGGGTAATGATTGATGTTTATAAATACCTGATGGGAGGGTGTAAGGAAAATGGAACCAAATTCTTGTTAATGGTATCCAGTGAAAGAAGAGACAATAAACACCAACTGAAATACGAGAAATTCCAGTTAAGCATGAGAAAAACTTGTATTTTTACTCTGAGGCATAGGCACTGAAACAGGTGGCCCAGAGGGACTGTGGATTCTCCATCCTTGTAGGCATTCAAACCCTGAACAATGTCCTGGGCAACATGCTCTACTGGACTTTGCCTGGAGTAGGATTTTGGGATAGATGATCTCCAGGGGTTCCTTCCAACCTCAACAATTCTGTGATTGCTGTTGTAATCCAGGATAATATTATATGTGCCAGTCTCCTGCAGAACGTGAACTAGGCTCTATAGTTTTATTTTCCTTGCATGTTCTATGTGCATTGTAAGTGATGCATCTGAAAAGGGCCTTGCTTGGAAGAAATTTACAGACGAGATTTTGGGAAGGAGGCAGTAATTGCATTGACAAATATAGTGAGCTGCTTCTCCCTTCACTTACCAGCTTCAGTGCCAGCAATGTTCCTCCTGGAATGGAAGATGAGCCTTTTCCAATTTTTAGCTTTCTCTAACTCACGCTAGAAAATTGTTTTAAGGGTCAGGCTTATAAATTGCTGAAGTTTTTCTGACCCTAATAGTGAAGGAAATACAAGTCCTGTTTGGATAGGAGTTAACAGCAGGCAAGCCCAGGAGAATTGTGCTGCATGATTATGCAGCCCTGGAGTAAGAAGAGCAAATTAGCAAGTTACTGGATTTTCTTTATTCTTATATTGTACTTGAAATGAGAAAATCAATGGAGACTAATTATAATGTAAAGAAAATGCTATGATTATGGGACTGTGGCTTGTATATAATTTTTTTGTTTGCTATTTCTTCAGACTTAATCATTTCACAGTTAGCTCTTTGGATTAAAAGGCAAAAAACTGTCAGGGTTACCATAATATCTGGTTATTACTCATTCTCTTAGGAAAAAGCTAGCTGTAGAATGTGTTTTCTAGAAAAAAAAAAAATGGAATTACAGCAAATAGTGCCATGATCTGAATGGACAGAGTGTGCTAATTGACAGATGTTATCACATCTGCCATGATGAACAAAAATATACTCTTCTCAGAGATCTTCAGTAAATTGGCACCTTCCTGGAATGTTCAGTGCAACTTTGTCAAATAAACATGAAATAGAATTAAATTATAAGAATATAAATGCAAATTAATAAGATTATATTACTTGTCCCCATTTGAGCAGTGACATTGAATGCATAGAGTGAAGCTAACTATTACTAAAAAGAAACAATAGTAGTTGATTAGGATCTTATGACTAAAATTAAAAGATGCTTATGGAGCTATACACCTTGAAGCAGGTTATTTTTTCTTTAATAACATTGCCGCTGACAGATAATGGTTATCCCTATCTGTAGCTGCTTATTGTAAAGTGAATTAGTAGTGCTGATCCGAGCCCTCATTAGAAAAACCTATTATTTCAATTGGCACCATTTTACACAACCTCAGCAGATGACCAGTATTCAAAATAGAGATGAAACTCTTCTCTTCCCCGAAAGCTTTCATCCACTTTGTCATGTTGGAAGCTGCTTGTATTGTTAGGGCTTTCGCTGCTTTTCTTGGAATATGCAGAGAAATCAGCTTCACAGTGTTGCTACATTTCCCGACACTATGGCTTTCAAATCATAGGTGATCTCTGCAATCCTATCTGTGGGTAGTGGAGAGTCACTTGAAACAATATAACCACAATAATATATTGACAGTGGCATCAGTAATATGTGCCAAAATACAATCACAAGGACTATCAGTGCAGCTGTTTATTTTTGTCAAACTACATGGAAGCTAGAGAAATGTAAGCAATATGGTATAAAATGTAGAATAAATTCTATTAGTATTCGGTGCTTTCACTTTATTATTGTTGCCATTGTTTTCAGTCTTATGTGATACATATGAACAGCAGAACATGAAGTCAATCACAGGACATGATATTAACTTTTATTATAGTAATTTAATACATATTTAGTTATTCACTGAACGTTTCTAAAACAGTTGTCCATTGATTTGTTTCTTTAAAATTCCCTAGAATGGAATTTTCTGACTTTTCACAAATAGTTTAATAAAAACAACAAAATGGGGAACAAGTCAAACACTATAGTCCCAGTTATTACTTGAAGATGCTCAGTAGAATAATTAGGTAGCATCCAGAAAAGGCTGGCTTGTTTTAGTAAGAAGGTTGGCAAAGATATTAGTATAAATTCATCTAAATTTAACTTAATGGATGTTCAAACTTAATCAGAAATTGTTTCCCATTAGCTTTTTAATGGATGACTAACAAATATTTTTGATGTCCAATTGATCAACTTACTGACAGTTTAATAGAAATGCAGAGTCTGCATTATGATGCACAGCTACACTCAGTTCCATGGAGGAAATGTTTAGAATCCTTAGCAGTTTTGATAAAGCCATCCAATAATCAGCATAATAAACTTTTTAGAAGTCATGATATCACATACCAGCCCATACAATATTTCTCAAATGGCACATGGGTTTCCACTAGAGCATGTCAACATATGTCAAATATCTGTTCCTCCTGTTGACTGTTTTTCAGAGCTCGGGTGTCACATGCCACAAAGTAATTATTTCAAGCCATATAATAAACGTAGGAGGGGTGTACCAGCTTTGTAATGGAAATTAGTCTTGTAGAAATTTGTTCTGTGTACTACTGAGAGAATTAAATGATCTCTGAAATCATTATGTTTAGTTTATTACTGAAGTTTCACATTATCTCCCAGGTGGGATATGTACCTGCCTTATTTGCTCATGTAACAAAACAAAAAAAGCTAAGGATTGAGGGGAAGATCACATCAGCCTAACTTCTTATTTCCATGATCTGGCTCATATAGCTCAATTTTAGTATCATTTTAACTTTGATTTCTGTCATTGAAGATGTTTAATAAGGCCACAATTGGTTCTATGCTTGCATCATAAGCATATACAGAAAAAGCTGAAAATGGGAATAAGAGGCTACAGTATTTTTCACCTTGATCTCTCCAAGAACTCAGGGCAACTAACAGGAATAGAATATCCATAATTTTCAGGCTACAATCATCAGGCCATAACATATGACTAACACTTCCCAGTGCAGACCTGATACACCATTTCACTGTTGTCACAGAAATAAGTATCCGTTCCTACAGCCAATGTCAAACGTAGTCAAATTAAAATTACTTTTGCAATTTAAAGTTCCATCTAACATATTCCTAAAGAAGATATAGTAGCCAAAATTCTACTGAAACTGCAAACTGTGTGTTTTTGTAGGTAGATTTTGAACAGCAAAAATTTCTGCAGTTGATACAGAGTAGTGGGAGTATAGTGCATGAATTTTTCTTTGATTTTGCTTTTCTTCTGCAAAACCTATAAAGTACTGGAATTTTGAATTCAATAGTTTCAGAAGGCCACACACAATCCTATTGAAAATGATACTTCCCCCCCCCCCCCCCCCCAAGAATGGTTCTATACAGTTCAGTTATCTATTAAGACCTTTGTAGTAAGTAATAATAAAATAAGTAGTTGACACAGAATTAGCCTGAGAAATCTTAGAAATGTCTTTGTCTAAATTTTGCTGTATTATTTAACAGAAAACACTAACCTCCCTGGTTTAAGTCACTGAATGGTCAAACTGATAAACTGGTGATGAACTTTCCCTTCCTTTATCTTTCCTTGAAAATTCCCAGTAACTTTATTCCCACTCATTTTGAGCACTTCCCTCTTGCAAAACTGGAATACACCAGTTAATAATGTTGGAAAGAGAATCCTTTCACCCTCAGTTCTGCAATACACTTGCTCCTCTGGCTGTTCCAAATTATAAATAAAGCAGAGCCTTTGTAGAACTTCCTTAGCCTTCAGAAGCTATATTACATCCCTTTCTCTGTTAAACTATATTACCAGCTGTGTTTACACTGCTGATACTTACCTATTAGAGATGTCCAAATTGCAGTATTCAAATAAACACATCAATTGTATCTTAATCTAACTTTTAATATGTCATGCAGTTTTGTAAGTACTGCAGTTTTCCCCATCAACTTCAAAAAATCATCATTGAACCACAGAATGGTTTGGGTTGGAAGGGACTTTAAGGATCATCTTGTTCTAACCCTCCTGCCATGGCCAGGGACAACTTCCACTAGACCAAGTTGTTCAAAGCCCCATCCAGCCTGCCCTTGAATGCTTCCACAGAGGGGCCATCCAGAATTTCTCTGGGCAGCCTGTTCCACTGTCTTACCACCATCACAGGAAAGAATTTCTTTCTAGTATCTAATCTAAATCTAACCTTCTTCAGTTTGCAACTGTTATCCCTCATCCTATCATTGCATGCCCTTGTAAAAAGTCCCTCTCCAGTATTCTTGTTGGCCCTCTTCAGGTACTAGAAGGCCGCTATAAGGTCTCCCCAGAGCCTTCTCTTCTCCAGACTGAACCCCAACTCTCTCAGCCTGTCTTCATGGGATAGGCGCTCCAGCCTCCTGATAATCTTTGTGGCTCTCCTCTGGACTTGCGCCAACAGGTCCATGTCCTTCTTATGTTGGGGGCCCCAGAGCTGAACACAGGACTCCAAGTGGGGCCTCATGAGAGCAGAGTGGAGGGGTAGAATCACCTCCCTTGACCTGCTGGCCACACTTCTTTTTGATGCAGCCCAGGATACGATTGACCTTCTGGGCTGCAAGAGAACATTGCCAGCTCATGTTGAGCTTTTCATCAACCAACACCCCCAAGTCCTTCTCCTCAGGGCTGCTCTCAATCCAGCCTGTATTTGTGCTTGGGATTGCCCCAATCCATGTTCCGGTCCTTGCGCTTGGCCTCGTTCATGTGATTTGCATAGGCCCACATCTCAAGCCTGTCAAGGTCCGAAAAGTTGGGTAGGGACTTTATGTACGAGTGCTAAAAAAATACTTGCAACTGTGTCTTATAACTCTTCTGTTGCTCATATTTTTTGTACAGATCACTTATTGAACACACAAATTCATTTATGCGTATAGATGGATTCTTCATGATGTATTCTTCAGCAACCTGTTTGGCTGAAATGTTCGTGTGTCTTTTACTAGACCATTTCTCCCAGATATTTTAAATTTTTTTGAAGCTCTCCATTTTTTGGGGAAAGCAGTTCCATAAGTGGTATGTTGCTTATCTTCTCAAGTATATGTTTAGGAAACTACAGGTGTTTCAAGATGAAACTGCCAGAATTATTACAAGACCTGACAGATTTGCTAACAAACAAACAGTTCTTCTGATCAGTATCCTACCATTCCTCTATAACTTTGATATGAACCACATATGGCATCAATCCTGTTTGCCTGAATTAACACCAATTTTCTAGTGACCAAGGTCAGACTAGTACAGAGAAAGACTCATCTGTTCTTAGATAGCACATATGGTCCAGTGTTGTTAGTAATTTACTTCCTATAATAAAAAAGTACTGAATGCTAAATCCAAATCCCCCTGCAGAATACCTCAGTGGTGGAGCTTATGCTAATCTGTAGCTAGCAAATATTTTACATGAGCTATTTTATAAAGAAATACTTGAAATTATTGGCTCTTTTGGATATTCAGAGGTTTGTTAGGTCTGGCAACAGAGCTGATGGGGGAATTTATTGGGGGAGAAAACCCACCAATCTGTCTGTGCCGCTAGACTGATTTTGATAACTATCATTGCAGGCAATAACTAAAGCTAATGCTGCTGCTTGACAGGTGCCAAAAGAAAAAAAATGGAACTTCTGTGAAGTTTTTGAAATCTGTGAAGTTAGCGTAACAATATTTATTCCTAACAGTTTGGGGCAACAAATCAGCAAATAATAGTGGGTTTACTATCCCTTCTTCTCATACAAAGAGATCTTGGATGCTATGAGTTTGATTTCTAATGCTGCCTGATGAGTTTCTTTCAAATCACAACAGCAACAGAGTGTTTTGGGCATAGTGCATACTATTTTTGCTTTGAATATTGCACAAAGATCTCCATGCTGTGAGATTACAATTGTGAAAATCATGGCCTTGTGTCAAATTAATAGAGGCAAATACTTAAAGTAGTATTTGCGAACTTCATGCTCAGTTCCAGTGATGAAACTGTCCACTCACTGTTTTTGGAAAAGGAGATTGCTTCCAGATACAGTGTGAACAAAGTGTGGAGTTTTGTGCTGCGGTTTGTATCTGAGAACAGGCAATGAGCAGAAGTGGATTTATCTTTACAGAACATACAGGATATCGGATCTGCTTTAAAAGCAGATTAAATGTGCTTAATGTCTTATTACCACTTATAATGGAAGCAACCTACAGAAGCGTGAGAAATATCACACTTGTCATCTTCCGCAGTATTTTACAAAAAGAACTGTTGTACCGTTAGTTATAATTCAGTAGAGGACTATAAATCATTCTGGTATAAAAGGCAAGGAAGCTTTCTGAAATCCATTAGTGATTTTGAAGATATAGAATCCTTCATTATTTCCAGTTCAAAGCTGATAGTGAAAACTAATTTCAATAGCGTTAAGTTTGGAGTTTTTTAACTATAAATTACTATAAATATTTTATGTTTGTTTAAAATCTTTGGGTTTTAGAACAAAAAGTCAGCACAATTGGGGCAAGAGTAAAAATGACTTGCTCTGAGCATGGCATTTTTCATTCCTTGTAGCTCTGTTCTTGGCAGAAACACCTTTCTTATCCTTTTTCATTTGTGCTCTATGGACCATGAAAACCGCCGTTATGGAGAGAATGCTGTATGCACTGGTTTTATTGGTTTTATGCTGACACACCAAAATCTAAATCAGCTGATTCACTTTCAGGCCTCAGCAGTTCTGAAAAAATAGGGAAAAAAAGAAATTAAAAAGTAAAAAAAAAAAAAAAAGAAGAAAGAAAATAAATGCCCTGAGGTCAGAGGATGAGAGTCAATGACAGTCTGATAAAAAGAAGAGTGTCTTTTTCACTTTTCTTTGATGACTGAGAAACAGCCCTAGGAGACAATGAAGAAAATACAGTACTGCAAATGTCATTTTTATAACTAGCTGCTAATCTGGTTAGAAAATCAGATGATACTCAGAAGTTTATTTGAATTAACACAGTCTGTCTGTCAGGTGATAGAAGACAGCTAAGCTGATTTAAGTCTAGTCTCCTGTCCAGCACAGGTGGAGGAATGTGTAATATTTTCAGTACACTTAAGATGCTAGTGATTAGCATGGTGCTTTGTAAAAGCTGTACCTTAGCCTGTAGCAATGATTTAAAATTGTGCACTGCACCTATGTGAATGCAGAGTTTGGAATGTCTCTGGCATCATATTGTATTATGGAGGCATGAGGTGCATATATGCAAGTAAGTCCAAATTGCATTTTATACATAATGTGCTCAGATATGTTAAAAGCAGTAAATATACTGCTTCTGCTGCCTCAGAAAACAGCACTTACTTTTGGAATGTAAAATTAGCCAGGGGTTACCAGAAACTAGAAATTATTTCAGTCATTGAAACAAATTTAAATGGATTATTTAAAACAGAATCACAGAATCATCTAGGTTGGAATAGACCTTGAAGATCATTGAGTCCAACCATCAACCTAACACTGACAGTCCTCAACTACATCCCTGAGCACTATGTCAACCTGACTCTTAAATACCTCCAGGGATGGGGACTCCACCACTACCCTGGGCAGCTCATTCCAATGTCTGATGACCCATTCTGTAAAGAAATTCTTCCTAATATCCAGTCTAAAACAAAATATCTGGAGACAGGGGACATATGTTAACACTATGTAAAGCTAAAAAAATAGTAAGATCTGATTTCTTCCATTCTGATTCCTGTAGCTGATTCTGATGTGTGTCATTATTTTCATATATTGCTGCTTAGCTCAGAAGTTCCAGTAATCAATCAGGATTCCATTGGTGTTCACTTCAGAAACATTGAGCTGTTTGGAGAAAACAGTACCTGTTCCAAAGAATTCAGATTTATATTAAGTACTGGGAGAGGTGGATCAGTGTACACAGATATAAATTACGGAAACAAGAATGTACAAAAAATGCACAACTGAACAAATACATAATTGGTCACTGATAGATGTTTGAAGAGTAGCAATCAGTCTTTACAAATTTCCATTTGGTGACAGTTCAGGAAAGCAAGCAGGCTATTTATGTTTATTTAAAATTTATTTTTATTAATGCAAGTATTCAAATTCTTTCAGATAGCCTTATCTTTGAGTTTCCCTGTATTTCTAATGCTTGAGGACAGTTACAGAATTCCTAAAACATTCTTTACCTTAGGCTGTTGGTTTGTTCTCTCAGGTCTAAGCTTGTCATACTATAATTTAAAATGTATTCAATTAATTAACTGTGTTTATCTCTCTATTAATGGTATTAATCCTCTGTGACCTAAAACACTGGAGATATACCCCAAATGTATTAGAATGGCTATGAGCCATAAGAGGATCATCTACAATGTTTGCTTCACCCAAATTTGACATCTAGCCTTCTTATGCTTAGAAAAACTTCTTGAGAAACATTAGTGCTTTTGCTGTTATTAAGAACATCCGAAATGCATTTTCTAGCTTATTTCACAGCTATGTAGATTTAGGGCATGTGTCAAAGCAAAACGTCAAACTTATTAAAATGAATAAGGAAAGAATAAATTAAAAGTATTATTTGAACAGTTCAGCTTGAATTTCTGTACTGGTGTTCAAGATTTCCAAGAGGTCGATAATGAAACTATTGGAATGAGCCTGCTTGAATTTTGAAGGACTGAAGGGTGAAAAAGACAGGAAAACACGTTTCCCTGGCTAACGATAGGCTTGCCTTTGGCTTAATATATAAACTACATAAGTTGACAATGTTTTTTTGGATTTATTTGTTTTGTTTTGTTTTTCCCAAACAGGAAATTATGTTTTGTTTTGTTTTATTGAAATTGCTCAATGTCAAAATTTGAAGAGTTTCCAGAAACATTTATTACTGTATGCAACTTCATAATGAAAAAGAACAATAGAAATCAATGAAAACTCAAGGTTGGAAGGGACTTCTAGAGTTCTCTTCCTCTTGTTGGAGAAAATCTGCTTTCCTATTTGAAAGCAAGGCCTTAGATTAGCTTATTCAGGCTGATGTTAAGCTGTTTCTAATATTTCCAGTGAGCTGATTCTACTACTTGTCTGGGCTACCTGTTCCAATGCTTAGTTGCTCTCATGGTCAAGATTTTTTTTCTTATATCTACACAGAATTTCCCTTCAGCAGCCTGGGCCATTGTCTCTTATCCTGTCACTAAGCATCTTAATGAAGAGAGTACCTCAACTTCTCTCTAACCTTCTCTTTAGATAATGGAAGAACATGATTAGATTCTGTGTAAGCTTTCCATTCTAGGTTGAACCCCATTTCCATCAATATTTCTTTGTAAGCCAATATCTTCAACCCTCTGGTCACCTTAGTGGACACTCTCTAATTTTAGCATCTCTCTTGGACTTGGAGGACCAAAACTGGACACTGTGCTCTTGGTATGGCTTGACAAATGCCAAGCATTGTGGATTAATCACATCTGTTATTGTGTTGGCTCTAGTCTTGCTGATACAGCCTGCGGTTTGCTTTCCTGCAGCAAGGATAAGCTGCTTACCTATGTTCAGCTTGCTGTCCTCTTGGATCTATAAGACCTTTTTAGCCAGTATACGCTTCTGCCAGTCAATTCCCAGTCAGTAAAGATGATTGGGATTACTTTCTCCCAGGACAGACTTTGAATTTATCTTTGTTAAACCTCATGTAATTCCTGTTATACTAATTTTCCAATCTCTTGAGGTCTTTCTGGATGGTAGCTCTTTCTTACAGTGTATCTACCTTTTCTCCCTCTTTGGTGTAATCCACAAACTTGGTGAGGGTGCTTTCATTTCCATTTTCCAAACTGCTTATAGAGATATTGAATAGTATCAGGTCTAGGACTGACCCCTGAGGCACTCGTGACATGACAGTAATCTGGCCTTGAGCTATTAACTGCCACCTTTCAAGATCAACATCTCAGCCAGTTCTCCACCTGTAGGTGCTCCATCTGTCCAGCCCAAATCCTAGCAGCTTGTCATCAAGGATGTTGTGAGATGGGTCTTATAGATGCACATTGCATGTGTCATTCTTCTTGTCAGTGCAAACACATAAGTGATGAGCTTGGTGAAATAATTCTGAAGTGACATTTCGCAGTCTGCATATTACAGAAGATCAGAATTAATGTGCATAATCGTTCCTTTGACCTTAAAAAAAAATTGTGAATCAAGCAACTTTAAGAAAAATGGTCTATGTCCACTAAAAATGCAATGCTCAGAAAAACAAGTCACATAGCGGTTATAGGCAGTGTCATAAATGGAAAATAGTGTAGTAGGATTGGGAGACTGTGGGGGTTTTTTTGACGTAAAGGTTGTCATGGTTTAATTCTTATGTGATATAGAGTACTTTTATGAAAGACATAAGAACTAGACTTCTGACTTTTTAAATTATTTTTTTTCCAAAATTTAATCTTAATTATCTTTAATTTTTCCTTTGTTACTACAGCCTCTTTTGAGTTTAAATACTGCATAAGTGAAAGCAAATCTGAGGCATTGTCTGTGACACCCAAATGCTTTTAGAAGCCAGGAAAGAAGCTGGATGCTATCATTAAAATAAAAATCTCCATTAATGGATCTGTAATTTTGCCTTTGTAGAAAAATGTCAGAATCTGCCTGGCACATTTTTGCTGTGCATTTATCCAGGAGGCCTGCTTCCCTGTCCTTTGATCCTTGTTTATTCTGGCATTCATTCAACATTCTGATATTTTTCTAACCTTGTGATCCAGAGTCTCACTGCTCAGATATTTGTCTTTCCTAGCCAGTGATTCAGGATAGAGCAGTAACTAACACATTACTAGTGATGATTCCTTCTGTTTCCAGCTCCTCATTTGTACATAGCATTAGACTAACTTAGAGCCTTTTCCATGCTTCCTTTTGTGATCTCTGACATGCACAGTTATCTTCCAATGATCTTTAATTTATGAACACTGAGTATGTCACTGACAGTATCCTCTCAATGTCATTTTGACAATCACAATTTATGCACCAGGGAGAAGAGTTTCATGATTTAACTTTTTAATTTCCATCTTTCCTGTTAGTTATCTTTTTTTCATTCCAGTGAAATTCAAATATTGCAAAGTATAGGCAGCTTTCTTACTCTTCTGCATTGTCTTCAGTATTACTGATGGAACACAAGCATGATAAATCATGTCACCACAAGTTATCTTATACAGACATCATTTCTGGTTGATTTCAACTTAGGTTGGATTTCCAGACAGTGATTTCCAGTTATATGAAACAGTATGGTGAACTAACCCAGATAAAGTAATGCACTTCATTGATGGAGTATATAAGTTGATTAACCAGATCGATTTGCACACAGTGAAAGAAGATGGAAATATAATGTAAATTGCAGTGTTTGCTGCTATCAGCATGAATGACACAGCCATAACCACAAGAAGCAATATGTACATATTGGAGTGTCGTTCTCTTTTGTTCAATGTCAAACGGACTCCTGATCACAGAATCACAGAATGGTAGGGGTTGGAGGGGACCTCTGAAGATCACCTAGTCCAACCCCCTTCTAGAACAGGATCCTAGCGTAAATGCTTTTGATTGTTCTGGCTTCCTGATTTTAGTCATGTGAGTCTGCTGTGTAGTTTGCCAAACATGAAGGAAAACCATTTGTGGTTTTATTTTCCTGAATCAAATGTTGGTTGCTTTATTTTCAGCTAAAACATTCTCTGTCGTGTGCAAATCAAATCCCATAACCTGTACTATACACTTTTTTTTGGTAAGAATTTCTAAATTCTAGTTAGAATTTAGGGGTCACAAGTAGATAGACTGTTTTCCTTGTCATCATTTCAGTTCTGACTTTTAGCTTTTAGAGGTAGAAGAAAGCAGTTCAAAGGTGTTATAGTGTTCTGCCTGTATGAGAAAACTGAGAGATGACTGTACACTTTCTGTCACCCTTGTTAGCTTCACAGTGGTGAGCCATGTGCTCTATTCTATATTCTAGCTGTTGTGTTTTCTTCTACAGTCTCATTAATTATGTATAGATTTTTAAAATTTTGTTTGTTTTAATTCCAGTAAGCAAGCTATCCTATGCAGGAGCTTTCTCTGATTCTGTTGTTGACCTTTGTTCCTTCTTTTTCAATAGTAGCTGTGGCTTCATACTAGCCAATTACATCAATCATCATAATATGAGCACTCTATCCTTTAGAGGATATTGTATTTTTTCCCGTACTCTAATGCTTCAGAAGAGAGCAACCATGCCCTTTGATAGCATGTTTTCATCCTGGAATTTATTTATTTTTTTTCAACAGAAATATAGAAATGCTTGTGTATTGCAATTCATTCTTTATTTTTTATTGTAGCTCATTTGGCCTTGTGTTTTTTTTTCCCCTCAGCTTGCATCAGCAATGTGTATCTAACAGTTTACTAAAATTGTTCTCTTTGTCAATTTTTTTATATTCCTCAGGTTATTTATAGGGGCTAAAATGTTTGTTTTGTACACTGGGGTAAAGATTGTATGTCAAAAGAATTAAATGCAGGCTCCTAGTAAAATTTTACAAATATTAAAAAACATTCATTTTTCTATCCTTTCTGTATTACTTAGTAATCTAGGTTCCTACAGAGCTGATGTGCATTGCTTAAAGTATGTTATGCTTTATTAAAGTGCAATATTAAATGCTTGCAAGAATTATTTGATTTTCAAAACAAACCCTATGAGGAGAGACCATATCTGTTTGGTCTCCTCTATTCTATGCATTCACAGTATATTCTGAAGAAAAATTATTTCTCCTTTCATTGTTACTAAAATCTTTTCAGTCAGCCACAGACCATGTTCAGTACAGTAACGATGTATTCATGCAGAGTCCTAAAATTCTTCAGTTTTATTAGCATTGACACTAGAGTTAGTTCAAATGCTTGATGTGCTAAGTCCCCAGGCAGAGTGAAATAACTCTTGGATTGTATCTCAGTAGGGGGACAAAGTCATCTTTTTTTCTAAATAAATGTTCTTTTTATTCCACTTACACTGTTAATTCTCCTCTGGGGCAGAATTTATGGCTGCCAATCAGCTGAACTTCAGAAAGGTTTGTAGCGTCAATCTTTGTTTAGTATTTCCACCAGAGCTGACAGCAGAGTTATGTTTAAGGCTGACATTAAAAGATGAAAGACTCCTTAAAAAATCTGAGTATACTAGTTTTCATGCTGTACTTCTGCATTTTATTTACTAGGCAAGATTTAAAATTACTGAACATTTTCTTATACATCTTGAGTTTGTAACATTATTAAAGGCATGAGGCAAATATAATTTAAAATGTTCAGTAATTATAATACCTTCAATTTATCCAGTGATTATGATCTCTTAAGCACTGTATTTTAAAAAGGTTTTTAAAGAAGCTGAGGTGAAAGAAACAAAGCGACTCCCCTATAGTTTCTCAGCATCACTTTGTGCCAAACTAATGTCTCTCTCTTCCTATCACAGCAGTTTTTTGCATTCTGGGAATATTAAAGCAGAAAACACACATTCATTTTTAGGACTTTTAGTAGTCAATTTCTGATCGGCGGGCTAGTAGTATCACACTCTGGCCATGCTAATATCTCTTACCTAAATTTTTTCTCTAAGTATTTTTGCAGTGTACCATGGATAAAATGTTTGCTGTCCTCTCCCTCACAACTGTTTTTTCCATATCCTGCCATCTGTAAGCACTTTGATTTCTTCAGGTTGCCACACTGTGCATTAGGTTTTCAGAATTGCTCAAGAGTAATAAGTGATTGAAACAAGAGTGAAAATTTCAAGTGTGCCAGAATCCACAGATTCTCCTGTAGCATTCAAGGACATTGTTGATGAACTTGACTACAGTGAAATACTGATTAGTTTTCCACTGACGTCAAATACTTGTAGGCCTTCATCCTACATAAAAACATACGAACAATAAAAACCAGATAAACAACAGGTATTACACATTCTCTTGAAAATCTGTCCAGCTATTTTGTTTTACACAGACAAAATGAGAAGTACGGATTACTAATGATAGGATGAGAGGAAATGACCTCAAGTTGTGTCAGGGGAAGTTTAGGTTGGATATTAGGAAGAAGTTCTTTACTGAGAGGGTGGTTAGACATTGCAACAGGTTGCTCAGGGAGGTGGTGGAGTCACCATCCCTGGGGGTGTTCAAAAAACAGGTTGATGAGGCACTTGAGGCCATGGTCTAATGGTCTAGTGGTTAGGAATATGATGGGATAAAGGTTGGACTTGATGACCGTGGAGATCCCTTCCAACCATAATTATTCTATGATTCTATAAGACAGAAGGTTCAGGCACCCTTAGAAGAATACCTTTGTAAAACCTGATGTTTAGTAACATATGATAAGAAAGCAATGTGCAAACTGAGAATTTACTTTCACTCTTACAAGCATATTATTCTTATTCATGTTGCACCTATTATTTGTCTTTCAGAAATCTAAAATTTCCACTTATGACAAGATGTGGGCCTTCATGAGTAGCAGGAGGCAGTCAGTACTTGTCAAAAGTAATGAAGAAGGTATCCAACGTGTTCTTACCTCTGATTATGCATTTTTAATGGAGTCGACAACCATTGAGTTTGTCACACAGCGGAACTGTAACCTAACACAGATTGGAGGCCTAATAGATTCAAAAGGTTACGGCGTTGGAACTCCCATGGGTAGGTGATGTGTCAACCATTTGTGCTCTGTTCATTAATCTTAGTTGCTGAAGTAGGGTGCAAAAACTCTAATACACTGTTGCTTTCACTACATTGCTAACAATTTTTCTCATCCTCTTTTTTCTGACCTGGGTAAAATATTACATATTTTAACAACACTTGTGGATTTTATTGAATTTTCTAAACATAAAAAATAGTTACTTTATAAAAAATTGGACATTTTCATATGATATCTTTCTCTTACATGGGGCTTTCCATATGTTCAACAAAAACAACTAAAAGTACTGTTTACAGCACTTTATTAAAAATATTTTTAAAATGTTGATCTCTCTTTAGAGAATGAGATGCTAATAGTACAAGGTTTGCATTAGCAAATGGAGTTAATGTTTCTCTACTGAGAAGGCTAACTACTGAGATTCGTAAAAGAGGAGGAAAGGTTCCATAACACGTTATATATAATCCACAGACAAAAGAAATACTGAATTAACCTTGTGGAATATGATTTTGTAGAGTAATTCCAAATCTGTAAATATTTCCCAGGTCAGGTGTTCTTGACTAGGTACAAAACTGTAGTTGCAAGTTGAGAAGTCAGCTGAAGACACTAGTTTGGCTGCTAGAATCCATAGCATGGGATTCAGCAAGCACTGAGGTGCTGAGTTCCCATTGACTGCAGTGATCTTTGAAGGACATGAGCTGAGAATCTGGCTTTAGATTGCAGAATAGATGGGAATAGAAAATGGTGTGACACAACTCTGTCAGTACTTACAATACTGAGTAGGATCACTGTTAAGACCATTCTGCTGACTTCTTTACAAGGCCAATATTTACTTTAACTTTATTTATACAAAGAATTTATCATTTTCTGATTGATGTGAATATGTTCTATGTTTTTCTCAAATAGGTCATAACATGTGGTACTGATTTTATCTGTGTTATTAGAATAAACATAAATCATTGTATAGGGAAAGTTTTGTCCAGCACTTTAAATCAAGCACATGGTTGAGAAATAGACTTTACTGGAACATCTTGGATAAAGAGGTGTCTAGTATTATCAAATATGGATTTCCCTATATGTTGTAGATATTTACTGCAACTTTAATAACACCTTTATAATTATCATGAACTCTGTAATTCACTATGAAATGGACATCTGCAGAAATTATGATTCTGTTCATTCTGTCTTTGAATGGTTAGTTGTTAGGAATCTAGTATTAATCCATATACCAAATTTTCCATTCTGTTCTACTGGGGCTTCTTATGTTGCTGAGTATCTTCTGTTGACATATAAGTGCCAGAAGGGACTGAACTTCTGTCCTGCTGCTCTTTTTGACATCTTGCATTTTCTGATATTGTTTTGCCAATTACTAGGCCTAGCACAAAGGACGCAGCCAGCAGTAAAACAAACCAGTAACCAGATTCTATTGCACACAACAAAGTCAGCATATGGGTAATCACTGAGGGTACAAACAAGTCAATCAGATTACACATAACAGACATCAACCCCAGTGACCCCAGGAACGATACAACACAGCCAATAATCAGTGGAACAAAGAAAGCAATGAAGTCTCCCATGGTAGAGATGGGAGACAGCCAAGCCAATAGACGGATAATATAGGAGAGAGGTAGCCACATGTTGTTCTCACAAAGCCCGTGTTCACAAGCACCAAACCTGACCAGGGTCCAGTTGCAGGAAAAGTCAGGAGGTCCTTCCTCAACAGGAAACTCTGCAAAGTGCATCCACCTCACAGACAGACACTCCACCCTTCCTGCAAGTGGTCCCAGCTTTTATGCCCAAAGCAGGACACCTGGCACTCATTTACCCAATGCAGGGCACCTGGGGCTTGTTTACCCAAGGGCTTTCCCTACAAGGTCGGCTGCACCTTGGAGGAAAGCCAAAAGGCAAACTCATCCCCTCCTTTTGAAGGACTGTAGGAACCAACCATATGTCAATCTTAATTCAGGGCTCGGGGTTCAGACCCCAGCACTTCAGATATATAAACCTGTTGTTACTTTGAGTGTGAAAACCACCTTCCATTTAGTTTTAGTATTGAGAAAATTAAATCTTAATGATAGTTTACAATTGTTGAATAAGCTGCATGCAGCTTGTGAAGCATCTGAAGCATGCCCCAGAAATCTAAGTGCCCACGAAAGTGCCAAAGTGATAGGAATCAGAGAGACCATGCTATTTTAAAATTATTTTGATTATATTTAAATCAGAGAAGCAGCATAACACCAGAGAAAACAGATGAAAAGCAATGATAAAACCAGAAACAGACTGAGACTTAAAGTTTAGAGGAAGAAGTATTGGATGTAAAGAGGCAAGGAAGCAAGTAAACTGTTTTTTGATCTTTGTCCCCTACCTTATTTGGGGAGAACAGGCACCATGCATGCACTATTTCTTCATTCACTTCAAATCATATCACAGACATTATTCATCTGCAAGATTCTAAGTAATAACAAATTATCTGCGTCAAGAGAAATAATTGTGTTTTTACAAGGGAATCTATGAGCTGAAAATTGTCTTGAATCAAGATGAAACAAATAGAGGATATACCTTGAGGAATCAGAGATCACCAAAGGCGTTAAAATAAGAGCTGAAAGTGTTAAACTTAGCAAAAGAAGTTGAAGTAAGATCTGAAAAGAAGACTGAGGACTTCATAAAAGGAAGATGTAAACTAAGGTTTTCACAAAAGAAATGAAGGTACAATAAAACAGCATCTGGAGCTTTCCAAGAACAGCTAAGAATAACAGATTATTCTTGTGTTTTGGCAGTATCTGTAAAGTGCTATCCAGAGAACTAATATTCATAAAACTTTTATATCCTGTGTGTTAACCACATGGTCTCAGCTAAGAGAGATTGGGTAGCCTCTGCTAAAATATTGCATAGTTCACATGCATTTGAAAGGAAACCTTACAAAAAAGCATATCCATAGTGCCTGTCAGAATAGTTTTTGTTAAATATTTTGCTTTATTGAAGCTAAAAAATCCTACAGAGCAGTGGATAATAGAAAATAAGCTCATGCATTACAGCTAATCTCATTTCTACAGGAGAAAAAGAATTCCAGCATCTTTACAGAATCAGAGACTTATAGGGGTTGGAAGGGACCTCTGGAGATCATCTAGTCCAACTCTCCTGCCAAAGCAGTTTCACATAGAGCAGGTTGCACAGGATTGTGTCCAGATGGGTTTTGAATATCTCCAGAGAAGGAGATATTAAAACAACTTATGACATGGTTAAATCTACAGAACTTGATTTCATCATTATTTAATGATTATAGAAGAAGTTTGTAGACATTGAGAAATACCTTTTTTAGAGTTGATAATCCTGAGAGTAACTTGTCAAGTGCTTGGAAAACTACAGCGTAATGGTTTCACAAACAAAGCACATGTTACTGCTTGTGCCTGTTTGGGAAGAAACACATCTCTGAGCAGAACAATACAGAACTATTTGTTAGAGGTATGGTATCTGAACGATATAGATGTCATATCCTCAGTTTATCTCCTGGAATAGTGGCTTGAAGTTGCAGAAATATTTGCATGCAAGATTAAATTTATCAAATACAGTTGAATTACAAGCCTTAAGTAGAATACAGTAGAATGAATATGGTTACTTTTGGAGAACAGCATCAAAGGAAGTAGGTGTAACATAACTTGTTCCTTTTGAATGCTAATAGAATAGCAGTTATTGAGAACATAATTTGCTTGAGTCTAAGTAACTACAAACAGAAGAGCTAAAAGCTTTCCTCACAGAAAAATATGCTATCAGGTTAGTTTAGCATAGAATCATAGAATGGTTTGGGTTGTAAGGGACCTTTGAAGGTCATCTAGTCCAACCCTCCCGCAGTGAGCAGGGACATCTTCAACTAAATCAGGCTGCTCAGAGCCCTGTCCAACCTGACCTTGAAAGTTTTCAGGGATGGGGCTTCTACCACATTTCTTGGAAATCTATTCCAGTGTCTCACCACCCTCAAAGTAAAAAAAATTCTTCCTGATATTTAGTCTAAATCTTCACTTTTTTCATTTAAAAGCATTGCCCCTTGTCTTATTGCTACAGGTCCTGCTAAAAAGTTTGTTCCCATCTTTCATATAGGCCTCCTTTAAGTATTGAAAGGCCTCAATAAGGTCTCCCCAGATCCTTCTGTTCTCCAAGCTGAACAACCTCATCTCTCTCAGCCTGTCTTCACAGGAGAGGTGTTCCATCCCTCTGATTATTTTTGTGGCCCTCCTCTTGATCTTCTCCAACAGATCCATGTCTTCCCTGTGCAGAGGGCTCCAGAGCTGGATGTGGTAGTGCAGGTGGGGTCTCACCAGAGTGAAGCAGAGAGGCAGAATCACCTCTCTTGACCTGCTGGCTACACTTCTTTTGATTCAGCCCAGAACATTTTTGGCTTTCTGGGCTGCAAGCACACATTGCTGGCTTGTGTCTAGCTTTTCATCCACCAGTACCAGTCCTTGTCCACAGGGCTGCTCTCAATCCATTCTCCACACAGCTTGTATTTGTGCTTGGGATTGCCACAACCCATGTGGAGGACCTTGCACTTGGCCTCACTGAACCTCATAAGGCTCACATGGGCCCAATTCTCAAACTTATCTAGGTCCTTCTGGATGACATCGTGTCCCTCAGGCATGTCAACTACACCACTCAGCTTGGTGTTGTCTGCAAATTTGCTGAGGATGCACTTCATCCTGCTATGTCATTGATGAAGCCATTAAACAGCACTGGTCCCAATATGGACACCTTAGGGACACCACTTGTCACTGATCTCCATCTGGGCATCGAGCCATTGACCAATACCCCTTGGATGCGACCATCCAATCAATTCCTCATCCACTGGACAATCCACCCATCAAATCCATATTTATACAATTTAGAGAGAAGTATGTTGTGGGGGCCCATGTCAAAGGCCTTACAGAAATCCAGGTAGATGACATCCGTAGGGCTTCCCTTGGCCACTGATGCAGTCACTCCAGTGTAGAAAGCCACTAGGTTGGTCAGGCTGGACTTGTCCTTGGTGAAGCCATGCTGGCTGTCTCAAATCACCTCCCTGTCCTCCATGTGCCTGAGCATAGCTTCTAAGAGGATCTGTTCCATGATCTTCCCAGGCACTGAGGTGAGGCTGACAGGTCAGTATTTCCCAGGGTTGTCCTTTCTACCCTTTTTAAAAATGGGTGAGATGTTTCCCTTTTTTTCAGTCACCAGGGACATTGCCTGACTGCCGTGACTTGTCAAATATCATGGAGAGTGGCTTGGCAACTACATCATCAAATTCCCTTAGGACTCTGGGATGCATCTCATCAGGTCCCATAGACTTACATGTATTCAGGCTCCTCAGTTGATCATGAATCTGATGTTCTCTTGCAGTGGGAGGGACATTGCTCCCCTGGTCCCTGTCTTGTAGTCCATTCACTTGAGACCTGTGGGAAGAGAGGTTGCCAGAGAAGACTGAGGCAAAAAAGTTATCAAGTACCTCAGTCTTCTCCTTGTCTGTTGTTACCAGTTTGTCAGTCTTGCTCATTGTGGCAGTACACTTTCTTCAACCTTCCTTTTCTGGCTGACATACCTGTAGAAGCCCTTCTTCTTATTCTCTGCATCCCTTGCTAAGTTCAGTTCCTGCTGACCCTTGCCTTCCTGACTCTTATCCCTACACAGCCAGACAGTATCCCTGTACACTTTCCAGGATAATGATCCCTGCTTCTACTGCCTGTGCATTTCCTTCTTGCCCTTTAGTTTGACCAGCAATTCTTGACTCCACCATGCCATTCTCTTGCCTTCCTTGCCTGATTTCTTACACCTGGGTCTTGAAAGTGTCCTTAAAGATCTTCCAGCTCTGTTCTACTTCGTTGTCCCTGAGGGCAGTTTCCCAGACTATTGACTAAGTCCTTGAAGGGCTGGAATTTTCTTTCCTAAAATTCAAGGTCCTGATTTTACTCTTCACCTGATCCTCAAGACTGTGAACTCCACCAGTGCCTGATCACTGCATCCCAGGCTGCCTCCAGTCTTGATGTCACCAATTAGCTCACTTGCATTGGTGACCATCAAGTCTAGTATCACATCCCATCTGGTAGGGCCATCTATTACCTGGTTTAAGAAATTATCCTCAATGCGCTCCAGGAGTCTCCTGGATTACCTACAGCTCACCGTCCTACTTTTCCAGCAGACATTGAGGAGGTTGAAGTCTCCGAGCAGGACAAGAGCTCACAGCACAGTGCCTCATGTAGCTGGAGTAAGGTTTCGTCAATAGGCTCCACTTGATTGGGTGGCCTGTAGCAGACAACCAGCACAAGGTTTCCTTTGTTTCCTGGTCTCTAATTCTTACCCATAAGCTTTCAACTTGCTCATGGCCATTCTTCAGAGACTGTGGATAGATTACCCTTGGACTATGTGTTGTGGCTTTATTGTTACCCACATACAAGACCAGTAAGTGATAATAGTCTGAGTGCTGCACAAGGCTGGGAAGTTTTCTAGTGTTGTCCTTAACCCAGGCCCTAGGAAGGCAGCAGACTTCCTTAAGAGGAGGGTCTGTCCAGCATATTGGACCCTCTGTTCTCTTCAGAAAGGGATCACCTACTGTTATAACTTGTCTTTTTTTCCTTGTGATATGGGAGGTAGGCCTTTCTGACCCTGGTAACACCTCTAGTAATTCCCATAATTCTCTGACTGGCCTTCCACATCCAGAGCTTCATATCTATTGTACAGAGGCACCTGGGAAGGTGAAGTGGGAAAGGAGGCAGTTCACCTGCTGCTCTGAGCATGGACTTGCCTCCATTCCCTCCTTTCCTTTAAGCTGCTGACTTCGGCCTGGCAGTGAGAGGATACAGAGTCCCCTTGATCTTGTTTTTTTTTGTCTGCTGGCTGTTCCTGTCTCTGTTTCAGGGAGGGCAGAGCATGGCTCCACCAGTCTCTCTCTTGTTCATCCTCCCCACTGCTCCTTAACCTCTCCACTTCCTCCTGTAGCTCTGCCACTAGGCTGAGCAGATCATCCCCCTGGTCACGCCGCACACAGCTGTTCTCACTACTGCCATCTGTTCCCAGTGAAAGGCTTTGGTATTCCCTTCAGCCTGAGACCTGGACAGCTGCATGTTTTCATGGGAGCTCTGTCTGGGTTCCCACATCCATTCTGGTGGCTGCAGAGGACAGATTGCTGCTGGGTGACCACCACAGCTAAGCTCCTTCTGAGTGGTGAGCACAAACTGAATTTACCTCTTGAGCTGGTAGGTTGACAACACCCTTCCTGCACACCCTTCCACACAAACTGCTGCCAAACTGCTGCGCCATGTCCTGGTTGATGCACCATGCTCTGTTTGCCTGCTCTGTTTGCAGCACTCCTGGTATCTAGTGCTCCCTAGGCTGCTTTTTGTAGGTATGTGGGTGGCTGCAGTTGCTCTGTCAATGCCCAGGCCTCGTCAGCATCTCCCACAAGAGCTGCTGGCTCCTGTTGGGTCTCTCCACTCCCCTGTTGTTTCCCTACCTTGGGAAAACCATACTGTGTGCTAAGATCTGCCGCTCCTCTGTGGATCAGGTTGGCACCAGAGCAGTTCCCCTTGGTGATTTATAGCAGGATAATCACCCAGAAAATGCAACCACCCAAATATAGCACCAGCTTAGAGTACTACAGTAAAAGTTTGCTGCTCATGATGGGAAAGTTTTAAATTCAGAGAAAGTAAGTTGCACAACATGAGGAGAAAAAACCAGCAGATCAGGCAGTGTATAGGTATGAACTCTAAATCCTTGTAACAACATTAGTGAAGTAAACACAGTTTAGATTGCTAAAATGTAGCCTCAATGAAAGAAATTGGAAATTAAGTACTTTTGGCATAAAGTAGGATCAGTGCACGCCTTTAAAATCAACAGAATACTCTGATTGGAATAGGTGCAAGGCAGCATTTTGTATCATGTCTTTGCTGTTAGCTTTATTTATTATGTCACATACAACACCCACAGTGCTGAAAAATAGAGGTAGTAAATTTGTTAAGTTATACATACAATGAATGATTCTCATGATATATGTTAATATCATATATGATATATGATATGATATGATATATGATATATGATATATGATATATGTCTCATGATATAAATTAAAGGTAACGTTGTTGTATATACTTGAATTAATTTTCAGTCAGCCACACTGATGCTAGGCTACAAAAACTCCATTTGTAAGGAAAAGAGAAAGGAAGACCAATCCTTCAGAGGAGATGTTTGGCAGAAACTGATACTTTGGAGCAGATAAGGGGGAACCTATTTGTAACTGGGGTTATGTTTGTTTTGTTTCATTTTCCATCTTTGCAACTTCGTTTATAGCTTTGTAACCAAGAGTGTAACGCTTGCTTTTCTAGGACATGTTTAGGGGTTTTTTTTACTTTCAGTTTGAAGCTCCACATGCCAGAGTTTTGTATTGGCTTTATTCTGGCATGCCCTATTAGGAGGCACTATTTTGCCAGTCCTGCGTTCTTTGGAAAAGTTTTGTTAACATGCATAAAGCTTGAAGTGTGCTATATAGACTATTTCTAATAATAAATTCATGAATACGTATCATGTACAATTGTCTATTAGAAATACATATATATTTCTCTTAGTGGTTGGAATTTGGCTTTTTGTGAGCTGACACCTCATCATCCAAGGCTGATATTCAGGGGAGGAAGGAGGAGGGGGAGGCAGCGAAAAATAAAAAGAAAAAGAAAGGAAAAAGACACAGAAAGCAATTGAAAGGGGCGGGAGGGTGGGGTGGCAGGAGAGAGAACAAACCCTTTGGGTGTGCAGAATAATTTCTACTTTTAATGACTGGTCCTCTAAAGTTTTACTTATCACCTCCAGTAGTTTTAAACATCTCATTTATTCATCATGCATGAAAAAAGTGTTTAAAATTGGGTTGGTTCTTGAATAAATCCCAGTTGGGATAAATTTACCATTGCAAAAGTTTCCAAAATGTTTATGATACTTCCACAAGCTTATGATCTTCTTATCAAATATAAATTGCAACTTTTTTTTTTCAAGAAAACCTAGTTTATCCAGCAATATACATTTCACACCCTACTGAAACAGTTAATACGACTTTCCTATGGTAAACATACTGTAAAACACAGTAATATTATGTGACAAATGCTATATTCCATAATTAGTATTTATTAACATCATTGTTAATGTGAAGTGAACCACATGAGGTTAGAAAGATTAGAGATTTAGCTTCTATGCACTCTATATTAAGGCCTTAATGGTCTGCAAAGCTACTTTTCACTTTTTTTTTTTTTTTTTTTTTTTTTTTTTTTTTTTTTTTTTTCCTCTCCAATTGGAAGAAACGTATTTGAAATCATCTCTTGGAATAAAGAAATCTTCATCTCTCTGGGGTGGCTTCAGGTTCTTATTTATTTTCCAAATTCCTATTGCTCTTCAGCATGTTAAACAGCAGGCTACTTTCTATCTGGCTTGGACAGATTTTCTATTGAATTGCTATTTGCTTCTATGTGTTGAACTCGGAGTACATAAATGGCTGACAAGTGTATATATCAAACCCATGTGAGCAGATCTACTGAGCATGCACCTTTCAAATGATCTGCAGTTATGTGGCAACTCAGAACTATCCTGTAAATGCCAGACAAATTCTATATGTGGAGATACATGCAAAGTAATGCCTTTGACATTTTGAAAATGAAAGATGGTAGGTGTAAGTAATACTAAAAATTTGCATAAATTTCTTCTAATTCTCAAGAAATACAAAATAGAAAGTGGTGTTTGAGAGATAAGGTGCATATAGGAAATTAAAGCTAGTAATTTCTCTGCTGTTTCTCTGTCATTGTTGAGCTATGGAAAGTTACAGAATTATAATAAGAGGGTGCTTTAGCTGTAGAGCATTGATCACAGAATCACAGAATCACAGAATGTTAGGGATTGAGAGGGACCTCAAAAGATCATCTAGTCCAATCCCCCTGCCAGAGCAGGGACACCTAGGTCAGGTCACACAGGAACATGTCCAGGCGGGTTTTGAATGTCTCCAGAGAAGGAGACTCCACAACCTCTCTGGGCAGCCTGTTCCAGTGCTCTGTTACCCTCACTGTGAAGAAGTTTTTCCTCACATTTATGAGGAACCTCCTATGTTCCAGCTTATACCCATTGCCCCTAGTCCTATCATTGGATGACGCTGAGAAGAGCCTGGCTCCATCCTCATGACACTCACCCTTTACATATTTATAAACATTAATGAGGTCACCCCTCAGTCTCCTCTTTTCCAGGCTAAAGAGACCCAGCTCCCTCAGCCTTTCCTCATAAGGGAGATGTTCCACTCCGTTAATCATCTTTGTGGCTCTGCGCTGGACTCTCTCAAGCAGTTCCCTGTCCTTCTTGAACTGGGGGGCCCAGAACTGGACACAATACTCCAGATGCGGCCTCGCCAGAGCAGAGTAGAGGGGGAGGAGAACCTCTCTTGACCTACTAACCACCCCCTTTCTAATACACCCCAGGATGCCATTGGCCTTCTTGGCCACAAGGGCACATTGCTGGCTCATGGTCATCCTGCTGTCCACCAGGACCCCCAGGTCCCTTTCCCCTACGCTGATCTCCAACAGGTATGTTGGAGAGTGTTGTGCAACTTATGTTCCTATAATATCTGAAAATATTGAAGTAAAAAGCAGTTTGAGAAAAAGGTGAAATACACGTTTTTAAATCTTTTCTTCCCATGCAGTTATTACAAGAAAATATATTGTGCTATTAATATTAATAATATCTCAGTTGCAAAACATAGTGAGCTGAATATCTTACATGACTCTCTTCACTTTTGCTTAATTTTTTTGGTTTACTTTCCCCTTCCTGTGATCAAACTAGGACTATTCCTACTACAGCATATCACCGTTTATATCCTGATCTTTCCATCCTGATGGACTATTGAGATGCCCTGAAAAATGCTGGAAAGGATTTGAAGCTCAGATCTTTAATATTTAATCGATAACTTAAAAATTGTTTAAAAATAAGGGCCACTCCTTCAACTATAGAGACTCCCCAATGTACATGGGGATAAAATATAACTCTCAGTATATAAATGAAAATAAACAATGTATTTTGGGGTCAACATACCAAGTAGATAATGCTGTCACCATTTTATTGCCAAGACAAGTCTTTTAGAACTACCCATTATACAAAACTGCAATAACTTGCAATAGTAAAACAGATTCAGGTATCCAAATTTATTCATGTAACTACATAAAATATATATGCACAGTGTATATTTATATATTCACAATGGAAAGCTGGCAGCTACTATGATACAAACAAGTTACACCTTCCATGCCAAAAGCATATGAATAAATAGCCTTCCAGCAGAGATGAATTGGCTGCAGGCCCCAGATATCAGTATATTCACTTAAGTTCAAGGGATGAAACAAAACTTCAAGGCTCTCATGCTCTATTGATTCAGGGGCGCCATTTTTAGTGAAGTTCTCTTTGCTGTAAATCTCACCTATGACTTCCAAAAAGTCTATTTGGCCAGCTAGTGTAATGTGCAGATTACTTGCACATAGAAATTTATTTATATACTTTTGCACAATGTAGTTCATCTTAACATTATTTTTTAAAAAAATTTCAGTCAACTGTGTAGCATGTAATTAAAATGTTGTTTGGAGTAAGCACATTTTGAAGACAGTAGTATTTGTATAATTTCATCAGATATAGAATCTAGAAAGAATATTTCACACTCCACTCAAATTAAAGATTTCACTGCAGAAAAAAAGGGTTTCAGGCAATAATTTATGATCTGCGATTTTGTATCTTCTCTAGGAATATGACTTCATGAATTATTTATATTTATCTAAGCCATTAATAAATGCAATATAATAGTGTTCTTCCTACCCCAGTGATAGGCCACTGGATTCAAATAGAATTTAAACAAATAGTTTAATCATCAAATGTATAATGCTTAATTATCATGTTGTAGCCAGTAATACTGTATAATTCAGCTGATTTGCATTACCCATTTTGTCTCTAGGGAGTGACATAGAAAAAATATTCACAGTAAATTTTTTATTTTATAGTATTGGATTTTTTTTCACTGACCCTACCATGTTCTTAAAGCAGATATTTTAGAAAAGATTTCATAACCTTCGAGTTTTATTCAAGTGCATGTTTCCAAATAAAGACAATTTTAAATAAGTGCACAGTGGGGAACATAAATTACTTAAGAACAAAAGCTTTTAATAGATGTTTGTAATCTCAAAGGTTAAAACTTAATGTAGTAAAATTACAAACAAATAAATGACTCATTTCCTAAACATGCAAAAAAACGTGAAAAAAGATATTATGAAACAACTGTCCTATATTCCTCCCAAGTGACTAGCCCCTCTTTCCATGATCCATAAATTCTTTTTTTCCACCTAAGTTTGCCCAGCAGTTCCTTGTTTAACCATGCTGGTCTCCTAGCTCCCTTACTTGATTTCATACCCATTGGGACGCTCTGATCCTGAGCTTGCAAGAAGTGGTCCTTGAATGTTGACCAACTATCTTGAACCCCTTTACCATCTAGAAAGTGGTAAGAATATAAGTATATAGAATATAAGTATATAGAATATAATTTAATAATAATAATAGAATAATAGAATATAATAGAATAATAGAATATAATAGACTTATAAGTGTAAGAATAACACTTCACTGTCCTACAGATGTATAGAATGTTGTCTTCGATGTTTCTGGTCTTTAAAAGAAAAAAGCCTTAAATTCTAAAACTGCATGCCTGACTTAGTTTCTTTTATTAAGTGGTTTCTACATGTAGAACATAAACTACATCCAAATTAGTATTTTAAACAAATGCCATGAATGTTTTCTAGTAAATAAACCTAACTTATTATTACATATTTAGAACATAGCATTGCTAGAAATCTTTCCTGCTCTAGGTATTGCCTGTAACTGTGGTAGAATGAAGTCTGTGGTGTCTAAAGGCCTATTCCCACAGAAGTCCAGTTTAACAGAGCTTAAACTATAAATAGAAAGCCTTTCATTTTCCAGAAATTACCAAAAAATGAATCTCAGGAGTGAAGGTACAGTTGTCCATAGTCAGACATTATAGCCACCACCAAAGCAGGAGGCAGTCTATTCTTTAAGCTATGATTGAATGAGATTGCATAGTATGGTTGTCTGCAGTTGTAGATTCCTCTGAAGGGATTAGGATATGATACAGGTATCATAATGATAATGAGTTCTGGGCCCCACAATTGAAGATGAATATTAAGGTACTTTCATGTATCGAGAAGGTCAACAAAGCTGATAAATGACTGGAAGGAATGTTGTTTAAAGAGTGCCTGAGGATACTGGGTTTGGCTAGTTTGGAGTAAAGGAGGCTGAGGGGCAACCTCATTGCCCTCTACAGCTTCCTGAGGAGGGGAAGTGGAGAGGGAGGTGCTGAGCTCTTCTCCCTGGGATCCAGTGACAGGAAGTGTGGGAATGGCTCAAAGCTATGTCAAGGGAGGTGTAGACTGGACATTACTGATAGGGTGGTCAGACACTGGAACAGCCTTCCTAGAGAGGTGATCAATGCCCCAAGCCTGTCATTGTTTAAGAGGCATTTGGACAATGCGCTTAATATTATGCTTTAACTTTTGCTCAGCTCTGAATTGGTCAGGCAGTTGGACCAGATGATTGTTATAGGTCGCTTCCAACTGAAATTATTCTATTCTATTCTATTCTATTCTATTCTATTCTATTCTATTCTATTCTATTCTATTCTATTCTATTCTATTCTGTTCCTTGGATGCCATTGTTTATTCAATTTTTTCTTTTTCCCATTTCCCCTTTTCCTATTTTCCCCTTCTCTAGTTTTTTTTTTTCTCTTTCTCTTCCTCTCCCCACCCCCCCACCCCCCCCTTGCTTTCACTGTCCAAGAAGATTAAGACTTCTTAAAAGGTTTGTTTTAGAATATTTTATTTCAATCGCTGAATGCCTACACCTTACTTCAGTACTCCTAATATGTTTTAGTGTAAGGAATGTCATCAGGTCAATCGAATTATTTCAATTTTTGCCGATGTTCAGTTCTGATAGAGTTTTTGTCTTCTTGGTTAGAAGATTAACTTCTTTCTTGCCCTTGCAACTGCTTTACGGGGACAAATTTGCAGGAAAAGACAGACTTTTTTTCCATAAGAAGAGTTTAATGAGACTCTTCAGCATGCTTGATGCTTCTATTCTATGCGGTGCTCTTTACGGTTCCTGCACAGGTGAACAAACACACACAGATTTTCAGTCTGTTCCTCTATTTTTAATTTAATTGTATTATAACCAACAGGGTCAGTAAAGATTTATTGATCTTATTCTGGGAACCAGATCACTTATTAAAAAGAAAACCAGCAAACAACCAAGAAAACGCAAAACAACAAAAAACCCCAGGCATAACCATGTTTTATTGTTAAGATACCACATTTCTCTTGAAGCTACTTATTACCTTCAGACCATACAAATATGGCCATTTTTTAACAGTCCTTGGAGATGAGATATATAAACAGATCTGTCTCTATAGAATGAATAGAAAACCACGTACCAACACAGAAAGCCTTTTTCTTCTGCTTGCCTGCACTTAATCTGTAATCCTTCATATAATTTGAACTGCAATATTCATCACTTGTACATGCATAAAATTGCTGAGCTTCAGTTCTTCTGTAACTAAAACAAATTAATACATTTGTCTTCATTAGTTGAACATAATGCACAAAAAATAGGTTCAAATTATTTATTTTTATGCAGGTCAAGCCATGTATTGAAACTAATTTGAGAATTTCAACTGCTTGAGCAGTTAATTTATTGTTGCTGAAGTGTAAGAATGTGTAGCTAACATATTTGATGAAAGAACTGTTTTTTATAGTTACCTCAGAAGTATAAGCATATTGAAGCACTGTCTGAGAGGCATGCTAAGAGACTGAGCCTTAAATCAATAAAGAATTGTAAAAACACTTAATGTCTGGTAGCTGTTGCAAGCTGACTCTGCCTTAGAAAAGTGGTTTCTAGTAGGAATTTACTGAACAGATGTAACTGAAAAAAAGACAGTGTTAAAACTTCAATGTTGATGTTATAGTGCCTAGGACCATATGTATGTATTGCATTGTCAAAGACTCATCTACAAATGTAAAATGTCTCTGTCTTGTTATGTCGCTCCTAAGTAGAAGCATAGTGTGTTGTATCCCAGCACATGGTGCTTGCATGGTTTTAGGCATTCTTGATCTGGAAAAACCTGCAGCATTAGCTATTTATTTTGTCTGCCTTGCATTTCCTTGCTAAGTGTTCCTTTTACACTGCCTATTAGAAGTGGGACCTCATTTCCCAACAACCCAGGCTCAGTGAATATGTATCACCCTCCACCCAATGTCCTGTAGTTTAACTGCAATGGGTTTAGGTTCTTCTGAGGTATATGTAATAACTGAAAGCAAAATGTCCACAACAAGGTTACAGGAGAGGCTGACAGAGCTGGGACTGTTCAGACTGAAGAAGATAAGGCAGATCACGAGGTATCTGATCAATGTGTTTTTAGGTACCTGATGAAAAATAATGAAGAGTCAGACTTTTTTCACTGGCAGTCAGTGACTAGACAAGAGGCATTGGGCACAAACAGAATTAAAATAAATTCAATTTAAATGTGAGAGGAAAAAAAAAATCACACAAACCCCCTTTACTTACAGTAAGGGTGATCAAACACTACAACATGTTGTCCAGAGATGTTGTGGAGTCTGCATTCTGCATCCACTGGCATTCATTGTTTTCAGTATTTCCCTTATAGCTTGGGAGGGAGTTGGGGTGTTATGCAAAAGCATGAACTGGGTTTTCAGGTCTGGAGACTTCTGTTATGACCTTACACTTTCCTTGCCTTTCAACATACTCTTGTCCACCTGCCTGAAATCTTCATGTATAGCAGAACTGCATGTAGCATTTCATTAAACTTCCTTAATTCAGCTATTTATTGCTGGGTAGTGTTAGACAGATATTTCCCACAAAGGAAGCTGCATTTGCAAATGATTCATATGTGAGTGATACAGGTTTGCAAGAACTGGAAAAAAAAAAGAACTGTATAAATATGGAATACTTTTAGCTGTGGTAAAAATAATATCACTGATTTTCTCAGTACAGATTTCAACAAAGGTGCCTTCATGTTCTGCAGCTTCACAGTTCAATAGGGGTAGAGAGATAATAGTGTATTATCATTATGATCTTTTCAAACCATCTGTGATGTTACAATGCATGAAAAGCTACTAACTTCCATTTGTTTGAATTCAGTATTTAATCTAAGAGCTTTGCTTTAGAGCTGTTTACCATGATAGTTTGAGGAGGGGCTGAGAAAACTAAACTGTGTTAAAAAAAAAAGAAAAAAGAAAACAGAAGAATAGAATAGAATAGAATAGAATAGAATAGAATAGAATAGAATAGAATAGAATAGAATAGAATAGAATAGAATAGAATAGAATATGCATGTCTAATACAATAATGTAATACTCTGATTATTTAAAATAGTAAGAGTCAAAAAAAAGCACCTTCTTTCTGTTCAGGTTATTTTGACAGTACAAAAAGAAATATAGGAAAATGGTATGTATTATCTATTAAACCTGTTATCCTCATATATTATTTAAATTATTAATTGTAGGCAACTATTATACATGCATTTTTTTTTTGTAATTTTCTTATTGTGGAGGACGGATATGTTTTAAGCTAGTTACAAATTAATATATTGAAGGATGTCCCCTTCCCAGTCCTAAAACCATAAGTACTTATGAACACAAGAATTCATGAATGGCTATGGTAGTCCTAAATCTCGATGTATTCATCAAATTTTGAAGTCAATTATGCTGCATACTTATAGCTGGAAAATTATAAGAAATTTAATATGAAAAAATCTCAGCTACATGATCCCTCTTGGTTACATTTCAGTTTTATAAACCTACATGAAATTTTTAATGATGGTTCTATAAAGAAACAACCAGAAATTAGCATGAGTTGAGAATGGTTATTACCGGGAAGAAGTAAAAACAATTAGAGAATACACCATTTGTGAATGAGTTTTGGTTACATTTGGCATAAAATACTGATTTAAAATGTTTTCTACCTCTTACCAGCGACTTGTCTTTTCCAAGCCATACATGTAGCTAAAAGGTTATATATATATATATATATATATATATATATATATATATATATATATATATATATATATACACAAAGGAATTGTGAACAGGTTTGGTTTGGATATTGTTTGGAATGTTTGCTGTTTTAATTAGATATGGGGTAGCTTACACTGCTCAAAACATCTACTGAGGATTTTCCATTGTAGTAACTGCAATTTAATGAATATTTAATGTTTACAGTATGTCTAATATTACAATATGATAATCTTAATATAACATGAAGTGTTGGAGTTAACAATAAGAATCAGGAAATAATGATTTTGTTTCATCAGAAATATTAACCCATCTTGATAAATATTTTATGCTGATACATCATTCGGAAAACAACAGTAAAATTCAGTTATGTATTTAATCAGTAAGACAAGAATGAGAAATCTAATGTGTATGCAACATAGCCAAAGTCGCAAGTATTTCTTATATTAGGCTTGCCACTTTATTATTTATTCCCAATATTATGCACAAAATGTTGAGTATTTAAAGAACTTTGAAAAAGGCTTCTTTATGCCCAGAAGTCTAAAAATCCATGAGCTAAAAGTCTGTCAGAAGTAGAAGGATAGCTGGTAGAGGAGCAAAAAATATACTTTTCATTATATTTAAATTTCTCTCATATTTGAATGCATTAATCATAAATAAATAAGAAATATATTAAAATGTTATCTGTCTCTTGGGGTGGCAAAACTAATATTTTCACACCTTTCTACATTAAAAAGATCTATGTCCATTCAAAGTTTATTAATATAGTGATTGTTTTCAGTATACTTGGGAAGTGTGTTTAAACTCTGTGTGTCTGGGATACTTTGCTATTAATTCATATGTACCTTAGAGGTGAGAAAGCTGTAATGTCTGATCATTTCATAAATATAAACCAACAAATTTGCTAGGAGGCATAGAACTAAGAAACAAGAAAAAGTGTTTCACTTCACAAAGAAAGACTGTCATCCATCTCATGGTGTAATGCAGTGATCTCTGGTTTGTTTTGTACTCTTAAAAATACATGGCCAATTGCTACTTCTTATGGAAGTGGCTAATTTTGCTACTGAAAACATATTTTAAATAGTGGCTTATTTATCTATTTATTTACTTATTTATTTATTGATGAGTCTTGCTCATTTACTTGGAGTTAAACTGAGGTCCAGATTGTGGGATAAAGGAAGATCTGCTCCGGTGTCAAGTTTGCAGGGACCGTTGCCTTTTCATTTAATTTATTGCTCTTCTCTTCACTGGGGGGTGTTGCTTGTTTCCTGTGATTGCCAAAGAATTTTAATCCATCAAGTCCCCAGCTACGGCAATGGCATTACTCCATGACCTGGAAAGAGTCCTCAGTGATCTATTCTTATGTGAAAATGAGCTGATTTTGAAAGCAAAGTCAGGGATCAGGAACTGAGAGAATCCCTCTTCTTTCTTCATGTATTGCTTGGAGACTTTTGAATTCGCAGATAGGAAGAACGAACCAAACTATGTCCTTCTCTCTGTCGCTTCTCTCTCAATCCAATTAGAGACGGTTAAGAGAATTAGGGAGCAGAGCTGGCTGTGACTTTAAAAAGAAAAAACATTTCTGAGGAGCTAAAGTATGTGCTTCTCCTATACCCAGAGCCCCTGAGCTGTCTGTTCCTTTTCTATGGCATGTTATAACTGTGGCTGTCAGTCTCTATTACTGAGTGATGACTATGCTACAGATCCCTGTAAGGTGTTTCAGGCCCTGTGATGCATAAGGCTGTAGGAAGTAGCTTTTCCATGGTTCCTCATAGTCTAAATATCTAGTTCACAATTATGAGCAAATGAAATCCCTTCCATCTTGTTACTGTCATGCCTATGACTTGAGTATGCATGACACTTAAGAGAAACTGATTTAACTAAGTTTACAACCAGTCTAGAGGCAGAACATTTAGTCTATGATTCTTGATGGGGCTAAGCTATGGGATAAGTACAGAGGAATGTCGATATGCCAAGACTTAAATGATTCCACCTATCCCCACTAGTATAAACGATGTTAACCGGCATTCTTATGGAAATTTCAGATATGCCTGCACTGGAGTGAGACCATGACTGCAGCTTATGTACATGTACCCAAGCTAGCTTTAGGATAGAGACATCAATCTGGTGTAACCACAATGGGAATGGGTTTATGCTGAAAAAAGCCTCAAAACAAAACAAAAAAACACCCTAAACTTGAAACAATCAAAAAAACCCAAACCATCCCCATGCTGAGTTTGATGCTTCTTCCTTTCAACTACTAAAACCAGAACTTGCATTGGTTGCTTTGTTCAATGTAAACTACTCACATACAGCTTCCACACCTAGATATCAAAGGAATATCTTTCCTGTTACATGTGACTTTCTCCTTCCAATAAATACTTCAGTACTAAAAAAAGCTCTTAATCTAAATTTTGTACCTAGGTTCTGAATATGTTGTTGTATTCCTAACTACCTTTCTCTTTTCCTTAGGCCAAGTACACAAAGTATGAAATAAAGTTACAAGATAAATAGAAGAGTCTTGGGGGTTTTAATAACAAAAGAAAAAAGTAATGGAAACAAAAGATGTTATCAGTGGTGTAGGAGTGTTCAGAATGGATTTTTCCGTCTAGCAAATCAAAAGTAACATGTAACTATGGCCCATGGGCACCAGCTTGCAAAATATCAGACAATATGTAGTGATTTCTTCTGGTAAAATGCACCTGGATTAATGAAACAAAAAAGCTCCTGGTTCAACAGTTTCTTAATGAAGGAGTTAGTGGAATGCTGCTATTCCTTTTTTACTTACTTGGAGCCAAATCCACTTCTACAATTCCCAACGTATTCCATCTCCTTTTGTATTTGATGGAATGAGTAAAACAGACTAAGAGTAACCAGGCAGGAGATTTTACTAAATTATAATCTAGTAGGAAGCCTTTGTGAGAACAGCCAGATCAGCAGATTTCAACATACTAATCTGTATGCAGTGAAATCTCAATATATAAAGCTTATGTGTTCATAATTTATAACTAAATATATCATTATGTGCATAAATCTTTATATACGGAGGCTTCAGGGCAGAAATCTTATTGATGTGTAACTTCTGCATTATTTCTGAGACTTTGTTACTTTAGCTTTGTACAGATGCCTCAGACAAAAGAATTTTATGCAAACTTTCATTTTAATTTTAAACTTTCATAAGCAAGTAAATGCAAATAGAAATTACTACATCTCTTATTGAGTTTTTTGATCATAGGAAGGCACTAAGGTCTCTACAATCTATAACAGAAGGTTTTAAAATTCTTCTTCTGGAAGAAATTCTCATTCCTGCAAACACCAGCTAGAGTGGGATCAGTAAATAATGTGCAGATTATGTTCTGTAGGTCCTCCAGTCCTGTAGTTTGTCATGGCAATAGGTCATCAGTTGATAGAGAAATGAAATCAATAGGAACCAAGAAAAGAGAGGGAAGAAAAAGTCAGATATTTCTGCACTGGACTTTTCTCTTTCTCTGCACTCAATAGAAGATTATATAATCTTTTTTCCTGATTTTGGGATGGAATTTTAAAGATCACTGTGTCTGTCCTCTCCTAGTCTTTCCTCCATGCACAGACTGGTAAGATTTTTCCAACTGCTTGTCTTTTTATTGAAGTTCAGATGTGAAGTTCATATTTCTTTACACGGCAGAATTTTATTCTCTTTTTTTTTTTCTTTCTTTCTTCTGCTTTATTAGTTTACTCTTATTCATACTGTATGAGTTTTGCAAATGCAAATGCATTGTCTGGGAGTCTTAGAGCTTTGGTTTTAATTTCTTTTCTCTTGAACAGTAAATTCTCTTAAATGAAATACTTCTGATTTTAAAATATGTAAGCAACCAGGATGTGGTCTTCCCACAACACCTCATTGAAGGGTTTGATTCATTTTTCAGTGATGCCATAGGAGTAATAGTGAAAATTACCAGTAAATGTCAAAAATCTTCTACACTTGCTGAAATTTTTCATTTTTGCCAGGAAAGCAGTTTTAATATCCAGAGTGTAATCTGAATGCCTTGTCCATATTCACAATTTATTTTCTCTTCTTTTTATATGGTTACTTTGTCATTCACTGATCAGCCCATGATGCTTTTGGCCACTTCAGGGTGGATTTTCCATTGCTGGGACTTGCACTACAGCTTATATCAGAAAAAATCTAGGAGCAAACAAAACCTTAGGAAATAATATTGTTACTATGAGGGTTTTTTTGTTCTCTTAAAAACTACTTGAATCAGTATAAATAGCATTAAAAGTGACTTTTTTTTCAAGTATCAGATTATTAGGTGTAGTAATTTTTTGTTGCAAAATATGAATCGATTAACTTAGATCATCGTAAGTTTTTTAGAAATAGAACTACAGCACTGAATGCTAGCTTTTTCATGGGTATAAATTTTAAATATTTAATTTAACAGCAGCAGTATGCAATGCTAGTCATCCCACGCTGATCCTTACTAGTAAGATTACAATTTTTAAGACAAGATAATGATAACAAATGCAAATATTGCAGTAGAAATACCAAAGGCCCAGTAATCTGTCCGCTCCACAACTATTTGTGCAAAGTTTTGCAAATCACAAACAGTAAGTGATACTGAACTCAGTCACTATTAACTGCATACTTCTAATGCAAGCCTTGTAAACTTAACTAATTGTAGATCAGAGTAGCCTGTTTTTTATGGTTCCTACCTATGAATTCCTCAGTTAAATAATTTTTTAAGCTCTTCAAATGGACTAGAACTATATGTGTACAAATCTGGTCCCTAGAATATATAAATAATACATGAAGAATAGTTGGTACTGCCTATATTTAGACCAACAGAAAGTGTGGAAATGAAATGCAAATCAATTTAATTAGAAAGCAGCTTGTCAGATCAGAAGATGGCTTAAACTGGGTCTAAAATTATTTCTCAGAATCTAATGTTATTTAAGATGTTGTTAAATATTTATAGGCAGTGTAACGCTGAAAATATCCCCAAAAGATTATAGTATGCACTTACACTTCCCCAGGCTCTTGTGGACTAATCACTTTCCTTCTTCCATCTGACTGAAGAAATGTGTCAAGTACAGGGTTTTGCAGAGTTTCAGCATAATCAGGATGGTCTGAAATGGTGTGACTCAGGCCCTGCATGCACAAGAGACTAGAAAAGAATGTTTTCCTTTCTTTCTGCTTCTCATATGGTCCTGTGTAAACACAGTTTAACTCTTAGTATAGAACATCATTCTTTTTCTAAGCATAGATGATAAAAGCACAAATTCTTGCAACTAAGAATACTTTGAGGCCAGCTTTTCCCATCTTTTATTATGGAATAAAGGAAAAGCCCAGAGTGTTTTGTAATTAATGGACCTTTCTATGTTTTACTTCCATGCTGGCACAGAAGTCTTATGCTACTGGCTTTATTCTCATGATAAGCTCTAGATATGTAAGAAGAAATTGAAGAAATAAAGAATAAATTGAAAAATAATCCAAAATAAAATATGTTTTTCAGGATTGTATAAAATATCCTATCCATATATTCCTTGAGCTAATCACAGTACATGAAATAGTCAAATGGGCAGCATCCCTCTAAAAGATGCTGAGGTTTTGATTTTTCAAAGGTATTAAATTAATGAAAATGTATTCTATTACTCAGCCAAGAGAAACACTGTAAACATTATAGCTAATAAGCAGCATTATTATGACAGAAAGAAAAAGAGGAGGGATTCTTTGTAAATTGCATTCGTGTCACATGAAAGAAGGGATGCCATGCCTTTTCACCTGCTCTATTTTTTTTTTTTCCCCTGGGTTTTCTTAACCACTTTAATGAAGAGTCTTTTGTTCCTTTTTTGAAGGAGGAGGAGAAAAATGATGGCTTTGTTCTCTTCTTAGATATTACACAAATCTTAACATAGAAAATACTTCTAACTGATATGATTTATTCTCTAACACTCAGGGAAAAAAACAAAAGCCTTCTCCATTGGCATTATTCATTAATTAATGTAGATTTTTAAATTCTCAATGAAAAATCCTTGCATACTATATAAAGAAAAGAGAGCAGGTGACATATAATGATATGACACTACCCTTTTAACTACCCCTTGAAATACTGAAATGTTCACAAGCTGCAAAATTATCATGTCATTTTAAAATACTGAATTATTAGAGAGAAATACATTAAAATATGAAAATTTAGTTCCCTGCTATCCAAACACACATAACCTTATCTTTCTGAATGCACTACTACCTGGTACTGTTAATAAGTAAGAGTGTGCTTGGAAGGTATCTTATGTGCCTGAGAATCTGTCAAATAGAGACTTTTGTGGCTTAGTCCTGAAGCATAAATTGTTGTTTCTTTCATTACATATCAGACCTTGGATTAGCTTTAGAGTAACAAGCTATGAAGCAACAGCCTGTAGATTTATGTATATCAGACTAAATCCTCTGCAGCATAATTAAGAGTCTGATGGAAACGGAAAGATTTGGCTGGATATAATAGTTGGTCAAGGAGATATTTGAGACTGTGGGACTAAGTGTGATAGTACTTATTGCATCAAGTTGCCTGGCTTACAGGCAACACCATCTGGATCAAGTTGTGTGCATATATATTTATATGTCTGTGTGCATGTGGATTTGTATTTATGTGACTGGTGTGACTGTGGCCATGTAAATGGCTTTTCAATAAATGTTATGGTTGTAGAGGATATAGTTTTTCCTGTGCCATTATTTTACTTTTTATCCTCATCAGGAGTAACTAACTTTCCTTAAAATATGCCCTGTGCAATATATGTACCCTGTGGTCTCTTTAGGTTCTCCATATAGAGACAAGATCACTATAGCAATTCTTCAGCTGCAAGAGGAGGGCAAGCTCCATATGATGAAAGAGAAATGGTGGAGAGGCAATGGCTGCCCAGAGGAAGAAAGTAAAGAGGCCAGTGCTTTGGGAGTTCAAAATATCGGAGGAATCTTTATCGTGCTGGCAGCAGGATTGGTGCTTTCTGTCTTTGTGGCAGTGGGGGAGTTTTTGTACAAATCAAAAAAAAATGCCCAGTTGGAAAAGGTAAATATTGTCTTTTCCTATTTTGTTTTATGTTTATGGTCTATTTAAATAATACTTTAAGCATTTGGTAGCGAAATGTAGGTGATGCATATTGATTGTTTAGTGCATAATACAAAACTTGTATAACAAAGGATCACAGCAAAGTACCCAAAGTTTTACATTTACAGCTTTTAATTTGTCTTCAATGTGTTTAATTGTAGCCAGATTTCAGGACAAGTGACTATTTCTCCTCTTATTCAAGCCTGAAAAAAGACAGCTTTTTACTCCTGGAAGTTCACTGCAGTTAATTTTATGGATGAAGAAGAAATCCGAAACTGTAATGGGAAACAAATTAAACTCCTGATAATTCTGATTTTCAAAACACAAACTGTCTGTAGGTCAAACTCAAAATCTAAAATGTTTCTATAGAAATGTTCTTTACAGAAGTTTATACTTGCAGAGTTGTCCTGGTAGCATCTGGAACAGATTACATCAGCATGATGGTTTTTTGGTGGGTTTACTACTGATATGATGTCCTGTAATTTCAAACTGATTCAGTTTTGAAAATTCTAGTGGCAATTTGTTATGTACTTGCAATTTATACAACCACAATACTGTAATTGTACAAAAACTATTAATATCTTGTGAAATTCTTAGTAGGAATTATCATTTTTGCGTTATAAATAAATAAATCTATATATATGTGCCCATGTTTAAACCTAAACTCAAACTATATATTTTATTGTTATGACTCATTCTGACTTTTAAAATTTGAGAGAAACTGTTAGATTTTCCTAGGTATTCTTTTTTTATTCTTACTCCTTTTGAGGAGCTTGTGACCTATGGTATTTTCTATATTTCTATTTAATTATTTCATTTAATAAAATCAGTAGTAAATCCAAGAGATATATCAAATTGATATTTTTCCAGATGCTGCTGGTGGATTTTTATAAATTGAATTATTACTCAGAAAATTTACAATTTGTTTTCAAATTCTTCTTTTGAAGCAACCTTTTGGTATGTAAGTATCCTGTTATAAATATATTATTAAAGAATTATTTTTTTTTCTAATACACACAAAGGCAGTGTGAGGTCACAAGGTCCTAAATACAATCTGAACATGGGTAGACTTTATTAAATTGTAAAAGGACCATTTATATCCTCTTCATGTTAGTACATACTGATTCCTTTCTGTTAATATAGTATTGGAATGTATGTTTCTGAAATTGTGAGGGAAAAGATACCAGTTACTTAAATAACTCACGTTAGTCTCAGTAATTTTTATCCACTCCTAAGCCAGCTATGAATTTCATATGGGCGTCAGTATAATTCGGTTTAGCATTTCTGGAATTTTAACAAACATTGCTTAGAAAAATAAGACTGTTTTGATAATAATCTTGTAACATGAGTTCAGTATTTTGCAGGCTGTGAATCCATATATTACTTGTCAATAACAGCATGTTGGTAGTCACGTGAGGAAGCAAACAGAAACTTCTTAATTATGGACTTGTTTCTCTATGTCCTATGGTGTTTTCGGGTTGGGGATTTTTTTGTTTGCTTTTGGTTTTTTTTATTTGCTTTTTAATTTTTGTTTGTTAATGATAGGTGGAGATAGCAATGACTGGAGGTGTCTGACCTTTTAACAGTACTTGTACCAGATTGGTCTCATCATATCATCAAGTACTGAGATACTTTAAAAAGTTAGGAGTGAATCTGAAGCAGTTGAAAGAGTCAGGTGTTTCTCTTCTCTTTCCTCATTTCCACCAAACTTTTACCTTCCCTCCCCTCCCCACTACACCCAAATACCTTGATGTCAGACGACCAGTAAATTTTCAGTAAAACTTTACTTATGGAATGAAATTAATAGGAAAATGATGCCCAGCATTCCTACACATGGCGTACCCCAGAACCCCCTCACCCACTCTTCTCCCAGCACCCCCAGACCTTCAGTGAACATCTTCTTCCAAATGTCATCTTCTTCAAATGTAGCAAATCCCCTTTGCCTAGGAGATGGAATAGCAGCAGCCAAAGGGGAGATAAGCAGTACTGTCATCTGTCTCCAATCTCTACATCTCCTTGTCTGGGATGAGTAAACCCTGCAAGTAACACTGCCTTGGGTACCCCCCAGGGAGAGAGGAGACACCTATTTTTGGTAACATTCATAGTGTCATCCCTTCAGAATCAGAGTATCATTCTGGCATTTGTATAATGCTCGTCAACATTTGGAGAAGATCAAAGGTCATGTTAACATCCAAGGAAACAAAAGATATCAGCTAACTTCAGCTCCTGACTATATGGAGTATCCTGGGATATAAATGGCCGTATTAACATATGTGTCTGGGTTTTAATGTATACAAAATATACAGCTGCACTTCTAGTGGAGAAGCAATGTAGGTTTAAAGTGTATAATCTAGATATGTTTATTTAACATTTTTGGTGTCACCCTGCTCCTGCAGTGCACGTGTAAACACAGACATTGTCTAGTGTGAACCTAGTTGGAGGAGTGAAATCTTGAAAGTAATTGAGCTCAGAAAAGCAGCAGACAAAATTGTGTTATTTGCTAAAAAACTCTTGCATTTTGTAACCAAAGTGGTTCAGAACATCCAGACTCCTGATGTGCTCAAAGATCCAAAGGAAACATGTGACACTAATTGTAGTCATTATGGGAAACAGATATTGATAAGCAGGATAACACACATGAATTCATGCTGCCACAACACTTTTTAGACACAGAGCTCCTTTCAAAAGCAAAAATAAGTCTGGATGTTATCACAGTTAGATTGTCAGTCACTGACACTTACTATGGCTAGTTTTTTTCAAAAGTGAGTGTCCTAATTTACTAAGTATTTTCTAGAAGATCCAGATCCAATGGGTGTGGAAAAAACAATATATGGATTCAATTCTGCTGTCTTTAATAGCCATTCAAAACTCACTGAGCCATAAGCAGGTCAGAACTAGATCTGCTTGTGAAAATACAGCAGATGTACATTTCATAAATTTTGAACTGTTAAGTACTTCAAAACATGTGAAATGAGACACATGTCAGTGTACCTCAGCTGTTTGTTTCACTAGGGGAGATCTGGTCATAGACTTCCTACAATACAAAATACTAGATTAAACCTTAGAGCGTACTGAAACAATAACACCAACAAAGTATTTCTGGAGCTATATGATCAAATAATAACCTAAACATCAATTAAATTAACCTCTCCAAAATATTTATTTATTTATAATTGATTATAAAAGCAATAAAAACAGTAACTGAATTGATACTGGTTTATATTTTACATACCTTTCCCAAGGAAAACAAAAACAATTGAACTTTCCATAGTAAATAGTTTACTGCACAGCTACACAATTAAGATGAGAAAGATCAGTATAGATAGTTTATCTCACAGGGTACAATGAATGGACAGTTAGCAGGACTGGACCCAAAGTAGACAGTAGCTGTGAATATCATGTGTGTTACATACAAAAGAGAGTTCTGCTTACAAATGCAGATTGGACAAGAAATTCTGAATACTGAACTGTGACCTGTATATGAGATCAACTATGTCTTTGAAGATGACACAAACTTAGCTGGTTGACTCTTGCCTAAAATAAATTGTTTACAAAAAATTCAAACACTTTCTGCATAATGCACAAACCATGTTTCGGTTTTGACAACGTAAGGATAACAGGAATTGACATTTCTGATCTTAGCTGGCTCAAAACTTCATGCAGATTTACTGAGCTGCAAAGACTTCAGTTTATGGTCGTATCTGATCTTAAATTTATTAGAAATTAAGTGTGATTTTGCTACAATTGCTAATAAGTCTGAATTTGCTGTCTACCTCAAACACACATTTAAGTAATGTGATAACCTGGGGTGTATTTTGAGCTAAATAACTCCTCTAGTCCTACCTAGTACATAGTCTCACTTATATTTTTCAGAAGGAATATTGGGAATGGCAAAGTGTTGTCCTTGTCTGTGGCAGAATTTTGTCATTCCAGTTGACAGTGAGAAGGGGTAGGGGGTGAAGACAAGGTCGAAGGCTGTCCAAACTGCATTCCTGCAGAGTAACCACAAGATGGTGCCTTCTAATTTCTTAGAGGGAAATTTAATTGTTACTTTTTAATAGATTTTATGTCACAGTGCTTACCTATTTTTTAATTGTACTCTTTCTGAAAAATGCCAAAGGCTTAGGTTCTTTCCCATTGTTTATAGTACAAACATATAATTATGTCATCTGCTTGGAAACATGTTATGAAGTAGACCTTTTTTATCTAGCCAATCTTGACAATAAATGCTCAGTCATTTGCATTTTATAATTGCTTTTGTTGGTGAATGACTTGCTACCTGATCTTAACAGGCACTCAGAGGGCAGTGAATAAGCAACGTTAGAAACAGAAGACATTTAAAACAATTGCTATGTCTTTTTTTTTTTTTTTTTAATCAATAGGCTTCAATGTGTTATGGGTTTATGTCCATTTTATACATTTAGTTTTGTATAGCTCATACTATTATCATAAGGGCTAGGGATAACATTGACCTTGAACATCATTAATATTTAGCATAATATATTGATGTTTCTCAGTTTGAGAATTTACTTTTCCTTCATTTTTCCTTTTGTTTTTAAAAAGTCTTCTCTGAGATTATTTCCTTTTTGATCCCACCTTCACACAGTGATTAGATATTACTGCAAATGTCAGCTCTGTGGTAGAAACTACTCGCGCACTGCTGAACACTTTAGGAGGAAATTCACCATATTGCTGAAGGCAGTGTCAAGAATATGTCTAACATTGCCTGTTGGCATGGTTGCAGATGATTATCCTTATACCTATCATGGTTATAGTTTCTTTGAAGAAGGTGGCATTAGTGTGAGAAGTTATCTTGAAACCTGGTTTTATTAACATGGTGGGCCTGCACCCCTCCCCAGAGGCAAGGAGGGGCCAAGGGCTGCTAGGCTGAAAAAACTGTTGTGCTGTAACTATATACAGTTAACACCATGTCCTGATTGTGCTTCTGTCAAATACAGTTTAACTGGTCTTGTTTTGTTTACCTGAAGTTAGTGGAAATACTAACATGGGGTTTTTTTTGCCAAGGTCCTTCTATAATCTGATTGCACCAGGATAAATTTAATTCATTATGTCTTAGAATGCTTCTTTTTAGAATCAAGGTGAACAAAGTGCATACATGTGACTTCCTCTAAATGGAATGGTGTTGCAGGAAGAAGTTAATTGGTACTGAAATACTGTGGATGCTTCTTTATCAGCAAGATATGTAGAAAGTCAGTCTTTCCATCTCTCTTTTAATTGTTATCTTAACACCAATGCAAAACAAAATTACTACAATAATTTCATAAGAAAAATGAAAATATTTTTAGGATCCCTTCTTACTTTACCAGAATACTTTATGGCTTGAGGTTTTTTTCCAAATTTTACAAAATCAGTTTTCATTAAGGTCTTTTTCAATACTTTCTCAAAAAATGCAGTTGTGTCAGTGTTGTTTGAGTTCAGAAAATATTCCTAATAGTTTAATATCAAAAGCCTTTGATATTTGGGTCAGTAATTTATAATAGTTTTGAAACAAACCCAATGTAAATCCCAGCCTAGTGATTTTTTTGTTTCCTTTTCAGGAGGAGGCAGGTTCAAAAGATTTTAAAGTCGAAAAGCCTGTTCCTCAGGATACAATAAACAAAAGAATGTGGGGATTCTTGTTAAGTCAAAGTAAAAGCTTTGGGATTTATATCCCAAGTAACTTTTTTACAACGTACAGTCAGTGATGTAGTCTGTATTGTCATGTCACATTTTATAATGGAGTAACCTCAGAATTTTTAATGTTGGCTGGGAAAAGCAGCAGCAGCTCTGACAGCTCATAAAAAGAAATGATTTTCCAGCTTTAGCACATTGCATTCTGCAGATATGCAGTTGGAAAACTATGAACTTCTGTCGTCCTGTACTCCCTTGAGCACTACGTGTGGATATATAGACTTGTGTGGGTAATTTATGTGTGTGTAAGTACAGATTACTTGAAGTTGAGGTGTTAATTATAATTAAATGCCATCTTGAAAATCACCTAAGTATAGATGAAAGGATATTTTCTTATGGAAGGAACTGTTAAAAGCCCCCTGCCCCCCCCCAAAAAAAAACAAAACCAAAAAACACCACAAAACCCCCCCACCTTTCAGAGAATAAAAGACACGAAGAGAAAAAAAACCCAAAAACTAGAAAAAGCAATTTGACTGACTATGGCATTTAAAAAATCATTTGCAAACAATAAAACATTAAAAACAAGATCTCTATTTTGATTTTTGATTGCAGCTCAACAAGTATCTAATTGTTAATGGACCTTGCTTATGAGTTATTTTTGAATTCTTGATTTGTATCATTCAAGAAACAAAGAACAGAAAGGTTAGAAATGTATGTAAAGCTTACCATAGCACAAGTACAATATAGGAATATGATTTCAGGAAGCTCACTGTTGCTTCACAGATACTCACCTGAAGATCAGGGCTTAAATTACAGGTCTGAGTTATGGAATATTTGATGTTTGAAATGAATTTAAACTTGTATAAAAAATTTTTGGAAGCCCCTACATGTCATTTATTTTATAACAAGTGTAGTTCACTTTCACTCATCAGTAGAAAGAAGCATTTTAATCTGAAAAAAACATAATTCTTCATTCTCAAGAAAAAAATGTCAGATTGTAGAAAATTCATATCTTTCTAATATTTTTTCATTATCTTCCCCTAAATATTACTTTAACGTGTCATGTAAACAATTTTTTTAATACATAAGTATTAATCTTTGCATTTTGAATTAATCTGGTATACTATAGCTAAGTGTAGTACCAAACATGGATTAGTTCATCTGATTTAGATTACTTTGACTTTTGTGTAAACCAGAGAAGTAACAACAAGCACTCCCATCTGCCTTTTAGACTGAGAAAATATCCTAGGCTGCCAAATGAACCATAGAATTATAGAGAAATGGATGCTAACTATTTTGATATTTTGTAGTACAATATGACTATACTAGTTAAGTGTTTCCAAATCAGTAGAAAATGTTGGCATTAATTTAATACTAATAGTCTCTCTCTGTTCAATATGATTTAAGGCCATGCCAAATTTTATATTAAGTTTATACTGTTACACTGAACTATCAAACTATTATAAATTTTTACAGTTGATAATGTACAATGGACTTTAGCTCAGCAAACTTTTAAAAAAGCTCTTTGGATATAGCTAAACTCATGTAAGAAAGGTTGTATTTATTTTCTAAAATGTCTCTGTAAAAACAACTATTTATTTTCAAATTTATCTATATGGTGTTATATACAGTATTTTAATCCAGATAGATTCATACTCCAGAGGATTATTTACATATTGTCATCACTTCCTTTCACCTTGCCTGAAGAACAACAAACCTGACCTTCCTTGGATGAACAGAGAATGAATTTAGATCTAGGATCAATAATGATTTAACAAGTGAGTGGACTTTTACACCTAGTGGCTGAGAGCACAAAATCTCAGGTGACTGATTTCAGTGCAATCAGGATCATCTCTGCTGAAAGGCAGAGAAATACCCTGCACAGCTGTGATCACAACATACAGAAGCATTAAAATGGATATCATTCTAAATCAGATAGGCAGTGCTATATATTGTGTTATTTATTTGCTCAGCAGCATGGCTGAAGTACTATGAATTCCTATGAGCACTTACAAAACACCTGGCAGTCATTTGTAGCCATTGTCCAGGGACACTGGACTACAATAATATGTTCTGGAAGAAGACCGTGTCTGGTGGTACTTCATACCAGCAGAAGTTATTGCCGCTGACTGAAGTGCAAGTGACAAATAGTCATTATCACCACTGATCTAATTTGAAATCCCAGAACCAAACTTAAGAACCTGGAGAAATCTGAGACTGCAGGCCTCTTTCACAAGAGGTGGAATTAATAAGGGCAGATAATATCTCCTGAATGCTTCCCTTTACTTGTCCAACATAGCACCTATCTCCCTAGGAGTAAGCTGCCATCATACCCCTATTTCAGCCAGGTACTGGAAGCGCAAAATGATTCCACCGTCCTGGTCTGATGAGAGTAGAACTGTGTATCGTCTGCGTGCCGATGACACTGCAGCCCAAATTATTTCATTATCTCCTCAGTGGCCTCATATACATGTTGAAAGGAGAGATGACAGGATGAAACCTTGTGGAATCCTGCATGAAAGAGAGCCCTCGGGGCTGATGAGCAATTACCCTATGCCATCCTCTGGGATTTCTCTGAGAGGAAAGAGTGGAACCACACAAGTGCAATCCCACCTGCCCCAGCCTAGGTCCACAGGTGAGTCAGAAAAACACCATGGTCACTGTGATGGCCAGAAAGGCTGCTGGCAGATCTAAACAAAGCCACCTTCGATAAAGCTTTCTGCACCGATAGGAGTTCCCCAAGAGCCACAGGAACTAGTGTAGCTGTCAGACTGCACTTACACTAGAGACCAGGTCAAATAGTTTCAGAAGACTTTACATGGACTCAGAGTTGCCTTACCAGAAAGAAGTCTGTGTCATCCACCGGAGTACATTTTGTTTTGTCAGGAAATAAATTTTAGAATTTGATGAATTATTTTTTTTTTTTTTTAACACCCATTGATAGTTTATTTAAGGCAAGCTGGAATCTTAATGTCCCACTGGGAGACATTAACAATCTATACTAGAAGTGGCCTGCAATGAAGTCCTGTATGTCATCTAAGTTCATCGCGTAACTCTAAAACTCAGTGAGTGCTTCAGCCCACAGAAGTTTATTTCAGTGTTGTTTTGTTGCAGGAAGGTTCAGAACCATCAGATTCTTGTTGGTTCTCTCTATAAAACCGCTAGAAAAGCCCTTGAAACAATCAGCATTCAATGCAGTTACAGGATGAAGTATCTTGTGCTTCACCAAGCTGGAACAACTCTCCTGGTCTTGACTTTCCAGATACTATGATGGAAGCAAAGCTTAATTTATGGCATTAAAATTTTCATTATGCTTGATATTATTATACTTATTTGAGTAGGAAATTAAATCTTTCATACATTTTGGCCTGAAATTAATTTCCTAAAATGGCTGCTCATTCTACTTCTACCAAAAAAGCAATAATTGCTAAATCTGAAATCGAGAATATATTGGTGATACGTTCAGCTAATTGATGTGAACTTAGTCTGCAGTGTACTTGTGCACTATACTTGCTATGGATTGAAAATGTTCTACATCAGGAAAATCGGTGGCAAAGTATTTCTGCTGTAACCATATCCTGTATATATAGACATATGTGTATGTACATATATATGTGTAAAGCCTTCAATCAACAATCAGGTCTTAGACCACGTATATAATTAAGCAACTGAAAAATCTGATCATTACAAGTACACTTTAACTTCTTTTGAAATGGCAATGCTTCAACTACAATGAAATATGATTTCTCTTTTTCTGAGGTTATTTTCATTCCATTAATTGTTCATCTCTGTGATCCTAAGTCAATATTTTGCTAGGATTCATGTTTCTGTCTAGTGGGTTTAAGATTGACAGGTTTTCCATATACACATTCAAAATCCCTGGAGGAGTGGCATATGGAAGCAGAAACTGATTAGGAGGGAGGGTCAGCGTAGGGCTGTGCATTCATTCTCAGCTAACTTCAAGAAAATGAAAAACAATTTGGTTGATATATCCTACTAGATGCTAGAACACTAACTCATAACTTAACAAGACAATGCAGGATTACTTTTGTTACTGCTTTAAGAAAATTAAAAAGGCTTCAAATAATATCTGACACACAAGTCTGGAAGTAATGAACTTGTGAGTAAATCTTACAGGTTTTTTTATTGAAAGTTGACAGCCAATGTTATATAAAATGCATCAAAGAGAGAAAAACTAAAAAAACCCAAGTGACTGGAGATTTTTATATTTAAAGCACATTGAATATTATTCACTTAAATCAGAATGTTAAGAGTGGTGCAGGTATGCCATCCCTGTCTTCCTGTTGCTCTTGTTAGGCTGTTAAAAGCAAAACCTATGGTGATAGGCTCATAATACTGTGTCTAACAAATTATAATATCATTTCTTATTATCTTTCTAAATTCCTATAAAGGAATATAATGAAAACAGTTTAAATATTGTCTAGCTTTCATATTAATACATACATGCAAAGATACTTTTTTTTTCTCAGGCAGAAAAGCCATGCGCAAGCTGTCTGAATAGATTGTAAACAGTGGTAACATTTAGCAAAATTATTATTTTGCTTCTACACGACTTGTGAGCTGTCAGCTGGGGCAAAGAGTGAAGGAGATATCACTTCTTTACTGTTCTTAAGGAGATGAGCTTTTTCAAAATTGCTTTGTGTTAAAAGGCTAAGAACTACAGTTCTGATTAAAATTTTATTTTGTACATTTGAACTGCCTTCTTAGAATTGCTTATCTTTTTTTCTGATGTTTTATAGTAATTGTTTTACAACAACAAAACTGTTGCTCTTAACTGCATTATTGTTTAGAGAACTGTATGCCTGCCTTCAACTCTTCTACTATTTGATTATATCTAAGACGACTTGGAGGCAGAATTTACTTTCTGGTAACATTTAAGAAGACAACTTAGGATTTTGTAAGGGTTGGTGAAAAATCAATAATAACTGATGTTCTTGTAACATGCCTGCAGTGTAGAAGGTAAGTGGAGGCAAAAGGTTATTTTCTTGGAACTAAGCAGAGAGTCTTGTAATGAATACTAAAAGAGCTCAGTTTCATGATGGACAGCAGTTTTGAAATATAGCCTATAAGTTGTGTAAACATTTTGCTGTTTTTCCAAAACAGTCCGAATGGTCAATTAAATTCAGAATCTAGACATTGGATTATATTTTCGAAGATCATATCTGAAAGCGTCATTTATCTGTCACCAAAAAAGTATTCTAGAGCTGCTTCTTTTTCTGCTGTCTTATTATTCCAAAAGTTGTATCCTAACAGTGAAAGAACTCAAAGTTTAAATGTACAGAAAATGGAGACTGTACACAGGTTGGAATTGAAATAACACAAAAAAATAATTTCTATTAAAAAAAGGTCAAACATAAAGAAATATTTTGTAAACTTTTTTTGAACATGATTTTGCAATATGTAGGAAAACTCCTCCTTGTATTTCTCAGATGGAACCCAAAGAAGAATAGGATGTAGACCATGAACTTTTACATAGCCTTAAATTCATGATTTTTAAAATACATTTTTATTTCAGTGAGTGAAATTTGGGGGGGGGAAAAAATAAATTTTTACGTAGTGCTCAGTTACCTAGACAATGGTACTGTCTGGGAGCTTCTACTGTTTACTGTTTTCAGACATTTGATATTTTAAAATACATAGCATATAGAAAAAAACCCTTAGAGACTGAAGTAATTAAATAATTTTTTTAAAAATTCAGTATAGGCAGATAAGTTCCAATGAACTGAATTTATACACAATAATTTGAAAACACATAATATTATAATTTTCTAGGTAAAATAACTATCTCAAGATTGTGTTAAGTGCCTTTTTAAGACTATTAGTCTTGCCCACATTTCTCATTCAATGAATTTTCAGTTCCAGGTAGAATTATCAGATAAAATGTGTTAGCAAGTTTCTTCAGATCTAATTTTTAGGGTATTTCAGAATGTTGGCATTGAATGCATGTATCTTCTTACCTCTTGGCTATTGATTGTAATCCTGTTCCTACTAATATTACTTAAAGTTTTGTACCCTTTAGTAAGTGTTTGCAAATCCTTGAAAAATATTGTGGACTGATGCATCCTGAAAGATATTTACTCTGTTTTGGCACTCCTGTTAGATGTCTTGTCAAAAAAAGACAAGCGACACAGCCTTAAAAGCATTGGTTGCTAATGCACCATTTTTAAATTTAGAAGGATTTTCTTCCTCAGAATGTTTCAGTTAGGTCTTTGATTCCAGAGGTGAGAGCCATATAATGGCTGAAGGAGGTGTAACACTGAGAGTTGCAGCATTTACTTCTTAATGGATTCCCTGTGAAATTCCTAAGTTATGTGCTAGGTTCCCCACATAATGAAAATGCCAAGATCTGCAAGCTTTAGCAATTTAGCCTTTAAGTCATTAGGGAATATTAAATTAAATCTTGCCCTTTCAAAAGATTTCATGGCTTATTTCAGATTCATAATCATAACTGCAGTTCTGATGTTAAGCAACAGCACTTCCTTATAAAAAGGGAAAGTCTAAGAGAAATGAATATTTTCTTTTGAAGTACGGCTGGATAATCAGGAGGTACAGTTTCCTGCTTTCTACACAATGCTAAGCAAAGATACCTTATGAATGAAGATCTGACATATTACAGCTCAGAACATCCAATTAGAATTTTTAACCACCTCATTCACACAATGAAAGCCATAAATTCTGTCTTGGATGTCAATCTAGTGCACTGCACCAGAACATTTTTTAAAGGGATTGCTAATAAGTGTCCATTGTAGATGTCCCTCCATGTAGCCAGCCAGAAATTACAAATTTTGTCTTGAGCTTTGACTTCTGAAAGACTTGTGTTTGACTCTGCACCAGCGAGATATACCTCTCACTCCTTTGGATTCACAACTTAAGCTTGTTTTAGTTGTAGATGGCTAAGCCCTTTCTATCTTAAGTTGTGTAGGTGTCATTCCTTTATTTGAAACTCAACAGGAGGAAAGGATTCTTGAAAGGAAGAATATCACATCCAGAGTAAGATTACCCTTTCCTTCCAACCTGCCTGTTCCCTTATTCATGCAAAAGATTAGAGAAGAGGGCAATTGTTCAGGATTTGGATGATTCAGGTTCAATTCTAACCCATGACTGAGACAACTCATGTTTGCATGCGTTTGCACCAAACAGAGTTTTACATAAAAATACGTATGAAGTCATCACTGAAACAGGATCTGCCACTGAAGCCTTTCGTCTGCCACTGTGTGCTCTAATCCCTAATCTACAGAACAGCCCAGATTCTCCCTCTCTTCCTTTCTCCTGCTCTGCTTCTGTTAACTGCTTCCATGCAACACCAAACAGGATCAGTAGGTGGAAACTGCAAGTGTTTTTACCTTGAAATGGTCTGATGCCTGTAGGTTACAGCCCTTTGCTGAAACACTGAGGCTTAAATCTCTTCTGGCAGAAGACACTGTTGAACTGACACTCTTAAATGTGTCTCACATTCAGTGCTAATGCTCAAGCTGACGAATGACTGCACAGAAGAAAGTTGTAATGTCTGCGATGTGTCCTTCAACAGTTGCCACTATTTTGAGGAACTTGATTTGTTAGGTTCTTTCAGAGCACACCTCCTAAACTGATGACCTTGCACATGGAGAACTTGAGTGTGAATTCTGATGGCACCCAGGACTAAGCCAAGTACCAATGTATTTAGCAGAATTTCTACTGATTATGGCCAAATGACAAACCTGCAAAGTTTAATGTGGAAAATGAGTGTCTTACTACTCAGAGTGCCTTCAGCCCCAGGACTTGGAAACCGAATGCATATTTTGATAAACACAATTTCAGTTTAGGCTCCCAAAGAACTAGGTAGCATGAGGTGCTTAAATATTTTCTGGATCTCATCTCCACACTCCAGGTTTGTATGAATAATGGAGATGAAACAGTTTACAAATAAAGCAGAGTTCTTGATTTGGGAGATAAATTAGGCAATTTTTGACTGGTGATCTAAAACTAAACACACAAAATCAAACAATGATCAAGTGATATTTACAGTAATTCCAGGTGCTCTGCTTTTTTTTTTTTTTTTTTTTTTACTTTTTTTTTCTCTTTCAAGATCATCTCGCTGGACTCGAGATTAGTTATTAAGAAAGCAGAATGTGAAGGGCTAGCTAGATTCTACCTCAAATTTACTTTGGGTGAGAGCAATTGTCAGAGGCTTGTCATAACATCTCAGTCTCTGGGATGTGTTATTTAGTTAATACATTTCTCCATCGGCTGGAAGACATTTAAGTTAAAGTATATGATAAAAGTGGTTAATTCACAGACCCCGAAACTCACACTCTTCTTCCTTACTTCCATATTTCTTATATACTCCATATCTCACACTGGAGAGAAGCTAATTGCTCAGCACACTATTATCAGTTGAGAATTCAATCAGACTGAGGGAATACGGGAGATTTTATATTACTTTTCAAATTTACTGCACTGCAAAATGGAAAAAGATCTTTGAAGATCTAGCTTTTGATGAAAACATGTTAATAAAATGTTTTTCTGATAATACTCTCCTTATAAAGATTAATGAAACTGAGTATTTTTTGCAAATACATACTCCACAAATGATAGTCAGTAGTGGAAGAAGTATTTAAATATAGAATATATTAAAAATAATGGAGTAGATATTTATTTTCAGTAATGGGTCTGCATGTTAACAGTATTTAAACATTAATTTAGGCAAACTTCCTACACTAAAGCTTGTTGTTTTCTTGAGGAATAGCTGTTTAAATCATATGGAAATGAAATGTATTATTTTGAAAGATGGGCAAGGAGATTTTACTGAGTACCTAATATATATATTGCATTCAGATGCTATTCTGTAAGGTTAAACTATGTTAACCGAATATCTCTTTGAAATATTTTTATGTATCATATGCATCCCTGGTCAGTAGCTGCCAGATAAATAATTGTAGAGACAAGGAGACTTTTTCACTGAGTTATCACAGCTTGATAAGTCATTTCAATTATTATGTGATGCATATTTAAAAGACAGCAATTTGTTATGAGCTCCAGGCTGGGACAAAGCAAGCTTACAGGACTGACAAGGCTGTGCCAAGAGTGAATCTACTTCTAGACATCACAGCTAGACTTTTCTTACAAATGTGTTTTTTTTCTTTTTCTTCTATTTCCCTCTGTAGAGGTCCTTCTGTAGTGCTATGATAGAGGAGCTAAGGATGTCTTTGAAGTGTCAGCGTCGATTAAAACACAAGCCACAGGCCCCTGTTATTGTGAAAACAGAAGAAGTTATCAACATGCACACATTTAACGACAGAAGGTTGCCGGGTAAAGAAACCATGGCATAGAGATGGGAAGCCAAATACCCCAAGCACAAACTGTCGTCTTTTTTCCAAACAACCTTGCGAGAATGTTTCCTGTGGAAATACGCAACCTGTGCAAAATAAAATGAGTTACCTCATGCCGCTGTGTCTATGAACTAGAGACTCTGTGAACTCAGCAGTTGCAATGGCCAGACTCGAATCACAAGCATCATGGATCAACCAAGTTATGCGGGGTTACACTGTTCGTCATGGGTTTCCACCATTCTGAATGAATGAATGTTCCATGTGAGTTTTGTGGCTGGTTTCAAATGCAGTCTCAGTGAGAAATTACAGGTTCCTTTTGAAGTTCAATGTTTGCCAGGAGATGGAGAATTAATGTCCAAGACTATACTAACCACAGAAGGAAGGAGTCTAGTAAAAGTAGTATCTCAGAACTTTAGTGGAACAAGAAACCATATGTTCTTCTGAATTACCAAGCATAGAAGAATTGCTAACTGCTGGTAGACTGAAGCCACCATCTGGACAGGCGATATGAGCTTCTTGGATAGGATAAATGTTAAAGTGAAGAAATATGAATCCCATGAATAGAAGGATAAATATGAGGATGCTCACCTGCTTTTTGGACTGTCTGTGTCACTGAACTAAGTAAATAAATCATAATTAAAAAAAAAAAAAAAATCAGTAACTTAAATCTACCTGGGCTGGAACTTTGATCTAAAAAAAACAAAACAAAAAAATTCCACAATTTTGACCCAATTTTTAGATGAATGAAAGTTTCCTTAGTACAAAGGAATGTATCTTACAACCTTTAGATATAAGCAATTACTTTTTTTCTTTAATTGTGAAAGAGGGAGGGGGGTAGGAAGCAGTGTATTTCACACATAGAGGGCTTGCATTTTAGCCTGAATGGGTTTTGAAACCCTTGCTCCTGCTACTAATTGAACTCAATGGAGCCTGTTCAATTCTCGCTAATATTGGAAGTGGGATGGGTCTCTTAAAAGAAGTGAGTGTGGAGAACTTTAAGGAGGACTGCATTTTTCAATACAGTCACAGTACTAAATGAACAAAATTCTTGAGCAGTTTTTTTTTTCAAAAAAAAAAATGTTCAGGTTTATTTGTGGAAATGCAAGATTTCTATGAAAATAGTTTTTGTATGGAAATTTTTGTAATACTTTTTATCAACAAAATAAGAACATGTGTTTCTGTCAGGGGTGTGATGTCAAGCATGAATGGTAGTGCGTGTGCACCACCAACGTTTGGTGAAAACTATTTTTATCAAGAAAAAGGAATCTTAGAAGAGACATATTTTCAAGTTAGATAATATAAAAACTAGATGCACTACCACCACTGCTTACCATGCTACACCCCTGGTTTCCACTAGGCTGATAACATACTGTCATGAACAACTGTGTGTAAATGGTAAAAGACACAGACCTCTTGACCAGATTGTGATAACAGTTAACGTGCACTCAGTTTGCTGTTTGAATCCAATGCACAAAATTAAAATATAACAAAAATAATAATAATAAAAAAAAAACAAAAAAGGCATCAAATTATGTCAGTTTTAGTTGTTTTTGCTGTGTGATTTGAGCAATTTATGTACAGTACTTTGTGTCAGTACAGGTACTTAGCCTCAGCTTAGTGCCCTATCCTGCTGATTCTTGCCACTAAATGTGTGGCCAGAGAGTTTGCAGGGATTTCTGAGAGAAAACAGTACAGCACATTGTGATAAGTTTTTGCAGGATCTGGCTCTTAGCTGTTTCAAAGTTAATTTATATGTCCAGCCTGTGGCGAGTTCCTGGACATAACATTTTGAAATACTGCCCTAGATGCTGAATCTTGCACCTCCATCTACTGTAAATTCATTTGTATCTCAACAAAAAATGTATAGGATGGGCTATGTAGAAATGTTATGTCAACCAAAAAAGATTATGAAGATGGTCTTTATATGTAAAATAACTAATTTGACTAATTTAAAAAAAACTTTATCATAGATATTCAGTTATTGGTTAGTAATAAGGTAATTTGTCTACTGGGTTTTAATTTAATCTTATCATCATCTTTGTAGCACAGGAGTATAAGATATACTATCCAAATTGTAGAAATTATATCATGAAATTTGGGGGGAAGGGGAGGTTTGTGTCTACTACCCAGTTCTCATAAAACTTCATAAAGACTGAGCTGGCCATATCCATTGTGAATAGGGACAGAGAAAGTAAATTCTCTTCTATTTGTGAGAGTTTCATCCCCATTTATGTAATAACAAAGAACAGATTATCTTTGTCTGAAGTATAAACAAGATAAAAACGCCTTCAACAAAGATTCTGAAATTGAGTATACTTACGTAATACATATTTAACTTTAAGTTAATTCTTTAAATACAAAGGGGAAGTAAGTAACTGTCATACAACACAATGAAAAATCCTGATTGTGATGGCTTGGAATGGAAAAAAAAATTGGCTATTGCATTTGATTGATGATTTACAATAAAATTTGTAAAATCATGTAATAAAATGCTGTATTATATTCAAAGAAACCTTTCTTTTCTCCATTAAGGGTGCTGAAAAAAAGTAGAATTCCATTCTTGCTTTGATGCACATGAATTTCTCATTAAGCTTTACGTGAGCCAAAGTAAGTGTGAATGCAGAATATGTCCCAAATATTTTGTTGCGTCAAAGTCCCCCAAAGAACAAAAATCCTAACATAGAAGTAGTGTGGCTTATTTAAGATTTCAGTGACAGTTTCAGCCTTCCATTATTGAGGGAAGTATGCAAAGTAACTGGAGATTTGTATTTAAAATCAAGACTAGAAATGCATGGCTCCACAGATTCATAGTAGAATAATGGCTTTTTTAAAAAAACATACACTAATTCATATTGTTCCTTTGTTGTGCATTAGTAATTATTTCTGTATTTTTCACAGAAATTTAAGACATTTATGGAAAAATTACTAACAAAGAGTTGGCCCTCAAACTAGTAGAATATACTAGTAGAATATACTACTGGTAGTTTTGTACTCCAAAAAACTCACTGGTTCATTTTGCATTCACTGTTTTGAAGGAAATCCTCAATTCTGAAGAAAACTTCCTCATTTCAAAAGGCCTCTGAATGACTTGTTCCAAATTCTCTTGTAGTAATATTTTCTGTTGTCATTAAAATCGGTGGACCAACACCAGCTAAAATCAAGTGAGTATCCATCTGGTCCAGGAAGATTCAGAATCTGTACATAACTACTTTATGTGGTTTTGTATAATAGCTCAATTAGCCTATTGATTTCCCAGGATAGGATGATGGGTGCTTCTCTGACTGACTTTGAATGTCACTGTAGAGAAGCCTTTTGAAGTATTTATAACTCGGTTATATGGTGCTACCTGGTGAATGACAACTGGAGGTAAAAACTGAACAGGATTATTATATATATATATATATTTTTTTTTTAATGTATCTGTTTCAAGGAAGATAGATGTCTATAATCTTGAAGGATTCTCAAGACACACAATTTAGATCTTCAGGTTGCCTCGGCATGGTTATATAGCAATAGATAACTATGTGGATATTGAAGAATAAATGACAACAAAACCGTTATCTTTTTGATAAATGTCATTTGTGAAGGACTGGTAGTGAAAATTCTGAGCCAAATAGTTAGATGAAATAAAGAGATATGTGGTGCTTTATAGTTAACGAGGATCTGACTGATTATAGACATCAGCAGGCCATTTTATAGTGTTCTGCTATTACATAAACATAAATACAAACATATCCAGGGAGTATCTGGTAGTTTTTTTATGAGATATTACTTTCTGAATCTTCTATCTCAATTTTCATTTGAAGAATTCAGTATACATTTGAAAGAACCTTTTCTTTCATGTTTATATTACTTGAGGCTCTGTGCAATAATAGTTCCTAGTTTCATCCATAGAGTCTTCCAAAACACCAAAAGAACACTGTTTAGCCCTACTACACTAACTTATTTCAGAATGGAAAAGACATAATTTATGAAGGAAAAAACCTTACCAAAATCCAAAGCCTCAAATAGAAGCAGGAGAAATGCCCTGATATTCTATGAAATCAAAATGTTTTCAGGGAAAAGGGGTAGTGAGCAGATATAATGACATACAAAGAGGTAAAAGATAATGCTATAAAATAATTTTTGTATTATTATTACATTAAGGATATTAAAAAAATATTCAAAGTACTTTAGAAACAACTTCACTTGATCTCCAAATACATTAGAGTCTCCACATACATTGATGATCACAAAATATAATGATTGAAATGCTGACTACTTTGAAAGCATTGTCAAAGCTCCTATTTCAGAGGAATCAAGATTTTGTCCAATACATCCCAAAATGTGTACCAATACAAAATTAAAGACCTCAGCCAAATGTGTACTGATAGAATATTAAAGGAAAAACAAGATACCTGCCTACGTTTAAGTGTACAGGAGCAACTGTGCTTTTTGTCGTATTTTCAGAGACGTGTAGGAAATGAAAGGGTCACCAAGGTTGACTTGTCTAACATCCAAGATCATTGCTTTCCAACCTCAAATATGTTAGTGCCCAGTTTCCTTCCAGTCTTGCTTCTCTGCCTTCCTACAAGCACCTCTGACACTTTTCGAATTTATTTTCAAAACCCTCTTCTTTTGGCTTTCCTATAAAATGTAGTTCTAATTAAAAATAAAGTTACTCAAGCATTTCATCTCCCCAGTTTGTATCCACCAAGATAAACACACTAGCTTTTCATGTGACTGTAATCTAATTGTCCTTCTTTTCATTTACTATCCCTCTCTGTCCCCTGCCTGTGTTATCTTCTCTTATTGTTCTTGTACTTGCCTAGACTGTAAGCTCTTAGGGGGCAGGGAATCTGTCTTTGATTTGTTCTATGTAGCACCATGAACTATGGAGCTATATAAATAATAAAAAAGATAGATCTTCTTAAATGATGTTTGAAGTTATAGTGAACTGATTGACTACCAGTCTAGCAATATATTGTTTTAGTTCATTGCCTGAAATCCTAATCACTACAGAAATAGAATAATCAAGATATAAATCTAATAAAACCCACTCAAAGCAGCTATCACACTGACTCATCTTACTGGGAATTTCCCGACATGATCAGGGTATAGGAATATAGAACATCGTGTTCACATAGCTTCTATAAAGGTTTTAATTTGAAATCAGCTATATTAAACATGTAAAAAGTAGGTTAACAGATATAAAGAAAGGTTATATGCAGGATGAGCTTTGCAAAAGAGAACTTCTAATTAGCTTAAGCTCGGAAAAGCTATGATTAAGCAATTTGTTACGTGGAACACCAGACACCTTGCCTTCCTTAATTGTATCTACCCACTTAGATGAACAAGCCTCTCATTGTCACAATCTATGGCAATCATATTTTATGAATTATTTTATGGACAAAATTATAATTTTTTTATGATTGATAATTCTAATTGAAACTAAATGCTTCCTCTTGTTCCTACCCAACACTAACATTCTATGACTGCTGCAGTGACAGAATTGTGGGAATTTGAGAAAAATGCTAAGTGTAGATAAATGAAAGGAAACATCTGATGCATCTAATCTTGAGGAGAAACATATCAACTTTCTCTTTTACTTTTTTCTTCTTTAAAGAATGCCACACTATAATGATGGACTTGATTCTTCTGAACATTGAAGCGTACACTGGAAATTATACTTAGGTATGTCTTTCAGGAATTCTCAGAGCCAAGAGAAAGCTTTTCTTTCTTTGTCATACAATGTATGCATAGTTTTTCCAGCTACTTAGGAAATCTAGCATGAGCTAAAAATAATGGAAAAATCTTAGAGTTCCTTCTTTTCCATAACTTTAGGAGTTTTGCTTGGAGGAAGTAAAATACTTAGTCCTATATTAAACTTACTTGAAAAGTTATGTTAAAACATTGAAGATCGGTAAAGGTTTGACCCATTGTTAACAGTCCTTGGGCTGCATCATCGACCATAGGCCAAAATCATGGTGATTTGGTTTTGAAGGTACAAGTTCAAACCTTCAAGCTGGTAAAAACCCACAAACAATATAATAAATCAATTAGCTGTTCTGAAATTACTGCTCTGAAAAACCACTACAAGGTACCATTATATTTTACATGGAAGATATGATGAAGTATGGTCTTTATCACAAGCTATCTACAGATGAATACATGCTAGGTGAACTACAAGGAGTCTAGGTTCTAGGATATAATTGAATGACCCAGTTTTCCATCTGTTTATTAGGATGTTGGGCTCTTAATGCATTATAGTTAATATTGACATCTTTGGCAGGAAAAATTAAACAGTGTGAGCTTTGCTTGAATGTCCTAAATTCTATAGACTTTGTTTTTAACCAGGTTTATGTATCACACTTGTTAGGAAAACGTTATAAGAACTAGATAATTGATCCTGAGCCGAGTGACTTCAGCACCCCGTTGGTGACACAGATTAATTTTAAAATGGATGCTGTCCCTGGTCAACCATTTTTCATAGCAACTCGTTATGAAATTGAGTTATTATGCTATAGTCATGCCGCTTATCTAACCTTATCTACCTTGCCCAACATAAATGACATTAATGAAATATTTTACAGAATATTGGAACTGGTAAGTAACAGGAATTGATACGTATTAGTCCACATTTGCCTGTGTTCCTCAAGGCTTACACATGTATGATATGGTGTTGTGGTGTTTTTTTCATGAACTATATATATGTCGATGCACTAATTGCTACATGCAGCTTACTATCTTGGCCTCCTGAGCAGATCCATTTTACGATTTTGCTGTATGTTTTTAAAGTGACAAATGGCTTTATGAAGATAAACAGGATAAGCCAATGTAGCTTAAGCTATTTATTTTAAAATATGTTAGGAGATCGATCTAAAAATTACAAATATGGCATGAAAATGTAAATATTGATTAATCCATTGAAGAGCTAACATTAAGACGTTCATTAAAATTCTGTGTATAAAAGGCAGATAAAATTGCCTGTTCCTGAGTAATACTTTTTTTTTAAGCTTCTCATTAGTAATCTTTAATCCTGTATCTAAACTTGTATCAATCTCTCTTCCAACTTGTCAGATAACCAGCAAGTGGCTGATAAGAGATTTCATCATTTAATTCTGTTAAATTTTCAATACTCTAGGTGATTCATAATTATAATTGGCTCCATTTTTGTCTGCTAGCTTAATTATGAAACCCTTTCACTGTGGCAGACTTTCAGATAAATAAATTATGGATAATTTTTTTTATAATTCTGATAAAATAGCTAAAAAAAATGGATTTTTTTTTTTTACTATTTCAAAGATGTAACCAATGTCATTTTTTTCATAATGGAGACTGTTAAAAAAGCTTCTAGATTAAATCTACTCATTTATACCTCCATCTGTTGGAGATGCAGATATTTTGTTTGTGTTCTGCAATGCCTGTAAACAAAATTTTTAGTTTAACTTTCCGTGTAATAGTTTCACTTAGTATCTATTTACAGTGGGCATCTTCATTACAATGTTTGATTTCTTAACAGGTATTAATATTTACATCCTCAGAATGACCTCAAAGAGTATTGCTCTCCAATTTACGGAATGGAATAAGTGACACTATGAAAAGTGAGTTGCCTAAACTTAGATAGAAGGTCTGTGTCTGCAGTCTCCTAAATCCTTACTTAATGTGGGTGGATTGTAGGTACATGGTCATATGAATGCAGCACAAATCCAGGTTGTTGCCAAAAGGAGAGATTTTGTTCTTTCTTGATTTTCTACCTTTTTCTTTCAAAAATATTCCCTCTTTTGGGGATGTTTGTTTGTTTGTTTGTTTTGGTCCTATGGAAAGAGAGAAGATGATTTTCCAGCTCATGAGAAGCCTTAAATGAGCTGTGTATTATCACAACCAATTACTGTAGGGAATGGTAGCAATCTAGTCTTCCTTTATGTAGGAATCCTTTTTTCCCCCAATTTAAGACAGAGATACTACAAGAGCACATTTCTGTACTTCAAAGGAACAGTAAAATAATGCTGGGTTGTGTCAGTTCTAGCACAACTTTAGTTGGGAGGACTGGCCTTGACATCACAGGCTGGATTGTATGTTTGACTTGGATGCTGGCCAGCCCTCCTATGCACAGCTGTTTCAAGAAGGGGGGTCCTGCAGCAGGTGAGCCCCTAGAACCTCTGCTAATGAGCACCCAGCATTGCTCTGCAGGCTTTCCCTGCATGGATGGATATCAGGTGCTTGAGCCAGGCAAGTCCTAGTTTTCGTCTCTGTTCAGTGTGAATATTCAGTTCTCCCTCTGACTTATTTGCAGCTGGAGCACTGCAAATGGATCAATGAGATTGCAGCAGAGCATGGGAAAACTCACAACATATGGTCAGTTTTGGGACAGAAAAAAACGTTGAAAGCATCACCAATTTGGAATGGCTTTGAATCAGAATTTTCCTTCTATGGATCATCTTAAACATAATGCTATTTTCCAAAGCAATCATCAGCTATTAGCAATTTAATTTCTATTTTGTGTAGTGGAACATGGGTAACCACAAGTAGAAATAATAAACATTACTGGGAAACAGAAAAAAAGAAAATGTCTACAGTGCTCAAAAAAATGTGGTGTTAAATTTCTTGGAGGCACAGTTTTCCAAATCATGTTATATTTTTTATTATTGCCATTTTATCTCTCCCTTTCCCCTAGTATTTATTCTTTTTCCTTACTTTATCACTGTAAAAGAAAACTATGAGCTGTGGAAAGCTCACTTTTATTCCATGCCTATTCTTCCTTAGTATCTTCAGATTCTGCTATCAGGACTCTCTGGGGCAGAAATGTAGCAATATTTATTTTTCTTCATTATAGACCAGGTGCCTCTTTCAAGTTTACATCTTGCCTGCTACTGTTCTCCTAGCTTGAAGAACACTTCTGTATGCTAATATGGATAGCCTTAGTTTTTCAGAATCTGTATCTCACTTAACACATAACAATACTACACTTTCCAGACAGAAAAATCCATGTCTCAGTTCTGTAAAAGAGAGACAAAATAGTGATACCTTCTGCAAGGAAACATAAGGGGAAAGTCATCTTGCGGTTGTGCTTATGAGAAGGTGGGACTGTTACTCTGTAGTTTGATTTCTGTGCACAGAAAAATTGAAATCAATGATAATCAGATTTAAACTCTGGTAGTGAGTGGTTCTGTTCAGTGACATGGAGAAATCTCCAATCAGCCAATCTAATTCTGCTTGCACTGCAGATGTGACAGACTCTGACCAAAGTTGTGTTCAATCCATCCAAATCTGCCTGACGGTATGATCAACCATACAGTTTTCCTTTACAGAAATCCTGATGCTGCTTCAGCTTACATTAAAGTCTGATTTAATCCCTTATGGTCTCAAGGCTCCTGTTTCATAAATCAAGCTTTGTGCTAAACACAGTTTGTCTGTAATCAAGATTCAAGAACATGATCCCTTATTATTTAAAGAGTTGCTGAGCATCCCCATTTCCCAACAGGATATCAATTCTTTTTCAGCCCTGGTGTAGGTGTTCTGGAGTGGAAAAGAGAACCCTGTTGCCCCTTTCTCACAGAGCTCAAGATAGACCATGGATTAGAGACAGTCTGCAGATAGACCCCTGCGTAAACTCTGCATTTGGGAAATGAGCCAAAGGTGTCTGTTTTGGCTGCCAGGGCATGGGATATCTCCACCACGAAAGCAGCCAGAGCCTCTGCCCAACTGTGAGCTTGTAAGAGAAGGACTTGAAGGTGCATTTGGATCTTCCTGTTGTTTCTTATTATTTCTCTAGTTAGGAAGCATACCAGAGCTTCACTCTAGGACTTAAATAAAGGGGAAGGCAGAGATTAAAGAGATTATGCATATGACCTACAGAAATAATATGCAGAGAAGACTGACCAGCCATGAGTCCCTCCTCAACTGTCGTTTTTTTAGTTTTGTTTTATTTTGTTTTGGTTTTGTTTGGGGTTGTGGTTTTTTTTGTTTGGTTGGATTTTTTTCTGTATTTTTCTTTATTTCTCTTTTTTCTTTTTTTTGTTTTTTTAACACAGGAGAATCAGTGATGCTGGTATAGTTCTGTATGGTGTACTCTTCTGTCTGTCTTGATATCTGCTTGCAAGCTGCATTGTGTCATTTGTTGCTTTTCCTCTTTAGCCTGGACTGCTTGTGCTTCCTCTACTGTGAAGAACATTACATTCACAGACCATTTATTTAGTACTGTGAAGAGAGATTTGCATAGCTGCTGTGCAGGGAGGGAGTTAGAAAATGAGAGTGAAAGGAAGAATCAGTGCCTAATAATCTGTCTTTGTCTTCATTTTGTTAACTCAGTTCTGTGTAAGTATTGTCTGGGGAAGGTAATAAGTGAGAAAACATGCCATCAAGGGATTTTCTGCAGGAGGGGTTATTACATGACCTAAGGCCCATTAGTGAATAGAACTGGCTTGGTGCTATTTTCATACTTACTCTCTAAAACTCTGCCCATTTTACTGGCAAGGCAATCAAAGCTCTGAAATGTATCTAGTATTTTTAGGAGACTCTGACTCACACTTAAACATTAAAATATGTAGCCATATATTTTCATTTGGCTTAGCAAGGCAGGAGCAGATATAATGGATCCTCTTATAAGAATTTCAGCTGCTAAATAGTCCTCCTAATCAATGGTCCTGAGGAACTTTTCAGATGTGAACTGAAGGGTTGATCTCAAATAGCAGAGGAAGCTAATGTTGGATACAGGATTGCAACATGGGGATTTCTAGTTTAGCTTGGATCATGGTGGATAACACTGTTCTTTGTGAGAATTACCACAGGAAAACATGCTGAAAGCATTTAAACCCTGACTTAAATGATTTTAACAGCACTTAAAAAATCTATTCTCAACCCTCTTTCCTCAAATGTAAAACAGCAAAGATCAAGAAGGCTCTTTTCTATAAGGTGTTCAAAGTGGAGAGTGTTTGTCAATCCAGTTTTTAACCTTCTCTCATACTAACTATAGACAATCCTAAGGATAAACTTTAAGACCAAAAACTTATTTTGTTTTTGTTTTTAGCCTTTAATAACATAATCTGCATGCTGTTATGAAAAAAATATTTTGTGTCTTATAATCCTGGCATTTTGTAAGCACAAATCATCCATGGTTGACCTTGTCCTTGACGTTTTTAGTTCTCTGAAATATTTCTGTCATATTTCTTTTAAAAAGGAAGGACTGACAATTGTGTCCATGATGCGTGTTCTGGGAAGACATTGTTTTCTTTTATGAAGCTTGTATAGTTCCAAATAGACATACAAAGACTAATGAAAGTGTACCACTAAAGCTAAAGAACAGATTCCTCTTCTTGGGGAATGATGCTGCACTGTAATGCAGTTGCCAACTGTAGCAAAATTGCAGAGAAGAACATTTCAGTAGTATAAGAAAATTTAGCATCTAGATCTGTAAGAACACAGAAGAGAAAGAAAAAGGAACAAAAGAAAATTACATTAGTACTGTCTCTGCTGATTTGCTTTATGTTGGTTTGTAGACTTCCAGAATAAACACTGTCTAGCACTGTCTGTATCCCATGAACACATGCCTGAATAAATTCTGGACATAATCTTGCCCTTTCTACCTCTTGTTCCATACTGGGGAGAATGATCTCACTCTTCTATATAGAGTAGTTTTATTGCTGCCTCTGCAAGCCAGCTGCTGTAACCAGAACACAGAGGTCTTGTATTCCTCCGTTCACTAGTATTCTTTGCTTCTTTACAGAATGGAAGGGTAAGATAAATTGTCTTCTTTTGTATCCTAAGTGATTCTGACTCCTCCCCTTCGTCTCTTGATCATCCAAGATCAGACAGTGACATTCTAACCTTAATTATCTCCCTGACAAATGTAACTTAACAGAAGCTGAGTAAATATGGCACAAATGAGTTGTATTCACATCTAAAGCTGGAGCAAAACACTTATTTTCTTAATTTTGTTCTTTAATGCACATGCAAGAGAGCAAATTGCTTAACTTTGCCAATCTTAGTCTACTTGGAGTTTGCAAGATGAGCTTTGAGAAAAAGCTCGGATGGTCTCTGACAGGGGATTAGAAGTTAATTGTGAAGTTAGAAGTTAGAAGTTGTATATTAGAAGTTAGAAGTGAAGAGCCTGTGCTCTGTCTTGGGCTGAGAAACGGTTTACAGACTCTGATATAAAAGACTGCAGTTATAGCACTGAATCAACCTACAGGCAGTTTAACAGGAAAAGAAGAGGGAATGAGCTTGGTGAGTGTTTGAGATTATTACATCTTAAAAATTATCATTTTGACTATGGAAACTCTGTCAACACGCCAGTAAACGTAAATATAAACTATGCTAGTGAATATGTACATTGAAAATGAAATAAGCCACAATGATTTAAAGCTCTTTGGGATTAATTATTTATGTTGTTTACAGAATCCAAACCCCTGCTAGGTCTGTTAGAGAATATATAACAGACATGACATTTTTCCTTACTGCATCCTCCCTTCCATTTTCCTTCCCTATCACTGTCATCAGAGCCTTAGACAAGGAAGACGTGACAGAACTTGCCAAATTCATTTTGTCTATCTCGATATTCTAGTGTATATTCCAGTATATGTAAAAGTATCACTGGAAGGATAATTAAACAGTCAAAGCAAGACACTAGTTTGCTAAAAGGTTTTATTTACCTTTGTGTGCAGCATACAAACTCAAGTGTGTTTAGAACCTAGGTATTTGCAGGAGCCATTTTCTAATTATTCCATTTACGTTCAATTATGCCTTTTGTGTCTTTCTCTGAAACAATTACCATAACTGAGAGAACAGCCTTTTAGGTAGCTGCACAAAAAGCATGTTATTATCATTCTCTGTTAACAGAGGCAAGCTGAGAAAACTTCCACAAAAATAACAGCAACATGCTCTTGTGACTTTGTTTGTGGAGGTACTGTTTAAAGGCTCCCTTGTGTGAAGGTTATTTGCTGACAAAGTTCCAGAACATCAGGAAAGTAAGGGAACAAATGACACAGCTAATGGTTGAACTTGGATATTCTGAAAAATCAGACAAACATACACCTTAAATAAGCTGGACAGTGCCATGAGGCAGGCTGGAATCTTGTGAGGTTTTGTTTCCATGATACCATGAACCAGTCAGTGACTTTATATGACATGCACACCCCACTGAACCCAAGAAACTGTAAAACTTCAGCCTGGTTAATAATGTTGTCCACGTTTAGTCAGTACCCAGGGCTAAATTGTAGCAATTATTCTACCAGCCAATGCTCCCTCCCCACTTGAGAAGGAGAATCAGGGAAAAAAATGGAGAAGCCCCATGGATTGAAGCACAAACAGATTTAATGAAATAACAAGACCGATACAACAACTGACATAAAGTATACAAAGCTCTACTCAAACTGGTCCTTGATGCCAATAGCAGGAACAGAAAGTCATAAGGAAGGAGCCTCAGCAAGAGGAACTCCACACTTAGTGAACTCCCTCCTTTTATACTGAGCATGATTCGGTGGTATGGGATACACCTGTGAGTCAGCTGCCTTGACTGGATCTCCCAGCTGACTTGGGGCTACTCATGACCTGCCTGCATGGCTGACACATGGGTCTGTGCCTGGAGAACCAGGACACAGAGGTTTAAAACTGCAATGTGTTCAACAAGAAATAGCAAGGATCGCAGAATCACAGAATAACTTAGGTTGGAAAAGACTTTGAAGATGATCGAGTCCAACCAACACTGACAGTCCTCAACCACACCATAGAATCACATCATAGAATCATAGAATGGTTTGGGTTGGAAGGGACCTCAAAGATCATCTATTTCCAACCCCTCTGCCATGGCACCTCCCACTAGATCAGGTTGCTCAAGGTTCCATCCAACCTGGCTTTGGACACTTCCAGGGATGGAGCATCTACAACTTCCTTGGGCAACCTGTTCCAGTGCCTCACCACCCTCAGGGTATAGAATTTCCTTATATCTAGTTTAAACCTACCCTCTCTCAGCTTTCACATGATACCCCTCGTCCTATCATAACAGTCCCTTGTAAAAAGTCCCTCCCCAGCCTTCTTGTAAGGCCCCTTCAGGTACTGGAAGGCCACTATGAGATCTCCCTGGAGCCTTCTCTTCTCCAGGATGAACAAGCCTAACTCTCTCAGCCTGTCCTCTGTTCCAGCCCTCTGACCATCTTGGTAATCCACCTCTGGACTTGCTCCAACAGCTCCATACCTTTCTTGTCAACACGATTCTTAAACACCTCCAAGGATGGGGACTTCACCACTACCCTGGGCAGTCCATTCCAATGTCTAACAACCGTTCTGTGAAGAAATACTTCCTAATATCCAATCTAAATCTTCCCTGGGGCAACTTGAGGCCAGTACCCCTTGTCCTATCGCTTGTTACTGGGTTAAAAAGACTCATCCTCACTTCTCTACAACTTCCTTTCAGGCAGTTGTAGAGAATGATGAGGTCTCCCCTGAGCCTTCTCCAGCCTAAACAATCCCAGTTCCCTCAGCCGCTCCTTATAAGGACTTGTGCTCCAGGCCCTTCACCAGCTTCATTGCCCTTCTTTGGACACGCTCAAATATTTCAGTGTCCTTTTTGTCATGAGGGGCCCAAAATTGAACACAGTACTTGAGGTGCAGCCTCACCAGTGCTGAGTACAGGGATAAGATCACTTCCCTGCCCCTGCTGGCCACACTATTTTTGATACAGGCCAGGGTGCCATTGGCCTTCTTGGCCACCTGGGCACACTGCTGGCTCACATTCAGCCGGCTGTCGACCAGCTCTGACTGGCAGCTTTCCAGCCACTCTTCCCCAAGACTGCAGCACTGCTGGGGGTTGTTGTGGCCAAAGTGCAAAACCTGGCATTTGGCCTTATTGTAAGTCATATGTGTCACACAATGTGAAATCTTCTTTGTTCCAATTTCCCTCCACTTCAAAATAAAGAAAAAGTGTGGAAATATAAGCAGACAGGCTGTTTGAATAGTATGTAACACAGGTGTGGTAGTCTAGGTGGTTCTAACATACATCCTCTGTGAGGATGAGTAATAAATGCTGATGTTTACAGACTGCTGAGAATGACTATACCATAAATCCCCACCTCTTTCTGGTTGTGATTCTGCAGCTTCTCTATGCAGACTTGCAGTGCTAACCTACCAACCACTCTGACTTTCCGTATACTGTTTCATAATATAAATGCAACAATGTAATTAAAATGTGTTAATATTTGAGCATTTGATATGTGGTAAGAAATAGTGAAAACTCCTGTTATCTGTAACAAAGAGTTAATTAAAAGTTTGGGTTCTTGGGAGCTTTACATTTTCTCTTTTGAGACCAAGCATGGGGTCAATGACCCAACTGAGAGCAGTGCCTGTAACTCTCAATGAGGCAGTAGAGAAAGTTAAACACAGAGGATATATTTTAACTCTTGGTGTAGTTGGAACAAGGCACAGAAACAGTTCTATTGGTTAGCTAGCTGTTGTAGAAATAGTTTCCTCTGAGCATTGAAATACGGCTGCTTTCAGTAAGGGCATACAAACCAGAATCATTCTTAGAGTTTTGGGGTTTTTTTATAAAATGTTTTCATGTGAAGCATAAAACAGAGTGAAAGGTGGATTCTTAGTATCTCTCTTCATAGTAACTGTGTGGATAATCATGTTGTCCAATACTAAAAATCACTGGAAGGTGGTATAGACTTTGTTGCATTTGGCAGTCACACAGCCTGTCCCCCCATGTAGCATGTCCCTCCCAAAGCTACTGTGTTCTTGAGGTGCAGGCTAGCCAGAGAAGGGCTCTGTTTCCACAATAACTCCAGTTTTGCTGTCTAGCACAAGAATGAATAATCCTGTTATGTAGAAACACTGCCTGGGGCTATACGAGCTCCGTGGGCTTTCTGGGGATGGAGGTGGGAGAATCCTCATCTGTGGTCAGTCTGTGACATCAATTCCTGTTCATGACTGCTCTCCAGTTCGAGGAGAAACAGCAGGGAGGTCTAGCAGGAGATGAAGAAAAAGAAGGTCTATTTGCAAAAGTCTCCCTTTACCTACAGTCAGAGATATATTACTTGTTTTTTTAGAGGTTTACAGAAGTCCTTAAAATACTTGCAGATTAAGAGAAAGATGAAGTTACCATTTCTATTTCATGTATTTGCACCCATGCTTTAGGATGTTCTGAAAAATCTCTGAAGCACATAATGAAAAAAAGTCTAAATCTTTGTATTGGAATTTAGCCTGTGACACATTTTAGAACATTCTACAAATTTTTCCATAAAGAAAAATTCACATTCCAGGCACTGTAGCATGTTAATTTGTGTTAATGCTGGAAAAAGGAGCTGGTCATATTTAGAAATCAGATATATAATTTTGACACAAAGTTATCTGTCACCTAGGTAGGAGTTTTCTCTGCATATATAACAGGATTGAAGGTCTACAGACATCAGAAACATTGACTGAATACAGTCTTTCTAATTTTACATTAAATAAAATAGAAATACTTTTCTATTACCCCTGAGAAAAAAGAAAAATCAAAGAAAACAAGGCTAATAATCAGGTATTACAAGACACAATATTGAAATATTCCTCAATATGAGCTGTGACATACTAAGTTGAAGAAACAGATTTTTCAGGAATTCTGTACATATGAGTTGACCTCTGCTACACAGTATAGGGAAAAAAGGTAGCTATGAAGACTGTAATACAATCTCTTTTAGTTTGTAGCTAGGACTGAAGTGAGACCTAAGGACACTGAATTTCAGCAGAAGAAATTTTGAAGGATACAGGAAATGATGGGTGAAATTGAATGATTTTGAGTAACGGAGAGAAATTTAAAGTGTTTAGAGATAAATTTCTCAGGCGCAGAGATTATGCATGCCACCTAGCAATAAATATAATGGGTGGTGGGTGTTATTCTGTTGTGTTATTTTCTTTTTTTTTTTTTTGTTTTTTATAACTGATGGAGATGAACAGGGAAATGAAAAAATGACCAGCAGGAAGAAAGATGCATATGGTATATTAAAGAAAGTACAGGAAGCTGTTCAAACACTGACAAATTTCTTCACAAAAGAATACTAGATAGAGCAGACATTGAATAAAACTTGAGAGACTTGAATATTTGATTTGCCTTAGATATAAGAAAGTCCCATTATTTTATCTGAATACGAACACCCTAGTGAATAGTTGTTACTATGTTTCAAAAAACATTGCAGCAGCCGTTGTTAACATTCTGAGGATTTCACTCAGCTGGTAAAGGGCTGATTTCAGTGCTTTCAAGACTGTTAAGCAGTATTATTTTACACCAGCAACCTTCCCAAGAGATGATGTAAGTCTTGAATTTCTCAGCACCCAGACACAATACTACATAATTATCCTTTCTCGTTCTTCCTCTTTAATTTGACTGAAGAATCTTGATTATTTTTTTTCCCTATACAGCTGAGTCAAAAGAGGATGAGACAGAAGAGGCTGAAAGGCATTGCCTTCCAGTTGCACTATTTTTACTCTCTAGACCATCCCATATTTGGGGATTAAGAGTTTCTCCTCTCTCTTAGATCTCTAAGTCAGAGATTTAGAAACAGAATTCAGTAAGTTAAAAAGCATGATAAATTCAGACTTTTCCTATGGGACATTCACATGAAGTGCCTATAATCTGTTTTATATGTATCCCTTTGGGTATGTTGGGCTCATGATCTCTTTGGTTCCTCCTCTGGGACCAAAGGATTTTCTTCTACTTCCTAATGCATTTAGATTATTTCTATTTCATTTTTTCCCCTATTCATTTTTATGCTGATATATGGATGGTTTTTGCTTGTTCATTGGAACATGATTTAATTTACTTGGAAAGGACTTTATCCTGATTCAACAGTGAAACTTTGCTGATGAAGCATTATCTCACAAGATCAGCAGTTCTACTAATGCAATATAATTTGTTAGGAGGGATTAATTTTCAACCAACATTACAAGTCATCACTATTGTCCTGGGTTACAATGTATTCTATTACCATGAGCTGTTGAAACCACGCATGCCGATGTTCCTTGCTTCCCCCCTCGGGACTAGCTTCTGTTAATAGGCCCAACAATGCCTTGCCGCATGACCCATAGATAACCTGCACCTGGACTGTTCTTCTGTTAATGCGCCCATCAGTGCCTTGCCCCATGACTCACCATCCCTTTGTGAGATGCTCCGGCCAGGGGGGAGGGAGCCAAGCATTTCCCACCGGGATAAAATCTGGGGTTTGGAACAGCACGAGCAGCCTTACCCGCTGGGATCCCAGAGGACAAGGACTATACCACCACCGGATTTTCGGAGGAGGACCAGACTTCTTTTCTACAAGATCACCGCTTCAACAGGACCATTTCAAAGAGAACTGCAGCTGCCACTACATCGGACTGCTACCAGCACCTTGCCCAGCAGGGTGCCAGGTTGTATCACTGACTCTGTCAGGCCTTTAACCAGTTTCTCTGTATTATTGTTTTGTTATATATATTAGTAAAAACTGTTCTTCCCATTTCCTCATATCTTTGCCTGAAAGCCCCTTAATTGCAATTTTATAATAATTTGGAGGGAAGGGGGTTGTATTTTCCATTATAAGGAGGGCTCCTACCTTCCTTAGCAGACACCTGTCTTTCAAACCAAGACAACTATTGATAGCCATTCCTGAACTAGTCACCTTATACTCTTCTGAAACCAATTATTTCGTAGAAATACTAGGGCTCTAAGGGGAAACTAGGCTTACTAGTTCACACAAAGCTGTCTACACTGAAAATAACAACAGCTGATCAGCTTAGTGATCCTTTGCTTTTCTTGATGATGCATGATGAGAGCCTGTGATACGTCACAACACCTCTGTTGAACACAAAGCAAGAGATGAAAAGCAAAAAACAAAACCAAGAAAAATCTATTCCTGAGTTAATTGAACAGGTACTGTAAATAGCAGAGTAGGAAAATGCAATACATGCGGAAAGCAGAAGGCCTAAATGATACTTGGCACTTAAAAGAAAAAGTACCATTCAATTAAAAAGTTAGTTCCTCCAGCTTTGCTTGTAAGAGTTAAAAAAAAAAAGTAAATATACATATATTCAATATTGATGAAGAATTGTACTGAGATGATAAATTGTATTATTTTGGGACTATTCTAGCTCTCTTTCTATGGAGCTCTGAAAGATAAAACCCCCAGATTTAATAAATAAAAAAACCCAACAAAACCAAATGAAATAAAGTATATTGAGACATTCATCAGACCTATACGGATGTCTTGATTAATATGTTCTTTTCTCTTGTGAAAAAGAGCACTTTAAGATATTAACAATGTAACATTCCAAGGTTCAACAACTCATATCAAGGCGTTACATTTCAGTTTACATGAAAGATGGCTCTGCCATAAGTTGTTGAAATGCATCTGAGTGAACTAAATTAACTGAATTCTGGACCTAAATATCTCTTTCAAACTTTTTACACCACTGAGTTTGTTGTATGTTCATATTTCACCTAAATATTTGAGACTTTTTAGATTTTAAAGGCATTCTGCATTTTTCACAGTCTTGTGAACAGCTATGATATCATCAGATACAGTAGCAGCTCAAGAACATTGGAAATTCTGGTACTCAAGAAGAGTTTAACACAAGATTTTAACAGGTGTGCTTGACAGATTATACCGAATAGGTGACCAATACTTTTTTGAAGAAACCTGGTAGCTGCTTAGTTGACTGACGTCTCCAGAGCTAAGAATTACTCTGTTGCTTGGTATATATATATATATTAAAAAAAATAATAACACAACTATAACACAATGTTGTGAATTTATTTATGGGCATCTTGATTAAACAATTAACAGTTACAGTCATTGAGGAATTTTGTTCCTTTTTTAGTAGGGTCTGCTATAGACTTTATGGATAGAGATTTTGTTTCCAGATTTCCAAGCTAGTTGTATTAAAATTAAGCTCTTTGACTATGTTCATAGTAGTAGTAAACAGTGAATTTCTGAAGTACAAAGCTCCCTGGCTCCTAGTAGTGTTTTGGATGGACTGTTAACAGTTTTCCCCCATAAATCCTGGTATTAGTTCAGGACTGAGTAGAGGTCCTGGCACAAGGAGAAGAGCGCTCTGTGATGGTTGGCCTTAGTGCTAGAGACCTGTCTCATTACATGTTTATTTTACCAGTATACAAAGCCTTGGAGACTAATCAGATTGATTAAAATGATATGCAATTTTGTGTTATACAATACCACTCACTATGGTGTGGGCATGCAAGTTAATGTTGTAATACATCCATCTAAATCTTGAAACACTGACAGGCTTCGAGTAAAATCTGCAAAACTGTGTATACTCCTAACTCACACCCCTTGCAGCCTGTTCTTTTAGTCATGGTCTTAACATGCATACTCTTACACAAAAAGAAAAAACATAGATTGCATAGTCAGCTCCCCTCTGATATTTTTCCTTATTCTAAGAAGCAATGCAGAATATGGAAGGCTTGAGTTCACATGCCCCTTCTCACTGAGGATTTGAGTTGTCCTAGAAAGGTATAGCCATGACACTATAGATAGCTTGGGGATGGGGTTCTCTCTGACTACTGTGCTGAAATTTTTCAGTTCAGGTCACCGTAAGAACAATAACTAGAACCATATTGAATGCTCTGCTTGCCAAGTCCCACTACAGATGCTAGTTGTCTGATGAGGCAGGATGAATGACAGAAATAGGAGAGAGAAAGGGAAAAATTCTGCTTTAGTCCTTTAGGGCACTGCTTCAAAAACAAGTCTCCCACATTCCGTGTTAAGGTCCTAGTGAAGTGGTACTTTCATTGGATAATGTGGCTCAAAGAAAGATGAGACAGGTTTGGACAAATATTTTTGAAAACATCTGTCAAATATCTAGCCCTATAAACAAAACAGTATTAATTCCAAGTTTTATAGTGTTGATTTGGTTGAAGGTATCAAGTAGTGAGAGTACAAATATATGTGGTCACGTATATTTACAAAGAGTTATGGTAAAGCTGAGTAGCAAGAGTTGTACACTTGCTGAATTTGTCTGTGTAGGTGTCTATGTACTTTTATTAATATAACTCTTAGTAGCCGAAGCTTCATTAAAAGTCAGTGGGATGTAGGATGCCAGGCAAATCTTTTTAATGGATTTAGGGTCACAAAAATTATAACATAGAAAGTCAGATATCAGAACTAAGAGAAACACTGAAGCTAAGCTCAAGTTGTTATTTGAAATGTGTATGTTGTTTTGTAGTATGTTGGAAATGTATTTTATTATGAAGTGTTCTAACACACAATACTTCCAAGAGATGATCGGGTAGCCTTTTATTTTTCTTTACTATAAATAGATGCCATAATAAATTCTAATAGCTAAAAGAAAAGAAGTAATAATTCAGAACATGAGTACTCTGGCTTTATTTTTCTATTATTATTATTTTAAGGAAGACATATTTTTAAAATGGAAAGGACATTTTAGTTGTTTACCATGTCCATTGTTATTACAAGTTAATTATTTTTATTTATGTAATACAGCCACTAACTTGGACAATTAAATTTCCTATTAGTAGTACTAGCATTAGTATTACAGTGTTAGTGTTAGTTTTGGTAATATTGTTGATACTGATACTGTCATCAGGATTATTTTATTTTGAAATATTCCGTTCTAAGAATTCTTACTGTGTTTAATTTTATATCCTACATTACTTCTCTAGATTGCATGTTGAAATTCATACTGAACTAAGCATCCTTACAATGAGTGTATTTCAATGTAGTCACATAGCTTTTTATTTGAAATTCTGTAAAAATTGCCTTTCTTGTGCAAACTTAACTTTCGTGTAAAATTTTACATAAGACTACTACGTATTTTCCATAGATACAAATGTCTCCATAATCATGAAATAAATATATGTACAAGATCTATTCACTGGATTTACTTATAGACATTGATTATGGAAGAGATGGCAAAATTTTAGGCAAGAATTATTTCAGAATCATCTGATATTGAGTGTCTATGGATGTGACTGGTTTTTGGCTACCTATGGCTGGATATACATGCGATAACCTTTACAGAGGACAAATAATTAACACTGCAATAGTAGTGTAACAATGTGGCATCCTAGGGTTACAAAAAAAGCAGAGAAGTTATCTTTTGTTAGACCATACTTCCTTAGACCCTGAAGAAATGTTTTCATTTTTGAAAATGTATCTATTTTCTTCAGCTATATTCTAACTTACGTGGTGTAGAAATCAAGACATGCACAAGTAGACCCAGAGATGTTTATTTCAGAAGTTATGTAACATGTTCACATACACAAATCAGTGCTAGACAGTTCACAGCTTTTCTATGTGACCTATTCCAGTATTAAATGATGCTTCCTACGAGAAAATTTCTGTAGGTACATCTGGATATAAACTATATTTTGTGTTCTGTTAAGTTTTTTACTGTTCACCCCACAAAGCATGGAGAATTTTATTGTATTTAGATGCAAAAAAACTACCAAGTTTTTTTGTTTATTAATATTTTGTATTCTGAATAATCAGCATGCCTAAACCTGTGTGAGGTCAAAGAAAAGCATCCTCCCTGGTTTGTATACAGCATGTATGTCAAAAGCTCCCACTTAATGCCAGTCAAACCTAGTACTCACTTATTTTTGCAACTCTGATCTTTCTGACACTTAATGTCTTTCAGTTCCACCTACAACAAAGTAATTTAAGTTCATTTCTGACTGTTAACTCAACATTTCAAAACAGAAAATATTCTAAAAGAACATTAAAATCACCAAAAATATTTAGTCACTATTTCTGTGAGGTTTATCTAAGTATAAATGAAAGACCTGTGACAAGTCTAAAGAATGTCAAGCTCAAATGTTTCAGAATATAAAAAGCCACAGATGCAGAACTCTCAGTAAAACTTTCTTCTCCTTTTAAGGTGAAATACACCGCAAATAATTTTTACCAGCACTAAATATTATTTCTCAAGACAAACAAAGTGGATAAAACATTAGAGAAGATTCAACTTTGTTCTTTTTCAGTCCAGAAGTTTTTAATTTTCATTGAAAGAGAAAAGGGAAAAAAAAAAACCCTACCCAAAATGGTGTACTAAGGGTGGAAACTCACAATACATCTGTAACAAATCCAGATAAAGCATTTGTCAGTCAAACATAATGAGAGTGTTCTACAACTACTGAAAATGAGAAGTTAGATTATGAGTTAGAAAAATGGGGAAGGGTAAGACTGACTCTGAACTCTTCTTGAGAAGGTAACTCATCCATATAACTCCAGAAGTGCAAACATGCACTTCCTCTGAATGTACTTTGACACTGAAAACTGAAAATTTTTGAGAAAATAGAGAAAAGATAAAGTAGAATCTTGTCTTATGCAAACAAATTAAAAAACATGTCATAGAGAATATGCTGAACAGAGACACTCTGAAGTAAACAAAAGCATTCACTTTGGCCCTAAATATGCTTTGGTTTCTAAATACAGAATCTCCACAGACACATATAAAAATTACCCTCATCACAGAAATGTCAAAGAGAAAGATTTCAGACCTGGCGATAAAGAATTTGAAAGATGATCCTATAAACACGTATGCATGTGTTTAATTCTATACATATGACTAATTCTAATGCTAAATATGTCAGTAAAGACTTGAAGAAGAAAAAGATATATTTGTACTGTCTAGATATGACTTTGTAAGCAATATATATGTAGATTGTATCAGGAGAAGTAAATCAATAGCATCAAAATCATAGTATCAAATACAATAAATAGTTTCAGAAATAACTATTCCTTCATCACTTTCTCGTCTTAATCTAAGCTGTATTGATGGCAGTAAGATGCACAATTTGGGACAAAATTTCATATATCCTTGACACTGCATGAAAAGATGAATTTACCGTAGTGGTAAAGTGTTTAATATTTATGTCATATCCACTGGAGCTTTCATGTTATAAAGCATTTAAAAGTGTAGTCATGTTCTTACATGTGTTTGTGGAACTGGTTGTCACTGAAATAAGAGGATTTTGGATTTCAAAACTAGCAGATACTGCCTTTAGAGAGATGCTCAGAACCACATGGACTTTTAGCTACCCTTTTGCCCCAAAGAATCTTTTGTTGTGTTGTTTTTTGGGGATTTTTAGGTTTAGCCACCCTATGCACACACATATAGAGACATGCCTCTGTATAACCAATTGAATGATTAAAAAATTACAAAAGCTCTTTCTCTTGCTGTTGTTATTGTAGCCTTAAGAACTTGGAATATTACTCAGAATACCTGACGAAAAAGTAGAAATACCTCAGCATATGTGTGCAGTTTAGGACTTTTCACACTTTATATATGGAGTTCCATGAGTATTTGGTGATGAAAGCATATAGGTGAAAAACTACTTAGTGCTAGCTGACTTGTTCCTATTCACCTTAGAGAAAAACAGAGACACGTACAATTTATTCCCAATATTTCTCTTCTGTGAAAGAAACTGTATTATGCAACAGAAGATACTATTTGGTTTTTAGTAGTTGATGTTTAGCAATATGCCAATTAAAATTAATAATTTGAAAAATATTTTTGTGGAAAACTTAAATAGTAAAGGACAGGGTTACTCGTTTGAGTTAGGACATGGCATACAAATATGTCTATAAATTATTCACATAAAAAGAATGGGTAGGACTCTGCTAGACTTAGGATTTACTGCTAAGCTTAATGAGAGTAGTTGTACTTTTGAGAGAGAACTGGATGGAATTGTTACATTAATTGGGTCAGTGTACCCAGTGCAATTACTATACAGTGATTCCAGAATTACATGTACCCTGACAAAATAAAATGCCAAATCTTAATCATCTTTTGGGGAATGAGATAAGTACTTAGTACATTAGTGTTTTTACCATTTCATTACATTTACTGAAGAGACTCAAAAAACTTAAAGAAACACATTTATAAAATGAGTGACAAGACGGCATTATATTGTTAAAGTCTAAATAATCCCTGAAATGAAATTCCCCCAATATGGAAAGTTCGATAATAGCTATTTTTTTTAATTTAATAAATGTATATGTAGTCTCTGAAGTAATACTGAATTAAATATTTTGAAATTAATTAATAATAATGATAATAATATGAAACTGCACTGTAATGGAGAACAGTGCAGTGACTTTAAAGGGAATATTTTGGTTTTGCTCCAGTTACTCATATAAATGAATGACAGAGAAAATGACTGAAATTATACAGCATAGTTCTGACTGAGATTAATGAGCCTGTAAAATATACACTAGTGGTAAATCAGAAGGAAGCAGTGAGACTTTAATTTGAAAATTTTGATTTCAGTATCTGGCATTGTCCAGATGCTCATGACTCAAGGTTTAGACCAAAGGTTTCCAAAATACTTCCTCCTTGGTAAACATTTAGGCACCCTAAAATTGAACCTATGTCATAGGTACTAAGAAATTTTGGATCGTCACAGTAACAACTGCTCATCATTTTTGAAAAAAATAAGTCAGCTGAAGTTGAAGTAGTAATCTGTATTTTTAGATACCATCTTTCCCATTTGAATGGTTTTGACTTCTTAAAGCTCTTTGACAAAACCTTGGTAAAACTTCCTCTAAATCAGCACAAACGTTATTGACTTATTAAAACGGAACAAAGATAATTTCAGCACAAAGTGATGACACTGAATTTTAAGGACCAGATTCTATAACTTTCATGAAAACTTTGCTTTTCCGATAGATCCTCAACTGTATCACTCAAGAATAAACTACTACTTAGTAGGTATCAAGACTCTTACATACTCACTGATTAACAATGAAACAGAAGGTAAAGCTCTAATAACAGCAAACAAGAAGAGCAAGATGCCAGTTGGAAGAACACCACTTTACCAAAATATACTGCTCAACTCTGTTTCTCAAATTGTGTGTATTATCCTTTTTTGTTAGAGCATATTTGTAGAGTGTTCTGTGGTACTTCACACCTGCCAAGGTTCTGAGAGATGTGACAATTTTTTTTTGACAAGTTTGAAATTCATATATATATAGATGAAACTTGTATATTTAAAATATTTGTCTCCTTGTAATTTAACTGCTAATTTGAAAAGTTACATGGCAATAAATTATTTCTTTAATTAAAATTCCCAATGATTTATTGACTGTGGATTGATTGATTTCAGGATTTGATTAAACGGGTCATTTCAAAGGAAAAAAAATTAACTAAAACAGAATTCGGCATTTTGAGATATTTCGTTAAGATTAGTAAATGAAAAATAAGATAAAAATAAGGCAGATTTACAGTGAAACAATGCAGAATATTATAATTTTCAATAATATTGAGTAAAAGTGTCAATGATTGACGAAATGTTTATGATTAGGCTTTTTTTTTTTTATGATGCGTAACTTTTGTCTGAATGTTATTGGATTAGTACTGTATAGCCAGCTAGTCAAGTGTGGCCTCTTTTATTTGATTGAGTTCTATTTTGCTACATCTCCAAAAAGAAGCAAAACTATTTTTGTATGATAAGAAAGCGTAAAATCAATTTTCTACTTAAATAAATACAAAACGGCAGCCTCCATACTCAAAGACACACTCTGTGAAGATCAGCATGAGAATCCTTGTTCCGCAACCTACTTAATGTTTAAAGTTTTTTATTTTTTTAAATCCTGTGTAAGTGCAAAGGAAGTCAATCTGACTTCTTCAGTCAATATACAAGTTCTTTGCATTAAACAAAATATTTTGTTGAAGACAAACATCTCCATTGGAAATGGAGAACAACTTCAGAATTTACTGCATGTTGTGAAGCAGGAAGTTTCTGAAGGAACTGACAGCAATAAAATAGAATTCCTTGAACATTTTCCTGTATCAAATGATATAGCACATTCGGGTGGTATTTTTCTCCCTTTTCTTATTGCCCATTTCCACTTGTCTTTCCTGTCACTAGCAATATCAGACGTATTAACACCTCTATTTTTATATATTCAGTTGTGGTAATAACATAATTTGCCCCTCATCATCCAAGTCTTGTTGTACAACAAAATAATTCTTTTTGAAACTACTATAAAATAAAATCTACCACTCTGTGCTTGTTAATATTCTAAAGCAAAGTATGTTTTTAATAGCCAGAATAAATGCTACTGTTGAACACAAGATGGTTATTCGTGTTGAAAATGTTAACTCAGGGATTTGTAATACCGAAAACATTTCAGGCGTGACTCTGTCATGGACAGTAAAGTACATGTGGAAACACGTATTTTGAAAAATAACAGAAATTTCCAAAATGAAGGCTTCAGATAAAGCGATGTGAACTCTATGCACAATATGCCTTCAAGTTGGAATTGACATTTCTCTGTAAATAGAAACACTCCCATAGTCTGTAAACTCCAGTGTCTGTGCTTTAGGGCCAGCTATAGCCACAAGAAACCACAAAGAATGTCTGATGCAACCAAACCAACAGCAAACCCTATCACTTAAAAGTTTTCTCAAAATATTAGTTCTCCTATATTCTGGTGAGAGGTTGCTGTCATTTAAAGTAGTTTATTTTAAGAACTTTCATATTTTGTTCGTGTGTTCTGTAATATGCAAACTTCTTCCAAGATACTAATATGACTGAAAGAAAAGGTTAGAATGAGCTCAAAAATTCTGTTTCTACATAAGGGAGTGTTCCTGAGTTATTTCACTTCGCTTTTATTGAACTTGACCTTTTTCTTAGGATCACAAAGAAATACGGATCATGCCTGTAGTACTGTCTTCCTCACTGTGCCGACAAATCTGTCCATTGTCTCTGCTGTGGTTCATGGCTCTCCTAATTTACATCTGGCTAAAAGCTGGCCAGTTTTATCCACAGTTTGTCACAGTGATTGAAAACAGTAGATTGAGAAATGACTCGTTTATTTTTACTGATGATGCTCAGGACTTAACCATCAACATTAAACATCCAAATTCTCACAGGATAGTGTACTTTTTTTTAACTTTAACTTGCTTGTTATAACTAGCCTTCCCCAAATACAAAATGTAAGTAACATTTCCAAACCTATTTCTTTTTTGAAAACATCAAATTGTTTTAAGTCAAGCTTGTGACTTCAAGGATTATGCTTGTAATTTGGAATATGAGTTTCAGAGTACTGAAAAAATTAGATAAGTTGAATTCTGGTGCTAGGAAAAGCCACAGGCAACAGAAAGAACTAACTGAAGAGCTTTTCATAAAGAGAAAGACTGGGCAACAATATGTAATATTTAGTATGTAACAGCGAGGGAGAATTGGCATGGGAGCAGAGAGAACTTTTTTTTTTTTTTTCATTTGTAGCCTGAATTTTAAGGGAAAAGAGCAGAGGCGATACATTCAGGTTTTTTTCACACTTGTGTTTTCCCTGCTCTATTCAGCAGCTCAATATTTTTGAACAGCGTGGCCATGATTTAAGTTTTCGGTAAAAGTTTTGAAGTTTGTGGTACCTAACATAACCTAGGATTTCAGTTACCAAAGTCTTGCAAAGCAAATTTAACTGCTTACCTCCAAGCACCATCTATATCAAAAAGGCTTGCAAAACCAGCAGAAAACAGTAGGCTTCACAGTTCCAGATTCTAGGTTTCTTTCACCTTTCTTTTTTTTGTCTTATTTAAATATAGTGACTGAATATTGAAACAGCACCTGCTCTCCAGATACTTAATGACAAATAGGAGTTCCATCATAATGTAAAGATGTATTTAGGGAGAGGAAGATAAATTTGAGAAGAAGGAAGACTCAGCATACGTAAAAAAGGGAGCAAATAGTGCAAGATAAGGTAATGATAACGGAGTGCAAGGTATGGAAAGATGGGAAAGGACAATGCGGAAGGCAGAGCAGAGGTTAGAGATATATAAGGGAATAAGCAAGTCTAATATACAAGAAGCTATTGTCTCCTTGCCCTGGAGAAGATTCCAGTATTTTCCAATTTGGCTAGTAATTCTGTTACATTTAAGTGGCTGTTGTAGGCCTTTGTAACTTTGTAAGTTGTAACAATACACACAATACAACCGATTGCCTTTAGTTAGCTCAACAAAAAGTCTATTCTCTGGGCTTAATGGAATGTTATTTATAGCATATAATCCTGGCATTCAGGGACCTAGCTCAAGAGCATGATCCAATTGTGCTATGTGATCTTCAGTGGTACTAAACACACGTTTTTGGAGCTTGCTGTCTAGCTAGGGAAGAGACATACAGAGCAGAAGGGACAATAAAACTACAGAATGTGTTATGAATGGAGTTTTGAATATAAAAAGAGAGTTTTGAATATAAGAATAAGTTTTAAATTTCTTCTCTGACTGATCATGATTCATTGGCCAAAATATTTTTTTTACCTTTCATGACCAAAATTTACCTGTTATGACCTGGCACCAACCACATCTTATAGAGCAGAAACACATATAAAAACATATCTCTATCTCTATTGAGAAATATTGTTGAGCACATGGAATGTGCTTCCAAAGGTAGCAAAGCCAAGCAGAACAGAACCCCAGAGACGCTGTGGAGTGTTTCTCATAATTTATTTCTAGAACTGACCCACTTTTAAAAATAAAATAATAAAATATTTTTTGACAAATAATCATGGCTCTCCTCAGCAAATGGCAGAAAGGCAGGACCCTACTATTTAACAACCATTGGACAACAAGTACAGAATGTGTATATCTGAGCAACATTTTCGGTCCACTTGCAAGATACATAAGACAACAAAGACAGCCAGGAATGAAAATAAAAGCTGGAAGAGCTCCTCTTGATTCCAGTGGACTGTTGTCTCTTGTCAGATTGAGAAGTAAAACTTAAAACAAGTTCTTTTTGGAGGCGAGAGGGGTATGAAAGATCGACCTGAATAGAATGAATCTGAGGATTAAGATTTGATGGAAATTTTTTTTGTCTGTTGAATCAATTCTCATTGTAATAGTAAGAAAACTGCAAGTTGCATTGCTATTGAAGTCACATACGTCAAGTGTGTGTATATGAAATACATATATGATATATAAAATGATGTTATCTCCTTCTAATATAATCAATACTGTTCACCTACTTAAAACCACAAATAAAAAAAAAAAAGTGAAAAAGATAGAATGTCAAGACAATTCTTACTGATCTTACTGTTCACACAGAACTTTTCAGACATTTTTGCCTTTAGGAAGAGAAACAAACCACTGTATTTCTCAAAATTTTACTCTCTGTTCTTTTCCTTTATATCCTGATGAACTTGACTAAAATCTCAATATCCTGTGACATCTTTGTGGTGGGCTTTTGAATGTGTTTTAGTCAGTAATCATAGTTTAAGCTTCCTTGTAGTAAGCTATGGTTTCACTCTTGTAATAACCTCCCTGTTTGAAAATGCAACATAAAGATTCTTCAAGTTATTATTTTATAATAACCTTCAAATATTCTACTAAGTAATTATTTCTATTTAACTCATTTTACACCCTTCTTGTGTAATTTCAATCAACAGTGACTTTGGTTGCTTTTAAATCAAAATACATTTTTAGCTTCCATCTCAGCTCCTCTCAAAGGAGGTTTTCAATTCCTTATCCAAATAATGACATACTGGATCAAAATTTACCTCTGGGTCATCTTTATTATTTACTTGTATTTCAGAAGTAGCTTGAGTCCCTACTGAACTGATATGTTTCCAAATATGAATTCTTCATCAATTTTCATCATAGTTTCCCTGCTGCTCTTAAGTCAGCTTCCTCTACAGGAAACACTTGTATAAATCCCTTTCCATGACTCATTTCATTTGTAAGGGATCTCTTAATGACAATTTTTTGAACACACATAGGTTAATGTGGATAACTAACAGCAAAGATGCATTTTGGGAGCTGAATAAGAAGAGGCTTTGTGATTTTTTTTTTTTAACTACTTGTGTTGGCTTTATCTCTGAAGGAATTCTTACACTCAGTCCTCTTAGAAGACAGCAGATTAGAATCAATATTTTAACATGAATCATCTTCTTTGTTCCCAGCTAATTTCATGGATATATTTTACACAGAAAAAAAACAAAACATCTGTAGCAGCAACCCAAAGGTAAGACGGTAATATGAGAAATACCACGTATTCATGTGCATCACCTGAAGAACTACTATGGGCATTAGCAAATTATTTATGACAATTAGTTTTCTATTACCATTTGTTTATTTTATAACTTGATAAAGCTTCAGCAAACTGTTTAGTCCATTTTTTATGACTAATACTTAATGTAACAGTTTCAGAGAGGCTATTAGCTTTGAGAATATTTTCTTTGGGAAGATTCTGTGATAAGGAAAAACCAAATGATATTTTTTTTTATGACAGCTGCTCTGAGCACCATGAAGTCTGTCAGCAAAGAAAGTGAAATTTAGTTACTCAAAATAGTCAAAGATTCTAGCTGGATGTAGTTACAGCTCATACTTTTGTTATTTAACATTGGAATGTCTCAGACTGGAGTCAGGAATTATTTGTATAAGACTGAATGTACAGGAGCTGTTTTCAAGGGATTTCAGTTGCTTCTGTAGTCTAGAGGTACAATGAAAGGAATGTGATTGCTTTAAAACTGAAGTGGTACAGAAGATAAATTCATTCTGTTTCACTCACTTTTTGGTTTTGACATTTTGCACTATTGTGGGTAATACTCCTTATATATAAACCAAAGAATTTTGAATATAGTGGAATCTGTCAAATAGAGGAAACAGAGCCTCTAAAGCCTGCTGAAAAAGGACTGCCTTGTCCTTGTTTCTTTCTTCCCATTTTTATGAAAAATAGCTGAAAGCTGTGAATAAATTTTGATTTTGTTTCAGGTAAAAGCAAGTAAAAGGTTGTAGAAGTAACTTGTTTCTGAGTTTGCACATACAGCTTCGAGACTCTAATAGGCATATTAATAATTTATTAGACCACTTATAAGCAAGGTTTTTTTCCAGTTGGGAAGGCGGGCAAACAGCTGTCTCTCCAGCTGATGTTAATGCTTCTTCTAGGATGGAAAAGCTTTTATCCAAGATGGTTGGCTCAGTCACTTTTTCAGTTGAGTGCACCTTTTCCATAACCCTCAAACTTTTTGCCAGCTCACATTCTTCTTCATTTAAGTGTTCCCCAAATACAGCCCTCCCCCTCCATCTATCCATTTTTTTTTTTTTTTTTTGCTGTTTGGTAATGAATGTATTTGGGTTGTGTCTGTACACTAGTTTAATTGCTTATTACAACTTTGTAAAAAATGATAGATCATAGAATTATAGAAAAAGCCAGGTTGGAATGGGCCTCAAAAGATCATGTGGTCCAACCTTTAAAAAACCCATTAAAAACTTATTTTAAACCCTGTAGTGTGGTTATATTACAATAAGGCATCCATGAAAGTTGGACAGTAACTATTCAGTACGCAAAATTATTCTGCAATAAGATCTTAGGTCTCACTGAGTACTGTGTCCTTTTCATATGTAAATGTAAATATTGTATCATTCAAAAAAACTTACAATATTAAAATTACATAAATGCATGACATAAAAACAGAGGCAAGAAAAGACAATACAAATGTGCAATAGATTGTTAGATTTCTGGGATTATTAAAAATGTACTTATACATTTAAAATGAAATAATGTTATTTGTAGACACACAGTTTTTTTGCTCTTGATATAGTGAATTCAGGAATCTCTGATGGAGTCCACTTTAATGTCACTGATGCTTTTGCATGTATACTCAATGTGGGAAGTATTTTTTCCTGCTGGGTCAGGACTGAGGAATAGACCTAATTGTTCTATACAGTATGAGAGTCTTTAGGAGTCAAAAGTTTAAGTCTGTATTTTGACTTAACATTTAAAAATAGTTTTGCAGATTAATTCACATTAATATTTTTCTCCTTAAAATTATCCTGGACATTTAAATAGGAAATAAAGCAAATTGAAAAAAGAAATCTTACCCGGATCAGTTTGATAGGAACATTTCACACAGGGATGACTAAGCATAGTCACAGGTTTAGATTTTTCTATGCCAAATATATTTCTAGGATAGGTTCTTCAGATTCTTCATGGATTAGACATTTGAGTTACTGCATAGCCACTTCACTGATTCTTAAATTATAATGTTGGAAAGCTAAAATATAATACAAGCTACAACTCCAGGGAATATCTTAGTACTTGACATCTTCTGGTATCATTGAAAGTAAATTTGGTGCTGAAAAATAAGATTGCCTGTTCTTTGCTTTAGACTTAGTCCTCATCATGAAGATAGCGTACCAAGAAATCTTTGGTTATTGCAAAATATAATTGTTTCAGTTCTTTTTTTTTTTCTCCCTGATTCCTTAAAGCAAAAGATGGTAGGCATACTCTGGTTTTGTAGGTGAATAACCTTCATTTCTATCAAAAGAGGCTTTTGGCTATTTTAATATTGTTAACTCCTGCAATGACTGATCCACTAGCTTTAATACCAATGTTGTTATCCTAAACTTACTTACATTCAAGAAATAGAGCTCTAATTGTGAGAACCACGACAGTTTCACTTTTTACTGTCAGTTAACACTTTCTCTATATACTATAATAACAACAACTTCCAGATCTCCAGCTTTTATTAAAGAGCTTTAAGGCAATTTTCTGCAACAGGTTCTTAATAATCTCATGACATGACCCTTCAGGAGCTGAAAGCAATGAAAATGTCAAGATGGAAAACCTGTAGATTAACTAACAAAGCTTTTCTTCCTAGCACCACCAACAGCCATGCTAATATCTTACAAACATATAAAAAAGTGAGATCAAACTTGCAGAAGTCGGAGATCCATCAAGTTCCTTGAGTCATAACATTATTAAGGTTAATACAGATAGATAATCTGGAAGTACTCTAGGCTCCGGGTGTGTACAGGGATATCTATGAAAATCATTTACCTGCCACCTTGTATTGCCTCAATGTCCTTAGAAGCTTAGAATAGAAAGTACCTCTGATGTTTGTGTAAGAACATTTATTAAATGCTGATTTAAATATTTGCTACTGAATGTTGTCATATTACCTTAAAAATATGGCTGTATTTGAACACTGCCTTCTGGAAAAATATTATTTTTAATTACTTTAAACAGAAATGTTTGATACTTTTGAAATAAAACTTTTCAAATTAAGTTTTTTTTCATTTCAAAATTTATTTAGATAAATACAAAGTTTTACAAGTTTTGCAAAGTTTTTATTTATTTAAATGAAAATATTTGTAAATTGGGCATAATCATTTTTAAATAATCTACAAAACATTTTTCCTGTGTTCTCTTTTTCATGTAAAACCTGCACATACTAGACATCCATATGAAATCTGTGAGTTCCAGATTAACAGCCCAGTAGTCCTGAGTTTTTCTGAAGCTCAGTTTTCACTTGATATTTGGTTTTGTGTTATTGAGGTACACTTTACGTTTTCTTGTAACACATCTGTGTTGCTAATCTTGTATACATTTTAAAAGAAATCATTAAAAGTATATTTTCCACTCTTACTAGCTCATTCTTTGTGGCTCAGTGCATCAAGAACTTAATTATTGTGTAGACTAAAAATATGCAACACAATCAACAGTAAGCCTTTTTTACCTCAAGAAAGAATACTAAAGCTTTCTTTCCAACATGTAAGAGTCTTTAGGTTTTAAATCCCTTTCCAATCTTTAAAGATCCAGTCAGAACCAAAGTAATAAAATAACCAACCAATACCTCATTGGCTGCTGAGAAGATATATATAAGACATAAGTTGCCTAACATATGTAATTGCCACTAATAGGCTTGCATAAATAACAAAAAAAAATATATACCAATTTTGAAAAATATGTATTATTCAGCCTGAAAAGTACCTTATACCAAAAACTTACAAACAACATACTTAGTCTCAGTTTAAATATCCCGTCCACATCAACAATGTTGCAGACTATTACACTGAACTATTTTAGAATTTCAAGTAAGTGTCTATAAAGCTGAGACCTTAACAAAAATTCATTATTCAGTTAGAAACTTTATACTTTTTATTCAACATTTGATTTGTGTATGAAGTAACTATTTTTTGGACACGTGCATTTTTCCTCTACATACAGTGTCCGAGGAATTTCATGTGCAGCTGATGCAAAAGAGATAATATAGTTTAGTGAGGAAAGCTATACTCACTTCCAAAAGAAGGTGGAAATTCTGATTTCCTCTGCTGAGTATCTCCAGTTATGCAGGTGACATTTCTGGATATTTTGAAAGAGAAAGGCCTTAATTTTGATCCCACTTATAAATAGTAAATAGTTTTAGTAAATTAAAAGTGCAAAGTAAGTATGACATTTTAGGTTTGGTTCAGTGCATTAGAAACTTGTCTACTTTGCAACCAGGTTGAATTTAATCATGTTGCTTTTCATTAATTTATACAGATCAAACTATTGGAAGTTGCATAATCATAATTACAGAGAACAAAAAAATTAATTGGTAGTGGAAACCTTGGAAAATATTGACAATTGTATTGGAAAAATCTACTCAAAAAAGTGAAGCTTTTGTTTTGTTTTGTTTGTTTGGGTTTTGGGGTTTTTTTTTTTGCTTTTTGTTACTTTTATGATAAAGGAAATAATTACCTCCCTTTCCTGATGAACTCTTTTTGATAGCAGCAGGTAGTCCAAACCTCTGGACTTCATTAATAAGATAAGTTCCTGGCACTACTGTCTTTATTAAAAAGAAAAATAGGAATAAAACGATATCTGTACTAACACTTTCCCACTTCGCTTGTTTGCTTTTGAAAAACACTCTTTAATCCATTATTTCCAACCTTCAAAGGAATTTAGATTAAAGCATATTTGAAAATTAGGACCTCATCTCCTGAAGCTTTTTCCAAAACTCACTTGTATTAGTGGCAGAACTCATGTTAACTGCTTCCCAAAATGCAAGATAAATTTCTTTATTTTCAGTCAATGTGGTCATCTTTATTCCAGTTCCAGGAATGTTTCCAATTTAGAAAATACCTCCAACTCAATCCCAAATCAAAGCCACTGCTCTATTCCAGGATCTCATTAGCTCAACTTCCCTACTTTACTGACAAGAAAGTGCAAACAGGGCCAGGCACCAAGCTACCCAGTAGCAAAGCTAGATAGAGAAATCCAGTCACATGTGGAGGGGTTCTTATTCTTTCCTACTCAGTGTTGCCTGTGCACTGCTCTGAATTCTCCCACTTACGCTATTATTCCTAAACTCTTGAATCATAATGAGAGTAGTAGACATTATCTATTTGTCAAGACAAATATTCTTTTGCTAGAGTTTCAAAATGCCTTTTTTTTTTCCTCTTTTTCCCCTTGGAACAGCATTATGACACCTCTGTCACAATGAGAATGAAAACTTCTTTACATTTGAACTGGATTGACTAAATATAGGTTCCCTATAATAAAGTTTCACAATGAACATGCTCTGTTCTGTTTCTAAATGACATCCCTCACTCCATAATGATTTAAACCTCAAGGAACAGCCCTCACTACTGCTGCATTTGTTACTTCATCTCTCCAAAGTTCTTCTTTACAGAGTAAATAGATATCTGGAATTTGTTTCATACCTATTTTTAAATAGAAGAGATACTTAAAAAAGAACTTAACAATGAATTTGTATTTGTTGTTCCTTTGCCAGTGAATTAACTGCTATCAGTGAGGGATATTATTCTTTTCCATAAGAACATTACACAGTTCTGAATATAGAAGTAGGAAGGCAAGTACTGAACATTCTCTATAAATCAAAATACAAAGTTTTACTCAGTGTTTTGTTCAGTGAACAATGATCTTGACAAATAGAAATAATCCATATTCTAGTATCCCTCACCAGTGTAGAGTTCTTTATGCACATCAAAAAAAACATAACTGTAACTTGCACTTACTATGGAGCAGAGCTCAGCTCACAGCATGGCTGAAGCTCCTCTATTTCCCCAGAACAGCAAGCACAACACGGAAGACCAAGTGTCTTACTCTTGTTAAGATGCACAGGGGAGAGTATGCAGCTTTTGTCTCATCCCTACAATATGTCAGTCGTTTCAAGTGTGTATGTAAATATCTTTTCCACAGAAGAAGGTGATAGTGATTATATCTGCCCTGAAGTTAAACAGTGATCAGACAGCAAACTCTAAGAATATGAAAGTTCAATCTTTGGTACTTTCATGGAGAAACAGAATGGTTTATGCTTTCAAAGGCAGAAGTTAATCCAGTTTTCATAGTTACCTGATTTCACCTCATTTTATATACAATTCTCTATGATGGTTTGTTTGTCCAGGAGAGTCAATATATACACAGGTAAACAGACCAAGACACTTTCCTACACTGAAATAGCAGGAAATATAAGCCAGAGAGATTGCTTGGAAGAAAAGCACTTACAAAGTCTGTAACCCCCATTCTTTCAGTAATCTTAATATTCTACCCAACACAGTGAAAAAAAAAAATAGAGTTGTATAAAAAATTAAAAGAAAATCAATTTTCTTAAGGCAGAATAAAACCTCTTAAAATATTCCGGCCGAGTAAACTCTTACAGATAAGATATGAAGAACCTTATCAGTTAACTGGGTTGAAACTTATTAATAAATGATATGTGGACTTCAAAAGCTAAAGTTGATTAAGACCATTTCATGCATTAAATAATTTTATCATATTAATAGGGCTTTTTAAAAAACTGAGTAGTTAAATTATGTGGTTTTGTCATTATTGGTAATTATAGTACTGAGGAGTTATTCATTTAATAATATTGAGATAAAACAGTTCATTAGTTCACATGAAGTCAGTATCCAATAATGTGTCCCATTGAGCAATCCACAGTTTTCACACTTATAAATTCTCTTTCTGGGGAAAACTGAGAGATTTATTCTTTTAAAAATTTCAGGGTAATTCGGTTATTGTGCTTTAAGATGAGTATTGAGAATAAAGAAATCTGTTCTTCTAAAAGAAGACACAGAAATCCAAATTTACAGTGAATTATTTTATTTTTTGTTCATTTCTTTACAAATATTTTAAATAACTGTTTTCCTCTATCTTTTATTAGTTCTCTGGAAGGTCATGAAACTGATAAGAAAATGATAAAACATTGCACTTACTGGCTATTAAACAGACTTCTAGAACTTGCAACACTGATCATTCCACTACATTCTGCTTCTCATTTTCAATTGTCCTCTTCAAGAGACATTTTGTTCAGTATCTAGAGAGGGAGCACTTGTGAAGCTTACTTTTAAATACAGCACAGGTAATTTATGACTTTGTCTACTCTCTGGAGACTAAACTAATTCAAGCTTACCCCTGTTTGCTCATCCAGTAATAGCGAAATAAAACATGCAATTTCAAATATAGCCTAGGTGACTCTCCTAGTGCCCTGAGTGTAGACCCAGAGTAATATAAATTCTTCAGATTTTAGTTTTGAACAGAGAATGACTTCTGAATCTTACCATTTTTTGCAGGAAAATCAGACAGTTATTTCAAGTTTTGGACAATTCCAATTGGCTAAATCATGAGAGGATTGTGTTCCAGTCTTCCTAAGTAAAGGTTATAGAAGACTATTTTTCTTCCTGTTTGTAGGAATTTCACTCACGAATGTTCACTTTAAAATTTTGATTTCTTTGACTGTCATTGTTGGCAAAGACAAGTGATTTTATGAAAAAATGTGGAAAAAGGAAATATTTTTTCTAAGAATGATAGCTTTATGCTTCTTCATAACTTAAAGTCATTCCTATACTGTACTTTGTTTTTCTTGGTACCCTATTGAAAACTACTAACAGAACTATTATCAAATCATTAATTATATCTTAAAAGAGAACTTTGAAGTAATAAATGCTGCACATGCTGCTGAGAAATTACCACAACTGACAGAGGCCTTGGGAGGCTGTTTATTTCTGTAAAGACTCTTGCATAACAGAGTTCTTAATATATAATTTTGTTTAACTCTGTTCTGTGTCATATCTCACTTTCCCTTCATAATTTTATAGAAAGATATTTTCCAAGTAGCGTCCAATCAAAATGCAATGACAGTCAGAATAAATCACTGAGATAATACAATATTTTTATGGGTTACCAGGCTGACTGGTGAAAAATCTGTTTTATTGACTGCTATTCATTAATAACATGGATATAAAAGTATGTCTCATATATGAAAAAGCACACGTTATTCTTCAGTTGCAGGATAAATTTTCACAGGCGGCTGGAAAGCAAGTTTCATGAGAACATCTCATCCATTGTATTTTTCAATTGAAATTATCAATAGCTGATAGTATCCAGCTTGAAGTGGATGTTCATTCCCTTATTTAATTTTTAAAATGTATACTAAGTTTAAAGGCATGAAGTTCTGAGACAGCTGCTTCTTCTTGCAGGTGCTGCCAATATTCCATCAAGAAAGAGCCTTTCAAAAATTTTAGTAACCATTAAATCACTTAAACAGTTTGTGATATACAATGAATAAATATACTGTAGGCTTAAAAGAATTTAGGACTGAAGCTGCTTTTGCAATTGCCTGGGATTTTTTTCCTGTTTGTTTGTTCAGCTGATAGGGAATATCAATTGTTCAGCTGAGTGGAATAAACAGTCCATCAATACATGACTTGGCCTATAGATTGGAGACTCACTAGTGGTAAAAAGAGTAAAAGATTTCACTATGATGAGACTATTATTTCTATGACTGTTATGGGAAATACATTTTTGCATACAAAAATCAACTCCACACAATAAACAAAAAACCAAAAAAACCCAAAACCAAACAAACAAAAAAAAAGAAGAGAGATTCTTTATGACATCTTCCTGTCATGACTCACAGTGCCTAGACATGTGTCTAGAAGGAGGTGCTGGTAGATTAGTAGATTTCGTAAGGAAATATTCAAGTCTCACATTCCTGCAGAAGAAAACGGTAGTTCTGCCAGCTCTTGTATTAATCTTCTCAGGATACAGTCAGGCTCATGCCAGAGCCTCCATTTTAGTAATTTTAATTTTTAATTTATTTTTTTTCCCCCATAGAAGATAGGTATTTGGGACCTCTGCTGCAAAATGGTTTTTAAAGAGATAGCTCAATGTTTTACTTAAAGAAATGTGAAGTGGGCATGTATGACTAACAACACTTCTATATCTGTCTACCGTAGCAAAAAAAATTAAGAAGCACCCACCAATATATGAGGTTAACTGACAGGCGAATTTTCTATCATTTTAAGCCTGACCAGGCATTTTGAAATTGTTTTTGTTGGTTGGGAAATACTGATCCCAAGAAATTACTTTTTAGGTGCTCTTGTACCAAGAATGACCTGTAAAGCACAACATTTTTTGATGTCTTTGATTTCTTACTAACTTCATTAAATCTACTGGTTGGAGAAGAAAAATGTCATTCTGCTCCAAAGCTAGCTCATTATTTTGTGCGTCTTCATGTCTACGTTTAGCCTGTACAAGTGGCTAAACCATAGCAGTTGCTCTACCACATGATGACCCCTCCCCAGTTGAGAAGGGGAACTGGGGACAAAAAGGGAGAAGCCCTGTGGGTTGAAGTAGAAACAGATTTAATGAAATAACACAACTAATACAGTCACCAAGATACAATACACAAGCTTATACTCAGCCTAATCCTTAGGAGCAGCAGCAGAAGGCCAAAAAAAAAGAAACCTCAGTAAGAGGAACTCTACCCTCAGTGAACTCCCTCCATTTATAATGAGCATGATGAGGTGGTATGGGATACATCTGTGAGTCAGCTGCCTTGATTGGATCTCCCAGCTGACTCAGGTCTACTCCTGGCCTGCCTGCATGGCTGGCCCATGGGTCTGTTCCTGGGAAACCGGGACACTTTAATATATGCCTTGGCATATGCTGCGCTCCACAGCGTCACATACCATAGAGGACTTAGTAGCCTTAACGTGCAATTAGCTGGTAAGGAGATTGGCCATTTGCTGTGTCATAGCATTACCTTCTCAGTGATAAGATGATATATCATCATATGAATCTAAATGATAGTCATGCACCCATTCACATCACCAGGAGGGCATGAGAGAGTCCAAAAGTCTGGAAGGGAATGTGTAGGACAATAACCCTGCTTTATGACATGCTTGTTCACTTAATTAAAAACTTGTGAAAACATCTATTTCTTACATGTTTCTTTGAACTGATCATCCATAACAGTGACAGATAAACTTTTTTTTCCCTAGGAAACTTTCACATTGAGGAAGGGAGACCTATTCACAGTTCAGACATACTGTAAGTAATTCTCATTCTGTTACGGTGTATGCCATATATGAGATATTGTGCAAAATAGAGGGAAGTTTTACAGGTGCACTGTGATGTCTCCATCTTGTGTAATTTGTTTTCTGTTCTCTTTATAGTCCAGGCCTATATCCCTGGCTGTTACAAATCATGATGAGGTGTATTCTTTTACCCTTTGTTTACCTTGGAGCATTATGATTCTATGATTGCCTATAGGGAAAAAAAAAATAAAAAAAATAAAAATTGACCAAACCATATTATTGAGACCAATATCATCATTAATACTAGATAATTCTGAGGTAGACTCTAGGAGTCCTAGCAAGAGTATAAATGATGTCTAAATGATTAGAAATGAAAAAAAAAAAAAAAGAAAGGAAACAAGGATTCTTTAGATCTACTTCTTATTCTGCTATTGACTCAGAAGATTTTGGACAAATCTTTTTAAGAGTAGCTGTGAATATGAAATATAGACTAAGGAAAAGAAATAAACCAATTGCAGTATTGCATCCTGTCATCTCTAAGACCTGATAAAAATGCATACTTACAGGGTGAGGATGTGAAATGAATATTCGTCTTGTCACTTTTTAATGTAACTCTTGAGTGTTTCTGTGCATGTGTGTCTGTATAAAATAGATTTGAATATAATAGTCATTGTACATTAGTAGAGGGATATTTTTTTGTTTCTGAATGTAAAGTATGTTTAACTGACTCTCACAAGTATTCAAAAAACAGTCATTTCAAATTTATGGCATATATGAGAAAGTTATGAAGTTGCTAAAGTAAATATCTCACAGTTTCACCAGCTTCCTGTAATTTGGTATATGCAATATGAAACATTCAGAATTATATTTACTTTAAAATAAGCTAAAATGAGAAATTGAACTTACACCACGGTTATTCTCCTAGATGTAAAAGGACAATTACGATTACTTTTCTGATCTGTGCAATATAACCACAGAATACCACCGGTTCTTGCCCCATAACTAGTTGATAAATAGAAGTATACCTGTGAAAAAAGACTGCTCTTCATTCAAACTTTCTGGTTCTATGCTATGCAGAGACTACATTCAGAATTAAGGAGTATGGTAGCATCATGACTACAGCTGACTCAAACTTATGTTGTGACTGCACAGAGATAGACAAGATGTATGTCAAATACAAGCAAGGAGGCATCTGGTATAGTGGAACTCTCCATGTTCTTCAGTTTGGTCTTGCTCCATCTTCAATCCATCCCTACAACTGACTCCACCACCTCTCAGCAAGACGGAAGGATGACAACTGTCATTAGATTTATGGTTTGAGATAATTTTTCCAGATGGTGTTCAGTATGTCGAACAAAAATTCTTACTGTACAGATGAATAGCTGAATGGGAGAACCATACAGACATGCTGAGGTGGTTCCAAAGAAGCAGGTTTCAGAAATAGTACAGCCAGAGAGATAATCATGATAAATTAACTGCATAGGGGTTTGGCCACTCCTTCTTCTAGGACTGATTATGTCATCATATTATGGTTCAGGATAAAGAACACTCCACAAAACCAAGAAAAAAGACAGAAAGTCCGAAGATACAAAAGAGTATCAGTTTTCTTTGATACTTTTGAATTTTAGACCATGGTTATTAGATTTTTATGATGCTTTGGTTTTGTACTTTTAAGGTATGCTGTCTGCTTTTAGTTTTCTTGTTTAGCTCTGAAAAAAATAATTTGGAATTGTAGACCTACATTGCTAAACTTAAATCTATTATTTTCTCTGCCTTTCTCACAGATAATTAGAATTTGCTATTTCTTTTTTGTCTAAAGAAAATCAGGTAGGTTTACATAAATATACATGTCCTTTCTCTTTGGGAAACTTAACATTCTATTTTGTTTGCTCATATAAAGCCTGAGAATACCTAGTAGCTTCAGTTGAGATACATACATGTGTGTTTTAGACTAACATGAGACAAAAAAAATGCCTTTCAAGTAAGATTTCTTGCATTGTTCACCTCTTGTCATTTTAAAGACACTGTGTTGAATATTTGAATTTCTCAGCAGGTACCATTGCATGCAGAAATAGCTGGCAGAGCAGCAAAAATATGTAAGGGAAAAATGAGATGAAACAGTTATCTTACTTCCCTGAACAGACTGAAGAAAGAAGGAGTAGGCAGGTGGACTATTTCAGAGGGATGATAATCCAAAGAACTGGAAATTGCTTTAGTTAAATACATTGTCAATGTTCTGTATAGAAAGATTTTCCAAAGTAAGTTTTATGGAATGAGGGGAAATCAGATTCCAGATATTCTCAGTGATTTAATCAGTCTGGCTGCTGAGGAACTGTGTTGGCAATGTGGCAGGAAACTAATCAAGTTCATTTGCATTTTGAAAGCTATTTACATTTTGGAGAGTAAGCAAATTGCTGTGATGATCTATACTGTGAAAAAAAAATCTGTCTAATTCTACTCACAGGTATTTTCCAAGCCATCATGCTCAGAAAGTACTGCCTGATGGTTCATTTTGTATAGCTTAGTTCACCTGGAAAGAAGATTGCCTTTCTTCCTCATCATTTTTTCTTTAGATTTTGAAATCTTTATTTTTTTCAGTTTGATGTGTTTTTTAATAACTGAGAATGTTGTTAATTGGAAAAAAAACCCAAACAAAACTCAAACCAAATAGCTCCAAAATGAACAACCAAAGACCCTTCATCAGTGAATAATGTACAAACTGAAGTACTATGTAGCTGTTCCACTTTAAAACAAGTAGTAAAAAAAGTACTTTCTTTTTTTCTCGGTTGTTCAAATACTACTACAACTATCACTGAATGCTAATAGATAACAAATATCTCATTCCTTGATGATAATGACTTTTACTTCATCACACTGTTGACAACACTTTCATCAGTTGAGATACTGAGAGTTAAATGGTAAAAAGCCAACTACAAGACCAAAAAAAAAAGTCTTTGGTAATCCTGAAATCGAAATCACATATTAACCAATGATAATTTTTTCTGAGAAAATCCAAAATAATTTCATATATGCGTATTCTCTGTAGTAATGAGCTTTAACTAGTCCTAGTCCGAGTCTTAAAAACTAGCAAAAACCCAAAATTCCTTCAACTCTTCATAATGTCTTCTATCAACTCTTCTAGTATGACAATAAAACTCATTAAATATTATCATAGAATTACGGAATCATAGAATAGTCTTGGTTGGAAAAGACCTCTAAGATCATCAAATAGATAATGAGAATTTATTCTTACTCCCAAAAAAATAATAACTGAAATGATGAGGGTCTGAAAAAAAGCCAAATATATATATAACTCCTTATTCATAAGACACAGGTGATTCACCCAAATTTTACAAAATCCTACCAGGTAAGCTTTAGTAATGACACGGATTAAACCTATCTCAGTGAACATCCATCTAGTTCCTTACCATCTTCTGAGTTATAACTGGTCTCTTTGAAATTATCTATGTCACCTCCAAGATGTAGAAAACATGGTTTTACCATGTTTGTAAGTTATACACCTTATATTTTTCATAGCAATTTTTTGTTGCAGAGGAATAAATAAATATATTCTGAATTTTTTTAAGACAGTACATATCAAACGTACAGGTAATGAAATAACTTTTTTGGTGTGTTAACCAGGATCTAAGGACATAAGAAAGTAGATAAACAAAAACATTTTTAGGTCATAGAATCACAGAATGTCTGAGGTTGGAAGGCACCTCTGGAGGCCATCTTGTCCAATCCTCCTGATCAAGCAGGTTTACCTAGAGTCAATTTCCCAGGACCATGTCCAGACACCTTCTGAATATCTCCAAGATGGGAAATTTCACCAGCTCTCTGCGCTGCCTTTGCCAGTGCTTGGTCACCTTCACAGTGAAAAAGTGTTTCCTGATGTTCAGACAGAACAATCTATCTTTCATTTTTGTCCAAAGCTTGTCCTGTCTCTCTCTTGTATTTGAGAACCAAAAGACTAGACACAAAACTCCAGACATGGCTTTACCAGTGCTGAGTAGAAAGGAAAGTTCGTCTCCCTCAGCCTGCTGGCAACACTTCAACTGATGCAGCCCAGGATACCACTAGCCTTCTTTGTCGCAAAGACAGACTGCTGGCCGTTCAATTTGGTGTTCACTAGGACTGCCAGAACATTTTCTGCAAAGCCACTTTCCAGCCAGTCAGACCTCAGAGCATACGGGTGCGTGGGGTTGTTCCTCCCCAGGTGCAGGACTTTTCACTTCCCTTTGTTGAACTTCAGGACATTTCTGCCATTCCACTGGGCTAATAATATTAGATGAAGCACATAGATCAAGACAAGTTTTGAAATCAGAAGAGGGCCTTGCATGCTCAGAAGCTTGTCAGTTTTGTCTACAAATAGACTGATAGAATCTAAATAAAACTGTTTTAGACTTTTCTATTTTCAGATTCTCCCCTAAAACAAGGTTATGAGTTTTGTTCATATAGTCTCAGCTACTGTTTGCATATGACACTTTAGAGAATGGCTTTTGACTTGGACAAGATGTGTTTGAAGGTATGGCTGTTTAAATAATGCATGTCTTCCAGTTCAAAGATACAAGCCTTACCTCACTTGGAATTTTCTGTTGAATTTTGATCCTAAACTCAAATGCGAAATTTCAGCACTTTATTGATAGCATTTCAGCACTTGCTGTCAGAATAAATGTATCTAATGGAGCAAGCCATGTAGAAAATAACTTTTAGCATTATTTTTTTTTATTATTGAAATAAGTGTAAGGCATGCCAGTGCTCAGCCCCAAGCGGAGATGATATCTGCCTTTAAAAATAGCTGCTTCAAAGAAGTTCAGAACACATTTGCATAAACCAGTTGTCAGATTGTTTATGTTTAGTTCAAGGAAATGAAAATTAATTATAAAATGTCATGTGGGGAATTTGTTCATATGGTGTCCACAGGGATGAACAACTTCATAACTTGGATTTTACATAAAATATTTCATAAGACAAATTTTAAAATAGTATTTCCCCTCCCATTAGGGTTAAGTACATAGGCACATCTCAAGGGAATATAAAATGCTTTTGTTTGATTAAATTCTGCTAATAAAACTACTCCAGAAGGGGTGCATATTTAGTGTAATTAGATAGCTGGCTCCTGTGGTGGTAAATGGAACATGTAGCTGAAGAAAAGACTGTGTTTCAAAGTGTTGAATTAGCAACACATATATTAGATATGCATCCAGTGTGAATCACTGAAAATAAAAATAACTCTTTCCTCCCCTATTTTCAAGCTTACCAGAAAAACCAAAGGAAAAAAAAAAAAGAAAAGAAAGGAGGAGACAGGGAGGGTGCTGCTGAGGGACCTATACTCACCATGTCTAGGCAACCTGTTCCAGTGCTTGATAGCCCTTGCACTAAAGAAAATTTTCTTAATATTCAATCTAAACCTCCCCTGACACAACTTGAGGCCATTATCCCTCATCCTATCACTAGTTACCTGTGAGAAGAGACCAGATCCCACTTCACTGCAACCTTCTTTCAGGGAGCTGTAGAGAGCAATGACATCTTCCCTCAGCCTCCTCTTCTCCAGATGAAACAACCCCAGTTCCCTCAGCCGGTCCTCATAAGACTTGTGCTCCAGACCCTTCACCAGTTTCATTGCCCTTCTCTGGACATGATCCAGAAGCTAAATGTCCTTCTTGTAGTGAGGGCCTCAAAACTGAACACAGTATTTGAGGTGCGGCCTCACCAGCATCCCCAAGTACTTTTCTGCTGGGCAGCTTTCCAGCCACTCTTCTCCAAGCCTGTAGCGTTGGATGGGATTGTTGTTACCCATTTGCAGAACCCAGCACTTGGCCTTATTGAACTTCATACAATTGGCATCACTCCAGCCTGTCCAGATCCCTCTGCAGAGCCTCCCTCCCCTCAGGCAGATCAACACCCACCCAACTTGGTGTCATCTGCCAACTTACTGAGGGTGAACTCAATCCCCTCATCCAGTTCATTGATAAAGACATTAAACAAGACCAGCCCCAAAACTGAGCCCTGGGGAACACCACTTGTGACCGGTCTCCGTCTGGATTTAACTCCATTCACCACAACTTTCTGGGCCTGGCCAGGCAGCCAGTTTAACCCAGAAAAAGGTACACCTGCCTAAGCCATGAGCTGTGATCTTCTCTAGGAGAATGGTGTGAGAAGCAGTGTTGAAGGCTGTACTGAAGTCCAGGTAAACCACACCCACAGCCTTCCCCTCATCCACTGAGTCACCCTGTCATAGAAGGAGGTCAGGTTGGTCAAGCAGGACCTGCCCTTCATAAACCCATGTTGGCTGGGCCTGATCTCACAGTTGTCCTGGATATCCTGTTTGATTGCACTCAAGATGACCTCCTCCATAATCTTCCCCAGAAATGAGGTCAGGCTGACAGGCCTGTAGTTCCCTATATCCTCCTTCCTGCCCTTCTTGTAGTTGGGCATCATATGGGCAAGCCTTCAGTCATCATGTTCCAATCCCTAACATTCTGTGATTCTAGATTCTGTGATCTGGGACCTCCTCCGTTGACCAGGACTGCTAGTAAATGATGAAGACTGGCTTGGCAAGCTCTTCTGCCACCTCCCTCAGTACTCTTGGGTGGATCCCATCTGGCCCCACAGACTTGTGAGAGTCTAGTTGGCACAGCAAGACTGTAATTGTTTCCTCCTGGACTGTTGGGGGTTTACTCTGTTTCTCAATCTTGTCTTCCAGCTCCGGGAGCTGAGTAGCCTGAGGATAACAGGTCTGACTATTAAAGACTGAGGCAAAGAAGGCATTTAAAAACTCAGCCTTACCTTCATCCTTCATGGCAATGCTCCCCTCTGCATCCAGTAAAAGATGCAGATTCTCCTTGTCCCTCCTTTCGCTGTTAATGTATTTGTAAGAAATTTTTTGTTATCTTTTGTGATAGTGATCAAATTTAGTTCTAGCTGGGCTTTTGCCTTTCTAATTTTCTTTCTGCATGACTTAATGACATCCTTGTTTTCTTCTTGAGTAGTTCAGATTTTCTGTTCTATATCATTTTAGGAGAGAAGTGAAGAGGAGCAGGGATTGGAGGAGCAAGAAGAGAAGGGAAGTGAGGCAGAAATTTATTTTAGAAGGGAAACATAAAAGTCCAGACACTTCTCTACTGATGCCTATAAAAATAAGAGAAGTCTAGGATGGCCATTTGACTAGAATAATATATTAGTTTAGATGGACCATACGTTTCTCACTGTTCTCATGTCTCACAAGCTATAATTTGCTCTAAGACATCAAACAAATGTCATATGCTTCCATGAATAAATTGAAATTACTCCAGGAAATCTTTGTGCTGCAGCTTACAACAGAGGCTACCATACATTTTATCACTGAACAGAACATTGCTGCAAGAACTCAGAAAAAAAATGCATGTGGATAACTATACATTCTAGTTTTTCTTCAAACTCTCCAGTACTCAGGAATGTAGGTATATGCTTTCTGTCTTTTAAAAAATTGAATACATTAGTTTCATTTCTTCAGAACATTTTTTTAATCTAGAATGGAAAAAAGATGAAAGAAGATATTATTTTTTGCAAGGATTAAATAATTTTTTAACAAAGGCAATAAGATGATATGTTTCAACTAGCAAAGTATGGATCAATAGTGAAGAAAAGGATAGCTGCCAATAAAATAATTTTAAAATTCATCAGATGATCTTCAGACAGGAGTGTGGAGATGCATAGGGAAACTGGGGCCTTCTTATTTACCTAAAGAAACTCTGATCTTCTTTCACAAATAAGGTTATTGTACTATCCTTTAAACAGCTATATTTTAAATTAAATTAATTTCCACAATGCCAACATTTATGAAATCTCAAACTCCTATTTTGATTTGAATTTTTATAATGTAAGATTTATCCTTTTTATAAACTTTTTCTCCAAACTAAATGGAACTATTTCAACTTCCTTTACAAAGAAATAAATACAAGTTAGAAATTTGGCCTATTAAAAGCTACAGAACTACTTTCCTAGCTGATGAACTGAATCTACTCAAGCTTTAGTCAAATTTTTGAAACAGGTTTGTTAATTTGGCAGTACATGATGTGTATCAGATTGTTCTAAGCTCTTATCATGAGCAAGGTGACAAAATTCACCTGTATTAAACAGTATCACTGTATTTACTATTTTCCACAGACCCATATAGTCATTGTCCCTGCATTATTTACGATATAAAAATCATTTTTGTCTTGGGTCAATAAGATATAAAACTTGAAGCTCCAAAGTCATTGATCTTTTTAGGTTTTTTTACTGCTGTGCCTGTTGTGCACTGGATATCTTTTCTAATCCTGTTGCTACTCACAATCTGTAGATCTCATACACCAGTGAACAGCTAGAAAGACAGTTCATAAACTACTCGTGTAGCAATGCAGAAAGACTTTTGAAATTCTCTGGCTTGTGCCTTGTATGAAAGATCAGGGCAACATGATAGACACTATGAGACCTGGAAACTCGTTCTGGGGAAAAAATATTTGGAAGATGACCCTCAATAAACACAAGAGGCAAAGTATACATGATAATTTCATAGCTAGACAAAAATAAACAATGTAGGATGAAAAGTAAAATACAAATGTAGAAGGCATATGACAAAGAAAGATTGATATCAGTATTATCTAAAAGACCCACCAATAATGATCAAAGAGTAAATAACTCAAGTGTGTTTACTCACCAGCCAAAATTAGACTGTAGCTGTAACCCAGGGCAACATCACATTTCTGTGCAATTCTGCCAACATCCAGTTGAATCTTCACATTGCAGCTGTCTGTGATGCCCTACAGTGATAAGTGAATACTGGTGTGTTAAATTGGAAGTGCAGAAAACTGCATAGTTTAAAACAAGATTAATAGATAAGGATAGCATTAAAAATTGTCCTTTGTATAAGATTTGTAGCTTGGAGCTGCAGTGATAAACCTCCATTTTTTTTCAGTAGTTGTAGATTGAAGGCATAGCAGCTAAAAATTAATACCGATTTGTTTGGTAAACCACATATTTTCCTGACCTTAATTTGTCATTTAATTCTAACTCCAAGATTTGTCTTCAAATTTGGCATTTTTTCAGACTGGCCTTCTTGAAATAAAGGACATCTTTACTTCTTAGAAATGTGTGTTACTGAAGACCATGAAAGTCTGCCATGTGATGTGCTAATGGCTTTTTTTGGAGGCAAAACCATTTCTGCACCATTGTGAAGAGGGTCCATAGGACTGGATGCATTTTGTCAGCTGTCAAGCTCAAAATCATCATAGGATTGCTTATGTATTGATATGAAGGAAGGGTTAAAGGTGAAGCTTGAGTGTTGAGTTTATTTGCTCTAAGAAGACTATGCAAGGTAAGAGTGCTGGGTGATGACTGATCATTACTTTTGAGTCCCAGTTTTTTGTCATAGGATATTAACTTCTCCTAATGACTTCAATGGTTACAGTGTTTCCTTAAAAGCATGATGTCAATAATTTTTTATTGTCTCAGTGACCATACTGAGAATTGATATATAAATAGTAAATCCTGGTGTAACTAAGCATTTCATTTAATCTGAGATGTTTTATCCAAGACCACATTAGGATCATTGTGTCTGCTTCTGGGCTCCTGAGTACAAGTGAGACACAGACATACTGATGTAAGCCCATCAAAAGGTCAAGTAAGGGCTTAGAGTATGTTGTCATACAGCAAAAGGCTGAGAGAGCTTGCATTACTCAGCCTGGAGAAGAGCAGGTTCAGACACATCTAAGCAATGTATATAAGTATCTCATGAGGGAGAGTAAAGAAGATGGAGCAAGACTTTTCTAAGTGATATTCAGTGAATTAACAAGTATTTGTCCACAAACTGGAATACAAGAAATTCTGCTTAAATGTGAGAGGGTCCTTTTTCACTGTTAGGACAGCCAAACACTGAAACCACTTTTCCAGAGAGTTTGTGGAGTGTCCATCATTGGAGATACTCAAAATACAACTGGACAATGCCCTAGGCAACCTTCTGTAGTTGACCCTTTTTGAGCAGGGCATTGGACTAGGCGATCCCCAGAGATGCTATGCAATCTCAGTGATACCAGGATTCTGTGATTATGTACTTTATTTTACTTTTTATTAAAAAGGAATAAGAAATATAAAATTAAATACTAGCTTTGGTGTCTATTCCCAGAGGCAAAGGATGTACTATTGATGCTTTTCTTCCAATTTCTATATCTTACATCCTAGAGGTATGTGGTCATCTGAGATGTGAGTACTTCCAAAATCAGAAACCTGACATAGGGTAAAGAATCTATATATATGTCTTCCCAAGCTCTCATGTGGTATTTCTAAAACTTTTGAAAGAGCTATCAGGTGTTTTGTAGTAAGTTTTTCTTAGTCTTTTCTGCTGAATATGTTTCTCTTTTTAAAATAGTTTCACAGTCATTGGGCTTAAGACAAACTAAGAATGACCATATATAATCACCATCTGTATAGTTTCTTTCATTCAGGATTCCAAGAGCAGAAGAATCTGAATTCCATTCCTTATCTATGAAAAAAAATAAGATCCAATTGATCCTTTAATTGCACGGTTTCGTATGGTGCTTTGATGATTTAGATATGTGATGCTTGGGGGTCTTAGCTGAAAACCATTTTTTAAAGGAGTGTCACTTTTCTAAATGGTACAGTCTTCCTGAAATATATATTTTACATTGTCAGACAATGTGATTTCATTTATCTTCCCTTCTGAAAGACATCTACAGTCACTGAGACTCTGAATTCATTGTGTAAAGTGAATCTTCAGAGACCAAGTCCTGCACAATATCTCTTGCTTCCAAAAATAAGTCTAACTCCTGAAATTATTGAAAATAATAATTAAAAAAAAATCATCCAGGAGAGTGTAGGTAGTTTCACTTTGTTTCTCTTTAAATGTTTACAATATATCTGTCTCCCATGCCAGTGGAGGAAAATAAGGCATTTCTAAGGTACTAATCTGTAAGGTTTTAAATATTTACTCTTGTACAACATTAATCACAGCCTGAAACCGGTACTTGCCCTCCTGTGGCCACAAAAGCAGCTTAGGTTTTCTTGCTTAGCAGTAGACAAGTAGAAATTCATATTTGGTCAGCTGAATTCAACCTACAGCTTTCAAACTGAGAACAGTTTTCGTTACAAAAAGCCAATATACTGAAAAGAGCTTGCTCGTTCTATAGAATTGCCATAGATCCTTCTGATTATTAATTTATTTTCAATTCATTTTTCTAGTTTTGTATATAATATTTGAATGTGTAGATGGACAGGAAGAGTCTATAAATCATAACATCATTATTATCTGTCGTAGGAATCTCTGGAGAAACCCCCAGTGCATTGCATGATTGTTTTATATGTTCTTTGGAACCTGAGTTTTGGTACTGATGTTTATGGACTGAAGAAAGATTTATTTTAAATACATGATAGACATACAAACAAAACACATTATTAAATAACTATAAAAAATAAATTTAATAAATTTTTATGGCTGAGAAATCATCCTAAAACAAATCTGCCACTTCACTAATGTTCCAATCACAAAATATAATCTTTAATTTATTACAATGTGAAATTAGTTATGAGCGATGTTCATTTGACAGGAATGGATATTGATTTGGTACACTGAGAAAACACTGAAAATCCCTGGTGAACCAGGGAATCTTTGACATCATCTGCTCTGATAAGAACAAAGGATTTTGAGTGTTTGGGGTTTTTTAAATAAACTATAAAAAGGGTAGCTAGCTCTAGAGAAGAACACTAGAGTAGATTCAGAAAGCATCCTAACCCCAGTTTCAAGAAAGTGAGGAACTGGTTGCCAAGAATCAGAAAAGGTATAGACTAAGGAGAAAATTTGAGTTGGGTTTTTTTTTTATTATATTTTACTTTATGGAACATTAATCCATTAGAATTTTTTCTAAAGAAAAAAGCCTGTTCAGTTTAGACATCTTCAAATTTTGTAAAAATCAGAACTCATCTTCTTGGAGCTGAACTAGTAAACTAATCAAGAGTGGGAGAAAAGACAAAAAAGTAAGTATTCATTAAATGCAGAATTACCAAGAACGGAATTAATCAAAGAACCAGGTCATGTGCAAAACAAAAGGGTTTTTGGGGTTGTTAGGAGCTGTTTGAAGAGTCTTCTGTAAATTTCTTATATCTCAGTTCTAGAGGTCTTGATAAGAAACGAGAAGTGTTGGAATTGCAATTATGATATATACTACTGCCCCTCGTCCCCCCAGTCATATTTTTGTTAAATTTCTCATCTTAAAAGCTACTGAATCAGCCATGATCTGGCAATCTGTGAGCAAATAGTATGCATTCCATTGTAAAATAGGAAGTAATGTCACACAGTTATGAACAGAGGATATCTTAAGAAGCAAATTTTGAAAAAGCTGTGACAGATAATCTGGTTAACATGAATGTCCAGTGCAATGCTATAGCAGGCAAAGATAATTTATTTCTTCTAGTTCTTCCTTTCACATATAAATAGGAATATTTAATAGGAGAAAAAAATTATAATACTATAGTATTTTAATACTAGTTTTATCATCTGATTTATGGGAACCTTATGTATTATTCAGATGCTGACACTACAAGAAGGATATTGAAACAGATAAAGAGTTTTCAGAGAAGAACAGTGAAAGTGATTAAGCTATCGGGAAATATGCCTTAAGAGAAACTGTGTCAAACCCTGTTTTTGTTGCTGAATAAGTCATCACCAGAAGAATGTGATCACATTACTTAAGCACCTGTATGGATGTGGAAATCAGGGTAAACTGCAGTTGACCATAAACTTAAACACTTGTATTGTTTCTACTGTATATTTGTCTTAAATGTCGTGTACTAAACAAAAGAATACCAAACTGTCTTTCACAGGATGAGGTAGTCATTTTAAAAAAATGTAGATTACTGAGTAGGTATTTTTAAAGAGAACAAGAGAACAACTTTGACAGCGGTGAAGAATTTTTCCCAGAAATTTTTCCAAGAGCTTGTTTTGCAGCCAAGGTATTTATTCAACCACTTAAAACTGAAAGCAAGAGAAAAGAGAAGTTATTGATCACTTGACAAACTGAATCTCAAAATTAGGGAGCATAATTTTTCATCTGGGAAAAATAAGCTAAACTGAAAAACACAAGAAAACCCAGAACACAGGAAAGAAATCCTGAAATCCTGAAAAGATTTTGAGGTACCTCTCAAAAATTGAGTTAGATGTAATAAGAAAAATGAGGAAGAAATTTATCTGAAAGTGCTTTTTGTGTTGCTGAGGTATAGACATATGCTTTCTATAAATTCATCCAAGTTGGAGCTTCAGCTTTACTTTTGCAGCACAACTTTTCTAGCCTGATACATTCAAATTTTGAACAGAAGGTTCCAAAGAAGTGACCATCGTTGCCCATGCAATGTTTGTCTGGCTGCAGATATTGCTCCTGGGTGAGATGCTGTACCAGTGGAGCTATAGAAGACTGTTGGACACAAATCTGTCACCACAACAGTTTAGGAAGTTAGTGTGAAAATTCAATCACAGCACTTTGTGTTTGAAAAGTAATGCTCAACCAGGCAGGTAGTACAAAGATTAGGGAATGATTTTATCCCTGCTTGTGAAGAAAACAGAAGTCTGACTTGTCCATAAAATAAAAAATATAACAGTTTTCAGAGGCTGGAATTTAAAGCTAACCATATAGATCTACTGATAATATACACCAGGAAGAGTGATAAGTAATCACTGAAACAATTCTTGATAGTTACAGAATATTCTTCATGACTCTAAATTTTACCCAGGGATTTGAATTTCTCTAAAAATTAAACTTTGAAAACTCTAGCCATGGGAGTGAAGCAAATTGCAAGAAATCTTATGGCTTTTTTTTTTTTTTTGTGTAGTAGGCTAGATCACATAATCACAATGATCTCTTTTGGTTTTGAATAAAAACCATGAATCCTATTCTACTCATCTGGTTTTTCTGTGCTGATACTGCAGTCCATTAGCAGTCAAACCACTCAAGCTCTCTACTTCAGTTTGTGAAAATGCTGATTGAAAGCCTAGACAAATGACATTCGAACTTTTAAGTGAAAATGTGGCTCATCTAAGTTGTCAAGAAAGAGTATTCTCAGAACAATATTTGGACAACAATTTTCAACATTTGAGCTACAAGTTATTGCTAAGTATTGCCCTGTGTTGCTTATTGTTATTACCTTTACTTTCATAAATAATCAGTCTATCACTGCAACTGAAGTGTGGCCTGTACTTCATCCTCCTGGTATCAAATTTCAGTAGGGAAAAGAATGCTTAGTGTCCTGGTTTCGCAGGAACAAACTTAGCTGGGAGTTTCACGCAGGGCAGCTGACCCAAGCTGATCCCATAGCACTGACATCAAGCCCATTATAAAAGGAGGGAGTTTACTGACAGAGGGCAGTTCTTTTAGGGGCTCATCTCTTTCCCTCTGCTCCTTCTGCTGCTCCTCCCCGAGGCCTAGTCTGTATACAAGCATGTGCACTTTATGTCGGTGTTTGTATTAGCTTTATTAGTTCATTAAACCAGTTTCTCTTTCAAGTCATGGCGCTTCTCCCTTTTTCCCAATTCCACCCCTCAGCTGTGAAGGGGACATCAGATGATAGAGCAACTGTTACAGTTTTGCCCTGGATAGTGCCCAGTGCTTATTTGGACCTTGAATTAAATAGCTCACCTTGGAGAATCACAGCTGTTTAATTCAGGAGTCTTGCAGGACTGAAATTTTAATGGATTTCACTGAATCATTACAACCACTTACTATGTTGGTATGGGTAAGATGGTCAGTGGGTGGACTTCTCTGATACTTGTTTTTAGAATTGTTTTTGGAGCTATGGGCAGTTTTACTGCTGTTTCTTATAGATTTGATATGGTATATTGCTTCTGGGTCTGGGCGTAGAGGTGCAGCCCTGTTATGTCTCATGGTGTTAGGTTATGGTATACTAAATTCATTTGTAATTACATCAGTTTCTGATCTTTGTGACACCATTATAGGCAAGAAGTCTTTGGAAACCCTTGGGATGCTTCTACAATTGGGCTTGTATTATCAGGCCTTTTGAATATCTTCAGTTTCTTGTCCTACTTAAAGTAAAACCTTGGTATAGAGCTGGGTGCTCTGTAGCTGCCACATCCTCTGCAATGGGCCCTACAGTGATCTCAGCCCTCATGAGAAGTATTGTAGACACTCAGATCCTGGTAATGGGTGATGCAGCTGCTTTGATTACTCAACTAGTGACAGTAACCCCTTTATATAAGAGGCAATACACAGGAAGAACAGACTGTGAAGAGGTGATTACTCAAAGTCTGTCTCTTAGTGAGTTGAGAGACATATATAAACATTATAGTCAGCATGAAGGTGAGCCATTGGTTACTTGGCTGCTCCCATACTGGGATAACAGACCTGATGGTTTGGACTTAGAAGGTAATGAAACCAAGCATTAGGACAGATGGCTAGAGATGTGAGCAAGACAAAGGTCTTGCAAGAGAAGTGTAGCCACTCATTGTCTAGAGACAACTTCTGTTGAGTGTGAAAAACAGGTACCACTTTAGGGTTGATGTTGCGTGCAGACTGAGCAGGTGGATGACCACTGAGAGAGGTGTTCAGTATTTGAGAGAAATAGCCATGTGAGAGCTGATTTTTGCTAATGTTAATGACCCTCAGACACCACTGGAACCAGATGCACTTAAAGATACTGGACCCATGTGACATAAGTGGGTGTTGAGCACGCCGCCAGCCTATGCCAATACATTGGCATTATTCAGCTGGAAAGAAGATGAGATGCCAACAATAGGTGAACTGGGTGATTCTGTGATTCTGTGAACTGCCTGCTCGATTATGGCAGTATGAAGATAATCTTTCTTCCTCCCCACAGAACACCATCTCTGCTGTAGAAAAAACATCTGATAAATCCATGGAACCGATTAGTAAAATCCTTGACAGATTGTCCCAGGTGGAGGACAGACTGCACTTCCTATCTGTGCCAACAAGTGTTTCAGACCTCCAGAGAAATTGCTCCCCTGAAAAGTTTGCATCAGACAGACAGTACGTGTGGGGTACCTGTGTTTTTCCTTGTGCAACCATGGAGAAAACATGGGAAAATGGGATGCAAAACCTACTTCAGTTTTACAGGTGTGTGTGCAAGGTAGAAAGTTAGCAAGAGGAGGCTTTTCTGTGAAAAGTGTTACTGCAGTTTCCAGTGGGCAGCTCCCCAGATGGCAAAGATGGGCTTCGGATCCTAATTTATGATGTGTGACTGACAATAGAAGTATAGTCCATGTGAATCACTTGGACCTATATGTCAACGATGGGCACTTTGTTTAGGAGCTTTTGACACCAAGAATGTGAATAGATTGCTCCAAATAATCCCATAGTATTTCTATCTGCCTTATTTTCTTTATTACAGCCTAGCATATGTTCAGCTTTGGCCAGTGGTCCTAGTGTTGTTTTGATGGGGACATTCAATATCTGTACCCCTGAGTGTGGGAGCAGGTCTGTTATGTAGATTTTGTGCAGTACCACTGATATCAGAAGCCAGGATTCACTCATGATCAGAATCTGATTTAATGCGTTGAAAAAAACCCAACCAACTCCTTAGCTTTCTTTGGATTTTAATCATTGTGTATGAAGCAGAAGTTGATTCCAGGATGCCTTATGGACTGCATTACTTAGTGTAGTGAGTTAACCCCAGTTGACAGCTCAGCCTCACACAGCTGCTCACTCACTCCCCCGCAGTGAGATGAGGAAGAAAATCAGAAGGGTAAAAGTGAGAAAATGTGGGGACTGAAATAAAGACAGTTTAATAAGGAAAGCAAAAGCTGCACACACAAGCAAAGCAAAACAAGGAATTCATTCAGTATTTCCTATGGGCAGGCAGGTGTTCAGCCATCTCCAGGAAAGCAGGGCTCCATCATGCATAATGGTTACTTGGGAAGACAAACTCCATCACTCTGAATGTCTCTTTCCTCCTTCTTCCTCTCAGCTTTTATTGCAGAAAATGATGTCATATGTTGTGGGATAGCCCTTTGGTCAGATTGGGTCAGCTGACATGGTTGTGTACCCCTCCAGTTTCTTGTGCACGCTCAGCTGACTTGCTGATAGGGTAGCATGAGAAGCAGAAAAGACCTTGATGCTGTGCTAGCACTGTTCAGCAATAGCTAGAACATCTATGTGATAACAACATTCTTTTGGCCACGAAGCCATAACATACCCCCATACAATGAAGAATATGAAGAAAATTAACTCTATCCCAGCCAAAACGAGAACACTTAACAAGTCAGAATCATCAGAATGTGCTTTGTTTCATCTCTGTCAATACAGTGCAAGGTTTTTATTTCTTGTGCTTATGTTTACAGAACTAAATCTCTAGCAGAAATTAAATGCATGAAGAAACAGATATTGAAGCAAGGCTTTGTTCAAGGATATATAGGAGCCTCTGGTGAACTGGCTTGGATGATGTTCTGGTTACCAGATTGTTTCCTTCTGCTCTGCAGTGAAACAATATTGTAGTGTTCCTGCAGTTTGGGGCAGAGGACTAATACTATTTTAATTGAATTTGCAGTTGAGAACAGTTGATGAAGGCAAAGGCCTTTAAATCGTTAACAGAGCTATGCTACCAGCTCTTTTCCATTCTGTTTCCTTATGCTTACAAATTTTGGTCTTAATACCATTTATTTTTGCTAGTGTTGTCAAAAAAGGTTTCATTAATTTCCATCAACTAAAGACTCCCCTTTGAGAATCCTCTTTGAAATTAATAGGATTTGATTGCTCACACTTCTACATGTAAGTTAATATGATCCAACAGACATTGCTTCTCCACATAAGCAAACAGTGTGAAATTATAATTACAGCTCGTAAGTAGAGCAAGAGAAGCAAATTTGTCTAATTTTCATGCAAGCTGTATGTCTGCTTTTTTATCTTTTCATTTAAAACATCTTCCTGCTTCGGCAATACTAACAAGCATGAGAGAGCACTGAATAATTCCGAATAAGATTTGGAATACATCAATGTTCTGTACTTTAGTGTGTTGTAGAGACAATTTTAAGTAAGCCCTAGTAAAATAGCATGTTACTCAACTTAGCCTGCTCCTCTTACCTGAGCTGGTTTATTGATATGCAGCACCACAGTGCAGTAGTAGGGCAAAGTTTTGCAGTTTTAAGCCATTTATTCTAAACTTCTTTCACCCAATTATTCACAGGTAACAAAATCTTGGTTTTGGTGAGTGTGATTGACAGATAGATTGATAGTTTTTGTGTGCTATTCAGTTATGATTCTCCTGGGGTGGGTCTAAATAGCCACAATGAAGAATCTGTATTTGCTGCTGTGGCATAGCAGGCCAGGCAAAGCCACTTAGGAGACAAGAGACTGCATTTGAGAAATGACGTCCTCAGTTGGGGGATTTTTGCAGAGTGCAGTGGGGAAGGCATTTCTTCAGTCAAGGAAAATGAGTTGTCAAAATAGTGAAGACTTGCAGTGCAGTAGGGGGGACTTTGCTGAAATGAGCTCCTAGCAGACACAGGAGGCCTTGGAAATTACAGAAAGAAAGAAACTTTTCCAAAGGCTCAAGAAGGACTTCATAGAGTTTCTTACAAGCCAGACAATCTGAAAACTGTTTGCTGGGAGGAAGCTTGGAAAAAAAAAAAGACCTACACAGCAAGGACACATGAAAAGAGATGTGTTACTCTTGCACTGGGATTCTAGTCATTGACTTCTAATCCTACTATATCACTCTTAGAAGCTGAGAGTTATTTTTGTTTGTATGACTGTTTCTTCCACCCCCACCCCCAAACATAAAATACTCATTTTTAGTTGTGTTTTAATAATATCTAATTTTTGAGATCAAAAAAAAATTTGACATTTCAGGGTACTCATCATAGATTCATAGAATGGTTTGGGTTGGAAGGCACCTTAAAGATCACCTAGTTCCAACCCTCCTGCCATGGCCAGAGACACCTCCCATTAGACCAGGTTGCTCAAAGCCCCATCCAACCTGGCCTTGAACACTTCAAGAGAGGAGACATCCACAACTTCTCTGGGCAACCTGTTCCAGTGTCTCACCATCCTCACAGTCAAGAATTTCTTCCTAATATCTAATCTAAATCTACCCTCTTTCAGATTAAAACCATTACCTCTCATCCTATTACTGCAGCCCTTGTAAAATGACCCTCTCCAACTTTCTTGCAGGCCCCTTCAGGTACTGGAAGTTGCTATAAGGTCTCCCCAGAGCCTTCCCTTTTCCAGGCTGGATGACCCCAACTCTCTCAGCCTGTCCACATAGGGGAGGTGCTTCAGCCCTCTGATCATCTTTATGGCCCTGCTCTGGACCCACTCCAACAGCTTGATGTCTTTCTTGTATTGGGGGCCCTAGAACTGAAATTTATGGGAAGTACTTAATGTATGGAAAGGCACTGGCAGATTCACTTCAAAGGTTTGTTTCTCAGTGTAAGTGAAAAACTTTGGTGCCAATACTCTATATTTAGAGATACTTTTTTGATGTATATGCGCTCTACAAATTAAATAAAGCTTAAGCTATTTCTTGAGCTCAGGCCTAACAATTCATCAAATACATCTGTAAAAAAAAGTCTACAAAATAACAATCATTGTACTGTTCTTTAGCACTGTAGAAAGCTATGATAGATTGATTTTAAATTGACCACTTAAGTTTTTGAGATTGAAGCATTATCTTAGTCCATAGACTACTTAAATTACAGGAAGCAAACAGTTGTATTAGAATAAATGTATCTTTTCTTTCAGCCTGTTAGTAAGTGTTGTTTAAAGAACCATTGTGAAACTTCTGAAATGTTTTTTTTTTCAGACAATTTTCCTCAATAACGATAGCATAATAAAGCGATTTGTTCACTGGTGATGGTTCATTCATTTACAGAAGTAATTTGATTAAAGGTAATCAAAGTGACCAGGTAAACAGACTTTGATGTATTGTGAGTTTGAACACTCATTTGCAGAAAAAGCTAACCTAAAAAAATGAGCTCTTCATGTCACATGAGCACACTTTTTGGCTCCCAATTCCTCAAGCTTTTACCTGCCTCTTAAGGGGACTGTTAAAAAGAGCAACAATTAAGATGGCTGTCATTCCCAATATTCTTAATGTAGAGAGGAAGACAGGAGCAAGTAGAGATATTTATTGGCCAATTACATGAATTTGCATTGTGTGTTCTGATCCGAATGAATAAAACCAGGTATGCACAGGTCTTTGCAAGATCAGAGCAAAGAACAGTCTAAGCCAGAGCTGTGGATAAAAAGAAAAAGAGGTTGCTCAGATCTGGAATCAGGGACAATTGCTAAAGTCTCTGTTCCTGAAGGGAGATTGTTCTCCTGTGATGTATGAGTGATAAAGAGTTGGGAGAGAGAAAAGGAGCTCTACTTCAGAAAGAATAGATTTGATGTGATTCTGGGTGGATTGTGGAGGGGTGACAGAAGAGTGGAAGCAAAATCCTGTCCTGTTTGGAGACTAAAAAGAGAAAAACCAAACAAAAAAAAAAATGAAAACTATGACAGCACTTTACGATTTCACCTTTAATCCTTGATCTCGATGATCATTCATTGTACAAGGAGAAAAGTAGAAGGAAGTAGAATTTGGAGGAGATGGTCAATGTTAAGTGGTGATGATAGTTTGTTTAATTGTGCTAACTTCAAAATGGCAGTATGTGACTTTTTAGTGTATTGAACACTGAATCAATGGAAAAGAGCTCCGCAGATGTCAACCTGGGGTCCAATTTACACAAGGAAAACAGGGAAAAAAACTTATATGAAAATTTGATTCTGCCGTATTCCTGGAGCAATATAGTAGTGGGTGTCAGTCATATATCAAGAGAAAGTCTGTAGAAGTAAACTAATTAAAGACATAACAGTTTCATTGAATTTACAGAATAAAAGTTGTCTGGAGGTAGGGGTTTTTTTATGTTTATTGTTCTGTACAGATCTGTTGAGTAGTGTGGAGATTATTACTGCCTAAATACTGTGATTTTATTATTTAAAAGGTCTGCAAAATATTTTTTTTCTGAAATGGCTCCAAATTTTCGTTAAAAGTTTGGTACAGACTTTTTGATAGACTTCTTTGTAGCAATAGGACAAGGGGTAATAGTATTAAACTAAAAGAGGGTACATTCAGACTAGATATAAGGAAGACATTTTTTTATGATGAGAGTGATAAAATACTGGAACAGGTTGCTCAGAGATGTGCCACATCCCTGGAAACATTCAAGGCCAGGTTGGATGGGGCTCTGAGAAAACTGTTCTAGCTGAAGATGTCCTTGCCCATTGCAGAGGAATTAGACTAGATGACCTTTAAAGGTCCCTTCCAACCCAAACCATTCTATGATTCTATACTTTCATAGAAGCACTTAAACATTTTTCAAAGACAGCATGATGGTGAAAGAAATACTGTAATTTAAGAAGCTAACCTTGGTATTATTCTCTTATCTGTAGATAAATTATGAATTAGACAATGCAAAGATGAAATAGGAGTTATTAAAAAGTGAAAATATAGAAAAATGGAACAAAAAGAAACAAAACCATACTTAAAAGTCTATTTTTAAAACAGTAGAAACATAAGGTATACCTGTTAACATCACTGGAGTAATTTGTAAGCCACTGAGTAAAAGCTTATGAATAAGGTTGATTTTATCAACTGTGTAGATACTGAAGTAATTCTGAACCTTAAAAGACTTCTGTATATATATAATATATACTAAGTGTGCTTGAAATTTGAAAATAGTCTATAATAATAATAGGTCCCTTGTTAATATTACCCCTTTCTATTTGCTTAGTTATTTTCAAAATAGTAATTTTTCATCAAATTACACATTAGTCAATATGTTTGGTAAGTATAGTGAAACAAAAGCCTTATACGTATCACAGAAAGGGGTTTTTTGAGGAGCTGGATATAGCAAAAGAAGGGAAAGTTGATTTCTTGTTCACAAAAATTGCTGAGGTCAGAATTACATTAGATGGAAGAATACACTTAATATATTTTTAATGGTGTTATTTCCTTTCTGACTCCAGTGAAACTGCGAAAAAGAATTAATTTTAAAGTCAACTGCATCCAAGTTAGTCACACGATTTGTGGTGGGTATTTTCATTGATTGTGTAAACAGAAACTGAATGAATGTGTAATTTAGTGTCTTTGCCGCCTGGGAAATCCCAGGGAAGAACATTTTGTTCTCAAGTGTCATTTCCAGTTTACAGCAAAAACGAGTACGATTGTTATTCTAAACATCCACTGTCTGGATGGAGGAGAAACAGAGGAAACAGAATCAACTTAAGAGAATGTGAATGCCCAGGCTTGCAGATGTCAGCCCTGATACTGTAAAGACTTGAACCAGAGCTTCACTTTATGCTTTGTAAGCAGCCTTGGTGAATTTAGCTGAACTATTTAGAAGGCAAAAAGTTAAGTGAATATGCAAAGTTTTGCAGAATAATGAGTTTGGGTGTATTTTTTATGTTTTTTCCCTAGGAAGTTGCAGCAGACCATTAGAGTGGATGTTTGTTTGAGAGGACAATGGATCTGATTTAAAGCACAGCTTTGTTTTGGTGTTTTGTGGGGTTTTTTTCAAACTGTCACTTTACCTCGTATCAGTTATAGAGTGTATTTCTGTGGGTTTCAAAGTAGCTTTTCCTCTTGGTTAGATTTTGTCATTATTTATTGCTTTGGGTTTTTTTTTTCGCAAGCAAGGTTTCAGAGTAATTCAAATAGAAGTATAATTTAAAAAAATTAGAGTATTTCAAGTTACTTCAATATTAACCAGAAGTGGTATTAATATATTTTTTAAAATAATTATGATGTCGGTGATAAAAACAATGAAGCAATATGTATTTTTTCCTAAACCAGAAATCTAAAACTTGTCCTAGAGCTACCTAGTTCCTTCTTACATCTACATAAATGATAACTAACTGAGATACAATGTCTATAAGACAGGCATTGTGAATCCCAGTCTGACAGACTGAGCTACACTTCTTGGATACAGATATTTTTTAATGCATCCACACTTGAGATGTCTCTTATTAAAGTGACTGTCCTAAGTGATGTAAACTGTTTGGGGTTTTTTTTTGTATATAGGTGGAATGGATCCTATTAATACATGTCACATAATACTCCTTACTTCTTCATCTTCACTTACAGTGGGAACACAGTTCTACAGGCTTTTCTTCTATGAAGTAAAGAAAGGCTTTTTTCCACTTTATTTACCTCAGAAATAATAGCATTATATTATAACCATGTTTATTTCATAAAGCTTTGGGCGTATCTGCCTTGTCAGGTAGATTGTTAGCTAGGTTAATAATTAGCTAGGCATGTGTTTTAAACTGGTGACCTGTCTTTGGTGGCGGCACTTGATTTTATGTAGCACACAGAGCAGTGTACACAATGCAAGGGTAGAGTGGTTGCTCTTGCCTGTAGTTTGTAGTATTATCCACATTTTGAGGTGAGTATGACTCCAAGTGAAACAGGCTGAGACAATACAAGGCTGTTGTTAACAATTAATAATTAATATATTTACATATGCTACTTCATTATTAGTGATGTATTTCTGCAAATTAAACATACTAGGACCAAAAGTAAGTGTACTCCATACATATCAGTATGACATATTAACAAAACAGGGCTATCCTTCGATTAAACACCACCTAAGGCATGTTTAATTTTATTTTCCTATTTGGCTACAACTGCAATTTTAACACCTGAGAGATCTAACTTTACTCATCAAGCTGATGAAATGTTTCTGAGTGATTTTATTTAGGCAGCTCTGCTTGCTTTGCTCCTGTCTGACACTATTTTAGGCAAACTTCAAAAGATGGATTGTAATGTGTAAGTCTGAAGTCTCAAACAGGAATCAGATGACCTTTTTTTAGTGTCTGGACATATGATATATCTGCGAAATTCTTGAAAGACCTTTCTGACTGTAAAGAATCTTCCATAGACTGATGTATTCTAGAGCATTGCTACCATTTTGCTGATTTGCATGTTAACCTTAATAATTAATGATTTGTAATCAAACGTAATATGAGACCAAATTCTGTAGAGGACTGCTTTTGACTTTGTTAGTAAAATTATATTGTGTATATTTACCTGCTACATGTACCAGGAAATCTGTATTGTGGTTTTCTTTTACATATTGATTCATGCTCACTCTTTCAGGAAAGGAGTGGTAAGAAAAAGACTAGTGTCCAAAGAGAAAATGCATAGTATTCAGCCAAGTTCAGTTCATTCTTATGGTGAACATTAATGTAGAAGTTTACATGTGCAATATCTGGTTGCATACGCTGTGTTAAGGTGTAGAATATTAATAATAGATATCATGGTAAAATAAAGATAATTTCCCTGGGAATTTTAACAATGAGGGTAACAATTTAAACAAGAATACTACTTTGCTTTCCCTTTAATCACATTTTGGTTGTTTTATCACTCATTTCTCACTTCTACAGGACGAGAAGAAAATGAAGAGAAGAAAAAAATATGGGAGAAGCTATGTGACTTACTATGAATTAAAATGAATGCTAGAATATTCTAGCATTTGAACTTCTCTCTCCTTGGCAAATTTTGAATGGGAAAAAAATAAACTGTGATAATTTTTACTGAAATTGCACTCTGAGAAAAATGTTAAGAAATTGCTTTTTTAGTAACTATTTCCATTAATATGGAGTCATACAATCTGAGTTAAACAAGCTAGAGGAAGAGCTGAAGACAACAGATTTTGTATAGTTTATTAGCTTGCTTTGGTAGTAACAAAATGTTTTATCCTTACTATAGAAGTATTAGAAAATAGAACTATATTTAGTATTTCTGTATGTGTCTTCATCATTCTCTTGCAGTTTATCAACCCTAGCTGCCTACTAAAAGATAGGTCCAGAGTAAATAAATTTCTGCTCTACCATAGTATGGTTTTAAACCATCTAATATTATTAAACCATTCTAATAGATATTTGTCTAACTTATCTTTAAGATCTCTGGTGATAGAAATTCCCAAAACTCCTTTCTGAGAACTATGATAAAAAAGAGAAATCTGAGAACTCCCTTATTCTTTCTGTATAAAGTGGATTTTCAGTTTCTGTAACCTGAATCTTTCTTATTTCAATGTATATGTATTGCTTCTTGTCCTCTCTTTGGAAACAGATTATTCCATTTCTCTATGCATCAATAATTACTGATTCTTTAATCATTATCTTCCCTATGCTCCCTAATCTGGACTAAAAATCAGAATTATTCTATTCTTTTGTAGACTTCCAATTGTGGACAAAAGTGGAAGATGTTGGAACATCTAGGCAATGAAACAAGAATAGCAGCCTGAACTAAACCAGAGGAATCTATTTAAACTTTACAGCTTAATGACACACCTGAGAATTTCACTCCAGAATCACATAAATTGATAGGAGTTTCCTGATAACTCTTTACAGGCACAGACAGTTTGAAACATATCTCACTATGCAGGAAATATAAGAAAATACATACCAGGGTTGTGGGAAGTGTCATCTTTGTCTTCTGCCATGAATTAGGTCAATGAGAAGCTTATATTCAACACTTTTAAAATAGATTCAGCTGCATTGTTTAGTAGACAACTCTGACAACTCCAGGTCTTGGTTGTATTACTTTATCCATTATTCCTTCTTTAATTTCCTTTGGGAATATTATCAGAAAATAATGTACTGTAACAAATGCAAAGAAAATCTCCTGATCAGCTTGCATAAGGAAAAAGAAAACTTGCAATATGGCAGATTCTGATGTGAGAATTTGTTGATAGAAATCTCAACTCTGAAGTCTTGCAGGAGTCAGTCTGCCTGGAAAGGTGACAACTTGCACAAACAGCAATCTTGTCTTCTTTTCCTGAGAAGTCAGAAACATTTAGAAGACAAAAATGAATCTTCAGGTAAAAAATTATGTTCATGCAGTTAAAAACAATTATCAGCATAGCTGTGTGTTGTACATGTTGCAAGAGGAAAGAATGTGTAATATTTCATTTGATGGAATGGGAACCAAGAAAATGTGATAATCAATGAAGGAGAGACATCTCTACCTGCATAGGTTAGAAATGAGAATACTTATTTTTATTGGGTTAGGGAGATTTGGAATAAAACAAGTTTGCTGATAAAGAATAAGAAATGGAAAAAATAGAATAAGAAAGAAAACTGAAAAATGAACAGAACACATGGAAGACTCAATGTAGAAGAAATGAACTAAGAAGCACTTTGGTGTAATGAATATATTTAGGGTGAGAAGGCTGAGGTGATAAATAAGGCAAGAGAATGAAACTTTCTGGTGAATGAAACAGAATTAGTCTGATAATCCAGTAGTAAATAGGAAGGAAAAGACGTACCGGGTGAGGAAAAATGCTCAGGAAACAAAACATTTCTTTTAAAGGAGTAAACAGAGAATTAGTTTGGGTATAAATTATAGAATCATAGAAACATTTTGGTTGGATAAGACCTTCAAGATCGAGTCCAACCATTAACCTAACACTAACAAGTCCACCACTAAACCATGTCCCCAAGCTCCATGTCTACATGCCTTTTAAATACCTCCAGGGATGGTGACTCAACTGCTTCTCCAGGCAGCCTTTTCCAATGCTTGACAACCCTTGTAGTGAAGACATTTTTTCCTAATATCTAATCTAAACCTCCCCTAGTGCAATTTGAGGCTATTTCCTCTCATTCTATTGCTAGTTACTTGGGAAAAGAGACCAATCCCTACTTTGCTGCAGCCTCCTTACAGGTAGTTGTAGAGGGTGATAACATCTCCCCATCCCTGTCTTTCAGCTCAGGAGACTGGGTTCCTGGAGAACAACTGGTCTTGCTACTAAAGACTGAGGCAAAGAAGGCATTAAGTATCTCAGGCTTTTCCTCATCCTTAGTCACTATGTTTCCTCCCACATCCAATAAATGATGGAGATTTTCCTTAGTCCTCTGTTTGTTGCTAATATATTTATGGAAACTTTTTAAAATGTCTTTTACAGCAGTAGCCATATTAATTTCTAGTTGGGCTTTGGCCCTTCTAATTTTCTTCCAGCAAAACCTCACAAAATCTTTGTAGTCTTCCTGAGTGTCCTGCCCCTTCCTCTCAAGTTTATAAACTCTCTTTTTTTTTCCTGAATTCCAGCCGAAACACTCTCTTCATCCAGGCTGGTCTCGCCTGCCAGCTTTTGTCTTTTGGCACATAGGAACGGCCTGCTCTTACAACTTTAAGATTTCCTTCTTGAAGAATGTCCAGCCTTTCTGCATTCCTTTACACTTCAGGGCTGCCTCCCAAGGGACTCTGTCAATCAGGCCCCTATACAGGCCAAAGTCTGCTCTCTAGAAGTGCAAGGTGACCTTGTCCTCCTTACTTCTCTAAGAAGTGAAAACTTTATCATTTCATGATCACTATGCCCAAGGTGGCTTCCAACCATCGCATCACCCACCAGTCCTCCTCTGTTTACAAACAACAGATGAAAAAGTAGAATGAAGAAAGAATGGAGGGAAAAAATCGTAGAATTCTGGAAGGTGATGAATAGGCTTTTGGAATATAAGGTAAAAGAGGAGATGAATCTTGAAATCAAGAAGAAAACAAAGTGATGAAAAATTTTAAGGAAAAGAAAATTAAGAATAATATGTAAAGAGAGAGAAAATTCTGTGTCTTTATGTGCGTGTGTGTGTACATGAATACTTACATGTTGCATGTATAAAGGGAAAATTATTGTAAATTGCTTTATCCTCCCCTCTTAAAAAGTCTAAATGGCTTAGCAGTTGAACAAATGAAATAAAAAGAATGTATGTCTACAGAAACTTTCACAACTGCAGAAAATAAAAAAAAAATATCAGAAAGCTCTCACCATAAAAAGAAGCTGACATTATATATAATTTCTTAGAGTGTAATCAGGTGAGCTTATGCTTTTCAGAAAAGGAATTTAAACCCAAGTTGTAATATATACTGTATACTGCAAAGGAAGTCCTTCCCGCTTCAATATATTTTGCTACCTTTGTGTGATTGGAAAAGGATCCTTAGCTAAACTGTGGGCTAGGGTGTTTTTCAGAGAATGTAGTGATATTGCTGAAGGCAAACACCTTCTCCTGTTGTCAAGCCCTTTGGCATAATGTGTTCACCATGTCATTTTCTGCATTGTGCTAGGACTCTTTTCCCTCTCTAAAGCATTTTCAGGAGTTTATATTCAACCATGAGGTCAAGATTGCCCAGGCTTATGTTTGGGAGGAAAGCAGTTTTTCTGTCAGCCTCGATTTTGATACAGTGATTGATGAGTTACACTGAGAAGAATGTGATAGCCTTGTTTCACTATGACAATAGAGTGGATTTCATTTGAGTAAATCTAAATAAAACAAACAGTGAGAGAACAATATCCAAAAAGCTCTAGGGTAATAATCTTTTATGTTCTTTTTCCTCTCTTTCTCAAGTGGAGAATATCTCTCTTCTTTAATTTTTTATTTTATTCTTTTTGGCACATAGTCACAAAAATTCATATGGTGCAGAATTTAAAAAGAACAGGTTTGCAGTAGTGTGACAAGCATAATGGTGCCAGTTAGCATTTCAGAACTGAGAGATGACTGGCCATCTGGGAAAAGGGGTACTTTAAGGTCAACACATGAATAAGAAGAAAAGCTGAAATGCACTTTTTTCATCTACAGTAGATATGCTGCCAAAAGATTGATATTAAAGTGCAAAAATCAAGTATTGCCTGTTCCAGCAATAATTCATTCATAAGTTTCAGAAGGTCTGTCACATTACTTTTGTGCCAAGCACGTGTCTCTAGCGGAATTACAAGCTCCTTTCAAGCCAGTGTTATTTAGTTCAAAGGAAAGATTGCTTTGTCACTATTTAAAACATCATTTGGTGTAGGTTGCAGTCCCCCATCAACAGAAAATGAAGTTGATAATGTGATAGAAAATTAACCTTATTAGTAACAGCCTAAAATTGTGCAAATTGTCTGCTGCCCAGAGGAAAGAAAAAATCTTATCCATACAAATTTTGCTAAGCCTGACCAACTTTGTCAGTATAATGTGGATTTCACTCTAGATATTGTTACTCATTTGTTACTAATTTGTTACTCTAGACAACTCTCCTTATCAAGGTACAGTACTTTCTGAATTTTCACATGAGATACATACATGTAAAGGGTTGTACTTGTGCAAAAATAAAGTGAGTGCAAAACTCTTCTGTTATTGGTAATCATACACCATAAAGGTTGTCTTGATCTGATTCTTCTATGCCTATGCATATGCTTTCTTTTTTTTTTAGTGAAATCAAGTCAAATGATGTATTTCAAAGTATATTTGTGTTTTATATGCAATTGACAATGAAGTAAGAACCTTTCCCATCAAAGTCATTATGTCAGCCTAGATGAACAATGACTCATTTTTTTAATCTCCTGAAAATAAATTGATCAGTTTAACTGAAAAGAGAAGGGTACTTCAGTTCAATTCCTCCAAATTAAGTTTCCATGATTCCTAAAGAGAGAAAACCTTGTCTGATAGTTAATTTCCTTAACTTTGGGAAATAATTCCCAGCTTTATAGACACTTATACAGGTACACATTCATCTTTGTGCAGGCTCCTTATATTATGAAATGTTAAGTTAATGCTTAAAAGAGATCCCAAGGAATGAGTAAATCTGGAGTTTCTTAACGCAAACAGTGAAGTTGGACCTGGAGTTATTTTTGTGAGATTTTTTTGAAGTCCACTGTTACTTGCCTGTTTAATTATTTCATTCACTTCATATCTTGCCTTTTATACAGGAACAGCACATCCTTTTTTCTCTGTGTATAGAACTAAACACAAATATGTTTGTTGTTCTTTGAACTTGTGGATGACTGTCATATATTCAGAAGTCATAACACAATCCTGAGCTGAAGAATGGGGTATGGCTGCTTCTAAGTTTCTTGTTACTGTGAAACACAATCCCTCTTTAAGAAAGATGCCTGAAAGGAAAACCAAATAAATTAGCCTCTTCCCCTCCAACAAAAGAAATGTAAGTATTATTTTTCAGATTTCCTGTAAGATATAGTTCAGATCAGCCAAACAATGCTGAAGAGATCTCATAGCACATCAGAATAGTGTTCTCTCCAGAGTATCTTACAGAGTAAGCAGAAACCCTTTGCTGAGAACCAAGCTCTGCCAAGGTCTTATAGCCTTGCATTTGATGAGACTTTTCAATACACAGCTAATTTAGCTCTTATTCATGTGCAGTGAATCCTTTCTCAGTTGGGCACTTTATGAGCTTAGCAAAAAGTCTACTGTGTATATTCAGTCCACAGTTTTCAAAGGCTTATCACTCTGTCAAATCTAAATGGATTTCCTATAGGACAATAAAAGGCACTGCTCATCACGGAAGGTTATTTTTTAAAGCTTCAGATTTCAAATGAACTTCAGTTCTTTTGGCTAGAGACTCCCTGAAAAATAAATAGCTATGAGATTTAATTATTTTTAATGTAACAATGAAAAAAATCTTCTTTTTTTCCTATTCATTTCATGTTCAAATGGCTAACTAATTACTGCAGGAAAAAAAAAAAAAGAAAAAGTTAAAATAGACAAAATCAGCACTGGGCAGATAATTCTAGTCTTTATAGACAATGCTTCTGTCAGTTGGGCATGAGTGAATATCAGGATTAGAAGATAAACTTTTTTTTTTTTTTTTAATGGTAAGTGTTATGTCTAATAAATAACAAAATATCTGTGGATTTCCATATTTTTTTTAAAAAAATCACTGAAGGTTCCTAAAGTATAGTCATGCTATATAGTGTGGTTTCTGATGCATATGTGAGAAAACTTTTAGTTTTCTTGCAGGATGTTTTCAGTCACCTATGAAACTGCGTTCTGTCTTATAAGTTTTGGAGTGTACTCTTTTTCTTACAGTGCTGGAGAATTTTGCTTCACTCCAACTCAGAAGTCAGTGAAATGATATTTTTAGAACAAAAGTTTACATGGCAATGAGGAAGTTTCGGTTTTAAAATGGTCTACTGGCAAGGAGAAAATTAAAAAAATATAGCAAAATAAACTAAACAATTGCATGTACAATATTCTGCAAATTCAGAAACAAAATGCTAAAAAAAATAGAAGCAGCAAAATATAAGAAAATACTTATTAATTGGACAATATCAGTTTTGTTAACAGAATGAGACAGAAACCACTGGGAAAATTAGCTTATATGCATGCAATTACATGCAGTCATGTAATCATGTGATCACATATTTAAGAGCAAAATGACAATTCCATCTATAGAACTGTAGAAAATAAGGGTTGCATACACAAGTTGAATTTGACAATTTCCCTTTAGAACTTGACTTTTTGACTTTAATAATGATGATGTGCTGAAAGTGTCATTTCCTAGGGTTTTGACTAAGTAAACAGAAAATGCTAATTTCATAAAAGTTAGAAAATGCAGACACACGATTCTGACATTTAGAGACAGTAGGTACCTTTGCTCCTTGAGCTTGAGAGAGCAAATGATGATATTAATAGATTATCAAACTCTTCTGAAGTAGATTAAGTAGAGAATGGCATTGAAAGGTTATTTCCGTGTAGAGGCTTGCAAAGAGCCACTTTCTTCATTGGTTTTACAGATTTTTCTAACATCACATTGAGGACTCAAGCATTTAATTTTATCCTGTGGGTGGGATGTACTTGAATAGTCACATTGTCATACTCTTTCTCTGTTCCCCACCACACGATCTTGATTTCAGTAAAGCTTTTGACAGTCTCCCACAGGATCCTTGCAGCCAGACTGAGGAAGTGTGGTCTGGATGATGGGATAGTGAGCTGGATTGTGAACTGGCTGAAGGAGAGAAGCCAGAGAGTTGTGGTCAATGGGACAGAGTCTAGTTGGAGGCCTATATCTTATCTAGTGGAGTCCCTCAAGGGTCAGTGTTGGGACCAGTACTATTCAATATATTCATCAATGATTTGGATGAGGGAATAGAGTGCTCTGTCAGCAAGGTCACTGATGACACAAAACTAGGAGGAGTGGCTGACACACCAGAAGGCTGTGCTGCCATTCAGAGAGACCTAGACAGGCTGGAGAGTTGGGTGGGGAGAAATTTAATGAAATATAACAAGGGCAAGTGTAGAGTCTTGCATCTGGGGAAGAACAAGCCCATGTGCCAGTCTTAAGTTGGGGCCTGACCTGTTGGAGAGCAGCATAGGGGAAAGGGACCTGGGGGTCCTGGTGGACAGCAGGATGACCACGAGCCAGCAATGTGCCCTTGTGACCAAGAAGGCCAATGGCATCCTGGGGTGTATTAGAAGGGGTGTGGTTAGTAGGTCGAGAGAGGTTCTCCTCCCCCTCTACTCTGCCCTGGTGAGGCCTCATCTGGAATATTGTGTCCAGTTCCGGGCCCCCCAGTTCAAGAAGGACAGGGAACTGCTTGAGAGAGTCCAGCACAGAGCCACAAAGATGATGGAGTGGAACATCCCCCTTATGAGGAAAGGCTGAGGGACCTGGGTCTCTTTAGCTTGGAGAAGAGGAGACTGAGGGGTGACCTCATTAATGTTTATAAATATGTCAAGGGTGAGTGTCATGAGGATGGAGCCAGGCTCTTCTCAGTGACATCCAATGATAGGACAAGGGGCAATGGGTGCAAGCTGGAACATAGGAGGTTCCACATAAATGTGAGGAAGAATTTCTTCACAGTGAGGGTGACAGAACACTGGCACAGGCTGCCCACAGAGGTTGTGGAGTCTCCTTCTCTGGAGACATTCAAAACCCGCCTGGACATGTTCCTGTGTGACCTGACCTAGGTGTTCCTGCTCTGGCAGGGGGATTGGACTAGATGATCTTTTGAGGACCCTTCCAATCCCTAACATTCTGTGATTCTGTGATTATATGCACAACATAAATATATATGGAGATACTCAAGGATTACATTTTATGTGCTTACTTATTATCTGTCTCTTTTACCTTATCTTTCTCCATACCATCATATAATGATTCCCACACTTTTTACTTCACTATGTTCTATTAGGACTAGAAGTTCAGACAGATTTTAAAGAGTTTTTCTGGTGCCAGTGCACTGATTATCTGTGTGTCTCTGTGCCCATTGCAAACTGGTACACAGGGCAATGATGGTACCAGATCTTACATATGGTGCTTGGCATTACAGCTGCCCTTGAACAGTTTCACCTCAGAATGAGGTGCACAGTGAAGATTAAACAAACAAACAAATAAATGATAAAAACTATTTTTTAGAACATAATCACTAGGTTTTCATGTCCCTCTATTGGACCTCTTTTGCTGAAAGCAGGGGAGTTGGACTAGAGGATCTCTAGAGGTCCCTTCCAACTCTGACAATTCCGTGATTCTGTGACTTTTGTTGTTGGGCTTATTGAAACAGTGCCTGAGATAGTAATCTCATTGTTCAGCAGTGATGGTTGCCTGGCTTGGAGCAGCACTTCTCTGTTTGACCTATACATTTACTGTGTGTTCCCAGTGGCATATTTCTATTCCCATTGCCTATTTTACACCATTATTATTTGAATTGACTAAAATAATAGAATAGAAAAGTTACAAAATATTATACATTATGATGATAATTTCATTTTGGCTTTTGTATTTTCCTCAGTTCACTGTCATTGGTATAGTTATTATAGGTCCTTCTGTATAATTAAAAACATTGATGAGCAAGAGTACCTGGCTTCACCAGTGCTGAGCACGGGGCACAATCACTTCCCTAGTCCTGCTGGCCACACTATTTCTGATACAAACCAGGAAGCTGTTGGCCTTCTTGGCTACCTGGGCACACTGATACCTCATGTTCAGTCAGGTGTCAGCCAGCACCTTCAGGTCCCTTTCTGCCAGGCAGCTTTCCAGCCATTCTTCTCCAAGACTGTAGCATTTCCAGCCTGTCCAGATCCCTCTGCAGAGCCTCCCTACCCTCAGGCAGATCAATACCCACCCAACTTGGTGTCATCTGCTAACTTACTGAAGGTGAACTCAATCCCCTCATCCGGATCATTGATAAAGATATTAAACAAGTCCAGCCCCAAAACTGAGCCCTGGGGAACACCACTTGTGACCAGCCGCCAACTGGATTTAACTACGTTCACCACAACTCTCTGGGCCTGGCTAGCTAGTGAGTTTTTAACCCCGCAAAGTGTATACCTGTCTAAGCTATGAGCAGCCAGCTTTTCTAGGAGAATGCTGTAGGAAACATTGTCAATGACTTTACAAAAGTCCAGGAAACAACATACACAGCATTTTCCTCATCCACTGGGTGGGCCACCTGATCACAGAGGAGATCAGGTTGGTCAAGCAGGACCTGCCCTTCATAAACCCATGCTGGCTGGGCCTGGTCACCTGGTTGTCCTGCACATGTCATGTGAGCACATTCAAGATGAGCCACTCCATCAACTTTCCCAGTACCGAGGTCATGCTGACAAGCCTGTGGTTCCCTGAATCCTCCTTCTGAACATTTTTGTAGATGGGTGTCACATTGACAAGCCTTCAGTCTCCTGGCACCTCCCCTGTTAACCAGGACTGCTGATAAATGATGGAGAGTTATGACCATTAACATTTTCAGAGATTAAGAAGAATAAAGCATAATTCGATTCTTAAATCTCACACTGCTTCTGCTGAAGAGATATTCCAGGTGATCTCCAGTCTCTTGAGTCTTCAAGAAAAGTTCTATGAAACAGGCAGCATTTACTACAAATGCATTGTGGCCATGGTGTACCAGCAAAACAAACAGAAAACTCCTAAACAGACTGTATGGCATTTCTGTGTCTGCTTAAGAAATTTATAGTTCAGAAAGGAAGCAGGTGTATATTAATAAGACATTGCAACTCAACAGAGTGTACCTGATGGTCATTCACCCATAAGTACTGGTTCTTTTGGGAATGTTTCATAGGTCAGAACAGGTCATGTTGTTTTCTCTATAAATGTCAGTTCTGAAAGTTCTTGCAGCGGTAGCTGAGAATATCCCGGTACAAACAATCCAGATTTCAGAGGGCAGTATGTGTGAATAAAAATACTGTTCACCAGAGTCCAAATGTATATTTCTGATCATTGTTCATGGAATTATCCTTTTCATTAATTTAAGCTGATGACAGTGATTTCAGTTTCTCTACAAGGCTAAGCTAGCAGTAATGAGTGGGAAACAGAACTTCTTTCTGTCTTCTGATACAGAAGACGGTGCTTTTCTGGATTTGATGGGATTTTTAGTGTTTGAGTCAGTGTGTGACCACCGAACTAGAAACAACTTCATAATCCAAAACTAAGTCAATTAAAAGATAAATGCAGAGGAAATAATTTGTCCATGTATGTGTGTGCGTGCGTATGTGTGTGTGATGGGAGTTTGGGGCTGATCCTGCCAAGCACTGCACATTCAGTCTATCTTCCAGCAGAGCACTGAAGCACACGTGGTTAATGGAGGCTGCATCTTTTGTGATTGAAACCTTAATGCAGTACTCTTTCATTTCCAGAGGGTTCAGTTTGTCCCTGGTCAGGTCACATATGTATTTTTTGGGATTCAGTCAGTTTTCAGATATTTCTCTCAAACTCCATCTGGAAGGGAAGAACCGTTCCAAAAGGGAATATGAGACAATATTCTCATAAAAGCTGTTAATAATTTATGCATGCATTTGACCATTTTAACTTTCAAATTACAATGTTATTTTATTCTCACATTTTCTCTCTCCCACAATCACCGAAAACAAAGCACAATTCTTTAACTGCTTGATCATTTTTCTCGTTTGTATGGATTTTTCCCTACATGTATTCCTACCTTATATTAATAAATTACACTTTTATATAAAAAGCCAATATTGTTTCTTTAACATTTTAATAATTTCAAAATACCTTGAGGGCATTATTTCTCTGAAGCATGTGTATGACTTTCAGTAACCCCTAATGAGTTACTCTTGCTCATCAAGGTGAAAATATGCTCTATAGTGTTGTATCTAATTTTCTTTTTCCTTCTTTGTCCTTTTCCTTAGCTAACTGCTTTGTAATGAGATGCTAATGAGTGTATGACAGAATATTTAAAATTAAAAAACTCAGAAATCGAGGTAGCTTAACACTTAAATCAGTCTTTGAATATTGTAATACAGCACGGCAAGATGCAGCAATACTTCTTACAATTTTTAGTGTAATTTTAGAACTCTTCATCTGTCATGTTCACCATGAGAAGAAAATTATTTCTTCAGTCCAGAATAAGTTAGAGTGATCCCAGTTTAGGCTGTGCTCCCTTGAGAAAGGATCACTTAACTTCCATTTTGATAATGTGAAATCTTTAACCTGGGAAATGTCAAACAGACTATTTCTTTCCCAAGTATTACCCAGGTGAGCTTTTCCCAGTTCACATCTAACCTTGCTGTCAGCTCTTTTTAATGGAATCTTATCAAACAATCTTCATTCTCTCCTGCCCAGCATGTGATCTTCCTTCAGTTTTCCTAAAATGAAAATAGTGAAATCCTCTGGCACCTATCTCCTGAACTGACATGAGATCAAACCCAACTATTATTTTGAACAGTGAGGCAAGAATTAATGGAAGGAAAGTTTAGTGGGCAAAGTATAGAAGCTATTAACTTTCTGATACTTTTTTATCTTAGATTTATTGACTCTAACTTCAGATCTGAAGCTAAAGTTATATGTAGCTGGTTTTAAGTAGGCTCAGTCTCTTTTTTGGATTTTGCAATCCGATACTGCAGGTCAGGCCTATCTGAACTTTTCTTTCACAAGTCCAGATGAGATCAGATAAGCCATTTGTGTATTTTCATGATCCCATCCTGGTGCACATGACACTGTAACATACAGATAGGATAGTAATAGCATGTATGAATGCATATATTAGTCTACATCTTACTTTCACCCTAATGTCTGAAGCACTTTCAGTAGTGTGGATACAGTACCAGTCCAGGGTCACCAAGTCACTTCTTTTCATAATTTTTTAATAGGTCATTTATCCAAGTCATCTAAAAGAAAGAAAATATTATAAGGTAGAGCAAAAATTCCTTTGTGAAACTTTTAGGAAGATCTCCTTTTCTCCCCACTTTCCCCCCCCCCCATTATTTTCAAATGGGAAATAAATAATTTTCATGATGTCCTCTCTAACTAAAGCAGGAAATTTCATACCAGTTGAGATTTATTTTTTTTTATCCCTAGCTTTTTTTCAAGAAGGTGTCCCATCATCTCACATGAATTCAATCAGTAAATTTTTATCATTTGTAGGTAAACCTTGACAGCCTTTCTTCCCTAGCCCAGAAGGATACCTTCTCTACTTTATTGTTCAGTGTTGTTTTCATTGCAACACTTTGCTTGTTATATTAATATTAACCAACATTTTCTTAGGACTAATCCTTGAGATCATTGAGGATACTGTCTTTTTGCTGTTTCCTAAAGAGTGATCTTAGATCTAGATCAAATAAAGGGTTTTCAGTTTCTTTGGCTTGCCACCAACTTGATGAGTTGCCAGATATAACTCAATTAATCTTGAGTAGTCTTCTATTATCCACCAGTAAAACTTGTATATAACTAGATCTGTGTATTTTGCACAAATGAAATAGAATTCTTGAAATAGAGAGCCTGAAAACACTAAAGAAATTCAGATTTAAAAAAGTTATTTCAGGTTTCCCAATTCACAATTCCTTAGAGGACATCAATTAACAGAACATAAGCATCCAGCAGGGGCTTTTTATTTATTTATTTATTTAGTTTCCTTTTTTAAAAAAATAAATATTTTAAATTGTCTTTTTTCAGGTATCTCATGTTGAACACTCAGAACCACTCAATTCTAAGGACTAATTTCTCACACTTAGAGGGTTGGTTTTTTTAATATAAAAATAAAAATCTTTGGGAAAAGAGAAAAAAAAAGGAATGAAAGAGATAGAAAGTGTAGTGAATACACTTAGAAACCTAACAATACAGACTTCCTCATTTTGAGCTGGAGCTGTTTGAATGTGTTGGATAAACATCACATGCCAAATATGGAAGCAAACCTTGGAAATGTGTTTGTCAAGCCATAATACTTCTGTGTTGTTGTTATTGGGTGACATTGTGTGTTAATGCAGAAGTTGAAAACAGTAAAATAGTGTCATACTATGGCTTAACATTCTAAGACATGAAAATGAAATGCTGGATTGTTTTCCTTCACTCATTTACAGTTAACAGCTGGATTCATTTCGATTAAGCTAAATTCAAAAATGGAGTGCTCTGGCAAGAGAGGAAAGAAAGATAACTGACCAAAAAAGCCAGAGAATTATTCCTTTAATATTTGATTTGAGATTTGACTGAAGAATGAAATAGTCTGGGGGGGACGGGGGGGGGGAGGGAAATAAATAACCGAATGAAATTTATTTTAAAAATAGAGAATGGACCTCAAACTTATGTAGCTGAGAAGAACGATGAAAGCAAATGCTTATTATTCTAGATTGCTTTCTTTACTTTTGTATCATTACTTTTCTTATAAATAAAAGAGTCCTTCATAGTGCAGCATGTCTATTGCCGTATAGGACAGACTACTTGGTGGCTTTTAGTACATTCATTAGGTGCTTCCCTAAGTGTGACATTTTGTGGAGATTACCCTTTTAATGGTTTAATTTTATCATTTGATCCCTGGAACTGACTTGCTTCCTGGAATTAGATTCAAACACACATACATACATATATTTTTTAATATGTGTACATATCTGTGTATGTATATACGTATGTGTTTGTATATACGTTTGTATAGATGTATATGTTTATGTATATGTATATATATACACACATATATATGTACGTATATGTAAATGTACATATACATACAGCTTTCCATAAAAGAAGAATTTCTGAACTACTGCATCTGAGCCTGAGCCTAGAGGAACTGACAAAGTAGCATCATCAAGCAGCTTTGGATCTATGTGTCTTCAGGATGCCTCACCATGCAGATTAGTTTAAAATGCAGAATGGAGAAGCCCATAAGGGCTTTCAGGTCCTGGCTTTATTGCATAAAGCTTGAAATTTCTGAGAGATCACCTGAGCTCCTCAGAGATTTGCTATACTGTGGCTCCCAGGCTCTCAGACTGGAGGTTTTAATATGACCATCAGCACCACTGTGTAGACTCTCAACCCACAGGATTTTGGTAATTTGTCAGTTACTGCCCTGGTTCCCCAGGCACAGCCCCCTGGGCCAGCCATGCAGGCAGACCTTGAGTAGCCCTGAGTCAGCTGGGAGTTCCAATCAGGTCAGCTGACTCACAGGTGTATCCCATACCACCTAGTCATGCTCGTTATAAAAGGAAGGAGCTCAGTGAGGGTGGGGTTCCTCTTCCTCTCCCTGAGACTCTTTGTTGATGGTGCTCTGTTCCTGCTATGGGGCATTGAACCAGGCTGAGTAGAACCCTTTATGTTTTGTGTTGATTATTGTTTTCTGTTTTGTCATTCTGTTAAATCTGTCTGTAATTCAACTCATGGGCCTTCTCCTTTTTTTTTTTTTCCCCAGTTCTCCTTCCCATCTGGGGAGGGATTCTTGGGTGATATACTAACTGCTACGGTTTAGCCCTGAGTACTGGCTAACTGTACAGAGTTACCAAACAATCTGTTCCAGAACTGGGAATATTACAGCCAACTGCTTTCAGGGTCAGTGGCTCCAAGGCAGATTCATCACATAGACTGACCCATAACAAATCAATTGCATGAACTTGCACCAGATTTTGATAAACAAAGCTTTCAGGTTTCCTGTTCTGAAAGCAGGCTGGTCGATCTGTCCCAGACCTGCCAAACTTGGCAGCAGTAAATTGATTGTGCTGAAGCAGCCTGGCAGGACTGGAGTATTTGCCTTTGATTTGGCAAAATGTAGTCAAACCTGAGATGAGTCAAACAAAGCATTCAGACTCAGTGTAATGTGGGGTTTTTTTAATGAAAATATTTCCCTGGGAAATATCTGACCATCTGTACTCAAGTTAATAGAGCCTGTTCTCACTAAGGTCATGAATATGAATTATATGCATGTTTTCATTAATATGATACTCTAATCACAGTGGATTTTCATAAATGTAAAATCAGGGTTTTTACAATGCATGTAGTATTTCAGTTTTCAGCCAGCAGCTTTCAGCAGTCTTTTGTGTTATGTTTCCTTTTTTCATATATTTTCTGTCTGTATGTTACCTAAACAGAGCACATACTGTGCAGCTGTCTAGAATACTGTCAGCAGAACTTTTTTCCCTTTTTTCTACAGTGTCCAATGCTTCATTTTCTCTGGCTGTGCCTGAAGTGAGTAGCTACCTTTACAAATGAGAGTATTTCAGGTTGCACAGAGGTTGTCTCTGATGGTTCCTGGAGACCCCAAGTCCATCACCACATGAGAGCACAAGACTCCTACTTGGGTCTGTTCATGCATCAGAAGGAATCATCAGATCTGATTAAAGTGCAGAATAGACTGAAGCAGGGAAGATGAACCATGCTATATTAATCTGAAATTATGAAATATATTAAATATAAAACTGTGATCACTAGAAAAGAGATACTAACTCAAACCTGTGACCCTGAAAACCTCATCTGCTACACTGACCTTCATGCCTTTCCATATAGTAAAAAAATCTATCATTTTTAACTGAATAGCTTCATTCACTTGCCCATGCTTCATTAGGATTCATAAACAGTATTTCTTGCTTATTTCTCATCAAGGATTTTACTCAAACCTGCTTTGAAGTTTCCTTTTGGCTGTTCATCTAACATGAGAAAGATGGGTTGCTTTGGTTTTGGTTTTTTGGTTGGGTTTTTTTGATCTTCTCTTGAGGAAATCAACCTCTCGTCTATTTCTTAGATAAAAGCACATGGTGTGCACCCTGCTCCCAACCTGTCCCTGATCCTAGGGGAATAAACTTGCAATGCTAGGGTGAAAATAAGAGACAACTATTCTTCCTAGTTATGTAATAGTAATGCTTTCCTGTGAGAATCAGGAGGTCTTGCATTTTCATCCTAGCCCATAAAGGTCATACTTATACTAGTAAACTAAGTGTCCGGGCCATGGAATTGAGTACATGATGACTATTTAACCATTGACATACTCCCTGAAAGTTTTGGTTCATGACAGATAGCACTTTCACAGGCTGTGCAAAGTAGTGTGGAGAATAGCAAAGAACTAAGTTTCCGAGGTGACGTAAGGGTATTCCTGCCAAGCGGTATAGATGAGGTCTCCTGTATGAGGCATGAATGACAGTTTCATTTTAGCGATATTAGTCCTAGTCCATTCTGTTTACTAGCATAAACATAACCAAAACATCTGTGTGCCAAATGAAAGTCAGTGACTGAAATGCTGAGGTAAACCTTGGAAAATATAGCTTTCAGGCTTTCCACACCTTTTTGAAGGCTCTTGCCACAAGATTAAAATCTAACAGGCTGCTCCGTCTGGATGAGTGATATTTGTTACTCTATGTAAAGTGGAAAAATTTTCAATACATATCTGATATTTGCATCCTGGCATCCAGAACAAAGGAGATGATAGAACAGTCCTGCTGGGACATAACAAGTGAGAGTCATAGACTGTATCTTCTCAAAATAGAGAAGATGGAATTAAATGCAGTGTACATAGATTCCTTTTTAGCATGCACATTTTTGTGGATCCTGTTTTAAGATGTCTAACTTCTCTAATGAGTCATACAGGGAGCTTTATGTTATGATTCCATCCTTGGGACCAGTGTTTAAAAATTAGGTCCTAAACTCCCTTTGAATCTAAGCCAATGATACTTAGCATTTTTAAATCCCCACTGAATAATAATGAGATAGGAGAAGGAGAAAATTGAGTTTTAGTCATTCTGCCTAAGAATAAATCATAGCCCTGAGGATATATTCTTATAATACCTCAAACGGGAATTCATTGTGACTTTGACGAGTAAGAGAAAGATAGAGAAGTAGAATGCATCAAAGTATTTGAGCAATCTCTGAGGAAGCAACTAGAATTGGAATTATTCAATATGATTATACATATCCCAAAACTGTCTAAACGTAGACTGGTCTTAAAGCATACGTTATGGCCCAGTGGGATAACTTGGAAGAAAACCAAGCTTCAATAATCACACTGCACATATAAAATTTGCATTTAAATAACATTAATGACTTAAGTGTCAAAGTCATACAAAGAATTTTAAAAATCAAATAATAATAAAAGTCAATAAAAGTAAGTTCCTCTTTAAAAATAATGTGTATACATATCTGATGAGGTAAAAGAGTTGAACTTGCAAATATAGAATTTCTCTAAGAAAAATGTCGAATTCACCTCTTCACTAGACCCTCCCACACATATGCAAATTCCAGTTCTAGTGTGAGTTGGATGTTCCAGTTACAGCACGTTCTTGTTTCAAAGGAACAGGACTTCACGACTGGCGATTTAAGCAGATGAAATGTTATCCCTAAGCTTTTGTCAATTAATTTCCTTGAATAAATCCAAACTTCCATTAAAGGAACCCTCCTTTCTGCAGGAAAGAAGACTTTCTTAATCCTCAGGATTATACTAGTCAAGCACAAAAGCATTTACTCTGATCATCTGCTTTTGTGTAACTGCACTCTGTAAGCTCTCAGACAGAACCCTTGTTCATCCTAGCAATATTCCTTTTCCATTTCAGGAATCCTCTTGTTCCTCTTAGGAAAAAGCTTTTTTAGCCAGGAAGGTTTTTGCTATTGAGGATTCTCCTTTTTCCTTTTGAGCTGTCTCTAGCTCAGGAAGGTGAATAAACAGCCATTTCCTTTATTTTTTAGTCTTTGAAAGTCTGTCAACCAGCGAGAGCTGGGGGTTTTTTTGTTTGTTTGGCTGGCTATATGTACTTAGATACATTGGTGTCTTGAAATTCTGTGCAGTCGAGACTCAACTCTTCTTATAAGGCAGACCTAGACTCCACTGTCATTACAACAGGTTTTTTGTTGTTGCTTACAAACACATATTCAGGGCAATAGAATCACAGAATCACACAGAATGTTAGGGATTGGAAGGGACCTCAAAAGATACTTCAATTATGTTTTGTCACTCTCAACAGTCTCCTCTGGTCCATGTTGCTGACTCACTGGAGAATTTCAGTTCTAAATAACAGTTCTTTTGGAAAACTTGAAGACTGAAGGATCAACTTCTCTGAAGTGTGTGTTTTCAAAATGACAGTAAAATGAAGATGTACTAAAATTAGTGTTATATTTTATGAACATTCTTCTTTTGAGGCACAAATGATTCCCTGAAAATGTGTGGAAGCTTTGCGTTCAGCCCTTACCAAGTTGGTTGGCAGTGTTCATCTGCCTGAGGGTAGGAAGACTCTGCAGAGTGATCTGGACAGACTGGATCCATGGACCGAGACCAATTGTATGAGGTTCAATAAGGCCAAGTGCTGGATCCTGCACTTCGGCCACAACAACCCCATGCAAAGACAGAGACTTGGGGAAGAGTGGCTGGGACTTGGGGGTGTAGGTCGACAGCAGGCTGAATATGAGCCAGCAGTGTGCCCAGGTGGCTAAAAAGGCCAATGGCATCCTGGCTTGCATCAGAAATGGTGTGACCAGGGAAGGGATTATGCCCCTGTACTCATCTCTGGTGAGGCCGCACCTCGAATGCTGTGTTCAGTTTTGGGCCCCTCACTACAAGAAGGACATTGAGCTGCTGGAGTGTATCCAGAGAAGGGCAACAAAACTGGTGAAGTGTCTGGAGCACGAGTCTTATGAGAAGTGGCTGAGGAAACTGGGGTGTTTAGTCTGGAGAAGAGGAGGCTGAGGGGAGACCTCATTGCTCCCTACAACTACCTGAAAGGAGGTTGTAGTGAGGTGGGAGCTGGTCTCTTCTCCCAGGTAGCTAGTGATAAAATGAGGAGCAATGGCCTCAAGTTGTGCCAGGGGAGGTTTAGATTAGACACTAGGAAAAAAATTTCACTGAAAAAATTGTCAGTCATTGGAACAGGCTGCCCAGAGCAGTGGTGGAGTCCCCATCCCTGGAGGTATTTAAGAAACATGTAGATGAGGTGTTAAAAGACATGGTTTAGTGGTGGATTGACATTGTTAAGGTTAATGGTTGGACCTGATGATCTTGGAGGTCTCTTCCAACCAAGGCTATTCTATGATTCTGTGATTCTGTATTAGAGATCAGCGTGAAGAAAATAAAAGCATCTCTGACAGCGTGGAAATTTTATACAAAATTTTTTTCAGAGCAGAAAAGGTAAATTGTCAGGCATTTCTGTAATGTTCTGTTTCAATGTTTCCTGAATTGAATATGTCATGTTTCCCTTCAAAACCACTTATCACTCTACAGTATAAAATATAAAATATGAAGGTTGAATAAGAAATATTTATATTGATGCATTACTTAAAATTCTGAAGTGATGTTTCTCAGACTTTTTATATTCCATGGAATACTTAAAATTCACAAGAATCATCTAGCTGTTTTGGGAAAAAAACCATGCAACCCTCCCAAACTCTAGTGCTGGATTTGTGCCACCTTACACAGTATAGTTCAGTAGTGTTCATTTTCACATTTCTTAAAAGCCTGAGTTTTATGAGCTCACAGTAGTAAGCTGTTATCACCCTTTTCCATTCCATTTGTTTCCTTCCACATGACAGGGAACATATGGCCAAATACATGTCTTTAAAAAAACAAATACATTGCAATGGTTTCATATGCTGCTTCCATGGAACACAGGCTGAGAAACATTATTGTAGTATATTTTGAAATATTTTGTTTCGTTCTCAATCAGAGAACGAAAACAGATGTTGAAAACCTATGTGAAATACACTTTTCCTCTTGAGCCTGTCTGTAAGTGATTTCAAAATGTATTCAGAGGAATTTGGCTGAAAAGATAATCTTTACCATACTGATTATGCCAGTTATCTGCGAAGAAATGTCTTGAGTATTAGGTCTGTATTACTACCCATACATATCCATGAGCACACAGTGATGTAACTTAAATTTATTTCTACAAATTATGTCCAGAGAACAGCTATTTTGTTAATTGCAGCAAGCTGCATTCATCTCTGCAAGGCTGAGCAAATGAACAGCACAGATGCCCTTTGGCAACAAGAATGATAAGTGGCTTGTATGGTCCCTCCAGTACAGATCAAACTGACAAGAAGCAAAAGGTGGAAAACATAATGAATCTAGTCCATGTATGTGTTAGCTTTTGATGTGCTTGTCTGTACATCAATCAATACAAGAGACTGCAGCTCAGAGGAAGAGAAAACTAACAGCTGTCAGGGATGCTACTCTAGGACACTGTAGACATCATGCTGCATTCTTTCCTTGTATCTGCATAATCAGCTGCAAGGCAAAGAGGGGAAATATAACAGCTAAATGGGAGGAAATTTTTAATTCTATTGAAATACTCATTTTGTATCTGGTATGCACAAACGTCCATTATAGTTTGTCAACCCATCTGTAAGATACCAGTTTTGGAAAACAGGTCTAGTGAGGTCTAAGTCCTTAGGTTGTTAAATACTTTCTTGATACATAGTATGTGTGTTAGTCCAGCTTTCTTTACATAGGTACAGTCTTTTAGGGGACTGGCAGATTATGGATTGTCTATAAAGGCAGAGAATTCCTGTAGAAAAGCAAGATTTGCAGCTTGATATTCAGAATCAGAATCATGCAACTGATTGCTTTCTGTGACCAGACTCTATGCTTTTACAGCAAGGCAACATCATGATCAAAGGTCATCATGTTGGAGGTTAAGATTAACACCTAATAAAATGCCTATTTTACAAAGCATGGAGAAGAGAAAGCCATATCTCAAAACCTTCAATTTTAACACTGAATACTGGTTGGATAACCATACATCTTCCTCAACCAAGGTGGATATTGTCGAGTTGGCTCACCTGTGCTTAATTAGAAAAAAAAGGGGAAAAAAACCCCACTCAAACAAAAAAAAAAAAACAAAGCACACACAAAAAGCCCCCACTTTTGCCTTAAATCTCCAAATCATTTCAAGGATGCAAGTCATTTTAGATGACTTATTAAACAAACTACACATTTCTGTCTTAGTGCATGTATCATAATGTTTGAAATATTAACATTACTGTGCACTAGATTAAAATTATACACTGCATCTGAAGCATTAGACTTTGACAGGACTATGCTGGGTAAGTTAACAAGAAAGCACTCCATGGAGAAGATACTAAAACAGTCTACTAACTATGCAAGTAATTATCTTCATATGCACTTGTGATGTTTTAAAACAGCAGAAAATTTTATTTTACTCGTACAGCTCTGAAATATAGCTGATTAAAAGACTGAGCTGTAAGTATGAAATTCTATGCTGTCATTCTAACTCTTTACACCCAGGCTCTGAGAGAACAAATAACACTCAATACTCCAGTTGAAGACATTAGTAGAGCCTAGATAAGTTTTGTCATAAAATTGATTGAACTACTCTAATAACATTTATGTTATATAAAAAGCAACAGTCAAGATGTCTATTAGAGGGGATTTGAAAAGGCTAGATTAATTAAAGTAAGACAAAATATGATGTTTTGAGTCAGTTCATTGATGGTTCAAAAAATCATTAAAAACCTGAACCCATCTGAAGCTTTAAAATACTAAACTATTTCATCATTACTTGTCGCAGTTATTTTAACCATATTGCCTTCTTAGCTAGGTTATGCTGTTTTCCTTTTTTGGTTTCACTCTTCTCTGACTATAAAGGGCCTTCAAAGATGTTGAAAACAGATTATTTTGTAGAAATCCTCTCCTGCTAGGCTATCTGTTTGCATGAGGATATGTGGTTGCCACTTCTTGGCTTGCTCTGACTCATCTAGAAACTCACCCTTCTAATGTAATCCTTCTATGTATGTTAGGAGTAGTTACCTGTATTTTCTACCAAATATTTTGCCAGACAGATGCTGTGGTGACATTTACAGCAGATGCTCAGTCTGGGTTTTTTAAAATTTTTTGCATGATTTTTGAGACTAGAATTATTGGGAGTTTATCAGTATAGTACCATCCATTTCATGCCTATGCACATGTACAGTAAACCACACAGGTGCTCTACTAGGATAGCTTTATTGCTTATAACACATGATTTAATTGATGTGTCTTCATGTTCTTCCATTGAGACACAATCTGAAATGCTACATTAATAAATGATCCCTCTGTCTAAGGGGATTGACAACCACTGAGAGACCCTATGAAGCAACACGTGTGGTGACTATGGCTTGCTTTCTTCTCTATGGTTTTATTTCTATCTTGCTGAAAGTAATGTTAGGTCAATTTTTAAAAGTGCTGATAGCTAGAGATTATATTCTGTTTTCATGAAGATTCATATATATGTTTATATTTCCCTTTTTGTGAGACTCCAAACATGTTACTAATCAGGAAAAAAGACTGCAACATTCAGCAAATACTTTAAAACTCATAGCTTTTAGTCAATAGCAAACCATTATTTAGGAAAAAAAAAAAAAAAGCATATGCAGAGAATGACGGTAATGCAGGTAATTTATAATAACCTGCATTAATCAAGTTTTTAAAATAGTTACAATAGCTATTTCTTGGCCATTCACTCATTTATAATTACTCAGATAAGGAAAAAAAAGAAAAAAGGAGAAAAGATATTTTTATCACTGCCTTAAAGGAAATCTCTCCAGAAGGTCAAAAGACTTCCAGTTTTCTTTATATACTCATTGTTTGCTTACTACATCTGCAGAGACCTTCTGCTGTATCTTGCAATTAAAAATGTGTTCAGAGTTCATTAAGACCCTTCCTTGATTGTTTTCATAGGACCCTCTTGTGGGTGCTAACAAATATTTCTTTACCTTGAGCACAAAAATCACCACAAACAAACCAAAAAGTTCCATATGACATGGTGCATGCAGTACTGCTGTCAAACCTTTAAGCTCACCCTCAGAAAAAAAAAAAACAATGCTCTTTTCATAGCCATGCATTTAGCAACTAGGTGTGACATTAAAAAGACACGTAGGATTTCTGGTTCCAGAAATCACAATTCGAGCTACATGTAAAAAATTAATATTGGCTGAGAAATAAATTATCTTACATTTTTTTTTTTAAATTATTTAACCTACATTCAGCATTTTTTAAAAGAAGAAATTTTTCTAAAAATAAAATAATTAGAAGGCTTTGTTAAATCCTAAAAGAAGGGATTTTTAAAAATAAAATGCTAAAATGTATAAAAATAAAAATTTAATTACTTTTTATTACCTGAATTTGACATGAACAATTTTTATCTCTGTGTAATATTTTTTTAATTTTACTTACTATTATTTGGAAACAGCCAAACAAATAAAATCACATCTTTTATCTTCAGTAAAACAAATTCAGACTCTCATTCTATGATTCTATGGTTCATGACAACTGTTTTTCCACTTGACAGTTTTATTTTAGCAAATTATAGAACTCTACTTTTTTTTCTAGGATTTTCTAGAGGGATTAAGTCATGGAATGAGGACTGGAAGAAGGATAGGGGGAATGAATACTGGTATTGTGAATGTCAAGTAGTAGCTGCAGAAACTGCAAAATCTGGAACTGGATGCTCTTCGACGACATGAGGAAAGCTTGTTAAGAAAGTATATAAATTGAAGTGTGGCTAGCGGGACTTAGAGTTAAAAACGATGAGAGTTGGATTAATTTGGTTAGAGGATGAATTTAGATATTGGAACTAAGGCTAACAATATAACACTGTAAAAATATATTTTTGACCAAATGGGAGAACTGTGCTGGAGAATACTGACTAATTAGAAGATGACAGAGAACCAGGAAAAAGGGAAGGTTAATCTCCAGAAAAGCCATAAATCAAGACAGGGGTAAGGCAGTCTAGAAAAAGATCCAAAAGGGCAAAATATACTTAATTATATACCTCTTGGGCAAGAGTCAAAGTGATTTGGTAGGAATAGTGGTGCCGGGCTTAGAGGGTGAGGCAAGGTGGCAACCGGGAAAGATTTTGAATGTTGAAGTTAGAAATGAAAGGTGAATATTTATACTCACTGTGCAAGGATATTGGGAATAGGATTTGAGGGTGAGGGAATGAGCAAAATAAAACAAGACTTGGAATTGGATCATGATTTATAGTAGGGGAATATGCAGAAGAATCTGCTTATCTCTCACCCACTAGAAAGCTTTTGAGTTTTGTGACTTCTATCAGCAATAGGTGAGAAACAGAATGGCAAAATGCTTAAATGTTATTCATGAAGTAGATAACAATATGTTGCTGTTGTTAAGCTGTTCACTCGGCAACAGTCATTGTAACAGACAGGTGTCTTTATAAAAGCCTTTTTATTAAAAATAAATCTATAGTTAGAAACCACTAAAAGAACATAACAATATACTGCAAAGACAAACTTTGAGAAATGTCAGAGCATATGTTATCTTGAATTTTAGTATGATGATGAAATTGTTATTTGTGAGTGGAATTATATTTTTGCGTTTACTTCATTGCATAGGACAGATGTAGATACAGCAAGAAAGATTGTGCAGTGATGAAGGTTGTTATTGCTATATTACTTGCTTCAGAATCCGGGAATTATGCAATAAATAGAGTCCTCACCAGACAGAAGGTCACTCTCCTGATTTAGTTCTCTTAAAACTAGTTGGGATGAATTCTCGTTTGATATGCTTAGGACTTTATGAGATAGGAAGCAAGTAACCTAACAAAACTCTCTCAAAATGGTCACTTATTTTTATGAATAGTCAAATGTGAGATCTTTCAAAACAATTAGCTGAAGATGCTATATATTCACAATAGCAATTAAAACCAAAGGGGCATATGCTTTGAACACAGCAAGTGCTACATAATGAAAATTATTTCGGCATAAGAGGTTCCAGCTATCTCCTGCCAAAAATGTAGTAGTTATTCAATCTTAATCTTCCTCTATTTTGGTTCTTCAGTTATGAGATAAAGTTATACTGCTCCCTCACCTACAAAATGTATTTTAAAACCTTCAGATACTGTACTGATCTAGAATAGTCCAGAACAGCCTGGGAGATAATTGATAATCCGTAATCAGAACTGTATTTATATAACATCCAGTAAATAGACCCTAAGGTTATACTTTGAACAATAAAGTTAAAACAAACAAAAAAGAATATAAAGTATTAACTATCTAATGGAAACAAAAAATGTTTCATTTTCTACCAAATAAGAGAGTAGAGAAAAATATGGCAACATTAGAAAACATTTATAGAAAGGCTTCGAATACGGCTATAAAAGCAATTTTAATTCCCAATTTAATTTTTCTTTACATGATTTTTTCAAGTTTTAGAGTGTTCTTTTACATAGGCATAACAGTTATAAATAGTTGAATGGAATATCTGAACAATTTAGAGTAGCTGCTTCACCAAATTCACTGATTGTGATCACCTGCAACTCTGAGAAATCTAATGGTACTAAATAAGTAAGATATGCCAGGAAAATATGATACATTATTTTAAAACTCACATTACTTTTTTTCTTAGTTGACCTGTTCACCTTATTGCATCTCAGGGTTTTTTTTTTTTTGACTCTTATAAAGGATTCTGTTCTGATTCCTAACATTCGTACTCCCAGATTGACTGTTAGTGAAAATGCTGAGACAGAACAGCTCACTCAGGCAATTTCCATAATGATATTTTCCTTTTCCCAAAGGAATGTCAACTTCAAACAGGGGCAGATTGATGAGCATGCCAAGATATGTAGTGCAGAAGAATCACACATCGAAGAAATCATGCAAATAGAAACTGTTCAGAGCGTATTTCAGCTGTACATCTGGCTTTGGCTCCAGACTAACCACAGCTTTTTTTGTAGCTGTAGAATGAACGGATACCATAAATAAATTTGATGAAAATAAAAAATCAAGGACAAAATAAACTCAAATACTTGTAATATGTGTGAAAAACAAGTAATAGCTAGCATAGAATTTCCAGTTATGTTTCCAAAATGTATTTGATTTATGTTCTAACCTGGAGTATTGGGCTAAAGCAAGGTAATCTGCTGAGACAGAAGAAGGGAAATGTCTTTGCCTTGAAACAGAACACACAGTCTTTAGGATAAAAATTGCATATAAGTATCTGAGGACTGTTATTTGATGTACTTGTATTGATTTACCTGAGAGAGAAGTGAGTGATTTCCACTGTTAACTTTCCTTACTCAGGTAAATTCTAAATTGGTCCTCAGTCTGGATTAGATTGTGGTTTGAGACTGACTTTACTTGATCATTCAGGTATAAACTGTTGGGCTAGTTAAACAGTATCTTCTCTGTTGCTGTGGTTGAGGAGCCATTTCAATCTCATAATATAAAAATAACCTTACAGAAAGTTGCAATGTCTGGAGCAGAAAAGTGCAACAGTGAACCATGAATATGTTTATTTAGATATATATATATTGCTTGGTGTCAGGCTAATAATACACAAACACTATTAGGTTTCCAAAGTTACACTATACAAATAACATGACAATCGACATCAGGCAAAAGGATGGGCGAGGTAAGAAGGACCAAAGTGAAGGAAACAAACAAAAGATATTTTACGGTCTTACTAGGTTTGATCTTTTTGCTATGTGTATACAGTACCTAGAATAATGGGACCTGTGATTCATGTTTTTGGCTTGATAGAAATACTAAATGAGCAACACTTATAGAATATACAATTTTTTCAAAGAGGAAATTTGAAATCAAGAGCACAAAGTTAGTTACTCTTTTCCTGGGTAAAAGAAAAATACAATCATTACATATATATATTTTAGTTAAAGAAATCAGGTCGACATCAGAGTCTGGCAAACTTATTTCATTGCACTGAAGGGTACAGTTCCCTTGGCTTTAGTTGCATGTGATTTCCACGATCTCTTTACTCTATAAATCTTTTCCATCTTTTTATTTCATCATGTTTACATAGCACTTACCTATCCTCTTCTGGCCTATCATCAGGTATCTGTTCTAGCATTACACTTGATACACATCCAAACTATGAGAGCTACATTCTTAAAATCTTCTGATGTCTTCTTTTGTGTCCCTTTTTTAGCTTATTTCAGTTTTGTTTGTTATCCCTCCAGTGAATTTCAGTACTGCTTAAGTTCTTTCTTTTACACTGGATTCCACAAGCCATCTTCTTGAAGATGTTCTTTGTTGTTCTTTGAATTCCATAATAATAAAATAATTCCATAATTCCATAATAATAAAAATGGAGATCACTCACTGGGATTAGTAGGAGGATGCTTTAAAATAAAGTATTATTTTCACACAGTAGAGTGAACTTTTGGAGACTGTTGCAGTGAAGGATTTTGAAAACGGGCAATACAGAAGGTTATAAGAGAGATTACACAAATTTGTGGACAGTATGTCCATAACAAATACTTCAAGGAGTAGGCAAGGATAAATCTAAAAACCTTTATCAAATTACTGTGGGTGCTTGAAGACTATGGTGGACAATAGACCACAGATAATGGCGAGACTCATGTACTATCCCTAAACATCACCTTCTGCCATTATCCGAGATAGAAAAGTGAGTTATATAGACCATCCCACTGTATTTCTTCTGGTTTTTGATCACTATGTTTTCTCACTGAATATAAGACTGAGACCTTTACTCAGGCCATTGGGTGTTTTCAAAGCAACAAATCACAGAAGAGAATTTACTGTTAGCGTAGTGAGTATTCTATCAGATTAATCAAAATAGAGTCATATTTTAAGTCTACTTTAAACTAATAATTTGGCACATTGTCCACCTAATTATTGCTAATTCCTCTTAATAATGCAATTAAAATTGTTATGCACTGACTTTCTAGCCTATGTTCCATTATCTGGTATAATGACCACCCTACTTATATGTTGTTATGGCAAGTTGTCAACATCACTGTTTTTTTGCTGGGATAAGTAATATGTTGACAGTGAGAGTTTTTCCTGCTCAGTCTTGAGGGTTATTATTCAGGGTTATTGTTGTTCTTCTCAATCCTGTATTTGCTAATGAGTTGCACACCATTCATCCTTGATCCATGTGGTTTACTTACGCTAAGATTATGTATGCTTACTAGTCTTTTTTGTTTCTTTGGGGTTTTTTTGTTCTTGCTTTTTTTTTTTTTAAAAAAAAAATATATTACAGTTTATTTTAGGATAAGAACCATGTAATTTCAAAAGAAATAAGTAAAACTTGAGACAGCAGCAAGTTATATAATAATATGACTTTAAAAAGCTCAGAATCACAGCACAATCAATAGGCCTGACCATTCTGTCAGAACAGCTACCACAATCTAGACAATAGTCATCTCATCATAAAGCAAGTTGACACCACAGTAGAATTTTCTAAATAATTTGAAAATACATGTAAAATCAAGATAAAACATGTTCAAGATCAAACAAGTCCAGACAAAGCTCAGCAGATTCTGAGATATTGTATGGTTAATTACAGTTTTTGAATCCTGAAGTTTGTTACTAACACCCCTGTTGCTATTTAACCCCAGTCAGCAGTTAAGCCCCACACAGTCACTCGCTCACTCTCCCTCAGTGGGATGGGGAGAGAATCAAAAGAGTAAAAGTGAGATACTCATGGGCTGAGATAAAGACAGTTTAATAGGTAAAGCAAAAGCCATGTATGCAAGCAAATTAAAACAAAAGAGTTCATTCACTGCTTCCAATGGGCAGTCAGGTGTTCAGCCACCTCCAGGAAAGCAGGGCTTCATCATTCGTAATGGTTATTTGGGAAGACAAACACCGTCACTCTGAACATCCCCCCCTTCCTTCTTCATCCCCCAGTTTTATATGCTGATCATGTCATCATATGGTGTGGAATATGCCTTTGGGCAGTTTGGGTCAGCTGTCCTGGCTGTGCCCCCTTGCAGCTTCTTGTGCACCTCTAGCCTCCCCATTGGAGAGATATGAGATGCTGTAAAGTCCTTGATTTGGAGCTTAGCAACACCTAAAACATCAATGTGTTATCAACATTATTCTCATGCTAAATCCAAAATGCAGCACTATACCAGCTACTAGGAAGAAAATTAACTCTGTCCCAGCGGAAACCAGGAAAACTTGGCAACAGTAAATTCCCTTGGCCACAGGATTTACTAACTCAAAATTATTCATCCAGCTATTTCCTGTCTTAGGGACCTCTCTAATACCTTGTCCTACTCTTTTTCTTACTATTAGACTTCTGAACAGAGAAAATTACTGTTCTTCCTACTGCTTTTTACTTTGGTTGATTGCAGACCATTCTATCATTATTTATACTAGTTTTACAATATAAATCTTGTAACAGTAGGGGCTTATTGTCACTAATTTAATCAAATACATTGTTAACACTGCACAGACAAATGCAATAAAAATCTCATCTCAAGCAGTAGAAGATACATCTATTCTTTCACACAAATAAATTGTGTTAGTGAAGTAAAAAAAAAAAAAAAAAGAGGTACTGCTTACATCAATTCTGACTGGTTTTACTTTTTTTTTATAAGTCTGATGATTATAAATTGCACTGTTGTGTTGATTCCATCTTCCTTAAGTGAAATCTTGCCTGATCAGTTGGCCTTTGTAATGCTCTTTTTCTCTAGATACTTTCTGTAATGACTACAACAGGGATGTGTTCACATGAACTAATTACAAGTGACTTGTAAACCATAATGCTTACTTAATTTACATACTTTATCTTATTGATTAATCATACATGCAGCTGAATAATTCCTTAAGAGAGATGCTACTTGCTTAACTAGTGTGGAAAGAACGACCAGGAGTTGCTTACTTATTTCCCATCCACTTCTCCTCTCCCCTAATAAATCTCTATAGAGATGGAGTAGAAGTCCCTACAAAAAGTTCCATATTTTTCCACTTCTTACTGTTAATATACTACAATGCATAATTCATTATGAACTCCTGTAATTTAAATTACGTGTACAATAGTAATGATAATAACCCCTGGCTTTCCTATAGTGTTTTTCATTAACAGATTACGAAGTCTTTTGCAAAGAAAGCCAAAAGCTTTATTGTTATCAAAATAAACTGCATCCAAATAATGTTCGAAACAGAAAAATACACTAATCTGCTAAAAAAATAATCCTACACTAAGGCATTTCCAATTTTAGACAAAATTCAATGTGAAGAGAAGGGCTTTCCCCAGAGTATTGACTTGTGTGCTCAGCAATTTATATATTCATTAGTTACTGAAGAGAGACACATTCTATAATTTTTTTCCCTACTGGATTTCAGATTAACCAATGCTGATGCTTGTATATTTTTCCTAGGTGTTGCTGAAACAGTTAACCTTGTGAGATGTCTCTCTTGAAAAAAATTTCCTTCCGTTCATGACAAGGTAGGTGTCCTTCCTGATGTCCTGAAGAAAAATTCTGTAGTTTTCTTCTCTTATTTCTAAGGATTTTATGTTTCTACTGTATATGAGTATTGCTGTATCAGCCTTTCTTCCTCAATAAAATTATTGATTTATTTAAAAACTGAATTTGATTTTTAAGTACAGCAAGTATCAGACAGATGTTTTGTTCAATGACTTTTTTATATCATGCATAAGTGTGCTGCTACAGAGTTTATAACCAGGCATGTGACAGTTGTGAGTCTCAATGTCAAGGTAACAGGGAAGAGTAACTTGAAGGATGTTGAGTAAGGATCTGATGCTCATTTCCCTGACTGAGATGACTGAATAAGGCATTTTACCAGCAATCACCATAGCCTCCTATCTGCAGGTACTTTTTCTCTTGCGGGTCTTTAGTGATTCAGAGAACTGCTGGGTGGGAGAAGATACCTTTATACAGGCAATCCAAGAAGCTACTGGGCTGTAGATTTCCAGAACTAATTTCCAGATTAGTTCTCTCTCACCTAATTTCAATTTGATTTTTTCTTTATTGGTAGCTTGTAAGTGAACTAAAACTTTCTAAATACTACAGATGCATGGTTTTGTTTTCTTCTTTTTTCCACCATCTTTTGTAGGTTAAGACACTAATTTTGATCTGAAGAATGACATCAAAGTAAAGCTAAAGAACCACTGTGATTTTATTATTTTTTTTGTTAATAATAGCTGAATTGCACTTAAAAACTTGTTCTGGGAAAAAAGCTAATAACTATTTTGTTAATGTAATTTTATAAGTCTAATACTCCAGATTATCAAAATAATGTACAACAGCCTCACGAATACAGTTGTCCTCTCCCTCCTCCTCTCCTCTTCTTTTTGCAAACCCATCACTGCCTATGTGCATAAACAGCTGATATTAAGAGTTCTGTAATGTACCCCAGGGTGCCCAAAGAAGGGCAACAAAGCTGGGGAAGGGTCTGGAGCACAAGTCTTATGAGGAGTGGCTGAGGGAACTGGAGTTGTTTAGTCTAAAGAAGAGGAGGCTGAGGGAAGACCTCACCGCCCTCTACAATTACCTGAAATGAGGTTGTGGAGAGGTGGAGTGTAAGAAACCGACAGTCTGGGAAAAAGATGGAAAAGGATATCTCAACATTGCCAGGATGCCTCAACACTCAGTGATATGTCTCAACATTGTCTGTGTTTGGTACTCCCCTTCCTGCAGCTGGAGGGAGACTATTGTAGAAAACTGCCAGGTTCAGCATCCCCCTTCCTGCATCTGAAGGGAGATAAGCAGGACAATTCACACAGATACTACAAACAGGATGCACCAGTGTGCATGCTCCAGCAACAAGTAGGTCTTCAAGAGGAAAACAAAGGAGGGATGGAGATCACTCTTAACCACCCTCGAACAACCCCTGGAGTGATACCTGGTGCCTGCACCAGTAGGCCAGACATATGCAAGGCAGCGTGTGGCAGAAACGCCTACCCAGAGTAAGTAGGTGGAGAAAGAGGCTAAATCTAGTAACAACAGCTCACAACTAATTTGAAGATCTCCCCCACTAAACGACTGGACTTGTGAGACATCGCTGGATCCTTGGTGGTAAAACGCCCCCCCCATCTGCTCTCTCTCTCGTAATACTGCTTATTCTTATATCCGCTTCTTTCCCATTTCTCTTTAATTTTTAAGTACACAAAACTTTATAATAAACCATAGAAAGTCCGTGACATTTGACCTTGTTTGTGTCTTAATTTCACCGCTGGAATCAAAACGAATCTCCCTTGGCCCCAATCCGGTCAAGACTTGGGGATGGGTCTCTTTAACCAAGTAACAAAGGAATAGGACAAGAGGTAATAGCCTCAAGTTGTGCCAGGGGAGGTTTAGACTGGATATTAGGAAGAATTTCTTCACAGAATGGGCTGTTAGACATTGGAACGGGCTGCCCAGGGCAGTGGTGGAGTTCTCCCCCCTGGAGCTGTTTAAGAGTTGAGTTGACATAGTGCTCAGGGATATGGTGTAGCTGAGGACTGTCAGTGTTAGGTTGCTGGTTGGACTCGATGATCTTCAAGGTCTTTGCCAACCTAGATGGTTCTGTGATTCAGTGATTCAGTGTTTAGATATATTTCCTTTGTATCTTTAAATTTCATGATTCAGTTATGAAAAAAACTGGTAAGGTTAATAATTACAGTTTAATTTATAATCTAATTTCTCTTACGTTTCAAAAGTATCATGATGTCTAAATGCCAAACAGATAGAGATGATTTCAAAGTTTGCCAATGTATCTGAGAGTCTGTATCAGTAAATATTAATGTCTCCTGACAATTACAGATTTGATGATCTGACTGAGCTCTATTTTCATCAGAATAAGAGGCATTCAAAAGTAGTTTTCCACTGCCTTTTTGCTTTTGATCAGCTGAACGTATTAATTTTACTCCTCCCTAACTAAATGAGAGGCGTTTCATTTGTGGTTCACACATTCAAGAGGCAGTTGTCATTTTTATTGATCTTCCATTATTATTGATCATGGTATTCAGGAAAGGGAGAATTAAAATTGTATATGTAACTGCTGCACAAGACTTTTCTCTGTAGTTAGCTTTTTGTTCTATCAGGTTTTGGGTGTTTTTTTCACACACCATTTCCACTGATGGAAAAATATTTTTATTTGACTTTTTAATGCATCAAAATTGCTTTTCACTCTAATCTTTCAAGCAGTTAAACCACTTACAATTTTGAATGCGGTATGTGTCTTGTAATTGCTCTACCTGTTTGAGCTCTTGAGCATGAATCAAAGGTGCTAACATTTCTTGTAGTATCAGAGTGCCTTCCAGAAAATGATGTTATATGGTAAATTTGCTTTAGTATTTTGGCTACGTTATAGAATTGGGAGACAAAGCTGACCCCAAAAAATATAGTCCTGAGAAAGGTCTGGATATCATATCTTACTTATGTATCTTGAACTATTTCAGTTAATATAAATAAAGAAGTAGAGAAGTTGTTTGAGATTTGGCTTGCTAGAAAAATACAGAAAATTAATATAACAAGCGTCATTATATTTATTTGTGCAATTTTTTTAAATCTTAAACTACCTGGATCTCCATTCTGTCTGTACAGCTGGGTACCTAATTTAAAGCAGTGCTTGATTTTTTTAAGTCTCTACATTATTCATGTTGTCTGGAATATTTAGAGAGAAGTAGGCTATTAAACTAAAGTCATAAACTCTTACTGTACAGTGTAAATTCCCAAGATTCATCTCTTATGTATTAGCAATCCATTTTTTTTCACAGTTCAGCTTGCTCGTTACTGTATTCTACCATGAACAAGCTTAACAGCTTTGTAGTTGGTCTTTCTGTCCTGGTCATCTGTATAAATCATCAGTAATGTGTAACCTGAGTCATCTATCTCTCTAGAGCCATGGAACATTTCCTCTGACCAGGAGTTTTAAATCCTGTTGCTAGTTGTCTGCAATTTGCTTAGCCCTGAAAAATAGCTTACCAGCATCAAAGTCCATTTAATGCTTTTGGTACCTTTATCCTTTCCATATTTTGTCTTACAATGAATAATGCAAATCTCTTGTTTCTATTTGTGCATTCAACAAATTTATTTTTAGCAGTTTGGCTTTTGGCTCTGCCTCTATTTATTTACTTATTTATTATTATTTTTCTATGTCTCTATATTTTACAGCAGGTATGACAGTTCTGATGCAATTAGTTTGCACTTTAGTCAAGTCTGTTGATGAATAGACAACTGACTAATATAAAAACCATTGTAAGTAACCACTAACAACTCTGAATTCCTTAAAGACTAAAATAAGAACAAAATCTTGTTGTTTTACAAATCATGTTTAACATTTAATTTAATATTAATTTTTAAATTTTGTTTGTGCTACTTGCTAAGATTGTAAAATGGGTTTATTTACCTGCACTGTTGCTCTTGGCTTCTGACAAGAGATCCCTGTACTAAGGAAAGACTGCAGTCTGTGGTGCTAGTACTTCCTTTGACAAATTAAGTGGACTGGGATAAGATATGTGGCTTTCTAACCTGACTTTTTTGTTTTGTTATATGTCACACTTATACGATGTTACCTAATATTTAGCACATAACAATAGTAGCATACATGCTTAAAGTGCAATAGAAAAAAACCCCAACTGATCCAACTGGGAGATGTCTTATGACAGCTACACTTCTTCTCAAGGGAGACGAAAGAAAGAGAAGCATACATGACCTACATTAGTCACGTCACCCAGCTCTCCTGGTTTCCATCTTCTTTAAATTTAATCAGAGAACCTGTATAGAGTAGGACAACACAGATAAGATTTAGGGAAATGCAGAACAAAGCTGGCTAATCAGCTTTCAGTGTGACTCTTTAAATCTGTGGCCTCCAGAATATCCCTTTCCAATCTGAAGCATGAAACACTTGAGCTGACTATATGCAGGATGTGTGAACATGAAGAACAGCTGTTTACTGGTGTAGTTCATTCAACTGTAATAACTTCATCTTCAGTGAAAACTCACTGTTAAGACTAAATTCTGTTTTCATCCTCAGTCTCAAGTTCTCATGGTAGGGTATCTGTGTGAACAAATCACACTATCACATCTTTCAACATTTGAAATAATTATAATTCTAATAAAGTTGAACCTCTCACATCACTCTTTCAGAAAGAATTGCTGTTTTAAACTCAATCCAGACGAGAATAAATCATGTTTGCAGTATGATAGTATGCTCTACTATTTGTCAACAGAGCATAACTCTTAAAGGTAATTATTTTACCTCTAAATTTGAATATGTAAACTGAAATTACATAAAAAAACTCTATCAAGATAAATACCTTCTGAAGTTTGGGTGCATCTGGATAATCAGTTCAGGATGAGTTATCTCATCATGAAATTAAATTCTCTAGAAAATAAACTAAATTTTTCAATTTACATTTGCCTTTATTTCTTAATTCTTGTGTAGTAAAGTTTGAAAGACAGATACATTTTAATTTGTTATTTTGCATCACAGCAGATACGTAAATTAAGAGGTGAGGCAAAGCCTAAGATCAGTTAATTCCTATTTCTCTAGTCCTTATGGAGTGATTGAAAGTCGAAATGTGGATCCACCTAGAAAAATACATTAGTTCACTCCACTGTGTTTGTCAATGTTAAATTGTGGAGAACAGTAGTATTTTTCTGTTATGTTGTCAATATTAGTCCTCGAAAGACCAAGTGTCCCTAACCTTCATTCTGGGTATTTAGTCCATGCTATAAGTTCATACTGCACAACTGACTAGTGGGCTAAACCTTCACTCATTCAGAGATAGAAAGAAAGTACCAGCTCTGGCATTGAGATTTTTTCTGACAACTGAGATTTTTTTTTCAAATACATGTAATAAAATGATTTTTACATGCTTGTAACACCCTCTCTTATTTTTTAGGTTATAAATTAATTTTGCTTGTTATAGCTTCCAGCTCTGTACATTCTTGCATTCATGCCTTATTGATTTAGAAGTGATTATAATTTTCCAATATTAATACATGTGAGAAGGTTTCACACAGATTCTCAGCCAGGTTTCTATTTTCAGACCAGATTTCATCTGCTTTATATTACTGTGGTTTGGGATACAGGATATAACCTTTCTTCTTCTCCTTTACTTAATTTGAAGATATGTTATTATTTTTCTGAATTATTTCTGGTAGAAATATTTTAATTTGACAGTATATACAGTATATCCTAGACTGTCCATTGATCCTTGTCTTCATCTTTTCTCTTACCCACATTTCAATTTTGTAAGGTTTTTTTTTCTTGACTTAAGCCATAGAAGCATATCCTAGCATACTTTTAATTACCTGACAAACTTGGATGATTAGTTTTCTAGAAAATGTCTTTCTCAAAATCTGAGCTGTAACTGCATTGATGCTAAATCAACTCAACTAAAATGATTATGTCTGCATGCCATTATTTTTAGACAAGTTCTTTATGTTTCATTTTAAAAGCATTTATAAAATGGAACCTTTCACCTATCCCCATGAAAACACACTTTTTTTAAAGTTGCCTCTATTGAAATGTTCTCTGATTTAGTTAAAAATTGCATGATCATATAATCCTGTTTCCTAGTAATTTTTGGAAATGAAAATCTCTATACTTTAATCCATTGTTAATTGGATCCACCAGTGTCTGTTTGTAATGTTATTAAATGTTCTCTAGCCTGTCTCACTCTAGGTTTAGCTATAGATTACAAGCTCTCCTGACCTTCTGAACAGGTCAGTTTGCTTTTATATTTCAAGTAATTCACGTTACTCATGCTGCTGAAAGTGGCAAGTGTCATGATTTTCAAAATTCTAGGGAATACTTCCGATTAAAGGATAGTGTGAAGGGAATAGACCTCTCATCTCTATGTTGCCAATTCCATTTTGAAATGGTGATTAGTTTTTAATATCAAGTTAATCTGAATGTTCCTGAGTTTATAACAAAAAGCTGTTCTTAAAATGCCATGTCCTTGACATAAAGATGACTTTTGATAAGAATTCTAGAGGGATGTTTTTTAATAGACAAAATGTAACTCTTGCTATCCTCCTCCCTCCCAGAAACAAGTAAGCTCATATATATGCAGAAATAAAGGAAACTACAAAAAGTTTTGTCTGGTGGCCCCTGGCAGGCTTAATCATCTGGAAAATGAAAGTCATCTTATGCATCTTCATAACTATAGTTTCTTATAGTTACACACAACAGGACATAACAAAATGAACACAGCATCTGTTCCTGTATGCTTATGTTAAAATTTTTTAAATACTAAGTAACCAGTTTAAGTTTCTGGGTTTTCTGGAAGCAGCACCACTTTCTGATTAGGGTTATAGCAAACTTTGCAAGTAACTTACAAATCGAGGTTCAAAGACTCAAAAAGAATACTGAATTGTTTGGAATATTACAGTGATCTTTACAATTCAACCATGGGGTTGGTTCAAACTAATTTTTAATTATTCATTTCTATTTCTACACATAACCATGCTTTTGGAATCATTACAGAAAATTTGAAGTTTGATCTAATATAAGTAAAACCTATAAATCAGCAGGATTTTAATGGAGAAATTGGCAGATATATTTTATTTGCTATCCTGTGTAAAAGTCTTTAATTTGAAGAGATATATTACGTCACAGATTTCATAATATATAATGTACTTACAGGCAAGTTGAGGGAAGCAGAATAACATATTCAGGAGTTCTGTTTTTAAAGGTGCTAATGCTTCCCTTCACAGTTAATGGTTTCCCTTTACAGTCAAAAACAGTGTTGCTGGAAAATTTCGTTACATTTAAGTATATAGATATACAGACTATATGATAAAAGAACTCTTCCCATGTCATTACTATAGGCATTGATTCATCCTATGATAATGTCAGCAATTGAGTTCATGTACTGAGGTACATGTTCTAAATCAGAGAGAAGAATGCAACTTAAAAAGCTTTTCTAGCTAAATATTTTTAGTGTGTAAGGTGTTGAAAGCAAAATTTATCAAAAATGCCTATGGAAAAAATCCATAATTCCCAATGTGTATTTTGTACTTTTTAAAGAGCAGATTTAATCTATGTTTTGGTCTCTCATAATTAGATCTACTTACTTTAAATGCTCTTTAAATAATAATAATTCTGCAAAAAAACTTATGGTTGGACTTGATTATGTTAGAGGTCTCTTCCAACAGAGGCTGTTCTGTAATTCTATTTACACCTGCTATGAATGCTCAGAACAAAGAGAAAGTTTTAACAGACCATGCAGTTTAAACAAATTGTAACATAATTTTCTTTCAAAATGTCAGAGAGTTTTCCCCCATTAATTTTAGGGGGGAAGAAGAGAATAAAAAGTTTTGTTTATTTTACTGAAATGCAGTGATCAATATTTCAGCAGTTCAAATAGGATTCTGTGAGAAGATCCTTATTCATGATGAAGTGGATACAAAGACAGGGGATGAAAAAAAAGCTTCCCATTTCATTATTGAGTCTATTTCCTGTTCCTATGACAGAAGTTGTGTGGTTTTGGTTTTGATTTTGTTTTTTTCTTAAATTACTTAAAAATCTTCAGTAGTTTTGTTAAGATGATTTTTGTCGAGATGATGATGAGACACACGAAAATTTTTCATTCCTTCTTGTGTTTGTATGAGTAATAAGTGAGTATCACTGGCATAGACACTAGTAGACTAGACATCAAAATTATCATTTTTTCATATCCTAGAATATTTTTGGTGATATGCACATTTTTTGTTTCTCCTAACAGTTTTATTTATTAACAGGTGGTTTATTATCTGTGCATGTAAAAAGAAGACTTAAATGGTGGACATGAACAACGGTTGTTAATTTTTGTGGAGTAAATTATATCTGCATAATCTTTTGGATAACCTAGTGCTTTTCAAATTTACAAATCATTATTATGAGATGCATTCCTAATAAATACTAAGGTACTTTGTTATCTTTCTGTGTGTTTCAGTTTACAGAGGACACAAATAGTACACGTTATTTATGTGTACTATTGATTATCCAAATGATAGTGGCCAGTAAGTCAAAATGTGCATTGTTGTCTGTTGCTTTTGACTGGAACAAAAAAAAAGTTGAGATTTATCTTTATCACATCAGAGATTCTAAGTTTATTATCTTATTGGATGAGTTTTACAGTTTATTGGGTTTTACTTTCAAAAGGCACCTGAAATAATGCTCTACATTTTCTAAATAAGTAGCGAAACCCACCTCAGGTTTCAAATGAAATTGTCCATATACTGGCTGTCAAGGAGCAGCAAGAGCAAGAAAGGGAAGGGGAGTCAGGAGGAGAGCTGTCAGAGCAAGAAAAGATCTCTATTTGATGACACACTGATGAAAGAAGAGCAGGTGCAGTGCTGGCAACCAGGGTCAGCCACAGTCCAGAGATGGACAGAAAAGTGATGAGGCAGATGAGTCAGACCTTGGTCAATCTGGGAAACCAAGTCAGTAGGTAAGGACCAGCAAGGTATCTGGCTAGGCACACACATACGTGTTGGCACAGGCATATGGAAATTAGGCAAGGATCAAAGGTGAGAGATGGAGCTTCAACGTGGTGAAGATCACAGCAGTCTGATCCAAGAACTATGTGAAACTTGAATTTCAACACATCTGAGAGCTAGCTAAACACCTGGAGTGCAGAGTGGGAGCAGTGAGAGTGGTTGCAGAGCCTTTTGTTGCACTCAGGGCCCTGACAGCAGCTTCAAAAAATCAGGATTGTTTGATTTTAAACTACTGACGTGGTGGCCTAAATCCTATATAGAATTTGTTTTTAAAATATAGGGCTATCCACACACCCTGTGGAAACAGAAAAATTTAAGCTAAAGAATAGGTAAGTGAACAAAAATAAAACTCTTCAACAATTGCTTTAAAACTTTATTTGCAGTTTCTTTTGTTTAGTTCTGCTTTATCATTTTGACTTTGATAATGTTTCTGGGCAGCAAGTTTGAATGGGTGAGGCTGCTAAGGAAGGAGCTACAAGGAAGTGATCTGAAATGAGAAGTAATGTTGCTGAAGAAGGTTCTTTATACTATCGGTAAGAGGCTGAGAAGAGGACATTAAACACAAATATACCTTTGATCTTTAGGTGTGTCTGTTCTTGAACTAAATGCTTATGTGCCATTCTTAATTTTACACTTGTGAGTAGATTGTTTCCATAGTGGGAATAGCTAGAATGACAGATTCTTCTGAAGTATATCTGCAGTCTGATTCTGTATCAACTTGCAATGATTTCCATTAAAAGAAGAACCATCATGGACAGGAGGACTTTGTCTGCCAAACCTGTTCTTGTGTTCATAAGGAAACTATCGATGGTTTTGTTCTGCTACACAATTGATTTTGGCAGTTCAGCTATGTGTTCCCCAGAGCACACAAACAGGTATCATCCTGGTTTGTATTAGATAAAGCCTATTGCATCTGAAGTAGTGATATTTGTACACAAAAATTGGAAGTTGCTAGTGGCATTAGGTCACAGTAGTAAGATTTTACTCCCCAGCAGCATGTAATACCAAGTATGATCACATCTCTACTTAATAATTAACTTTAATTTGTTTAAATAAGATCTTAGCTTCTCATAACATATGAATATATGAAATCTAAAGAAAAAAGTTTGAAGAGTAAAATACATTTTTCCATACAAATAACAGATGCCTGACAGAATCAGCAGCTATACGTTCCCAACTAAACCAAGTCTTTTACAAGGAAGATGCTTCTTGGAGTGTTAAATTAGGGTTGAAACATCATGATTGTGTTCTATGGGACTCAAACATGCATGGAATGATTATTGGAAAACATGATATGCACAGGCATGGAGAGTAGCATACTTGTCTTTTATCACTACTAAGCATAAAATGGAAATAAACTACTTCCGTTATAAGCTGTATTCAGGAAAATTAATGTGCAACTGGTCATCTGCCAGCTCCAGCTGTGGGAAGAGCTGACATGACTACCTGCACTTGACATAGGTAGATATGCCCAAATTCCCCTTAGTGTGTGAAGTCTTACTCTAGTGGCTCATAGCAGTAAATGGAAAGAAACACACCATGAAGCGTATGTAAAGATTGTCTGGCTGCTTGTTCATAAAAGAGTTTTGGTAATGTCCAGAGCAGGACAGGTAACTCATGGGGAGATGTGAAAAGCAACTCAATCTTGGATTGCCTTGAGGCTGGTCTTTGCAGAGATGACACAGGGGGAGTTATGTAAACAGCTCAGCTGCGAGTTGTCAGTAAGTCATAGACTCAACAGGACAATCTTGCATCATTCAAAGAAACAAAACCTGAGTTGTGCCTTGAAATACTTCGACAAATAATATGCCCTGAGTCTCACTTCAGCCATTATTCAGTTGTCTGATAGAGAAGAGCTGGGGGGTTTGGTTCCAGCTTTAGCCAATGCCCTTGTGTACCCAGACAATCATTAAATTAGCAAAGTAGGAATAAAAATAGAGCATACGGAAGCAAACTTCACCCATGGATAAGTAAAGGAAAGATAAGGGGAAACTTCATTGTACCATCACAGATAACAGTATAATCCACTCAGGGATAGTCTTGTCCATAGCCTCGTAACTCAGGGTAAAAACCCTAAGATTTGAATGGAAAACTGGGAATCACTTCTCCAAGTGTACAGATGGTCTGTGTGGAGATTGTTCCCCCTTGTTCAGGATGCCAGCCAAAGTTTTCTTCCCTGGGACTGAGACTAAGAAAAGAGGGGTAAGCATACATCTTGCATGCTCTAAGTTTGTAACCACGGGTGACTAACACACACATGTATTTTAACATACTTCATAGGTTTGTAATGGTGTGTTCCGTGAACTTTTGTGGATTGTTATAGTGTATTCGTGTTGTTTTCGTGTGAAGTTGTAATAGTGCATTTTTTCATTGTATCATCGAAAAGCTGCAATAGTGACATATTGAAACTGTGAGTGCAGTCCAAATAGATTGTTTGATCCTTGTAGTTAACACTGTGAGTGTAGCTCAAATAAATCCTTCATTTGAGCCTTATAGTTAACCCTGTGAGTGCAATTCAAATAGATCATTTTCTTGAACCTTGCAGTCATTTCTCTCTTTTCGTCACAGCATACTAATGTCTTTTGAATGGGATCCTTTCACATCAGTATTTGCCACATTTTAAGTATTATCTTCTAAGTATAAGGATATTGATTTGTTTTTTTAACAAGAATGCTGCATGCCTTTTTCTGTGGGCTAGCAAATATTGTTCTTTCCGAAGACTAGTTTGCATAAAAAATCAAGCACAAAAAAGCAGAAACTCAGATAATTCAGGCTTATCTCAAAACCACAATTAAAACTGTGATTACCTTAATTACTGTGGTTTGAATTGTAGCAGCCAACAGGGCCCAAAGCAAAACTCAGATCCTGGTGCAGTTACACGCTTAGATAATTGTTCTGCTGTATAACTTGGAACAAGAGAGACAGACAAGCCTCAGGAAGGACTGTAATGAGATGAAGTGAGTTCTCAGCAGGTATGCTAGGTGTTTCCAATTGATGTGGAGCCTCTCTGTGCTTACTGGAGTTTCTGGAGGGACAGATGCTCTGTACAATCAGAATGAATATGTATTCTGCTTGCCTTCTTATTCCTTACTTCTCCCCTTCTCTCTGTTTCACTGTTTGCCTAACAGCTCTTCCATCACTGAGCTCCCTGAATATAAAATAATAACAAAATCTTCAGCTAATATGAATAGGTTCCTTTGTCTCCATCAGAACTATGCTGATTTTCACCAGCTGAAACTGTGTTTCTCCTTCCTATCACTTGATTTATTTTATAACCCTATTTCACATTTGTAAAGAATTCCTCAAATAATATTTTTTATTATAGAGAAAAACACTTCTACACTGGGGGCATCATTTCCCTGTGGTTCTTTCACAGTGGTTACAAGGCAATAGCGAGAATGATTACGTCAAACTGGAACCTGCTTTTCACCGAGCATTCTGAACTTCGGATTGGGCAAATGATGCCACAGTGCCTAATATTTTGGTGTCTATGTCCATTTCGTAGATCTAACTATAAGACATTAGACTGAATTTTCTACTGTTTCTGAGAAGGTTTAAGGTAATAGTTTATTTTCTCCTCCAAAACAAAGACAGTTTTCTACTTTGAACTGCTAATGAAAATATGAGGCCATTTGTAGAGGTCAGTGTAATGAAAAGAAACGACTTGTTTCAAACATCTTGTTCCATTCTGTGGTGGACTTTCAGTGTGATCAGTGATCCCTGGCATTTGGCAGGTTAGAGAATGTTAAGGACAGACAGGAGTTATTTATGTATTACCTGGTGCATCTAAGGTAGAGGTCTGATGCTTTGCAGGCTAGGGAAATTGAATCACTAATCAGCCTTACGGGGGATAAGTAAGGAGAAAGTATGTGTCACACCAGGCTGTTAGTGAGTCCATGCAGTCCCACTGACTGCCTCCAAATGGTAAAAGAGAGCTTACTTCATATTATGCTCATGTTCCTTCAGTATATGTAGACTGATCAGCTCCCAAACCTAATGCACTCTGAACAGAAGAAAACCAGTATCTGATTGTGATAATGAGCAATCATTCTCCTCTAAACTGAAGTTTTTAAAAAGTTCTTCTTGGTTGACTAGCAAGCTCAGACACAATTTAGAATTGTTTCAACATCAATGTTCCCTTGCTTTAGTGTGAGCTGTCTTCTTATTTTCTAGTTCACTGAAATTAAATTTTTCTAGTTCTAATCTAAATCATCTTAAAGAAGATAAAGGTTTCAAGTATGAAAATACTGAATAAATTTTAGCAGATGCTTGTGTTTTCTTTCTAAAGTTTTATATTGAGACAGGATATTTTTTCCTTCTATTTAGCTGGACACTAATATAATGAAATAATAACTAGAATATAATTTTCTTTGTGTGAACTATCTGTGTTCTCAGGGTAGGACTGAATTTATATATACGAATTTTGAGTAACTGCCCTGTCTGTGTGTGAGCGCCTCCGCCAGGCACCCGGGCTCGGGGTTGGCTTGGGTTGTCAGAGCATTTGAGGGGCTGCTCTGCAGATTTTGTGGGTGCCTCTGTGACACATCTCAAAATGAAATAGTTTATAAATTCCAGATATTACTTGATGGCTTTCTTTGTAATCTTTCACACTTTCTGTATAATCCACTGTAGTTTCCTTTGTGCAATGCAAGACTGTGATGAATTACTAAGTGATTTTATGAAGAGTATTAGTCTGCTCCGAGCCATGGTTGAAACCAGGAAAATCGACTGCTTCTCCCTTGAAGAATGCCCATTTCAAAGATAGTGAATTTATTGTGAAAATAAAGGGGGTTTTAAATGCAATATGAGAACAAAAAATATTTTTGCAATGAGGATAACTTAAAAGTGCCTTTCAAAGTAATAACTGTGTTTTTCTTCTTTCTTCAGTCTCAGATTGTCTTGTTCCTACTGTTTTTAAGCACAAGAAACCGATTTCCTTGAAAATTCCTGTACTGATTACACCTGAAGATAATACGTAGCCTGTTTTTAAAGTTGGCGTTAAGTTTGTTTGGGACTAGGCTAAGGTCTAGCTTAGTAGGTTCAGTCTTCTCCTGTGCATACTAGCCACTCGGAAGCAGATATTTGCTTCAGTAGTGCTCAATCCCATGCAGTTGGCTATAACCCCAAAGACCTAGTGTTAATCCTGTCAAGGGCAAAAACTTCTGTGAGCTTTTAAAGAGAATGCAAATATGCTGATGGGGAAAACTGACACTGTGGAAAATATTCTGGGCATGTGAAAAACTTGTAGAGTAGGAGAAGGTTAGAGCTTTCCACAGAGATGTTTGGGGGACTATTCCACAGAACCCTGCACTTTTCTGAGTGCCCTTGTCTTAAGGCTTTTTGGGAAAGTTTAGTATAAGTATGAAAGATGTTTATTCAAACTGAAGCTAGGCCAGAAGATTTGAACCAAGGAAAGGAGATCATTGAGTCCCAGCGTTATTTATTGACACCTTCTGAAGTCACATGTCAAAGTGATGGAAAGTACTTTAAAAGACGTAGAAAAAATTTTCTTCTGTCCTGAAGAATATGTTTGGCTGTGACACAGGTTCTGGCTCTTATTCCTTGGCTTAAAAAAATGCTTTCATATTCATTAGATCCCTTAGGGCTTCTCCTAGATGATGGGTAGAGGCAAGTGGGAGGAAATCTGAAGGTGCCTGACTAAGATTAGCCTATTAGATTACGGACTGTGTTTCTGTTCATGATGCAGTGTGTGCAGTGATTTTTATTGCCTAACAAGGCATCCACTACTAACATTTGGTTTAAATGTAAGAGATCTTTTGACTCTTGAAGATGCCTGCTCACACTGGTAGTACATAAAATGCAGTATAATCACAGCAAAAACTGCCTACCAGATGGATTAATGTTAGGCATATTAATAAGATTTAGTCAGCTGTAAAACCTTTTTTTTGTTCTAGTTATATTGACTATGTGCACATAAATGATCAGAATTGAATTTTTCCCAGAAGTTTTTTCTTTACAAAAACAGGTCAGCAAAGTAAGGGCTAGTAATCTTTTGAACCTCTTAATGCAATATTTACTAGGTTTGCTAGGAAGAGAAAGAAACACACTCCTCATCAGTGAACTATTTCCCTTTAAAAAGCTCCAGTAACCTTGCATATTTGTTTGGCTTCTTCTTTAGGCCTGAGGACAAATGGTTACCCTAAACTTCTAACCTTCCCTATAAAAATGAAATAAACCACTAAGTGTTTGGAGTGTTGCTTTTTATTAGTTCCAATTAGTTCTAAGCTAATTAGCAAGCTTGTTGAAAATATGGCCAAGAGCTGTAAAATTTCAACATTGCGTTGACTTGTTTATTCAGCATCCTCAATATTGGTAAATGCATAAGGGCAAAATTTGCTAAACTAAGCTGTGTTTTAACCATTTTTGTCATTGAATATATAATACTCATTTGAAGACAATTTTCTAAGTCTTTCCTTTCTTTCATTCAAAACACTATTAGAGGTTAATTTTAACCTAAAAAAGTGTAGCCTGAAAAACACCTGAATTAATACAGTCATGAGCACATATACTTACCTGGTCAAGAATTAATAAAGCTTTGTTATTTTTTACATTTAGAGTTAATAATTGCTGTAGCAAACTATACCAATGGTGAATTTGCTGTAGAGAGAGGAGCGATATGGTGAAATATTTTCAGATAACATTTTGATGGACAAAATGCCTTACAAATCTTCAGGGATCAGAGACAGCCTAGTGTTTTATCTTTCTGAATTATTTTTTTTTCATTGTTGTAGTTCTGCATGATTGTGTTGTTCTTTTCCTTTGCTCAATCTCTTTTTTTTTATTTTTCTGTGAGGTAACTTTTGGTATCATGTTAAATTCGGTTGGATTATGGATTATGCCTCTAATCTTTATCTGTGAGACAAGCAATAGGGTACTGTAGGTGTAGGTTGATAGTTATGATCATAGTTGTTTGCATTAGAAAGATTCCCTATATTTTTTTAGTGAATATGAAGAAAAATTCAAAATTATATAAAGTAGACAAGTGACTAAATTACAGCTGATAAAGAGACTGAGACCTTTGTTACCATTGTTTTCATGGTATTCAGATAGTCATGGTAAATTAGCAACACTCATGTTATCGTACAAATCTACAAATTCTAATGCATATGTACAGTTTGAAGTTAATCACATAATGAAAATATTTCCTAATAATGCTTGACAGAACTATATTAGTAATGTCTGTTTGTGTTAACTACACCAACACAATGAAAGGCAGGTGCAAGATCTCTATATAACACAAAAACATGTATAGGTAAATAGCATAGCATTGATGCAACATTTCTGTTTAAGCAAAACAAGTACTACCTTTGATAAAAATATCATAGAGCCTTTAAATCATTGATCCAAAACTTTTTTAACAATTCTATTTCTGTCTCGGAGTCTTTAAGAAATTTTTACTCACTGCGTCACAGTGAGGCTGAAAGGTAGTTCTAAATCACACAGGACATTTGTGGCAGAGCTGGAAATAAAATTTAGATTCCTTAGGTATGAGGAATAAATTTCCTTAGGTACAAACCAAATTTTATTCAAGAGCATGGGTATATTTTCCTACATCATAACTTTAAATGCAACATACAAAGTAGCAAAGAGATCAGCAGCCATCAATACAGATGTGTATCTGTGTTTAGCTTTAGTGTTTGGGTCAGTGTCACTTCTTCCTTTGGAACAGTCATTATATTCAGTTATTAGCTTCCTCTCTAATTAGTCCAGTGATAAGTCAATTCTATTTTCAAAGGCAAATTTCTAAAGAGAGTGCAACCCTATAATAAAATGTTACAGTGTGCCCTGGGAGGGAATCTGAACCAGTATTTATGGTCTAATTGAGACTTAGTGTACCCGGATTTTATCTACAGGTCTCCTGCTGACTCTGACTTTCAGTGTGTCACTTCAACATTTTATGCTGTATTTAACCCACATTTAAAATAATACTAGTGGTGATTACCCTCTTAACTAAGTGTTTTGAACTCTCAGGAAGGAAAACTGCTAAATATTATTATTGGCATGATAATGAATTTATGATAGGGCTGTCACAGATGCATCTTAATTAAAAATCTGATTCTGTGAGGATCCCAAGCTGGTAGCATAGAAGACATTCAATCACTTCACATAAAAGGGGAAATATGAAAGTATTATGATGTCCAAGAATGAGTTTAATTTGGTCAGCTCCAGCTCCCAGCTGATTATACCTTTGATATAGTACTTCAATACTACTTTCTAATCCTGCATCTTTTTTGTTAATTCCATTTTCACTAAAAATGAAACAAAAACAACAACAAAATTTAGCCTAACTTTGAAAAACAAGCAGTAGAAATGAAGAGTAAGTAATAAGAGCATAACATTCCTGTGTCTTGTAGCAGAACAGGGAATTTGTAATTTGTAAATCCATATATTCAAAAGTGACAAGAATAGCACTTCATAGAATTCTGTTACTGTTGTTTTACTGGCTTAATAACATGCTTGCAATTATATTAGTAAGCAATTCTTTCCTGTGAGGGTGATGAGACACTGGAACAGGTTGCTCAGGGAAGTTGTGGCTGCCCCCTTCCTGGCAGTGTTCAAGGCCAGGTTGGACGGGGCTTTGAGCAACCTGATCCAGTGGGAGGTGTCCCTGCCCATGGCAGGGGGGTTGGAACTAGGTGATCTTTAAGGTCCCTTCCAACCCAAACCATTTTATGATTCTATGATACTGATTGCTACTGCATCCTTTATACTATGTATCAGGCATTGATTTATACCTGTTTCTTCTTAAAAACAGTTTTTATTTCATACATTTTATTTACGTTAGTTAAATGAACATTTTTATTTTACTTTTTTTTTTTTCCCCTGGGCTCATCCATTTGTACTGACTATAAAATTTTCCTGAGATATCAAAGCTGTATCCAACATTCAATCACATCTAAAATGGAGTCAATAAAGTCTTCTTAGAAATACTATTCCCTAACATTCATAACTAATATAGCATTTATTTATTCCCTATTTCTTATCCTGAAATCCATGGGGTTTGCTATATTCCTCTTTCCAAATATTTTTTCTTATTTGACTGCATGGACTGAACTATAGTACCTTTGTCATTTAGCCTTTGTATGATCAAAGTTTTCTCTTTCTATATCTATAATCTAATTACATTTTCTCCAAACGATTTAGAGTTACCCCTCTCTGTCATCCATACCTAACAAGTGCCGCTCTGCTCTTTGTTTCTTTATTTTGTTTCATTTTACAGATTGAGTATCCACGTGTTCTTTTTGCTGTTAGTCCTCAAGAATATGTACATGTTCTTGTCATTTTGCAATTATTTAGGTGAAAAAGGACTCTAATAAAATGCTGCTCAGTATAGTTCAGCTAGAGGTAACATCACATTTTTTTTTGCATATAAGACACAACCTGATCAGTTGCTGACTGTCTCTAGTCAATTAAATAGTACATGCAATAAGATATACAATATTAAAAACACTGTCAAACTTAAAGATTTAGATTTGCCTTCAAAGTGCATAACCACATACATATTTAAAATACATGCCATATGACATGCATGTTTTCAAGTTACAAGGAAAATAATATTTTATTTTCTCTCTACCAACACTGAGACTGTAGTTCGTGCTCTGATAGAATAGCCATCTTCAGTTTTCCACTATTAATGAAGGTTCCAAAATTCTGCCCATTTGACATCACTGTTCTCTGCAGTCTTCAAATCTTGACCTCCATGAAAAATTTTATCTCTCTACCAGAAAAAAACACATTTTTTTTTCTATTATGGACAATGACATGATATTCTTATTTCACTTTGTTTAACAACAAGGATAAACAGTTATCATGCATTTGGGAAACATAGCCACATATTTGAGGGTCACACCATCTCATATTGCCTCTACTGAACTGCCTTTGATCCAGTGAGGCCTACAAAGGACAGCATAGATTTTTTAACTCCTCCATTACCTTTCATTTCTCCTCAATTTCACAGCCCATCAATCAGCATACCCAGGGGACAGGAAAGACAGGAAAGACAGGAAAGCCTTCCTCAGTGCTTGCATGGTTGATTGCAAGCAAAGGTGGTGCTCTTCCACTGTGGTCTAGGGTGCCTGATGTCAAAACGAAACCATATAATTATTCTAGGCTTCAGAACTGATGGACTGGTTCTTAATCAAAGCTCCTGATTGCTTTCCTAAGTATAGTCATGTACATGTACCCTTTCTAATTTTACTTTGCAAAGGAACTGCTTCAGAAAGTGTATAAAACATGACATGAACAGGATACTTCTTGTTTGGCACTCAGTTTGCATGGAGAGACAAGTATTGTATTTCAGTCCTTTCACTCTCACCATTTCTATGCTTTACTCTAAATAATTGGATTGAAAGTGCTCAATCACGAGTACAGACCGCAGAACCCAACTGCCCTAACTGCTCATCTAATGGGTCTTTTTTTTTTTTTAATTTTTCCTCTTTCCCCTGACCTGTCTATCTAGTATATCTAGTATATTGAACAGGGAGAGTGTACTTCAGTCCTCTCTCTGCTTATACATTCTCCTAGGATGTGTGAGATAGGGCTTTATAGCCTGGGCATGCAACAGATCTTAAGATTTCCACTTTCTGAATGACTGTGGTGTGTGGTAACATCATCACCTTTGACTGATGAGACAGAAAACAGAAACTGCCCGCTGAAAAGAAAGTGCATTATTGTAGACAGCAATCCGGTCACCATGGGCTATACCTTTCTGAACTCTTCTTTGTGGGTATCAATGGACCATAAGCAGGAGCTAGGCTTTCAGGTGGTTAATTAGGATTGAGCATGAAGAAATACGCTACTGCAGATGTCATGCAAACTTTTGTTTCAACCTTAAGCAATAGCTGAGCAGAGGTTTTTTGAATTACACATTTGGACTAAGCATTTACACTCTACCCAATTTTTTTTGCCAAAGACCAGAAGCAGCAGAATACACCTACCTAAGCATTGACCCACACATTTAATCCCAGTGTAAGGCAACATTATCATCCAAATCTATGTGCTCTACACCTCCTGTTGGCTAAATGCATTGCCACACTTCTTGTAGTACATAACCATACTTTTTGTAGTATGATTCAGAGATGTTTACTTCTTCTGTTACACTCTAATGAGAACCCAAACACCTAGTTCTGTGGCTAGTGTTCTTCTATTAGGCCCAAATAGCATTATTATATTTTTTACAGGGATATATCATAGGCTTATTTTTTTTCATGGACATGTTGGTCCATTATTGGGTCCTGTCTGAGGTTCTAAAATTTTTTTGAAACTAAGCTCTGTAAATATGACTTCTAGGTATGACTGAAGAATTTGGTTGACTAGATCACTTAGGAAAACCCAGGTTCATGACAGAACATGTATTTAGGAAGCATTAAAGATACCTTTTAAGCCCATGAATATTTCCATTAATCACCTTGCAACAATTTTATTTTGGTAAAATGTTCCAGGCACAGAAGTATGGGAACTTTATGTGTTATATCTGTCAGAAATAAATGTTTAAAGCCTATATTTGAGTATGACAGCATTTTTTTTCCATAACATTATTTGATTTTCTTAGAACATTTACTTTTGTCCAAACCTTATTTTATCTTCTCTGCAAAGTGACATCTCCTTGATTTATTTTATTATCACATTTTCAAGAGCTATCAAGCAGTTCAATGATTACATTAATTTTTCATAACCCCACTTTCACTTTCAAACGTATTGCTTGTCAACATAATTACTTTTTATAATCAAATGAAAATATTTACATGTACTTTAAGAATCACCTGTATCTCAGCCTAATTTACTTTCTAAAATTCAAATCTAATCACAAATTGCATTTCAGAAATTATAGATGTCACTATTTTATTTATTTAAGTGACAGAATTGTGTGTAAGGATATTTGGGAGTTAACACACTTTAAACCAGTGCAGGTAATGTGCAAATTGAAAATAAAAAGAACAAAGAGGTGTTCAGAATTTTAATTAGCAAAAATATCAAGATAAATAATGCTAATTTTTAGATATTAAATGCAAATAAACCCCCCAAATTTCCTCTAAAATACAGGGGAAGGAAAAAATTTTAAAGAGAAGAATGTGTAAGTTATTCTATATGGTAAAATTATCAGGTTCCAATTAACTTTGCTAATTCAAATAACTTTGAAAACAGGGTGTGGATGGCTGTGGTGGATTGACCTTGTCTGTCTGCCAGGTGCCCACCAAGCTGCTCTGTCCCTCACCTCAGAAGGACAGGGGGAAAAAATACGACGGAAAAGCTCATGGGTTGAGATAAGGATAAGGAGGTCACTCACCAATTAATGTCCTGGGCAAAACAGACTCAACCTCAGGAGCTGACTGCTCCAGCATGGGTCCCCATGGGCCACAGGTCTTCACAGAAGGCGTGCTCCTGTGAGGGCTCCTCTCCATAGACTGCAGTCCCTGCCAGTAGACCCCTCCATCGTGGGGTCATCCATGGGCTGCAGTGAGGATATCTGCTCCAGCACAGTCCTCCACAGGCTGCAGAGGGACAAACTCAGTTACCATGGTTTTCACAGGCCACAGGGGAATCTCTGCTCCCCTCATCCTTCACTGACATCAATGTCTGCAGGGTTGCTTCTTACATTTTCTCATTTCTTTCTCACAGCTGCCCTGCAACATTTTTTACCCTTTCTTAAATATGAATAATGAATGTATGGAGAGCAACACTGTAGAGAAGGACTTGGGGATACTGGTAAACGAAAAACTGGATGTGTGCCAGCAATGTGCACTTGCAGCCCAGAAAGCCAATCATGCCCTGGGCTGCATGAAAAAAAGTGTGGTCAGATGGTCAAGGTAGGTGATTCTCTCCCTCTAGTCTGTGTTCATGAGACCTCACCTGAAGTACTGTGTCTGGCTCTGGGGTCCCCAGTACAAGGAAGATGTAGACCTGTTAGAGCAGGTCCAGAAGAAGTCCATGAAAATGGTCAGAGGGCTGGAACACCACTTCTCTGAAGAAAGGCTGAGAGAGTTGAAGTTGTTCAGCCTGGAGGACAGAAGGATCAGAGGAGACCTTATTGCAGCCTTTCAATATGTAAGAGGATTATAAGAAAGGTGGAGAGAGACTTTTTACCATGGCCTGTAGTAACAGGACAAGGGGGTAATGGTTTTAAACTAAAAGAAGGTAGGTTCAGACTGGAGATAAGAAAGACATTCTTTACAATGAGCATGGTGAAATGTTGGTACAGGTTGTCCAGAGAAGTTGTGAATTCCCCATCATTGGAAGTGTTTAAGATCAGTTTGGATGGGCCTTTAAGCAACCAGATCTAGTGAAAGATGTTCTTCCTCTTAATAGGTGATTGGATCTGATGATCTTTGAAGTTCTTTTCCATCCCAATCCATTTTATGGTTCTGCGATTATCACAGAGGGCCGCTAGCATTGCTGATGGATTCAGATTTGGCCAGATGTCTTGGAGCCAGCTTAAACTGCTCTGTCTGATTTGGAGACAGCTCCTGGTGTCCTCTCACAGAAGCCACACCTGTGGCCCTCCCCACTACCAAAACCTTGCCACATAATCCCAATACAACAATATAGTTCTTGATTGCCATTTAGATGGCCATTTAGTTCTCAAAAAGTGTATCTTGAACTATGAGTGAAATATGATCATAAAACTCTGGAAGAAAGATAGTATACATTGTGATTTTTAACTGTCTATTTCTTTTCAGGACCCATGTACATTTTCAGAACACACTATTTTGAAATATTTATTTTACAAATGTTGATGGTGAGTCTTCTTGCCATGGGCCAGAGCTTTTTGGGTAGTAGAGATTTTTCTCGTTGTATGACAGTCCAAGAGAAGCTACTTATATGATAATAGTGCATGTAATGTGAAATTAACTTATTAGAACTGCACTGTTGGTAGTAGGCAGTGTAAATGTAAATGGATAAAAGCTCTTTTTTTTCCCCTTGCTGACTCACTTATCTTAAATCGGGGAACGCTTGCAGCTGTCATGATTGATTCTTTAAAAGGAAAAATTTTCTCACCTATCATTCCTTGCATATGGAAGCCGCAGTGATACAGAGAAAACCAAGATTCAAGAAGTCCTCTGCAAAACTCACTAGACTGGGAACACTCAGAAACCCAACTAAATTTTATAGTTTTTTTATTTAGTAGAGATATTGTCCCTGCTAAAAAATAGGTAGAAGCTGCAAAATTGTCAAGTAGAAAAACCCAAATACTCTGTACTTTGACTAATACGCTGAATATAGCAGCTTCTGAAGGCGGAGACAGTTTTAATGTAGCAGCTTAGCTGGAAGCGATACTAGACTGGTAAAAGTTAAGCTATGACCAAACAGACAAGATGGTAAAGAGAGATTATATTTTGTCAACAGTAACAGAAGTGTGGCTAGTATGGTAGCAGCGTGAAGTAGGCATTTCCAGTCAATCACAAAAAATAAAACTAAAAAGAGTAGCTTGTCAGAGAGGTAGAAAAAGGAGAAAAGCAAAACAAGACAAATAGATGAACAGAGACAAATATGTTTCAGTTCACATGTTTGTTTCTTTGCAAAGTGAAATTTGCTTTAGCATTGTCTCCAATTACCTAATTAACTAGATCTATAAGCATGCAGTGCTTTGAAATTCATAGGAGTTACCGGAAGAAATGCTGTTGTCTTAGTCATATTTTTTTTCTCTTTTTGTTCATGCAGCATTGGAAGGATTAATATACACACAGGAAGGGCATCCACATTAAAAATAGTGAGGAGACAACTGACCAGGTTTTTCAAGGTAATTAGGTAAGAAAAGGTACAGAAAATACCTACTACATTTTTCACAAGCTCATAGACAACAGCAATATCTGGGGATATCTGATCACCTTTTTGAAATCTGTCTCTAAGACTGCAGATACTCCGTACATATTTGGGTATTACTGGAAAAACTGGACCTCCAATCAATGCAAAATTTGTGTTAATGTATTTTGCATTTTCCTTAACAGAACATTTTAAAACAGAGCCTTTTTAGACCTTAGTTTGCTCTGCAAATAAGTAAGCACAAAAAGATTTGGAGACTTTGAGGAGATATTGTTTATAGTTTTTTTTTTTTTCACTAACTCACCTCATTGAAAGGAAGGCTATTTGATAACACAAGAGAGAACTGTTTTTATAAAGTACTCAAAAGTTAAAAATAGGACTGACAATGAAAATTAGTCTGCTTTAGAAAGTGACCCAAACTTCACATTGAAATTTAATCTGGATACTAATTAAGCTTCAATTTTGCACTGTAGTGATTAAAAGAAGCTGTAATCTGGGAACCTGTGTAAAGTTCATTTGAAGGTCTCTGTCTCGCCTGATTGCCAAGAAATTTATTCCTCATGCAAAAATTGCCTTAAGGGTTTCTGACGGAACATTGGTGTCACTTTTATATTGACCAGTGCCTTCTGTTTGGATCACTGCTCATTTGGGGTTCCATTTATCATCTCATTGAAGTTTCTGTAATATTTCATGGCATAAGGAAAAAGAGCATATTACATTAAAATGAAAAACTAAGAAATAACTCTATAATAATGCTTGTCTGGAAGTGCCTCTTTATGTTGCTGCCATGTTATTCATACTTGTGTTACTATTGGAGGGTGGGGGGAGAAATGCTCTTTTTAGTACTTGTCTGTTTGCTCTTAACTTAGTTTTTACCATTCTAGTATCACTTCAACTAAGCTGCTGCATTAAAACTGTTTCCACCTTCAGAAGCCACTACATCAAGAGTATTAGTCATTTTAAAAAGCATTTGGGTTTGCTCACTCTGAAGATAGAGCAAAAGGAAATGTAATTTACCCTATAAACTGCATCTATGGTTTCGCTTTAGGCTTTCTTCTGTGTATTCTTCTGTTATCAGATTGCCAAATCAACCAAGATCTTGTAGCAATTCACACAGCAGTCCAGAATTCGTCTTTGTCATGTCCTGTCCTCCTGCTGCTTGGTATGAATACTACTTGCAGTAAGGATTCCTCTGAAATGAACTTCACTGCAATGTGTACATTTATTAATTGATGTACTTAGGCTATTAACAGATGTCTTATTTTCTGTGTGCTGTGTCACAAATTCTTTTTTTCCCCCCACATTTTTCAGGTAAAGATATCAATGAATGGTTTCCCAGCTGGGTGGACTAGGCTTGCCACGTGAAATGTAAAGAATTTTATTCACAATATGCAGACATGAAAGCTAGTTGTGTCACTCCAGGAATCTGTGGCTTAGATGTATGAATCTTTAGAACCATTAATTATACAAATTTCTGGATAAAGTAAATTCATGCTGTTCTTCTGTCTTGCTGGAGATTAGATATGAAGGTAAATGAAAATCTTTGGCAAGAACAGTGTGTTTAAAGAGAGTGATCAAAAATATACCTTGCATAGGATGGAAATTCATGGTGGCACCCTTACAGTCTCCTTACAGGAAGGGGAAAAAGGTGATAAGTAATAGTAAATAGCACTCTGTTCTACACCTAAATATTGGGCCTTTTTCTACAAATAAATGAGTAAGCTCAGTTTTTCTAAAGCATTTAATCATTTTCCACTGATTCAATTAAAATTATAAGAGAATCCAAGCTTGAGTACAAAGTATAAATATTTTTTAAAAAAAAAGATGTGTAGCAAAATTAAAGACATGCAATGTATTTGCGCTCTGGAGGTACATTACCATGCCTTCCTCATAATTAATTAATGATATCTAATTATTTACAAGGATTCCTTTATTTTCTGTCTCCTCAGCAGAGTGCTAGTGGGAATATGCAGAAAATTCCAACGTAAGTGACTTACTGCATACAAAACATTATTTTTTTTTTCCCCTGTAGTAGTTAGTGATATTTGTAGATGTGAGCAAGTCATAGCTGGCAGTGACTTCTTGGGTGATAGTGCACCAACATCATAAGGAAAAGGAGTCTATAATGGCAAGGAGGTTGCTATTGCATAAGAGCTCCTTTACTCTTGGTACAAATGAGAACATAATTCAGTGCTCAAGTTAATCATGCTTTCTTTTGCTTTTTGCTCAACTTCATTACAAGATAATTGGCTTTGTCTTCTTCCCATATGTACAGAGTATTAGTCAGTGCATAAGGAATTCTGAAAACATGGCAAAATACATACCCAAATATGGATGGATAAACATTACTTTGATACGTTTTCTCTCTCCAGTGCATTTGCAGGGCACTCTAGTAAGGAGTATTAAGACTTAACCTCCCTCTAGTGAGAAAAAGTAGCAAATGCACTTTTCAGTGTTGTGATACTGTCTTCCGATTTCTTTGTAAGGCTTCCTCTTGATCAGTTTCTCCATTTATCTGCAACCTTTCTGAACTTTCTTTCACCACTGTAGGTGGTGTTACTAATTATTTTATAATCCATCTCAGAGTTGAAAGTTAGTGTATCTCATGTGTGAACCATTTTGTGACTAATGGTTCACACCATAATTTCTTGTGAACATAAGTTTGTTCGTTGTGTGGTGTGGGCAGAGTATTTCTTTGTTCGTGGTTCATTAAAAATGTTGCCTAATTCATGATTTAAATTTTTTTACCTATATTTTTTCCCCCCCTGTAGACAGCGTTTCTTTCCAGCTGTTCAAGAATTGAAGTTAACCATGTGTACAAAGTGGTGATGAAGGCAAAATGACTGTTAGTAGAAAGGTGGGATTAAAAAAAATTGTAGACTTAGAGAACTATACTATAATTGAGCCAGTTTCTACCAATTTCCTTCAATATTTCTGAATAAAATGGAGTCTATGTCTGTCTCAGTTCTGGAAGGTTTTAAACACACAGTGTTTCAGAGGTTGGCTATCTGATTCCACAATTTACAGTTGAGAAGTTTCATACTTTTATAATTAACATTAAAATTGCATAATACTTTCACCAGGTAATTCTGGTATAGCAATATGTTGTATAATATTATTTGTAGCACGATCTGGAAGCTTATAACTTTACATCTGGGTTTTTGGTTCAGTAGCATTGTTTAGAAGCAAATCCCTCAATAATTCTGCTTCCTGCAAATTGGTTTGGTTTGCAGAATGGTTTCAGAGAGTGCAAATAAGACATCTTCTAGAGGAAACTAAAACAGAATTTCTGCTTCAAATGGACAAATGTGCTCCCACACAAATAGGACATGTTTAGTCCTCTGGGCAGCTTCAAATCAGATACATGGAGAGGACTACTGGTCCACAGGGGCAGGATAAAACTGAAACAATATATAGTGTAGACACAAGGGCTTCAGCACTAAACAAACTATTGATCCAACTGCCCTGAATCACACTGATACGCTGTGCTATGGTATAGCAAGCTCTTCAGAGCAAATACTGTGAGTTCCTAAACACCAGGACTTGGAACAGCTCACAATTTACAACAAGCAAGTGATAACTTCATAATGAAAGATGATAATGACAAAATACCTTTTGAATAAAGAACAATTCTGAGATCATCCATTTGGTGCTTAACAAATTGGAGGTTATTTGTACAGGATCTTGGTTGATGAGGTGAGGTTCTAATTATAATGATTATACAATCAATAATAAATGCAACCCTGTCCCATGTGTTGTGCAAGTGAACAATGGAAAAAAAATGTGAGGAACTAATAAAGAAGATAAATGTAAGTCTTCTGGTGATGGTAGGCACTTGTGGAGACTTAGAAGCATGCGGATGTTGTCTTCCTTATGTTAATTCTATTTTATTATAATTGTAGAATGTATTCTACCAAACTTACTACCGGACTGCCTGCTCTACTGGCAAAAGGAATAGCTATAAATGTCCAGACATTCACACTTTTGAAGTAAGCAAGTTCTGAAGTCCTTTCTCAGATGTACATAGACAAATCACTTCTTTAAATAGCAGTTTTGAACACAATATCAGGGATCTGGTCCAAAAGGTTACCTTACACGCTCAAGTTTGATCAAAAGTCTAGGTTGAGCCCTACTGTGCTTCTCGTATTATTTATATTAGAACTTTAAAGCAATCTTAGATAACTTTGTTGTTTGATCACTGAAATTCAACAACCCCTTTACAACCAGCTCAAGGAGGAAATTTTATACCTTTGCTGGCAATGCAAAATGAAATGTAAATTACAGATTAACATAGAGGAGGTGAATAAAATAATTCACTGGCTGTTATTATAAAAAAAGCAGAGGGCATCAAATTAAATCATAAGCCAATAAATTGAAACATAACTGAAGCATGGAGATCATTGCCTTAGACACCTCAGACATTCAAGAGAGCTAATATGTGCTCAAAAACTCATAAAAGCTTTCCTTAAGAACTGATAAATAATTTAGAAAATATCATCAGTCTTTTTGCATTATTTGTGTTTGAAAGCAAATGACCTGAGCTTGTAATGCTGTTAGGTGGAATACACTTATGTTAGGTGATGGCCAGAATCCATAGTTCTGATTGGTTCACAGCTTTTCTGTCTTCCAAGAGACAGTTTTCATCCAGTAGACTCAGGATTAAATATTTACTTATTTATTTAATGTGAAAGGAATACATTTTCTGTAACTCTCCAATTTTATCAAATGAACAAACCCACACAATTAGTTGTAAGACTTATACATAATTAATCAGTATAGCTGAAGAGGTATCTTAGTTGCTTTTTATCTCTGGGCAGAAATCCAGCATCTTCACGGTAATTCACTTCAGGCTAATAAACAGTATCTCTTTAAGCACACTTAACCTTACCCTTACTAATATAACATGCAAGCCTAATGTTGGTTTGTCCTTTGAAATACAGTGCCATGCATTAGTAACAAGAAGAAGAATTTATTTCTTTTCTACCAAAAGCAGGATAAGGAAGACCACAGTGCCAAGAAGTAAAAAACAGAACATAAACATGTAAGTATAAGATCAGACTTGTTTTTCAACTAAATAGGGCAAACCTTCATGAAAGGTCCTTGCCTGGACTTTCAGCTTTGTAACAGGTAAAAAGTGTCCCATTATGTATCAGTTAGGCATCTCTTGAAAGGAATAGGTGGATATTATTTTAATAATATATAATCTGATTGAAAGGGACTCAAGTTTTATTTCCTGAAGAGTGCAAGTGCATTCTGATAACTATCTTCATTTAGTATACTTCCTTCTTTTGCTTTATTGCTTCCACAAATTTAACTTTCCATGTTCTTTCTCTTGCTACCTTCCTTTCTCTTTACAAGTTCACACACACTCATAGATGCACATTAAAAAGCTCCAGCCATTGTGAGAGGAGAAAGCAAGTCAGCACAGAACTTCTAAGGACAAATTAGGTTCTCTGAAAAGCTGCAGTTCCTGAAAAGAGGAGCTGTGATAAGCTTGGGAGTTTGGAAAGCATAGGTGCATGAAATCTTAACACAACTGACAAGGTGAGGCAGACTGCAGCAGCTGTAGAGCTGCAACAGATATGCTGCCACATTGTCTGAGAGAGGCTCTGAAGGCCCTTTAACCCTGTACATTTCTTTGTCTCTTTCATTCCTTGCTAAATCTGTGTTTGGAAAGAAAAGCTGGAAGATTTTAAATGTGGGAAGCCATTCAGGCAAGAGGAAGATACTGAAGTTGTAAGGCAAGAGCTTCTAGAGAGGAAAGATTGCCCAGCAGTCACTGTACTAACATTCCCTGATGGCAATTAGGGTTAAATTTTGTTTTCTACTGCAGACTCCCTCGGATTTTAAACTACCAGTCTAATGTTTCTATCTTTGTTCCCATTCTGTAGAGTGGAACTAATAATGCTAATATGTTTCTAATAGCGAGTATCATTGGGATACACACAGGTAGTGAACTGGAAGAGAACTTTTATGTGTCTTGAATTGGAGATGATGACTCTTTGTTTTCTAATATATCTGTGCTTATAAAAGTAGGATATCTTGGATATCTGACTTGTACCTACAGAAGAAATGAATGTCTAAAAAAGCTTATCTACCTCTTGTCCTAACGCTCTTTACTGCTTCCTAAAGTACAGAGGCTCAAACCTGGGCTTGCAAGGATTGTATTTCGTCTTACATCATATGGCTTGTCATATTTTTCATTCACATTTTTTTCCTCATCAAAAAGTAATTACATAAAAATGTATTTTGACTCATTTTAAAAATAAAATGACTTTCATTCCGTAATAGCTCTCCTAACATTTTTAATAAAAATTTTAAGAAATCATCCAACTCAGAAAAATTCACACCAAAAACATCTGCTGTTTTTCAAATCTGATTGAATAAAGTCTGTTCAGTTTAACATATTTAGTATTTGAAAATCATATAATCAGGGTAACATTGACAACTCATGTAAACGCAAATAACTTATTGATAATTCATGTGCATTCCCTAAATTGTTCTATCAGCTGTGAAACAAACTGTGGACTGTTAGTTCCATTGTAGACTAGCAAGTCAGATGTGGATTAAAAAATTATTGTCTGAATCCCACTGACCTCAATAGTCCAAAGACCTTTTTTGTTAAAGTGTCGTCAACAGCACCCCTCTTCCTAATCTCACAAAATATGGTCTATTGGTTTACTTTAAATACTAGTTTTATTACATGGAAGTTGTGTATGTGTTTCATTTGAGGTTATTCAGCAAATCTTCCCTCATAAAGAGAAGAGAGAGCTTTCATGTATTTATGCAGATAATGAACTGCATATTTTAGGTGGATTAGTACTCTTTCATAACACGTGCAGCAATAAACACCAATAATACATTTGGCATCTGAAAAATTGTTAATAAGCATACCTTTCAGATTGCAGTTGCGGTGGCAATTGAGAGAAAACCTGGAGCTTCCATAAAGCTGACTGGCAAAGACAGTCAACAAAATTAACATTCCAAAGTCATTTATTTTTTCTCTTGACTTTTCTCAACCTTCCAGTTTGTACTGAGCTACTCAGACTAATGTTAAAAAGATGTAGATATGGTAACTTTTCCTTAATAGTGTCCTTTCTCATAATAAGTGTACATTATAAGGACACTTTCCTCTCCTGGGAAGCTTTTCATTTGATTTAACACACACATATAAACCATTATATGAATAATGTATTTGAAACTAGATCCCCAAACACAGTTAAGAAAGGAAGTAATAAAGAGAGTCTGTTTCTGAAAGAGTGCAAAAGGACTCCCTAAAATCATGTCCCCTCTGTTGCTGTAAATATGCTCCCAGCTGGCAACCTGGGTCCAGTGAAAAGGTGGAATAAGGTTTCTGCCACTGTTAAGCTGTAACCAACAGGGCTGCTAAGTACAAACCTTAGAGAAGCATGACAGATTGCTCAATTCTCCATGTAGAGAATAATGTAATCTACTGTGAGACATTTTACACAATGCCTCCTGCTGCTCTATGTGGGCTGCTTAGGACTGATGGTGCCCTTGATTGTTGTGTACAAGTCAAATATAAAGGCAATTCCTGACAGCAGGATCTTTGTCGTAAAAAGATGGACACTGAGGCGTGCAAGCAGCATTATGTTTCAGTTCCTAGATAGTCATTAAAATATTAAGCTGAATTTACTTTTGAATTCAAGAGGCAGTTAGGAATCTAAAAGTGCTCTCTGAACTCACAGCAAAAATGATATGGGGAAAATGGCGCTAAGTTTCTTTAAGCTAGTAAAAGAGCTGAAATAGAATACATTCAGAACCATAAATAACTTAGCATTTGATTCAATGTATAGTTATTAACTAATATATCATCAAAAAATCAAAATTATTCCCTTTACATTTTCTTCCTACAGTTACAGTTAACAGAACTTTCACTATAACTGTTATCTTCTTCAGGTATAGACAATGAACAGAAAGTATATTCACAACAAATATATCTAAGTATGCTAATGATATTCATATAAGGGTATATTTTTTCCAACATTCAAGTATTTCTTATATTAGTATGTAAAAATACCACACAATTCTGTATCATAAAGACTTTGAATTCTTTAGGTTGTTGCCTGTGGCCTCTAATAACTTTGAAGGACCTACACAAACACTAAGGGCTCTGAACTTACATGCAGATTGGGAGTCTAACTTTTTCCTTTGCTAGACAAAGCTCTCATTTATGAAAAAGAAAAATCTGTCCAGAAGAGGACTCTAGAATTCATACCTTGATTTTATATGTATTTAATGGGAAAAAGAGGTTTATTGACAAATTATAGTTTTCTGCTTAGAAAAATCTTTCTGAACATTTACATGAAGTTTAACATCATAATATGTTAAATAATTTTTTAACATATAAATATATATACAAATATATATGTGTTAATATAAACAAAGGCATTCTCCTGTATTCCCTTGTATACTGTAGGCTTTATTTTTATACCTATGAGCTGTCATAATTACTTGTGAAGGATAGATGACTGACTTGTTTAGTGCAGCAAGACTCAATACTAAGCCATACTGTTTGCCAGGAAAGCTTCTGAAAAGTGGGCATTCTGATAGTTTATGAATTACCAAGAGGAAAGTGAGAGGGAAAACAGAAAACTCAGATAGTTATAGTCAAGCTTTTACTTTCCTTTCCAAAACATTAATTTCAAGAAAATTCTACTTAATAAAAGTCAAGTGTATAATTCCATTAAATCACATGGAAATAAAATTGTTCATATGAATAGCTGTGGAAAAAAAAATAAAAAATAAAAAAACCACAACCCACAACCAAAAGTACTGGAAAATATCACACATTTGCTGGAAGAAAACTTCTTGAAAGAAGTTCTGGTCTCCCTTACACCCAGAGACTCATAAGTTCAAATGAAACAGTTCATGACAGAAGATCTGCATGTCCAGAATGGTACCACCAGTCCCTTGTCATCAGAACTATGGCTGAAAAAATAATGCTCATGGTCTTGTGAATCGTGTCACTCTGTTTACATCTGTTGCTGCAAACTCAGTGTGATGACTAACTCTTATATGGCAAAGGCTTAAGAAAGGAAATGATCACCATGGAATGTATCAGAAGGGATATTTATGAGAGTGCTAAACACTAGTTCTATTATATGGGACACTCTTGACTTAATTTAAAGAAACTGAGAAGACACTGTTGTTTTGCCAATTACTAGGCCTAATGCAAAGGACACAGCCAGCAGAAAAACAATACAGTAGCCAGATTCTATTGTACATAGAAAAGTCAGTATATGGGGGATTGCTGGGGGTACAAACAAGTCAAACAGATCACAGATAATAGACATCAACCCCAGTGACCCCAGGAATGACATAGCACGACCAATAATAGGTGGAATAAACAAAGACACAAAGGCTCCCATAGAAAAAAATGGAAGACAGCCAAGTCAATAGGCTGACCATATACGACAGAAGTAGCCCCATATTGTCTCCCCACAAAGCCCGCATTTGCAAATGCCAAACCTGACTGGGGCCCACTTGCAGGGAGAGTCAGGAGATCCTTCCCCAACAGGAAAACTCTGCAAAGTGCATCCACCTCACAGATAGACACTCTGCCCTTCCTGCAAGTGGTCCCAGCTTTTATGCCCAAAGCAGGACACCTGGCACTCATTTACCCAATGTGGGGCACCTGGGGCTTGTTTACCCAAGGGCTTTCCCTACAAGGCCGGCTGCACCTTGGAGGAAAGCCAAAAGGCAAACTCATCCCCTCCTTTTGAAGGACTGTGGGAATCACCCATATGTCAATCTTCATTCAGGGCTTGGGGTTCAGATCCCAGCACTTCAACTGTAGAAGGACAGCTGAGTTTATGAAGGGAACAGAGATCCCCAAAAGAAAAAAAGTAAAAAGCTCATTAAAACAAAGAGAGGTCATTTTTGCATCTGTAGAGAGTATAAATGCCAGAGAAGGAAACCGGATATTGCAGCTAAGGACCATAGTTTGCACAATGTTGAGTCAAAATAAACTGGTTGGAAACCACAAGAAGATTCCTAGTTATCAAAACAAAGAGATTTTCTAATTGCATCTCAATGAAACTAATAAGGGGTTGTAACACATTTAAGAAAGGGACAAGACACGATTTGTACTTGTAACAGTGACTCTGCGACCCAGGAAATGCTTCCTAGTAGGCTCTCCTTTTTCATTTGTGCATATGTATCTTGCAGGCAAGCCAAATTAATAAAGATATAACCATTATTCTTCTACCCTATTCACTACACATTTTGAAGAAATAACAGCTCATTAGCCCTATAGAGAAAAAGGCAGATCTCTCTTTGTACAGGTGAAAAGTAGACAAAGGGAAAAGAATAAATGCTTGTACATTGGAACTATGGTCTTTATTTATGCAGAAATACACAAAAGTTAATTTCCAGCTAGAATTATTTAAGATAGTCAAAGCAAGAAACATTCAGTTTCTTTCCAGTACTCTTTTCTCTCAAACTAATCTCAATCTGAAAGTTATAAAATTTCATGGAATCACAGAATCATCCACAGAGTCACAGAAGCAGCCTTTGCAATGCTTCAGCTTTCTGCCAGCTTACCCATAGAATATCTCTTTATAACTGTAGCTCTTAAGTAGGAAGAAAAGATATAGTTTCATCATGCTGTCCAGCTGCTATTCATCTGGAAAAAAGATAATGAGAGAGAAGTATAGATAATTGTGCTACTCATACCTTCTCACGGTTACTTGCTGTCGTTTGACACTGATCTCACCCTCACTGTATCAGTAGGACTGCTTGTAGAAATTATGTGTTAGCAGAAATTTCTGGTTTGTTTCCATATTTTCAAAGCAGCAGTTCTCCTTCCAGCTATCATATTGGAATATTATTCCTTCCAGTAATCTAGTGAAAAGCATCAGTGATAAACATCTCAAAATATAACTCTGGAAAGAAGTGCTGTGTTGAAAGCTACCTTAAAAATGTCTTCAAATACAAATATACAAGAAAGCAATATGAAAAGAAATGTTATATTCAGTAAGACGAGGAGAAGAGAGCCCAAGGAGATCTCATAAAACTTCTGCTGTAACTTCCCACTAAAATTTTTCACCATAGTTCTCCTTCATTCTGCAAGGAAATGAGGTGTCCACAAGATATCTCTGGATTGTCTAAAAAGGACTTCCTTACCAATGACAGGTCTCTCAGAGAAGAAACATTACAGAAGTGATATGTCTTTTCACGAAAAAAAAAAGATAGTACGTAGGTTATTTTTGCTTGGTTAACTGTCATCAGTGTGACAGTAACTGCGCAAAGTGTATTTTAATGGATATATGACTAGTGCAGTCAAATATATACCTGTTTCTAAATCTGTACTTACATGTATATATGGATTTTTATGTCCCTATATCCATCTCTGCATGCAAGAAAAAAAACTTCTTGCTCGGAGCAGAGAAAAGAACAGGGCAAAAGTTGACTCCCTCAGTCTTTTCCATTTTACTGTACTTCTGATCCAGTTCAATATGCTGCATAGAACGGACCAAAAAATGACAACCCAAATTATACAGATTAAAAACTCGACAAAGCCTGTTTCAATCAATGATAAACTTTTCTTTGATTTCTGAAATAAATGGGAAATGCGTTTTTTTTCTGCAAATAGTTAATAAAGTATTGGAAGATACTCACAAGAACTGTATCTGTCAGCTGTCTGCTTCTCAGATTTCCATCAGCTGGGACTTTTCAGCTCTTCTCTTTTGTTCTGTCACAATCTTATGTTAACCTCATACTCATATATTGATGATTCGATATATTCTATTGAACTACAAATAATAAATGACATTGTGATCTCAGCTCTGAGTAAAAGGAAGCATCATAGGAATTCCATGATTACTGTGTTGCTTAGTATGTAACAACTTTTAGTTAAAAATCTACTGTAGAACAAGACCTTTTAACACTGCTTAGTAACCAAAAGGTGACAATAATGACTATCTTGTGACATACCTGATTAGAAACACTTCAGTTTTCATCGCTTCAAAGTCATATTTTTTTTAGAAAAACAAGCCTACTTGAAAAGCCCAGAACTGGTCAAAACTGGTACAAATGAAAAAAAAAAAAAAAAAAAAAAAATTTAAAAAATCAGCTAATAATACTTAATAAGTTTTAGAACTAGTTCTCTCTCAAGTTTTGTTGTGCAGCTTTATTGTTTTTGATCACTGAAAACAAGTCCACTTAAACTACTGCTAGAATTATTTCTTTCACCTTTTGAAAGAAGACTGATTATTACTTTGACATCCTAAGTGGTGAGTGTTATTTCAAGAAGGTTGCTTAAAAAAATGAAACAACATTTGGTATAAAATTGTATAAGATCTGAATATGTTTTGCTCAGCAAGCAAGGCATGCTTATCACTTTACAGAATATAAAAAATACAGAGTTTCTGCCTGAAAAACTATAGTCTAGGCAGATAAATATGAAGAGATGAAGGGGCAAGCCAAGGAAAAGATCTGGTTTATCTTTTTTGACACAAAGCATGGAGTTTCACCAAGCATAAAGTAACAGGGTAACAAACTGTAAAGTTTGTAAAATATGTTTAAAAAAACTTAAATAACAGTAGCCCTTATTAGGAGGGCTAATACAAAAAGTACATTGGAATACAAATGCAAAATACAGGAAGCATTATTGGAATAACAAAGCCATTAAAACAAATTGTGCTGCATTACGTGGTATGCTATGATAAATTTGATATGAGTGATACAGGGGCAAAAGAGTTAATAGAAATAGTTTAATTAAAGAAGTATGCAGCTCTTGCTTGGGAAGTATGTAACCTTGCCTCTCTTGCTTGGGAACCTTGCCTGCTAGACGAAACAGGTGCTACAGGCTGCTGATTAGAAGAAGACCGCTGAGAAAAGGGAGGACGGCTCCTGCTCCTTCTGATAAGAGGAAGGTTGGTTACCACCATCTCAGCATTTGAGCTGGTGGGTACCAACGCCGTGGTCTGGAGAAGAGCCAGAGGCCCACAGAGCATGCGCAGCCAACTGAGGTGAAAAGTTCAGATAAGAGGAAGACTTGGAGCCTTCCTCCCGAGACCCCCGAAGAGGACCACCAGGGAGCACTGCGCAGTGATGTAATGTTTATGATACACTCCTCATGAATATGTATTACTTAGTGCTATAAAAGAAACACTCTTTGGCCTCTAGGTGTGCAAATTTGCAGGAGCGATCCCCCTTGCACCCGGCGCTGAATAAACATACCTACTTTATAACTTTACAAGAGTTATACAGTCTATTCCGTGCCTCATGAGGACACCAAAAACAGGAATTCAGACTTAATTCCTACAGTAAAGGGTATGAGGCAAAATGTTTGACTTCTTCTCCAGATGGTAAGACAAAGTATTATTTATTGGAAAACACAATATAGCTCTTGATTTGCCAGCAGAGCAATGTCTACTAGTCTCTAAAACAAAGAGTGGTCAGGTAGATGTAAGCATCACAAAACCCATTAGGATGCAAAATACTTCTCTGATGGAGTCACTGAGTACTCAAGTGCTTGCATAGGTAGATAGAACATGTGTACAACTTGAAAGTGGCCTAGCACCTGGTGACCTAAGAATGGCTTGGAAATGCAGTGCTGGCAGCTTGGATTTTACCTGTCATCTTGTGATGATTGACTATGGATAATTACTTTGTGGTGGTTTGCAGATGAATTACTGATTAGGGATTTTTAATGGAATTTGTTAGTCTCAGACTCATGATAGTGCTGATGTCAGCTGATGCAAATTGACCAGAACTGGTACCATCTTTGACATTTTATCAAGCTGAAAAAGACTACATGAACTAAGACCCTGTTCTTATAACTATATACAGCTATAGCTGAGAAATGAGGAATGGTCTAAGTATACTGGATCTTATTTTGTTGAAAGGCATTAAATGTGCGCGTCTCTCTATCTTTATATAGTGATTTTACTGTATGTCACTGATTTTATTCAGCTTTGTTGTGAGATACTTATGGATCAAAACCAAATGTTTTTCTACAATATCTACTTTATTAAAAATGCAGTACAGTATTCTGCAGGATGAAGTTGTGACACTGAAGAAAGTTTAGGTGAAAAGTACCACATCAGCTGGGAAAAAATCTTGTTAAATTTAAATTAGTACTACATTTCTATATATGCATATATATTCTCTAATTGGCTTCCAGGAATGCAATTATAAGTCTGACCTTAAGTTTATGAAATAAACCTGTTGTTTTGCTATTAAAGCCGTCTGGTTCTGGAAGACAGGAGTGAAAAATGGCATGAAACTGGTAAAATTAGAATTTGCTGTGCTTGAGGAAGTGATGAATCAATAGAAAACAGGAAGCATCCAGGTTGCCTGGAGAGACTGAGTACCAGAGGACACAGCTGGGTAAGCTTCAGAAGCCATAGAAGTGGCTAGGAGGACAAGTGAAGGTTTGTGCCTCCAACTGCTGTTTTGGGTGAAGCATCTCACTCCACTCATCTGCAAAAAAAGTTTAGATAGCTGTGTGTTAGTAGCAGCTGACTCTAGTGATCTGGATAGACTCCAATAGTTACCACGATCACTGTTTTTTTTTGTGCTATATGTTTTATGTGATTCAAACATCAAATGTAGTTACTATGTGCGTGCTAAACAAAACCAATTAGGTGGCATGTATAGCTTTGAGCTGGTGACAGGAGCACAAAATATGGTTTAAAAGTGCAATGCAAAAACAATCATTTGTGCTCTGTCCTTCTTGGATGATTTCTGTTCAGTATTAGCAACTCCCAGTATTAGCTATGTCCTCAGTGAGTTTATTTTACCATTTGAGCTGGTGATGAAAAAACACAAGCACTGAATAGTTTAGAAATGAGATATTAATATTTCAAGATACACAGGGCTAGTCATATTTCCACTAGCCATAATATAGTTTTGAAGTAATTCTGTTGCTTTATGTGAAAAACATATCAATAAGACAAGAATCAGTATGCTCAATTCAGTTTCCTTGTGTTTTTTTGTCCTTGTATCATTTCATTGGCCAGTGGCTGTTGCAGTCACTCTTATGCAGTGTTAGTACATTGCAGCCAGAGAAATTCTCTCTTTTTAAGTGATGCATGATGAAACACCAGCTCAAAATTAAAGTTGTCAGAGGGTAAGAAGTAAATCTATACGGTACGAATATCAGGCACATTGTAGTGCACAGCCTGAAGTTCTGTTGTCTTATTTTGGAAGTGTTGTCTTATTTTAGAAATGTCAACAGGCAACGTATCTCCCAGACAAAAGCAGAATAAATTTTCTTTGGCAATGTAATGGGGGAAAAAAAAAATAAAGAAAAGAAGAAGAAGGAAAGAAGGAAAGAAGGAAGGAAAGGAAGGAAAGGAAGGAAAGGAAGGAAAGGAAGGGAAGGAAGGGAAGGAAGGGAAGGCAGGGAAGGCAGGGAAGGAAGGAAGGAAGGAAGGAAGGAAGGAAGGAAGGAAGGAAGGAAGGAAGGAAGGAAGGAAGGAAGGAAGGAAGGAAGGAAGGAAGGAAGGAAGGAAGGAAGGAAGGAAGGAAGGAAGGAAGGAAGGAAGGAAGGAAGGAAGGAAGGAAGGAAGGAAGGAAGGAAGGAAGGAAGGAAGGAAGGAAGGAAGGAAGGAAGGAAGGAAGGAAGGAAGGAAGGAAGGAAGGAAGGAAGGAAGGAAGGAAGGAAGGAAGGAAGGAAAAGTGTGATTCCAAAATTAAATATAATGTGAAACATTGAAACATTGCAAAACTCTGCATGTTAGGTATGTGTCTGTGCTTCATTTTAGCTTTTTTATTTTTTTTTTTCCCCAGATGCCATTTCAGGAGAAAATGGATTTCTTGTCTCAAAAGCTCTGTTCTTTTGTTGTATCTACCAGACCCATGCAAGCATCTTGAATATCCCAGAGAATCTCAAATAGTACTCATTGCCAATGTTTAGGCAAAATATTACATTCCAGATGTTTTAATTGTCAGAAGTGCCTTCTTAAACTCCTATGGGAAACTAAAGAGAAAAAAGACTTCTTAGCAGTGCACTGGACCCAAGCATGGAGATACTACCTCTAAATAAGCAAAAACACGTGAAGATGTAATGACAACTCCTGCTAGTGATTTCTACCAATTTGTGTCCAAATAATTTACAGTCTATGCAAGTAAAACTATTTGCATTTCTGAAAAATGGAAGTTGGCCATTAGAAGTTCTGAAAATCAGTGATTCATAGAACTTAACTTGAGTTCAGAAAGTTCATTATATTTTCCTGTTGGTTACAGCACTTCTGCAGGGAGGTTATATCTGACTTATATGGGTGTAGCCGATGTTAGATTGTCAAAATCAGAAGGAAAAGAAAGCGAAGTGATAAAACACGAGTGTGGAGTGAAGTCAACTCTAAACAGGGTCAGCCTGACCCCAAGTCTAGTCTGGGCAAAGGAATCCCACACAATGGTATCTTCTGTTCCAGACACATACATTCAGTTCACCCTGAAGGTAAGTTGTAGTAATAGTACATTTCTGCCTCTGAAGATCTATTTGATAAAGTTTTAGTCAGCTGACCCCGTTGATTAAAATAAGAATTTTGAAAAATAGCTCAGAGGTAGAGGTTTACATTGTGAAACTTAAATTTTAGACAGATCTTTTATCTTGCAGCGGGTTTCTTCCAGTTCCTATGTTGTATCTGTCAACACTGTGCAGATGTCTTAAATATCCTTTGGAATTTTAATAGGACTAACTAAACATACTTTTACATCAGAATTGACCACTAGTTTTGGGAATCAAAAACAATTATCCTAAGCTCTTATTTTCATTAATGAAGAGAAATAAGGACTTCTAACATAAACAGAAGATATTTATCCTATGGTGACAAGGACTGCATGTTATTGGGCAAGTTACCTAATTGTTTCACTGAGTACCTACCGTGACTTGCTTAGGTATTTGTACTGTATAAGCCCAGGCATGTCTTTTTTTTTTTTTTTTTTTTTAATATACTTTCTAAGTTCTATTTTAACTCATGCTTTCACCTGCAAATTATGGCAACTTGAACTGAGTTAAAACACTACCCAACTTACCCAGGTTTCCTGTTTATACTCTCCAAAAATAAATCCAGGGAAAGAGTTGTTCACATGGACATATGTGAAACCTACCTAGAGAATAAGATATATAGGGGTCAGTGACTTGTCTAAGCCTCTTTATAGTTAGTCCACAGACTCAGACAATGTCCCTGCTACTTATGCCTGCCATGACCTAGAAAAAGTGGTATCTGTTTGTGCATGCAGAAAATGACCTATCTTTGAGGCTGGGGGAAAAGGGGATGTAGAAGAACTGGGAATTGCTATTATTTTGACAGGAGTCTTTTTTCTCTTAGCACGTTTTGTTCTGGCCTGAATATTGATTTTCTTCTTTTCTCAATCTGCTTATTCATGATGTCTTGAGCTACTATTTCATATTTCTCACTCATGTAAAAATCTATGCATTCATCCACAGAGGTTTTTTTCCAGTATAAGACTAGATCTAAACCTTATATGTTAAATTTGACCTTAAAAGGTGAATCTCTGTCAAAAAACTGACTACTTTGGCATGACAGCATAAGGGAGTCAATATCCACTTTCTAAATATCAGTACAATACATATACTAAAATGTGCAACCACATTATGACTATAATCTCTCAAATCAACTGTTTGTCCTGATGTGTCTTGGTGCAACACAAAGCATTTGCCTTTAAATAACCTGTATCTCCTTGGAAAAGACTGCATTGTCCATGAGCAGGTTAATGACACATTAGAGGAACCTTGTCAATCAAAATAAAGACTCAGTTTACACTGTGTCCTGACATAACCAGTTGGCTCACAGATGAACCAACAAATTTACCACTGATGTTGTGTCATGAAAGAACTATTTTTAGGCTAATAGTTTCTAATACAGTATCACCGACTTGGCTATGCTGAATGCAAAATCTGTAGACAGCAATTGTTCATCAAAAAAGTTGCTTTTTGTTGAAGAATTGAAATGTTGGAAAGCGGGCAGCTAATTAATATGTGAATGACTTAGTGCATGCCAAAAAAGGAAGGAGATTTAAGTTCAGACACATTTCAAAACATGCCATTTTAATTTAGACTTTGAAATGCTGAAATGTTTTAAATAATTGCTTATTGCTATGAGTCATATAGATTATTTGTGTTTAAAAATATACAAAAACAAAAGAAGTAAACCTATATTAAACATTTTGGGGCTGATTCTGGTCTTTTCTTTGCCATGTGTAATTTTTCCTCCCTCTACAGACTAGTAGAAGAGAGAAAAGAAGGTTTAATAGACTATCTTACTGATAGATAACACTTTGAAGATGTGCACATTACTTCAAAAGGTGGAAGGTGATGGAATAAGACCTAGTGTATTTAATGTCTCCCTTAATGTACATACAGGCTATACTTAGATTTGCCTATAGGGAGGATAAAGGAAGTTTCCACTAGTCTGTAGAGATATAACAAGTCTTTCACTTGGAAGAATATCTTTCTCATTGCTCTTTCTCTATAGACCACATCTGAGTATTTGTGATGAGTTATGGAAATAGCAGATTAACTATAATGAAGTTCAATATTCTTGTGAGCTAGTTTTGCTTTACTGGCAAAAGACCTTCAGAAAGATGATGCTTTAGTCTGATGCAACATTGTGGAAATAGATACCTACTGCTTCTGGACCCAAGCTGGTGCCATGATGCTTTTTAGTTTTAGGGGCTTGGCTTGGTAGTAGCTGAATCTCTGTGATCTGTTACATCCATGCTGTAAGCAATTGCAGACTAAACTGTCTGTATTGTGATAGTAGTGCTTAAACTGACCCTCTTCACCAAGAAAATAAAAACTTGGGTCTACTAGCTGTATTAGAGCAATGAGAACTACAGAGATGACAAACTACTAAGCAACTGCCTTTCTCACATACGTAATATGTCATCCCAGAAATACTAGTAAATATCCAGAAATACTAGTAAATCTGAAAATAGAGATTCCAGTGAATTTCCAGTATCACTTCTGAAGAAAGATATCCCTCTTAATAGATATGTAAGTGGCTTTTGAATATGAGTTTAATTTCTGCCATGTAGGTGTGTGCTAAAGTGCTGGGGTCTGAACCCCAAGCCCTGAATGAAGATTGACATATGGGTGGGCCCCATTGCCCTTTAAGAGGGGATGAGTTTGCCTTTTGGCTTTCCTCCAAGGTGCGGCCAGCCTTGCAAGGAGAGCCCTTGGGTAAACAAGCCCCAGGTGCCCTGCATTTTGATAACGAGTGCCAGGTGTCCTGTTTTGGGGATAAAAGCTGGGCACACTTGCAGGAAGAGTTGGAGAGTCTGTCTGTGAGGTGGATGCACTTCACAGAGTTTCCTGTTGGGGAAGGACCTCCTGACTCCTCATGCAACTGGATCCCAGTCAGGTCTGGCACTTACAAACGTGTGCTTTGTGGGGAAGCAACATGGGGTTACCTCTATCGTATGTGATCACCTTATTGTCTTGGTTGTCTCCCATTTTCTCCATGGATTACCTTGTATCTTTGTTTGTTTGTATCTATGTTTGTAACATAGCTCAGGGAACTCTTTACAAGGGACCAGTGTGCCATATATATACTCCAACCTGTTTGATTCGAGGGTCTAGGGAGCCAACAGCTGCTGACAGTCATGGTGACAGATGTCAGACTATTTTTCCGCATCTTATGAGGCAGTATTAGAGTTCTGCTACATATAGTAAAGGCTGTAGCCTGAAAAAGTGTATTGGCTGTGAGGGTAGAAGCTTACACTTCCCTACTTATTGATGTACCAATAGTGGGTCTGGTTGTGTTTCTTGCAGCAAAAAGAAGAGAGTATGATGTGAACCAAAGAGCCCTCTAACTGCCAAGGATGATCTGCAAAATGTAACACAATGATGCATCCAACATTTGCCCTCATAGACTGAAAGCATCAATAGAAACATGATGGAAATAAGATGATATTTTGTTTCAATGAAGGATGAAAGAGTTGTCATATTAAAAAAAAAAAAAGTGACTGGTCTTCTTGCTGCAACACCAAATATCATCTTTTTACTTCAGCTCACATTGTTCTCAGAGTTTTTGCAGCTGATAGATCAGGATACCAGCCCTCATTGGACTGCCACCCTTGTACAAACTGCTATCCTGTTCAGAAAAAATCTGTCCAGCCCTGCTCTAGCTGCATTCTGCTACAAAGGGTCCAACGGCTTCATCTGCACTCCAGCCAATCACATGTTAATCCCTGAGCTCCTCAGCACAAAGAAACTCTTGTAACTCTGCTCTTACTATGAAAGCATGAATGAAGCGCAACTTTCCCCTTGATACCAATCCACAGTGTGTGCCCAGAATGCAGATATATGCAGGAAATGTGCACAAAATGATATTTTTTTTTTCCTCCTTAGTCTGTTTAGACTTCATTTATGGAAAAGCATGGAATAAAACTTTAACAAAGTAATTATGAGATTTAACAGCCTTCACACTGCCAGCTAGACATCTGAGTTGACCTTAGGTGCAATAGAAAAGATAGAATTTCAAAAAATGATTCCTAAATTGTGTTTGTTTCACTGCCTCACCCTGAAAGCACTTACAACACAGACAACAAAGCTTTTATGAGCTTGAGATCTATGAAAGGGAGGTGTTGAAACTCAGCCTGAAACACAGAAGGACCTCAACTGTCAATGGTTCTTTGAGCATGTTTAACAAACACAGACAGCACTGATTTCCATATAAAACACAGTGGCCGTGTCTACTTCCATTCGAAACCACTTTCTGTTCCTTCGGATTATTTCTGCTTTTTTGTTCAATGGCTCTGATGCAAAATGCATAAGCAGTGCTGTGAGCCGAACTAAATTCTGCTTTGCTCAGCAGAATGGAGTCTTCAGACTGCAGACCACCAGTCTTTAGCCACCTTCTCACCTTTGCTTACTGCTTTCTTAGCCCCATGGCACTTGCACTCCTCATTACATAGTCGCAGCTTCAGGATATGGGAGAAGGATGAAGAATATGGCAGAGAAGTATATACCCTGTTGTCAGCCTTCTGTGTCATGCCTGCTGTTTGAACAGCAATGATCAAAGGCTTACAAATGGGAGACAAAGTTTAATGCTGAGGAACTTGTCTCTTTTTTTCTTTTGTGTTTCTGTGCAGTCAGCTAAGATTTTGCACAGAAGAGGACCACTGTCTCAAGTACTTTGTGTACCTTATTAAAGTGAGTTTATTGACTGATCTTAGTCAAGGATGAAGCAATCTGATGCAGGTTCTGTGCAGGCTAGCTCATGTTCTGTTGCTCTAGGACTGTGCTCTGGAACTCAGCATATGCCACTGAGCTCTGCTGTCAGAGTTCAGGCTCTGTGTGCAGTCAATTGAGAGTCCAGGCAACTCGGCTACTTGAAATTGCTTCTTAGAGGAGCCTAATGTCTTGCCATTGACTAAACAGACAGGCCAGGTAGGTAGTTAATGAAGGTGGACTGTATTTTCCAGAAAGAGCTAGGTGATAGATTTTTAGGTGTTACAATGCCAAATATAGCTGCCTAGAGCACAGTCTGTGTCTTGCTGTTAAGCTCTGTTGACTTTTAAAATCTGAAATGTTTATTCTGAAGCACATTTCTGCACAGTGGGTGCTGTGATCACTGACAGATATATCTACCTATCCGCAGGCATCTTGGCATTCTAACTGTGAATGAAGAAGCCAGTCCTACTGTTTGCAGAGCTCTGTAATTGAATTAGTGAACCTTATTTTGTAGCACAGAAGCGCTCCCGCTGAAACATTCAAACATAAACAGCTCGTACATAAATTGTTCACTTCTACACAAAGCTACAAAGCTAAAGGTACCATTTCCAGGACATGTAAAGGATGTAGAATGTATCTCTGCAGAAATGCTATGAAAAGTAACCCAAACTGTCCCTGGCAAAGACCATTTTCCTGAAGATTGTGCTGGTTGTGGGAAGCCATTTCTCCTCCTTCTGCAAAACTCTTACAGATACCTTAAACTTTGTCAGTGCATGTGTCTAGAATATTTACTACCATGCTACTTGCACCTTGGAATGCCGAAAAACTGTTCTGAGTATTGGGACCCTCTTGGCCTAAACTTACATACTGGCAGCATTTAGTTAAGCTCAAAACTTGAATGAATTTTATTTTTTTTTTTCCTTTTCGCATGAAACTGCAGTACTTGAAATATTTTTCAGGAAAGTCTAGATTTGCCCCATAAAGAGGACAAATAATGAGTTTCTGGCCATTATGTCGAGATATATGTCTTGGCTAGGAAGTTCCAGAGAAGCACTTTCTGCTGCCAAGATAATGAGGATATTTTTTGTTATCCAACAAAAATTTAGTTTCTTATTTTTCTACTATCTTACTGACTGAATGATAAACACAATGTTAGTTAATTTCTTTTAATATTTAATTTACTGATAAGGTAACTATAAAGTTATGTTTCATTATTTTCTACTATAATAGTTATGACTTGACTTTCCAAAATTTTAAATTTAGAAATAGGTGCTTGCATGTCACAATGAAGACATTATTATTAATCCGGAGACAGCCGGATTATGTCTGAATAAACAACTTTAAGTACAGCGGCCTATATACCCTTGGTCAAATGACATTGTATGTAGCCTACATAGTGTTGCTGAAAAGCTGGTTTTACCTTTTTCTCCAAAAACTTACACTTAATTTGTTCCCAAGCGTAAAATGAATTGTGTTTGTTTGTAATTGGCCATGAAACCGTCTATTCAAAAGCTAAGCCAAAAAATTCTTGAGGGGTACAAGTCCTCATCAGATTCTGAGGATAAAAACATCACTTTGAAAACCATGGCTTTTTTAACTTTTATCTTTTTAGAAGGTCTGCTTTAGAAGATTGTGAAATAAACATTGTTAAGTTTGACAGCAAGGTGACTGGACAGGGAGATATAAGAGAAATTCCACCAAACAGATTTGACTTTAAAAAATCATTATACAGATAGATTCTCAAAAATTTATTAAGAAAGTCCCCATATATCTGAATCAAGTGCCCCCAACAGCAATGTTCTGTCTGTCTGTCATAAATCCTGGTGACCTTTCCTTTTATTCTAAAAATGTTCTGCAGGATGACAAAGGCAGCTAAATACACCCTTATACAGAAGGCATTGCCATTATAAGCATGCAAAAGTGAAATCTCTTCCCTTGTTTTGTTCCATTTGGCTTCTACAGCTTTTTTGTAAAAAAATGAAATTATAATCTCACTCTAAATTCTGGTGTTTTGGCATTTGTGTGTTGTTCTTTTTCTTGCAACTAGAATGACAAACTGGAATTTCAAACCCATAAAGTAGAAATTCCAAAGTCTTTATTTGATGATATTTGACTACAGTTTTGACAACGACAAATCATCTCATTTCAGTGGTAAGTTTTATCTTATAAAAAAGTATTGCTTTAATAATTCTGAAACATTGTAGTTAATATAGGTAACCTATGTATCCACAATGTTATATGTCAAATATAATCTGAAATATACATTTAAACTAAATAAAATTCAAATAAAGCCTCTTTATCTCATTAAAGCAATTTATTTAGCATTGAAACGAAACACAAGTGACAATATGTTTTGACAGTTTTTCCATGAAAAAAAATTTTTAAAAAATAATAATTATGAAGCTTTTCTATTTTAATGAATTGCATTTTCCAAGGGAAAGGTTATGTGGAAGAAATATTTTCATTCATCTTTATTTTTTCTTTTCTCCAAGCACTAGTCTTGTCAGTTAGCAACCCCTTTCAATTTGTTTTCAGTTATTTGTGGTTCAGGTGGCTCTGTATGAGTTGGCTGATTGTAAGCCTATGAATCTGCTGGCCTAACTTATAAAATGTATGTCTCAAGACATGGGCTTTCCATATTTTATGTGTTGGCAGGCGCTGCAGCCCGTCTTTGGAATGTGATTGCCCAGTTTGTCATCCACAGGAAGGTCATGAAAAAGACAGTGTTTTACTATTAATGCACCTGAACTTAGAGAGACCTTGCAGGAAAACTCACTCCAAAGCCATGTACTAACACAGTTATTCCTTCTTCTTCACATTGCCAGAAGTTGTCTTGTTACATTATAATGAACTCAATGTGCTTATCCCATACTGGAGCCTGACTCATGGGGCCAGATGTAAATTGATATGGTCCTCTGTTAGATTAGTGATTAATTAAAACTACAACACTTTTTCAGTGTCTTAAGATGTGACGCTGCAAACATCCCTAATGCTGCCAGGTGGTACAGCAGGAAATCTGTCAGGACCATTGTCATTGAGCATCATCTTCTTGTTATACTCTTGCAATGAAAAGAACTGGTAATTCTCAGACTCTAAAATACTGTTTCCTGTTTCTTGTCAGGTTTTTACTGTTTTAAACATATCTTATTCTTTTACTCAGTATCCATTTTGAAATGTATTTCTTTTTGTCCTCTTTTTTCCTCTGCCTTCAAAATTGTTGACGGCTTTCAAAATGACATGTCTGGTCCAAATTAATGTCTTTGATAAGACTTCTGTTTTCTGTAAATTTATTTTGAGAATATTGAGGGACAGTAAATAAAATGAGACTGAAAATTACCTCTCAAAAATCTGTGGACCAGTTTATGGGCTTGAATAGACACTTTTTTTTTTCTGTATTCAATGATTTCTTACTTTAATCAGACAGCTCATCCACCTGTTCTTGTAGAATAGTTTTCCAGATTGTTAGATTTAATTATTCACTTCAGAATAATTACGGTAGAGAACAATCCTGAAAGCACGCATGTTCCTCTGCAGCCTGAAATTCTGCATATGCGTTCTTATCTGCAATTAGTGGAACTGACAGTAATTTGAAATTTAAATGAAGACAAAGACATCTTCCAGGTTTTTCATGGCCACATGGCAGAGGATTTTGCTTACTCAGTGGAAACCTAGATAGATAGAAGTTGTAAAATTTCTTAAGAGGATTGAAAAGCACTGTATGTCAAAGGCCTCATTATATCATTATTTAAATATGCTTATTTTAAAAATTATATTTATATTCAATAGTGTCACTGAACTTCTAGAAGGTTATAGATTATAGAAGGTTAAGATGACACTTAACAATTATAAATGCAGGGTAAGGAGATCTGGAACTTAGAAGACAAGAAAGAGTTTCATTACATGCTCAAAGATTCTATTTAACAATTCAGTAGGGGCTACATCTTCTCTATTGATGTCAACGTGATAAAAGATTTGTATTACAAAATGTGTGTATAAAGCTTAGTCTCTAGTGAGATGAAAAAGTGAAATGATTTATTCCTTAGTATAATTTTAAATGTCATCAGTTAAGTTTAAGAGACATATTTGAAAATAGATATTAATTCCTACAGTCTTACCAGCAACAAAATATTTAATTATTTGGCTGACAGGTGGAGGCAAGAAGCACAAATAAACATAACTTTTTCAAAACAAACCCAGATTATTGAAAAAACATGTGGAAGTCTCCTTTATACTGTTACAGCCCTGACTTGTGATATAGATCATGCTGAGTAACATATACTCTTTAAATAGGAATAGATATTTGCTCCCAAATGGTTTCTGAAAGATGCTTTTAACTTTTAACGTCCTAAGTCACCTTCCATTTTCAACCCTTGATTTGATTCTAGTATAAACCAAATGTTAAGATTAATCTAAATATATATTTGAATAATGACAGTTGAGCTTTCCTTTGAATCATTCTACTCCTACAATAACTACCCAGAACAGATCATGTACAGCAGACAGTGGAAATGTTTTGAGATGATTGCCAGAGCTATTGGGCCCTCATTCTACCCATATTTTCATGCTGAATGCCTTACAAAGTCAATACAAGACTTCTTCTGCCTTTTGTACTGTGGCTCTAAGAAGAAACTTGTGTTGTATTTTTATACAGTTTATATGTAGGTTCAAGCAGAAAGAAAAGCCATGTGTTTGATTTGCAGCTTGAGTAGCAGCATTGCTTTGTGATACTAATTACTGTGACAAAGCTTTCCTTGTTTGTCATTCTTCTAAATGTATTTAGTTGTGTTGTTCTGAATTAATGCCTATATCACTTGTCATATTCTCTAGAAAATGATGCAATCTTGAAACCTTATTCTGCAGTATGAGTAGCTGTTTATATCTTTACAGAGTGTGATCACTACTAAAATGGAGCGTTTGCCATTCAATTCTACTGGAACTCTAGTGCACACATTAACTCAGTGTAAACCAGGGGAAGAGATAACATATTTCCTGTTTTCTTACTTAATACCCTTTCCCTGAAGAATAGACTACCAAATACCTTCATTTAAATAATTCTATGTGCATATGTACATATACATATAAAATATGTGAACTGATGATTATTAGTGTCTCCTCTTGATATTGTTTTCTTCATTATTAGCATATACACAATTTCTTATATAAAAAAAAAATATTTTTTCTCCCCAGAAGCAGTTGCTTTCATCATATCACAGTATTGATAATACTCACTTAGTGAACAGGTACTTATATTTTTTGTAACTGTCCAGTAGATACTTTACTAACTAGCCACTATTTTAAACTTGGCTTTGAGAACAGAACAACTATTTCCCTGTGGGCTTCTTTGCGGTGCTCACTTGTATAGCCTGAGTGTTCAAAATGCAGTTAGAACTATAGTCAGAAAAACTATGTCAACTGCGTTAAATACCAAATAATTTTGAGTGCATACATAGAAAGATGTAACATTCTCTATGTTGAGATTACTGTTCCCACTGGTCATGTAATTTAAAGATAATATAAAAATATGTAAACACAAGGGAACTAAAATTTGATATCTCAACCCAGTTTAAAATAAGGAGATGGATCTGTTTTTTAAAGTGAAGAGAATTCCAAATATGTACAACCTTAAAATGAGTACAAGATTTTCATTTATTAAAATTTCTGTGGATAATACAACAGTCAACCTATATAGAACACTTATAAAGTGAACCACACAACTTGAAAATTAGCAGGTATTTTTGTATTTTCCAAGAGATATAAAATCTCATATAAAATCTCAGATGCCTAGTGTCAATACCACACCTGATCCTGCTGAACACCTTCAGATACATTTTTCTGACAGGCGATCCAAAGACTAACAAATATATATTTTATAGGTATTTTGAATGTATCAGATGATTCTTAAGTTTTGCTTGTGCTGATGAGATTCTTTAACTAAGTAAGGTCTTTGTGGTTTAACCTCAGATTAGTCTGGATACATTAACTGAGAAAATAATTTCCTAAAACTCTAACATGTTTACTATGGCATAATTTTTAGCTTTTGCAGCTTCAGATTAGATAGACAAAGTCTTGAATTTATCTCTGCTTCTTTATTAAGCTAAATAAGTATTTTAAAAAGCATTTAATATTTAATTAAGATGGAAGCTCAATTATTCATTCTTAATTGAGTGCTTGTACAAGAGACACACTCTAAGTAAGCTTTTCTAATATAGAGTTTGACTTCCAAAAGATAGGCATTCGGTTTGCTTGACAGAAAGGGAAAATGTGTATGTGGAGAAGAACAAAGACAGAGAAGCAAGAGGGTAAATGATGACAAAAAAGAAGGATTTGAGAAATTCATGTAGTTTAGTAAAACAAAATCTGAATTTAGAGATAGAATCCTTTACCACCTATCTCCATCACGACAACTGAGGAATGCCTCTTCCCTAAAACAGCTGAAAGAACTGGAAGTGGAAAATTAAAACATTTTTATTTAAATTGAATGATGTGAAAAATACTTGTGAAAAATACTTTGTCTTTATTCATGCTTCAAATAGCCTAGGGTTATAAGGACATTCCTCATCCATCAGTCTTTCCATTACAGTCCACCGCATTGCTAATTGTTTATCAGGACAAGAGAAGGAAAAAGTAGGTTTGTTTGCAAGATGCTGTGTGAAGTATCACATACAGAGAAGTGAAATACACTTCTTGTCTCACACAAACAACTTCAGGCAGATATTTTTAGCAAAGGCATGACACAGTATGGCTGGAGGCCTACTTTTTTGTTGATAGATCACAGAGGTTGGTGGACTACTTCTCTTTCTCTTAGTGAAAACCAGGACCCTTTCCTAGCAGAAATCAAGGTGGGACAAAACAAAATTTATGTTTAGGAATTTATTTATTGCATGAAATCTTTCTTTCTTCTATTCAAGCAAATACTGCTGCCACTTTAACATCTAACATGAATCCAGATAGACTTATAGATGTATAACACCATGTCTGCTTCACAAGTCCCTGAGAAATATTTCTATGCAGAGCAATCTTCATCCAATTGGCTGCTATCTCTAATTTCTTTTCTTCCTCAAGACAGCAGTTAATCTAAGATACTGAGAAGAATGAAAGATGACCTCACACCTTGAACAATGCAGATTTATATTTTCCTTTCCCTGTGGTGAACACACAGGCGAAATCTTTCTGGAGAACTCAGTTCCAGGAACCGAGGTTCCCTGGCTGTCCATCAGACCATAGAAAAAGAATGAACAGAATGCCAACTCTGCTCTTCCTTTCTCAAATATGGGAAGATGAAATCTCTGAATGCTATTTCTAAGACTCTGTCAGCTAACAAACACTAATTGTTGTGATATCTGGAGGACTCCTTTTTATAAAACCTAAATATTTCTGTGGGTATATTTCTTTAGGTCAACCCAGATGAGGTACAGACGTGTACTGTGAAATGCATCCCATGAACATCTGGCCCATTCATGCTAAACAGGAAGTTTGCCTTGTCCCAGACAACCTAAGGTGTTTTCAGGGTTTGTTTTTTTAAATTACTTGACATCCAAAATTAACAGCCATTTGGTATCACATAACCAGTAGAGACCATATGTCCCATACCATCTGTAATTACTCCACATAGTGGCTGGTGAACTTATTACTTGCTTAGTTGAGTCTTTGATGTCTTGCTTTTCCTTTCCTTTTTGGTGGCCCATCCCCAACCTCCAGACATGAGTTAGGCTAACTGGTTTAAGAGGTAATCCAGTGTTACTTCGGAAAGATGAAAAAGATTTGAGCAACTCATCCAAGCACAGTGCCATCACGCAAACTTGGGAAAGTATCTAGTGGGTAGCTCTTATATCAAGCATAACTATAATTCTCTAGTGTCCACCTGAAAAATACAAAAATATGTATGAGAGGAGTCCATTTTCTTTTTTTATGACCATCATTTCCTCCTTCCTTCTTTCCTTCCCAGCTGAGTAGCTGGCTAAACCAACGCTTTCAATACCTACAGAAGTGATGTATGCTTTTATTGACTTTGTTTTGTTTGTTAGACCCTTCTACATTCTTCATTACAGTATCCAAAGAGTACAGTTGTTCCTGTTAACATTCATAAGGACAAAAATTATTTAGTTTTGTTTCTACTACTGTGAGACCTTGGCTTTGTATGGACTGCTAGTTCTAGTCATGCAGAATATACTAAATAGGTAATATTTAGTAGTTAAAATGGAGGATAGAAGTTCCTTTAAAACAGCAAGGAATTCTGTTTGAAGCCTGATAATAGAAATTCTGTGAATGACAAATCTTTATTTTTGGACAATAGTCACTTGAACAGTGAATTGGCTTTGGCAAAAGATTAGCTTAGTGATGGAAATATCCTCTAGTTGCTGGATATTTATTCCAAGATTATATTTACTAAAACTCTATGTATAATGAAAACCTTTGTCACGTGACTGGATTATTATAAAAAAAAACAAGACAAATATGTACTGTCAGTTGTCATTTTAATGAAGAAAAGGTATGTATATATTTGTTGCATGTTGTCTGAATGGTTTAGCTGTCTTCATATGTATTGCACTGCATGTACATATTTGGAAGTCAGGCACTGAGAGGCTTCTGTGCTGACTGAATTGGTGTTTTTAAAGACTGATAAATCATTCTGTTTTTATTCTTCAAAATGAGACTTCACTGGATTGACAATTCATTAACAATACATGGTGTCAGTCTGGATCATTATCAGCCATTATTAGCCATGTGTTCAAATGATTAGTTATTAATAAGCTTATCCTACATTAGCTTGGAATATATAATATTACAGAGCTAATGACAGATATGTGGTATTAATGACTCTTGATGGTCTTAGTCACACAGGTTTGAGGTGAGTTCAGAGCTCTTTGACATGGGCAGCTTCTTTCTTCCCCATTTTTCCTTGCTCATCCTTTGTGGTTTATCTTCCTCTCCCTACTGTATCTACTGTGATACAGTTCATCCTATTTTTAAGACCAGGACTAGTTCTGGTTTCACCAGGCATCTTTCCTGATTGATCTTCAGGTTAAATATGGTTTCCACAGACTTCTTTTCTACATATTCTTAATCTTTTGTATCTTATCTTGCAGATATTGCTACTTGCAAGTTGACCTGTACACCATTTGTGCAACTATCCCAAATTTGTCCCTTTCTGGTTACAGATTAATTAAATATTTATGTTCAGCTATTTAAAATATATATATATATATATTTGCTGGTTATGCTGTTAAAACTGTTTTTCATGGTTTAACCCTGGTAGGCAGCTCAGCACCACGAGGCCACTGGCTCACTCCCCACACAGCAGAATGGAGGAGAGAAATGAAAGGGTAACAGTGAGAAAACTTGTGAGCTAAGATAAAGAGAAAACCAAAAGCTGTGCATGCAAGTGAATTAAAATAAGGAATTATTTCACTACTTCCCATTGGCAGGCAGATGTTCAACCATCTCCAGTAAAGCAGGGCTTCATCACACATAATGGTTACTTGGGAAGACAAATACCATAACTACAAACATTCCCCCCTTCCTTCTTTCCCCCAGCTTTTATCGCCGAGCACAATGTCATATGGTGTGGGATATCCCTTTGGTGAGTTGAGGTCAGCTGACACAGCTGTGTCCCCTTCCAACATCTTGTGCACCCCCAGTCTACTCACTGATGGGGCAGTGTGAAAAGCAGAAAAAGGTCTTGGTGCTGTGCAAACACTGCTCAGCAATAACTAAAACATCCCTGTATTATCAACACTTTATCATCACATGTCCAAAACATAAGCCCATACAAGCTACTATGAAGAAAATTAACTCTATCCCAGCCAAAACCACTACAGTGTTATAAAGTGTTTCTATAATCTTGCTAATTATTCCTCTTCAATAAGTTTTTGTAAACAATAATATGCTTTCTGACTTGATTCCTGAATAAAGCTGTAAAGGGTACACTGGCAAATAGTTGTAGAAGGAAAAAGTTAATATTGTCCCAGAACATGACCATCTCACAACAGAAGTGTGCATATTTCCCCACAGGGAAAGTAATAAGAGATAACTGGAAAAGCAGGACTTCTGGATAACGTAGACCTTATGTGGAAATTAGGTTAATTTAAACAATTAAGGACAAAGTCTCCAGCCAAAGGACCAGAAAAAAAATCAGTATACATTTTTTTCCTAATGTAGCTTCCTCTGAGGATCCAGTTTAGAGTACTGAAATAAATGCAATCTCCAGAATTCAGATTTGACACTATCCATTTAACACTTACCATATGTATTATTACAGAACACAAAGAGACCCTTAAACTAGTACAGCTTTAATATGTATTAATGCAGAGATTAAACTGAAATTTTATTGAGGCAGGGTTTGAAGTATTTTTCTTTTTTGACTGTTATTACCATTTCTTTGTTGACTATATATAGGTGCTTCACTCAATGTTAAAACAAAACAGCATGTATATTCTAGTTCCTGTGTCATGCTGTTGTGCCAGTTGCTTTACTTGTCTTTACCTGTAATCTCTAAATCAATGACACAGAAAAGATCATGAGTCTAAGGGCCATGCTATTCTAAAGACTTAGCAAATTTCAGTTTCTTTCATGAGTTATAATTTTCTATAGATGAAATTTTCTACGAACTCCACAATATTCAAAATATTCATCTCTTAAAGGTATCTTCATTCTTAGAAAGAGCAAGAATACTATATATCTGCACAACATGAAAAGATAAAGGACTGACACTGAAATTCTGTTACAAAATTTCATAAAGTACATGATAAAACAGATGTGTTCAGGTTTTTTTTTCAAATAAAATAAACAAGCAAACAAACAAACGTAACTGATCTTAATATCCATCAAATTTATATTGGGGGAAAAACTGACAAAAATCATATAATTTTTAGAGAATCTTCAGTTTCCATGCTCAAATTTTGAATATAAATTAGGATAGTCAATTGACTAGAAAATTAATTAATCTATTTAGTCTCTTAATTAAAATTAATTCATTACTTTTATACAGGAGCTTAAAAGGATCATGTTTTCATAAATATCTTTATTTAGAGTACCATTTTAATTTCCATTTATATCTGGAACTTCCTTTTCTTAGTTGGGTAAAGGGAGGTACCTACCTATATTTTTGGATGAATAGTAAATTCTAGTTTTCATCACTCAGATTCTAGCTCTACACCTCTGAAGAAGACCCTTGCTATAATTTTGTTTCTATTTATTTACAGGAAATCTTTGTCCTCAAGGAGACTACTCTCCTAGTCTTCTTGGACAATTTTTCAGGAAGTAGTGAAAACTTAGGTCTTAGCATTTATTTATCTAAAAAACCCAGAAAGAATATACTACCCAGAACTCATATTCCAGCTGACATCATCAGTAATGATTTTTGCTGTCTTCAGTGTATAAATTGCCTATTTAGGAGTGATTTGATGCAGTCCAAGTTGATCAAATGAACTCTGGTTATCCAAAGGAAGAAGTTTTTTGGAATATACTTAAGTGAGATTCTGACAGAAAAATTATATTAAATTGGCAAGAAGAATGAATGTCTGCAGGATGACAACTGAATGTGTCTACTGTAGGTGTCAGATAGCTGGTCTGCATGTAGTCACCACATTAAAAATTGAATCTCTTCCACTAAATTGCTTCAAAAAGTCCATGAAATTTATTGGGTTGCATAAGATATACACCAGACACTGAGTATATTAAAAGAGCAAATATACCAGGCATGAAGGGAATGGTGATAAAAATGCAATTGAGGTGTTGGATCCTTCATCTAAAGCCATTCTATTGCAAAATTCTCACTTCTGAAAAAAAAGGCACTTCAGCAGCTAACACACACACAGAAACACACACTCATAAAAAACCCAAACAAAACCAAACCAAACTATCTAATGGCAACTGGAAGCACAAACCGAAAGTTTCAGTTAACTTACGATGGCTTGATCAGATTTGAAACCATCTATTTAGCTGAAGTAAAAGCCAAAGGGGTATGTGGCTTTCAGTGTGTTTAAAATCACTTAAAATGAAATTCAGTGCCAATCAAACATAATAGAAACTAACAGGTCATCTCAGAAAGTCAAGAGAAGAAAGAAAAATAAAAGTCTGTTTTCAAAATACTTACCTGTCACAAAACCAAAGGCAGTATGTCTACCAAATGAGGAAAAAAACCCCAAACAATTCTATTACCTATATATAAACAGATTTCATATCTGTAAGGTAAAAACAATAAGCTTATTTCATAAGCTAAGGATGTTACAGAAATCTACACTGAGAAAATGAAAAGATTAATGTAGCTGATATTGAAAATGGCTGAGACCTAAAAGAGGTGTGCCTCTCTTTGCTAGATATTACAAGAGAATAATATAAAATTGCACAATATTAATCAAGCAACTGCTCTCCGATAGCATCTTGGTTTTGGAAGGCAACACTCAACAGTACTTTCCATGCAGCATTTTGATTAGTCTCCCTCTTAAGTTCATTCTTTTCAGCAAGCAACTGGGCAGCTGAAAAAGAGTCTCCAAAATAAGTTCAAAAAAATCAACTATCTACTTCAGACCCTTATTATCAGTTTGAAATTGCATTTTCTCAAGCACTAACTAATAATATAAAAGATGTTTTATAATTTATTTTTATTCAATGACTTCATGGATATTTAAATAGTTTTATGATTTATTAAGATGTTTTCCTACATATTTAGATTTCATGTTCCTGGAGAGGAGCACTGGGTAAACAGAGAGAGATGAGAGTGGTATTTACCAAGGAATTGAAGGTCCTCAACATTAATTGCATACCTTAAGGTGGGTTCTTGCATATCTATTTGAAATACCTGAGTTAAATGTTTCCCCAAGTTTTGTAAGATTTAGCAGAGCACTCATTTTGATCAGAAACTCTTCCCTTGCTTCCTAAATGCTTATAGTGATCTCTGATAAATTTCACAAATTTCACCTTGTTTTCCATAAAATTCATTTACCAAACTGAGATATTGGGACACAATTGTATACTGATTTTTACAATAATATATATAGTTTTAACCTACCTGGAGAAGAAAGCCCACATCAAGGAAGATTCATTCTTATGAAGAGATGGCTACTAGAAACCCTCTTTGGAGAGCAATACAGAAGCAATTGTAACTAACGTAAGAAATGCAAGGTATGTGGTTTCTTTTACAGTAGTCCTTTGCTCTTTATAGGCAAAGTGATCACAATTAATTGTTGTAATTATTTTGACATCTGTCTTTTGGTATCTATTGACATCTGGCAAAGAATTTCATGTGACAAAAGCTCTTAAGTGGGATTCCCTTCTGAAGTAGATGGAGCCAGGGTGATATATTTGGTCTACATCTCAAATGTAACCTAAACCACATTTTTTTGAGATTAATTGAGTCCTGAAAGTCTGGACAAAGCAACCAATAGTGAATAGAGCTGTTCAGTTTACCCATTCTTCACTTTAGGAAGAGGCAATATTCTTTTTTCAACCGCTATCTAACAGGCATGCTGTATGAGGCAGATTGCAGCCTAACGGAGCCAAATGTACCTGTTCCAGCAATTCCTGTAATAACTAGGTTATGAGTAGTTTGGAGAAGATTTCTTACTCTATTCTGTTCAACTTACTCTGCTTTGTATGAAATAAATAAAAGCTCATCCAACCAAGAGAGAGTAGGTAAGAAAAGTATTAATTCTTAGGGTTAAAAGCAGCCCAGAAGTTATGGAGCTCACCTACACAGTGGCAAGACTTGGCATTCCTGCCTTTCTCCTGTCATTAGATGAACATTTCATTTTATGACTGTTAAGTATATGATATACAAACAGTGCTGCAGAGAGCTGCAATGTGAATCACAGAATCACAGAATCATCTAGGTTGGAAAAGACCTTGAAGATCATCTAGTACAACCATCAATGTGACATTGACAGACCTTGACTACACCATATCCATGAGCACTATGTCAACCCAACTATTAAACACCTTCAGGGATGAGGAGGGTGCCATTGTGTTGCTTGACTTAGAGTTAAGATGTGACTCCAAACAGTAGGAAAGATCACAAACCTTTGTATTCTCAACAGGAAATTTGTATGTGGCAAATTTACTGGATAAAAGACAGAAACACGGGTTTTACCTTCTTACTAGATTAGGGAGACATTTATTTGAATTTTACCTCTCTCCCTTGCATACTTTTCCTACCTCGTGCAAATGTTTACTGGATGTTTCATCATTTCATGTGATTTAAACAAGTTGGGAAGATAATGCTGATACTTCCTGTTATTATCAATAGTCCAATAGAAAGATCATTTCTTCTAGTTCTGATCAAAGACTGCTATTTGTCTTGGATTCTCTATTCAGATATAATCGTTGCTACCAATAGTTTACAGTCTTGACATAACCTTAATGTCAGCTGTTAAAGTGCCATTAATTGAACCAGTAAACCAATAAACTGTTGTTATTTTGTATTTTCGTATCACTAAGGCTACTAAGAATCAGACTGTTTGTCATATCAGTGTGTACAACATCCAACAGAGAGATAAAGATACAGAACAAACACCCGGTAACAGATCTGGAGGAGAGAGTATGTGGTCTCTCTGGTTTAGGCACATGTCTTCTTTTCTTCCTCCATGTTTGATAAAAACATTTCCACTGTTAAGTTAACCATGTTATTGGCTTTTGCCTTTTTTCACATATGCTGACTCACATTCTGCCTTTTTGTTTGTTTGTTTGTTGAGAAAAAAAAGTATTTCTTTTTATGAATATTTTGATCTTAGCCTTTCTGGATAGCAAGCCCACATGCACGTTTGTTGTTCTCTGTTTACAGATATAGTGTTTTATGAGAGATTTTCAAACTCAACTTGAATTCTGCCATTTCTCACATTATAAGAACATTCTCTGACCCCTGAAACATAGCTTTCCTTGATGAGTAATCCATTCTTCAAAGTGTAGCAGACCCTGTGCTTACTCCTCAGATACTTTCTAAGGCAATAGTTGATCTATTTATGTGGGAGGTCTTCCCAGAATCATAGAAAACAGGATTGGAAGAAACCTCCAGGTAGCTCCCCATTGCCACAGGATCAGGATCAGCTATGTTTATACCATTCCTGGTAGATGTCTATCTCCTTCTCTAAAAGACAAGCTTCAATACAAAGCTTTGTTTTCCTCCTTCCCTGGATAAAAAAATCAATTACAATCAAGAATCACATATTAAAAGTTTTGCCTTCCTTCTCCCTCCCAAATAAGAAAAATGACACCTTGGCTGCACAGAATTCAGGAAATAGATCCAGCAGTACCAAAGCCAGCTGCCATGAAATTACACAGCTTGCCAGAAATAGATACTGATTCTTATCATAAACTCACCACAGCAAAAGCCAGTCAAATGGAAAAGACAGATGGGCAATGTCAAGTTCCACGACAGTACCAAGGAAAACTGACACCCTCTGAAATCCCAGACCCCAAAGTATAAGACAAATAATTTTTTGTCTGGCTAATTTTCACAGGGAAGGCAGGACAGTAAAATAATTTAAATGAAGATTAATGTGTATGTAGGTGGCTATTGCTTCCTCTTCAATAGCAGCGGTGAAATTTGGAGAGCAAATACTCACTAGATTAGTAGGATCTGTGGTTACATTTAACCAAAATATTTTTTTTCTGTCTTTCATATGTTTTGGCTCCAGGATATCTCCAAGGTATTTTTGAGATAATGTCTGTTGTCAGCTATATTAAAATTCATGTTTAACTTCACTCTCTTTGTTCACATATTGATTGTATTGTCATTATTTCTTTCTTTATCTGTTATCCTGTCTTGAGTTCTTACCCCATCTCAGAGTTAAACATTTCTTGCTGATCGAATGGACCTGATCCCCTTTGGGCTTGTGTCAGAGTGGTGGGCATGAACACTTCTAAAACTTAACTTGCATGCTTTGTTTAGAGGCTCTGTCCAGCTACTGCCTTGTAACAAGAAATATTTTTTTTTTATTAAGGATTTCTTATGTGTCTCTTTATTTTCTATATTTCTATCAGACTGAAGATATTTTTGTTCAGTCATTCTGTTTTGATGCTGGAAATCTGCTCTACAGAAGAAGCCGTCTACCTACTTGCCTGTCCCTTTCATGTTGTACATAAGTAAGCAACAGTATTGCAAATTAAGTGATGTATGTTAAAGGTATTTGGCATTTATACGAAACTTTCCAAGTACTTCTCCTCTCTTTCAGCACAGAGCCCTGTATTTCAACGTCTTGGAAATTAATGCTATGCTGAGGTCTGTCTCTTCATTTTTTTTTGTTTGGTTTGTTTTTTTTAAATAGTGAACCTGATGCAGAAGTTGGATGCCACAAAGTAGTTTCTCCATTTCTGTGATATATTGACAGAAGGGAGTGGTCCCATCCAGGAATTATTTAAATACTAGACAGCATACTCTTTTTCCAGATCAAAACAAAACAAAACAAAACTGCTTTACCTGATACAATGTTATTAAGGAGCCTTTCAAAAATTCTCCTCAGTTTTCCTTGTTCTTTACAATGCTTTCAACAATATTTATTATTTTATTACTTACTGACTACTGCCCTTGGACATAAAAGCAATCTTAACACATTATCTTCAATGGATAATAGATTTTTCTAAACAATCTTCACTCTAAAAAAAAATTCTGATTTCTTTCATGTTTTTAATGAATGCCACAACTAAGAAGTGCATGTGGGGGTTTCTTGGGGGGGTTATGTGTTGCAGGTTCTTTTTCAGTGTATCTTTTTGTTGTTGTTTCATTGTGTGGTTTTGGGGGTTGGTTTTTCTTTTTTACTTCTGCACTTGTCTTAAAAATGATATTTATCTTTGAATTTTTCTCTGCTTAGAATCATCATTACAGCAAATCTTTCCTGTAGTTGTCAATCATCACTGGCTTAACATATATTGTACTAATAAGTACTCAGAAGTTCATTAGCAATTTACTGGTTCTGGATTTGCCTCAATAGGTTAATCCTCATACAATTAGATCACAGTTGCACAGAATCATACTAAGATTGCGCATGAAATATGTTGACAGTCTAACCCTGAAACCGTTCACTCTTCATACGTGTTTCTGGAACACTACTGCCCTAACAATACCCTAAGCCTTATTTTACGTACAACACACTGTGTGGTTACCTATTCCTTCACATACGTACTTGAATTCAGGCAATTGTCACTCTTTGATATGTATGGAGGTGCAACTGCATTTAAGTACCCCTTTCAAATATATATCCTTGTCTAGAATTCACCCTAATACTCATAAACATCTCAGAGGCTTAGAAAAGCATTACCAGATTGTTTGCAAATCTTCATACCCTCAGGGATTTCTCCTTATCTTAAGAGGCAGGTATGTGCTTCTTCACATTCTTCATGTCCTTGAAAGGTAACAATATTATTTTATTTTGTCATTTAATTCTGTTATATTAAACTGGAAATGCCTATAAATTTATGAAAAGCTGGATGTGAGTGAGACAAGTGGTAGATTTTGATTTTTTTAATACTGTTTTCCTTTCCTTGCCTTATCTTGCCTCACCTCACCTCCTTTTGCTATGATGCAAAGATTATTTATTTCATTTTTAAGTTTTCTTACAACAGTATTTATTTCTGATTTCAAGAATCAGCTAGAACAGACTTTCTCTGGATAACATAATCTGCTTCTGAGCATGAAGTTTTGGAACCAAGACAGTATAATATTCAGTGCAGTCTCCCCGTCCACAAAATAAAACCTGAAAGCAAATTTCTCCTCCTTCATAGAAGATTATATTAAAATACCCTTATTTTGATTGCCTTAATTTCTTTGGCTATCATCCATTTTTCAACTAAGTAGCTGCTAAGAGAGATTTTTGAAAAAACAAACTTGAAAAAGGAGGTGAAAATTATACTCTTTTATGATGCTTCCTTCCTTCCTCATCTTGCACTAAGTTTCTGTTGGATATGAATGTACACAAAGAGATGAATTAGCATGCATACATAGTTCAAAAGACTGTTTCATGTCTTAACCCTCGTGTCTTCCATGTTGAGGCTTGCATTCACAAGAAACAAGGCTCTGATTACTGCCAAAGTGCTTAAGCTTCATTTTCTCAAGGGATGAAGTTAGTGTAGGTATAGTTATATACCATATGAAAAAAATGTGGGGACAATACCTGATGATCAAGAAAAGCTTTTTTTTTATTATTCGTTTAGAAACAGGTGTTTTCAGAATTGGATTCTCCCTAGCATCATCATTTTCTGTTGCTGTGATCAAGATGCTGCCAGATATTCAATTTTGAAAATGTCTCCTTGAAGAATGGAACTACCTATTTAAAAAGAAATGATTCTACTTACAGCTAAGTTTTGATAAAACCTTTAAACAGAATAAAACCAATTTTGGTTTTTTGCCCTCAGGTTTCCAGTTTCTTTCCTCAGTACATCTTCAAAACAAAAAGCTGTGACCATGTCAAAGACTTCACTGAGAAGGAAACTTGCTTGGCTTAAAGATTTGACTGTAATCACCAAGCTCAATGATCAATTTTCTTGGCTATATCCTGTTATCAGTGCTGAAGCTTTTTGTATTTTATTAACATAACCTTGTATCTTTTGTGTATACATTTTTGAGAACATGAGATTTATGACTTGACAGTTCTGGAGTATGTAGTCAGTATGAACGTTACATGTTCAAATAAAAATAATTAAACCAAAAAGATATTATAAAAATGCTTCTATTTCTGTTAAAAAAAAAAAAAAAATTCATTCCCATTATGTAGGGACAGCATATCTTGCAGACTGTAAAGAGTAAAACATTGATGTGATCCAGAAGGTAACTGACTTCAGTTAGTGAATCTTTGGTTCAAAGAATGACAGAGTCATTTCACTTGGAAGGAGTTTAAGATCATATCCAATTCCTCATCTGAAGCAGGGTCACTTAGAACAGGTTTCCCAGGACCATGTTGATTCAGATTTTTGGTATCTTTGAGGACAGAGATTCAACAACATCTTTGGGCTACTTGTGCCAATGGTTGACCACCCTCACAATAAAATCTGTTTTCTTATGTTCAGATGGAACTTCATGGTTTTAATTTGTGTCCATTGACTCTGGCCCTGACAGTACAGAGAAGAGTCTGAATCCTTCATTGTCATTCCCACTTATCAGCTGTTTCTACGTCGTAACAAGATCCTCTCTGAGCCTTCTATTCTCTGGACTGAAGTGTCTCAGCACTCTTGCCTTTCTTCATATGAAAGATGCTCCAATCCCTTAGTCATTGTGACCCTGTGCAGTATTCACTCCAGTAAGTCTACATCTTTCTTGTACCGGGGAACCCAGCACTGGACACACAGTACACCGGTTGATTTCATGAGTCTGACTTGAAGAAGATAAGAAATTTGTTACTTTGAACAGAAATGTTAATATATATATGTCAGGTAAAAATAATATTTCACTATGAAATTAGCATATTTGATACATTGGATTGTAATTCTTAACATAATTTAAAATATTAAATTGAAAATTTTAACTTTCCACAGTAACAAAATGCTAAGATCTGCACCATTAAAAGTAAAGTGGTTCTTTTAAAATTTCCCATCAGTTCAAGTTTTGCAGATGAGTGGGGTACTTTAAAAGGTAATCTCTGAGATTACGTGAAAGATGTTGTAGCTTTTAGCCTACAATGACCATTCAGGCATGTCATAAAGGAAAAGATTATTAGATTTTATAAACATTGGAAGGCAATTTCTTTATTGAGTTGGGATTATATTGTGCTTTATTTGGTGAATATTATGTTATTTTTAAGTATCTAATTTACTTCCCATAATTGAAAGAAAAAAAAAAGTATGGAATCAATGAAGCAGATGCTTGTAAACAATTATAGTCAGTTTATTCACTAGCAATTAAACAGGGATAATAGTTAGCATCCATTTAAAAAGCAACTAGTTTACCTACTATTTATTCAGAGAAGAAGTAAAAGAAGACGAAAGTATTACTTTTAACAAAATTGCATGAGAATAAAGAGGTGAAAGTGAGTGATTCAACAGACTGCCAGTCAAATATATGTACTCCTTGGTGCTGCAGCAGTGGATCCTCCTTCCAACACTCACACATATCTCCTGATATACAGATGATGAAAAAAATCTCAGCAAGATGTATTTTAAGTCTGTAATACAGTCGTCATGCTCTCCGGGAAATATTTCAAGAGTCTTGGGAATGGCATCTTTTCTGTTTTCTGTGACTAATGTTTTTAACCGTCTTTTCTAAGAGAAACTGTACGTATGATTTTATTTTACAAATGAAAACAAATTGTGCTAATTAGATCACAAAGGGCAAAATACCACGATTATGTCATTTCTAGAAATAATAACAGTAATAATCCCCCCCTGCTTTTTAATAATTCAGATAATTTTGAAGGAGATTAAGAACAACAAATTTCAAAGAAAAAGGTACGGATTTATAGTTTTAAAATGGTCTCAATTCAGTCCATACTCTTCAAATGAGACCTGAGATTTCAGCACCATTCATGAAATATGTCTGGGGGCTCCAACACCTTTGGGTTCGTGAGGATCCCCAGGAAGGATTCTCCATTGCACAGACACAGTACACTGCCTGGTGTGCCTAGGCCTAGTAAATATATGGTCCATTGTGAGCATAGCAGGGAAAGAGATACACACAGACTGTGCAGAGTTACGAAGTTCTGGAGGGAAATGACTCCACTATCTCCAAACAGTATCATTTCCTTTTGATTTTCTTGAGGTATTAGAATAGAAAATCCTGCAGAAAACTGTTATAGCCTAAAGAAAAATATTTATGATTTGCACGTGGAAAAAGAGAGAAAAAAAATCTTTCCAAACCAAAAGCTATTCATTTTATCCCTCTCTTATTCATTCTTCTCTTCTTTGTCTCTTTCTCCAACTATTCAACCATTCTCTTTCTCTATGAATACAGTTACATTTCCTCATGTCACTTTGAGTTTGAATTGTCCTTTGTAGCTCGATCTCAATCTCAGTCCAAAATCAAAACTCCGCTTTGATTTTTATACTTAACACATTTTTTATACTTCAAATAAAAAGGTTTTTCCTCATTATCTAAATAGAAGAGCTAAATTAGGCGCAGCAGAGACAAAGTCTTATGTACTGATTGCAAACTTCATTCCCCATGCTTCTGCACTGCTTGAAAGGGAAGAAGTAAGAGAAGTTGGGAGTGAAGTTGACCTTGAATAAAAGGGAGGCTTGGTGGGAAGGTTAGATTTGTTCTCATTTCTCACTACCCTAGTATTTTTAATTGGTAATAAATTAAATCCATTTTCCCAAGTTGTCTGCTTTCCTCCATGATGGTAATAAGTAAGTGATCTCCCTGTCCTCATCTCGACACATGAACTTTTTCATCATATTTTCTCCTGCTGTCCCTGTTGAGGTAGGTGAGTGATAGAACAGCTTCGTGGGTGCCTAGTGACCAAGGTCAACCCACCACATATTCTTACACCAGTGAGTGTATGGCAAAGACTTGCTTCCACCAGGGAAACTCCAAAGAGCTATTCAAATCAGACAGGTCAAAAATGCAGTAGCAGGCAGAAGGTCATGCAATCCAAACTGTTGTTTACAAGATTGTTTCTTAGCTTGTGAATGGTAGAACTGAGAGTCTAGAAAAAGAGTTCAAGAATAAATTTATCTTTCAAAAAGGAGATAACAATTATGCAAACCATAAATTTCATTTTAAGTGTCAAACATATGCATAAGTACATTTGAGATCTGAAGCACTGAAGGCAAAATCTTTCCAAATAGCACAGGCAAGGCTGTGTTAAAATGTTCTTGGTTTTGGAGTTTATCCATGATATGTCATTTCCAAAGTAAGAGGAAAAAAACAGAAAAAAAGTGAAGTTAATGGTGAAGAAACCATCTTTATTATTATTATGCTCTTCACAAGTTCTGAACTGTGAGGTTCTTGTATCGATAAAAATGTATTAACAAAAGTTTTCAAAAAAAAAAATTGTGGCTTAAATTTGTGTTTGCATGTGGAAACAGTTTTTCAGTTCCAGTAGGACTGAAATGTTTCATATTTTCAAATCTTTAAACCAAACTATATGAAGTATAGTTAATAACTTTTACAGAATTGATATATCACTTTGGTTAATTTACAATGAATTTACTCACTGAATAATTTTTTATGGTACTAACCTGAATTCAATCCTTGATGAAAGATAATGAAATGATTATGTATAAAATTTATGGTTAACTTAAAGAAAGAATGGCAAATAGGACTGCAGTTTCTTCTAGCAGGTCGAAGAGTTTCATTAGTTTCATTCACAGAACTTTACCTGTCTGACAGCTGGCACTAATGACAGCTGAGAACGAGCATATCAAAAACAAAACTCTTAACATATGCATGCATTTCAGAACCTTTGTAACATATGCAGTTTCATCAGTTGCATGTCCATGGGACTATACTGGAGTTTACATCTTCCAGCAACACAATATCATCCTCTTTTGGCTTAACTGAAGTAAATCAGAAGGAGCTCTGCTGGAGTTAGCTGGTGGTACAACACCTGTGTATGTGAGGAAAGAATCAAATCTATGATTGGATGCAAATTGTCTTGGTAGGAACAGTGGCTTGATCCTTTCACATATAAGCAACAACCCTAACAACAATTCTGATGTGCCCCAAACTTAGTTATGAAGACTATGACTTTTTCAGAATAAAAATAAATATTTAAAAAAGATCAGTAAGTCATATTTCCATCTCACATCTGGCTTAATGTTGATAAAAATAATACACAGAGAATTACTTTTTCACAGACAACTTTCATCATGCTGGAGTTTGTGGCTATGCATTTCCTTTTTGATACATAAGCTGAGCAAGCTGTTATTCAAGCCATTTACCATGTTATGTTCTTATGTGTTCCAGGGAATGGGTGTTTTGGGAAACTGATGGCAATTGCACTTTATGATGCTTTGTCTTCTGGAATAGCTAATAAATTAAGCTTGTTTCATAATGTCCACAAGCAAAAAAGCCTGTGGAGTTCCATTAGTATAAAACTAGAACAGCACAATCGTGAATTATGTCTAAGGTTTCCTTTCATTATTTCTTTTAACAGCTTGATAGATTGGCTTTGATTCTAACATATCTTCTTGTGATTTATGTTTTGGAGGAAAAGATTACTGAGGTAATAAAGCCCATAAGTGTTGGTTTCTCAAGGAATTTATTCTTTTCAGTTGAAACAGCTTATTTATGATTATCTAAATTTTATTTAAACACGGAGTGTGAAAAAAAGAGGATTTTTTTCCTACATTTGCTAACTCAAACATTCAGCTCTCTTACTCCCCAAAAGAATATCTGGTGACTTGATTCTTATTCATTTTTAGAAACTAATATGAAAAACTGAAACTGTGAATTAAGAGAACAGTGAAACAAACTGAAAAGTAGACAAAGAAGAAACTGGAGAAATCTAAGTATTCAGATAAAAGTAGCAAAACCCTGACTATCTTGCAGTTTCTTTCAGAGAAAATTCAAGTCTGTCATCCAGGAAAAGCACAGCCACAGAACATTTCATTGTCTTGCCTTTCTTCTGCATACTCATATACTTGTTCTAATTCCCTTTTAAAGTATTTGTAGATTTTTCCTTTTTTTTTTTTTTTCCTGAAAGCCTCTCTATTTTCTGCTACTATTTTCTGAATTATTTTCCATATACCAACAGGGCTCAGAATTGGTTCAGAAAACTAAGACTATTACTATGACAGATACTTTATCACAAAGTGAAAACTTTCCCATACTGTAAGTGTACTCATAGTGTAAATTATGAGTACAATCAGATTCTTCAATATCTGTAGTTTATAATTAAATTTATTGCTTCTCAGGGCATATAAATACATCTTAAAATCAATTATTCTATATCTAAATTAAGCAGTCCAACATCTCTGCAAGAATCTCTTTGCCATTTCACTAAGATCAATAATGGTTTTACAAAGAAAAAAGTATCTAAAGATATGTATCTTGGAAGAAGGGAAAGTTAAGTCTTTTCTTCTTTGCATTTCTGAAGCAACAGGTTAGTTCATCTGTAGAGTTCTGTAGTGTGCTCACTAAATTAATAAATTAATTCCTCATCGGACTACTCTGCTCAGGTTGATGTACTACTGCAGCCATGGCACAGATGTCCTATGTGATCCAGTAAGTCTGCACCTCAAGTTCTCTGTAAAACATGCTTTATAACATTTTCTTCTAATGTTGTGATAAATACAAAGATGATGTGAGATATTCAGAAGGTTAATAGTGCGTGTACTCAGCTATAGGCAACAGACGTATTCTATTAACCACTATAACCTGATGTTACTGACTCTTGCCTGTGAGCAGGCCTTAGCCACATTAAGCACAACAGCTGACTTGACTGGAATCATACAGTGTCAGGCATAAGCACACACATTCTCAATCAGCCTTTCATTTTTTTATAATTATTCTGCCTTTAGATGGTATATGTATATACATATATACGGTAAACAGGTATATTTAACATACCTTTTGAAAAGACCCTCTTAATCAAAACCCAGTCACACCTTGTTGTAATAGTCTTGTAAAAAGGTACTGTTCTGTTTGATTATGTCAGGCTGCTTCTCTCTTTTTTTCCTCCTTTATTAGATTTAGAGTGCCCAAAATGACAAGGTAAGGAAACTACTTCTCTATCAGTGGCTTCTTTGGCAGGCTTCATCGGCAACTGTGTTGTCAGCTTTACAAGTGCCTCTGGATCTCTCAGAGAGTAATCTGTTGTGCCAATGGAGAGGATGTCTGGTACTTTTTAACATTATTTTCTCTTAATTCATTCCCCTTTGACAGTATTCTACTATATGTAGGAATACATTTAGTTTGAAGAGAAATTAGGATATATGGAAAATACATCTTTTACTTCTTCAGTTTCCTAGAACAAAGATAACCAATCTTACACCTTTGAATTCTTGAGTTGAATTTAGTGGCCTAGTGCTTAAACAGGAGAAACTTCCAGTAATGGTCATGTAGGAAAAAAATGAGTTTTATACTTTAGGGATCATACGAGACATAAGTTACATTGTGATTTTCATCTTTTGGAAAGATACTGCCTCTGATGTCATGCAAGAGGAGCACAAGAGATGTAAAATATGGGGAAATGGTGAGTCCTTTTTGTATTTTTCTTATTTTTGTTTGTCAACGTGAGTTGTTTACATGAGCTGTGCTTCAGAAGTTAGTCTTGTTGCTAATAGCCCCCTGTCCCAACAGTGGTATACAACAGAACAGGCCTGTGTATTATTGGAAGACAATTTAAGCAGATATTTAGTGATTCAGATAATCATTAAGAAAACTCTTATTGGGTTTACACAACAAGGTTTTGGTAGCAGGGAGGGATGCAGGGGTAGATTCTGTGAGAAGACACCAGCAGCTGCCCCCATGTTGGACAGACTCAGTTCCAGCAGGCTCTGAAACAGACACACTGTTGGCCAAAGTTGAGCACATCAGCAATGCTGGTGGTTCTTCCATGATAACATATTTAGGAAAGGGTAAAAAACTGTGCAGCAGCTATGAGAGAGGGACAAGAAAATGTGAGAGAAACAGCCTTGCAGGCACCTAGGTCAGTGAAGAAGGGAGAAGCGGTGTTCCAGGTGCAAAAGCAAACATTTCCCTGCAGCCCATGGAGGACCACATTAAAGCAGATATCTGCAGACTGTGGAAGACCCCACACCAGAGCAGGTGGATGTGCCCTGAAAGCAGCTGCAGCCTTGGCCTGTGGAGAGGAGCCTATGTAGGAGCAATTTTTCTGGCAGGAACTACAGCTTGTGTGAAGCCCACACTAGAGCAATCTGTTTCTGAAGGACTGTACCCTGTGGAAAGGAGCCATGCTAGAACAGTCCTTGGAGGACTCTAGCCACGTGGGAAGGATTCACATTAGAGCAATTTGTGAAAAACCATCTTGTGGGAGACACCCCATGCTGGAACAGGGGAAAAATGAGGAGGAAGGAGCAGCAGAGAAGAGATGCTATGAACTGACTGCAGCCTCCATTCTTCATTCCCCTGAGATGCTCCAGGCAGGGAGGAGATAGGATAGTTAGGAAGACAGGGGTGAAGCTGACCCTGGGAAGAAGGGGAGGGGTGATGGAAAGATATTTTTATTTTTGTCTTTGTTTCTCACTATCCTACTTTATTTTTAACTGGTGATAAACCAGATTCCTCTTCCCCCATTCATGTCTGTTTTGCCTGTGATGGTAATTAGTGAGTGATCTCCCTAGCTTTATCTATGAGGTTTTTTTACCTTATTTTCTTCCCCTTGTCCTGATGAGAAGGGGAGGTGAGACAGTGGCTTAGTGGGTATCTGGCAGCCAGCCAAAGGTAGCCCAACACACTACTGTACTCCAGAAATGCCATATGTCAAAATGTTTATTTGTCTAAGTTTTCATATCAATTTTCCTGCTGTAATGGGGTGTGAAATTCAGAAAATAATACAATGTGGGGTATTTTAAATGAATTGAAAGCATATTTACTTAATAATTTTGATAATAGTTATTAGGCAGTTAATTAAAGATTCATCTATATGTGTTCATTTACCAAATTACTGCATTTACTACAGTATCATTTAATTCCTTTCAGTGCATTACCACAAGGATATGCAGACTTAGATTCTTTTCTTTTGTTTAATGCTGACTAGCTTTTCAAAGTATTGCATAACTTTTAATCTATTAAATTTCTTAGGAAAATATCTAAATATTAAATGCAGTCTATTTTTTTTGTTATTTTAAACTTTTACTAAAAAAAGAAACAGAAGGAAAAAACTCTTCCTCTTACTAGTATTCTAAAGTAATAATTTGTTCTTTCGAACACAGTTTTATTATTACAGTTGTGTCAATAAAGAAATACAGTACTATTTAATCTGTTAACATTTTAATTTGAAAATAAAGTAATTCTTATACTTTGTAATATTTATTATAGTGATAATTTTCAACTACTGTCAAATCCATCTAGTTATTGCTTCATTGCAAGCTACTTCTTTGTAACCATTTTGACTCTTTGACTTATGAAAGAGCCCAGACTTCATCTATATCTTATAAGTTTGCTTGTTAAAAAAAAAGTTAACATTGAAATAAGTCTGCACATTTTTTTAAAAAATTCAATAATATTTTTATTTTTGGAGCAGAAATATGATTGCTTAATTTTATACAGTGAACATCATTAGGGGCTTGCAATAGCATCATCTGAAAATGCAAGCTAATTCTGTGGTAGAATATAAATTTAGAAAAGAGGTGGACCAGAATAAAAATACTTGTCACCAACCAGTAATTCTATAGTATTCACTGGAACTGCTAGAGTTATCTTGCAGTATTTACAGAGAAGAGAGTAAAGAGAAGAAGTACCATGTATGCCAAGAAATCCCTTAGGAAAGAAACAGATGAATGAGATGGGAAAGTGTGAAATCCTTTAGCTTATGAAGTCTGTTGTCTTGAAAAACTGTCTCTATTTAGGCTGCACTCAAAAGGCTGAATTTAAAAAATAGATTCCTAATCTTGAACAAATGATATTATTTGTACAATTATTCATAATTTTCTATATACCATAAGCTGTTGTCTTATATCAGCTATTTGTGTGAGAGACCTTATAATCACTGTTTTGCATTAGAGGTAGTATTAGGTCACTGTAAACTGTGTCATATTCTGCTTTCAGAAGCAAGTTGAATGATATTTATCATTCCTGTAGTACGAATCTTCAGATCCATACGGTATACAGCAGCCTGCTAGATGGTGCAATCACCGTTCTCTTGCCATGAATCTCCACATCTGAAGGAACACTGCAAAAACAGGTTCTGCACAGAAGCCAAGCATTAGAACCATGTATATATCCAGCTGCAGTGCACAAATGCGAAGTGGGAGCACAGTTTGAAAAAAAAAGAAAATAATATTTATTTAAAAAAATAAATCCATTTTTACTCTGCAATTCAGAAAAATGGAGAGAGAATCACAGATGCTGCTCAGACTGCTTCACTAGAAGGCATTTAGATATTACGGTGGCATAAAAATGAGAACTTCTGTCTTCTTAAAAGTTCTTGTCCTTTAGAAGTCATCATAACTGGCTGCCATCATTCTTCTTTTATATCCAAATGTATGTCCTGAACTCTGTCTCTAAACCTCCTGAAGCCAGCAAGAATCACAAACTTTCATTTGAGCCTAACTTCATCCTGTCAGCGAGGTGGAGAAAGGTGGCATAGTCTTTTCTGATTCACCCTGAATTAACCTCCTTATGCCATGGAAATCAATACTCATGCATGTTTTGAAATATGTGTTCAAATTTGATCCTTGTTGCTGTTCATGGAGTATGAACATATATGCTCTTCTTTATGTAGACCCATACCTGAACAATATAGTGTTTTCCTGACTGGAGCTTTCATTCTATGACGTCCCATGAAAATGGTATAACATTGTGTATTATTTATTTTAGAAATAGTCTTGTCACATTGTAAAGAAATTATAACTTTTGAAATCCAAGCTATTACACTGTTGCTTTAGTTCGCAGAGTTAGCCGTGTTTTCTCCCCTGCTATGAAATTACTGATGCAGTTTTACACTACAGGATCCTTCCACATGCCCTTCAGTTTGTTTTAAAAAATTTTGTAAGTGCAGAGTGAATATATATCTGCTGTCTTTTTATAATTTGATTCTGTAGTTTCTTGTAGTACATTTTTTTATTTGTCCACAATAAATATACCTGTTTGACATCTGAATCTTATTTTGGAAGCAACTTTTGAGAGGTTGAGAGAAAATGTCTCTGATCAACTTGTGATCCAAATTTTCAAATTTTGCAAATTTTAACAACATTTCCTGTGATGAGAGCAGTGAACGGTAGTTTCTTCATAGTCTGAGGAACATTTTGTTCTTTTTATATCAGAACTCATGATATTTATGAAGCAAAGCTAATATGTGTGTTGCTATATTTATGAATACTTGCTAGAATTGTGCTGGCTTGTTGGGATCTTAGAAGCAGAGCAGAAGAGAGTCACAGAGCACTCTACTGATTTAGAACCTTGTCATGCACATCTAATCTTTGCGTGATTACATTGTCATGTAGAAGTTTTCATATATCTGATAAACTTCATAATTAACCAGTGAGTCCAACAGCCTCAGTATCCTGTGTGTTTGTGTGTGATGCCTGCGATATCCCTTAGCTGTTAGCACAAATATTTCTGTCAGATGATTTTCTTCGTTTTATACATATTTTCTTTATTATAAACTGGATCAACAGAACTGAAAGTAATATTTTCTTCTTAGGCTCTTGGTATAAGCTCTTTTAGTATCTCATGGTATTCTGCCCAAACTGACATTGGTATTAGTGTGTCATTAGCTATTGTATGTACACCTTCAATATGTTTCAAATGTTTCATTGATTTTTTTATTATTTTTTTTAAATGCATCATGAGTTTCAAGTCTTCACTTATTGTAAAAGGCAGATGAGAAAGCATATATCTGTCTCGAGGTGTACTGAAGTGTACAGTTCAGACGATTCCTCATCTAATTTGACTTTCCAGTATCTCTTTTTCAAATTTAGGAAAGTAAAATGAGTTTTACAAGTTTGCCAGCCATGAATATCTGGTGGGAAAGACAGAGCAAATTGTCTTAATACAGTCGTGCTAAAATCTGTAGGATACAGTCAGATCCTAGTTCCCACTGTCCCTCTTTTCAGCTGCAGGCAGTTAACCCACAGAAAGCTGCAATGAAGACTTCGAAGTATCCCTGTGTTGGAGAATCCACAACCTTAAATGCAAATCAAGTATAGTATTAATAAATAATTTTAAGAAAGACTCAGAATAAGCTGATTGGGGTTAAAAAAAGTTTAAAAGAGACCTAGCAACATACTTTTGGAAATTTTGAAAAGAAATGTAACTTTTAGAAATGCATTTGCCTTCATATCAGAATGTATTTTGCTAGGCTCCTCATGTATTGTCCATGAAAGTAAATTGCCCAGTAAACATGCCTCATATGAATCTCTCCACTTGTCTATTCTTACCCTGGCCTAAATTGGGATTACTTTGTTTCAGCTGCTATACTCTCTGGTAAATTCTGTGACTACTATGGTAAAGGTAAAATATATAGTAAAGGTCTAATACACCTAGATATTGTGTCACAAAAAGTAACCTATTCTGTTACTTGAAGCTATCTAGGAAGATGTGAAAAGAAAGCACACTGTGCAAAGGAAACAAAAAATAACCCCAAGTGGACCCCAGCGCTGAAACTGAAGAAATCTCCGCCATCAACATTGAACTCCTAGAAGATAATATTTTATGTCTGGAGGTATCAATGGCATAAAGGCAGATCAGATATTACACAGGCATATCACAGGTTGAATTGTCCTTTCATAACTGGAAAGGATAGCAAGGAAGAAAAATGTGGACATTACTGATCATGGGACAGAAAAGAAAGAAAAAAGAGAAAAATGTAATTCGGCTTTGAAGAAAAGCCCTATCTTCATAGTTAAAATACATCTTCTTAGATAGGGAAGTACAAGGCATTGGTAAAGCCACTCTGGAATACTACATACAATGCTGGATAAACATGATCAAGAAAGATGAACTGAAATCAAGCAAATCCAAAGTCAGTCTTTTCAGATTATTATAGAATTTAATTAAGCTCATTGGGGGGGGGGGGGGGGAAAGTTCTTGACTCAATCACTTTTGCAAAACAAAGTCTAGGGATAAATGTAGTTTTTCTCTTTAAATATATGAGGGTAACTGGAGAAGAAAATAAACATTTAAAATAAAGGGCTAAAGTTGGGATAAGAAAAAAATTCATACAAAATAGGCAGAAATTGCTGAAATTGAAAGAAAATTTCTGCTCTTAGATCAGTGAAGTCTTCTAACACAGTTTTCCTAAACATAAAAATCCATGAGATTTCTTCTTCTATTCCCCATGGATTTTATCTCTCTCCTGTTGATTTTTTTTTTTTTTCTTCTTTTTCCCTTGGTTTTTTTTCAAAGAGAAAAGGTAATTAAGGATTTGGGAGATTATGAGATGATGCTTTTGATAACAAATGTGGAACTGGACTATTGCCATTTAAAAACAGAGAGAAAACAGATTTAAATATATCCAGGAGGTTAGAAATCGTGAAGAAGCAAACCCCAAAATATGTCAATTAATATAAAATTCTAAACAGTATTTTAATAATTTCCTTGTAAAACATTAATTATGTCTGTAGTGCACCATAAAAATAAATATATAACCCCCCAAGTTTCCTTTTCTTATTTATCACTGTCCTTAGTTATTTAGCTTTTAATTGTATTTAGTTTTTAATTTTAATTTTATTTAATTATTCGTTGGCTTTAATATTTTTGTACATATTTTGCACAATGTTTCATACATACCTAGATAAAAACTGAGCTTTCTGGAAGAAGCTATGATTTGCATTTATCTCAGATGGTGATGAGTTAAGAACTCTTTCACTCCTCAGTAAATGGTAGAACAAAACCCTTTGGCAAAGGAGCTGGGGGGTGGTGATGGGGGGTGGGGGTGGTGGGGTTGGGGAGGGGCAGAAATGAAATAATTTTTGATCCTAAAATGGTGCAACATGAATTTCTTCAGCAGACATCATTTTCTCTAACCTCAAACCATGATTCAGAAAGCCTGATCTCTCTCTGACTTACACCTCTAAATCAGTCTGCACAGGTAAAACAGCAGCTCTTCACCATCAAGCCTGAGCTGAACTGATGACTGAATTGGAGCTCTGGCAGATCCAGGGATGAAACTTACTCTTGGTTACTATGTAATACTCTCCTGGGTTATTTTGTCTTTCAAATTATGTTCATAATGGCACTAATGCACTATTAAGAATGGATATTAATAATTTATGAAACAGTAAAGACAGAACTGTGAACCAGTATTTCAAGTCTGTATTGAAAAAAAACTAAGTACATGTGTTTGTAAAATATAACACTGACAAAAATCTTTCCATTTCACTAGAAAGTGGGAGGAGGCAAGTCAACACCTACTAAAAATAAGCAGAAGTAGATTTGGTTTGCTTGTACTCAACATAAAAGACCTGGATGTTGCAGTTTCAAGCCTGCTGATGATAACTTTTAATATGCCTTCCAATGTTTGGAAAAAATAATTAAAAAAAAAGATGTTAAAGTCTTCTAGAAGAACAAAATAACCTGAGTATTCAAGGTTGGTGAGATTCAAATGACTTTTAGGACAAACGAATGGCCAAATAAATCAACTAAAAAAAAATAAAGGATTGTTATCTATGACACTCAATATAATGTGATATAAAAGACATCTCGGAACACAAATTTCATATGATCATATGTCAGGAGAAGAAGCTCAACTGGCCAAGGTAGCTGCCCATATGTGAGTTTATTCAGTCTGCTGCAAGGTCTTTAGCCCTGTACACCGTACAATTACATACATATTAGATGGAATACCTAAACATATATTAAATGGCTTAAGAATTCAGTAATTTGGAACTCTTAAGAAGACCAGAGACAACAGGAAAAATTGTTGAATGAGCATTTTTCTTGATAGACTTGACAGAGATATTATTCAACATTTTCACCAGTGAGCTGCAGTGAATATGAAAATGTAACTTGTAAAATTTGTGGATTGTTTCACCATCAATGCAGAGGATGTCAGAGGAATCCTGATTGCTTTGTAGTCTTGATCCAGTAGGCAAAATGTTTAATATGTACACCTTTAAACCAAGAAGGGAGGACACATTTTCAGAGTGGGAAGCACAAAGAAGTAACTACTGCAGGTGAAATAAGGTTTGGAGCTGCAGTGTGGCAACAAAGAACCCAGCAGACAGGAGCCTGCTGTCTTGCTTCCCTCTTTGTAGATTTGAATGCTACCCAGGACACAGAAATCTTCTACTGGCAGTATGACCAATGAAGCTTTGTCCTATCTTTCAAGTGGTCATTAACTGAGTATCAATCAGCTAAATTACCTCACTTTTTCAGTTGGCTATGCTACCAAATATTCGGCTGAATTCTGCAATGACCTACTACAGGCCAGCCAGTAGCAACGGCAGGATGACATGCTTATGTGTTTGAGGACCTGGTTTGCATCCTTTCAGAGCAGAAACATTCTCATAAGTGTTAACTGTGCCTGCCATTTCAATAGTAGTTTGATTCTAAAGGAAAGCTATAACAATTTTTTTCTCAACATTTTTTAACTGATGTGTGGCTCAACATTTGATCCAGAAAATCAAACTGCTAGGTTTTGAGGTGGAGATCTTGGAGAATTCTTATTCTGATATCTGTTGCAATGAAAAATGCAATAAAGAATGTAAAATCCAAATTCCTTATTAGAAGACCTGAATAAAATTGTTCTTCCATCAAAAACAGAAAGAAATACAGACACTCATCCTCTCCATACGTCAAAATGCATCTAAAATTGTTCAGGATGGAGGACTTTTATCTTCCTAATGACCAAAGAAGCATGAAATATTTTTTAATATCTTAAAATCTCAGTAAGGGAGAAATGAAGCTACAGGGAGCGAACCCCAGAAAAGAGAGAGTGCTGCAAAGCTTTTTCTGCAGCAGCATTCCCAGCATTTTCCAGCGTATGTGCTTTCATTATACAGTAACAGATAGCTGCAGTTTATGGACATGTAATATGTGGATTTTTGTAGGCTGGATTTACAGAGCATCATTTATGTTAAACTAAAGATCCAGGCACTGATATTATCTAACAAAGAAAAATATTGCACATACAATAACATATATTTTAATCTATTACATAAACAGATTTCAGGCAGCACTAGTTGACAACATTAAACTCCATTCATGTACTTGTCTTTGCAGTTTCTATAGAAACTAATATTGCAAAAGAAAATGGAGAAACAAGATTGATAAACATGGAAAAAAAAATTAGAAAAATATGTCATTAAAATCAGCAAGTTGTAGTTTACCAACATTAGAGCCTCAACCCAGTGAGCAATCTGGGTATAGAAATCCTGTCAAAGTTAATGTTAGTTGTGAGAGACACCGCTGTATCAACTGCTGTGTTGTGAGTGGCACTAGATTATTTGGATGCTCTAGTCAATTCAAATGTTGTATTGATATAGTGTCTTAACAGAGGGTTTTGTTTGTTTACTTGGGAAGGAAAGGGAGAGATTGCATCCTAGGGCACAGAAAATAACTTTGAGTTTTATACAATTAGTGTCTCTCAAGTTTATACTTTCTTTCTGAATTGACTTCACATGAAAATATCATTCTGATTTGTCTTCTCATTTAATCTTCTGTATACTTTATCCCTATAACACATTTAATTTAAAACACTTCTTTGTTGCTTCACGTCATTTATTCAGCATAATAAAAATAAAAGTTCTATTTAGCACGTTACAATGATGAAATAGCTCCCTGAAAATATTTCCAAAGTGTACTACCAGAACCTATGATCTGAAATGTGTATTAGAATAATACAGAATTGTTGGGAGATTGTTGAGAAGGTTCTATTTTTGCTGGTTTCACTGTACATGTTTAAATTCTGTACCTCTTGCATCTACAGTACACTGGAGACTTTCATTTGTCTTTGATCTGTAATATGACTTGATTCTAAAATTGTGAAAAGAAGCACAAAATAAAAAAATCAAATGGTACACTTACCATTTCTTAGTAAAATAGGATCTGATATACAAAAATTTCACTGCAAACATTAATTTTTGCATTTTCCTTGGGAATGGAACGTGGGTTTAGGTTTTCAGATGGAAAAAAATTAAAGTCCCAAGTGGTTTATTCAAAGATGTGCGGCCTCTTAACTGCAAAATATCCTGAATGCAAGTCATGACATCATTAGACCATAGTGTTTCTCACCGCATTCATAACTTAAAATTGTAACGAAGTAATAGGGACCAAAATCAGTTCTTTCTATAATCAATGGAATTGCTTTGTAGGAACCTTTTTATTTTCCTCAGATTTTTCAAAGAAGGCAGATGCTGATGTACAGCATAATATGGAATAAGAAAGGATTACATTGCAGTTGTACTATGCAGGGGTTATTGCAGAACAAAGGAAACATGTAAGACTGCACATGTAAATTATCTCTACAAGTATGATGGTCAGTCAGACACATATCTCTTGAGTGTAACAATATTTTCAATGAAGCCCATATCACACAGTCTGCATTTAAATAATTTATGATTTATTCTAATACCTATAGAGAGAATATTTAGGAGCTGTTTGGGTTTTTTTTTATAGGGCTTCGTTGCATTGACTATCAGTCAATCTTTACTTTCCTCCTGAGTAAGAAAGTTCAAAGGAAGCATATTTCCTGCCGTTTTTCAAGTGTAATATTTTTTGTTGTAACTGTTTTTTATAAATTACAGAATAAGAAAAAATCTATCAGTTAAGCACAGTCAGTTTTTTGATTTTCCAATAGTAGCATGTAAAATTACTATGTCATATTTCAACCCACCAAAGTTGATGAAATAGTAGATATGTGGAAAGAAAAGAAAGCAAAATGCAAGTAGTCAAAATGAATGGTGTCCAGAGTTCAGTATCACTTAAGTTGTTTAGTGACTTCCATGTGTTTATTTTCCTGTAAATAAAGATTTTTAGTTTTGTGTGGTTTTTTTTTTTAGAAATGTAATTTAAGATTTTGATGAAAGAAACATTGAAGTGTTGGAAGATCTTATTATTATGACATTCAATATGACAAAAATAATTTTCCTGTTTGAAATGAGTTTATGTTTAGACTTCATAGGAAAGGACCATAGAACCACAGAATAATTCAGGTTGGAAGAGAACTCAGGAAGTCTTCAATCTCCTACTCAAAGCAGCATCAACTCCAGCATCAGTTTTATCAGGACTTTATCTGGTCAGGTCTTGAAAACTTTCAGGGATAGAGACTACAAAAAAATCTCTGGGCAACCTACTCCAAACCAACTGAAATAACTTATGAGGTCAGAACTGAAATAGGGGAACATTTTAAGGTGAATGAAGTAAAGTTTTTGATACCCTGATATGACTTGAAACCTTTGGGGATAATTAGCTTGTAAATATTTATAGTCTGGGGGGTGGGGTTGTTGGTTTATTTGAGGGGTATGTGTTGCTTGTTTATTTGTGGGTGAGGGTTTTTTTTAGAATGTGGGAGGTTTTTTTAATTATTATTCTTATTCTTTCTGGAGAAAGAGCACACAGATACAGCAACATTCTTATGACACAGCAACTTTGGCTTCCTGACATCAACATAGACTACACTTTTTAAAGTTTTATCTTATTCCAAAGGATCGTCAATCTATTGGGTTTAGTGGAGAAATTTAGGCACTAGATTTGCTCAGTGCGTTGGTACTGCTGAGTCATAATTTTCTTATTTTCTTGTTTGATTTCAGCTCTTCATGTTATTAGCTGTGTCTTTTAGTAGGGAATGTTCATTACATTTAAAACATACCTAATGAAATGAAAAATGCAAGATAAAAGTGTGTCTTGAACATATTCACTATACTTAGAGTTTCAGTTAATTTAATCCAGGAGATATGACTTCTTGAAGTCTTCTAAAACATGTATTCACCCTCCAGTAGTTTGAAAATGCTAGTGAGTGAAAGAAATCTGTATTTATAGAAGTACTGTGGTTCTTACTTATTCTAACTGCATTGATTTCTGTTTATCCTTGCTAATTTCAGTTTATGGGATTACATATTCACATGACTCAGTTCATTCAAAATCATGTTTTAAATGTTACATTAGCACACCAGTTAGGTCAAAGCTTCTTATTCTATGAAGATGCTATATTTTTTTAACATATTCACCAAACTTCACATTTGAAAGAAAGATATATAGAGTGACATTAGAGAATTAGCCACTTTTCTTTTCTGAATGTGTTACTTTTGGCATGGTTCCAAGTTAAGATCCAATGAAGGAGATATTAAATCTGTAAGGCAGTGTCTACATCTGGCCTGTACCTGGAGCTGGAGCTGAACTGTAGCAGTTGCTCTGCCACCCAATGCCCCCTGCCCATCTGAGAAGGGGAATTGGGGAAAACAGGGAGAAGCCCTGTGGGTTGAAGTAGAAACAGATTTAATGAAATAACAAAACTAATACAGTCACCAGGATAAAATGCACAAGGTTCTACTTGGCCTGATCCTTAGAGTCAGCAGCAGGAGCAGAAAGCCAAGAAGGAGCCCCAGGAAGAAGAACTCCATCCTCAGTGAACTCTCTCCTTTTATAATGAGCATGATTAAGTGGTGTGGGATACACCTGTGAGTCAGCTTGGGTCAGCTGCCTTGATTGAATCTCCCAGCTGACTTGGGGCTACTAACAGCCTGCCTGCCATGGCTGGCCTATGGTTCTGTTCCTGGGAAACCAGGACATGTAATTAATAAATTTATGCACATTCATTCTTTCTGTCCCAGGAAGTAGTTAACACAAGTGCCACTAGTCAGTACAGAGCTATTTCATAGACTTCTAAAGGGTATTATGTTTGTGTAAGGTCTCAACCTCAGACCCAGAGACACATGCATTACAGATTCACAGTTCTGCCTTTCATTTTCACATCAAGAGATGCTGTAATCAAGCGTTTTCTATCTTCTACTTAATTAATGAACATAACATGAGAAAATAAATTTCTGTGCTGTATGTGTGAGAAGAAAGTTCCAGTGGTGAAAAAAAAAAAGATTAGATGCTCTGTAGAAATTTGCACCTTTTATACAGTTACTTATTTAAATAATATGTCATAAATAATTGAATGAATAAACTAATATACATTTTTTCAGTACAAAATAATGCTAATATTGGTTCCAATTACACAGATAAAAACCATCTTCATTGTTGTAGTCCAATTTATTAATCAATGTAGATTATTAGTAAATCATTAACCACTTGCTTTTGAAATGACCTTTTAAAAAAAATTAATTCATAGTGAGGCTTTAGGAGAGGTTTTCTTATCAGATATTATAACAATATTTTTAATTTAATACAATTAATATAGTTTATAAGTGCAACTGTGTCACTGGTTAAGCAAAGGACATTTAGTCACGTTTAATGGAGATATCTGTATACAGTAGTAGAGAAATATGGCTTTGATGACACTTTCATTAATTGAAGGTTGCCATAACAACTGAAAGTCTGCACTGTAAGCTCGTCCATTACAAAATAAACCATTTGTCCTCCGTCACCCTTATATTCATTTTTTAACACTTGCACATGCACAGCATGATTAAAAAGGACGAATTTATACTGGGAAACTATGAAAGTGAAAAGAACATCACATAAATGAAAGTAATAGTGGCTACTAAGAAACATTTGCATGCCTTTGAAGTGGTCAGTGTAGTCCTAGGTACAGAAAACTGTGATTTCAGTACCAAATTGACTCAAAGATGCAACAAAATGTCTCTGTCTGCACAGTATATGCACAGTATGTGCACAACAAATTCATTATGAAGGACAAAACCTAGTTATTCATGCTATATCAGAGATTCACTTGTGCAGAAGATTTCATCTTTTTATTCCAGTTTTGTTCATCCTATAAATATTATAATTAATAGTGTTTAATAGAGAAATAGTGTTTGTTTTAAAGCAATGAATGATATGCTGAATATATATAGTCAAATTTTAACTTCATAAAAAGCATTGTGAAAGATTAGTAATACTCAAGAAAGAACATTAAAGTGTTTTTTTTTAAAAAAAAGGTTTTATGAGCATAATATCTTGCTCAAAAAATAGTATCATTTAAACAGAAACTTTATTAAATAACTGAATTCAATGAGAGTCACTTGCAGAGCAGAATCATGTTTGTGATTATCAGTAGCTGAAATATTAAGGAAGCTGTTGTGCAAGAACCAAAATAAAGACCAAAACAACAGATTGGTGGCAGAGGATATGCTAAGTGAATGTGCAGTGACAGGGAACAAGAAATATTTTTATCATTTTCAGCATCTTATTTTCTGATTATACATATTATCAAGTATAATTTACCTATAGAATAATGGATATGGTTCTCAAAATCACATCCATATTCAGCTGTTTAGGATCTTAAATACTATGAAGAACCAAAAACCAAATACCATAATACATATGGATGAATAAATAAATAGATAAATTCATCCATGTGCATCCATATGCTCACACTTATATGTATACTCACACATCTTATTAGAAAAGGAACTGTAGGACTTGTATAAACAGACCCATGATCCTCTGTTGATGCAAAGTTTAAACATAGGATACAAGTGTTTTTGCTGAAAAATAAAAGCTTATTGAACCTTTTTCCACACAAAAATCCATCCAGAATTTTTTTGACCATATTTACGAAGAAAAAAGTATTTGTAAAGTAACATAGAGGGAAATAAAAATGATTCCCAGTACTCACAATGTAAATGGAATCCATTTCTAGACAACAACTTCAAAACCACTGTTTTTACAAATCACAATTTTATGCATTTTTGTATGTTTGGATTCAAACACTGAAACTGTAGGGGAAAGCTATGAATTCATGTGCAAACATTCCTAGGGAGATGATCTGAATTCAAGGAGAAAAGGTTTAGTCATTTGATCATTTATTCAGCCAGCTAAAGGAAAACCCAAAGAAATAAAAATCTCACCTAGAAACAGAATAGAATGGCAGTTAATAAGAGTTTAACAGGAATGTAAAATCACAACTCCTATTTCATACAGCAAAAAGTGAATAAAGCTGCCTAAATGTTACTCAGCTGTTATTTTTTTTCAGTTTCTGTACCCAGTATTTCTCTGTTTCCCCTTATCACCTCATGAGAGTGCTGATTGTGCAGCTGGCTTTTACTCTGCACTATCTGTAAATGAGATATAAGTTATTCAGAGACCCAAGAGTATGAAAACTTTCCCACGCATAAAACTTGCCACTGCTGTTTCAAAATGTCAACGGGAATATGCCCAGATCTGGTACGGTGTGCTGTTCAGTTTTGAAAAATCAGGATTTGCTATTCCCTTGGGTATAATATTGGAAATACCTGGAGTTTACAGCTGCTCTTACTAAAGACCAATGGGGCTTTGTTTGCTCCTTTGCATCTACTTGACTCATTCACCGGTTCCCAAACCTCTTTTTGTTTCCATTGTTTAACATTTTAAGAAAATTTAAAACCTTTTCCTACCATTTTTATTTCTATGCTTTTATAACCTCCTTTTTTTTTTTTTTTTTTTTTTTTCATTCCACTCTCTGTTTTTCCTTCTTTGAAAGATTTTCCAGTTCTTCTGAGATGATACCATCATGCTTTCTCAGTCCCATTCAGAGGAAATTGCACCCCCTTTGATGCTACATGGGAATTTCAGGCAGCTTACTTGGAAAACAATCCAGTGTCTTTAATCAAGACAGAAGTACACACAGATATTTGCTCATTAAATCAAATTTGTGTCACAAAGAAGTTATTGGATAAGTGCCATGGAACTTTGCTTTTCTTCTATAAAAGTTAAAACATTAATTCCTGGGAGGGGGAACAAATCAAAAGTAACACTTTAGAACTACTCAGATGAATAAACATTTGAAATGTCATTGGCTAATTTTTACCAACAAAGGGAAGAAAAGTTGCTCTTTTTTTTTTTTGGTATTGTGTAGTCTATTGAAGTTTTTCTCAGGTAAGTTTACAGGCCTAAATGGACACATATGCCACAATAACGGAACTCCTGTTTCCAGATTTCTATTTTTAACTTTGGAGATCCATTCTTGAGCTTTTGCATTTCTCAGATCAAAACTAGTAGCCAAAAATCTTCTCTGAAGTTCTGTTCTTTACTTTCCCAGGACACTTCCGTAAGAGATATTAGAAAGCAGTAATAAAGAGTCAGAACATTAAAGGACAACAGCCCCAGAGATTCTGTAGTATCTCTTCATCCCATTAAATGATCATTTCATTATACAGGTCTACAGCTAACGTGTCAGAGAGCAGTTTCAGGGCATACACATCTACAGTATCCTACAACACTTTCACCTGTTCCGCAGCCTAAAGTGTCCTGGATTTGTCTGTGTCAATGAATGTAAACATGTACCTCATGAGGTTCAATAAGGGCAAGTGTAGGGTGTTGCACCTGGGGAAGAAGAATGCCAGGCACCAGTATAGGTTAGGGGGGGACCTCCTGGAAAGCAGTTCCGAGGAGAAGGATCTGGGATTCCTGGTAGCAGTAAATTATCCATGAGCCGGCAGTGTGCCCTTGCCACCAAGAAGGCCAATGCCACCCTGGGTTGCATAGGGAAGTGTGTGGCCAGTAGGTCGAGGGAGGTCATTCTCCCCCTCTACTCTGCCCTGGGGAGGCCACAACTGGAATCAGATGATATTGAGCTTTAACATGTCTCTCACTTTCCTTCAGTACTCTTTCAATTTTTGATGGTATGCTTTTTTTTTTTTTTTTTTAAGCATTTGTACACAAACAGACAAATATTATTTGCTATATGTAAATATAACAAAAAATTAATAAATTTCATACACACTTATTATTTTATATATATTAACGTGTGTACATATACATATATACAAAGAAACTATACTTAAGGTTTTATTTAAATGTGATAACAATTCTAGGAATCCTCAGTCAAACTTTACACACACTAACTACGAGGTCAGGAATGGAAATGGAGATAAATCTATGAGCAATCTATGCTCATGGTCACACATTGAACTGCTCCTAAGAACAACAGTCATAGCTGCTGAGTTTATGATATGCACAACACCAAGTGACATCATAAGAAAAATGTAATGAGATTGTCGGAACAGAAGCTGGAATCATTCAAACTTCCTAAATTATGAAAAAGAAGATAACTTTATTTATGGCTATGGGGCAGAGAAAAAAAATACTTGGAATAGATGATCTCTGGAGGTCCCTTCCAACCCCCCTGCTAGAGTAGGATCCTAGAGTAGACCACACAGGAACACGTCCAGACGGGTTTTAAATGCCTCCAGAGACAGAGATTCCACAACCTCTCTGGGCAGCCTGTTCCAGTGCTCTGTCACCCTCACAGTAAAGAAGTGTTTTCTTATGTTAAGATTGAACCTCCTGTGTTCCAGTTTGTGCCCATTGCCCCTTGTCCTGTCACTGGACACCAGCCTCTCCTCATATGGGAGATGCTCCAGTCCCTTCATCGTCTTAGTGGCCCTGCGCTGGACTCTTTCAAGTAGAGGCTTGTCCCTCTTGAACTGGAGAGCCCAGAACTGGACGCAGTACTCCAGATGAGGCCTCACCAGGGCAGAGTAGAGGGGGAGGAGAACCTCCCTTGACCTGCTGGCCACACTCCTCTTAATGCACCCCAGGATACCATTGGCCTTCTTGGCCGTGAGGGCACATTGCTGGCTCATGGACATCCTGTTGTCTATCAGGAGTCCCAGGTCCTTTTCCCCAGAGCTGCTCTCCAGCAGCTCAGCCCCCAGTCTGAACTGATATATGGGGTTGTTCTTCCCCAGATGCAGGACTCTACACTTGCTCTTATAGAATTTCATTGAGTTTCTCCCTGCCCAGTTCTCCAGCCTGTCCAGGTCACACTGGATGGCCTCACAGCCCTCTAGCATGTCAACCATTCCTCCCAGTTTTGCTTCATCAGCAAACTTGCTGAGGATACACTCTGTCCCTTCATCCAGGTCGTTAATGAATGTGTTTAATAGGACCAGACCCAGTATTGACCCCTGGGGAACACCACTAGTCACAGGCCTCCAACTAGGCTCGTCCCACTGACCACTACTCTCTGGACTCTGTCCTTCAGCCAGTTCCCAGTCCACGTCACTGCCCAGCCATCCAGTCCACACTTATTAAGTTTGGTTGTGAGGACGCCATGGGAGACAGTGTCAAAAGCCTTGCTGAAGTCAAGGCAGACCACGTTGAGTGCTCTTCCCTCATCAGTCCATCTACTTATGTCCTCATAGAATGCTTTCAGGTTGGTCAAGCATGACTTCCCCTTGGTGAACCCATGTTGACTACTCCTGACAACTCTCTTTTCCTCAACATTCTTTGAGATGGCCCCAAGAACAAGCTGTTCCATCACCTTTCCAGGGATGGAGGTGAGGCTGACTGGCCTGAAGTTACCCGGGTCCTCCTTCTTGCCCTTTTTATAGATTGGAGTGATGTTGGCCTTTCTCCATTCCTCGGGCACCTTTCCTGTTCTCCAGGACTTTTCAAAGATGATGGTTCAGGTAGTCCAATGAAGACTTACAATACAGCAAAATAAGGCATTATACATTTTACACCTAAGAGAATAAAACTTCTAGACCAAAAGCCATGTATCAACAAATTTTAATCTTATTTCAATACCTTCCAAAACTCAAGGAAATTCAATTACTCTGGTAACTACTGTGAATAAACATTTTATCTTTGTATATACATGCATAGTGTACATGCCTATATACTCACGCTTGCATATTGAATAATAGGTATATATGAAAAAATCCCAACCAAACAGAGGAAGTCACATTATTTATAAGGTCGTTATATATGTATGAGTTGGAAATTTTATTTTTTAAATCTAAGTTATTGTAAAAATTAAGATATGGGGAAAAAAATTAGGTGCTGATGATGTTTCTGGCACCACTTTGGTCTAATGGCCTCATCCTCAAGACTACACAGAACCTAATTAATTATCACCATAAAGAGTGCCAAGATGGGAAGAGGCTGGCCTCAGTTCTGGTATTACTTATATATGTGTCCTCATAATAACCAACTCCTTTCACAAGAATAGAATCTGAGTGCTACAGTGATTATACAAGACGAACATATGGTTCATTCAGTATAGCTCTGCAGTTGTAGGAGTTCAGTGGCTTCCTATACAAAAGTACATGTTTAATCTAGGAACTAATAATCATGTATTTTGGCTTAAAGAACATTTAAGTTAACATTTCTGTAGCTTCTATATTATAAGAGAAATATATTTTATGGTTATGTATATGTTATATGGTGTTATATATATATATATATGTAACAATAATGGAATTTATTGTCTGATTGGACCTAGGTGAAGTCAAATAAATCAATGGAAAGATCCCTTTTGATAAATTATAAATGAATTCGTAAATAATTATACTTTCTGCCCAATTTTAGATATTCCATTGAGGTATCTCCATTGGAAAAAATATTTCCACAGATCCTTTAGAAGGAGAAGTACAGACCAATGTAGATGGAAAGCATAATTGTTTAAATTGTCATGTAGGTTTTTTCAGATAGGTATTTCTAACTGGAAAAAAATTTTGATGGATATTGTTAAACTGTTCTACTACTGCTCTCTATATATTTTCCAAAGTGACTTTCATTTATCATAGTAGTCTATATTCATAAGGTCATGTATTCGCTAGCCAACTCTCTGTGAGACATTATGATAATACTTTTATATTATTGCTCTATGTAGCTTGTGGATGACTAGTACACAGTTTCACGATAAATTGTTTTCTTAAGAGATTCACAGATCAGATGAAGGTGATCTGATAAAGCACTGGTACTACAATTCAGGCTTATAGTATCAGTTTTGAACAGAAAAGTTAGGGCAACATATCCCACAACTTTAAAAAATTAATTACTATTACAAGAACTTCCTTATGAAAGGTACTGACTTTATCAAATTTATTCAAAAGATCAAATTTTGTGCTATTCCTAAAATATGAGGAATGCTGGTCTAGTGTCATCCTAAAGTGTGGAAATGCTTATTGATAAAAAGCCTGCAAGCCAGAGAGCAGATGTTGCCTCAAAATGGGGGCCAGTTGTTTAACTGAAATCCTTGCCTTCTTCCTTTCTAAATTTCTTCATTGACCTGTGTCTTCAGTTTAGTCCAAGCCTAATTGGACAATAGTCGATAACTGTTTTATTCACTCATTTAAAATTTCCTTGTAGTCAAGAAAAACGACTCTTTAAAATATATCATCTGATCACTGAGCCTATCTACTCTTCCTGAGACTTTGAGTTATATCTGCCTGTTTTCTTGAGCAAAACACATTTTGCTCTGTATTGCAGTCCAGCTTGTGACATGAATCCTAGAAGTATTAAAGTACTATGTATCAATCTATCAAAGAAAAGTTTAAACTGGATAACTGTTACTCCTCAAAATTTACTATTTTAAAAGTAAAATGTGATGTTAGTTTGAATACTGTTTTTTGCATCTCTAGAAATTTGACACAAAATCTCTTTTCCAAACACTTTTCTTGTTTGCTCCTCATTAAATGTAGAGAGGTTTTGCACTTTGTCTACAACTAAAAAATAATTCTGAAGAGTGCTTAGAAAATTGCTACAGATAGAGATGTCAAATTTTGCCTCAGTTAGTAACACAGACTATGTTTTTGTCTCCATAGTTTTCAAAAAGCACATTTTTTCACCTTTCTAAAGTTAGCTAGCCCATTATGCCTAGTTAGCCATTAAACTGTGTACCAGAACTTCCTAGAGAGCTACAGATACTACTTGCATTCCCAAATGTGAAGTACAGAAAATTCAGAAACAACAGATATAATAAAATTCAATCTGACATTTTATAAGTAAATTTATTCTAAATATGCCTGACAATATAATTTTATTAGTAGTTGAGAAGAAGAAGTATAGCAAGCAGGGAACAGAAAAGACAGAGAAAATTGTGAGATCACAGTTTCTTTCAAAGAGTAAGGGTAATGCTACATCCTGATTTCAAAGAATCATCTAATCATTAAGGTTGGAAAGGACCTCCAAGATCATCAAGTTGAATTGTCAACCCAACACCATCATGCCCAGTAAATCATGTCCCGACGTGCCACATCTACATGGTTTTTGAACAACTCTAGGGGTGGTGACTCCACCACTTCCCTTGGTAGCCTGTTCCAGTGTTTGAGCACCCTTTAAGTAACTAAATATTTCTTAATATTCATCTAAACCTTCCCTGGCACAACTTGAAGTGATTTCCTCTCATCTTATTGCTAGCTACTTGGGAGAAAAGACCAACATCCACCTCACTACAACCTCCCTTCAGGTAGTTGTAGAGAGCAATGAGGTCTCCTCTCAGTCTCCTTTTCTCCAGACTAAACAGCCCCAGTTCCCTGAACTGATCCTCATAAGACTTCTGCTCCAGACCTTTCACCAGCTTCATAGCCCTTCTCTGGACATGCTCCAGTACCTCGAAGTCCTTCTGGTAGTGAGGGGCCCGAAACTGAACACAGTATTTGAGGTGCAGCCTCACCAGTGCTGAGTACAGGGGGACAATCACCTCCCTAGTCCCGATGGTCACACTATTTCTGATACAAGCCAGGATGATGTTGGCCTTCTTGGCCACCTGGGCACACTGCTGGCTCATACTCAGTCGGCTGTCAACAAGCACCCCCAGGTCCTTTTCTGCTAAGCAGCTTCCCAGCCACTCTTCCCCAAGTCTGCAGCATTGCATGGGGTTGTTGTGACCAAAGTGCAGGACCTGGCATTTGGCCTTGTCGAACCTCATACAATTGGCCTCGGCTTATGGTTCCAGCCTGTCCAGATCCCTCTGCAGAGCCTTCCTACCCTCAAGCAGATCAACACTCCTGCCAAATTTGGTGTCATCTTCAAAGTTACTGAGGGTGCACTTAAACACCTCATGGAGACCATTGAAAAATATGTTAAAGACACCAGGACCCAAAACTGAGCCCTAGAGAACATGACTTGTGACTGGCCGTCTGGATTTAACTAAGTTCAACACAACTCTCTGGACTCAGCTGTCCAGTCAGTTTTTAACCCAGCAAAGAGTACACATGTCTAAGCCATGAGCAGCCAGTTTCTCCAGCAGAATGCTGTGGGAAACAGTGTTGAAGGCTTTACTAGAGTCAAGGTAGACAACATCTACTGTCTTCCCTCATCCACTAGGTGGCTCACTCTGTCATAGGAGGAGGTCAGGTTGGTCAAGCAGGACCTGCTTTTCTGAACCCTTGCTGGCTGGGCCTGATCCCCTGGCTGTCCTACACTTGCCATGTGAGTGCACTCAAGATGAGCCACTCCATAATCTTCCCCCATGCCGAGGTCAGGGTGACAGACCTGTAGTTCCTTGGAACTATGTAGAACATAATGTTCATAGTTACAGCTTTTACCTGTGCAAAGATATCCTAAGTTTCAGTCTTTTTCTCAAGGAAAAATTAGGCTAAGGACCATTAGTTCTTATGACCATGTTCAAAATGTATTCATTATGACTTATGTCCATACTCAGTTTTGGAGAAAGGAGGGGTGGGGGTAAGGTTTCCATAAGATATAATTTTTTCAACAATTTTGTGACATTGAAATTTTTGAAATGACTGGATATTGAATCAAAAAATGCTCTTAACTGGCACTTAGTTTTTGTATTTGAAAATGGGCCAAGATTTTCTAGTGACAGAGAATTTTATCTCTGCGAAAGGACACAGAGTATTCAATTCAACTGGGCATAGAACCAAAGTATACTTAAATTATATTATATTATATTACTAAAGCCTAATTTCCTGAAGTTTCTGGGCTGTAAGTATTGTTAATAGGGAAACTTGCACTGAAGCTCTTCCTTCACTTGAAGCTCCCATATAAGCTGACCACTCTGTCTTTAAAAATTCTGCCTTTAAAAATATAATCTCCTGAAGCTGTATCAAGATCTAAACCCAATAAGTTCTAAAACAAATCGCCACAAAATCCCTCTGGATTCTTTTGCAAACACAGTTTTGTTAACAAAAAGCAGATGTGCCACAACATATCCACCTGCCAAATGCTGGAACTGTTCAGCATTGCTTAAAACAACTGTTTAGTGCCCGAGCTATTTGGCGCATGCATCCTGCTGTGCTGTCTTGAATTTTCACGTTAAATTGTCTGGTTTCTGACCATATGTAATGCACTCACTCCTTTCTGCTCAGTATGGTGGCATGCTGCTGTGACTTCTCACAGGAAAAGCTTTGGGACCTGCAGGACACATATAAGCTCTTGAATGAATTTTTCAGTAATGATATACTAGGGTCAGCATTTTCTCCTGCCCTTTTTAATAAGCAGTCTCTTGTTTGGATTCACTGCTGATTTTGCTTTTAGCTGTGGACCCCCTGACGAGCAAGGGGTCACCATCCTGTTCTTGGTATTGTCTCTCTCCACAGACATGCTTTTTGTAGATTCACAGCAGTAATGATTTTCCTTCTTTGTAAAGTTCAATGTAAATGAATTATGACATTCAAATATGGGGCTTTCTGAGGACTGACAAGGGAACTTCCTAGGGTATTAGTCATAGATTAAATTCTAACAGAAATTACTCAGAAAAAAAAATAAATAAAAATTAAGCCTTGTGTCCTTCAACCTATTAGGTTCACAATTAAAATTTCAAATCTCTGGGGAAAGAAAGACATGAGAAAATCAGGTATCTACTGGCTTGAGAAATCAAATGCAAGAAATTTGCAGTTGTTTTAACATGGTAACTATCCATTAAATCTGAATTGCCTGAGGGAAAGATTTGTTGTTTGCTTCTCCTGTTATTCCTCCTCTTGCCAAAAAAAATCGGGTTTACATTTGCTGTAGGATATTCCTCTCCATGATCCTGGTACACCAGGCTTTACCAGGCCATGGCTTCTTAGTGGAATGATCTTCCTCTGACTCATAAGTACTGCTAAACTTACACAAGTGGCACTGAAGTAATGTAGCTTCATGGGCCCTCAGAACAGAGAATACAGTATCACTTACCTCACACAGACTCTTCTTAATTATTAGAAGACATTTGTAAATATAAAATATTATTTTATTCTGTTGAACTATTCTTGAAGTATGTTTGATTTAATGGAAAAAGACCTCAAAGCATAAGACAGTTCTGTGCTAGGTTATGCTTTTAGATTTTCTTTTTCCTTTTTGGTCTCTCAGCTACATTAGCAAGCTGACGTTTTAGAATGTTTACTTACAGCTAAATAAAAAAGAGCCAGAAACTGTTTTCAGGCGCTGAGGCAATACGGTCCTCACTAGTTCCCACTTATTCTGCATAGGGCTATCTTGCTCTTTAGAGTTTTATTCTGGAGAGAGCTGGGTGGAGAAATCCCACAGACGACTGGATTAAACTAACAAGTGAGCACTGATGTTGACTGCCAGTCCACTGCTCTTGCTGACCCTCCTTTATTTAACACTTCATACATTTCCTGAGTTGACGGGTTTTAGATATTACTGAGATCTTAATAAAAATAATTTATGATGGATAAAATAATTGTCTTTTCTCTTACCCAGATGGCTAGAGAGAACATAGGATAAAAAATAATGCTATCTTGGTACTAGGACATCAGATGATAAGCAGAAAGTGTAGTCACTTCCTTCTGCCTTCCTTCATCAAATTTCTACTAGTTTCCATATTGCTTATTTTAAAGGTTAATCTTTATGTAAGCATCTTAGAATTATAGGACTTAGCAAGCTGCAAAATTTCTTATTAAACTCAGGCATGATATACCAGACGGTGAAATAAAGACATGGAATGTCTAGAATAAGTAACACAGCTCCTGTGTGCACTGTAAGTTTTAGGAAGCCCTTTTTGGATATCTTGTTAAAGGTAGTTGTCATGCTACACAGACAGTATCATTTTTTAGAACAGAATGGCATGTCTAATGGCATAATTTGGTTCTTCAGCTGTGCAATGACATTTAATCAGCAGTGCTTCCCATAATAATGTCACAGAACTGCAGATCTTAAAATGCAATTACTAGTCTAAAATGCACTACCGATCTAAAATATACAGGGTAGTTTAATTAGTTGATGTTCTGTGACCATGGATATCTGCAGCTTCCTGAGGCTAATATTACCTCTGTTTTCTAGTTGATCTCTGCATTCATCAGATTCTCGGAAATGGTTATAAATGGCTACATCGGAAGTGAAATGGGTATAACATAAACCAGATTTTTTCTGTTGTCTTATTCTGAATGTCATCTGAAAGATTTTCACTTTGAACCATATCCATACAAGAAGACAGAAATTAGTGGATGGATGAGGCTAGAAATTCACATAATAATTTTGCTTTCTTTAAAAATACATGCATTTATCTTAATATTCTAGGTTAAACATGATCAATTATAGTAGTTGGTGAGAAAATGCATGGTCATGGAGCTCCTCCAAATAACTATATGCATGGTTTTACCTTCAGCAGTGAGGTAAAATGTATTAGTTTAAATCTTTCATGGCAATTTCAATGCAACCTGAAGCTATGCTTGAATAATTATTTCAACACCACAAGTCCCATTCCTGGAGACAGGGCATGGACCTCCATCCAAACGCATACATGAGCACCAGAAAATGAAATAGATGTAGAAATCCAGTTGTAAAATGTTTGGGGTTTTTTTTGTTTCATTTGTGATAGGTTACTATTTATCAGTCACATAGCTATAATTTCTTTATTTCACATAGGTCAGATATAAAGTAGCAGAGGCATAAAAGATTATTTAAAACCAGCAAAGATCACAGAATAGAACTGTCTGAGCACTTTACCTGTATTGAGTGTCTATGTCAAGGGTTTGGTGTTAGGGGTGGGGAGTGTGTCTTCAGTTGGAGTGTGCTTAGGGGTGGCTTGTGTGAAAAAAGGCCAGTGGCTACCCTGTGCCAGCTCCTCAGTGGACCCACCTCACACAAGAGCTGAGCCCATCAGCAAATAAAATATATCTGTAAAAATATATTTGAGAATGGGCAGAAAACACCACAGAGAGAGAGGAAGAGGTAACAAAAAAGGAGAAAGCGACAGCAGTGGTAACACCAAGCTCAGAAGGGGAGGAAGAGAAGGAGGAGGAGGTGTTCCAGGTACCAGAGCAGACATTCACTGAAGCCTGTGGAAGACCCTATGTCAGAGCAGATGGATATTTCCCGAAGAAATGCAGCCCATGAGAGAGCCGATGCCAGATCAGAGGAAAAGCATGAAAGGGAAGGAGTGGCAGAGAGAAACTGTTATGTATTTACGGTACCCTCTCCATCCCTCCTGTACTGCTGGGGGAAGGGTAGAGCAGTCTGGATTGAAGGAGTGAAGAGAGCTTGGGAAAAGGAAATATATTATTTCAGTGTTTGTTTCTGTTTCTCACTACCTGAGTTTCCTATAAATGGGAATAAATTAATTTTTCCCATGTGGAGTCTGTTTTGCCCTTAACAGTAAATGATAATGATTCTCCCTGTCTTTATCTTGGCCTACAAGCTTCCTGATCCTATTTTCTCCTCCTGTTCGGGTAAGGAACAGAGGTAAGCAAGAAGCTAGTTGGGAGACTGACTGTTTGCTAAGCCTGCCTCCCCCCACCCCAAATATTCACAGTAAGAAAAAAAATCACATACGTGAGCACATATGCTATAAACACTTATTTCCATGGCCAACCACACAAATTATCAGACAGAAATTCTCACACAAACACAGATGGCACAAACGGCTTAATCCTGTCCCAAACTCTGTCTGTTCAGCATGAAACAGAATCACAGAGTCATAGAATGGTAGGGGTTGGAAGGGACCTCCAAAGACAATCTAGTCCAACCCCTCTGCCAGAGCAGGATCCTAGAGTAGACCACGCAGGAACACATCCAGATGGGTTTTAAATGTCTCCAGAAACATATGAATATATAAAATGTAGATCCCTCCAATAGCTGGCCTTAGACAATCTATCTGCTATCTGGCCTTGGTCCCATGCCCCATATCGAGGAAAATAGTTAAAAATGGAATTTTACAAGAAGAAGGACCAACTATGTTGATTAGGTACAGGGCACGGCCAGACAAGCAGACTGACTGGTCCCTTTTTACATGAGGCTGACCCCTTTTATCCCCTTGTGCTTTTGTTTTCCCATGTTTGCTCCTCCCCAAATCTCCATGATAGCTGCTTTTTCCCACCTTTGGTTCCTTCACTAAACATTCTTTAATAAGTCTTGTACAGTTCCAAAATGTTCTTTCTCTGTGTCTCATAACAGGCCTCATACCTCAGTGCAGTGAGCTCCTCAGGCTGTAAGGTGTCCTGAAGAACTGCTCCTGCTGGTTCACTGTGATGAGTCTCACACAGCCTATAGCTAGTGGTATTCCACAGGGGTCAGTACTGTGTCCAGTCTTGTTCAATATATTCATCAACAACCTGGATGAAGGGACAGAGTGTATCCTCAGCAAGTTTGCTGATGATACAAAACTGGGAGGAGTGACTGACACACCAGAGGGCTGTGCTGCCATCCAGTGTGACCTGGACAGGCTGGAGAGTTGGGCGGAGAGGAACCTGATGAAGTTTGTCAAAGGCGAGTGCAGGGTCCTGCAGCTAGGGAGGACTAACTCCATGCACCAGTATAAGTTAGGGGTTGAGCTGCTGGAAAGCAGCTCTGCAGAGAAGGACCTGGGAGACCTGGTGGACAAGAAGTTAACCACGAGCCAGCAATGTGTCCTTGTGGCCAAGAAGGTCACTGGTATCCCCCCCTTACTCAGTGAAGATCCATGAACCTGTTTTAGTAAAAAAAGTAGTGGCTTATAAGGCTTATAACAAGTGTGCTTATAAAGTACAGTAACATGCAGAGGAATATTATTCCAAAGGTTTCTAGAAATCTTAGAGATATTTTGTTTATATGCAAGCCCAGTTCAAGATCTACACTGATCTACTTTCTATGTTATTTACAATGTAGGTATGTATCTGCTTGCAGAATGGGTTGGAGTGTTGTGGATGTTTTATTTGTTAGGATTTTGTTTGTTTGTTTGTTTTAAATTATTATTCTAAATCAATAGAAAAAAAGATAATCACTTTCTAATGCCAATTATCATCTTACAGGGTTGGGCAGAAAAATAAATCTGATTTGCTATACATGGTAAAATCCATGATTAAACACTCTAGGAGGGGCAGGAATATATTACTGGTTTTATTGCTGAATGAGAAAAAATAATTCTTGGACTGATGCCTAGTAGAAAAAGTGATGGCTTTGGAGGAATTTCCTTTCAGATACTTTAAACTATGTGACTGAAGAATTGATTTTAGGATGCTGTTGCTTAACAGAATAATGCTAGATCTCGTGGTAGGGATTGTTCTGAGGAAAGATTTTTTTTAATGTTTGCTTGAACCACTCATGTCAAAATGTACGTTTGTCCACTTAAATTTTGTTTCAGAATTCAAACATCTTTACAGACCTCAGCACTCTGTATTGCCTTATTCAAGGGAATAATTCTGAGTCATTTCTCATTTCTACATTGTTGAAGTATTTAAACGTATGTTTTGATTTGAAATGATCGGTTATATGTGGCAAAATATTCTGAGTGGTAGAAAATGGAGAGATGTTCCTGTCTGGTTTTAACTGGAAGGTAAATGAAATTCCAGTTATCCATAAAAAGCATTTTGTAACTATTGGTTACTATGATTATTGTTGCATTCAATACATGTTTGTAAACTTGAGACTTTCAAGGAAATGTATCTTCTGTGAAAATTTACGTAAATTTAATATGCCTTCTATAAATGTCACAATTCTGACACATAAAAGAAGAGGAGGCTGTGGTTAAATAATTCAAATGTTGTTCGTCGATTACTTCATGTCTGGTTTCAAAAAAGTCAAGACACAAACAATTAGTTTGATTATATGTCTGATGCAAAATATTTATATAGCTTGTAAGGTCTAGTTAAAGGCATTCCTTATGGGAGCAGGCCAAGCAGTCCCTAAGGGAAGAAGGAGAATTTTTCAACTTACTGCAGCAAATAGTTGTTTACTAGATAGGTAAAACCAGAAAATGCCTCCTAACTGAGCAGCTATGGTGCCATCCACAGAAGGAAAACAACCTTTATTCTAATTAAGAAGGTGACATGAATGTCTCATTACTTTTCTGAGAAAACAGAGCACATTTCCAAGTGAAAGATTAAAGTCCAGATGTCTTACAAAGGGCAGTTTGGCCATAACAGTTGACTTTGTCAAAAAACGAGGTCATCAGAAGACCTGACATGTTGAAAGAAACATGTATGAGGAGGGAAAACATGTATGTTTTCAAACATGAGGGGGGAAAAGTATGAATGAGGGAGACCTTCCACATGTATCCTTAGTGGAACTAGGTAGGCTTTAGTTTTTCTTTTATTGATAGATTACATGTTAATTTTGGGTGTCGGAAGTAACAGTTGCTTTTCCACTGAACTGAACATATGTAAAGCACAGGTTTTTATCCACTCAGTAGTGTACTGAACATTTATATGTTCTACATATCTGGGACACTACAAAAGTGCTTCAGTTTCTTGGCACTTTTTTTTTTTTTGATCGAAACATTAGTAGATTGGGCCCACGGATTAGCTGTGTGGCACAAGGGAAGGTTGAACTTACACGGTCAAAGGAAGAAAATAGTATTTTCCAGGGACTATTAGAGATATTGAAGATTCTCTGATGTAAAATAAGAAATTGAGAATACAAAGTTAAATCTTGAGGGATACAGTAGAGACATATTATTAGACATGTAGCATTTATTCTTTGAAGACATTCATAATGTAAGAGGGAATCTTGACTGAAATCTTGTGCAGTCTCTGTGCAGTCACTGGGTTATTTCAGTTCTACTTCTCTTTAAAGCATAAAGTAGAAGTGCAAAAAATGCCTTGTAGTAATAAACTTAAATCAAGTAGCTTCAAGATTCTTGCATGTAGGATTTATTTTTGTGTATTTTTTTTCATTAAGATAGAGGAATATTATTATTGTACTCAATTACTCTCATTTTAGTCTCATTTACAGAAATGCGTAAGGAAGATGCTGTAAATGTCATTATGGCTTTTAGAAGCAAATAACAAACACTTCATGTTTAGACTGGATTGCTATATCCTGATTATTTTTTTTTTAATATTTCTTTTCTACCCTGAAAAGCACTTTGAATATTTATTTTTTTTAAGACATAGTACCAGAATTTTGTTATAATAAAAAGCAATGGTATTGAAGTAAGTCTTTCCCTTCTTTTCAACTCCACTATTAAGAATACAAATGCAACAATCCAAAAAACTTTACCTCTATCCAAATTCAATTAACCAGGAGTGCTTTTAATGAATGCGGTGGTCTGTTTATTACAATGTTTTACTTTTACTAACTCTGTGCTTGAAAAACACCACATCTGACATTCTGTTCTATTTTTCCATGTAACACTCTCAATGGCATAAGATGAAAAGATTCGTTTTCTAAGGAGAAGATACTTTATTATTGGTACATGTTATATCAGGCTACCATTATAGAAATTACCTAATTTACCACTAAACTGGCATCTGTGGTTAATTGGAGACTGCGTAAGATTTTAATTAGAGGTGGTTTTCCTCCATGTTAAATTAATTTAATTTCATTCTATTTTCAGGGATATTTTATTTTTTTAGATATTAGATAGAGGTTTTTGTTGGTATCTTCTACATTTGGTACACATTTTGAAACAAGCTTCTTAATCTGGTGTTATAGCATAAAATAGGGTTGTGGTGTTTTTTTCAAAATACATGAATATCATTTTTGGTTTTACAGAGTCCTTTCAGAGAGACAGAGAAATGATATCGGAGGTCTTTTCCAACCAAGGCTATTCTATGATTCTATGATTCCATATATAAAAACTGTCAGATCTTTCCACCTAGTTATTCCAGTTGTGTACAGTTCAGTTTTACAGGCAGGTGTATGAAAGGCAGCACTGATAAAAGGTTGGGTTTCGGATTTGTTTTTTGTTTGGTTTGGTTTGGTTTGTTCTGGTTTATTTTTTTCCATTTTCTCTCACTACCTGATTGTATATTAACACATATACCAGCACAAAAGGTCATGTACAAAATATTAACTTTGAATTATTGAGAGCAGGGAAACAGTCTCATTTTGTATTCTTTGCTCTATACACATGAAAGTCAAGTATCTGTAACTTTTTTGGGGAGATGTGTTTTACGGATTGTTAATTATGCAATGCAGTTTGAAGAACTGATGCAGTGAGAATGGGTGGAACTCATTTTCTGCAAAAATCTAAACACCCTTGGGGTGTTCCATGGAATTAAGTTCAAATTGAATCTTCTAAGTAAATGAGGTAAGTTCCCTACTTCTCTAGGTTATCAGAAAACTATTAACAAACTTTAGTTTGTTGAAAGAAATAAGAATGGAGCTCCATTTCCACAACACTAATTTTTCAAGTCTGGTTATATCATTGAATTATAAGATCGTGTAGACTTTCTTGACTTATCACCATTCAGAACCCCTCATATAGTTACACTTTAAAAAAAATACTCGTGGGAATAAGCTTTTTCTATAGTTGTGACTTGATGAGGAATTAGAAATCCATCTTTCAAGCTTTGTTTTTAAAGTCAGTGAAGTTGATCTATAGCAAATAGATGCTAAGACTTGGTGTAAATCCACTGAACACTGGGAAGACACGCTGCAACAACAGGTCTAACTCTGCAGACAGAAAAATATAAAATAAAACACAATTATGACAAAGCAGTTTGGGAAAACAAGTAGCTGGCTTTGTCAACTACATAATGGCTGATGGAGTCAGCTACTTATTTTCCTAACCTGTCTTCTAAACTAATAATTTTCACTGAATTAACCACTTTCTTGTTTTCAAGATTTAATTTCTTTATCAGTTCCCATAATTTCAGTTTGAGTCTTGTAAGTAGATGAGAGAAGTTCCCTACTATAGAACGGGAATACCACTAAGATTTGTAAGGTGACATGAGTTACACTGGTATGGAAAATAAGTACTAGTATTATTAGTAGTATCCTTAAGAACTATTCAGCTGCCCATGCTATTTTTTATTTGCACATTTTTTTAGATCTGAAAGGTTTTGTAATTGTGTATGACATCGTGAACTGTCTTTACCTACCACTATTATCAGGTACATAGAAGTAGCAGAAAAGAGCAGAGCCAGTATCCACCTATGCCTGCTCAAATCTTTTATGTTCTTCAGTGATATTTAGATGAACAGATTTGGTCAGGAGCAACAGCAGGGTTTGATGGGAAGGCAAGTCTTTATATCCAGGAAAACATATTGAAGTAAGATTTTAATGTGATTTTTCCCAATGCTTCGTTCAGATCTTGATCATGAAGAATAAAGCTAAAACAGGTGTGACATATCAAGAAATTGCATTTTTGATTAAACAATCTATTTGAAAAGTACAACAATAGAATGAATGTCTTAAAATTGTTAGTTAGATCTGGTTGTATTATTCACTATAAATTACTTTGGATGTAAATTCTAATATTTTTGGTGAGTGAATGATGTGTTAATGTTTTCTCATTCTCTGACTAGCTCTATAGTTAATCATGTCAAATAGAATATGCTTTGAGAATTTTAAATATTTTGTTTTAGAATTTAACATTTTAAATTTTCAGGCACCATTAGATGCATCTAAGTTCCAAAATAGAAGATTTGATAATCCAGCATTCAAAGTTCCAGTTGCTGCCTCTGGTATATGTAAGCAAGCCTTTCAGTAAAATGAACCCTGCCTGCACAGCTGGAAGAAAGAAAACATCCAAGCAAGTGTTCCTGTCTGTGACTCTTATTAATACTTTATATAATATTTCCATTTAAATATTAAAGAAGATAGACTCTAGCACTTGTGAAATTCTGTATATTTCCTCCTGGAACAGTTAATCCTTCTCTCCAACATTTTAATATAATGAATCAACAATATATCTGAACTGAATACTCTTTGCAAGCTCCAACAAAAGTATCAACTAGATTTATATAGTCTATTATATAAATATGGATTGCATAGGTAAATTAAACTAAGAATTCACAGCGTGGTGAAGTACTAGAAGATATTTCCTGAATGAGATAACTTTGCCTTTAAAAATGTGGAATAAACAGCTAAGTATGTTCGGATTATTTTTTTCCCTGTACTAATGCATCCAATGTTTATCCTGTCAAGAATCATTGCTGGTGAACTCAGTAGAACAGCAACATCTGAAAGAAACATGGCAGAGCTAGCAGAACTAAAACCCTGGGCTTCAGTAAGGCCAACTTGGGCCTTTTCAAGCAATTGCTGGGGGAAATTCCATGGGACAGGGTACTTGAAGGTAAAGGGGCCCAAGACAGTTGGCTAGCATTCAAGAACCTCTTCTTCCGAGCTCAAGATCAGTGCATCCCAACAGGTAGGAAGTCAAGAAAGGGTGTCAGGAGACCTGCATAGTTAAACAGGAAACTGCTGGGCAAACTCAAGCAAAAGAAGAGAGTGTACAGATCATGGAAGGAGGGGCTGGCCACTTGGAAGGAATATAAGTCTGTTGTCAGAGGATGTAGGGAGGCAACTAGGAAAGCCAAGGCCTCCTTGGAATTAAACCTTGCAAGAAAGGTCAAGAACAACATAAAGGGCTTCTTCAAATACATTGCAGATAAAACAAACACTAGAGGCAATGTAGGCCCACTGGTGAATGAGGTGGGTGCCCTGGTGACAGAGGATAAAAAGAAGGCAGAGTTACTGAATGAAGGAAGGCAGGAAGGTAATTATAGACCGGTCAGTCTCACCTCCATCCCTGGAAAGGTGATGGAACAACTTATCCTGGGTGCTGTCTCTAGGCATATCAAGGATAAGAGGGTCATTAGGGGCAGTCAAAATGGCTTCACCACGGGGAAGTCATGCTTGACCAACCTGATAGCCTTTTATGAGGACATAACCTGGTGGATAGACAATGGTAAAGCAGCGGATGTGGTCTATCTTGATTTCAGTAAAGCATTTGACACAGTCTCCCACATCATCTTTGCAGCTAAACTGAGGAAGTGTGGTCTGGATGATCGGACAGTGGATTGTGAACTGACTGAATGAAAGAAGCCAGAGAGTTGTGGTCAATGGGACAGAGTCTAGTTGGAGGCCTGTATCTAGTGGAGTCCCTCAAGGGTCAGTACTGGGACCAGTACTATTCAATGTATTCATCAATGATTTGGATGAGGAAATAGAGTGCTCTGTCAGCAAGTTCGCTGATGACACAAAATTGGGAGGAGTGGCTGACACACCAGAAGGCTGTGCTGCCATTCTTAGAGACCTAGACAAGCTGGAGAGCTGGGCAGGGAGAAATTTAATGAAATATAACAAGGGCAAGTGTAGAGTCTTGCATCTGGGGAAAAACAAAACCATGTGCCAGTCTAAGTTGGGGACTGACCTGTTGGAGAGCAGCATAGGGGAAAGGGACCTGGGTGTCCTGGTGACAGCAGGATGACCATGAGCCAGCAATGTGCCCTTGTGGCCAAGAAGGCCAATGGCATCCTGGGGTAGAACATCTCCCTTATGAGGAAAGGCTGAGGGACCTGGGTCTCTTTAGCTTGGAGGCTGAGGGGTGACCTCATTAGTGTTTATAAATATGTAAAGGGTGAGTGTCATGAGGAGGGAGCCAGGCTCTTCTCAGTGACATCCAATGATAGGACAAGGGGTAACAGATGTAAGCTGGAACATAGGTGTTCCACATAAATGTGAGGAAAAACTTCTTCACAGTGAGGGTAACAGAGCACTGGAACAGGCTGCCCAGAGAGGTTGTGGAGTCTCCTTCTCTGGAGGCATTCAAAACCTACCTGGATGCGTTCCTGTGTGACCTGATCTAGGTATTCCTGCTCCGGCAGGGGGATTGGGCTAGATGATCTTTTGAGGTCTCTTCCAGTTCCTGACATTCTGTGATTCTATATTAGCCTTATTCCTTAAAATCTGTTTTTACAAAAACCTTGCAGTTTTTCAAAGATGTTTTTCACATTTAAAGATTAATTTATCACACTGCCTGCTCTTTAGTATAGAAAAATAATAAAAGACTTCAGAATTTTTGAACTTCTAAAAAAATCTGAAATATTGATGCAAGAAAACCAGAAATGATGGAACAGATGCCACCTATTGAATGCTTGCTTCTGGTATGGTTTAAAAGATTGGCCTTCTGTAACTTAAAATATGGACTAGGAAAAAAAAAAATTGAGATATGAGAACTTCTAGTTTTACGTGTATGAAGCTATACCATGCATTTTGAAGCAAGCTGTAAGGGTATGTACTACACATTTTCTAAGTGTAAGCACATCTTCTGTAACTATGACAGATAAGAGAAAATCGACAGGACTTTAGTTGAAGACCTTCTTGTTCATGAGAACAGTGTGTGCTTTTTTTCTGCTTTTATTTTTCCCAGTTACTACCATGCTGTCACTTGCAGCACCACTAACCACTAACCACTACCAATAAAGAAGTTACAGAATCATTGTTCTCCTTTGAAGAATCCACATTCTTTTATATTCATGATATCAAGATAAAGGCAGAAAGAAATTGAAAAATATGTCTAAATCTGTTTTTTAAGCTGGAATCTAATCCTTCCCTCAGGAGTTGCTGAGTGTCTTGGTTTATGCAGATTCAGTTGGACTGAAAAAGCTCATCATCTTCCTGAAGGCATTCAAGACAGCAACTGAATAAGCTAACTTTAGATGTCTGTGATGCAGACATCTATGCTTGTCACCATAGGTTCCTTCTCTACTGTTGATGGAGAAAAACAGAGACTTCTAAAGAGCAATTAATCTGATCCATCATGGATCTCTACTTTAGGGTGAAATGAATTATGCCCCAAGGTGCTTATTTCTCTCTGTTCACTACAAAAGGAATGTTGAATGACTAGTTCAGGGAAATTTCATCAGTTTAATCCTGTACCTGGTATCTAAATGAAGAATAGAAAAGTGAGAATGGCACAAAAGGGCAAGGAAAATAAATTACAGTAAAATTCTGGCACTTTGAAGTTGTTGGATATTTGACACGTTAGTCTCAGAAATGTATTTTGAATAGGACCTGTGTGCTTTTTAACACCACTATCTTATATCCGTATCTATACACATTTACAATCCTATGCGTTTCCAAATGAGTAAAAAAGCATTTGTGACATATAATTACACACAGCTCAGTCTATGTTATTCAGTAGAGTGTAATGTGAAATCGGTGGAGTACTGCTCAATGGAATATCTTTATGCCTGACATGAGTCTTTCTCCAATGGTTGGACTTCAGTCAGTTCAGAGAAACTTGAGACACTCAATCTGAACATTTGTTTGAGTCAATTATGTTTGCTCAACCAATCAATGGCTTGGATTTCTATTACAGCACATTAGGGAGATAGGAAATAAACAAGCTTGATGGACAAGTACCACTTTAAAGTATTGATGATATCCATGTAAATTAAAATTATATAGCTGAAAGGGAAATAACTAATCTGGAGAAGTATTTGGCAGTCTGCCTGCTTATTTCAGCTATTCAGACACCAAGCAAGAGTGTCAAGGCTATTTAGAATTACATCTGTAACTTTTCTTTGATGCTGAATGTTTGGGAATTAGTAAATACTGCTTAAGGGTTGGTTTTGGGACTTTGGGATGATGCTGAAAGAGATGAAGCTTGGTAGCGCTGCAGCTAGAAAGGTGGAAAAGCTTGAACTTTCCAATTTAGTTCTTTAAAGAATGTGATAGCATTTATTTCACAGCAATTCTTTTAGCTGATTCATTGAACATTTACATGCCCCTCAGGAGTAGTTCTTCTGCTTATTCCACTAGTCTAGCTAAGAAAAACATAACCTTAACTACTTTGATGATGGTAGAAGCAAGGGAATAAAATGGAAAATTCCAAGTATTGTTACTTTTTAAATCAGCAAATAATAAGTAACTCTTTATTGTAAGAAAAGTGAGAAGAGCAAGTTAATATTAAGTTAATTAACTAAGAAGGGTAACATCTTGTGGACAAGGAGACTAGTTCAGAGATGTTAAGAATTTGATTTTAAAAGTAAAACGATGTGAAGGGTAGTGACTAAGATGTTCTAATTTTACTGGTTTATTTACTTTTACCGTTTTTTTTTTCTTTTTTTTTTTTTGTGACTACCACAGAAAGTACAGAACTGATGAGTCCAAAACAAAGAACAAAGATGTGATGGGACCCAAAGCAGTTAGAAACTGAATTTGATCTGTGTGTAACTTAAAAGTGAGCAGACTACAGACAACAAATACAAAACTTTTATAGGGCTGGTCTTTTCCTCCAGGACTGATCAGTTTAACAACTTTCCATGACTTACCTGGTTGTAACAAATTCTTTTCAGGCCTTTCCAGGTTTCTAGGAAAGTCCTCTTCATAATTTCTGAAGGTATGCTTTCTCACAAGTGTTTCAAACTTTCCTGTACTTTAGGAACCTTAGTGTATCATTGTCTCCCATTTTTATTTTTCCACCTAATATTCACTATAAATTTTTTCTGCAGATAAATGTGCCTTTAGGCCAGGAATGCTCTCCCCTTCATCTGCTTCATGCAGAGTGCAGGGGCCAGGACAAGGCAAACAGCACAGCACACCTTCAATCCTAATGCTCAGTTGTGCTCTTTTAATAAAACAGAACACATAGTTCATGAAAAAATGTGGATGAACCAGGAGATATCATCTAATAGTAATCCCCAAAGTAGAGGAAAGCTGGATACATCTAGACTGGTGACTGACAAAAGTTAGTATCTGCATTATCAGGTCAAGGTGAAAAACTGACATTAGGTGGATATGCAATAGTCTGTTTCAACATGTGGACACTTCTTGAACTTTATATTTAGAGATTAGTATACGACTGAAAGAATGAAGTCTAAACTGTTTTCCAAAAATTGATTTTAGCATAAACTATTGACATTCTGTTTACCACAGTATCCATATAGAATGCAGTCTCTTTTTTTCCAAATTACTGAATTTGTGGCATCAGAAGTATCCTGTAAGAAATCAGTTCTGAAATGCAATTATTCCTGATATGGTAAAAGTAGTTCCTTGCATCTCTTTGAAAGTAATTTAATTTCATTAATTATACCTCTATTAATATGGTATTATAGAGAGAGATTCTCAGAGGGAGCCTAGGATCCCCAGCTACTTTTTCTACGTCATCTATTATTTTATATAAAAGTATCATATATGTTTCTTGCATTTTCCTATGGAGAAAAATACCACTCTTTTCCAAGTCCCTTATGTGAGAATGCCTTTATATCCCAATCTTTTTGTTTTGAATCTCTGATTATGTACTATTTATTTTCATATTTATTTTTTCAATAATTTCTTTTTTTTTTCTTTAATTCAAATGTACAGACAATAATAAAAGTTTCCTGACACCAAAATCCTTTAGCTCTGTTAACCACAAGAGTATCATTAGACTGATGTTTAATTACATAATTTTATCCTAAATTATTTTTAATGTTCATCTTAACTTTTCCTCTGTTAAATCCTTAACCAACCATTTCTAGAAGCAGAAAGCTAAACCTACTGAACACTAGCAAGACCTTCATGAACTACTGTGGAATCTATAAAAAATTAGAAGCTGATTTTTACAAATACTCAAATGATCTATAAAGAAGCAAAGTGAGAAGCACTAGGCAGTGCCACAGTGCAATATAAATGGAATGATAGATGGCAATTTGCAGTTTTATTGTCATGCTTTTAATGTGTGCTGCTTCAAGCAACAGCATTTATTGTAATGAATGACATACCATTCACAGCTAACCAAGTGATTAAAAAGTATAGTCAGAAAGCACAACAGTGGAAAAATGCAGTTTGAGTAATAATAGTCACATGTTTTGTAAAAATGTTGCACAGGAAATATCTCCATCAGGTATGAGAATAATAAAATTACAAAAAAACATTATTAACATTCAGATTGATCAATATTTTTTTACAGATGCTTCAAAACAGCAGCTATCATAACTATGACCCATGAGTCTATCCCCATTGATGTAAAAAGTTAAAACTTCCAGTGAATTCAAAGAGTACTAATCATCTCTGATTTCCAAGTATTTCCTTTTACATTGGACCACTTCAGTGACAGAACATGTGAAATAGTAGTTGACATGATAGAAAACTAATGGAAATACTTTGGTACGAGGAGCCCTCTTAGTTACTACATTCATCTTAAAACTTGGGACAGAAAAATGAATAAAAAGGGTGCAAAATCCACACCTTTTTGACTTTTCTTTCACTTTCCCTCATTCACGGTCCATGTGCATTATCTTTCACAGCTGTTGCACTTTCCGGTTTACCTTTGAACTTGAATTTTTAACATGGTTAGGCGCAGAATGTCCCAGTTTCCTTGTTACTGCTTAGTCTTCTGGAATTTCCTTCCAAATAACTTTTGCTAAGACTGTTCTTTGCATACTTAAGTTCTTTTTGGTACAGTACATTTTGGCCACAAATTTTCCATTGAAACTGATGTACATTTACTCTTGCATACACAACCCTGTTTTCTGGAGATTTAGTGATCATTCAAGGGTAATTATGGTTACACTTAGTCTGCTTGGTTTGGCATTTTTCTGAAAAAAAATCAAACACCCAATGAACTAACCTTATTTTTCCAATTTTTCATGTAAATGATCATATGATAGCAATCATGTCTTCACAGATTTTCATCCTGTATGTGAGAAAGTCTCATTCTCATAGTTAACAAAAATATTCTTTTGTGGGTTTTGTCATTGCCATTGTCACAATTATGCCTCTGATCTCCTTGGTATTCTGCAGGCTGTTTGACATGTTCCATTTACAAGCCCTTCTTGAGCTAGAGGAGAAGGAGCTAGAAGAGAAACATTAAAATTTTCTACTCAAAAATTTACTCCTTATTTCTTTGTCATTTTGCTCAAATTCAGGAAAAATATCTTGATTGTGAATTCTGACTGAACACAAACACTTACAGGGAGCTCAGAAACAACTGCTAACTCTTTTTGAGCTGAGGGGGAGACTTTTCTAGATCCTGTTCTACAGACCTAACTTTAGTCATGCATTGCACTTTTATTCACTGTACACTTGGATTACACTGAAAGTCTGGGTTTCTGTCAGAAGCTTTATGATGATTATTCTAATGGTTAAATCCTAGAGTGGTCCAACACACCATATTCACTTTTACTGTCAAATGTTCAAAAGAAGTACACCTGCAGTCTCTTCCCTTCCATGCTACATCTCACATTGTTATTAAAAAAACCTTCAGTTGTTCTATTTAATTCTGTCACCCAAATTAACACAATTAACACTTTAAAATATAAAAAGAGGATATGGAAAGTGTGTGTGAGATGTTAATAGCTAAGAGAACAAAAATGTCAGGAAAAGCAAAGTGTAAAATATTCAACTGTTGATTCAGAATATATTTTTGAGAACAGTGATTGTTCTGGTAGCTTGAAATATTTATTAGGTATATCATAAATGATTTAAATGCAAAAAAAAATCATGCATTAGATAAGCCTGTCCTTTTTCCCAGTTTATGTAGTACTCATGTTATCTATATCCATCTATACAGAAAGTGTCTGCCATTTTCTTTTATAGCATACTTTAAACATTGTGCTCCTTTCTGCAAGAAAAAGATTTTTAAAAATTTAAAAATTGGCCTGACTTTATCTGCATCCTGAAGTTCTGCTGACAGGAAATTTTGTTTATTAACAGATGAAAGAAAAGCATTTTCTGAAGTGTCTAAATCTATGCATCAGCATGAGCACATTAAGAAGTCTAATGTGAAATAGAATTGAAGTCACAAAGACCAGTTTCAGCTTGTGTCTGTTTCTTTTTCAAATATGATTCTGTCGCTGAGGCAGTACCTCACATAATTTCATTTTCTGAACATTCACATGACTAAAAATGTAAGACAGAACTGATGTGTTTCAAATTTCTGCAGAAAATCTGTTCTGTACCGAGCTTAAAGTGAATGCAAATTGTTGTACAATGTTGTATATTTTGTGCATTGTTAAAAACAGTGTTTTAAACAATGTTAATCCTTCTTTTGCTGTTGTCTGCTATGCCGGGTTTTATCACTGTCCCAAGGATAAAACTGGAATTAGGAAGTATGTGTAACCTCTCAGAGAAAAGCTCTCTTTCGGATAAAAAGTACGTAATTTTTATAACATAGAGACATAAGAAGGCATAGGACACTGCCACTTTGAGCAGCCAACAGGTGCTGTTAATTTCTATTTTTCACAAATATAATTTTTATTTTTCCAGATTTTTTTCTTGTTCTCACAATTAGAATAGCCAATGGCAACTACCAGTTCTTCCTTTCTGAGAATGTTTTCACCTTCTCCCAGATTGATTACAGCTGATTACAAGTTACCATTACAGTTCCTTAGTTCTGCACTTATTGATAGTATCTCAGAATGTCTGCAGCTTCTAGGTACCCAGCTGTACTTCAAAGACACCAGTTGCACTTCTCAAGGATACTTCTGGTTCACAGGTTTAGTTACCAGGCTCACAGTTCTCAGGCTGGCACGCATTTTCCCTGTCAGTAATTTTCAGCAGGTGTTTTCTTCTCCTCAATAATTTTCCACTTCCAACCATGCTGCCTTTATGACTGCCCACATCACAGCTACAAACAACTAAGGGCAAGGACTTTCTACAATAAAAAAAGAACACCACATATGATTGAACTGTGTCCTTTTGCACATTGCTTTCAAAACATATGGAGTTTTTCACTAACAACAGATTTTAATAAGTGTCATTCCATAAAAATAAAATACATGGTTATGTAACAGGTGCGTCAGCTCTCTACATATGAGCTATTTCAGTTTCTCCTGTAAGAGGAACTGTTTCCCAGCTCCTGAGTCCATAGTTTAGCTTGGCTTTTTCTCACCACTGTACTCTGTATGATGGACAGTACCAAAACTTATGCTGTTGTGTCCTGTATTCAGTGAGAAGGAAAACCAATTAGTTTTCCAGGATGTAGTGGCTCAAATCACATTCTTGTTTGGTATAGAGTGTTGGGACCTTAGAAAATGCCAGGGGAGAACAATACTTTTTTTCCAGTTTAAGCAGCACCATGAAGCCTGAAATATACTTAGCAATGATATACTGTCAGGTATTGCAAAAGAATACGAAAAGCAAAAATTAGACCATAAAAATGTGGGGAAGTGTATCTTGAAAAGTGATGATAATCCAGGTAGTGGTCTCTGCATGCTAGAATAATATATGTATGAAATAATAATGAGGGTTATATATAGAAAAGCTATTTAAAATTGACTTACATTTCTTTTGATAAAGACAGAGAAAGAGGCTTTGGGATTTCTTTTATTTTATTGTACTGAATAACTTCAAGTATATGTCAGACTTTAACAATAAAGTTATTACATTTCTCCTCTGGGCAGCATTGTTCAATAATCATCTACTAAGGAGCATCTTTTACTACCTTAGTCCTGGTCAAAGTTAAGATATTTGGCTAGATAAACTACTAGTCTGATCCATTATTGCAATTCCTATATTCCTATGGCTTTTATTTCCTCAGTTACAATTACTTTGAACTGGATAATGCAATTTAATGTCTACTTCCCTTGTTATATGGAATGAATAATACTCAGTATAACAGGCAAGTCTTACAAAGAGCTTTTGCTTCTGAGTAGTGAAATGATGCACTGACATTTTCAATAGTGAATAGATTTCACAACTGACACATTAATAGTCTTTAAATGGAGAAAGGTCTGGCTGTACATCTACAAAAAGCTTCTGAACATGAGACAAGTCTTTCCAGTATAAGGACATATTTCCTTTTAAGATTATATACTGTTAATATTTATGAATTAGGCCCAGGTTTTGTTGTGGTTTCTGGTTGATTGTTTGGGTTTTTTTTATTTCAAAATTCTGTCTCAAAGTTCATATTTATGCATATAAATCAGTTAATATTTTAAAAGTACTGGGCACCTGAAGCTACCATTAAAAGTTCCAAATCTTAGCTATCTCACAAGGCATACTTTTTTGTGGGTTTTGTAAGTATATCAGTGCATAACATGCAAGACCTTGCAGATAACATTTTGGCCATGGTCCTATCTATTTCTAAAAGGTACTAACTAGTGCTGCTTCACTTAAATGATAACATTACAGTATTTCTGAACTGTAGAACACAGCATCTTGTATTATGAGGATATTAGGCCTAGAAATTCAAAACCCCACATTTAAATACCTTTTCTCCTACAGACCTCCTGTGGGATCTTGGACTAATCATTTAGGGGACTAAGCATAGATAATATAAAGAAGATTGTCCTGGTTTCATGGGAAAAGACCCATGGGTCGGCCATGGCAGGCAGGCCATGAGTAGCCCTGAGACACCTGGGAGTTTCAATCAGGGCAGCTGCCCCAAGCTGACTCACTGGTGAATCCTGTACCACTGACATCAAGTTCATTATAAAACGAGGGATTTTACTGAGGGTATGGGTGTTTATTTCTCTTTCTGAGAGTTCTCTCTTGACCTTCTGTTTCTTCTGCTGCTCATGAAGACTAGGCTGAGTACAAGCTTGTATACTTTATGTTGGTCTCTGTATTAGTTTTGTTATTCCATTAAATGTTTTTTTATTTCAACTCACAATGCTTCTCCCTGAGAAGGGGTCATTGGGTGATAGAGCAACTGCTACAGGCATAACATAGACAAAAAAAAAATTATCCCTAAATTGCCCTTGTATCAGCACTGGATAAAATATATTGTGTTGCTCTACATGTAAAACTTCAACCTCATCTGTGTTAGAAGAAGGTGGAGCTTCTATGGATCCAACAAAGAATGGCAGAAACACTGACATAGGACCATTATCTTAAAGGTCTTTTCCAACCTAGGCTATTCTGCAATTCTGTGAAGACGTTCTGAATGGCTTCTTTTTAAGTCTTTTGCTGTTAATAATCTAAAGAATTTTACCTCTTTATCTCTGCATGTAGGTATCATGCCTTGGTTTCAAATGCTTCTTTTAGATACTGTTTACCTCAATTCTGTACCAGTAATGTATGAGTTCTTAGGCAATGTGTGTTGTAAGAATGAATTAAGTTTAAAATTCTAAATTTCAAAAACATTTAATTGCCACTGGGAGTTCTATCAGTATCTTTACTAGATATTACAATTTGTATTTCAGATAGGTCATCAAATTAAATTCAAGCATTAGCTTTCATCTGTCTGTGATATGAGACACATTTGAATTCAGACATTTAGAAGATATAGTAAATACTAGTCCCCTAAACTACTCAGTATCACTAAAATTAATTTTTTTCAGAAACAAAGTAATTAAAACTTTATGTCATGACGTTGTAGCATAGCTTGCTTCTTAACAGAATATCTTTGATAAGACATGTGGAAATTTATGTTTAAAAGTCAGTAAATATATATCATGGGTACAATTATCCATGCATGTAAAGTATGACTGGGTACCTTTATAAAAGCAACTGTAGTAGAACAAATAAATCTTCAGTCCTGATCCAATATGAGCAATTCATACCAATATCAGGAAGAATATATAGGGAAATCTTGCGAAATACATAACCTGAACCTCGGCAAACAGGAATATATCTTTAATTTTACTTGACTCTTTTATAAAAAGGACCAAAATCAATGACAAATAACTACTAAAAGTGGGTAAGTTAAACATGCTTGCACAAGCTTAAAATTATTCAAAGTACTAACTTTGTAAAATTAAAAAAAAACCACTTGAGATTATCACCCCAAGTATTAATTCACTTATAATTTGTGTGAATTATTTAGCTCAAGGTAATGGGGACAATCCTTAATGCTAGACACATCTGTCTGAGTTGTTAACATTACTTGAGTCATTATTTGTATCAGAAAGGACTACTGTTTAAGGTAATGAAGATGAAAACTTCTTTTTGTTTTATATTGTTTCAAACAAGAATTGTTATTTTGTTAAAAATATTTAAATGTATGCAAATGATAATCAAATTACAATGCAAGAGGGACCTTTAATAATAGATATCATCAGTGTGAAAAGCAATTTGGTTTATAACACTTCTTATGTTCCAAACTGTCCTTTCATGAATGACCAGCTCTGTTCAATAGAGTTACTATTTTGGTTTTAATAAATTTTTCATACAGATTTTTATCTTACTTTTGATTGAAAAATAAATATACTCTTAATATTACTATTAGAGCAAAAAGATTCAATTACATTTTTTTCTATGATGTTAAACAAAAGAAGAAAAAAGCCTTTAAAATCTCTTGAAACCACTGTCTAAGTTACTCCTCATATTTGTTACCTTTTCCTCCCCACCTAGAGAAAATAAGTTCTTTCCTACTGAAAAGTTGTACAGCCATTGCTCAGATACTTTCCTATTAATATAACAATCAAAGAGCAGCTCTGATGCCATGGATGCCATTTCTCATGCCTTTTTTTGTAGATTAACAGATAGTGAGAATGTTTGAATTATATCTGAATGACTGCTATCTCTTCTGAATCCTCTCAGAAAAACAGTGCAAACATATGTTGTTAAAACTTATTTTGTTTTACAGACCAGGTTTTATTAATTCAGAAATCAAAACCAAAGTTAAACAATCAAACTTATTTCTTCTTCCTAAGACTGACTCTTTCCAAATTTGTCAGAAATTATTTAAGGAAAAATGTTTCTGGGAAACTGAAATATTTCATTTTGATTTTAGATAACACATTCATATCTCTAACAATATCTTCAGTTATTACTTTAAGTTTTCTATATTCCTAGTTTTTAAATGCTCCAGTACTTCAGACTCTTCTGTGTTTCTTTTTTTTCTAACTGATAGGATTTTAGTCCATGCATATTTCAAAAAGAACAGTTGTATTTTAAACCAAAAATCATATTTTTAAGTTGACTTTCAAAGTGTTTGCAATCAAATATTCAGTTTGACTGAAATAACCATGATTTTGGAAAAGATAAATGAACAAAACACCACCCCAAATCAGAATGGAATACACGAAAGTAATAAGACTACGTAAAAAAAAAAAAAAAAAGCACTTTGGCTAGCTAACATTTTCCTATAGAAGCATATAATATTAAATAACATTCAGTTAATTAGACACAAGATGTGCTTGTTCTTGTTACTGAATCATTTTAACCTCTTTGTCCCTTTTTCTATCTTTGATCTCACTATTGTAGAAACATAATAAAATGTGAGAATATTCTAAAGAAAAAAAAGGATTTACTAAATAGATCCTGAGAGCAGTAGATATGACAAGAAAATACATTTTGTAAGAAACTGTATACCTCTTGTAGAAAAGAAAAGTAGTTAACGGACAAGGTAATCAGAACATGGGACAGGAGTGCTTCTTCAGTATTCTTTTACAGGAGTAAAAAGCTTAAAGAATACATTGATCAGTGCAGTGCTATGATAGCTTTGCATATGCCGTGTAGATGGCACTGGGGAAGGGAAGGGAAAAGAGAAACCTTAGACAAATTTTAAATTTACTTAATTTTAATTACAATAGATTACTTTTACTTTAATTTTAAATATTTTTTTTAGTCACAGTCCTGATCAATGACAATGTTCAAGTGTCAATAAGTGAAGAGCTGTCTCTTGATGACATTGTAGCTCTGAAATACACTCCTAATTAGAGATAGATGACATTTTCAGCAGTGCATATAAAAAAAAATAGTATATTTTTGAAGGCTGGATCTGAATGTACAGAGAATTCAAATTCCACAGTGAGATGAAACATTCCTCAAGCAAATTTTTATATATATTTCTAATAAGAATATCAGTATATCAACACCAATAAGAAGGTGCATATTACCTCTGAGATAAATATAATGTTCTTACTGAGAAGAAGGAAAAATACCAATAAACTTATTTTTTCTGGAGCTTAAGAAACATTTTCTAGCAATATTGAAGCATATCGGAAGACAAAGAACAAAACAATTCTTCTCTAAGTATCAAACAATGTACCTGTGACATTTTTTGTAAATAGAATGCATGTGTTCTTGACCTTTTATAGCTGATACATCTTAAGTTTTAAGGAGCAATTTTAATACATATTTGATCCAAATAAAGAAAAGAAAAAAGTGTGAGACAAACTAAAGAAAAGAGTGAAAAATGGTACTAACAAAAATTATGGCACTGTTGAAATTAAGGTCCAAATACAGCAAATTACTAAGTGTAACTTCAGTTGGAATTTATGTGACTCACAACATGGCGCTCATTAATGTTAAAATAGCAAATAGCTCATTAACCTTTCCTTGGTCCCTGAGCAACACCACTGAACAGCTGTTAGTTTCCTAGTCCTACTGTACAGTGTATGCTAATAAAGAAAACTGGGTTTACTTCATGGGGATATCCTAAAAATGATCCCTATCTGTTGTTGTAGAATTGTAATGAATTTCATGCATGTTGCTGTTTTCAGGTACCATAAAATTATGAAGAAGTGAAAAAGAAAGACAAGAACAATTCTGACTATTATCTCCTTAGGCCATAAGTAGTCTTTTTGTCACATTCTTCTATTGATCCTACTATTACAGATGATAATTAGTTGTTCTATTTGCCCCACAAGATAAGTCATAAACATAATAACAATACTGAAATCCTATTCATATTCTGTTATTAACAGCAGCACTATTCTTTGACTTTTTAGAAAACTTTTAAGACAAAAAAAAGGATATTATTGTCATCTGTATAATACAGACTGCCTACTTTCTCAGTCAGTAACTTCTACACCAAGGCCAATGGCTTCAAATGCCAAGGCTTGTTATATAGAAGACTCAGAATTCCCTTCAGCTTAAAATCTGTCAGTTTATGAACCTGTGGCTGAATTTGTGTAGATCTTTGAGAAAGGGAAAACAAAAGTACAGAAAAAGAGTTGCTGATGAGAAAGTTTACCATCATCTTCACAAAGCGTAGATTTCTGGGATGACATCTGGGATTTATTCACTGGATAACCGGTTAATATTGTGTTATCCCCTTAGGGTACCGCATAGTTATCTATTACAAACTTGAGATGTGGGAAGTATGGAATGGGGGAAAAGGATTATGTCTCTAATCCTTTGACTAGCTGCAAGGAAGTATTCAGGGTATTTTTGTGTACACACAAAAAAAATCATACATTTAAGTGTTGAATAATAACCAAATACTTCATGTTTGAGCATCATAACTATACTGCCTTCTGTTGATGTCATCTTATCACAGAAAATCTCAGTCTGAAAAGCAAATTCCAATGATTAAAAAGAATAAAATTCTAATAAGAAGTCTCAGGTTCCTCCCATAACTAGCTTCAATAAAACAACCGGTTTTCATTTTTACATTCCATGTGAATAGAGTGTGAAATATCAGGGGGAAATGTGAATATCAGGAAATTAACTAAGACTTATCATGAGCTTTATACAAGAAAATAAGCACTGAATTCCTCTAGTCTTAAATACTATTTTATTTCCTATAATCTAAAGCCAAACTCTGAATAAATAGATATTGCATTTGCCATTTCCTGTATCCAGTTAAACTGTTAGATGTAGCAACAATCACTGAATGATACATGTGAAGGACTCTTCAGTACAAACAGTTCAGTAGGTGAGTTTTGGTACACAGTAAATTAAACTTTGTAATGTTGCCCTTGTAAAAGAACTCTTTTAGTCTTATGTAGTTAAGTTTACCACATTTTTCTTCCATGATTAATATAGATTTGTTCTTAAATCCATACCTTTACTTTCTCTCAGTCACCCAGTTCTTGTTATTGTAGTTCAAAGATAAACATGGTAGCTGAGGAACAAAAACTAAAATGAAACAAAATTACCTCTCTCAGACTTAAGTTAAAGAATCTGAGCCTCTGTCATACCTAAACAAATATAGAGTCTCAACATTAGGATGATTTGGGACTCATCCACAAATTCACCTATGTTCAAACTTGGTTAAGTCTAAGGAGTTTCATGGGGTTTTTTAAGTCACACGTTTTAATCACAGTGAGGTCTTTGACTTGTGCTAGTAAAGATCCTCCTGGGGCTTGAAGACAGAACCACATATTATGATCAATTCTTTATCAATGGCTAACAGTAATAAGTGTCAAACCTTCAGTAAACAAATCTTTAGATCATAAGGCATTCTTGGCTTCCTAAAGCAGTATGAGCATGAAAAAAATCAACACACAATATCAATAAATACATTTCCCAAATAAAAAAAAAAAAAAACCAAAACCAAAAAAGACTGTTTCAAATATTTGGACAAATTTACCTAAGCTCCAAAAATATACATTGAAAATTTCTGTAAATATACATTTAAAATATTTTCTTGTCTTTGAGATCTGTAACTACGCTCTTTGTAATCCATCTGATCCTGATGTTTTTACTTAGATTTTAAGAAAGCAGTGTCATTGATCAAACTTCTGAATGTAAGCAGAGAACTGCTGTTTTCTATGCTTTCTACTCATTTAGTTATCAGTTTTAGTAATTATAGATTTTAAAACTTGAATGTAGTCAGCTACTATGAACAGCATATTGGACTTTTACTCACTAGTATTATAATCAAGACACTTGCAAATGCCAAACCCTTTTTTTTGATTTAATAAAACAACTTTGTCACAGAGATCACCCTAAACATTAATTAGACTACCGAGAGAAAAGAAAAAAAAAAAAAAAAAGTTAAGTTGTATGTTTAAAAATTAACTATAAGTGTAAAACTTAGTCTTTCTGAAAGCAGCCTATTTTTAAAAAACCAGTAAAGATCTTGCCCTGTGTCATGGTTTCTCAGGAACAGACCCATGGACCCACCATGCAGGCAGGCCATAAGTAGTCCCAAGTCATCAGAGAGATCCAATCAAGGCAGCTGACTCACAGGTGTATCCCATACCACTTTATCATGCTCATTATAAAAGAAGGGAGCTCACTGAGGATGGAGTTCCTTTTCCTGGGGTTCTTCCCTTCTGGCCTTCTGTTCCTACTGTTGACATCAAGGACCAGGCTGAGTAGAACTTTGTATAGTCTATGTTGGATGTTATATCAGTCTTGTTATTTCATTAAATCTGTTTCTACTTCAAGTCACAGGGCTTCTCCCTTTTTTCCCTGATTCCCGTTCTCAACTGGGGAGGGAGCATCGGCTGGTAAAATACCTGCTATGGTTTAGCCCAGGGTACTGGCTAAATGTAGACATCCTGTGAACCAAATCCACACCATTTGAGGTATGTATGTATACTGTATAACATACTGAGAGTATGTGGAATGAAATTTTAAAGATAGTCTTTATTACTTGTTACTATAAAAATCTCTATTTTGTGTTGTTTGGGTATCTGATTAATATTGCCTGCATGAGGTTATAGGCAGCCTGAACTGAAGTCACAAACTGTTTTAATCTCTGACTAGCCTCAATCAGTAGACTACAATGAACTATGAAAAGCAAAGGATAAAAATGTTCCTTGGCCCTGCAACTGAGTGTGTTTCTGCGGCAAAAAATAACCAAAAAAAAACCCCAAAAAAAAACAAACCAAAAAAAACCCAACAACCCACACCTTTAGACTGTATTTTTTAAAATGTGCTTTTTAGGAAATACCCCATTTCAGTCAACGTTAATCATGTCACCTCACCTAATTTTGCTTGTACAGCATCATGGTACTCAGTGAAAATTCCATACTCAAGTAATGTTATGGTTAGAACATTTTCAGAAGCCAAATGGTCTAATCAGACAAAGTCATGCTTGTAAGAAAGTAAATTCTTTGTTTTAAAAGTATTTGTATTTGCTCTTGCAGATACACAGAACTATTTTTGCCTTCTTAAAAGTTCTATACAAAAGCTGAAAATATGCATTCGTATCTTTTTCTCAGGCAGGAAAATTAACCAAATGATATGGGATTTTATTATTTTTTTAAAAACATAGAAAATTAAAACAATAAGACTATACAGATTTAAGCATTAGATTTGGAAGAGCTCCAGGGCTAAAATGGAAATTTGGACAGACTAAATGTCTGGAACTTAAGTAAGGGATCCCTAGTGTAATTCAGAGACATATATTTATAAAACCACATGCACCAGAGTTCCTCAGCTATGCAAGCAAATAAAATGAGCTTAGGGGATTTACAGATTTTTAATGTCCTTATCAAAACTCCTTAATCAAAAGCCTTTAAGTAATTTATTTCTACCTTCTGTGCTGAGTACCCTTGACACACACTTGAAAAGTGCATTAATGAAAAGGCACTGATTGGTTTCTTTAAAGTTCTCTTCTAAAAATATACTCTTCAATGTCTATTAGTAGCTTTTAGCACCTACTGTGTGCTCTGTTTTAGAACAAAACAAACAAAAAGAATCTTTATCCTAGGATGTTTCAAATCCAAAACCTCAGTAGTATAAATAAATGTTTTACCATTGATTCATAAGTTTTTGTAAAAACAAGGTTAGGCTAAGGAAAAATAAAAAATCCCAAACCCTCATACCTCCCAAATCTATTATAATATCTGTATGTAAAATTGTGGCCTACCAAAAAAATATTCATTAGAAATTTGAGGCAAAGTTAACTAAAATATTTCAACTCTTCAATGTTTGGTTTTTTTTTAAAAAAAAAAAGACCTCCCTTATTGTGATATTTAAGGGAGAATATTCAGCTGCAATTAAAGTGGGAGTGGGTTTGTCAAGTGATTAGTAACAGATTTTCCTGTTTTCATATCATGATAATTTTAGAAATGGCTACCAATATGAGAATTCCATATATGACTTTTCTCAGCATTGCTCTTAACTGCTATTTTGCAATGCTTGATGACTACATGCTTGAAATGTTTCAAGTGTGTTTTGTCTGAAGCCTAATACCTTGCAACAAGAAGTCCCTGACCAACTGGAGTCATAATAAAAGTGTTTTTGGTAGTAGGTGAAGATGGAAGGTCATAAAGCTGACAATTTATTTTTTTTTAATTATTTTTCAGGTTCAGAGTTAGTGTAAGTGACCAAAGTATCATAAAGCCTTTGATAGTGGAACCACAGCATTTCTCTTGCTTTCTTTCTTCCCTCTTTTTCCCCTTTCTTTTTTCTTTTCCCTTTCTCTCCTTACTTCCTTTCCTTCCTCCCTCTTTTCTCCCTCCCTTCCCTCTCTCTCTTTTGCAGTTAAAGCCAGATCACATTCCACAGTGCAGAGTTGAGTCTTTACGGTTGCTGCATATAGGACAAATGCTTATAAGCAGTTGGACTCCTGAAACAGTTAGTAACAAATGTCAAGGTGTAGTGCTTGCCCAAATTTCTATTTCTTTTTTAGCTCTAGCTCTTTCTAACTCAGAGGAGATGCTACAAATTTTGCCAGATATTGAGGTGTTTTGCAACTTACACCTGGATATTTTTCAGAGTAAATTTCAATCTGATAGGGAATCACTTTCTTGCAGAAATAAAATGGATGATATATGGGAAGACAAAATTTCAACTGTTCTCTTTCTTAATTTTAAAGGAATTTTTAAAGAAATCAGATTTAAATTGAATATATGCAACTAGAGGTGAAAGGTTTAGTGAATTTATTAAAGTTCAGCATCATTCTGTCCTGGCTGAACAGAAAATCAATTGTATCATTAGGCTTAGATTTTAAAATTTCTCTTAGAAAAATCTAAAATTCTAACTGTCTGGGTAAGCTGAAAAAAACTAATAGCTTTACTCTATTTTGAGTTAAAATAAAGTAAGTGAGCAGACTCGCTACCAGCCAGAGACAGGTTTTCTACTGAGTTGCTCTAGAAACACACTTCGGAATATTATATTAAATAGAATATTTTAAGGTTGTGCATAACTGCCTGAAAAAAATCAGGAAATTAATTTCTAGTGTTCATATATTTACCAGACTCATCTTTTAATTATGCAATTAGCTATTACTGCTTTCCAGAAAAACCCAGCTGTAATTCTTCAGGGAAGATTTCTGCACACTTTGGTCTGAAATACAGGCCTTGGAAAAGTCACTGAGGTAAGACTCAAAGAAAATAATTTCTGACATTTAGGAAGTCTCTCTCTCATTGCAGTTTTCCAAGGGATTACTACTTTGCTTAATCTGTGTACATACAAAAGGTGATATTATTGAAAAGAAGCTGCTTTGAAGTTAAGTCAGAAACAGCTCAAATGTAGAGCTTTACATAGAAACAATGACCACATTTTTTTTTTTTCCACATGCACAAGATTAGGTAACTTCTTTTCCTCTATTCTACAAAATAGCAAACCACTTTTACTACAGTTTGCCAAAAATGTATTAACTGATGATAGATATTGATAATAGATTATTTTTTCTGAAATATTTAAATATATTTGTCTTGACCCAGTTCAGGATAAGGGAGATTTGTTTTGATTCCAGAGGTGAAATTAAGACACAAACGAGGTCAAATGTCACCGACTCTCTATGGTTTATGATAAAGTTGTGTGTACTTAAAAATTAAAGAGCGATAGGAAAGAGGTGGGTATAAGAATAAGCAGTATTATGAGAGATAGAGGAGAGAGAGGGGTGTTACCACCACGGATCCAGCAACGTCTCACAAGTCCAGTCATTGATTGGTGGGGAAGATCTTCGAATTAGTTGTGAGCAGTTGTTGCTAGATATAGTCTCTTTCTCCACCTACTTACTCTGGGTAGGCGTTTCTGCCACACACTGCCTTGCATACGTCTGGCCTACCGGTGCAGGTACCAGGTATCACCCCAGGGGTTGTTTGAGGGTGGTTAGGAGTGATCTCCATCCCTCCTTCATTTTCCTCTTGAAGGTCTCCTTGTTGCTGGAGCATGTGCGTGTGAATTGTCCTTCTTATCTCCCTTCAGATGCAGGCATGGGGAATTGTCCTGTTTATCTCCCTTCAGATGCAGGAAAGGGGGATGCTGAACCCTGTAGTTTTCCACAACAGCCTCTCTCCAGCTGCAAAAAGGGGGGATGTTGAGTGTGGCTGTTAGCCACAATATCCCTCACCAGCTGCAGAAGGGGGCTACCAAGCACAGACAATGTTGAGAGATATCACTGAGTGTTGATACATCCATGCAATGCTGAGATGTCCTTTTCCATCTTTTTCCCAGAATGTCTGTCTCTTAAAATACTCAAAATTATGATCAGTAGAAATCTGACTATTAGATTAAGCTTGAAATTGGGCTGATCCAACTGACATGACTTTTACTGAAACTGATTCAGAATAATTACATGAAAACTATTAAGACAATAGGTTTACTCTAGGAGAAATCAAGAAGTAATGTTTTTACCTTTGAAATAAAAGTGACTGACTTTCAATGAAAAATTACTCATCGTTTACCTCATGGTTCCTTTTGCCACCAAACAGGACAAAGAACTTATTGACACCAATGTGATGTAGATAAGCAGACACTTCTTTATTGCCCCGCAGAGGATACGGGGGATAACTCCGCCTAGTGTATCCTGGGTTACATTACATTTAACAGGGTTTTATATATTCCATTGCCATTGTATAAGCTGTTTAACATAAAAATGCATATGCTGCTCACATTTAATTACTCATTAAGTTTAACCTTTACCTTGATTAGCCCCTAACAATCTTGTGATTTACATCACTTCATGCATATTCATTTCTAATAAGAATCATTAGTCACCTATAGTCACGCCATAGTCGTGTTATTGATTGTAGCCCCTAATATTCAAATCAGGATGGGAAAGGTAATGGGATCTTCAAGCAGCATAACTGGTCACTGTGACTTTAGCCACTATATGTTTAATTATTGTATTATTCTTTCCATGGTGGTTGCTTAAACATAATATCTTACTCTCTTGACTATACAGTTTCTAGTTAAATACAATACTAGGCCCTAGCTACTTGTACCACCTGTTCACTTCATGTGCTTTTTGTGACTACTGAAGTAAAACACAGTCACTCGCTCATATGATTCAACTAGGCCTAACTTTCTTTTAGCTAAACTAAAATCATCAGAATCATCAAAATCTGATTAGATTGGTAACATTTTGATATGATTGGAGGAAAAGGGAATCCAAGTTATAATAAGTAACTCACAAGGGAAAGAATCACAAAAATCAGTCTCACAGAAACTATTTCTTTTGAACATATTATTTTCCTACCTGTTTTTTGACTCATTTGATTAACACCTTTGGAAAGGATTCTTATTGCCTACTGCAATTTACAATTTTTACAATGGACATAAAAATGTAATTGGCCCATGTTGTAATTTTCTATTGAATGGATAATTTATATTATAGGCAAATATTTTTTGTGATAATTACATTATTATATTATTATATGTTATTATTATTATATGTTACCTTTATGTGATAACTAATGAAAACAAACCTGCTATAAAAATGACTTAACTTTGAAGAAACATTTTCTTTCAATTAATCTTTTTTAATTCACAAATAATGGTAACTAAGTACATCTGATTTAGAGGAAAAAAATCTTCTCTGTATCATACCCTCACATATCTCAAACAAAATTTCAAGGCTTCATTCTTTCATTACTTTCGAAGCCTTTGAGAATTGCTTAACCTTATTCTACTCTTGAGCTTCTAACACACATCCCAAAAGCAAGAAACAGTGTTTGGGAATTTTTGTTTAACATAAAACGACTATATTTACTACAGTTCAGGGTGCCCTTCTACTCAGCAGTGACATGGAAGAACTCCAAGCAAGTAGCAGGCAACCTCCAACTGCAAGTGAGTTTCTACAGAGGTTATTGGTGAAAAAAGTGTTTTCTGTCTTGTGCTCCTAATGTAGAGCCTGCCTTTGTTGTAGATAGTAGACACTGATGCTTGTACTCTGCTTAGGCCTTTTTAACCCCAGAATTATGAAGCATACTTTCTGTTCATCAGCAACAATCATCATTTCTGTTACTAGCAACAAGTAATTTACATATCTTGGTTTAATTAGCAGGAGAGACACCCCTTAATTTGTGCTATTGTTATCAAGAGGAAAGAGATGTTTTCTTGTTAGCTTTGACTTATTCCTGCAACACAATTTTGGTAGTCTCTAGAGGCAGTTTTACTGGGAGGAAAACTTTTTTTAATTTTGAATATATTCTTGCTGTGAAAATGTCACATCGATACTTGGTAGAAATTAATGAATGTTCACCGTTTTGCTTGTCTCACTTTGAAAAGCTGAGTCCAACAGTGAGGAAGGAAGAGTATATGTCCCATAAAATTATCCCTGCTTGAGAATATATTATGATCAAAAGTTCCTACCAAATATTCCAAAAAGCTTTGTTTAAACTCCAAGATTCCATACTACGTGTCCCAAATTCATCTGAATGGAAAAAACACTGCAAAGAGATCTTGTCTCTTCCTTTACATCACATTAATATGGCTATGACACATGCAATTTTGACATTTGATGGTGGTCCCCTAGTGAAAAACTCCAGACACTTGGGGGAAACCCGTGTCAGAATGATTGTCTGCCCTAATCATCAATGGAAGGACAGGAGAAATACAGCAACTCAAAGCAGTATTTGAAAAGCTAAAAAAAGAGTGATGTATAGTTGGAAATATCATTTATTAATAGCATAGAGATACCCATAATGGAATTTTCAAGTAAATGTTTTAAAGCTGTAAGACCATTCAAAAGACTTTTTTTTTTTTTCCAAAAGGTGCGAAATTGATAGGATAATTTAATTTTTATCCGAAACATCTACTTGTCCACAAAAACATATATTGCATATATTCTCAGAATAGCCTTATTGTGTTGACAGAGCTACTGGCTACACTGTTTCATTTGAAGATGTTTTATATACTGCTTCCTAACACTGAGTTGTTTCATGGAGACTTTCATTGTACACATGTTAGGACCATACAGAACTCGCATCATTAGTCCAACAATAATCATTTCTGTAGGAATGCTACATAACAAGAAAGCAAGCAAGCAATTGTACTTTATTACAATGTCATTAAAATATTATTCCAATATGTCCTCCAAAGCATGTTATAAGATTACTGGCAGCTCTAACACTAGTAAGCCTAAGTATGCTATATTCCATACAGTCTCTTCCTTCTGTGTCACAGTATACTGTAGTAGTTCTGGCCTTGCCTCTCAGGGATTTTGAGTTTTGCATTGTTTCTCTGCCTTCTGGATCTTATGGAAGAAAACAAGATAGCATCTTCTTCAGTCAGTAATAGTATATTTTATAGTCTTTGATTGCTTTAGTCTGGAGTATGTGGGTTGCAGAAGCATTTGTGTAAAGGCAGAAAGGAGCTTTTTTCATATATTTTACTCCATATTCTTCGTATCCTGCCTATATTTCCTTTCCTAGTGGATACCAAGTTGAGCATGAGCCAGGAATGTGCCCTTGCACCAAAGAAGGCCAACAGACCCATTGGGGGCATTAATTGGAGTGTTGACAACAGTTTGAGGGAGGTGATCCTTATTCTCTGCACAGCACTGGTAAGACACATCTGGCTTTCTGGTTGTACTGGGTCTGGCTGAGCCAGAATTGATTTTCCCCTTTAGCAGCCCTCATGGTGCTGTGTTTTATGTTGGGAGCTAGAAGGGTGTTGATAACACACTGGTGGTGTGGCTACTGCTGAGTAGTGCTTACACAGCACCAAGGCTCTTTCCAACATTTCCCCCCAGTGGGATGGGGTGGGCAAGATCTTGCGAGGGGACACAACCAGGACAGCTGACCCAAACTGACCAAAGGGATATTCCATACCATATGATGTCTGCTCAAGTATAAAGCTGGGAAAAAGGAGGAAGGGGAGTGGGGTCACCCTTGGTCCTCCTAGGCAACCACTACGTGTATTGCAGCCCTGCTTCCTGAGAAGGCCTGACATCGCCCGCTAAGGGGAAGTAGAGAATAAATCTGTTTTCATTTTTTTTGCTTCCATGCACGGACCTTGCTTTGCTTTGCTTACGTTAAAACTGCTTTTGTTTTACCCACAAGGGTTGTTTTTCTATATTATTTTCTTTCCCCCTTTTTGCCCTGCTGAGAGAAGGGGGGGGGGGGGGGGGGGGGAGTGATAGAGCGACTTGGTGGGTACCTGGCATTTAGCCAAGGTCAAACCACCACACTGGGTCAGGTCTGGGCTTTCCAGATAGGCAGGGACATACTTGAGTGAGTGCACAGAAGAACCACAAAGATGGTTAAGGGAGTGGAGTATCTGCATACAAGAATAGGCTGAGAGACTGTTCAGCCTGGAGAGGAGAAGGCTCAGAGAGGATCTTATCAATGTGTATAAGTACATGGTGGGAGGGAGTAAGGGAGATGGACTCTGACTCTTAGAGGCAGCCGATGACGAGGTGCAATGGGCACAAACAGAAATACAGGAAATTCCATTTGAACATAAGAAAAATCTTTTTTATTGTGAGAATGATCAAACTCTGAAAGAGATTGCTCAGAGAGTCTGTGGAGTAATGTATGTACCCTGTGAGAGATACTACTTACATGCAAGAAATGAAACTAACAATTGAAAAAAAAATAAAAGGGTGGCTAAAAGGAAGGTAAGGGTCCTTGGAATAACAACTTGTTATATGTACTATATTCCAGCAAGTAAAAACCAGAACAGGGTATCCCTGATGTAGATGAAAGGAGTTGACCAGGTAAGCTCTCATGGAAAGATTTTCTCTGGGCACTTTCCAGGATAAGCCTGGAAGGACTGAATATTTTTTATTTTACTTAATATAATGCCACTTCACAAGGGTGACACGTAATCTACTTCTTAACGTCTGATTCATTTTCCTTTTCATTGCAGTGAACTTTGCATATGCATTGGCAGCTCTAAAAGGAGTATGAAACATATTAATATCCTGATTGTCTTGCTATTCATGACTTTATAAGGTAAAAGTCAAAGCTGAATTAAAGCTCTGTTGCTGGAAATCTTAAACTCACACTGAAGCCTCAAAGATAAAATCTACCATTTAAGAAGACGACAGTGAAGCATATTAATGTAGACTGTGGAAAAGAAATAACATTAAAACAAATACACACAGAGTCTACAAATAAATCATTAAAAAAAAAAAGAAACCTCAGGACCTAGATTCTAGTCTTCTGAAAGCTGGAAAATTAAAGAAAAAAAAATTAATCTCTTGAGTTTGATTCTTTTATTTCCATTTCTGTCTCTTTGGACATGCTAGCATTTCTTACTTCCTTATCCCATGTTTACTTTCTTGTTCCGACCTTGGGTCTCCCAGTCATCCCTATTTCATTGCTTCAGACATGTCAGTAGAATTACTCCAGTTACTTTTGTTTCCTATTGATCTTAATAGTATGTTGTTGAAAGACTGTGAAGAATGACTGAGTTTTAGACACGCAGATTTGTACACTGTAAATAATGTATGTTCTAACTTGTTTGTGAGTTCAGTCCTAAGACCATATCTTTGCTAAACATCATCACATCTGAATTCCGTAAATTTTTTTATGACAAATCACAAAGAAACCTGAATACATTTAAGTGATATTTCTTTGTAAAAGTTCCAAACATGGACAAGTAATGATTTAACTGTAATTGAATCATGACTTGGAACAAGCAGCAGGAATACAGGAAATAGTTGAAGGATGTTGATGATTTTTGTGACTTTCAGGGGACTGCACCTATTATGAAATTACAGGAGACATCCTGATTTTTTAAAGAGTTTCTATATTAAGGTTAACACTTTGACTTAATGTTGGAATGAAAAGGCAAATGATTGCAAATAATGGTGAATATGTCATAAGTCATTGTTCTCCCTAACAAGCAAGAAACATGATCACTCCACAAATTTTTCAAGAGGTCTTCAGATGCATTGCAGTAATTCAGACACATGGACACACCAAGACAAAAGCTGCATCTGTAACTAGTTATTTCAGCAGAAACTAAATGTCTTTCAATCACAGCGGACATCGCACACTCAATTCAGGATGGTACTTCTCTCATCTGAAGTGAAATACCTACATTTTACTTGACAGGCTGCCATTTAGACATAATGTGAAAGATTATGCTTAGATAGGAGTGTATTAATATAATACAGACAGAACTTGTCCAGCAATCCATTGCCAAGAATTATTGATCCCTGTTGAAACTGGATTTGTTTGTGCTGAAACTGATGAACCCATGGGTGGTTTCTGACTATTCAGAGAGTTTATATGGATGATATAACTAAGAAAAAAAATATTTATTTTTTTTCAGGCTGCTGTGGCATATCACATGTAGGATTGATTTATCTCAGTTATTGCTACATGACAGTGACATCTGTTTGTGTAAAAATGAAAGCATGAGCCATATTCAGTAAAAGTCAATCCTGACTTAATTTAAGGTAGTTTGCTGTGATGGACAACTGTGTAATAAATGGGGTTTTTTTCCATGTTCAGAAGACATTAGGATCCTACTTGAATAATCCATTGAAGAGGTTAAACATAACTCAGGTCTCCAATGGAGTTAAGTCCTTAGCATAATACAAAGTAATCCTGAATTGTTTGGAACCTACTGAACATGAAATTAAGGCAGGAACAATAAACATTTCTGGAATCAGTTGTAAGATGTCATAGAAACTAAATAATCCTAAATTACAACTAAATTCTGAGAAAAGCCAAAGGAAATATCTTCCTCAGTGTGGACCCAATCTAATAACAAATGAATAACTTTTCTATTATATGGAAGTGCTATCTTTTTTTTTTTCTTTCCCTTTTTAGTAATGGCTAGTGATTTTTTTAAATTACAGTACTTCCCCATACTTCTTTCTGGAAACCACTCTCATTATTTTATCCTTAGATCTTCCAGATTTTTCAAAACATTCCATTAAATAAATGAGAAACAACATGCAATTGTTCTTTCACTCTTCTAGGAAATGCATAGATGTGGTTCTCAAATTTATAAAACTTACCAAAGCCTTTTAAAAATGTAAGAATACTGTGCAACATGTATTAGAACCCTTTTTTCTATGCTAGATATATTTAATACACACCTGTGCCCAAACCTAGATAATGATAAACACTATGAATTATGAAATTGTATAGGAATACATAATGATAGCAAGTTCAGTGGAATTATTTTGCATTATTTTGTGTTCTGTAACATTTTTTCAGACTTTATTTACCTAAATGAACTGATAAATGTCACCTGTTTGTGAACCAAACAAAAGGATATATTGTGCTGTAAACAGATATTCAGTATGTATGATTTGTCAGATTCTGGTACACCTTTCTTTGCAAACACCTGCTTAAGTCTAAATTTACAAGATTTCTACCAAATATGTCTTAGCAACTTTTGTGAAAAGAACCAGAGCCATGCAGAGAAATAGATTTTCAGTAAAACTCTCCAAATATTTTCTTGGCATATTTCAGCATGTGTTCAAGGTATTTATCAATAAATTTAATGACTCAGAATATTTGGAGAAGAGAAAAAAAAAATCCTTTGAGTGGTTATTTGATTCCTGATCGAAGAAACGGCAGATATATAATGAATGAACGATATATCAGATGAATTTATGACCTTGGAGACGTGAAAGGGAACATCTGAAGATGTTTTGGCTTTCTTGGGCAAAGTAACAGTGTTAAAACAATTGAATTTCAAATAAAATGAAATGCTGAGTGTAAACTGTTGCTTTAAAGTCTAAGATCTGTAGCACACAACTTATAATATTTCTAATTTAGCATAGAACTCTGATTTTGGTACATATATAGATTTAGGGTTCTCAATCATGAATTATTTTAACTATTTTGAAAATGAGTTCATCTCACATGAATTAGTGTGCAATACTATATTAGCAAGGAGAAGCTTGTGGTTAAATCCCTGTTTAAACTTGAAATTAAAAAGAAAAGCAAATACAGCATGAGACCATTTGATAACTAATAGCATCAATTAAGCATCTGTAATCATTTACATTGTCTTCTTCTTTTCTTTGCTGTTTCTTTGTACTCTGGAGAGTTCAAGTTTTCTACTGAAAATATATTGACTTGCATATGTTTTGAATTTATATAAAAACACAGTATAATCTGTATTTTAAAATATTCATAGAGTCCTAGCTGGAGTAGACACCTTTGCAAATGTATGTCTAGAATTTCAGCTTAAATGAGTGGATCCACCTTAATTTACACCAGTTGTAGATCTGCTTCAGAAAACGCTTTATAAAGTTGCAATTTAAATAGATGACTTTTCTGTCAGGGGATTTTAATAGGAACTGATTGATGTAGCAACAAAAGCTTAGTGAGTAGCAGTATGTATGCTTCACTATGTCATATTTCATTTCTATGATCCCATATTCTTCATATCACATCAGTTTTACTACAACATCTCTGAAATTTTTCATCTTCTGAAAAAAAAAGAAAAAAAATTAAATTGTTGGAAAACGGGGAACCGGTGGGATAAACAAGAGTGAGTTCTTGGTCTATTGTTGTTTCTCTCTCAGGTAAAGCATTCTTTTTCAAAGCCAGAATTGGGCAATGTTAACCCTGAACTGTATGCAGAAGAGTAGGCATGTAATTGATATAATGTATGGCCTCAGAAGAAGAAAGAAGTAGTGGGAAAATGCATGTATCCAGTTAAGCAGGGTGTCCTGCTTAACTTCAGTGAAGACTTTATCTGAGAACAATTTTTTTTTACTGGAATAAAGCAGCAAAAGGGAGCAAAAATTTGATAGGTTCTCACTTGTACAAGGCAACTGGTGCTGTGGAGATCAGGACTAAGGTCACTAATGCAACGGGCTGATTCCTGTTCTCAGGAAACTAGGACCTGATGTGGAAACTATAGCTATAGTAAGTTCAGATGGACTTAATTGCTGGACTACTAACTGAAATATCTGGACCACTGTCCTGGGTTGCAATGTATTCTATTACCATGAGCCGTTGAGGCCTGGCGCCGGTGTTCCTTGCCTCGCCCCTCGGGACTATTCTTCTGTTAATGCGCCCATCAGTGCCTTGCCCCAGGACTCACCATCTCTTTGTGAGATGCCCCGGCCAGGGGGGGAGGGGTGGAGCCAAGCATTCCCGCCGGAGATAATTTGGGGTTTGGAGCAGCGCTCGGGGCCTTACCCGCTGGGATCCCAGAGGACAGGGACTGCACCGCGGCCGGATTTTCGGAGGAGGACCAGTTTTCTTTTCTACAAGATCACCGCTTCAACGGGATCATTTAAAAGAGAACTGCAGCTGCCACCGAAATCGGATTGCTCAGACTTTGTTTTCTTTTCCTACGGACCACCGCTTTAACCGGACCATTTCGGAGAGAACTGCAGCTGCCACTGGATCGGACTGGTACCAGCACCCTGCCCGGCAGGGGGCCAGGTTGTATCCCTGACTCTGTCGGGCCTGTAACCAGTTTCTCTGTATTATAGTTTTGTTGTATACATTAGTAAAAACTGTTATTCCCATTTTCCTCGTATCTTTGCCTGAAAGCCCCTTAATTTCAATTCTATAACAATTCGGAGGGGAGGGGGTTGTATTTCTCTGTTCCAAGCGGGGCTCCTGCCTTCCTTAGCAGACACCTGTCTTTCAAACCGGGACAGATTTTGGCGCCCAACATGGGGCCTGAGGGCATTGAGGAAAAAGGGTGAAAAGGGAATAACAGTTCCCGGCTAACCTGATTTTTTTGTGCACTGAACGTGGGATCTTTGTTAGGCAGCACCATGTGGTCTAGTTTACCTTGCTTCGGGTGGCACGTGATCGTGGCTATGCTTTTCCCCTTTGCAGCCCCTTATCTAAACATGGGTCCTCTGACTAAGGCTACTGAGGCTGTTATCCAGCTTGCACTGTGGGTTGGTAAGGTGAGGAGTTCATGGTTTTTCGATTTCCTGTGGAATGTGGGCACATGGATAAAGGGCTATCACACGCTCAGCGTATGTTTCTGGGATTACATTAAAAATGATACCTTCTGTGAGGAAATAACACCAGGGGAAGTTTTCTCCCAACCATTCAACCAGTTCTTTGGGTCTGCTCCATCAGCTTTCGAAGGGTTTAGTTTTCCCCTAGATATTATCCGTGTGTTGCTGCTAATAGGCCTACTGCTAACAGGCTGCTTGGCCTTCAGAGATAAAGTGAGACTGGCTTGGATAACTACTTGGATAACCACCCCAGAGACTAGGAATGCTGCCCCAGAACCTGACACGGCCCCAGAGGCTAGAGATCCTGCTCCGCAGCCTGACCCTGTCCCACGACCTGGCATTGCCCATCAGCCCACCTCACAAATGGACCAGCCTAATTGGGTGGGGGTACTGGTAAAGGAAATACGTGAGATGCTGAGGGAACACACCTCCCAAACTAGTGGGAGACCTTGTCCTAAAGAGGGAAAGTCTGATGGTGCAGCAGTGGAACCCACAGATGTTACAACTGTGCAGGGTCCAGCTGAACCACAAGGACAGCCACAGCCAGCAGCAGTCGCCCCTGTGCAGAGGAGGAAGTGCAAGGCCAAATCAGTACGCCCAGTTAATGATGGGGATGAGCCAGAGCCCTCACAACCCGCAGGGGAGTCAGAGCCTGAAATTATCATCGAATCCCTGTCGTTCGACAGTCTCCGTAATATGCGAAAAGACATTGCGCGACGGGGGCGTGAGCCTTTTACAACTTGGTTACTTCGGGTTTGGGACCTTATGGGTAAAGGCGTACAACTGGATAGTGGCGAAGCCAGGTATTTGGGATCCTTGGCCCAAGACTCAGGGGTGGACCAGGTATTTGTAAGGGAGCCGGGGCCCCTTTCTCTCTGGGAGCGGCTTTTAATGAGTGTGAGGGAAAGGTTTGTCCACAGAGAGAGAATGCAGGAGTACCATCATAGAATGCAATGGAAGACCCTTGAGGAAGCGATCCAACAGCTGAGGGAAGTGGCAGTGTTAGAGGTACTCTTTGGGAGGGACGGACAGCATGATAATGACCCCGACAAGGTCAAGTGTACAGGGCAGATGCTGTGGAACCTGGCAAAGCTGGGGCCACAGCAGTATGCCACATTCATTGCAACAATTAATGCTGATGACAACCAAGAGACAGTGGGTTCTGTTGCCAACAGGTTCAGATATTATGAGAGTTTAGTCAATGGCCCAATGAAAGCTCATGTCGCTGCTGTGGCTAGGGACCTCAAGGAAGAGATTAGGGAGGAGGTGATGAAGGAGGTGAGGAGGAGCAGCTCTCATGTGGCACCAGTGCAGGTCATAAACCCCAGAGCCAGAGCCCGACGTCCCCCAGCTAGAGAGAGAGGGTACACCCCACGATCTGAGCTGTGGTTCTTCCTGTGTGACTGCGGGGAAGACATGAGAAGGTGGGATGGGAAACCCACTTCTGTCCTGGCAGCACGGGTTCGTGAGCTCAAAAGGGAAAACACTAACCGAGGGGGTTCCGCTAAAGCGAAAGTAGCCTCAGCCTCCCGTGACCGAGCTGCCAGGTATTACAGAAGGGGGGATGATATGTCAGATCCCCTTGAGGAAACATCTAGCAGGTATGCCCAGGGAATGGATGATAACCAGGCCTAGAGGGGCCCTGCCTCTAGCCAGGAAGAGGCACGGGAGAATCGGGTCTTTTGGACAGTGTGGATCCGATGGCCTGGCACATCAGAGCCACAGAGATATGAAGCATTGGTTGACACTGGAGCACAATGTACCCTAATGCCATCAGGACATGTGGGGGCAGAATCTGTGTCTATTGCTGGGGTGACAGGGGGGTCGCAGCAGTTGACCCTGCTGGAAGCTGAGGTGAGCCTGACTGGGAAGGAGTGGCAGAAGCATCCTATTGTGACTGGCCCGGAGGCCCCATGTATCCTGGGAATAGACTTTCTCCGGAATGGCTATTACAAAGACCCAAAAGGGTTTAAGTGGGCTTTTGGGATAGCTGCTGTGGAAGCAGAAGGCATTAGGCAGTTGAACACCTTGCCTGGACTATCAGAAAATCCTTTTGCAGTTGGGCTCCTGAAGGTGGAAGAGCAACGGGTGCCAATTGCCACTTCGACGGTGCACCGCCGGCAGTATCGGACGAATCGAGATGCCGTGATCCCCATCCACAAGATGATCCGTGAGCTGGAGGCCCAAGGGGTGATCAGCAAGACCCACTCACCCTTCAACAGCCCCATCTGGCCTGTGCGCAAGCCTGACGGAGAATGGAGATTGACTGTGGACTATCGTGCTTTGAATGAAGTGACTCCACCATTGAGTGCTGCTGTGCCGGACATGCTGGAGCTCCAGTACGAGCTGGAGTCCAAAGCAGCAAAGTGGTATGCCATTATTGACATTGCTAATGCATTCTTCTCCATTCCTCTGTCACCAGAGTGCAGGCCTCAGTTTGCCTTCACCTGGAGGGGCGTGCAGTACACCTGGAACCGACTGCCCCAGGGGTGGAAGCACAGTTCCACCATCTGCCATGGGCTGATCCAGACTGCGCTGGAAAAGGGTGAGGCTCCAGAACATTTGCAGTTCATCGATGATATCATTGTATGGGGGAACACGGCAGTGGAAGTATTTGAGAGAGAAAATCATCCAGATTCTCCTGGAGGCCGGCTTTGCCATCAAGAAACGCAAAGTCAAGGGACCTGCCCGAGAGATCCAGTTCCTGGGGGTGAAGTGGCAAGACGGACGGCGCCAGATTCCCACCGAGGTCATCAATAAGATCACTGCGATGTCTCCACCGACCACCAAGAAGGAAACACAAGAATTCCTAGGTGTCATAGGCTTTTGGAGAATGCACATTCCCGAGTACAGCCAGATCGTGAGCCCTCTCTACCTGGTTACCCGCAAGAAGAACGATTTCCACTGGGGCCCTGAACAACAACAGGCTTTCACTCAGATCAAGCAGGAAATCGCTCACGCGGTAGCCCTTGGCCCAGTCAGAACAGGACCAGAGGTGAAAAACGTGCTCTACTCTGCAGCCGGGAACAAGGGTCTGTCCTGGAGCCTTTGGCAGAAGGTGCCTGATGAGACTCGGGGCCGACCACTGGGATTCTGGAGCCGAAGCTACAAAGGGTCCGAAGCCAACTACACTGCGACAGAGAAAGAAATCTTGGCCGCCTATGAAGGAGTTCGAGCTGCCTCAGAAGTAATCGGCACAGAGGCACAACTCCTCCTGGCACCCCGACTACCGGTGCTGGGGTGGATGTTCAAGGGAAAGGCTCCCTCCACGCATCATGCCACCGACGCTACCTGGAGCAAATGGATTGCCCTCATCACACAGCGCGCCCGTATTGGAAACCAAAATCGCCCTGGGATCTTGGAGATAATTACCAACTGGCCAGAAGGTGAGGCTTTTGGATTGTCTTCTGAAGAAGAGGAAGAGGAAGTGACACGTGCTGAGGAAGCCCCTCCATATAACGAGCTACCAGAGAGTGAAAGACGATATGCCCTCTTCACCGATGGTTCCTGCCGAATTGTAGGTGCTAGCCGGAAATGGAAAGCTGCTGTATGGAGCCCCACACGACAAGTTGTACAAGCTATCGAGGGAGAGGGTGGATCGAGCCAATTTGCTGAACTCAAAGCCGTCCAATTAGCCCTGGACATTGCTGGGAGAGAGAAGTGGCAAAAACTCTACCTCTACATTGACTCATGGATGGTAGTCAATGCCCTGTGGGGTTGGCTGGAAAGGTGGAAAAAGGCCAACTGGCAGCGTAGGGGAAAACCAATCTGGGCTGCTGATGAGTGGAAGGACATTGCCACTCGGGTAAAGGAGCTACCTGTGAAAGTCCGTCATGTAGACGCTCATGTCCCCAAGAGTCGGGCTAATGAAGAACATCGCAACAACGAGAAGGCAGATCAGGCTGCAAAAATAGAGGTGTTCCAGATAGATTTGGATTGGCAGCATAAAGGAGAGTTGTTCTTGGCTCGGTGGGCCCATGATGCCTCAGGCCATCAAGGCAGAGATGCCACCTATAAGTGGGCACGAGACCGAGGGGTGGATCTAACCATGGACAGTATCTCCCAGGCTATCCATGACTGTGAGACGTGCGCTGCGATCAAACAGGCCAAGCGGGTGAAGCCCCTGTGGTATGGTGGGCGGTGGTCCAAATACAGGTATGGGGAGGCCTGGCAGATCGACTACATCATACTGCCTCAAACCCGCCAAGGCAAGCGCTACGTGCTCACAATGGTGGAAGCCACCACTGGATGGCTGGAGACCTACCCTGTGCCTCACGCTACTGCCCGGAACACCATCCTGGGCCTTGAAAAGCAAGTCCTTTGGAGGCATGGCACCCCTGAGAGAATTGAGTCCGACAACGGGACTCATTTCAAGAACAGCCTTGTCAACACCTGGGCTAGGGAGCATGGCATTGAGTGGGTGTACCACATCCCTTACCATGCACCAGCAGCTGGGAAAGTTGAACGGTGCAACGGACTGCTTAAAACCACCTTGAAGGCACTGGGTGGAGGAACTTTCAAAAACTGGGAGATGCATTTAGCAAAAGCCACCTGGTTAGTTAACACCTGAGGCTCCACGAACCGAGCAGGCCCCGCTCAGTCTGAATCCTTACGAACAACAGACGGGGATAGGGTTCCAGTAGTGCACATGAGAGGTATGCTGGGGAAAACTGTTTGGGTTAATTCTGCCTTGGGCAAAGACAAACCCATCCGTGGGGTTGTCTTTGCTCAGGGACCAGGTTGTACTTGGTGGGTAATGCAGAAAGATGGGGAAACCCGGTGTGTACCACAAGGGGACCTTATTTTAAGTGGGAACTGAGTGTAGAGTTTCATTGTATATGTATGTATATATATATATGTGTGTGTGTGTGCAGAGTTTAAGAAAGGTATTGATTTGGGATGATGCAAATGGTAATAGAATAAGGGGTGGATAATGTCCTGGGTTGCAATGTATTCTATTACCATGAGCCGTTGAGGCCTGGCGCCGGTGTTCCTTGCCTCGCCCCTCGGGACTATTCTTCTGTTAATGCGCCCATCAGTGCCTTGCCCCAGGACTCACCATCCCTGTGTGAGATGCCCCGGCCAGGGGGGGAGGGGTGGAGCCAAGCATTCCCGCCGGAGATATTTGGCGGTTTGGAGCAGCGCTCGGGGCCTTACCCGCTGGGATCCCAGAGGACAGGGACTGCACCGCGGCCGGATTTTCGGAGGAGGACCAGTTTTCTTTTCTACAAGATCACCGCTTCAACGGGATCATTTAAAAGAGAACTGCAGCTGCCACCGAAATCGGATTGCTCAGACTTTGTTTTCTTTTCCTACGGACCACCGCTTTAACCGGACCATTTCGGAGAGAACTGCAGCTGCCACTGGATCGGACTGGTACCAGCACCCTGCCCGGCAGGGGGCCAGGTTGTATCCCTAACTCTGTCGGGCCTGTAACCAGTTTCTCTGTATTATAGTTTTGTTGTATACATTAGTAAAAACTGTTATTCCCATTTCCTCATATCTTTGCCTGAAAGCCCCTTAATTTCAATTCTATAACAATTCGGAGGGGAGGGGGTTGTATTTCTCTGTTCCAAGGGGGGCTCCTGCCTTCCTTAGCAGACACCTGTCTTTCAAACTGGGACAACCACTTACATAGAAGAAATATTGTATATATACAAGGAAGATTTGAAGTACTTATGACAGATTGCTACCTTGTGCATTAGATGCCTGAACTATGTTGTTTTAAGTGGAAACTTGCTTTTGTTTACTTTCTTTTTATGGTCAGCATCTGATAAAAAAAAAAAACAAAACAAAAAGCCAAACACCACGGCTTTAACTCTCCAATTAACTTTTGTTTCTGGAAATTACTTGAGCTCCTGGTGTAGAAACGTTAAGGAATTAATAACATGAGGTATTACTGCATGTGCAGAGTAAGTGTAACATAAAATGATATAGAACTTAATCAGACTGTCAAGAAATAAGTGTTTTCCTTGCAAAAGATTTGTTTACCAGGATAAGATCAAAGGTATCTGATTCACAAAGATATTGTATTTTATACAAATTAAAGCTCTTATTTTATTGTTTTCCTTCCCCCTACTGTTTTCTGAAGTTAAGAAACCTATAAAAATGTATGGTTTCTTGCTTTAGTAGACTGAGCTCTGAGTGTCTCTTTTATTCTCTTTGAAGAGTGGGATGAGAAACTACATTGATTTCAACACCGCTGGTGTCAATGCTGAAAGAAAGGAAGCTACATCATAACGAATCCAGGTTAGCTTTGCCAAATCTATAGTAAAATACCCAGGTCAACAATAAACTCATAAAAAATGTTGAAAGGAACCCCATCTCAAGTGTGTGTACATAAACACACCCTGTTCCAGGTTGGCCAAGCCAGTCTCCTGATATGTCTCCTTGTCTTCCTGAGAATAGGGATGAACTGTTTGTATACTTGAATGATGTTGTCCTGAAAGACCTGCCAGCTTTCCTGAGTTCCTTTACTAGCAGCTTGTCTAATCCTAACCCACCAGCTCTCACCTACACAACAGCTCACTATGTTTGAGGTGTTCTTTCACACAGAGGGAAAATTCTCTACTTGTCTCCCCTGCCCAGCCTTCCTGAATAGCCTTGAAATGGTCACACAGTTGGATTAGATGATCTTTGTCTACTCTGTTTCCCAGGCTATGTGCGTTTACGTATATATACTCGGGGACTCCTTTCAACCTCTTCCATAGTTTTATTTTTACAGTTCATTCACAATTTGGATGGATAAAGAAATGAAATACCCGACAGAGTATACCACCACCTCCACTAATAATATTTTGAAGAATTAATCTTCCAGATCTCAGGTTACAAATATATTAACTATTTCAGATAGAATAAATAATCATCCTCCGTGACTCTGCACAAAACCAGAAATATGTTGCAGCATTTAGTATTCATATAACACTCTGAGTATATGTATGTCCAGATGTGCACAGAAGTCAGAAAGTGCTATCAATTTATTGTGCTGGACACTGAAGTCCAGGGGGCAATTCGTTACTAAAAAAAATCATCTAGATGACTCAATGAAGTAAGCAAAAAACAAATTCACATACTGCTCTCTGAGGTATACCTGTTCCATGCACTGTATTTTCATCTTTCTAAAATATGAACATAAAATAATAGGCGCTTTTTTTTCTCCTGATGTCAGGTGGTGAATGGATATAAGAAGTAGTTTAATGCACAGTAATTCTTTAAAATTTTCATTCCAAAAAGTGTTTCTTTTTATGCTTATATATAGGCAATGCAAAGAAAAAATAGAAATGAAGGAAAATATGGTATGTTATATTACCTGAATGCAATTTTCTCCAGCTGTGCTCCCTCAAGGACATTAGTAATTTATCTAATCATTTACCTTTAGTTAGAAAGTATTATGCAGTTTTATCTGAAAACACATGAAAAGATCAATTATAGGACTATGAATTCTACACGGTCAAATGATTTATTGCTTGATCATCCAGCACGACCTAATAATAACTGTAATAAGGAAGACACTGAAAAAAATAAGATATTAAACTGTTTCACCATATGCTCATAATCATCATTTTCTTGCTGAGGGTCATAGTGTGGCTAGCCTTGAAAAAATGAGATAACCAGCATAGACTTCTCTTTTAATTGGTGTTCTGTAAGTAGAGAGCAACTGGCACAAAGTATGTTGAAACTTATGTTACAGCTGGCCAAGGCATTACAATGCTTGAGTTTCCTGGGTGATAAAAATACTTTTAAAAGAAGCAGCAACAACACAGATGGCAAAAGAAGAAAATAAACCAAGGGCAAAAAGTAAGGTGGAGAAGAGAAATCAGCAAGCAAGTGAAGACAAAAAAATGAAGAAAACAAGCATCCTAAGAAAGATTAAGACTAAAAATAGTAATTTTTTTTATAATTATTTTATAAGTTTTCAACCTGACCTTCTTTTGCCACTACTTGAAATTCCCTTTAAAAATGTGAAGTAGCAGTTTGTGTAATTTCCAGATATCTTATCTTATCTTATCAATTCATTGGTTTCGTATTTTCTTAGGGAACTTGTTAGCTAACAACAAAGCAGTTAGGACCCAAAGTAAATGAAAGCAATTCAGGGGGAAAAAAAACCAAAACAGGTTCATTAAACAAAAATAATATAAACAAAATGTAAAGAAAACAATGCATAAAATAAGACATCCTGATTCTGACACAGCAGAGGTTATCCTAAACTGCTCTTACTTTCAACCAACTTCAAATTCTTAAATTGCACTGAGAAACATAGTATTGAAAATACTACTTTACTGGGTTTTATTGCTTAACCAATCTTTAGCCACTGACTCTGGTGCTTCTAGTCTCTGAGTACTCTCTAGATATTTAAGAATGTCAAATTCAAAGAAATGACAGACTGCATATTTGGTGCTTACTGCTGTGATAAGCTTTTCTTCAACAAGTACACTTGTTAGTTGACAATTTAGCCTTTGAAAAGTTTAAATATTAATGTCAGGTATCGCTATTCTGTATTATGTCACTATATCAGTAGCACTATACATTGCTAAGACAGGTAGACTCCCGATGTAAGTATTCATTATATTTCCCTGATTGACACTGACAAAGTACCTTCAAATGTTCATATTTATATCTGTGATCTCTGAATACAATGAACTCTGAGTACTGGAGTTACTGAACTGAATTCTAGAATTTATTATATAACAGGGAATCAGTGAGCCAGTGTAGTCCAGATTTTTGCCTCATAATCTGTCAGATCATGGAATCACAGAATCACAGAATATTCAGAGTTGGAAGGGACCTCCAGAGATCATCTAGTCCAACTTCCCTGCTTAAAATCAGGATCCCTTAGAGCACATCACTCAGGACTGCATCCAGGCGAGTCTTGAAAACCTCCAGAGAAGGACATTCCACAACATCTCTGGGCAGCCTGTTCCAGTGCACTGGGACCCTCACTGAAAAAAAGTTCTTCCTCATATTTAAATGGAACCTCCTATGTTCCAGCTTGTGTCCGTTACCCCTAGTCCTGTCACCAGGAACCACTGAAAAGAGTCTGGCTACATCCTCTCTCAACCCATTTGTAAACATTAATTAAATCACCCCTCAGCCTTCTCCTCTCCAGGACAAAGAGTCCCAGCTCTCTCAGCCTTTCCTCACAGGGGAGATGCTCCAATCCGATACAGAGTGGGAGTGGATCAAGGATCCTCCAGAATAAAATCAAATGACAATCCAAAGCTTTCTTTTTCTTTGTATTCTGATAATTTCATTATTTACCACTGTCTTCATTTTATGAGCAAAATAGAAATTATGTCATACTGACTATGTTAAGTCACAGCACTGAACACATTCTGAATGTGTATGCTTGTAAACCTGCTGGTAACAGCACAAGACTGTGTGTTATTCAAACATGAAAGAACAGTGTCAGACTGATACTCTGAAAAACAACTTGAACAAGCAACAGTGCAATTTAGAGAGACAGAAACATATTGTGACCTCTTCCGCTTTGCATGGTTCTCCATATGAGCTCAGTTTATTAGTTTCTGGTTTAGAAAAAGTTAGAGTTGGTAGCTTTGTCATTCTGTATCTCTCTCTGTATGAACTCTACTATAGTTGTGTTTAAGAACGAGGCTATTCTTAATGTGCAGATGATTAAGAAAAATGAGAAGGAAAGAAAAAGTCTAAAAATTGTTCTGCTCTTAGCAAACTAGAAATTTGCATTTTCCTGTCATTTTAATAATATTTTAATAATAACTGAGTTTGTAATGCTAGTAATACAGTTAAGCCAAAAATTATTCAGCCTTGATATACTATAATAATTTCTTACTTGACACGTTATCTTTATTTCTTTAAAGATTTTGAAAAAATGTTGACAAAAGCGAAATGCAAAGTGGAACCATTTTATGTGAAGCTTCATAAAGATGTGAAGCAGACTAAAGAGTAGAAATATAAATAAATGTTCACACTTGCCCATGTTAAATGACAGCTTTAGTGCACAGATTATGTTTGACTTGTTTTTTTTCCCCTCTGGGAATTAAGAGGAATGTTGGAAATCAGTACATGAAAGCCTCAGTCTTGAGTTTAAAGTATTCTCTGTTATGAAAGGAAGCTGTCTTGTGTCTTTTTCTGAGATTTGGTACGTAACATCCTGAATGTTGCTTGTAATATAGGGGAAATCATTACACTGAGAGTGATGTGCTTAGCCCCTTTGATCAATGTAGAAAAGAACAAGCACCTGTACTGGGTCTGTCTGGGATGGGGTTAACTATCTTCATAGTAGCCCATATGATACCATGTTTTAGATTTATGACCAAAAATAACATTGATCGCACACCAATGTTTTGGCTGTTGTTGAACAGTGCCTGCACAGTGTCAAGATCTTTTCTGTTTCTCATTCTTCTCCCACCCCACCCTGAATGAGTAGGATGGGAGTGGGTAAGAAGCTGGGAGGGACAGTTGATCCAATCTGACCAAAGGTGTATTCTACCTTAAATGTCACCGTGCTCAGCAATAAAAGCAAAGCAAATAAATAAGAGAAATTCACTCACTACTTCTTATCAGCAGGCAGGTGTCCTGGGAAGCTGGGCCACAGCATGCATAACTGTTGCTTGGGAAGACAGATACCATAATCACAAATCTTCCCTCCTTGATCCTCCTTTCCCTAAGAGTCAATTGCTCACAGCGACCCATTGACTTCTTCCAGTGTTTCCCTTGGGAAAAGGAATTACTATTGATGGGTGTTGAGTCCATATCTGAGCCACAGTCCCCCCAGAAGGAGAGACTCTTCTTCCCTTCTCCTCTGATCGTGCTTTATCTCTTTTTTTAAAGGTGTTTTTCCAGAGGTGCCACCATTTTGGCTGCTGGACTCAGCCGTGTTCTGTGATGAGTCCATTGGAGCCACCTGGAAACAGCCATGTCCAGCCTTGGGGCAGCCCTGGCCTCTCCTCATAGAGGGCACCCTGCAGCTCCTGCTGCCAATACCTGGACACAGATATCCCATACAGCACCAGACTATTTAACACAGCTGTGATAAGTGAACACATTGTTTTACACAGCAAGGTAATCACAGGGCCTCCTTGTCAACCCCATTGCTCTGCAAGGTCTAGGCCTCCTTGTTGTCTCCATTACACTGCAAGAAACCAAAGTGGACAATGGTTTTTTCTGTAGTATTTGGGGAGGTTTGTGTCACTGTGAGAAACAGAGCAGAAGAATCAGAGTGGCTCCAAATACAAGACAGTGCTGCATGTGGTGACTCAGGCACTGCCCATCAGTCTTTGTTGTCTGACTGCTGAATAAATTTACTAGTACAAAGGAAATACTCTCGTTTGGTGATTTGTATCTTTGGAAAACAAGAGTCTGGACATTTTTTGTAAATAACTATTCTTCCTAAGAAAGGCTAACAAACTTTGGTTAATACTTTATGATAAAAAATACTAATAATCTTATAATCCCTATCAGTATGCTGACATTTTGCTAGTCATTTAAAAGAAGTTAAAATAACCGATGAGAAATCTACCTTTGTGATAGAGATCACCATCATCAATACATTCATATCTACACTCTTTGAATCAGCTAGAGTTGATATCAAAAGATGCTGTAGAAAGAAATGATCACACAGAAAAGTACACAATGCTCACTTACATCTATATACATGTAGTCAAGACATCTCCTGGATGACATTTCCAAATGTCCAGAGACATATCTATAGTCTCTTGAGTGGCTCTTACATTTTTATTATAGCTGAAGTCATCAGGCAAGCTGATACCATCTGGAATAGCAAACAAGATTGTGATCATCTAAATAAACATTAATGCTACCTACACACCTGAAAGCACAACAGTGATCAAACATACTGATAAAGGACATGACCCATAACCTTTCTTCTTCTGTTGATGGAAATATCAATGCAGAAAACAAAACCATACTCTATAATCACCAGCAGATTCTTAGCTGGTGGTGTGACAACTGTTGTAATTTTTTATTGTTTTTTTTTTACTGAAAGAAAATCTACATTTAAATGCTTTAGGATCAACTGCATGATTTCTGTCATCTCCTTTTCATTTTCTCTTTTTTCCTCCCTTGCATGATGAAGCAAGAAATAATAATCATATCTTTTGTTTATATTGTAACTTTCATTCTAGTGTATATTGATACAGATACAGATTGTCAGTGAAAGGTTTAGGATCAATCAGGATGAGTAAATGTATTCGCTCTCTGTGAGGCAATGTCAGCCTTGAAAAATCAAATAACATTTTTTCTCTTATTGTGTTTTGCATCCTTATCTCAAAATCTCCACAGTTATTATATCAGATCCTTGTGACTGTACATTAGCAACACTGAAGGATGAGGGGCTGAGTCAGCCATGTTTGTCACTTAAGTTTTTTAACATTGATTGTTTGAAATTCAATCTTGCTTATTTTTCTCCTGTTTATATATTTTAGCACACCCTTAGCTCTACATTATAAAAGCCATAAATCTCAGCCTATGGGTGCTAGAAATATACCAAGATAGCAAAAAACCCCCTATGCATCTGGTACATAATAGACCATGTGATAAAAACTGGATACTTCCAATTAAAGCATGAGATTGAAGTCAGCATCACATACATTATCTGCCATAAAGAGTGACTCATCGTCCTTTCCTTTCCAAGACAGATTAACATAACTATAAAAAAAAAAAAAAAAAAAAGGCATGATAGCAATGAACAACTCCACTACAACTTTTTTTTCCTCCCCATTATGCAGAACAATCAGCAATAGCAATTGTAGAGGATAGTCAATCTGAGTGAGAGCTTCTTAGAAGGTGAATTCTCATATCCCTTTGCCCCTAATTAAAATGGTAATTTGTTACACATAATGCTGAGGACTAGTTTTTTTTCTTCTATTATGTGGTGTAAGTCTGGTGTAAGTATATTTACTTCAGCAACATTATTCTGGATTTACAGTGATTTGAATGAAACTACAATTTCTCCATGCCTGTTTAAAAAATACTTGAGGTTTCTTCTAAATATGTCCTGAAGTTTACCTTTTGTAATTTCTTCTTGCTCTGTCTAATTTTTTTCACTGTCATCAAAGCTTCTCAAACTCCTTTAAATGTTCTGTGATTTCTTTCTCTCTTAGCAGTTCTCTATCACACAGGTACTTAAAACTCCCAGTTGACCGCACTGTCTTCACTACCCTTTCAACTTTATGCACTTATTTATGCTTACATGGTTTGTTTTGGATTTTTTTTTTCCTAATGTTACCTACCAAGAATAGTTTCTCCATTTTCCACTCTTGATTTTTCATGAATTATTGAAATTCAGCCATTTTTATTCAACTTGTTTCACATTTCCTCCAAGTCAGCTTTTCTTACAGTGCAATATCTTTGTGTTTGCTGACCTCTCTACAGAACCCCATCAGCATTTTAAACTTAATGATATTATAATAATGGTATCCTATGTGCTTTCCAACTTTAACCTTGTTTATCTTACAGCAGTATCCTCATTTTCAATTATTTGACTCTTTTGACCTCATTTGCTGCTTGTTCAACTTACTGTGCAACAAAGATGTTTTCCAAACTCTTTTTGTAGTTTTCTTATTTCTATTTCAGTATCTGTGATTTTCTTTCAGTAAAAAATATCACATATAAGTACTGTATTGCTATTAGAGATGATTATCTTTTGTATATAAAACTTTATGTATTATCTCCTTATACTGTTTAGACCTGTCTACAGCAATACAAAATACTTCAACAAGAAATCATCTTTTACCTTTTCAATTATTTAACTCAGTCTTTATTTTGCTGTGATATCAGTCAAAAACACTTTAAGTAATTAGAAGAGTGTCTCCTACTGGTATTTCTGGCTCCACATATGCTATCATATGCTAGTCTCGTAATGAAAGTTAATTTAACAGGCTACTTGAGAGTTGTTTCTTCGAGGACAGAAGCAGAAGACAGGTTTCACTATCAACCCTTCGTTATCCATACTAGCACTGGATAGTAGTAGTAGTTTCTGAAATCATGAAAAAAAAGTCTGCATGGGATCTAGAAGAGATAGTCTACCTGCATCCCCAAGTACATACAATCTATATTATTTTTGGCAGACAATGTTATCTGTTTTTTTGTTAATCCCTTGTTCTGCAGATTCTGCCATTTCCCCCACCTGCCTCTTCCAGTATTATATTATTCTCATGAATGCAAGTTGTCCTTCTTGTATATTGTTATTCAATTTAAATCCAGTACTTCTTCTCTGATCCACCTCTCCATGTTGAAAATGGTTCATTCTCCTTCTCTTAAAGTAGCCTCTTACATTTGTAGTAAAGTAGCCTCTCTTATAATTTTCTCCACTTCTACAGAGCAAATGGTTCCGTTCATTCCAATATTTACTTGTAGGTCATGTTTTCTGGACCTCTCATAATGCTCATTTCTGTCTTTTGGACTTAAATTTAGTATGAAACAAGGTCGTATAAACACCAAAAAGAGCAGAGGATTTGTTTCACACCTGAAGACAGGCAGAAAGAAAAACATGGTATCTGAAATCTAGTCATTTGAATCCAAGCTCTTTTCCCTACATGCCCTTTGTAGAAAATAAACAGTAGATAGTGATTCATGTCATCTCTCTTGGACATCCTCTGAATAAGCCTACATGACTAAAGGAGCCTAGGATTACTTTGAAGAAGTAGATGCTGTCATTGTAGACATTTAAGAATAGGTAAATTGAATTTGACTGTTGGAGTTCAATGTTGCAACATGATACCATATTTACTATTTCTGCAACGTGGCACCATTCACCTATATTCAGAAATATAACATCAAGATCCTGTTCTAAAACACTGGTAGTTAGCAATGCTACAACTGTAGCCTGTGGAGGTACAATTTATTATTCCTTTCCAAGTATTTTTCACACTTAACTTTTTAATATTAACACAATTTTCTTAAGTAAATTATCAAAAATAAGATTCTACAAAATATTAAATATCCTCTCCCATCTTACTATTATCAACAAATACAGCTACTGCACTTAAAAATGACAAGTGAAAATATTAAATTCTATTTGAGTCAGACAAACATTTAAGGTACCCACTGAAAAAGTGCAAGTCCAAAAGTAGAACACTGATAGCTATTCTCTGGATTCTGTTTTACACCCAGGTTTGTTCCACCAGCTTATAATTATATGCACTACCAATTTATTTCTCTTTATTTCAAAAATATCACATAGTATAAAGTCAACAGAATTAATTCTATGTTTTTCCAATTTCCTTGTTTTCATTTGGGTGCTTGCTAGTACTTTAAATACTTATTACCATAATTTTCTGGAAAATGAGGGTAAATTTACAACCCTTTCAGAGAAGAAATTTTTCTTAATGTCCAATCTAAACCTCCCCTTGCACAACTTGAGACCATTACCCCTCATCCAATTGCTTGTTACCTGGGAGAAGAGACCAATCCCTGCCTTACTACAGCCTTCTTTCAGGTAGCTGTAGAGAGTGATAAGGTCTCCCCTCAGCCTCCTCCTCTCCAGGCTAAACAACCTCAAATCCCTCAGCCGATCCTCATAAGACTTGTGCTCTAGAATCTTCACCAGCTTTGATGCCCTTCTTTGAAGACACTCCAGCACCTCAATGTCCTCCTTGTAGTGAGAGGCCCAAAACTGAACACAGTATTCAAGGTACACGCTCACCAGTACAGTGGGACAATCACTTCCCTAGTCCTGCTGGCTCACAATATTTCTGATAAAAGCCAGGATGATGTTGGCCTTCTTGGCCACCTAGGCACACTGCTGGCTCACATTCAGCAAGCTATCGACCTACACCCTCAGATCCTTTTCTGCTGAGCAGCTTTCCAGTCTCTCTTCCCCAAGCCTGTAGTATTGCATGGGGTTGTTGTGACTAAAGCACAGGATCCAGCGCTTGGCCTTATTGAACTTCATACAGTTGGTCTCAGCCCATCAATCCAGGCTGTCCAGATCCCTCTGTAGAGCCTTCCTACCCTCAGGCAGATCAACACTCCTAGCCAACTTGGTGCCATCTGCAGACTTACTGAGGGAGCACTTGACCTTCTCATCCATATCATTGATAAAGATATTAAACAAGACCATCCCCAAAAATGAGTCCTGGGGAGCATCACTTGTGACCAGTCACCAACTGGATTTAACTCCATTCACCACAAATCTCTGGGCCCAGACAGTTTTTAACTCAGCAGAGTACACCTAAGCCATGAGCCTCCAGCTTCTCCAGGAGATTGGTTTGGGAAACAGTGTCTCAAGGCTTTACTAAAGTTCAGGTAGACAACATCTACAGCGTTTCCCTCATCATCTAAGTAGGTTGTCTTGTCATAGAAGGAGATGAGGTTAGTCAAGAAGGACCTGTACTTCATGAACCCATGCTAGCTGGGCCTTAACCCCTGGCTGTCCTGCATATGTCTTCTCCTTTGTAGATAATGACTGTTTGTTTGGATTTTTTCTAACGTCTTGAAAACTGTTTTCTTTAATTTTCCAAATATAATCATGCATTGTTCTCAAATTGTCTGATCTAGGTATTGAGAGTCTTAGGATGCTCATATGACTCAGTTGATCTGAAAATATCTTAGTTATTTTCTGAAAATAGCTGAAATAATTTCATTGCAGATATATAACTATCAAAGTATAAATCCAGGACACATTAAAGAAACATTTGCGATCCACCTTCTGGTACAATTCTGACACAAAAAGACCAGTCAAAGGTAAGACTTTGTGTCACTAATTTTGTGGATTAATTTAAGGTTCCTAAATCTTATTGTTATGCTTAAGTACAGAGCAGTTAAGAACAGTATTTAAATACAGAGTACTTAGGGACAGAGGAAAATATGATGCTTGGAAGATATGTCAGTACAGAAAGAGGGACAGAAGTCATTAATGTAACTTGCTCATCAGTCAGAAAAATATTCTGTAGTGTCTCTACTAACATATACAAAAATATATTTAAGTGAAAAAAATAACTTGCCCAACTCAGGAAAAATGTGTCATTTCATGTTCCTGCCTATATTTCAAGAGCCAAAAGGTGTCTTGCTTTTTCTATATCCTCTCTTCAGACTGGTCATGTTCTTCTAATGTGTGTTTTAGCCTCTCTTCAGAAAATCATCTACTGAGATTCTTGAATTGAATGATTCCAGCTGATTTCACATTCTAATAGGACAGACTTACAAGATACTGAGCACATCCTGTGAAGTCTCTTACACTCCTGTTTATTTCCATGACAACCCACTGTGATATTAACACTGGAATATGTCCAATTATTTTATTAAGAAAAGTCTTTGTAAGCCAATCTGTGTCTTTTTAATGTAATACTGATTTTTGCAAAATATTTCATACACTCTGAAATGTTTTTATCACAGGTTCATTCACTTAAAAACTGTCTTCAATCGAATTCTGATTCAGACTTTTTAAGGAAAAAAATATTTGATGCAGTAGCAAATTATTTTTCAAATAGATTCAGAGTGATAAATTTTCATTGAATCATTCCATCAACAATACAGATTGCAAACACAGGGAAACACTATTTTCCATGCTCAGTCTAAAACATAGACAAACTAGATGTCTGATTTTCCTTATAAATTAAAAAATTTTAGGTTTTGATACGTGCCTATATTGTTATACATTGATATAAAGAGCACACTATACATGTAACATTTCTCAATTATCTATAAAAAAAAAAAAAGAAGAAAAAATCTAGCAATAAAGCAGCAAAAATAGAAAGATTGAGCATTAAGCATTTAAAGGAAAGAGTTTCCTGCCGGGTCAGACTGTCAGTGAGCATATTGTGAAAAGGCTTATGCATTTTAGGAATAAAAGTAATTTTAATGAGCAGAATAGGAGAATGCAGTCACTGTTGGTAGGGGTGTACAATACAGTGGAAAATCCAAGTTTAAAAGCATTGGACAATTGTCTTCAAATAGCAGACTTAAAGAGAATGACAGCCACAACTGGCATATTATCCAGGATTTCAAGCAACAGCTTTCAAAACCCAGTTTGTGTTCTTCAGGTTGATATATTCCTCTGTGACTTATTGTGTCAAGCTGTGTCAACTGAACAGTTTAATAGAAGGGGTTTCTTAAAATCACAGCCAAGGAAACTATTATTAGAGGAGAATGAAGAACTTAAGGTATACCACCCGCACACAGACACAAGTTTGTGAGGATAATTGGCCTTACACTATACCTTTCCATCTACAGCACTAACATTCTACAGCAGCAAAACTGTTTGGCTTCTGAGTAAGTTTATCAAAGAAATAAATACTTTGGTTTCATTTTAAGCAAAAGAGGATTTACATAGTTGAGCGCAGAAGTTTCAGCTGAGAAATGTAAGAACTCCTTTCTAAGAACAAAGCTAACATTTTCCATTACAAATCTTTGCTTCAGGTGCATCAGATTGATTATAGTCCTTTTGATTAATGAGTTACCAATAGTAGATAATCCAATGACAAGTCAGGGTGCGGAGCATGACAAGTCATCATCCAAGTGATGCATTTTGTTCTATAAAGCACAAGAACTGAGCACAGTTGGAGCAGTTGCAAGTCATGCATTAATTTGTATTAAAATATAAGCATGAAATATCTTCTACTAGCTATTGGTTATAGAAAATGTTTAACACTAGCGTAGTTAAACATAAATAATCAGAAGATCTACGCATAACCATAACATAAAAGGCAAATTTTGTGCTCAGAATTTTTATATTTATAGAATGTAAAAATATTACCAACCTTATCATAAAGAAAAAAAGAAAAACCCCACATATATATCATCCCCATTCTCTCAACGGGTGAAGAGAAATAATATCTTTATTTTCTAGACTTGGAAAAAATAAGAACACTGAAGAGATGCTCTAATTTATCCTACAGAAGGCAATACCTTATGCCAATAAACATGTATATGTTTGGATAAGACTATGCTTTTTCCTTTTTTTCAAGTAAATGCCTTCTAACAGATAATGTAATTTCTACTGTAGGTGTTAATGAAGGAAAATATATTTTCACAGAGTACTCACTTTAAATAAGTTGGATCCAATTTTTATGAAAGACTTGTTTTATTTGATATTGATCAATATGAACTGAACAGTGAACGAAGCAGGTCTCTGTCAAGTTTTTTGATGTTAAGGAATGGCTGAACAACATGAAGGTTACCAATAGCTCCATCATTACACAAGCAGGTTTTTCTCCATTGTCTAGAAAGATTTTAACCTGAAAACAAGCATATTTTTTAATTAGTGAAAGTTTCACATGATTTCACTGCTATGTATTTCAAGGAATGAAGTCAAGTGGAGAGAAACAAAGAATGCAGAATATAGGAACAAGCAGTAATAACTGAATCCCAGTTGTGTGTCCATTTGTATAACTAATTACCTTTTTGATTGGCATAAAGTAGAGATAAAATTCAATACGTACTATCCGAGATTCTGAAAGACACCTGGCTCCACATCCAAGTGTATAATTTCTTGCCATGTTTTAACAGATTCAAGCTTTTTTTTCCTCCCCCTATCTGGCTGCTTTTCCAAACATGCTTACAGGTATTCAGTAGCATTTTTCTCATAATGAGTAGCTTGCACAAAGCAGTAAATGCTGTTCTATTATGAATACACAAATTGTAAGGGACAGTACCATTACTGTCATGTCATACATGAGAGACTAAGAAACACCCAGGAGTTCTAGATCTTACAGATGTCCTAATTTTGCCAGCTGATTAAAAATACTCCCTAAAAACAGGATCTAATTACTGAGGAGTAGATGCTACTATCCTCACTCCATAGAGTTCCTTTGAAAGACAGGACACTCTAAAGTATCTGCTTGCAAATCATAGAATCATAGAATCACCATGGTTGGAAAGGACCTCCAGGATCATCAAGTCCAACCTTTATCCCATCATCTCCCTAACCACTAGACCATTAGACCATGGCCTCAAGTGCTTCATCCACTCGTTTTTTGAACACCTCCAGGGATGGCGACTCCACCACCTCCCTGGGCAGCCTCTTCCAGTGCCTAACCACCCTCTCAGGAAAGAACTTCTTCCTAATATCCAACCTAAACTTCCCCTGACACAACTTGAGGCCATTTCCTCTCGTCCTATCAATAGCAATTTGGGAGAAGAGACCAACACCAGCCTCACTACAACCTCCTTTGACGTAGCTGTAGAGGGCAATAAGGTCTCCTCTCAGTCTCCTCCAGACTAAACCACCCCAGTTCCCCCAGCCGCTCTCCATAAGGCCTGTTTTCCAGATCTCTCACCAGCCTCGTTGTCCTTCTCTGAACTCGCTCCAGCACCTCAATGTCCTTCTTATGCTGTGGTGCCCAGAACTGGACACAGTACTCCAGGTGTGGTCTCACGAGTGCCGAGTACAGGGGCACGATCACCTCCCTACTCCTGCTGGTCACACTGTTTCTGACACAGGCCAGGATGCCATTGGCCTTCTTGGCCACCTGAGCACACTGCTGGCTCGTGTTCAGTTGACTGTCAACCAACACCCCCAGGTCCTTTTCCGCCAGGCAGCTTTCCAGCCACTCTTCCCCAAGCCTGTAATGTTGTATGGGGTTGTTGTGACCAAAGTGCACGACCCGGCACTTGCTTTTGTTCAACCTCATACAATTGGCCTCAGCCCATCACTCCAGCCTGTCCAAATCCCTCTGCAGAGCCTCCCTACCCTCAGGCAGATCGACACTCCCACTTAATTTCATGTCATCTGCAAATTTACTGAGGGTACCCTTGATCCCCTCATCCAGATCATTGATAAAAACATTAAACAAGACCGCCCCCAAGACCGAGCCCTGAGGGACACCGCTTGTGACCGGTCTCCATCTGGATTTAACTCCATTCACCACAACTCTCTGGGCTCGGCCATCCAGCCAGTTTTTAACCCAGCGAAGAGTCCACCTGTCTAGACCATGACCCGCCAGCTTCTGCAGCAGAATGCTGTGGGAAACAGTGTCAAATGCCTTACTGAAGTCCAGGTAGACAACATCCACCGCTTTTCCCTCATCCACTAGGCGGGTCACCTGATCATAGAAGGAGATCTGGTTGGTTAAACAGGACTTGTCCTTCATGAACCTATGCTGGGTAGACCTGATCCCCATGTTGTCCTGCACTTGCGGCGTGACCTCCCCCAAGATGAACCGTTCCATAACCTTCCCCAGTACCAAAGTCAGGCTGACAGGCCTGTAGTTCCCCGGATCCTCCTTCCTGCCCTTCTTGTAGATGGGCGTCACATTGGCAAGTTCCCAGTCATCCAGGACCTCACCCGATAACCAGGACTGCTGACAGATGATGGAGAGCAGCTCGGCAAGTTCCTCTGCCAGCTCCCTCAGCACTCTTGGGTGGATCTGATCCGGCCCCATAGACTTGTGGGTGTCTAATTGACTTAGCAGGACCTTTTCTACTATTTCCTGGATTACGAGGGGTAATCTTACAAACTCAGATGTTATTCCTAAAAAGTATGGGCATGTGCAAAACTTAGGACTATAAAATTAATTTAGGGCAAAGGGAGGCAAGTAGTGCCTGCAGACTTCATTTGCATACTATAGATCTTACTTCACTACTAAATTTGCTAAAGTTAGCAGCCTAGATTGAGCTATGTGATCACATTGTTCCTACTTAGTGTTCCTACTTAGTGTTCCATTGTTCCTACCTACAGCCTTTGCCTACCTGCTGTTTCTTACATTGCATATGCTTCGAGTCCATTACAGCTTTTTCTATTTTTTGATTTTGCAACATAACTGTTTTTTCTTTTTTTTCATGATTTAGTTAGAATAAAGTTACACAAATTAAAGAACTAATAGTGATACTCACACTATGTCTGGGGACATATCTGCATCTGTGAATTATAGTTTGCTAAATCCCATTCAGCATCTTAAGGATTTCCAATGGTGCCTTTTTTCAGACTAGCCTTCAAATAAAGCGACATGACCTGAGCTAATACATGATGATAAAGCCATCTTGTGTACATCTTCTACATTTTTAAAGTAAATTTTTAAATGTTTTTAAAAGGTTTCTAAAAAAATTTTGAAGAACATAGGTTTACATCAAACTAGTAATTTTCTTTTATATATTCACAAGATATTTCAGAAATGTTCCTTGCGATATTGTCCTGAATTCATGGGGTTTACAATTCCGTCTCCATATCAAAAGAGGTTGTTTTTTAAAATGTCCAAACATATTGGTGCAGAATGTTTTGCAAACAAAATTCTATAAAAATTAAACGCTCTCAAATGCCTGAAGATAAACTAAGACAGGAAAAATACTGTCATTTGTCAAGATCTATGGAAACCATATGGCTATATTATCTCAACTCTCATCCTAGGCATTGCTTACTTCTTATTATAGGAATAATATTACAGCTTTAAAAAATTGACTGGAATATTATCTGAAGTAAAAGTTTTTAGATGGAGTGGTTTCATGTTATTTTTTTAAATGGCAGTTTCACCTTTATTTTATTTATATACATATTCTAAATATATAAACATTCCACCCTTTTAACATTTTTAATGCAATTTGTCGTTATAGACTTTTAACCCTACACCAAATTTAAGAACTCTGCATTCCTCATAGAGCAGATATTTCAAATTTTTCTTTTAGTGCATCACTCAATATATTTAAGGAAAAATAAGATGTTAGAGGAAACATTATTACTGTAAAGTGTCCTATAGTCCAAAATATGCTTGATATATTGTTCTTTTCAGAATTGAGTACCAGTCTTCTTATTTTTTCCTTCTTTTGACCATATACATGGCTGATATTCAATATTACATTATATATTATAGTTATTTTCTTATTATATTATGCCTAGTATTACATAGAAATAATTGAAATACAAATAGAATAATAGAAGAAAAGAAGTATGGAAAATTATTTCTATAACTGGAAATAATAATAGATAAATAGAAATACATACAAATAATATAAATATCTGAAATTCATGTGCTAGGCTGTTCTTTGCAAACAGGTGTTTTGTGCCTGTTATTTTCAGGCATCAAATAAAAAAAAAATTCTACTAAAATCTAGAAATAGTGCTGTATACTGTATTTTATAATGCAGTACCAAATAACAAAACAGAGTCTAACACCTGTGACAAAATAATTCAATACTACAAACACTTTCTGCAATTCTCTAAAATATTAAAAGAGCAGAATGTGTCACCCTTTTTATTATAATTTTTATTCTCAATCTGTTCCCCTAAGTAAGAAAGTCTCAAACTACTTTCTACATTATTTCAGAAAAAATATTTCTGTAATGTTGCTTCTCCTGTAATTATTTGTTCAGCAAATCAGATTTATTTAAAATCATTTTATTGTATTTTGTTCAAGTTGTACAAATTTTTTTAATGAATTAACTAAACTGACTAAGACTAATCATGTTATTATTCAGATTTTTCTAAGAATAACTAAATTCTGTGTCTGATTTGAAGGTATTACTACAGTCATTCAAATTACTACCAACAAATTACATTTGTTACATTGGAAAGTCTGAGTTCTTTAATTGTAAAGACTTGTAAAATCTCAAGAGATTGATCTGAGCTTTGGATATCCCTAAAAAACTGTGCTAACCACTTCTATATGAAATTCACATATGCAGGAATCAGAAAATATGTAAGCTTAGGTGTTGTATGTGGGTATCTGCACACTCTTGTGGAGACATTCAGTTCAATTCAGCCGTCTACAATTGTCTGTGTTTAGCCTGTGCCCAGTCCTCTGGAAGAGTGTCATTCCTAAATACAAACACAAAAACCCCCCTAACCTAATTTTTAAAAATTCATTAGAGAACAGGAATATTCTATTAGGCTGCAAAAGTTTATTTCAATAATAAGTTACCTTATTAAATTAAATTATGTCAGCATTAATTTCCAGGTGTCATGCTTCAACTTTTTAGACTTAATGAAATGTTATGAACTCTGTGTTTACTACAGTGTCGAAGTACACATATATCAGCTATACATAAAATACTTTGTATGTTTTATATCTACAGCCTACATTATCTTCCGTGTATTTATAATAATTTCCATTGTTAACATGAAAATATAACAACTCTACTCACCATATAGTTTATACAGTGTTTAAATCACATTTTAATTTTCTCTGAATAAACTAAATAGATTGAATGTCTATCACAATATTGATTTTCTTTTCCCTTAAACATTCTCATGATTTCTTGTTGAACCCCTTTCAATAATTTAAGTATTTCAGCTGAAGTATTTCAGTATTTTTTCAGTCAACCCTGAAAATGGATACTGCATTACAGTAGTGCATAGTGGAATTCAGCTAAGTGTGAATTGCTAGAAATCAAGCACTTACCAGTTGTCCTGATTCCCCAGGCACAGACCCATGGGCCAGCCATGCAGGCAGGCCATGAGTAGCCCTGAGTCAGTTACAAGTTCCACTCAAGGCAGCTGACTCACAGGTGTATCCAATACCACTTAATTTGCTCATTACAAAAGGAGGGAACTCAGTGAGGGTAGAGTTCTTTTTCTCTCTGGGACTCCTTCCTTTTTGTCTTCTGTTCTTGCTGTCAACATCAAGGACTGGGCTGAGCAGAGCGTTCTATACTTAATGTTGATTGTTGTATCATCGTTTTTGTTATTCTATTAAATCTGTTTCTACTTCAACACATGGGCCTTCTGCTTTCTTTCCCTGATTCTCTCTCTTAACTGGGGAAGGAGCATCAGATGGTGGACTAGCTGCTATGGTTTAGCCCTGAGTACTGGCTATACACAGACACCAGTATCAACTACAGAGGTAATAAAAAGTCTGTATTTCTTTAATTTTTTTAAATCTATTTAAGCTTTGTTTAATGTTTTTGACCACAACATTGAAGCAGAGTCTTATCTTTCGCAAGTTAGTCACCACAGTCACAAAGTTTTTCAAGGTAAATTAGTAAATAAGGGATGAGTGCCCTATACCTTTAAGTATGTGTTTCTTTTTAGGATGTAACCTTACAATTGTTTCCATGAAAAGACAAGCTGCATGGTAGAACTCAGTTTATCAAGAATTCCTGTACTTCAGGTAAAAGTATTTTTTTCCAGGTCATTGCTAACATAGTTTAGGAGTAAAAAGTAGATTTTGTCAGTGAAAGTTTCTGAAAACAGACCTGCAGTGTGGCCAAGAAGGCCAATGGAATCCTGTCTTGTATAAGAAGTAGCTCGGCCAGCAGGGGCAGGGAAGCAACCTTACCCCTATATTTGGCACTGATGAGTCCGCACTTTGAGTACTGTGTTCAGTTTTGGGCCCCTCACTACAGAAAGGACATTGAAATACGTGAGCATGTCCAAAGAAGGGCAACGAAGCTGGTGAAGGGTCTGGAGCACAAGTCTTATGAGGAGTGGCTGAGGGAACTGGGATTGTTTAGGCTGGAGAAGAGGAGGCTGAGGGGAGACCTCATTGTTCTCTACAACTGCCTGAAAGGAGGTTGTAGAGAGTTGGGAATGGTCTCTTTAACCAAGTAACAAACCATAGGACAAGAGGTAATGGCCTCAAGTTGCACCAGGGGAGATTTAGACTGGATATTATATTTCTTCACAGAACAGATTGTCAGACATTGGAACGGGCTGCCCAGGGTAGTGGTCAAGTCACTGTCCCTGGAGGTGTTCAAGAATCGTGTTGATGTAGCCCTTAGGGATATAGTGTAGTTGAGGACTGTCAGTGTAAGTTGATGGTTGGACTTGATGATATTCAAGGTCTTTTCCAGCCTAGATGGTTCTGTGATTCTGATTCTGTATAATTCCCCATTAATAATATAATATGCATTTTGATTTTGTACTGTTTTCATTTCTTCAGTAAAAAGTTTGATTTGAAGATAGAACTCAGTAATGATAATGGTAACATGACTGACATGTATTGCCTCTATTTCCTCACAATATATTTACATTAAGTCCCCATTTCATGTCATTTGTTCATCACCAACAGGATCATAATTAATATTTTCCTCCTTTGGTATGTAACTTTACTGCTCCTAGCAGTGATAAGGACAGAGGTGGGTTTGCCTTCCACTGTGTCATGGATAGAGAAGGGGATGTGGCTGGTGCACTTTACTCATGGAATTAAATTGGCTGTCAACTTTGGGGTTTAGGGAATAATATTCCCTTAATCTTACCAGCAAATAATGCTTTTGTTTATTTTTCAGCTTTCCTTCATGGTACAGTGCATTTTCCAGGAATTTCACTCAGAAATTGCTTTTAAATATAGGAATCTAAGACATTGGCAATGCTTCTGTCCTCTCAGCTTGACACTGTTGTGGTTTTGAAATTTTTTTTAATACAGACCTTGTTACTGAGAGTCAGGAAGTACCTTATTGCCTTCCCTGTGATGGTCCGTGAAACAGATGTTCTGTGGAGTTTTCTGAACAAACTATCTTTTAAGTAGTTACAGAGATAGTACTTCTGGAAGTAATGTCAATATGGGGACTTTACTGCACCATTATATTTCACAAATAATGGCAAAGTTCTGATATTTCTGGAGTTCTTTCCTGGAAAGTTAAATTTTTAAAAAAACAAAACATCATAGCTATTGCTTGTTGTTTCTATCAAACAGGAATACCCTGAAAAGCTAACAAAACTATGTATTGAAGCAATTTAGTCAAAAACAGAGAGGGTCCAAAATCTATAGCACTCATACTTATGAATTTTCACATTTTTTCCTAAGTGAGTACTGGTACTGAAGTAACTTGTAGAAAAGATCCATAAATCTCACAGGAAAAAATAACCTGAAAAATGAGAGTACTCAGAAATCCCACAGACAGTGGAAAAATTGCTGATTGTCAAAGAAAATTGTCTTAGTGATTAGTGAGTAACAAATATAAATCAAGGTAAACTTTACAAAATAAATTTAAATAAACAAAATATCAAATTTCTTTGATAAAAAAAAGAGAACAAAGGCAGAGATATGGATAGAGATTGCAGCTAAGATAGGGCCCAGAACTGCAGTCCTCAGTAAGAATGGAGCAAAAGCAAAGCAGATAATGAGAACAAATTTTCAGGGGGAAGAAAAAAAAAAATCAAACCTCAGAGGAATTAGAACTGAAACTTAATAGTTTAATGAACAATATTTAGGTGTTCTGTATCGCCTCCCTCTCAGAACACTTAACTTGTGTGTGATGTCATCAACCCAGTGACAAAGATTTTTAATCAAAAATCAGTTCATGGTGGATACTATTTCACTGAAAAAGCAGGAAATACTGTACTTATGTGAAGAAGACAAGTAAAATTTATTAACTTGAGCTAGATATCACACAACACAAATTTTAAAGAAAACAGCGGTTAAAGATATGGGGACATGAGACCACTTCCAAAGGTAGTTTCTGATTGAGACTTTTCTTTAGTCAAGAGAATTGTGATATATTCAGTCTATCCAGATTTTAGTAAAATATTTAAGTTTAGCACCACATGGGAAATTATCAGTGAAGCTGAAGAAGATGAGATTTAGAACTGTAAATTGTGTAACTGGTTAAAGGAAAGGAAAGCAAAATTGTTCTGAAGGAGGACTATGAGGCTTGATGGAATTTGCTTATGGAGTTCCTTAAATATTTTGTTTTGATCATTTTAAGGTGACTAATATTAGTGACTGGCTCCAAAAAGTAAGAGTTTTCTAATTAAATATTCTATTTATATGGTCATGTGAGATGCTACTAATGCAGAAGATGAAAATAGAATATGTAAAGATTTGGATAACCTTGAAAGGTTGAGCAATAGATTGACATTAAAAGGTATATGTGCAAGTTCATATAAAGGATTATTTGTGGCTATTGTATGCCTGCTGTACACACTATGCATGCCATCCCTTTTGTGTAGATTTGAATTCTGAATAAATGGTCATTAGACAAAGGCAGTTAAAGCTGTCTGTGAATATGGGAGCCCACCACTATGAAAAGTGACTGAGAAACTTGGTGAAATACGTGACACCTTTGGAAATATATATGTTTGGTATGCTCTACCAAACATAAATTCAAAAAAAAGCAAGACAAATCCCAAGTCAAAACCTATTAAATCCACAGAATAAAATTGAAAGCAAAATTAAAAATGAAAAAAATATTTATAAAAACATAGTAGTTTCTGGAAAGGAATTAGATAGACTTAGTGTCATTGTAGGTTGACCTCCTAGGAGAAAAGGGTAAAAACTTTAGCTACTTTTAAGGCGGCTCCTTCTCTTTTTCTGGAGGTCATGTATCAAAAATAAGTTGATGAGTGGCTTCAGCAGCACAGGAAGCTTCTTCCAGTCCTTTGTTTCTAAAATGACTTATCATATCATAGAATCAGAGAATGTATGAAGAAGGAAACTTAAGTACATCTAAGAATTGCATCAGAGATATGACTTCAGTGAATCAGTATGGATTTACACTTTCCATGTTAACTGTTTTGAATCCTTTGTTCTTTGAGCCCTGCATGAAATGTTCCAGCATATTCCTGGGATCAAAGCTACGTTATGGGCATATAATTACATGGCTCATCCTGCTTGCCTTTTTGAAGTATTGACCCATTAGTTTTCTTCCAGTACTCTGGAGCTTTCTTAGTGTTCCAAGATTTATTGAAAAATCAATGTCAATTGTCTAGAGAGCTCTCCAGCCAGCTCTTTAAAAATTATTGAATGCAAGACTGATTTAAAAATACCTAGTTTTAGTAGTTGCCACTTAACAACCTCCACAGTTACTGTGGGGGTGGGGGGTATTTCATCATTATCATCTGATATGACTATACCATCTTGACTCTTCCAATTTTGTCTGGATCTTAGTAAAAAAAGTACTTATTTGTATATGAATTTTTACAAAATTAGTAACTTCTCTAAATTTACAGTGTTAAGCCAAATTGTTCTGGGTTTTTTTTTTTTGCTAAATTGCAGTGCTGCTGTTTTAGAATACCATGGAAAAAGCATTTTATTATATTTGTTTTGGTTTTGTGTTCAGGGAATAATATCTTCACAGCCCAAACAGTATGAAAATATTCCTTCTCCTTTTGTGTCTATTTTAGTCAGGTACTTTTTGCTTCCCTGAGGTATTCCTTTAGATTCTGCATTTCTCACTTCTCTTTCCTGTACCTAAGGAAAGTTTTCTTTTCTTCCTCCTGAACAGATCTCCCATATTGGGCAAGTAGCCCTTTTTCAGAAGCTCATATAGGCTTCTTAATTCTTTAGGATAATTTTAATAATCCCAACCACTTTCCTGAGACACCTGCTACAGCAGAATTATTATAAATGTTTAGAAGTATCTTACTCATTAATCATTAAAGGAATGTTCCTATACTCTTCATTTCACAGACACTATGAAGGATTAATTTGGAAAATGTCTTCATTATTAACATGTATTTAGAAGCTAATTCATCTCATCCTAAAGCAAACATTTAAAATATGTCTGATGACTCATGCCTGAGAGTGCCCATTTCTTTCTACTGCCTTTGAGAGTAGTCTCAGATGGACACCTACATACCTGAAACAGGTTAAACTTATCCTATTTCATGACCAATTTCCTGTCAGTGTTGCCATTGTGTAGCTTTTAATGAGTAGTTTTAAGTTTTGTTCTGAAATATTCCTATTCCAGTCAAAATTTTCATCATGATTTATTTTCCATTGTCATCATGTCTTGTGCCTTGTTCATAGTTTAGGTCTCAGCTATCACAGATGTTCTGCCCAAAGCTCTGCCAATACTGTGTCAGAAATAGTTTATAAGAGCCACATAATCCTCTTGATTTGTTGGCATATGTCCTGGTTGGGCTAGGATAGGGTTAATTTTCCCCAGCAGTTGGGAGGGAGCTACAGCTGGGCTATTCCATCCCATGCTGATGTCATGTCCCAGTGCCCAGGCACAGGGAGTGCAGGAGTGGCTTTTGTCTGGGTCTGTACCTCGTGCTGTATCCATGCAGTATATCTCTTGTTCTGTACGTTATTATCGCTGTTGTTGTTATTGTTGTTGTTCACTTTGTTGTTACACTGTTGTATTAAATCTTCTTTATGTCAAGCCTGGAGTTTGTATTTTACTCCCTGTCCCATCCCTGTCTGAGGGTGGGGGAGGGACAGCAGCTATGTGGTCTCTGGTCCCGGCAGGGTCTAAACCACCACAGCCTTTTTGGCACCCAACATGGCTCACGAGATGGTTGAGATAAGAACAAAAAACCTGACCAGAGTGTGTTAAAAAAATATCTTAGGCAAAATTTTATGTTTATATATTTATATTGTTTGAATAAGGTATGTTTACAATGCTGGCCAATTTGCTTGTGTGGTGGGGCTGTATTAATCCTTATATCCACTGTGTGTTCCCAGTGGTGGCATTTATTGTCTGTGGAAAATATGTCAAGAGTCTTGTTTTGCTGTACTGGATGCTGACTACTTACGATATGGTTGCATCACTGCTTGTGGGCGTGAACTGGTACCTGTATGTGGCCTAGGCATTTGTTAGTGGTCTCACCTCATCTATGGGTGAGCCAGGGGAAGAGACCTGCCCAGTTGTTGAGAGTTTTAGCTATCCTTGGAGCGTCCAGGCCAGCATGCTCGTGGTGCTGTTTTCTGAATGTCTGCCAAATCCTGTTTTGTATTATACTGTACAATAATAGCACCACCCGGAGACCTGCCCCAAGGCCAGGTAGTTATGAATGGCAAGTCATGTGGGAAAAAATGGGCAAGTACCTAGGTCACTGGTCACCCCCGATGCTTTGGATTTTCACCCCTGAACAAGTGCAGAGTCCTGATAAACTAGTGAAGCATTTAGAAAAGGTGTCTTGCCAGTCTGATACACCCGGGGAGACACAATTCACTGGAATGTGTTGGGGACTTGCCCATGCCTACCGTGTCCTCCTTAACACTACTCAGTGCCCTCAAAGGGAAGAAAGGGTCTCAGGACCTGAAAACGAACCAACTAGTATGGCAGCTGGGTCAGAGAGACAGCCAGTGCCAGTATCAGTTGCCTCCGTACAGAAAACGAAATGTATCAAAAAATCAGCTTGCATAGTGAGGGATGGAGATGAGCCAGGCCCACCATGAGAACAGGCAGAAGAGCCAGAGGTGATCACCCGATCTCTATCCCTGAGTGAGTTGGGAGATATGCAGAAGGATTTCAGCCGCCTTCCAGGCGAGCAGATTATCACCTGCCTGCTCCGATGCTGGGACAGTGGAGCTGGTGTTTTGGAACTAGAGGGGAAAGAGGCCAGGCAGCTGGGATCCTTGTCCAGGGAAACTGGCACTGACAAGGTAGTAGGGAGACAGGTCCAACCCCTCAGCCTTTGGAGGCAACTCCTGTTCAGTGTAAGGGAAAGGTACCCCTACAAGGTTGACATCCTATGTCAGTTAAACAAGTGGACCAACACGGAGAGAGGTATTCAGTATCTCAGGGAATTAGCTGTGTTGGATATGACTTACGGTGATCTGAATGATGAGCGATTTCCCATGGATCCAGATCAGGCCCACTGCACACCCTCCATGTGGCGGAAGTTCCTGTGAAGCGCACCACAATCGCATGCCAATGCATTGGCAGTGGTGTCTTGGAGACACGGCCAGGTTCGAACAGTGGATGAAGTGGCTGGCCAGCTCCAGCAATATGAAGGAAGTCTCCCTTCCTCTCAACATGCCTGTGTTTCAGCTGTAAGGGAACTGCCTCAGAGGCTCCAGAGAATGGAAGAGAGCATGTCCTACACTCCACCTGCATGGGTTGATGTCTTGGCCATTAGAAGCAGAAGTTTCCCCACCCAAGAGAAAGACAGTGGAAGGTACTCACCATGGGGTACCCTGTGGTTCTGCCTCCATGACCATGGAGAAGACATGAGGAGTTGGGATGGAAAACCCACTTCCACCCTAGCTGAATGAGTACAACAGCTGAAAGGGGAGTCGTCCAGGAAAAACATCGCTCCAGTTTCCAGTCAGAAGTCCCGCAGACAGAATAGAATGGCCAGTCTTATGTCTGACCCTCTTGAGGGGGCCTCTGAACCATTCCTACAAGAGTCATTCTTAGAATGAGTGAGTGATGTTGAGCAGGATTAGAGGGGCCCTGCCTCCAACCAGGTGGAGGAAAGGTATAGTTGGATTCACTGGACGGTTTGGATCCGATGGCCTGGCACATCAGACCCACAAGAATATAAGGCCTTGGTAGACACTGGTGCACAGTGCACCCTGATGCCATCAAGTAATAGTGGGGTTGAGCCCATCTGTATCTCCGGAGTGACGGGGATCCCAACAGCTGACCCTATTGGAAGTTGAATTGAGCCTAACTGGGAAGAACTGGCATAAACACCCCATTGTGACTGGTCCAGATGCCCAGTGCATCCTAGGCATAGACTGTCTCAGGAATGGGTACTTTAAAGACCCAAAAGGGTACTGGTGGGCCTTTGATATAGCTGCCCTGGAGGAAATTGAACAATTTTCCACTTTACCCGGCCTCTCAGAGGACCCTTCAGTGGTGGGGCTGTTGAAGGTTGAAGAGCAGTGAGTGCCAACTGCTATCAAGGTGGTGCACCGGCAGCAGTACTGTACCAACCGAGACTCCCTGGTCCCCATCCATCAGCTGATCCATCAACTAGAGAGCCAGAAGGTGATTAGCAAAACTCATTCACCCTTCAACAGCCCTATATGGCCAGTGAGAAAGTCTAACGGTGAATGGAGACTAACCATGGACTACCATGGCCCAAATGAAGTTATGCCAGCAATGAGTGCTGCAGTGCCAGACATGCTAGAGCTCCAATATGAACTGGAGTCGAAGGCAGCCAAGTGGTATGCCACGATCAACATTGCTAATGTGTTTTTCTCCTTTCCGATATCACCAAAGTGCAGGCCACAGTTTGTGTTCACTTGGTGGGGCATCCAGTATACCTGGAATTGATTGCCCCAGGGGTGAAACCAGAGCTCCACCATTTGCCATGGACTGGTCCATACTGCACTGGAGAAAGGTGGGGCTCCAGAACACCTGCAGTACATTGATGACATCGTTGTATGGGGGGACACAGCTGAAGAAGTCTTTGAAAAAGGAAAGAAGATAATTGGAATCCTCCTGAAAGCTGGTTTCACCATCAAACGAAGTAAAGTTAAGGGGCCTGCAAAGGAGATTCAGTTCCTAGGAATAAAATGGGAAGATGGGCATCGCCACATCCCAATGGAGGTGATAAACAAGATAGCAGCCATGGCCCCACCAACTAGTAAAAAGGAGACTCAGTCTTTCCTGGGAGCTGTGGGGTTCTGGAGGATGCACATCCCAAACTACAGACTGATTGTGAGCCCTCTCTACCACGTGACCCGTAAGAAGAAAGATTTTGAATGGGGCCCTGATCAACAGCAAGTTTTTGAACAAATTAAACGGGAGATTGCTCAGGCAGTAGCCCTCAGGCCAGTCCAGGCAGGACTAGAGGTTAAAAACATGCTCTACATCACAGCTGGGGAGAATGGTCCTACCTGGAGCCTCTGGCAGAAAACACCTGGGGAAACTCGAGGCCGACCTCTAGGCTTTTGGAGCCGGGGATACAAAGGCTCCAAAGCTAACTGTACACCAACTGAAAAGGAGATACTGGCAGCATACGAAGGAGTTCAAGCTGCCTCACAAGTGGTCGGCACTGAAACACAGCTCCTTCTGGCACCCTGACTGCTGGTGCTGAGCTGGATTTTCAAAGGAAGGGCTTCCTCTACACATCGTGCAACAGATGCCACGTGGAGTAAATGGGTTGCACTGATAACCCAACGGGCTCGGACAGGGAAGCCCAGCCACCCAGGAGTATTGGAGGTGATCACAAACCGTCCAGAGAGCAAAGATTCTGGGATGTCACCAGAGCAGGACACGTACTGAGGAGGCCCCACCATATAATGAGCTGTCAGACGAGGAGAAGTGGAATGCCCTGTTCACTGATGGGTCTTGTCGCATTGTGGGAAAACTTTGACAATGGAAGGCTGCTGTGTGGAGTCCCACATGATGAGTCTCTGAAGCTGCTGAGGGGCAAGGTGAATTGAGCCAGTTTGCAGAGGTGAAAGCCACCCAGGTGGCTTTGGATATTGCTGAGCGAGAAAAGTGGCCAAAGCTCTGTCTCTACACTGACTCATGGATGGTGGCAAATGCCCTGTGGGGGTGGTTGCAGCAGTGGAAACAGAGCAACTGGCAACGCAGAGGTAAACCCATGTGGGCCGCTGAAGTATGGCAGGATATTGCAGCTCGGGGGGGGAACCTCGTCGTGAAAGTGCTCCATGTGGATGCCCACGTGCCCAAAAGTCGGGCCACTGATGAGCATCAAAACAACCAGCAGGTGGACCGGGCTGCTAAGATCAGAGTGGCTCTGGTGGATTTGGACTGGCAGTGTAAAGGTGAATTCCTCAGCAAGTTTGCTGATGACACCAAACTAGGAGAAATGGCTGACACACCAGAGGGTTGTGCTGCCATTCAACGAGACCTTGATAGGCTGGAGAGTTGGGCGGGGAAAAACTTAATGAAATTCAACAAGGGCAAGTGTAGAGTTTTGCATCTGGGGAAGAACAACCCCATGTACCAGTACAGGTTGGGGGCTGACCTGCTGGAGAGCAGTGTAGGGGAAAAGGACCTGGAGGTCCTGGTGGACAGCAGGGTGACCATGAGCCAGCAATGTGCCCTTGTGGCCAAGAAGGCCAATGGCATCCTGGGGTGTATTAGAAAGGGAGTGGTTAGTAGGTCAAGAGAGGTTCTCCTTCCCCTCTATTCTGCCTTGGTGAGGACACATCTGGAGTATTGTGTCCAGTTCTGGGCCCCCCAGTTCAAGAAGGACAGGGAACTGCTCGAGAGAGTCCAGTGTAGAGCCACAAAGATGATTAAGGGAGTGGAACATCTCCCTTATGAGGAAAGGCTGAGGGAGCTGGGTCTCTTTAGCTTGGAGAAGAGGAGACTGAGAGGTGACCTCATTAATGTTTATAAATATGTCAAGGGTGAGTGTCATGAGGATGGAGCCAAGCTGGAACATAGGAGGTTCCGCATAAATGTGAGGAAGAATTTCTTCACAGTGAGGGTAACAGAACACTGGAACAGGCTGCCCAGAGAGGTTGTGGAGTCTCCTTCTCTGGAGACATTCAAAACCCGCCTGGACATGTTCCTGTGTGACCTGACCTAGGTGTTCCTGCTCTGGCAGGGGGATTGGACTAGATGATCTTTTGAGGTCCCTTCCAATCCCTAACATTCTGTGATTCTGTGAATTGTTCATAGCCCGATGGGCCCATGAGACCTCGGGCCACCAAGGTAGAGATGCAACATACAGGTGGGCTCAAGATCGAGGGGTGGACCTCACCATTGACACCATTGCAAAGGTCATCCATGAATGTGAAACGTGTGCTGCAATCAAACAAGCCAAGAGGGTAAAGCCCCAGTGGAATGGAGAATGATGACTGAAATATAAATACGGAGAGGCCTGGCAGATTGACTACATCACACTGTGACAGACTCACCAAGGCAAGCGCCACATGCTCACAATGGTGAAAGCAACCGCTGGATGGCTTGAAATGTACCCAGTGCCCCATGCTACTGCCTGGAACACCGTCCTGGGCCTTGAGAAGCAAGTCCTGTGGCAACACGGCACTCCAGAGAGAATTGAGTTGGACAATGGGACTCACTTCCAAAACAACCTCATAGACACCTGGGCAGAAGAACACAGCATCGAGTGGGTCTGCCACATCCCCTACCACGCACCAGCCTCTGGAAAAATTGAACGCTATAGTGGACTGCTAAAAACTACACTGAAAGCAATAGGAGGTGGAACTTTCAAACACTGGGACACACATCTGGCAAAGGCCACCTGGTTAGTCAACACAAGAGGATCTGCCAATTGAGCTGGCCTGGCTCACTAGAAACTTCCATGTACAGTAGATGGGGATAAAGTCCCTGTAGTGCGCATGGGGGATGTATTGGGAAAAACGGTCTGGGTTAGTCCTGCGCCAGGCAAAGGCAAACCCATCCATGGGATTGCTTTTGCTCAAGGACCTGGCTGCACCTGGTGGGTGATGCAGAAGGATGGAGAGGTCCAATGTGTACCACAAGGGGACTTGATTTTGGGTGAGAATATACTGTGAACTATATTGTATTTTTGTTAATTGTTTTTTTTTAATTTTTTTCTGATTGTTAAATGGCTGCTGGGCATGACGTAGATGGTATAGAATAAGGGGTGGATTATGTCCTGGTTTGGCTAGGATAGGGTTAGTTTTCCCCAGCAGTTGGGAGGGAGCTACAGCCAGGCTGTTCCATACCATGCTGACGTCATGTTTGGGTGCCCAGGAGCGGCTTTTGACTGTATCTGTACCTCGTGTACCTCATGCTGTGTCCGTGCGGTATATCTCTTGTTCTGTGCATTATCACTGTTGTTATTGTTGTTGTTCAGTTTGTTGTTACACTGTTATATTAAATCTTCTTTATCTCAACCCCAGGGTTTGTATTTTACTCCCTGTCCCGTCCCTGTCCAAGGGTGGGGGAGGGGCAGCGGCAATGTGGTCTTGGGTCCTGGCAGGTTTTTACCTTCTGTAGTGCTTTCTGAGACACGGCTGTTATTTTGGTTAAATGAATCCCTTCAGGGACCTACTTCACAGAAAACATATAGTGTCATTTCTTATGATATGTGCAATGATATTCAGATTAAATTCTGAATTTCCAGTGATCAATACTTGCAAAACCAGAGCTGAGAATATGAACATGGAATCAAACCCACTTTAGCTATACTTTCATCTCAAGTACCTTATGAATTACATTTTATAGAATCTTCTGCCTCTAATCCCTTTCTAATACTTAGAGATATCTTCTTCCAGATTTAGACCACTGATCAGTCAATAGACAGGCACTATTGTGACACTTTTTCCTTCTTGTTTTATTTGAAGCTCTACTTTTTCTTCCTTTACCTGCCTTCTCTTACTATTTAGACTTGCTTTCAGACTGCCTCTTTCTACAATGGCTTTTAAGTACTGTGAAGCTGTGGCATTAGGGTTATATGCTGCTACTAGGTGAATATATCAAACTACACAATTGTATGGACATTGACACTCAATGAATAGAAGCCATCTCTCAAAATAAATATACTTCCTCTCAGCTCATGACCTTATTCCAGGACCTGGAGAGAAAGAGGTTTCTTCACAGAGTCATCTTGCTTTTCCCAGGCAACTATTTTGGAAGAGACAAATTATATAGAGTATAACTAGTCCTGCTTAACTTTGGAAATGTCAAATGTAAACATCTACGTGCAAATTAATTGCTCTCAACTACCTTACCAGTCAGAGAAGAAACAATTATGGCATCTTTCTGTTGATATTTCAGATCATAGAATCATTTAGGTTGGAAAAGACCCTTAGGGTTCTCAAGTCCAATTGTTAACCTAACACTACCACGTCCACCACTGAACCATGTCCCATCTACATCTCTTTTAAATACTTCCAGGTATGGTGACCCAACCACTTCCCTGGGAAGCCTGGGAGGGTACTTGGGAGAAGAGACCAGCACCCACCTTATTACAGCCTCCTTTCATGTAGTTGTGCAGAGTAATAAGGAGGTCTCCTGAACCTCCTTTTCTCCAGACTAAACTCCAGCTCCCTCAGCCAGTTCTCATAAGACTTGTTCTCTAGAGCCTTCACCAGCTGATATGTATTTAAAAATTAGAAGAAACTCATTGTAAAGGCTTATTTCTTGTCAGTGACCACTTTTATAACTTACATTGATCAGCTCTGTGAGCTATGATTGCAGACATTTGTCAGAGAAATCCTGTCTAAGATGATTATTTCTGCCTTGAAGTGCCAGGTGGCTAATTTGGGTTCAAATTGCAACATTTCAGATATTTCATTGAATTGAGATGTACTCCACTGAGTGTGGGTATGTGCTATTTGGACTGTTACTAATGAGGGAGATACAGACCCCACATTCTGTTGGCTAATATGTATGTAAACACCATGGTGGAGATACAGCTTAATTAATTCCTGGCTGGCATTGACATTCTGTTTACATCTTGTCTCTGATCCTATTTAGTTCCACTTTCATAAAACTGTTCCTTTTGGAATACCAGCACACTGACTATTTTATTATTATGTTTGCACAGAAGAAATGTGCAGTTGCGGCTGCTCACACATAGCTTTTAATACTGAAGTCAACCCATTTTCATCTGTAAAAGTTACATCCAATAAGAAATTCTCTTAAGCTGAATACAAGAATCCAAGTTAGGAAATTTTAGCATATATTATGCCAAACACATTTGAGTACCGACAGCTGAAAACTAGCACATATGTCACTTAGGCACCTTGATAATGTCCTTTCCTGGGGATAGGTTTTTTCAACTTGACTGGTTTTAATTTTTTGTTTGTTTGTTTTTACTGGGGATATTTTCTTTTCCAAGCTGATTTAGAAAATCAGTCTTTTGTTTTTTCTTTCCTCATTTTATTAAGTTGTTTAAGGAATGTATCTACAAATCAAAATAATTGAAAAAACTTTTACAAAATAAACTGTGACAAACCAAGAAGTTCTTTAGGTTTGCTCAAATTTATCACACAATAAACTGACAAGTTCAAAAAATTATTCCTGAGTTCAGGAACATCAAGAGTAAGAAAATAATGGAATTAATTATTGATTAAGATTTATAATTTGATAAGCTTGATCATGAATAACCCTTGCTTTCTTTTTTCATTTTTCATTAATTTTTATTTTACTTTTTGTTCCCTATAGTTTGAGGCATTTATTACAATAGTAAGACCATTTTTAACATAGGTTCTTCAGTTAGCTGTCTTAAATTATTTTGGCCATTTTTAATCCACATTTTTTAACCGTTTTTAACCCACATTTTTAGATATTATTCTTTTATATCTGAGGCAGCTGTAACAATACTTGGTATGATTGTGTTAGGAACACTGCCAAAGCATCTTCTAAATCAAACACACTTTTCATTAGCATTTCCTTGTAGAGAAAAAAAATAAAATTAAATCTTCTGCTGAAATTGCTTGGAGTCTTGTCCTCTTAGGCTGACATCAATACAGGATTATACTTTTCCTCAAGTAATCTTTCAGTACAGAGAGTTAGAAGGCAGAAGAATATGGATTCAAGCTATAGTTAGCAGAGATTTAAAGCACACAAGCATTGTTCAAAGATAGGAAAAGTTTGAGATCACTCAAAAAAAATCTGTGCAATCTGTTAAGAGGGATCTCACTGCTCATGATACTGGTGGCCATTCTTAGGCCAGAAATCTTTCTTCTGGTCTTAAACTGTTCTTAATTTTTTTTTTCTCTGAAAGGGATAATTCCTGCATTTTGTGTCTTTGCCCTTATGTTCAATTAAGGAATTTTGTAAATTGCCTCAATTATGTCACTAGGTAGACAATAAGTTTTACTTATCAATATGGTGCTGGCTGAAATGTATTCACCCAGTCAGATGGATCTTCAAAGAAAGAAGATAAATTTTCATCTCTTTTTAGGGAGGCTGTCTGAACAGACTGGTTATGATGCTAATTGTAAAGGTCACAGTGAAGTTTATATTAAAATGGGACATTCATAAACTATATTTCTTAATTTGGTGCAAGCACTTCAAATAAGTGAAAATTATGCTGATTGTGAATGACTAATTCTGTTGTTCATGAGCCACACTTATAGAACTGATGAATCAGTATTGAACATTTTAAATGTTTCACTATGTCTTGTGTTGCATTTTGCTATTAATATGGCGATCTTCCTACCCTTTTTTTTCCTTTTACTAGGGGGTGAAATTGCTTCTAATTTCAGACCCTTTCAATCAGTTTACGAACCTGACATTATTTTGTGATTCTAAAATATTTGTAACATTACTATACATCATATCATCAGCTCTAATATATTCATTGTGATCCCTGTTTTCAGTAATTAGAACATTCTAAACTTATTCCATTTTGTGGTCACTATTTACAGTGATCACACTGTCCTTTGTTAAACATTGTTTTGATTCTTTTTTAGCATAACTTCACCTAGAATGGCAATTTGTCATTCTTAGCTTAGTGGTTACCTTTACGTGTCAGATTAAACTGTATAGATTCTTCATTTTATCTTACCATTGCAGCTCAAGGAACTACTTTTTAAGTTTGTGACTGATTTCCAAATCTCGTCTCAATACAGTTTGGTGTGTCATGGAATAGAATCAAAGAATTACCATGACTGGAAAGGACCTCCAGGATCATCAAGTCCAACCTTTATCCCATCATATTCCTAACCATTAGACCATTAGACCATGGCCTCCAGTGCTTCATCCACTCGTTTTTTGAACACTTCCAGGGACAGCAACTTCACCACCTCCCTGGGCAGCCTGTTCCAGTGCCTAACCACCCTCTCAGGAAAAAACTTCTTCCTAATATCCAACCTAAACTTCCCTTGATGTAACTTGAGGCCATTTCCTCTCGTCCTGTCATTAGTAATTTGGGAGAAGAGACCAACACCAGCCTCACTACAACCTCCTTTTAGGTAGTTGTAGAGGGCAATGAGGTCTCCTCTCAGTCTCCTCCAGACTAAACAACCCCAGTTCCCTCAGCCGGTCTTCATAAGGCTTGTCTTCCAGACCTCTCACCAGCCTCTTTGCCCTTCTCTACCCTTCCTTGCCTCCCCCCTCGGGACTAGCTTCTGTTAATAGGCCCAACAATGCCTTGCCCATGACCCATAGATAACCTGCACCTGGACTATTCTTCTGTTAATGCGCCCATCAGTCCCTTACCCCATGACTCACCATCCCTTTGTGAGATGCTCCGGCCAGGGGGAGGGAGCCAAGCATTCCCACCGGGGATAAAATCTGGGGTTTGGAACAGCACGAGCAGCCTTACCCGCTGGGGATCCCAGAGGAGAAGGACTACACCGCCACCGGATTTTCGGAGGAGGACCAGACTTTCTTTTACAAGACCACCGCTTCAACAGGACCATTTCAAAGAGAACTGCAGCTACCACTACATCGGACTGCTACCAGCACCTTGCCCAGCAGGGTGCCAGGTTGTATCCCTGACTCTGTCAGGCTTTGAACCGGTTTCTCTGTATTATTGTTTCGTTATATATATATATTATTAAAAACTGTTATTCCCATTTCTTCATATCTTTGCCTGAAAGCCCCTTAATTTCAATTTTATAATAATTCGGAGGGAAGGTGGTTGTATTTTCCATTCCAAGGCTGGTTCCTGCCTTCCTTAGCAAACACCTGTCTTTCAAACCAAGACAGGTTTTAACCAGTGTTAAAACCAGTGTTAAAACCAGTGTTAAAACCAGTGTTAAAACCAGTGTGGACATCTGCTGCCTTCTATCCTGTACCCATGCATGAACTATAAGAGAATAAAAGTGCAAGCAAATCCATTTTGGTAAAAGTTCAGCTCAACCTTTAAACAGCCAAAACTCTGAATAGTTACACTGACCCTCAGATCTTTATTTTGTCGTCCTTTGATATGTAACTAAGGATATTCCCTCCTACCCACAGTCCTTCCTCCCAGCCTCACAGCTCTCCTATATAAGAAACATAAGATGCATAGGCTACAAAAGAAAAAAAACTGCTTTGGTGACCACCAAAACACCCCTGACTTTCTCAAAATCTTTATTAGGTCCCCACTTCAGATGTTTTTGAGTTATGAGACCGTTACGCACACACCACTACCAGACGTTTCTCTAGACTGAAGGCTGACAGCACTGGACAAGGACAGTCCTTTCTGGACACTTCACTCCTGGGTACAAATCTTAGAGACTTCCTTTAAGGACAGGAATACAAAGAGCTACAAAAAGATTTTTAAATCAAGCAAAGCCAATAAAAAGCAAACAAACAAAAAATGACAGGTAAACCTCTGAGGCACTAATGAGGAACAAAAGGTCTCCCGTTAAGTCCACTACCCCTCACAAAACAGACAAGGGGCTTAAAGAGATGCCTGCACAGAAACCATGGATGGAAGATATCCCTGACAACTCCAGTGCAAACGGCCAGTGTGGAAAAGGTAGCACTGACCCTGTTGTACACTGTCAGTGTATGACTTTCCAAATCTCTATTTTCTTCAGGCAGAATTCACCATTTTTTATTCCATACAAAGAAACTTTCTTTTAATCACAACAGTGACATAATTTAGGTCATGTTTGTTTCAAGTCTCAGCTACTGCTCCCTTGCTGGTCATCACAGTATTTATAAATCTATCTCATTTCAAAACTGCCTTGCTTGATGTTCCTGATCTAAAGCACAGTAGCTGCTGAATTGTGTACACAACTGATGTTTGCGTTGAGTTGTGTACACAACTAGTGTGTGCATTAAGCTCTGAACAAACAGAAAGAGATTAACCATTGACTGCTATTAAACAGTAGGGCAGATCATAATCACAGAATATCCACAGACACCAAAACAAACAGGTCTGTCTCCTCTGATCCCACCAGCTCATCTAGGTGACCAGCAAGAGAATGAATGAACCATGACACTCACTAGTTGAATTATTCCAGCTATGATGTCTATTGCAATTGATTCAAAATCATTGTTGCCCATTCTTTTGATATTTTTTGTTAAAAGTTATGATGCATTATTTGCTGTATTTACTAGTTTTATCCAAAGTCCTTTAATTACTTGAATTGACTGGAAAAAAGAAAAATTGACTGTGGTTTCAGCATTTTTGTTCTAGATTCAGAGCCAGCATTGGGTTACTTGTTTGGCTGTTTTTTTCTCCTTCCCAAGTAAATCAGGAGTAGAAATGCACCACCTATAACCTACCCTATTTGATTAAAAATATTAAGGCTTAATTCAGATATATTCCATACACATTTTCTGGGTCACTAGACTCTGTTTTGTTCTGCCTGTGTCTACTCTGCTCTAGCATCCAACTGCAACAAAGTACAAACCATGAATCAAAAAAAGAAAAGAAAAAAAATAAATAAATTTTATCCAAACACATGCAGTTGAGAAAATTGGTTTTGTTGCAATGAACTGTCATTTTTTTACTTAAAATATTTTACTTGAAAAAAAATCAAAACAAGCTGATAATCACATCTGTGATTAATATATTTTAGTGAAGATATTTATTAAACTGAGGTTTTACAGTAGAGAGAAAATGATTAGAAGAGAAATGGAATGACTCACTAATATTACTAACAATATATGTTTAAGACATTGCAAAACTTTGAAACCCAGCAAATGGAATTAGTATTTTATTTTCTAAAGAAAAAGAGAGGGGAAAATATTGACTCTATTATAAACTGTCAAGGTAACTCTTATAATCATTCAGAACAGAACTTCATAAAAATATTTCCCTTTCTCTGTGTTTCACGAAAAAAAGTTTGATTAAAATGAAAATTTTAAATAATAGTTTTAGATGCTGCTATGTTGTTGTGGGCATGTGCTTTGTTTCCTAAAATTGCAATAAACTGGTACATATAAAATAAAAAACAAAAAAACAGATACAACTCAAAACCCAAAACCAACACCAGAAAAAAAGTCTCTTCTTTCAAGTTTAGGGTCTGTCAACAGAAACCTTTGTGATCATCTGGAAAACATTTTCTTAATCAAATATATTTTCTTATTGCTGTGAACTACAACAGTGAACAGATAAAGAAAACTGTTTTGTGGAGGAAAAAAAAAAAAAGAGAAAACTAACATCAACAAAATGGAGTGAAACAGAGTAGAAAGTCAGCTGGGAAATGAATGTTGTTGTCAAGCTTCAAGGACATACTAGAAAAGATGGAAAGTCGAAAACAAAAATCAGCCATTCTGCTGTGGCAAACCAAGCTGAACATTCCACTTGATTGGTTTGCTGAAAGCCTGTTGTGGACAAATAAAGTGAAAGAACTAGACCTACGAAACATAAAGAGACTTGTCATCCTCCATTTATTACCATTGTCTCCTGAACTTTTAGAAGGGTCCAGATTAAGGTTTACCAAAAACTTTCCTTTTCTCCCAGGCTCATTACTCTGTCTCTCACTCTGCACTCTGTATAAATCCTTAGTCTGGGGATTTATATGCATTTTACACCGAATCAGAATAAACATTAGACATACAAATTTTCAACATGGTCGAACATGGTGTCTGTCTCCTAAGTTCTGCCTGAATAATGCTTAACCAACTCCATGCAAATACACTGGGTATTAACTTATTTGACAGAAAGCATTTATAAGAGTAAGTCTTGACACTAAAAAGTGAGTATTTGTGGGTAGTCTACAAATAATTCCTAGGGCTTTCTTTTAAAGGTGATTACTGCAAATTAAATAGTTTTTTAATATTCATGCTCTGTAGTGACTGGAGAGTATTAGGTTCTTTTTGAAGTGGAATATAAGTAACTATATTCAAGACAAAACATTTGCAAGCTGCTGTTAGGGGTATATCAGACTGCTGAGAGATAACTGTGGACATTTCTAAAGAAATGACACCCCCATTTCCAAAGAAATACAGTCATCCTTTTTTTGTTAATTATGAAAGGAAAAGAAAAAATCTATTCTAACAAAATGCATGTTATAAAAGGAACATTGAATTCTATTTAAATAAATAGGCACAATAGATACAATCATAACTGACCATATCTCCATCAGGTAATTTGTATTTTGCAATATTTTGCCTATTATAACAAAGACTCTTCGGTAATAAAATTCTGTCTTATTTATTAAATCTAATAGTGAATTGTATTTCAGTTACATATACTGTGAATTGAATTTTTCCAGTTTTCAAAAAAGACAAAGATATAAGGCAAACAATTCAAGGTTAAAGAAAAATTATAAAGGACAAAATTGAAGATGAACTATTTCCTTAATTTTTCCTTTTTAAGTACTATTCTAGAAATTACAAAACTGAAATTGAAAAGTTGTTTATAAAAAGGAAAAGAGAAATCACACTACAAAATTTGGTAAAATAATACCTCGAATTTATAAGAATAAAGTAAAAAAATAAAAGCAAACTTCTACTGAAGCCCAACTGTATTTTCCTTGGGAAAAAATGTGTATCTACACAGCTGTATTCTCTGACTCTTCTCAATTCTCCTTGAATACCTTTGTATGTCTTGAGTATGAGGTGCAGAAAATTAATATTGCGACACATCTGAACAAGTAAGACTTTTGTACGTATCTGTATCAGTGAAAATACATGTGAGTAATTAAAAATTTGCTTTGCCTTTTTTTTTTTTTTTTTTAAATGTTAATCCTATTATATGCTAAAGATCCAACTAGAATTTCAGGTCTGAAAATATTAATTTATACAGCTCTGATGAACCGATTGCTGGTAACTGTGTGGCTGACCCTTCAAGGTGTATGTTTTTAAATAAGTTTCAAGAAGTGGTTAATAATCCCTATGCATATTTATGTATTTTGCATGCAATTACATGTTTTCAAATCATACAGGGGGCATCTCTACATTTATCAACACATTTATAAACATGTGAGATTACATCAATTAGGGTCATTGTGTTTGTAGTGGGTGTGGTGGGGATGGGGTTAACTTCCTTCAGAGCATCCCATATGGTGCTGTGCTTCGCATTTGTAGCTAAAAAAGTGCTGATAACACACCAGCATTTCAGCTGTTGATGAACAGTGCTTGTGTAGTGTCAAGGCTTTCTTGAACTCCTCCCCGCCAAGCCAGCAGGGATTTGGCCAGAGGTTGAAAGGCGACATAGCCAAGATAGTTGACCCAAACAGACCCAAGTCATACAAAACCATACTGTATAACATTATGCTCAGCAATAGAAGCTCGAGGAAAGGGGGAATTTTCATAGTTATGGTATTTGTCTTCTCAAGTAATTGTTACATGTACTGAGGCCCAGCTTTCCTGGAAATAACTAAACATCTGCTCTGCTAATGGGAAGTAATGAATTAATTAATTCTTTTTGCTTGACTTGTACACGCAGACTTTGTTTTCTTTATTAAACTGTCATATCTATTCACAAGTCTTTTTGCCTTCTATCTATTTTTCTACTTAACCCATGGGAGAGGGGAGTGAGCAAGAGGCTGAGTGGGTGTTTGGCTGTCAGCTGGGTCAACTCACCACAGTGTCTAAGTAAAATTCTGATACCCTGTATCACGTAGTATAGATACACTCCTGAAGAAAACAGCCTCTACACTGGGATTGTTGCTCAGGCAAAATGTTCAAACCAACTTCATACATACAACTCATGTTCAACAAAAATAAGCATCAAAGTAAATAAATTGTATTTTATAGTATATCGCTTTATGATGAGTGCTGTAGTCTCATCTAAATTCCAAATCTATGATGTGATCTTGGTCAATCAAGTAGTTGGTGTTTACTCAGGTAAAAGACATATTCTCATCTGTCTAATGAGGATTATAAAGTACCTCATGAGGGGATCTGGTTATGGACTTTCAAAGTAATTAATATATTACCAAATCAATTCCCTCAATAGGGGTTCCCAGGGAATTAATTTAGTCCTATAGCCTCAATTAACCAATGCACTTAAGCACATGCTTCATTTTAAGTCTCAGTAACTTGAATAATATTAGCCATTTGAGTATTCTGGCTGACTAGAATGTGATTAACTATATTTAAAGGCTTTGGTAAACTGATATCTCTCCAAGAGCAGGTGTTAATTGCTGACCCCTCCTGGCAAATGTACTAGAAATATAGGTTGATGTTTCAGTCTCTTTTGATACAGTTCTGAGACAGAATTTGAATTAATGTTTTCTAAATTATTACCAGTCTTTCTATTTCCACTCTTCTTCCAGAAACGCTTCCATAATTAAAATGGAAAATTCAGAATTTCGCTGAAAACTGCTCACATACTATCCACACTTTAAAGAAAAGGTAATTATAAAACAGCATGTGTCTTTGTCTAGACCACACATTTCTGTGTCTTTACTGTGGGATTTATTTATTTTTTTTTGTAAAAAGATGTATTCCACTGTGTTTGAAAGCACATAACATACTAGAATTGGTATAAATTAATTATATTAATTATACTTGTTATCAGCTGCCCATTTAGGCACATCCATTATAAGCAATTCCTTTTAAATATGACTTATTGCCATTTCCTTTCCTCCTATCTGTTCCATGGCTCCAAATATTTTTGGTACAATTGTCTGTGGATCTTCTGTCTTAATTTCCCTCCTCTTTTCTATTGTCCTGTGGTTCAAGACAAACCTGCTCAACCTCATGTTCTCCTGACCCCTTGTCTCATGTCTCACACTGTTTTTCTCACTAACTTTGCTCCAGTTGCTTCAAGATCAGTTACGGAGACATTTACATGTAGCTACATGAATCCATCCATGGGGTGATTTATTCTACTGCCCACCAAGATGAATGGCTAATGTTAAAGAGAAATAATTAGAGTGATTGCTACATAGAAGAAAAATGGGTCTGTAACTCAAGGATCCTGACAGAGATTATAAAAGAGAGATCATGAGAGGGAGAGAGAGATATCATAGAAGGGCGCAGGGAGAGAGAGAGATTAATTCTGAAGAGACTTTCAACTCTCCACTTGGATTAGTGGTGAGTTTTTTATGGTCAATCCCCATCTAATCTCTGGCCTACCTTGTATGTATGTGTCCTTAACCTGTGTTTAGTATCCGAGTGAGTGTGCCAGAGACCTGGAAGTCCCCAAATTGATGTGATACTTCCATGTGTCACATGTTTTAATCATCCTTCTTACTTAAACAAATTCTGTCTCTCTGATCTAATTTCATGTTACTTTAGGTTTTAGCCTTCTTTAAAAAAAATAAAAAACCCCACACCACAAAATTTCACCGATTCATTCTGAAGTCTGTAAACTCTAAAGTAAAAAACATTATGGAAGATAAACTTAGTTGGATGTGGCAAGTTGAAGAGTGACAGGAGGCATGGTTTGCAAATCGCATTAATTTTTAATATTTATAAACTGAATTTTTACTGTTGTGGTGATGGGCAAGGTGATTCAAAACCAGAAACTATACAATTTGTTAAAACAAAACCAAAAACAAAACAAAGCAAACCCAAACAAACAAAAAAAACCCAAACCTTGTTAAGCTAATAACTTTGTGTTTATCAATATCTTCTTAAGAATTTAGCTTAAGATTATGGTAGAGTTCCAAAAGTCAAAAATAATTTTGAAAAGAAGGCACAGTGGGGCATATATGCATAAGTGCATAACACATCTCATTATTAGGACAGATATTAGAGTTTGGAAGTTCCACAAAAATTAAACTATTATTTGCTTCAGCCAGCATTTAAATAATGTTAAGACATCTGTTTGATTTTTAATAAATTTTTTAATTTAACGTTAATTTTAGTTCAATTGATTAATGGATCAATGAAACAAACAATGTTGATTAATAAAGAAAATTATAATTATATACTGTAGCCTAATAATGTTAATAATGTTAAAACCATGATCAGCAGACAACTGAAAATTTGGGAATTTGGTAACGCTTTTCTGAGTACTACAAAGGGATATATGACTAAGTTTATACATGTCACATAATGGTTTATGAATGTAATATTTCTAAAGGCACCTCAGCTCTGATGGAAATGTTTTATTTGATCATAGTTTAAAATGAATAAAACTATTGTTCCGTTGCAAAGCAAAACTAACTCAAGTCATGAAGCACAGAAATCGGAATATGTACTCATTGTAAAACTTTCTGACTTCATGATAGATGAATCTATTCCTGAATGCATTCACTGAATGAAACAATGTAATATCTCTGTTTAGTTTTTCTATAGAAAGTGCTACCTGAAGAACTCTAGACACCGTGCAACCACTCACTATTTTCCCTTAAATTTAATTTAATACGTAACACTAGGAGCTGACTTGCTGAAATAGCTTCTGCACTTGGAATATTATGTTTAGAAACGGAGTCCCTTATAATATTTTCCATATACAAAAGGGACCTTCTTCTGTCCTGAGTTCAGCATAAAGTTTGATTGAAACAAAAATGATTGACAGCAACTTATGAAAATATTGCAGAAGGTGCAAAGCAAAAGTGTTCAGAAATTTAAAGTGAATATTTTTATTTCATGGCATATGTGTGATTATATATGAGAAAACAAACTGGAAAGATAAAGGACTTTTCTCTGACTTTTAGTATTTTAATAGTTGTATTTGGTTATTTCTCACTAGCTAAGAAACTTGCATTGGGAATTGGGAGAAAAGGATGAGGAAACAGAGGTAGTTGTAATGGATCATAAAGCAAGTCTAATTAGATGAGTAGTCTGTCAAAGGTCATTGCTCATTTCTTTGGAGGGAGCAGGAAAAATACAAATCAAACAATGATAAGCACTCCTGTGATCAGAACCTATGAAATAAGATGTTTTTCCAAGTCCAAATCATTAAGAAGCTGACATGCATAGTGAAGAATGCAAGTGCATATCCCCTGCAAAAATATCCTTTAAAATAGTCCTTACAAAAATATTACGGAAATGCTTCTTCTCTTTTATCTTACTCATTATAAATGTTACAATAAATTCTACACCCCAATCTGTGCTGTGAGAAATTTTAAGTTATACTAGTTCTTAAGTGTGACTCAATTTATTATCATAGCACAGAATCAGCCTTACTCCCCACCGTTATCTTCTTTGCTGCAACAACTTTGTCCTTCACTGATCTATTTACTGAGCTGCTTCTGTATATGAAGTTAGTGGAAATCTTTGCAGTTCTTTTGTCTTGCTAAGCTCTTTTTCCAACTCAAAGTGGCAAAAATAACTTTGAAATACCTTAAGGAACAATCAATAGCTAGGAACAATGAATAGCTAGGGCACATTCAAAGAGGACAGGAAAAGGAAACTGAAGGCAGTGAGAAGGTAAGATCAAGACTAACGGCAATTAGATTCATTTAGGATATTTTGGAAGCACATCCTGGGGAAAGACATTGCAATGTTGCAACATACATTGTAATTTAAAAATTAGGCCTAATTTCTTTCCCCATAGGATAGTCAAGAAACATTACAGCTTTACTGGGAATAGTAAGATAATTTCTTTAATGAACTATGGTTATATAGGCATTATCATCGTGAAACAAGATAGTTATACACAAGAATACATGTGTTAAAACTGAGGAAAGGATCTCCAGAGTAAATGAAGCTTGTGCAAGTAAAGGGAAAATAGAGCCTGTGAGTTGTTAGTGTATGTAAATAATAATACATGATGATAAATGTTTGATAAATAATGCTTGCTTATACTCTTTTTCTTCCTAAGATACATCTATTTTATGACATGAATTAAGAGAATAAAAATATCAGGGGGAATTACAGACAAGATTTTTGCTCCATCCAGCATTACCACACACCAAAAAAAATGATGGGATTTCAGCCATGAAGCACATCATTGTTAAAATTCTTACAATTTGTATGAATCTGACACATTTTGAATATCTTCAGCTGTTCTAAAACCATGCTGTGGGCTATACCAGGGAAATATTGCCATGCCAGAATTTGACAAACATTCTCCTATGTGCCCTTATTATAAGTCTTTACTGTATTGGTAAGGTGAAGTAAATCACAGGTAAAGGTTTGGTTGTGCAGCGTCACACTTGTGTTAGAAAATGATAATGTTTTTCTCAGAGGTTAGTGACTAGGATCTGACCTAAGTAACCTCACTGAGAGCTTGAACTAGAAGTAAATGAACTTTAATGGACAAGTTTATTTTCCGCCAGCAATAAACTCTTCCATTGCTCTCTGCCTCTTTTATTTTGGTTCAGCCTCTTCTTCTATATGTTCCTTCTCCTTTCTTCTTTCTATTCCTATTATTGTGCCTTACTTTAATAAAATTTTGAGAATCCTTTTTTTTCGCAAGTGTTATTATGTTTTTTTCCTTTCATCTTTAGTGTCATCTCTATGGAGGAGCAAATTCATTATGTGTGAGATACACTCTCAGCAATATCAGTCTCGCAAATGCAATATTCCAACTTAATAATCACCTTCCTTCTGCTCAGCAAGAAGTATCAGCTGAGTGTAACAGCTTACTCTGGACTAGATCTTGGCATTCAGTCTCACATCCTGTATCAGATTATGTATCTGTGTTTATTATGTACGTATGTGTACATGTATGTATTATATATATGCTCACATAAGAATTGCATCAGTTTTATTCTGAATCACACTACACTACTAGCTTTTTTTCCCATTCTTTCCTAAAACCATTTCTGAGATTGCTTTTGACTGTTCCTTATTTATTGCTAAGAAATTGTGAACGTCAGCCCTTCACGTCCCCAGTGTCTTCCTTATTTTTCAGAAAAAACCTCTGTTGTATTAAAATTCAAAAGCATCACACAGCTTATAAGCATATCAGCATAGCAAATATCGTATTTTTATCACGTTCCCTCAGTGCTCAGAGCACTTAATTAGTTGTGATTTCTCGGAGCATGTATATCTGAGTTAAAAGTTCTGTGTTACTACCGTCAAAATAGAACTTGTTCATCCTGAGTAAGATCAGAAATAATATTATTAGTTTTAAGTGGTTATCTATATGGGTAATATAAAGCAAGACATGAAAGGGCAGAAAAATAGACTGTTTTAAGGTTCTATAAAGCTATATATTTAGAAGACTGATTGAGAAGCACAGAAAAACTGAGGTGTAAAGCCAGATGTTTTATGATGTAGGTATCCATATGATAATGTAAATATGTGTTTGATTTTTAAACCAGATTAATTTATTTTATGATGCTTAATTATGTAACACACATCATCAAGATCCTTAACACAAGGACATTAATAACAGACTATTGGCTGAGCTTAGTAAGGCCCTGTCACGGAGGCACCCACAGAATCTGCAGAGCAGCTCCTCAAATACTCTGACAATCCAAGCCAACCCCGAGCCCAGGTGCCAGGCGGAGGCGCCCACAAACAGACAGGGGGTTACTCAAAAATATTTATTCTGAACAAAACTACTTAACGCTCCAACAGACCTAAAGTAAAACACAAGTTTGGATGTCAGTCAGGAATATATCACTACATAAATGGGTTAACTCATGTCAGAAAGACGACTCAAAAAGGTGCACCTGCACTCAAGAGGGGGGTAAATCTCCCACCCAAGGGTACCCAAAACATACAATCACACACCCACAGGGGCGAGGGCTCACTCAAGGATATCCAGAAGAAATATTCACTTACCAAGGGGGGAATGGTGAAGGCTCTCAATCCCAGGGCAGCGTCCCGATCCAAGAGGAGCATCCCCAACTGCAGACCTGCTGCTCCAAGAAGGACCAACTCAAACCGGTTCTCCGGCAGGGCTCCATTTATACCCATGTGGAGTCTGATCTGTGGGCAGTTCTCATTAGCCAGGTGTCCTCCCTGCAGGGGACTGTTAACCTGGTGCCAGGCGAGGTTGTCCAGACAAAGCACCCTTAAAAGGTTGCTCAGGGGACCGTTTATCTAGACAAAGCACCATTAGAAGGTGGCTCTAGGATCCGGGGCGGGTGCATCTGCCACAGGCCTTTAAGAATACTCATGTAATTTAGAGCTCTTTGAATTTTGACCACAGTTGCATGTGAAAGAGTGTACATGTCATAAAGTAGGTACTTTTTTGTTTGTTTTTCTTCTCATTGCAAATGAGAAAGCTATGTTTAACAATTTTGGCATTTGTTGTGGTTACAGAACAGACCACAGAAGCTGAAAATGTCAAAATGAAAGAATAACTAAAAATGGCTTTTGGCATTAATAGTTGGTTGAAAAAGAATCTCTTTTTTTGAAGGGAGAGGAGAGCTGATGTGTATTTCATACAGATTGCAGTTCTGAGTGGCAGAAACTTGTTGATATTTAGTAACAGAAAATATAACAAAAACAAAATTCCACTCATCAGAAATTATTTGGTTTGGACCTCAAGAAACAAGAAACATTTGGTATGAGATTTTGATCCACTTAGGAAACATAATCCACTTAAGGAGACACTTCTTTACTGTGAGGATAACAGAGCACTGGAACAGGCTGCCCAGAGAGGTTGTGGAGTCTCCGTCTCTAGAGACATTTAAAACCTGTCTGGACATGTTCCTGTGTGATCTACTCTAGAATTCTGCTCTAGCAGGGGTGTTGGACTAGATGATCTCCAGAGGTCTCTTCCAACCCCTACCGCTCTGTCTGATTCTGTGTGTAATAAAGACCTTCTTCAATCCTCCTGCCCAAAACAAGTGGAAAATACATTTTTAAAAGTACAGCCAACTGATCAGAAATTAATTTATTGAGTTGCTTTCACTACTTATTTTAAGGTCATCATTAAGCATAACTAGCCACCTTTTTAAGGAACATTTTTGTGGATGTAGTTTCTGCAGTACTTATTAGCTAAATCTGGGACAGATTAAAGTCTAATGAGGAGGAACCAGATTGTACAGAGACTTTTTATATGCTAGTTAGGAGCTGCCAGGGTCATTTATATACTTTTTTATTAAAATGTGTTGCAAATCCATCTGGCAAATGCTGTTTGTAGTTTTATAGGGCCACAAAGACCTTCCAGCTTTTACTCTCAGTTACCTCATTTACAAAGTTGTTAGGTAACTCTTCTGTAAGGGCAAAGCTCTCTCTCTCTCTGTTTCTCTTTCCCTCTTGCCTTTTACTAGATGTTGAGATCAGAGGATTATTCTTACCAGGTATATATGGTGAGTTTTTTAATTTACAATACTACAAGAAAGCATAGTAATTTCATTTCTGTTGTTATCTGACCTTTTTTCAGTTGCAGTTAAAAACTGTATGTCATTCTGAAAGTATCTGGAAAAAACATGACCATAATAAAACCAAAGAGAACCAGTGGCAGAATTCACAGATACATACTTGACAGTTTGAAAAATGATAAAAATGAACTCAGCTGCTGTGTTTCAAATAGATTGAGTGGAAGCAATTAAGATGTTAGGGACAAAAGAGAGGAAGGTGATATAATAAGGGAAGAAACATTAAAGATTTTGCTAAGAGTTTTTGATGTCTATAGGAATAAAATCAACTTCATATTTCAGAATAGATAATAAGCTTAAATGAGCTATAATGATACAATATGCATTTCCCTTATCTGCTAAGTTCCCAATTTATTGTTGTTCTTTGAATTGTAATGTCTTTGCAGAACTGTAGAATTATTCAGGTTGGAAGGGACTCCTGGACATCTCTAGACAAACTATCAAAGCACTGTTTAAATTGAATTCAGATCAGGTCTCTTCAGGCTTTTGTCTAGTTGGGTGATGAAAACTTCCCAGGAGGAAGATTCCACAAAATCTTTGGGTATCCTGTTTCAGTGCTTAATTATCCCATCAGTGAATTATTTTTTTTTCTCCTTATATCCAGTTGGAAACTCGTATTTCAATTTATGATGTGTTGACGATTGTCTTGTTTGCATGCTGTACAACTTCAGTACAAAGTTCGGCTATACTTTCTTATGGCAACCTCCTCCTAGGTACTGGAAGTTAGGTATTTAGTCACCCTACAAAGCTTTCTCCACATTAATAATCCCGCTTCCCTCAATCTCTCTTCACACAGGTTGTGTGCTCCATCATCTGACCAGCTTGGCGGCCCTTTGCTGAACTCACTCAAGTTTATCAGTATCTTTCTGGTAATGGGTGGCCCAGAGCGGGTCTCCGTGTTCCAGATATCATCTACTGAGGGTAGAATAGAGGGGAGTAATAAATTCCCTTAATCTGTTGCTTGTGCTCCTGTCAGTCCCTAGACTGTGCTGATGCTCAGCAGTTTGTCTGCTCCTTGTGTAGTACTTTGTCTGTTGAATTACAGGAAGTTCCTATTGGACTATTTTTGTACCAAGTTTAGGATCCTCTGAAAGGCCCTCTGCCCTCCAGCATGTCAAGTACACCTCTCTCCCTGACCAGTCTAACATCATCTGCAACCTTGATGCAGGTATGTTCTGTCTCCTCCTCTAGGTCACTGATAAACAGTATAGATTACAAGACAGACCCTTGCTACCCTGCAGGACAGAGGAACTGCACTTATAAACAAATTCCATGTGGAATATGAAAAATGAACCATTATTCTTTGAGTTGGGCAATACATCCAGTTTCATTGCAGTTAGTAGCCCATCTACGCTTTTCCCATCTAGAATCATCTTGATTGTAATGTCAAAACTTGGATATAAGGATGCTGTGGGAGACTGTGACAAAAGTTCTGCTGTACTCAAGGCAGATGACGTCTGCTGCTCTTACCTTTGTAAATCCAAGATGACTACTCACAATCATTTTATTCTTCTTTTCCACAGGCCCAGGAATGGTTAGAAAGGATTTGTATCATGTATTTCTCAGGGACTGAAAGTGGACTAAATTGTAACTCTTGCCCTTTTTAAAAATGGCTTCAACCTTTGCCACACAACTTTTAGTAGTGTTTATTACAAGCATGAGTAAACAGCCAGGAGATACTTTTCATTTAATAAGTGAAAATAAGTTGGTATATGTTTTGCCAATTACTAGGCCTAGCACAAAGGATGTAGCCAGCAGTAGAACGAACCAGTAGTTAGTTTCTATTGTACACAACAAAGTCAGTATATGGGTGATCGCTGGGGGTACAAACAAGTCAATCAGATTACACATAACAGACAGCAACCCCAGCGATCCCAGGAACGATACAACACGGCCAACAATTGGCGGAACAAACAAAGCAACAAAGTCTCCCATGGCAGAGGTGGGAGACAGCCAAGCCAATAGACGGATAATATAGGAGAGAGGCAGCCACATATTGTTCTCACAGAGCCTGCATTCACAAGCACCAAACCTGACCGGGGCCCAGTTGCATGGAGAGTCAGGAGGTCCTTCCTCAACAGGGAAACTGCAAAGTGCATCCACCTCACAGATAGACACTCCACCCTTCCTGCAAGTGGTCCCAGCTTTTATGCCCAAAGCAGGACACCTGGCACTCATTTACCCAATGCAGGGCACCTGGGACTTGTTTACCCAAGGACTTTCCCCACAAGGTCGGCTGTGCCTTGTAGGGAAAGCCAAAAGGTAAACTTATCCTCTCCTTTTGAAGGACTGTGGGAATCACCCATATGTCAATCTTAATTCAGGGCTCAGGGTTCAAACCCCAGCACTTCAGCATAGTAAATTAATATTCCTAATTTCTTATTAAGCCAACTAATAAAGCTGGAAAATAACAGAAAAACTCCAGGTTTGTTTATTTAAAAGTTTGTCTGATCATATGAGCTGTTCCGAAGTTATTACTTCTTCCTGTAAAAATTATGCAGAAAGAGTTCCAAAATTTTAGATTATAAAAAACCCAATCTGTGCGTCAGCCATATGGCATTTTTATAAATTAAATGGTTTGTTAAATGGTTTGTTTCAGTGATTACATATGTGAAATAAAGGTATGTAACTGAATTTAAGTACCTTATAAAACATCTCTTCTTGTTTTACTTTCTTTGAAAATTATTTCTGTTTGAAACATTATTCCTACTAGATTTTATACATACAGAATGTTGGCAGCACTAGAACACAAACTTTGTCTGACTGATAAGGTATGAATAACAGGAAAATATGAAGCAGTTGGACTATGCTCTCAAACAAATTTAAAATTTTTACATTTGTCAGTGATAACTTTATTCCCATTGTCCCCTCTGAAACTGTGAAATCTTATTCTCAGCTATATCTGCCATTAGTAGAAGACTACAATGAGCTTTTTCTAAGAACATCAGCAGATAAAATATTCAGAATGCTTTTTGCTATACCCACTTACTTATGTAAACAAGTAAAGCCTACTCATTTAACAGACAGTTTCATATATCTCAGACGTTTGAGATAAATGAATTAGTTCTGCTAAGGGATAAGTATCTGAATTCTATCCACCTCAATATCATGTCATGTAATTGCAATTTAAATGACTCAAATCCTTTGTAAATAAATCAATATACGATTGTACATCTCTGACTCTATGGCTCCATGTTATTTTCCCCTTGCAAGAAAACAGGATATTTCATTATCTTGCTGTTTATGCTAAGGAGAGTAAAAGAATAATAAATAAAAAAGGTAGTAACTGTAAGTTAGAAACATCTAAGTGAAAGGAAATAGCTTGTAATGCTAGGAGTCCTGAAACCAGCAAAACAAATCTTGTGATTTGGAGTCTGCTGACATATATAGTCATATATATAGTCGTATATACCTATATATACCTGGCCAGCAAGATGACTACCAAATGAGCTGATAAGTATGGCCTCCTCAGAGGCAGAGGAGTGTGGTAGACCCTGTCAATATTACAGAACATTTCTTATAAATGATTTAAAGGTGATCAAAATAATCTTAAAGTAGCTATCTAGGAGTTAGATATTTCCTACAAATACTGTGGATACTGAATTATATATCTACCCTAGCTGCCCTGGAGAAGCTCTGAATAAGAAAGATAACTTCCTCCTCCACAGTATAACCCTCCATCTGTAGCTGTTAGCTCCTCCAGTGAGCTTTTCTGCCCTTGCAAGGGCTTTAGTGGTCCATGTGCTCAGGATTCAGGCCCAGCTCTGGTATGGTTAAGCTGTGTAACCTTGCTCAGGCTGCTGAAAAAGAGATCTGAGAGAAGTCTACAGAGAGATAAGAGAGGTAAAAATTACAGAGGGAGGCAGGATATTTTTGAGATAAGGCTATTAGTAGCTCAGGAAACCAAGGTAGGTATAAGATCCTACAGGAAGAATTAAAAAAAAAAATAAAATGAGGACATTTGCTGAATTGGTCAATGTGGTGCAGAGTTCATCTGGAGTAATTAGTTGAGCATCAGCTGTAGTATCACTGGAGCTGGCAGCAAATACAGTTCTTTGAGGGGGAGAGTCTTCTCCCAGGGTGCAGAGGCTCATCCTGACCCTGAGGATCCATCCTGCCTGCCCAATCATTACTCTGTGGGTGCTGCCTCTGGGCTGGTGAGTTCACAGGCTCCTAGCCTGACAGCTAAACACCAGTTGACTTTTGTCTGCCTGAGCCAAGAAAAAGCTGCTTTATACTTTGAAGGTGTATGTATATTGCTTGCAGAGTCTCTGTATGTCCAGTTAAAGATTTCTGAAGAAGCAAACTCAGAAGAGGATCAGTAATGGTGCCTGGCTGCTGCTAAATTATTCCTGAGCATCTAATTTTATCAAATTGGTCAACTGAATTGATGAATTAAAAGGAGGAGTTCATTCCAAAGGACAAAAAGCAGAAGAAATCCACATATCATTATATCTGGTACAAAATCAAGTTAAGGATATGGACTCAACATCTAGCTAAGAAAAGTTCAGTACTTAATATAATCTGGAACTGTTCCCATTGCCTCATTTTTCTCTTCAGGTTTGCAATCAAGTACTTTCTGTTTTAAATAAAAATTTGCAATAACTTTCTTGGCCTATCTGATATTAAATGTACATTTTGAAGAAGCAGAAAACTTGAGGTTTGTGCTTCATATGTGGACATATCCTGGCCATTCAGTTTCATTGCAAAGGCAATGCGATTACATGGGGCCTGCATGTGGCATTTCTAACCCCTAAAAATCCATTTTACTTCAAAATTGTAACTGCCTTTTAAAATGTCACATATGTAAGAATAATATCTCAAATAATATCTTAGAAAAACTGCTTCTGGGCTCGTTTTTATTAAAAAAATACCAGAAAAGGTGTGTATTCCATCAGTACTTTAAAATTCAGTTAAAACTGGAACTGTGGTCTGTGTTTTTTCTCAGGCATTGTATTTAGGTTCTCTGAAGAACTACTCAGATATCTTGGAAGAGACTCTGCAGATCCTCACTCTGTCTACATACTGAGCAGCCCACTGCTGTCAATTGTGTTCTGATGGCCTAATCTTTGGACTTGGCATTGGCAGATTTAGCATTACAGATTTTATCAGTTTCCCACAAGAAGTCTATGGCAGAGGACAGAATTTATATCAGTTTCTCAAAGTCCAACCTAACTTCCCTCTCTTTGTAACATTCCCCTTCTTTCTTATTACACAGTGCCTAGTCCAAGCAGGCACATTCCCTCTTAACATGGAACAAAGAAGCGTAGAGGTTGTTCAGAGGTTCTCTGGTTAACTTCGTCTAATTTAGTTCATACTCTATTATGTAATTAGAAGTAAATCTGGTATTTGTCATATAACAGAAGGCGTAGCACAGTATAAACAGTTTGCTTCAAGAACTCCAAGCATTTTTCTTTGATTTGAAAAATCAAACTGTTGTCAATGATACCCATTTCCTGTATACTGTCATTTCAATAATGCATGAAAACACTCACACTTTGAAATACTGAAATAAAGGCAGCTGCAAGCATCTTGCATGTCTGAAAAGTTTTATAGTTTGCTGCCTGCATATACAATAGTTACAGAATTTAAAATCTATATGAAAATGTTTTCTGTCCATTTAACATATTTTCAGATTGTGTATGCACAGACAAAACAAAAATAGCTTTCTGTCATAACTCCCCTAAAATTACATACTGGGTTTAAGTACGGCATTTTTCTGGAAGCTAATTTGCTAGCAGTATCCAAGGAAACTTTCATGCTGTCACAATTTTTTTCATATGAAATCACTGTGATTGCACTTGATTGGAACTCTCAAATGTTTTTAGAGATACTTTTAAGTGTATAAATTTTGCCCTTTCAAGCTGTCAGGCAATGGAGGTTTTTTCCATCTCTTCAGTTCTCCTGGGAATTATTTCTACAGTAATAAAATTCTACCTTTTCCCCAGACCTTGTAAATGATAGGTACACAAGCATGACACCAGGTTTGAAGTCAGACATCACAGTACTTGATTCATCTCTTGCTCAGTTCCATAGTCTGTAATGATACTGATGTTTTCTTCCCTTTCAGAAATCTGGTATGTGCTGTCATATTCACTTGCAATTAATACATGTCTGTTACAGTCCAATGACTTTAACAGTTGCAAACCTTCAAATATTTCTTCAGCTTCTCCTAACCAGGTGTTGCTATGGTATCTAGTCTGGCAGGGAAAAATAGCATAGTCTGCTCTTGACAACTGTGTTGATGAGTATTAGTGCTTTGTTATAACTCCAATAAATATACTCTTATTGCAAAAAAAACTGCATGAGAAATTTGATCATTCCGTTAGGGTTAGAAGACTGCACATAACTTGCTCATAATCCTATGAGTAATTTTACAGCTTTATACTCCTTGTTGATATTTTAAAACAGTGAGCAAACATCCATGGACAGAATACACACTTATCTAAAGCATCTGATATTCCAGTTAATTTTTAAAGACAAATTATAAATGAACATGAAAATTGATTAAAACAGCATGATAAATCCTCAGGGTCAAAATTCTAAATGGACTTGAATGAAAGTAAGCTTACTCCTACACTGGGGTAATACCAGCACTTCAGCAAGTAAACTGCTACAAGAAAGAAAATGTCCATCTAGAGATTGTTATTTAGTGACCAGTCCTTCTAAAAACGTGTGTGTAAGTCCAAGTGTTACTTTGATTAGGAAATATGCACAAATACAAATGAAGCATGTTATAAAAAACCTGAAGAGTCTTTGCATTTGAATGACAATCATTTAGATAAAAATGAAACTAGCCAGATTATTTTTTTTTTTCTGAATGGGATCTGGAGGAATATATACTTCCTGGGATATTTTTGAATTACACATCAGTTCATTACATCTATATTCTTATGGAAGCTTACCTGCAAGGGAAAAACTTCTAACTTTTTATCACATTGTACATTTTCTCAAAGTAATAAGATTCCTAAAAGTAATAAGATTCCTACTAGCCACCCAAATAAGCATTGAAAGTCTTTTCAGTAGAAGATGCCAATAATTAGACTGAGACAACACTAAAAATAAGATAACTGCTTTTCCTGAATATCATTGGATCAATTAAATGGCAATGAAAAGCAAAAGTGGACAGAAAAACATTAGCAGAGTATTGAAAATTAAGTCATGGAAATGTTAAGATTAAGCCTACTTCTCTAATGTATTTTAGAAATGTTCCTAGAAGATATTCTTCAGTATTATTTCAAATATTATAGTATAAAGATAATCTTTACTGTATTGCCAACTAAAATTTTTCTAGTAAAAAAATTTTTTGTCTTGAGCATAAGAAAACTTGCATCAAATATTACCAATAAGGAAAACAAAAGTGCATGTCTTTTTACACTATAGTCTAAATCACCTAGAAAAGAGAGGGCACTGTTGAGGTTATAAGGTGACTTGTTTTCAGTAACAAAAAATCCCAAAGAAACAGAAGGGAGAAAAATATAAACTAGGATATTGTATTACTATTCAATGGAGCCCTAATATACATTATACCACTCATGATTATCAGGCCAATTTTATATATGTACAAGAGGCTTTATTTACTGATCTGCATTTAGAAGGTATAGCTGTTGGATTACAAATGTGCTACTTGGTAAATAAGGACTTGGTTGTTAAGCACATGGAAGATTTGTATCTGAAAAAAAATTGCATCTACTGTCCAAAGCAAATGCATTTATTTCGATGTATTTAGAAGAGTGGCACATTTGAAAGATGACTCTGAGGTCATCTGATGATGTGAGGTTCTTGTTCAAATTACTGTCTTACATGACTTCAGTTAAATGAGTTAGGGCTAGAGGATGACAACTTAAATCTGCAACATTATCTGCATACCTTTAAACAATAAATTATCATCTGTTATAAACACTTCAACCAAATTTATGTCAATATATTAATTGTCATAGTTATTCGGACATATTACCGAATTTTTACTTCTTTATTGCTCATCTGATGAGTAATTTAAGATGTCATTGTGACTTTTAGTCACGGTTATATAAATTTTCAGAATTTTTTTTCTTCACATTTATCATTCATCATTTCTATTACTAGTGTAATTGTTGCATCCTTTGAGCTTTGTTAAAGAGATGCAAGCAAAAATTTAAGTATAATGTCTAGAGGAGAATATTTAAGAACAGACTGAATTTTACTCATTGACTAAAATAGTACTACTGACACATTTAAAACTCAGCACTTCTAGATTCACTGTTGAATCATCCTTTTGGAGAGCTGTACAGCCATAAAGGTTTATAGCTGGAGAGAAAGAAAATGCTATATAATATAGAGAAAACCTACATGAATGAAAACTGAACATGCTTGAAAACGACTCTTAGGTTGGAAAGTTGTCATAATCTGAAAAAAAACAAATATTTATGAAAGGTTATTTTCAAAGAAAGATTAGATATGTAATGCAAAATTTAAGTAGATGCTAAGAGCCTATCTTTGAGTTTATTCTTCTCCTTTCCCTGCTTTTCTTCTACTTTGGAGCCACCAAAACTCACCACATGCTTTATTTTGACCTGAACTTCATTATAAATTTTAAATCTTGCAACACTAACCATTCAGCCTGAACAATTTTTCATTTCATTTCTTCTGCAGTTAGATAGTGACTGATCAAGGGTAGGAGGAGTGAAGGAGAAAGCAGGTGGAGGATAAGCTTAAAAATTGAAAGGTTTGGAAATATCTGCCTAAAGCCAGTCTGAATTTCATTCCAGTGTAAAATTTTGAGTGCTCATGAGTTTCTGCAGAAGTTGTTATAATCATTGTCTTAGAAGCTGATCAGTTACTTTAATAGTTATCTGTGGATTTAAGAATATATCTTTAAGGACCAAGCTAGTAGAGTTAAAGTTTAATTTAAAAAACAGTAGTAGTGTAGCATAATCAGTTGTGACAGCCAGGACATAAAATTACTCCCATGTATATAACCAATAGGAAAATAATTTTAGAAAGGATATGTTAATTCAAGCAAATATTTATTTTTAGGTCTTAAGGCATCAGACTTTTTTTCAGGAGTCACACTTTACATATATTAAAAATAAAAGCAGGGAAATAATGGAAAACATGAAAAATATAAGGTGTACTTATTTTAAAATTCTCATAATTGACCTTTATTTTGCTCTAGCTTCTGCTTTTGTCTAGAAAACTGTTTGAAATCAGTTAAGACAGGGCTCTGCATCATTGTTCTCACTATTCTGACAATTATTTTAGACCTGGGGAATTACTGTAGCTGAAATCAAAAGTTAGTCCTAACCATCACGAAATTCCCTCCTATACCAGCGGTTCAGTACTAAACCAGAAAGGTCACAGCAATCTCTGTACTGACCTTTTTTTTATTTTTCTGTGACAGAAGTAGAAAAAAAGGTGTAGGTGGTTCCAAATTACTGGCATATAAATACTGGTATATAAAACAAAACAAAGAAATCTCCCTAGACTTAAATAATTTGAAATTACATGCGTTTATGTAGAAGGATTTTGGAACCATGGTAGTACAAATTGGATTGTTGTCTCTTCCAGTCAATAGTTGATGAAAGGATAATGTTTCTTTTCTATTGACATTTCTATGTATGTTGTACCTTGCTGAGCTCTGAATACTCTAAACCAACACGTATTTTCCTTGCTTTTGTACTGTAATAATTTCTGTAGATTTTGGGATGATATAAAATTCATAAGGCACTTGGGCCAGCTACTAATGGGGAAAATCTTCCTTTTTTATGACTTCATTGTGATTTTCTTTCTCTCATTTAAGTTTGTCAGGTGACTGTTTAGAAAGGTTGTATTCGAAAGAAAATTACTTGTTATACTTGACTAGAAGGTGTCCTGGTCCAGCTACCTGTCTTCATGGTCTTCTTCTTCTCCTGGCCTTAGTATATGGCTAACTTGAAACTGCTGAAGACCTTGATCACTATACCTGCATACCATGGCTGACCATGAACTAAAAGTGTCTTATCAACTTTGTTCTCACAGAACTGAGTGCTGCAGTCTTCTCAAAACTGCAGCTTTCCTGAACAGAAAATTGATTCTATAATTCTAGCCCAGCAAAACCAGGGCAATATACAAAATGTAGATCACTTCAGCATGTGGGCCCAGACACTCTGTTTTCCCAGCAGCTGTTCCTGGTGCCCAGTCTTCCCAGCTCCTGGCACTTGGACATATTAGACCCTGAGGCTGCAGCCTCACACCACTTCCTGATACAGACCCTCTCACTCATACACACACAGAGCTGGATGGAACCTCCTTGTTCCCCAGTAGCTGTCTCCCCTACAACAGCAACACTGGAAGTCAGGAGACCAGAGTTTAGCCTCTTCATGGATCTGCTTGGAAGAGTCCTGTGGAAAGAGGGCCCAAGAAAGTTGGCTGATATTCAAGGATCACGTCCTCCAAGCTAAGGAGCAGTCCAACCCAAAAAGCAGGAAGGCACAAAAAAATACCAGAAGGCTTGTGTGGATGAACAAGGAGCTTCCAATCAAGTTGAAATACAAAAAAATTATACAGAAGATGGAAACAGGGGCAGAATACCTGGTAAAAATACAGAGACAATGTCCAAGTATGCAAGCATAAAGAAAGCCAAAGTCCAGCTGGAATTGCATTTGGCAAGGGATGTCGAAGACAACAAGAAGGGCTTCTACAAATACATAGGTGACAAAAGGGAGGCTGATGAAAATGTGCAACTGTTGTTTAATGGGACTGGGGACATGATAATACAGGACATGGAAAAGGTTGAAGTCCTGAATGCATTCTTCGCCTCAGTCTTTACTACTAAGACTGGCCTTCAGGAATCCCAGAAACTGAGGGAAAAGGCTGGATCAAGAAACATGTACCCTTGGTGGAAGAAGATCATGTAAGGGAATACTTAAGTAAACAGGATGGACATAAATCCATGGGCCCTGATAAGATGCACCCACAAGTGCTGAGGGAGCTGGCTGATGTCATTACAAGGCCACTCTCAATAATCCTTGAACAATTAAGGAGAATGAGAGAGGTGCCTGAGGACTGGAGGAAAGTATATGTCACTCCTATCTTCAAGAAGGACAAACAGGAGGACTCAAGGGACTCCAGGCCAGTTAGACTCACCTTGATCCCTAGGAAGATGAAGAAGCAGCTAATCAAGACACATGAACAAGAAAATCATCAAGAGTAGCCATCATGGCTTCACCAAGGGGTAGTCATGCTTGACCAATTTAATAAACTTCTACAATCAAATGACTGGCCTGGTAGAGGAGGGAGAGCAGTGTGCATTGCCTACCTTGACTCCAGTAAGGTCTCTGACACTGTATCCCATAACATCCTCATGGAAAAGCTGTTGAAGTATGGGCTCGCTGAACAGACAGTAAGGTGAATTGAATCTCATCAATGCATATAAATATCTGAAGGGAAAGTGCAAAGAGGACAAGGCCAGGTTCTTTTCAGTGATGCCTAGTGACAGGACAAGAGGCAATGGACAGAAACTGAAACACAGGGGGTTCCCTCTGGACACCAGAAAACGCTTTTTCACTGTGAATGAGCACTGACAGATTGCCCAGTGAGGCTGTGGTGTCTCCATCCTTGGAGATATTCAAAAGCAACTGGATCTTGCTTGATCAGGTAGGGTGGACCAAATGACTTCCAAAGGTCCCTTCTAACCTCAACCATGCTGTGATTCCGTGAATGGAATTTATAAGAAGAAAGGAAAGACTGTGCTAATTGAGCACAGGGCATGGCCAGGTAAGCATGATGACAAGCAAACTCTTTACATGGGACCAGCCATTTTTATCCCCTTGTACTTAACTTTCCTGCTCTTGCTCCTTCATAAATCACCTAAATCCCTTTGTTTTCCTTGTTTTGGTTCCTGTCTTAAACATCCCATAATAGATCTCATGCAATCCCCAAATGCTCTTCCCCTGTGCCCCATAATGTGTCTAATATTCCTAGGCAGCAATCCCCCTCAATCCAAATGTTGCTAAATCATTAATTCATCTTGATCTGATTTACATCTGGACAATGGGGCTGAGGGTCTCCTCAGACATCTCTGTGAGGGGTCTGGATAGGGTGCCTGTTCCTCTGAGTCCTCAGTTTGGGTTTTCCATCTTCCTTTTTGCCCTTGTGCTTTTCTGGGTTTTTGGAATTGGACCTTAAATGGGTTGACAGCCCCTGTGATGGGACTGCAAGTAGCCGGTGCTCCTTCATGTGTCATTGTCTCTCTGTGTTCTTTTGTGAATGAGATTTTGTCACATAAACCTAACATAAAATATTTTACTTGATTGCATTTTGAGGAATAGAGATGCACTACTTTTCATAGTATTTCAAAGGCATTCAGTTACATGCACAAATTCTTTGTAGACAGGGTGACTGCATGTGTCCAATTTTCAGAAAGATAGATGGCAACGTGTATTTCAATTAAGAACAAAACAGAGCATTGCTGGAGAAATTTATATCACTGCTTAAATGCTACTGAATCTGAAAACAGGACTTTCACCTGCTGAGATAAATCAGCTTTACCATGTTTTTCTTTTTTCAATGTACTGCTTCTAGAAATGATCATGGCAGATACATAAAAAAGCAATGGGGAAAAAAAAAGGAGAAGGATCATGGGTAAAAAGAGATTACAAGAAAATTGAAGAAAATAATTAAAAATAACTGAGAACACAATAAAATAGAAAATAATGGGGAAAATGGAGATGGAACAGGTCTCATGGCTATCCGGACAGAGGTATCATTGCTGGCTATTGAGGTCTTACGGACTTGCTGCCCAAAACAAGCACTCTCCTGTTTGCTCTTTTAGGGGAGGGCTTCAATGACAGACCACCAGGTACCATACTGTGAGAATTTCCTCTTGAGAAATGAGACTGAAATAATTCAAGAGAAAATTCATTTAAACTAGGCAATATTTATTGATTCTTTCACTTGTTTGGGCAAAATGCAGTCTGAAAGACATTCTACTCGTACAACACCTTACCTAGTCTTCATAGTTCTGCTGACAACCAAGAGCAGACAGATCTTTGTTCCCTTCTGTAGTCTGCTGACTGGGGCTCATCTCAGTCTAACTGCAAATCCTGATTTACTTGCCCTGCATAACAGTCCCTAGCAGCTATTTCTAGCAGTTACAAGAAATAAGAATGCCAGAATGTTCTTTCAGTGAGAAACTTTGCTTGGTTTTAACTATTTACTGTTTTATCTTAAATCAGTAGGAGTTTAAGAGAGATCCCTTTGAAGTTTGTGCTTCATTTTCAGGGGAAGGAAATTTTGAATGGTTACTGACATCATGCCTTGTATTTTTCCTTCACTAATTTGTGGCCACGTCTTTTTATATTTTGTGGGGGGGAAAAAATATCAGATGAACAACAATAGATCTTCACTAACAAAATTTAAAGAGACAGTAGTGCAAATGGTCAATCCATGAAAGCAGGCTGCCTATTTCAGTTTACTGACAGCTCAAATGTCACTTTCTGGTTGGATGTGTATATCAAATAGTAGTTCATGTCTAAAAACATTGATAATTAATGCATTCTCATTGTCAGATAGAAAGCATAAAGCTCTCACACAAATAAGAGTTGCTGATCAGAATAAAAAAAGAAAATGAAAACAAACTAAAAAATTGCCCATCTTATTTAAAAAATTATCATTTCCAAAATGAACTTATATTTTTATCAACACAAAAAGACTGTTCTAAATTTCACTAAAGCCAATAGAAAAACTTCCACTGATTTCAATGAGCTTTAAAATGATTATTATTCTCTTGTGAAAATCTTAACAGTACCAGAAATTTGTGACAACTAAACATTAACTTAGCATTATAAAAATGAAAATATCTAATATATCTTCTCACAATGATAGATGAGAATTTTTTCCATTTTGGCTTATTTTATTTGTTCTATTCAGAGACATCACTATGGAAGAAATGTAAACTGTAATGTGTCCCAGGAAAGTAACTAAATAAATTATCATTATCTTAAGGTCGAGCTGTGAGAGTAGTTATTTATTTTTTTTCCCATTCTGATTGAAAAAAGTAATTATTCTACTCTCATTTTTCTTGAAAACAATAAATCAGACTGGACTGTTTGGCTTCACTGAAGCTGAGGCTATCATATTGGCCTAACTTCTTGTTGATGGCAGGAATCAAGACAGGGAAATCTAACACAAGCCACAAAGCAAAGACAAAATCTGAATCAAGGAAGAAACATGTTACAGATCCATAACAACTGATAGACAATTACAATGTAAATTATTTGATAGTTATATATATTTATAACAGAATTATAAGCTGTGCTAATGATGAAAAAAAATAAATTAGTCCACAGTTAAGTCTACAAAACATCCACATTTCTGGCAAAAGAGTGGCCATAAATGAACTGCTAACCTCTAACCCTTTTCCCCCCATCATCACTTGGTTTCTCCATGGTTATTCCCTCCTTTGGAGGTGTCATGACTAGTAAAAGGCACCCGACCTGTGAGTGTGTAAAGACCACAACAGTGGTTTTGCAGGACTCCCTAATACACAATGACACTGAGGTTTTATTTCCTAAACTTTTTTTATTACAGATTACTACAAATTACTATTAGTAAAGCAAGTATACTTGTGATTAATTAAAAAAGAAGCAAGTGTATATGTATCTTTCAATAGCAACTGCAATTAGTAATAGCAGCAATCAATAGCAGCAGAAAGTATATTTTTCAATATTGCATATTGTGAGATAATACTTATGATTAGCTACTTATATGCATGCCTAAACATATATATATATTATTCAAAGTAGTACACATACAGTGCTAATTGAACCACTTCCAGGAGTGGGGCCTCAGAATGACTCCCTGCAGTGTGTGAAATCAATGATGGACAAATTCTGACTTCAAAGATGATCTGTATCATGGATTCTGGAGTCAGAAACATATCTCCAGTGAAAGTCCAATCTGTCTAGGAAATCTCACAGACAAGTTGGTGTAGGGGGAGTCCTCAGAGAATGAGACACTTTATTTTGGGTAGAAAGCAAGTAATTTTTCTATCACAGAGACATAAAGGGATATAGGACACTACCACCTGGAGCAGCCAATAGATATTGCTAATTTGTATTTTTCACTTGAGGCAGGCAATAGATGAAGTTTTCTATTCTCTGAGATCAATTTTTATTTTTCCAGACTGTCTTTCTGTTCTTTCAGCTAGAACAGACAAAAACAGTTGTCAATTACCACTTTCTCAGAATGTTTGCCCCCCTTTCCAGACTGTTTTTCACCTTTCCAGATGATAACTTGCTGTTGCAGTTTCTTGTATTTCCTCTAAATGATGGTATCTCAGGATGTCTCTGTTTTTCAGGTACCCCGCTGCACTTCAAAGATGCCAGGTGTGCTTCTTAAGGAAGCTTCTAGTTCACAGGCCGGGTTCCCAGACTAGCAGCTCTCTAGCAGTTCCCAGGCTGGCAGGCATCTTCTGTCAGTGTTTTATCAGACATTTTCTGTCAATATTTTTCCCATTAAAACCAGGTCACCTTTACGGCTGCTCCCATCAGGAAGACCCTTCAATTATGTTAGGGACAGAATAATGCCTAAGATGACAGCCAGTCAGAAAAGTGGTCATAAATGGATACCTAGGGAAGACTCTGGTCTTTGAGGTCTTTGATCTTTGATCCCATAGTTCAGCACTCACAAGACTAGGAATTCCCCAGCACAGCTACCTGTAGTGTGAAGTATTTGTTTTTTCTTTCATAAATTAGGCTCCTGCTATCTTCATCTTAACAATCTTTGTTCCTGTAGTTGCAGAAATAGTGAAGATTTAATCTCTATCTATTCTTTTCCTGACATGTGTGATTTTATAGATCTCTGTCATAATCCTCCTCTGTTGCCTTTTTTCCAGACTGAAGACAGCCTTATGATAAGAATATTACACGAGTGTTTCTTACATGGAAGTGATTTCCGACCTTTGACCATCATAATCATATTTATCTGAATCTCTTCCAGTTCTCCTATACATTTTTTTGATATGCAGAACCAGAACTACTGGCTCTATTCAAGATATGAATAAACCAAGGGTATGTTAAACCGCATAATGATATTTTCCATTCTTTTTCGGTATTCCTTTCCTAATAATTCTGAAACTTTACTTTCTTTTTTTCCCACTATTGCATACTGAAGTGACAGTTTCATACAACTAAGATCTTAGTTCTCAGTAACAACAGCTACTTCAGAGACCATCATATTATTTTTGGAGTTAAGATTATTTATCAAAAATAAGTCACTTTATATTTGCTAGATATAATTCTATCCCCCAACCAGTCAGTCCTTAGTCTTTCTGCAGCTGATCAAAATCAGCTCACATCCCTAACTGTCATCAGCAATCTTTTCACTTCAAGTTTCACGTCATTTACTTGTTGAATGATAAAGATTGCAGCCCACCCTGCTGCAGAACTCAACTGGCAACCTTCTTTCTGCAAAAACTGACCATTTACTGAAATCCTGTTTTTTTTAACCAACTATTTCAGCAACAATTTACCATTATTCTTATGCCTTGGCTGGCTTCTTAGAAGCCTTTGGTGAGGAAAACTGCCAAAAACTGTTTGACAAACAAGGAAGACTATTAACCAGATTATCCTTAGTCACATACTTGGTGTCACATTCCAGAAAGCCCAAGACTTGAAAGGAAGGACTTCCTTTTATAATAGCCTTGTTCCTTTCCCCAGTCATATTTTATTTATACTACTACCTAGATATTTTTTTATTTATATTGTAGCAAAAATAAATTACACTGAACCACAAGCCAGTGGTACATAGCTAGCTCAGTTTTGCAGGAATACAGCCATTTTCACCATATATCTCACTGCATGTTCTCAAAAAAAAATTTAAAAAAATTTCAAAACAATATTATTAAAGTTGATCTAGAGATACAACTTGAAAACAAGCTAATTTATTAAGTCCAGACAGAGATAGGATGTAACTTGCTTGTCTATACAAAGACTGAACATCTCTGACAACTTTAAGCACTAATATGATCATATCAGCTACCAGTTATTTGAGAACAGGATGTTTTCTTTCATGACAGCCTTTGCCTCAGCATATTCTACTCTTAAAACCCTGTCTTGATTTTGCTTCAATGAGCTTTGCTTCTCAAAATGGCACAGGATGTGGCAAAACTATCTTGCACACAAATACACATCTGAAGACCACATTAATGTGATATAAATTTTGATTTTAAGTGTGCAAGTGTTATATTGTTGAAATCTAATATTCTTACAGTGATAACAAACAAAAAAATATTGGCTCATGAAGATTTATATTTACTTAGACATTTATATACATGACACTACCAAAATAAAATAAACTAAAATAAAATGAATCATTAATGTATTTGTTCTCACAATATTCCAGTGTGGTAAAAATTTCTATTAAAAATTCGAGACAGAAGAATGACAGCTACAGCACAATAAGTGGAAACTTAAGTAAAACTTATGTCAAACTCTTTAACCATATAAAAACTTTGCAAAGATTGTTTCATTGCCAGCTACCAGCTATCTTGGTCAGCTTTACTGTTGGATTTGTGTTTGCCATCAGAAACACTCTGTGTGTGTGTATTTCTTTTTCCCTTTTTTGCTATTGTTTTTTTAACAAGTCTGGCTGAAAAGCACAAATCAAAGTATGAGCTTATGGTCATCCTTGTAATATTCAATCTTATATGTCTGTGTCATTTTCAATTAGATCAGTTGGTCTTGGAGTCCCTGGTAGAAACATCTTACCCTGGAGCATGGTCAGACGGAATCTATATGCAGTTTAAGTTCATCGGTCCTCATACAGAATGCTGCCCAGGTCATAGATATCCTCCAGATGTTATCGGTTTGTGAAAGTTAGTCAGAGAACACAGTTGTCTTTACCGTCTACTTCTCCAAGCTCTTAAACAGAGTGTAGGCACTGCTTCAACACCTTTGCTTCGGCAATAACTTAGGCAATAGCAAAGGCAAAATCAGAAGCCACATACGAATTTACATTTTGTATTAGTACTTCTGTCATCCCAGTCTTCTAGATTACATAATTCTTCCTACAACAATTTCTTGTCCTCCATAGTATTGGTAATGTCTAGTAATTTTCTGTCATCTGCCAACCTCAAATCTCACTTACCTAGTTTGTATTCCTAGGACACTGATAAATACAAATAATAGTTGAGTAGTATTGCCCGAACAACAGTGAACTCCAAGGATCACAATTAAAGTTTGTGGATATCTACATTGCACAGTATCTCCTTTTGTAACATAAAACAATGAAGCCTTACTTGAATCATGTAAGTTAAAAATTAACATCTTCATTTCTGAACCAAGACTTCTCTCAGAGTGAGGAGACAGCAAGCCTTGTTGGGATAGTATTTAATCTTGTCTTTTCTTTTCAGTGTTTATCTGTGGTACTTCTTTAACAGAAATTATGCATCTTCCTAGAAAATGCAGTTCTCGACTAGGCAGTATTTTGCCGATGTGTGTGCTTTACAGTTCACTTAACCTTATTCTGACTAAGTTTGTCCCTTAGTGTTCTTGTGTTCAGTGACCTTACCTTCACAGGGTGTTGATGGGCTGCCTGTATTCTTCATAGTACACACATTTTGACAACACTGGTGATATTAATTGGTCTCTCAGGAGCTTTTCATAATAAATCTATCTCAATGGCAGTCAGGAAGAACATATAAGCTCTCTGCCTTCCTTATCTTCATTGTTCAGCAGAGCCACACAAAAGAGAAGGATGTGAGGCAACATGGCAAAAGTAGTATCAAATTTTTCCTCCCTCACACTTTACTTTTCAGAATATAAGAAAACAACAGCCATGATCAGAGAGGGTTGTACGACCTCTACAAGTCCCTTGCAACCTCTGGAAAAGAACCAAAAGTTCTTTGAGAACACATACAGTTCCTTCAAAGTACCACAACTAAACACTACTATATAGCGTGGGTCCAGTACCAAAGTATATTAAGCAACTTGTCATATTCCATGTTTAAAGGTGGGAACTATCACATCTGAGATCATCAATTTCTCTGAAATCACCTGGAGAAAGTGTTTGTTAAAGGAGGGGAGAATACTGAGATCTTGGTATAGGCAAACACTTGCATAGGGAATTAAATCTCACTTAAAGGATAAATCAGTATCATCTGGTGGTGATAGGAATCTCTGTTGCAAGTGTTCTTACAGTGGCATCTTTGGCTGAATTGACAGAGATTATTTGAGTCACTGTTTTTCTTGAATCACATTTTTGTTTAGTTTTTGTAGTCCAGCTAGCCATGGTCCTACGTGTCCATCACCACACATAAATAATTCATTAGTATTGGTGAATCTTAACTACATGTGGAACTTCTCTTAAATATCTTAACTACCTGCAAAAGGTTTGTGTGACATTTTCTGCAGAAACAACTTCTATTGACCATTTAAAATTGTCTTATCTATGCATAAACTGGTATGTCCTTTTCCTGCAGCAGGCATACTTTGGGGTATGCTGTCTAAGATGTCAATCAACACGTTAAAAAATATCAACTGGACTGGACATATCAGAAATTACCTTAGAGGAAATTTCTAGAAGTTTGGAATGAAATAAGTATTTCTTTATGGATATTTTGTGAAAAATTTTTTGTGAGTATTGTTATTGCTGGGCTGAAAGTATCATGCTTTTGAAGCTATGATCATATCATGCTTCTCTTCCTAAATTATATAAAGTTGATGAATCACTGATAAAATTTTGGGTCTATTTTGATAAAGTGAAATTTCAAAGTATTCATTTTAGAAGTGCAAATATTATAAGCATAGAATCTGACTTTCACTTTTGGCAAATAATGTGACTTTCTCTTCCACTTTACTTTTGGCTACAGTAGCTTGTACTTTCTGAAGGATGACAAAAGTTTGTGCAAGAAGATCACTTACACAGTGAAGTTAGTGCCAATCTATTATAAAATGTGCAAAAGTTGAAATAGAAAATGCTTGTGTTTTTCCCTTCAGAATCTTGCAAAGACATTTTTTGGATTAGGAAAAGCAAGAATTTTGAGTGTTGGTTGTGAATGAGTTGTCAGTGTTTAACCAAGTTCAGAGAACATTACTTTATGCTTGCTAATATAGGATATTATTCATTACTACTTTAGTGCATAGTTAAGTCTTTAATATATTATTATGCATAATAAGTGGATTCATAATGTAGAAATTATTAAAATGAGAATTAAAAGACAACATATTATAATGATGGCTATAGAATTTTTATGGTCCATCTTATCAAAGTTTACTTTAAACATTTATAATGTTTATAATACCTGATATTTATAGTGTCAGTGGTTAAACACATAATAATTATGAACTAATAGTGCTCCATATCCTATAATCTTCTGGCATAATGTAAGGGATACGTATGTGCAGTAAGTCTTTTCGAACAATCCTAAGAACATTTTCAAACTCCTCAGGAAGTCCCGATAATGCTGTAATGTTTCAGTTCTCTCTTGAAGAAAAAGAAAGCCTCGAATATTATAGGTGACTAGGTAAGGACTCAGATTTCTCTCTCTCTCTTTTTATTTTTTATATGATTGGTCACAATGAAGGGAATAGGTTCATGTGTGCCTGCATCTGTGTTGATATATTTTCAGATTCAATGTATAACTGTTCTTCAGGAGACTCTTTTAGCTTGCAAGTTTTAAACCTAAACAAGCAAAAGTAGACTTTAATAACTGTTATTCCATATTCAGATCTTCTTCAAGCAAATACTGACTAAAATATTTTATTATGATGGGAATTTTGGAAGTTTTGGGTTTGTGTTGGTTTTTTTTTTGGTAATTACCAACAGTAATTTAAGGCAGGCAACGCAGAAAATGGAGTACTGTTCTTTTTGTTTATATTCATATCTCATTGTCTTTCAACACAATATCATATGATCTAGGTTCTAGTTATATTTTCTGAGTGTTTTTTTATCATTCATATTTCATTTGAGGAGATTGTGGGTTTTTTCTACAACTTTACCTAAAAAAGTCTTAGTTTAATCATGTTTGCCTCAAGGAGCAAGAAGCTGAGATAGAACAGTAGGCATTAAAAGCCTCATTTGAACTCCTTTCAGTTCAGCAATCTTTACTTGTACTTTGTGAAGAATTTCAGGTGTAAATAGTGCAGTGACCATTGCTATACAGGAAGGCAATGAAGGTTTATTGTGAATCTTAGGCTGTGTTTTAGTTTGTCTTGATACTTCCCAAAAGCTCTACTACTGCTCTCTGAAGATGCAATAACATTTTTTAGAGAGGTTGTAGAATATTTATTATGTTTTCTGCTTAAGGAAGAAGCACATGTAGCTTTAGACTGCTGTCTTTTCAGTTTCCATGACCTAATCATTTTTTGCTTTACTAGTGTTAAGATTTTATTTTTATGTTTGTCTCTAGTAAGTATGGTCAAACACGTATGTACTCAGAAAGGTTATGAAAGGTCTGTCCTGCTCCCCAGTAACTTCAGTAAGTTTGTGCATTCGTACATCACTCAGTAGAGGTTGAGGTCATGTAGCTGCATCACTCTTACCATCTATAAGCATCAGAACTGCATTACCTTTCAGTCTCAGGATCTGAAGTTTTTTCACCTGACCTATTTTTCACCATAGCATAATGTTCTAATCGCTTCTGCTATACATCTCTGTTGATACATTCATGATTTAGAGCTAACATAGCCAGTAAAAGGGAGATTCATGTAAGTAGAATTCTTCTAGCAGCATGAAAATTACCTCTGATTTCCAAATTGATACCATAAGGTGTCTTTTTACAGAGATTTAGTGGGGAAAGGGAAGTTTAAATCCTAATTTCTATCTGATGATTCTGTGGTCAGGAGCAGATTTTGGGGTAAAAGCATAAATTACTAGTTTTCAGAGCAGTAAAAAAACTAATGACTGTTACAACACTGGGGGTAGTACCTTCTGATTCTAAAAAAATATAATAATCTGTTAACACTCCTAGCTTTTTGCATATAATAACTACTTGTAATTATAAAATAAGCTTAGGAAGGTTGGTTATCCTGAATGAAAATTAATTTTTGTGACTTCCTCTAATTTCTTAGTGACACAGAATATCACAGGGAGAGATACTAATGTATATCTAAGACCTCCCATGTCACTAGCGGGTAGGGTGGTGCTGGAGATGATACTTTCCAGGAGTGTCCATGTGTTTGTGAAAGAACAGGCATATGCTGGGAACACAGTAAAAAAGTAAGTGTGATGGGCAACTAAGTATCTTTCCATTAAAAAAAAAAAAAAAAAAGTGCTCTTTAGCTAAATAGGGCTCTATTTTAATAAGATGTCTTCTGTATTTACAGTAATTTCCACAGCTGCAAACATATAAATAACAGAAATATTTTCTCTTGAAGTTTCATTTCCACCTTTGTAAATTGACAATGTCAATAAAATATGCTATATGAGAAACCGAGGTCCTATCAAATTCAGTATTAATTTTATCATTTATCACAATGACAGTTGAATTACACCAAATAGAAAGGTATTTTCAAAGTAATGGAATTCTTATCCTCCCCCCCCTTTTTTTTTTTCCTGTTACATTGTGTGATATTGTTATGCATGCTTAAATGTTTGATGTATTCCACCAGATGGCTGGATGTATTGCAGCCAGGAGTACAAGGTTTTGTTTTGTACCTGTCTGTTTTCTAAACATTAAACATCTGCACTATAACAAGAATATGGTGGGGTACATCTGAAAAACCACTGTAAACTGCATAGCTCAGATATTTTTGTTACAGTTGCATTAAAATCCGTTTTAATTTGGGCATAACTTGAGTAATTTTTTAAACATAGAACAAGTACGCTTCTTTCAGGTATTTAAAGCCAATACAGTTGCTAGTTGGTAAGCTGTTTAAACAGGTACAAAACTAGAAATTACCAGTTTCAAATTATCTTCTGTACTCCTGTAACTCAAAGATGGCATTTATAAAATGAATCTTTAGTAGGAGAAGTACAAAAGCCATCTTGTTAAGAAAAGCAGCTACTGCATATGAATGGGAATATTATTCAACATAAAATCACTGGGCCTTTCAGCACATGAATATAATGTGCACGTGTAGCAGTCTTTCTGACACTATAAAGCTTCAATGGATCCATTACTGTCTTCTAGTTTACAATTTGTGCACTAACAGGTTTCATGATAGACAGAGCTATTACACATTCCATTGTGCCAATGTTATTACTTCAGAGAGAGAGAAATTAAACAAAAGATGCAAAACAGAAAAAAGGTATTAATATGTAACGGTTATTTAAAATATTACAATACATTTGGTATAATATTATATAATACGAGACAGTGACTCTGTCATTTGAATAAAGAATCAAACCAAAATAATAGTTCAGATTCAGTTCTTTATAATTGTGATTGAAAACATTGCTGCTGTAAATTAACTTGAGGGACAGCAGAAAAGTGACTTCCTAAACAGCATCATTTCAGAGAAAATGTCTGAAGACTAAGGAAGATCATTCATATCTTTTCCATATCTGATTCTTCTGAGCCCTTTCTGAGCCTTATTAGTGACAGAATTCTTCTGTCAGGAAACATACTTGATTTTAGTTTTATGGGGTTTTGTGGTTTTATTTAAGCAGACAGTAACATAAGTAAAAGTACACTTGGTAACAATTTGCTCGCTTTGAGGCCGTCATATTCAACTCTTGTTGATATCTACAGGGCAACTGAAGTAGATAAAGTATAAGACCTACAACCTTGTCTTTTTGGAAGGCAAGGCAGATCCATGTTAGTCTGTTTCCAACTATCTAAAATGCCATGCTGAAGTTAGAGGAACAAATTCTGACTCCATGCAACACATCAGAGAATTCCATGGTGTGAAAAGAGATGACTAATTTAATCTGCAATTCTTTCAAGAATCCCACCTGGCTTCTGTCTGTCACAGCAGGGTGGGCTTCTCTTCCATGTCTCATGCCATATCTTTTCAGAACTATGCAGAGGCCCTTCATGTTCCAGAGTCTATGAAACAGCTGCAAGCACCTGTTTCAACAAGTATACGTACAAAATGAAAAACTACTACGACGGCAGCGAACCAAACTCTTCATAAATAGGGCTAGAAGTCAAGAGGTTTTGTACAAATTGCTAATCTTTCAGTTTATCAAGGCCAAATTTGCAAGTCCAGGTAACTGACTCTATGGACTAAACACATTGAAGCTTTTTTCTGTATTCCTAGACTGTGGTAAGACGTGGGTTCCTCATAGTCTCAAAAGCTAGTTCAGTACCTGTATAAAGAAAGTATGATTCATTCAAAGAGTGCAAATTAATTTGTGTAGTCTACCATGTTTGCTGTCTCATACAGAGCAATAATCTTTAATGAATTATTACAGTACTCCATGGCACAAAGTACACTTCAAGGGATCAATTTCAGCACTTGAAGATCTGGATCATCTTACACATTTCCAAACTGAGCTATGCTTCCCATCACTTTGATGCATTTTAAAAACACATTTATTTACCAAGAGAAAATCTTTTCATATTTTGATCCTTTAATCGCTGTCAAAAGCAAGAAGCTGGCAAAACATCAGGACTGGCACATTTTTATGAGTTTTGCACAGATGTTCATAAAACTAATGTAATCTTTATAATTGCACTTATCATTTGGACATTCACAGAGGATATTTAATTACAAAATTCATCTGAATACTGATGAGGTGTCTTTATTACTGTGTGAGTACAATCTATATCTTTTGGAATACTGACGCATTTCACAGTATGATAAAATCCTGTAATGCTATACAGTGAGTGTGGGGAACCATTAACATATCACTTTTAGGAAAAAAAACCCAACATTTATACAAGAGCAGCTTTAATCTTCTTGCACCTTGACAAAAAGATCTAGTTCACTCCAACTCCATAACAACAGATTTTTGGTTGGGTGCCAGCTGGATGAGTGACACGAACTGGCCGAGCATGACATTTGTGAATGATATTTCCTTCAAACATGTCAGAATACTTAAATTCTTGTCCTATTTAATTGAAAACAGCATATATTTGCATGTTTTGTTCTTTAAGAAAGAATTCCCAATTTTAAGCATTTGGAACAATGAAGTCCTCAATTACTACAGTTTTCTTAACCCTTCCTTCCTTCCTTCCTTCCTTCCTTCCTTCCTTCCTTCCTTCCTTCCTTCCTTCCTTCCCTCCTTCCCTCCTTCCCTCCTTCCCTCCTTCCTTCCTTCCTTCCTTCCTTCCTTCCTTCCTTCCTTCCTTCCTTCCTTCCTTCCTTCCTTCCTTCCTTCCTTCCTTCCTTCCTTCCTTCCTTCCTTCCCTCCTTCCCTCCTTCCCTCCTTCCTTCCTTCCCTCCTTCCTTCCTTCCTTCCTTCCTTCCTTCCTTCCTTCCTTCCTTCCTTCCTTCCTTCCTTCCTTCCTTCCTTCCTTCCTTCCTTCCTTCCTTCCTTCCTTCCTTCCTTCCTTCCTTCCTTCCTTCCTTCCTTCCTTCCTTCCCTCCTTCCTTCCTTCCCTCCTTCCTTCCTTCCCTCCTTCCTTCCTTCCCTCCTTCCTTCCTTCCTTCCTTCCTTCCTTCCTTCCCTCCTTCCTTCCTTCCTTCCTTCCTTCCTTCCTTCCTTCCTTCCTTCCTTCCTTCCTTCCTTCCTTCCTTCCTTCCTTCCTTCCTTCCTTCCTTCCTTCCTTCCTTCCTTCCTTCCTTCCCTCCTTCCTTCCTTCCCTCCTTCCTTCCTTCCCTCCTTCCTTCCTTCCTTCCTTCCTTCCTTCCTTCCTTCCTTCCTTCCTTCCTTCCTTCCTTCCTTCCTTCCTTCCTTCCTTCCTTCCTTCCTTCCTTCCTTCCTTCCTTCCTTCCTTCCTTCCTTCCTTCCTTCCCTCCTTCCTTCCTTCCCTCCCTCCTGTCTCTGTTGCTGAGGTTATTTGTGGTGAATCACTCATAACTCTAAACGCCTGCCAGTCTATTTGGCTCCAAAGCAATAGATAAATCACTGCCATAACACAACAGAAAAAGCAGAGAAGTTAGAAAGTCTGTAGTTGGTAATTACCACAATTATGCAAAATCTTTGTTTCTGATAATGTGGATTTTATATACTGATCATATACCTTAGATTAGATAGCCTATAAGAAAAATGTGTTTATTCCTTTTACTCACCAAGTTTTTGTCTTTTGAGAATGTTTTAAGAATTTCACATATAGAGGCTGGGAACTTCCCATGATGCTTTGATTGTATAAAAACTGCTTTAGTTCCCATTGCAATGAGTAGGAGGTATGTTTTGATACTTTAAGGGAGAATCTAACTGCTCACTTTCCGTATCTCTGGCACATTTCTAATTCAAGTACACATTATAAAAGGAAATTCTCTCCACTGTTTTCATCAAAGCCTGAATGTTTTATTTCATCTTTGTGTTAATGATGATATCTCATGGCTCGTTTGCTCACAGTAATAGAGTTTTACCTTTCATTGGTAAGGAATTCAAAAGCATCTAGTTCTGTGGGTTAGTAGAATGATTTCCCTACATTTAAAATTTATTTTCTTCTTAATTTGAATATGTGTTTTATTATTTGTCTTACTGTTATAACTGCAGAAGCAAACCATCTACAATGGTCAAGTTTTAAACTGCCAGTATAAACAGCTTCCTTTATGATATGTTTGAAAAGACCTACCAACCATCTGGTCTAACTTGATGAGTAATAGTCCAATAAGAAAAATCCAACAAAGCATTATGGTAACCTATTGCCCTTAAAAAAGAATCTGCTCCTCACCAATACTTACTGTCTACTTTGATTTTGCTAATAGAATTTAAAAGTACTAATACTGGTTTTCTTTTTTTTTTTTAATTCAAAATTATATTATCATCAGGAAATATAACACAATGTAATTGAATGAATCAGAGGCAAGAATGAATGTGTGAAAAAATAGTAGAATCACAGAATGTTAGGGATTGGAAGGAACTTCTGGAGATCATCTAGTCCAACCCCCCTGCCAAAGCAGGTTCACCTAGAGCAGCTTGCACAGGATCATGTCCAGGCAGGTTTTGAATGTCTCCAGAGATGAAGGCTCCACCACCTCTGTGGGCAGCCTGTTCCAGTGCTCTGCCACCTTCAAAGTAAAGAAGTTCCTTCTCATGTTTAGATGAAACTTCCTATGTTCAAGTTTGTGCCTGTTGCCTCTTGTGCTGTCAGTGGGCACCACTGAAAAAAGGCTGACCCCATCCTCGTGGCACCCACCCTTTAAATATTTGTAAGCATTGATAAGATCCCCCTTCAGTCTTCTCCAGACTAAGAAGCCCCAAGTCCCTCAACCTTTCTTCATAAGAGAGGTGTTCTAGTCCCTTAATCATGTTTTTAGCCCTTTGCTGTACCCTCTCCAACAGTTACCTGTCCTTCTTGAACTGGGGTGCCCAGAACTGGACACAATACTCCAGATGCAGTCTCACAGGGCACAGTAGAGGGGGAGGAGAACCTCCCTCAACCTGCTGGCCACACCCTTCTTGATGCACCCCAGGATGCCATTGGACTTCCTGGTCACAAGGGCACATTGCTGGCTCATGATCATGCTGTTGTCCACCAGGACTCCCAGGTCTTTTTCCACAGAGCTGCTTTCCAGCAGGTCAGCCCCTAACCTGTACCTGGGATTATTCCTCTCCAGGTGCAGTACCCTGCACTTGCCTTTGTTGAATTTCTTAAGGTTCCTCTCCACCTAACTTTCCAGCCTGTCCAGGTCATGCTGGATGGCAACACAGCCTTCTGGTGTGTCAGCCACTCCTCCCAGTTTTGTGTCATCAGCAAATTTGCTGAGGGTACGCTCTGTCCCTTCATCCAGGTCCTTGATGAATATGTTGAACAGGACTGGACCCAGTAATGACCCTTGGGGAATCCCCTCTTGTTACAGATCTCCAAGTAGACCCTGTGCCACTAATCGCAACCCCCTGAGCTCTATCTTTCAGCCAGTTTTCATTCCACCCCACTGTCCATTCATCTAAATCCACACTTCCTAAGCTTGCTTATGAGGATGCTGTGGGAGACAGTGTCGAAAGCCTTGCTGAAGTCAAGGTAGACAACATCCACTGCCCTCCTCTCATCTGTCCCTCCAATCATGCCATCATAGAAGAGTATCAGATTAGTCAGACATGACTTCCCCTTGGTGCATCCATGTTGACTACTTTGGATTTTCCTCCACATGCTTTGAGATGATGCCCAGAACGAGCTGTTCCATCATCTTTCCAGGGATGGAGGTGAGGCTGACTGGCCTGTCATTTCCTGGATGTTCCTTCTTGCCCTTCTTGAAGACTGGAGTGACATTGGCTTTCCTCCAGTTCTCAGGCACCTTGCCTGTTCTCCAGGACCTTTCAGAGATGATAGAGAGTAGCCCACCAATAACCTATAGAACTTCTGCCATCTCCCTCAACACTCACAGGTGTATCTCATCAGGACCCATGGACTTGTGGATATCCAGTTTACTTAATTGATCTCTAACAATTGATCCTCCCCAACCAAGGGAAATTCTTCCTTCAGACTTTCTCTGTACCTCCAAAGCTTGGGACTCTTGAGGGTTGGCCTGAGCACTGAAGACTGAAACAATGAAGGGATTAAGTAACTCTACCTTCTCTGCATCCTTTGTCACCATGGCACCTGCCTTATCTAACAGGGGGCCTACATTTTCTCTAGTTTTTCTTTTGCCTCTAATACACTTGAAGAAACCCTTCCTGTTAACCTTGATGTCCCTTGCCAGGTTTAATTCCATGGTGGTCTTGGCTTTCCTTGTCTCATCCCAGCATACCCTGACAGCATTCTTGCAATCTTCCTAAGTGGTCAGTCCCTTTTTCCTGGTACTGTAAACTTATCTCTTCCACTTGAACTTTTCAGAAACTCCCTACTCAACCATGCAGGTCTCCTGCATCCCTTGCCTGATTTTTTTGCTCTTAGAGATGCACCAATCCTGAGCTTGGAGGAAGTGGTACTTGAATATCTACCAGCTCTCTTGAGCCTCCCTAAATTCCAAAGCCTTAACCCATGGGATTTCTCCAAGCAGTTTCTTGAAGAGGTCAAAGCTAACCCTCCTGAAGTCCAAGGCTGCAATCCTACTTGTGTTGTGCCTAATACCCTTAACCTTGAACTCTATCTTCTCATGATCACTACAGCCAAGACTGCTCCCAACCTTAATGTCCTCCACCTGTTCCTCTTTGTTTGTCAGTACTAAGCCCAGAAGTACACCTCTCCTTGTTGGCTCCTCCACCATCTGAGTCAAAAAGTTATCATCAATACACTGGAGGAACCTCCTGGACTGTACATTCCCAGCTGTGTGGCATTCCCAGCAGGTATCAGGGTGATTGAAGTCCCCCCATGAGAACTAAGGCCTGTGATCGTGAGCCTACTTTCAGCTGTCTGTAGAAGGCTTCATCAACTTTCTAATTATGATCAGGTGGTCTGTAATAAACACCCACAACAGTGTCTCGCATATTAGCCTGCCCCTTAATCCTTACCCACAAACTCCCGACTCGCTCTTCATCCCCCCCAGGGAGAGCTTGATACATTCCAGTTGCTCTCTCACATTAAGAGCAACTCCACCACTTGGCCTTGTTGGCCTATCTTTCCTAAAAAGGACATCACCATCCATGACAACATTCCAGTCATGTGAGCTATCCCACCATGTCTCAGTAATTGTAATGAGATCATGGCCCTGTGCCTGCACACATATCTCCAGTTCTTTCTGTTTATTCCCCATGCTGTGTGCGTTGGTGTATAAGCACTTCAGGAAGGGAGTTGAGTGTGTAGTTTTCACCCTTGAGGGGTGGTAAGACTTCTGGTTCTCAAAAATACTAGCACATTGCTCCACAAGTGCTGAGCTACTACCCGAAGTGCCTCTCTAGCAAGCCCAGTTGCATTCCCATCCCCCTTTGAATCTAGTTTAAAGTTCTCTCAATGAGCCCTGTTAACTCTTGTCCTAGAACCCTTTTCCTCCTGCAAGGTAAGCTTTTCCCATCCACTAAAAGCAGGACGGATGTCTTTATAAACCAAGCTATGGTCAAAGACCTCAAAGTCCTGTTGGTAGCACCAGGCTCAGAGACAGACATTGATCTGCTGGCTCTTCCTTTTTACCCCCTCATCATTCCCTGCAAACGGACGGATAGAAGAGAGCACGACTTGTGCTCCAGATCTCTTGACCACTCATCCCAAGGCCCTGAAATATTTCTTCATTGCCCTTGGACTTCTCACTACTTCATCACTGCCTACCTGAAAGATCAAAAGGGGATAAACTGAGTGTTGTACTAGGGAAGGAAGCTTCCTCTTTACATCCTTAACCTGGGCCCCAGGGAGGCAGCAGACTTCCCTATGTAGTGGGTCTGGTCTGCATATCAGGCCTTCCGCTCCCCACAGAAGCAAGCCACCTACGACAGTGGCCCATCTTTTATTCCTTAGTGAGGTAGTTTTGATGCAGGGAGTGGTCCAACTAGACCTTGACAACACCTCTAAACTGTAAGAACTATCATCCTCATTGTTGTCCAGATCCTCTTGCAGAGCACTATATCTTCTATGCAACAGCATGTGGGAATAATGTTGGCTGGACTGGTTTTTGCAAAGCCACCTTATTAAGTAGAGTAAGATGGAATGTTTCTCTGTATGTATGTGTTTTTTGTATCTATAAACTGGAAATTAAAGGCTAAATTTCCAGTTACACTTTGTAAACTCCAAGGTAAGCTTTTCTCTAGGGGTTTTTGGGGTTTTTTTGTTTTTTCAATGAGTATGTATAAAACCCTAATTATTTGTTAAAAAAACAAACAAATAAAAAATACAAGCTGGAGTGGTATTTCAGAATCATATCATACAGTTCTTCTGCTAACTATGCACACTAGTAAAGTCTTGTGACATGATTAGGGGTGAAAAGTGAACCACAGAGAGAATGAAAGTTTGGGAAGCTAAGAGAAGGTTAGTCGTATGTTTTATCTTTTCACAGATTAGGTTCTTAAAAAGTTTAAAAGTGAGAGACAAATGCAAATAAGGAGCATTAGCTCCTTAAAATTCAAGATGGACTAGGAGCAACTTCTGTAGGTGACTGTGGCACACTTGTTTTGGTATTTTTCTACATAGATTCTTATGACAGTGGGTTTTTTCTTTTTGTGCTTGGCTCTGTTTCCTTGCCTTTTATTCTTTTGAAGAGCAAAGCATTGGAGTATAAAATCACATTTATGAAGATACATATTAAGTTGTGGGTTTTTTTCTGACAGAGGCTGCAGGGAGATTTACAGCCCAGCATCCATGAAAGAAATTTTTTATTGATATGGAAATATTAGTAATTTTGGAAGAAATTCAAACTGTTCTTCTAAATATTATTTCACAGGAAAAATTCCTGACACATTAGGAACCTGTAGAGTATTGAGGAAGAACTTGAGTTCTCTGCAAAGACTAAACCAAACAATGATCAAATGTTGAAAAATTCATTACACCTAAAAGTATGTTCAGAGTTTAAAATCAAAGTCCAGAAAAGTCCCATATCTTGGAGCTGTAAGAATTAGGACTGAAGCAAAGCAAAAGACATGATGGAAGCTCTCAGAATAGTAAGCTATGAGAAAGTAAGTGTTGACATGAATGTGTATACAGTGTAACCTGAAAGTGAGCAAATCTGACAGCTTTCAGGAAAATTAACAGAGGTATCAAGAGGAAGCAAAATCACAGACAGAAGACTTCTGTCAGCAAAATGAAAGAAGTAGTCTTGGAATCAGAGGAAAGGAATACATAAGAAAATATTAAATCATTGAAGGAGTAAGTGATGTTGTCCTTTCGTTTCTTGCAAATCTGATATAATACAGCTTTTCTGTGTGTATTTCAGAGGCAAATTCCACATTTTACTAAATTTTCCCAATACATTTCCTGTATTTTGACTTACTAAGCAATACATGATACTATAGAAAAAGTAAATTCACTACATTTTGTGCAAGTCTACAACCATGTTTAAAACAGTAATCAAGATAGATCTTTGGTCTCAGAATGAATGCTCAAAAGAGCAGCAGGGGCACCTGGATATCTTGAAACAGACTTAAGGAAAACCATCCCATCCTCATCAGGACAACAGGGCAGACCTATTGTCCCTGAAAGATGTCAGATTTATGCTGGAAGCAGTTCCAGAAGGTATTAAAATATAACCCTGAGAGTGGTTCCAGCTGTTCATTTCCAGGCATGAAGAGAGTGGCACATCAAAGTGCAAGTCTCACCAAATAACCACCAGGAAGTCATGGTCAACAGATTTCCTCTCTGTGACCCCATGCGTGATAAGCCACTCCTGAAGAGCACAGCTGTGAGAGTCTTAAGGCTACTATGGAAGTAGAGCCACTCTAGACATCCTCTGTACTAATGTTCACCAGCTCATCTCCATGGACTGAGAGATGCTATAGGTGACTTGCCACATGCTTTGTGACCTTGTTAGTCTTGGAAAAAGAGTTAGTGCTCCAGGAATTTCAAGGAGATAGCAAAACTACATGATGTTTTGTTTAGGTGAGACTGGTATTAGTTTGCTTGTTTTCTTGCCCATTCAAGTAGAAGCAGTTAATAGAGAGAGGAAGGTATTCTGTGTAAAAATGGATGGGATTAGAGACTCGTGTAAGTGAGAAAAGGAAGCAAATGTTCAAGAAGGGTGAATGAAATTAAATATCACTTGCAGCTACATTGCAAGGAACAATAACAGAGCAAGATATAATATTTATAGGTGGCTGAGGGAAAACATAGAATTTGATAAAAGATCCTGCACCTACATGTTGGCTATAAGAGGAGGCAAATCAAGGCATTATGAACTGGGAGTAAAATAAGAAAAAGATGGTGAAGCTAAAAAAAAACCCACAAAAAAATTACCCTTTTATTTGACTACCCAGCATCCTCATCTATGCAGTAGGGGAAAAAAGGTCAATGACTGTGTTTTATAATCAGACAGTGAAAGTTTCTTTCTCCATGCAGATGTTCATGAGTTTTTGAGACCACTTTGTAGCATTCTAGGGGAAGATGATAAAGATGATTGTAATACTGCACTGGAGTGTGTTATCTAACCTGTTATCATTATAATCATAATAATGATGGAAAAAATATTTTAAAAAGAGACAAACCATGCTGGACTAATGATGTTCTCTCATCTGTTAGGAAAGAGGTAGGGCCTAACAGTCACTATCCCACTCAGGCAACCAAAAGCAGCAAAAGAAGAGCTTCCGCCTTCTGCCACCTACTATAGAAGCAGGATGCTGGGCTAAAAGAACTGTTCTTGTGCAACTTTTTTGGCCATTTTGTGAAATCAAGAGTGCATTTAACTCCATGGATTTACAATTCAATTAATGTTGCTTTGCTTGTTTTATTATATACTGCATGGACAGAAACCACAATATAATTCTATTTCTGTTCTAGAGAAAAGTATTGCCCCAAAAAGTCCTGAAGTATTAAACTCTTAATAAACCTTATGGGAATAAGTGGGATATGCAAGGTTTTAAGATACAGTTCTCAAATTCAGTTCAAAACTGTGGATTCCTCTAGGGGAGCTCACGTGTTACATCAGCTAGTGTAATGTCAATGTAGTAAACGGTTGAGTACTGCCTTCGTTTATTGCATAAAGCTATTCATTTTAAAAACAGTAATTGTTTAATTTAAGTACTTTCAGTTGAACAATTCTAGAAATTTGTACATATGAACTTAGTATACTTAAACTTAAATCAGGAAAATTTCAAGCTACGTTAACTTCTAAGGTAGTATATTTCTTTTTATTATACATATATATGAAGTTCTTTGATCTTTTGTGTACTGGTCAAATCGTGATTCAATTAATGAAATAACATAATGAGACATTTAACTTTTCTTTTTCAACTATTCCCCATTTAATACCAAAAAATAATTAACAAAAAAAATTCTGCCTTAAGAAGGAAATATTTCTGATAGTCTTCTCTGTATATACATTTACATTGACCTATTATTATATGACACTATGTTACTTATATACCTATCTTACACTTTTTACTCAAAGGAAGAAGAATGAAATCATCTTTATCTGCTGCTTGCTTTCTTTCTTAGGAACCTTTCCTTTTATAGTTTACCTGCTCACTTTTTCTCTCTCAAATTCCCCTAAATTGTTTCCATTTTTAATATCTTCCATTCTTTTCATTAGCTTTTGTTAGTTTTTGCCATCTGTCTTAGTCAAGTTCATTCTTTTTTAGTTATCCTTCCCTCCTTTTTCTTGATACCACTCAGATTTTCTTCTCCCCCATCACTATAGTATTTGAAAACCTATGTAAAATCAATAGCAGTATAAAAGTTCCTGAACTGCTGTGGATTTATTTATCAGCAACATTAACCTTTACTAGTTTTCTCTTCATCCCCCCCCCCAGCAAACATCTTACTAGTCTTCATTTTGCTTTGTTCCCAACTAGCATAACTTAATGCAAGTTTTTATTAATCTTTCTATATTTTCTTCTGAAAAAATACATATGAAGTTAATATAGAGAATACCGTGTAAATGAGAAAAATTTAAAATACTACCACAAAGTTTGACTTCCCCAAAATTTACCTCAGATTGCAAAGGATAAGCGATAAATTAATAATTAAATGCATAAATACATAAATAAATACCTCAAGGAAATCAAAGACAATGCAGGAAAGATCAAAGTGCAACACATACTGAAAGACTGAGAAGTGGAAGAGAAACCATTTGCTTTTATCCAGGCTTCCATCAGGACTGATTTCCAGAGCTGAAAACAGTTGTCCCAAATGAAAAGAGATTTTGGGGGGATTTGCAATCTGTTATATTTGAGTCTGTCTTCTCCTGTGTGATTTGACAGTCATGGCTATATTACTGTCTTTGTATAAGGGAGGAGAAGCTTACCTTTCCAGGATAATATGATTTGATATCTAAGACAAATATATGAAGCTCTAGGTAATATCTGCTTTTTGCTAATGATTTGACATAGTATATAGATAACCACTTTAATCTTAAGAGAATTTTCTGAGGTCATGAGAATTCAGTCATTAATAACAATGCATCAGAAAAATAAGACATGATCTCTAAAATGGCGTGAATATTAAAATGCTATGTTTGTCTATTACTATTTTTCTTCTCTCACTTTTGGTATTTTAATTTCTAAGTGTTTCCCTCCGATTTATTCTTCGTATTTCTAAGTAAAACCCTTTAAATTGTGAGACTTGTGTCTCCCTGTCTCTTTACTGAGATCCCATCAGCTATCACAAAATCATCCTAGGGGGGTGGGACTATGGAGATCACCTCGTCAAACTTCTGTTTCACCTTTCTAAAACAAGGTCAGCAGCCATATGTCCATCTAGTTTACATCCATCAATAACATTGCAAATATTCTGAGTGTTAGTTCTTAGGAAACTTATTTTTAACTTTATTTTTTACTGATCATTCAGGGTAAATTAGAGCAGCTTTTCAACAAAAAACAGCAGTTTCCAAATCTTTTTACATTGCTTACAATGTTACGACTTTTTCTGGATAACTATACCTTTTCCTGGTGCAATATGCAATATTCTAGATTCATTATGTAAAGTACCATATACATTCACTATATATTGTATGAAAATGACAACAGGTCCAGCAAAGTTTAGTAGATCTTCTGAAAGTCCAAGCATGGATCTCAGTCATACAGGGATACACAGATCTTTTTTAAAAAGTTTATTTCCTTCACTTCTTTTTTCCCCCCTTTTCTTTTTCTTCTCTCCAGCTCTTTCTTCCCTGTTAGAATTTTTTATGAGTTACATGGAGCAAAAACACTGATGCCTTTGCAGTTGAAAAAAAAATATACTATGCTCTAATTAGTCATCAGTCATTTCAAAATCCATTTTGAATGAACAGTGAAATCTCAAATGTTTTTTATTAATGTTCCTCAGATGCATTAATGGTCCTCAGATGCGTTTTGTCCAATGCTCTTAAATAGCTTTCAAGTCAGTGTGTGCAAATTTACCCTGTCATCATTCTATTGTTGAAAAAAAAAAAAAGTGATTGGACAATCTGCGGAGAAAGCAAGAAAAGACAATTATTTTATGTTCCAGTCAGTTACTTTCAAGTGACAGTCCTAATGGAAGTGGGGAATGTATCTGATGCAAGTTTGACTAACAGCATTGAGCTGGCTCCAAAGTCACTGTTTTACTTACTTGAAGTTATAACTAAGTCAGCAGTTTGTTGGGCTCAAGGTAAGGAAGATTCACATAGGTCAATCATTTGTAGTGTAATAAACAGCAGATACAGTAATTCTGCTTGGCAGTTACACTGCAGGCATCGAGAGCTGCAATCACAAATCAGCAGTGCTTACTCAAATGTTCCATGACTCTTCTTATCACTTTTTTAAAAGGATGCCATCATTCAATGAAATGAACATGTTGTCACTATTAAAAATATAGAACTAAGCTATAGCTCTAAAAAGTTGAAAGCCACTTGAACTTATATCATTCTCCACTCCACTAAGCCAAACCACTTTTATATTTTTAATGTTTTCATGCAAAATCTTTCTAGCTTAACTTACCGGGCATCTTATTTGTAGAGGACTGCACTTGGAAAAAGGCATAAAACCCACCTCAAAGCTAAATAAAATGAATAGAAACAGAGCCAAATAATATTTCTTGGTGGGAAAAAAAAAAAAGAGGGGCTTTTTTTGAGAGTTTAAAAAAGTTAAAACATGGCAAGTCTAATTGTTATTTAAATACCTGAATTTTGTTCAGCTTATTAGCTTGAGTTTTAGAAAGGTTTAAGCATCATATACATTGTCAGTAAAACGTATAGGAAGCTTTATAAGTGAGGATGAAGCAACACAAATCTTTGTATCAGCCTTTTAATTAAGGAAAGAAAACTCACGTTCCATGAAAGAAAGGCTGATTTTTATGTGAAAGTTTCATGTGTTGTTTTAGGGAGGCTGTAGGTGTATGTAAAAAACTTCAACTTCTCAGGCATCTTTTTAATTTCAGTTGGAACTACAAATCTAACACAGCAGTAATACAGCTGTAATGACTGAGGATTATTCAACAGAGAGCATTCTGTATTCAACATTCCAGTCTACAAACTTTCTCCTATGAAAAAAGATGGGGGGGAAGGGCAGGGAAAGCATCAGGATTATATGAGGCATGAGAAAGAGATGGCTTGGGCAATAAAATCACCAGGCAGAGGCCTGTGATCTTATGGTGTCAACAGAGCTATCAGGCAGAAGCACTGGGATGCTATGAAGAGTTGTAGCTCAATCTGATGGTGAGAAAGGGGAGAAAGAAGATTCCAGGACTCTGATGGCACAGATGAAAACCCTCTTATTCTAAGTACAACCACTCATCCTTCTACAAAGATGCTGTTATGGGAAAGAGGAGTTGGGGAATGGCATACTGAATTGAGAAATACGTTTTTAGTAGTCTGTAAATTCTTGGGGTTTAGACTGGATATTAGGAAGTATTTCTTTACAGAACGGGTTGTCAGACACTGGAATGGGCTGCCCAGGGCAGTGGTGGAGTCTCCATCCCTGGAAGTATTTAAGAGTCGGGTTGACATAGTGCTCAGGGATATGGTGTAGCTGAGGACTGTCAGTGTTAGATTGATGGTTGGACTTGATGATCTTCAAGGTTTCTTCCAATGTAGGCAATTCTGTGATTCTGTAATTCTGTTCAGCCTGGAGAAGAGAAGGCTTGGGGCATCTGATCCATGTGTATACTTACCTGATTGTGAAGAATAAAACAAAAGGAGCAGACTCCTCTCAGGGATGCCCAGCGAGAGGACAAGAGGCCAAGGGTACAAACTGAAACACCAGAAATTAGACTTATACATAAGAAAATGCTTTTTACTGTAAGGATGAGCAAAAACTGGAAGAGGTTACCCAGAGAAGCTGTGGAGATATTCAAAACCCAGTAGGAGACGTCTCTGAGCAACCAGACCTAAGTGACTCTGCTTTGAACAGGAGGAGTTGGACTGGTTGATCACCAGAGGTCCATTCCAAACTCAACTACTCTGTTATTCTGTTTCTGTCTGCTCCAGTTCCTTGAGCTATTTGGTTAGCAGTTATGGGGAGCAGCACTATCACTGATAATCAGAATTACAGTCAGAAGCAGGAGGTTTTTTTAAAAAAATATTTTTAAAGTAAAGAATAATTCTATAAATAATTCTATAAAATGGTCATAAATTTATAAATTATTACTTTAAAATTTATCCCAATGATTGTGTTATTGTGTAATACTACATCTTGTGTAATTACATTATTGTGTAATATGATCTCTTTACAGCACTTTATTGATGGAAACCAGAAATGCAAATTAGGAGGTAGAAAACTTGTGACTCTGTTATAATCCAATACTTGTGGAAGTCTATAAGGAATTGTGGTTGTTTGACCTTGGCTAAACGCCAGGTACACACCAAGCCGCTCTATCACTCCCCCCTCCCTTTTCTCAGCAGGGCAAAAAGGGGGAAAGAAAGTAATATAGGAAAAAACCCAACCCTTGTAGGTAAAACAAAAGCAGTTTTAATGTAAGCAAAGCAAAGCAAGGTCTGTGCATGGCAGCAAAAAAGAACACAGATTTATTCTCTACTTCCCACTAGCAGGTGATGCCGGGCCTTCTCAGGAAGCAGGGCTGTGATACACATAGCGGTTGCCTTGGAGGACCAAGAGTGACCCCACCCCCTTCCTCCTTTTTCCCAGCTTTATACTTGAGCAGACATCATATGGTATGGAATATCCCTTTGGTCAGTTCAGATCAGCTGTCCTGGTTGTGTCCTCTCCCAAGATCTTGCCCACTACATCCCACTGTGGGGGGAAATGCTGGAAAGAGCCTTGGTGCCTTGTAAGCACTACTCATGAGTAGCCACAACAGCAGTGTGTTATCAACACCCTTCTAGCTCCCAACATAAAACACAGCACCATGAGGGCTGCTATAGGGGAAAATCAATTCTGGCTTAGCCAGATCCAGTACAGGAATGCACTTTTTTTTTTTTTGCATTAACCATAACTTGAATTATTATGCCTGAAATTTCTTTGGTATGCAAAAGAGATTTTTTCGCAGTGAAACTCTGATAAATCTTATTTTGGAAACATGGTAGATGACAGCAAGCATTCCAGTCTAGATATTCAGAGAAATTAATAGAAATTATGAAAATCATTGGACTTTAACATTATGAAAAAATAAGCTTAATGTTAGTTTAGAAGAACCTTTCTAAAACTGCAGAGATTTGGATTTTAAATCCATTGACCAAACAATGATTTTGTTCTATTAAGAGAAAAAAATTGTTTACATTGTGATGAATCCTTTAATATTTCATTCTTCTATTTCACCTTTACAGAAATTTATATAATATATTCCTACAAATCCATTTGATTTTAAAATTGTTCAGTAGTTTCTCAGGAATGCGTACCTGAAATCTTGTACATGCCAATGGATCAATTTTGTCAGGTTTGTGTATAATTTGGAAAAAAAGAAGCATTTAGGGGAAGTAAACACACTTTTGTAGAGTCCATGAACACCTCTCCTGACATCCCCTAAGGAAAAGTTAATTCTGCGTATCTATTTCACTTTCCCAAATAGAGCATCAGAGAAAAGATCTTGCTGTTCAAAGCATGAAGCTTCCTGTCTAAATGGCAGCATCAAAACCATATGTTTACTCAAAGGCAGGTGCCTTTCATGAATAAATACACCCCAGGAGTGATGACATTAAACCCAGAGCAGAAGGCTGGCACGTGCCCTTTTGCATGGCTCAAGAATCTCATTCAAAACTTGATTTTTTCCTGTGATACTATTATCTTAACTCATTTAAACTTATTTTGTGTTCTAATCAGCTGTCAGTCAGGATTGCATACAGTTAAATCATTTTTAAGTTGAAGAATAATCTTCAGAATGGGTTATAGTCAACATTCTCACTGACGTTTTCAGGGTTGGTAGGAATCTGCTACACAAGTCTGGCTATTGAAACTACTGCTGGGGCCTTGAATGCACCAATAGCTCTGCAATCACTTCCCCCTTTCCAGCATTTTAGCTCCGTATGTTCAAAGTCCCCTCTGCAGTATCAGTTTTGTAACCATGGACCAGATTGCTGTGGCAACAAAGTTGTGAGAAAGCTGCAAGGACCCTTGTCAGGAGCCTTCCTCCTTAACAGAAGAGCTGTCATTTGAGCTCCATTCTGTAGTCCTTGCCAGAACAGTATTGTAGGTGGACCATGTCTGGCCTCCTGCCCTGCTGGGATTCACCTCCCCTGGCTGATCTGATTTGCAAGCTTGTCACTAGGGATTTGTCTTCCTACCGCTAATTATTCTTGTCTGAGCAACACATAGACGGTGTATATATTGACCCTATTTATTATGCTTAGATAAGGTAACAAAAAAATGAGACTTCAAATGTCTCTAAGTTGCCTTTTTACTTTTTGGTTGGAATTCAGAATAAATTATTAGAATGTGGAGGATTTTAGAATGTCCTCTTTTAACAGGTTGTTAGAATAAACTGGATAACATATACACATTTTAAACTTGCATTTCTCAGTCATTCTTTCACACTCTAAAATATTTTCCGTTAGAAACTTACTTTAACAATAACAACCTCTTAAAATTGTGAACACAATAATTCATTTAACTTTACTACCTGCAGCCTTTCCTCCTGAAAACATTTTCCCTCTTCATCCCATACATTCCTTTCCTTTGATATTTTATATTTCCTTTGTGCTCATTGGCATAGTCTGAAAATCCCTATGCAAGTTATATTTTGATGGCCGTGACTGCAGCATTCTCAAATTTATTTTTTCTTTTTAAAAAAAAAAAGCAAGAAACCCAAGACTGAAAGCTTGAAGCATAGTGAGATCAATCCATCACTGATTCCAAGGGATCAAAGAGCATCTGAACCTATGAAGTTGGGAATCTGGCATAAACCCTCTGTGAAATAACAAAGCAACAAGTATTGTTCTGATGAGTAACAGAAAGTTTAAGATGCTTCCCATTGTTGGGGTTCTGCATGTGTTCCTCTGAAACATCCAGTACTAGTACACACTGGTGTAAAAAAACCCAAAACAATAGAGAAAGAAGAGAGACTGCAAAGAAAGATCCACAGTTTCTCTATCTAAATGACCTGGATTTAGTGACTGAATCTGCAACAGGTTTAAATATTTCAGAACAGGAACGGAAAGTAACTCTAACGTGAATCAAGGTTATATATTGCCTACTGTGAGAGAGCTGATAACCCTGGAAACCACAGCAGTCTCACCTGAAATGTCTCTATAATTACCTTACACAACAACAACAACAGTTTACTATTATTGTGGCAAACATAACAGTTTACCTTACATACTGTGCAAATCAATGAACCTCACAACTGTGCCAAAGGAAGATCTAGAAAAGCATTTCAGTTTTCATGGCCATTTTGATTCCTGTTTCTTTCCACTGAAAATTCCTTCTGTAATAGTGTTCTCTTAATTTTACTAAAAATTAAATAACATATATATACCAGATCCCTTGTGTTTCTAACTTGACCAGATTTCACAGTGAAAAAGACTAAGAGAGACAATATCAAAAGACACTGTAACATGAGTATTCCAGGTAATCTGTGAAATATTTTAGTCTGTTTTTATTTAATAATGATTCTATTTCTTAGTACACTTCAATTACAATAGCTTCTTAGTCAGTCTTTTCTGAAGAGTAGATAACTACAAACTAGTATAATTCCATTAAAATCAGTAGAGATACTCATAATTTACATTTCTTGAGATCAAATCTAATTGCCATTGACGTTGAGAGTAACACCTTGCATTTGCATGTTGTTCTTTACTTGAAGATCTCAAATTGCTTACAAATGAGATAATTATCTTCATAATTCTTATTTTGCAGAGAAATTAATTGAAACACAAGTGGTGAAGTGACTTGTTCAGCGTCTTTTAAGTCTTGTACATGTACTTTTTTAGACTGCATTGCCTAATTATAACCTTCTCACTAACATATTGGGCCCCTGATAAATCAAGAACTACATTTAACATATTGTTTTTCACCAGGTATTTCAAAATCCTTTCATGTCCAAGTTATAGATTGTTGGGTATTTTTCAGGAGAGAGGAGTGTTTGTGGTTATTATTATTATTATTATTATTATTTTATTTTTAACACCATATTGAGAATTCGTTCCTCTATTTAGTTAAATTACATAAAGCCAAAATAAAGGAGTGGATAAAGTTTATAAATTTAATTTTTAAAAATTCAGTTATGAATGCACCAGCTAAAACTGAAAATGAAGCTCAGTAAATGGCAACATTTAATATTTTTCTTCAAAGATTTGGATTGTGAACTTATCATTCTTCACAGTATTTTCTTTTAAGGTATCTAACTTTATTTTTTTCTTAATAAATTTTGGGGAGTTTGAAAGACAAATAAGGCTTTGAAAGTTCAACAAAAGATGAGGAAAAATAGTCATATTAATATGTTTTTGTATAACATTGGAACCATCTCTATTTTAGAGAGCAGAGAAAGTAATGAAAATAGTATAGGAGTAGAAAAGAAACATTCACATATTCCCTTTCAGTGCACAAGAAAGAATGTCCTTCCATATTCTAGAATAACAAAGAAAATATTCTTCCACATTATGAATAGTTAGCATGTGCAACTCATTTGTATGGTGTATAACTGAAGAATAGAATTTATCTGGATTCTAAAAAGGAATGGAAGTTTATATATGTAACAATAATCAGAACTAGGAATCGTTTAAACGACAATCGTGAGTGTTGGAAAGGATAACTAGAAACCAAATGAGATTACTTGAGATTAGAATGAAATTTTGCTTAGGTGAAGAATACATCGTTAACTCATCATGCCCTCTTCTTCCCAGCAAGTATGAAAGCCATCTCACAGGTCCCTGGACAAAACAAGTACAGTCATTCATCCTACCAATTAACCTTCTCCAGACTAAGATGTAAAAGAAAGTTCTGTATAGGTACTTAGGTAAACTGTCTCTTCAATTCACGATTCAGAATTTTTCTACCAATAACATTTTTCAAAGCTACCATTCCATTTGTGTCAATCAGCTACAATGCTAAATCTGCATGACACCCAAATTTATTTCAACAAAGAAGAGTCTTTACAGTCTGCATCCTGTCTCTGAAATCTTCCTCAATGCTGTGGTGTAACTCAGCAGTGTAGAGGCCCACAAAATATATTCTTACACTAGGTATCATCTCTGGTTCTTCTCTTAGCAACATTTCCAAGTCTCTGCATCCAAATGCATGCATGCAGAGTACCAAACACATAAATAAAGGCATGCTAAGGTGTGTTAATCACACCAAGGTTTCTCTACAGCTGAGGAGATATCCACATTAGAATCTACTCACAACAGGAATGTATATGTTGCTTCCACAGCAAATACACTACCCTTCAGGAAAACATTGTACATGATCCTGAAGATGAAATTTTTGCATACTTGTCTCTGTCTTGTGCTTGAACTAGCTCCAGAATTTTCATTAATCTGGTCTCAGTAGAAAGTCAAGAGAGGTGACTTGCAATTACAGTCCTTCCACTCATTCTAGTTTACCTTTTTCAGGCAAGATAATGGCAGGTAATTCCCTCACCCAGACTGTTCAGTGTACTTTAATGATTTCTTCAATTTAACAGGAGCACATGCTACCACAGAAGCACGTTTGTTGCAAAAAAGAGGGATATCCTTAACATGCCAGAAAAATGCAAACATTTCAGAGAGAGTGCCTGTTCTCTCCCCTTTCCTCTTACTTCCTTGCTCTGATATTGGCTTGTCAATACCCCCAGCAGAGTTGCCAGGCAATCCAGGTTTGCCAAGTAACTTACTTGCATCTGAGACCACAATACCATAAGTCAGCTGCAACTCACCTTTCATCACCATGGTTTAGCTCTTCATGTATAATTTTGAGATGGCACCATTAGTGCCTAAAATATACTTGAACAAGGACTAAAAAAAAGTCACATGGAATGTACAAATGATTCCCTAGGAAGAAATTTCAGTAGATCATTTGATCAACATTTTGCACAGGGTAAGAATACCTAGATTTTTCCTATAAATACTTGCAGATATTGCTAACAAATCCCCACAATGCAGTGTGTTGCCAGCTTGAAGTAGAAAGATTTGACTGCTCTAATGAGTCTGATAGGTTCATTTTATCATTGCACTTACAGGCATTTTGCTCAAATTGCTGCTATAAAGAAGGTGCTATACAAATAGAAATTGTTTTTCTCCCACTCAAGAAAGCAATAACACACTTCAGCAGGCAAATTGAAACATGAATATAAAGATCTCACGGCTGATTGCAGATATCTGAACTTTGATCTCATGGATTGTATACATAGGTATACACTTTCCTTGTAACATCTTACTGTTTTTTTCATACATGGTATCTCTAAATTTTTAATCATAATAAAGCATTAGTAGGTAAACAATATCATTGTGACTTGGTTATTAATTGACTAGACATGTTTCATAAATTTTGTCTTGTTTACTCAATGCAATTTTTAGTTCCTGTATATCCTGAGCAACCTTTCATGAAAGACACACATTTTTGAATGTATTGGGAAGCTGAAATATTTCTCATAGCTTCCCAAAGGGCCTTAAAATTGAGATGCAATTCCCAACAAATGACAGTGGTAATTATGTACCTTGGACATTTCAGTTTTCAGGGACTGTACACCAAAGGTCCTGAGTACCTTAATAGCCCTGACCAGCTTCACCTGGGGCTTCCCACTTCCTTTCATAGGTCCAAGGGCTCTATTTAAGGTCAGTTGGGAGCCTTCATTCCTAGCTTAGGTTATGTTGCAGTCGTGGTGGTCTGCAGTCCTTGTTTCTGAATAAGCCTATCTGTCCTGACAGAAATCCTGCCTCCTTTTACTTCTGTTTACACCTTCCTCCTTGTACAAAATGGACTTTGGACCTGTTTTGTTCCTTTACCTTGTCTGGTGCTGTTGATGTACGTTCATGCCAGCCTTTAGTTCTGCCTACTGTTGTCAGTCCCTATGGGAATGCATCTGCCCATGAGGGCATAGTCTGCACTGGGGTTCCCTTCAGCTCCTGGCTTGTTCCCTTCACAGGGCAGTTTGGTTGCTCCCTGACATTCAGACACAAGTGATTCATTCATGCTGTACAGTCAGAGTCCATATCCCTGTCTGAATTACACTGTTGATTAATTTAGTATGTCAGTGTGAAATATGAACATTTTTCACATGGTTCAATCAATTTATCTGATTGCCATTCATGCTAGCATTGCAAGGCCGATGGCATAGCTTATTCTCTTGTAAAAATATTGCAAAATTCTTCCTTTGAGTAATATATTAGCCTAGTAGCATTTCTAGTCTACTTCAAGTGTCCCCAGAAGCCATGGTTATCTGGTTCAGAATAACATTGTTCTAAAAAGTAACTTCTGAGATTACACTGGAATCAAAAGTTAAATGTATCATGCAGGAAGGTTTTGTGTACTGATTTTTTCTTCATGATACCAAGGAAAGCAGTAATATACCTTCCCATCCGTTCTGTGTTAAAAATCAGTATTTGCATAGGATGTGTACTGAAGAAATAATAAGACCTTGTAAGACCTAGGAAATCTGTGAGTATTCATCCTCTTTTTATTATAATCTTGATTAGATTTGACATCCAGTTAACTGGCAACATGAGAGTTTGCATGCAGCACTTCTGCCGTTCAAGCAATATGCTCTGTACTTTTTCCCACTTTCTCTTAGTCCATCAAAACACACTAATGAGGTGCCTTCCCATTGCCCACTTCTCAGTGCAGTATATATCACACAATAGGGAACTACTGAAGAAAATTAGATAACTCTTTTAATTCTTCCAAAGACAGAGAATCATAATGGTTTCAGAAAGTGATATGGAAGACAACTTGGAAGGTGACTCTTCTAGACTCTGAGAAATCATAGGTGTCAGAGTTAAGAGCTTTCTTTGAAAGTAAACAGTCTTTCTGGACTAGATCATCTAAAGAATAGAGGATAGACATTGGAACCACTTCACAGAATGTTACAACTAGTGACTTTTCTTCCCTATGATTTGTTCAAGAATGATTCTACAAGTTTCAAGCTAGAGGTCTCTGATGGGTTATGTTACTACTGCTCTGGTCCCTTTGTCCTTCCTACTTGATCAGGAGCTGTCAGCAGCCAGGAATCCCTGTTCTCTTCTCTGTCCATGGCGTTTGTTCCTTTTGTTAAGTGAAAGGTGGCAATTCCTTGCACACGAAACAGATGTGCTTCATGGGATGTGATTTATTTTAGCTACCTTTAATGCAATAAGCCTCTTCTGAAAGCACGTTGATCATCCTGTTCACTCTTCACTAAATTCCTTTTCACATCTCTTTTTGTTAGTAGGAAAGGACATTGTGTGATATACTACCTCTTTGTGAGCTTTCTGAAAAGTTTTTGTGGACTAAGACACTGATCTACATAATCCAGCACTTCAAAGGAAGATAGGTTTTTGCAAGATTACTAAATTGAAATATAATTTTACGTAGATTTACCCAAAGTTAAAATATAGCTCTACGAACAAAACAAAAAAAAAAAAAAAAGAAAGAAAAAATAGATTGAAAGTATGCCTTCAGTAGTAACCTTTGAAACAATCTTTTAGCTTGAAATTGTATTTTTCTTAATACTTTCTTTGATGTCTTATAATGGAGCTGCTGCATTAACCCTTGGCTCTGAAAATATTAATTATTCTATTAATCCAGGGAAGATACCTGACAGATATTAACTAGTGCAGCAAAACATGAAGAAAAGTCACTCGTATAAGGAAATTATGACATTTCTTCCGTTCCATTGATTCTTGGCAATAATGCACCACTGCTGTGAACCTTAAATCAGAGTGGAAATCAGAACATTACCCACTATATCAGCATTAGTTTAAAAGTACTTCATTTGCACACTGAGAAGAAAGCACTTGACATTGCTCCTTATAGCAAAAATTTTATGCAGAGTACCTCAGGTTCAAGGCCTGAAGATTCCCATTTTTCTAGCACAGATTTGGTGCAGTTTCTGCTGTCTTTTAATTACATACTTCAAAACCCTCTGTTCCTGACTCTGGAATCCAGGAATTAGAAGCTGCTGAAACTTTTCCTATGCCAAATAATTAGTATGATAATTAACAGTTATCTTCTGCTTATATCGTACTTGAAACAGGTTTATAAATTAATTGAAAGGATATTCATGAAAGGGGAAAGAATTAGCAGTCCAGACTCTCTAGTGTATTCCAGGTTCTTTAGGAATATGTCCTCATCAATCTCCAAAACAATACTTCACTTGCTGTTCCATCCATAGTCCCAAACACATGATCCCTAGCCTAATTCTGCTACCATTTTGGGCTTTAGCCTAGCATAAGATCTTCAAACATCTGTTTTACAATGACTCCCATATTTACTTGGCAGTTCCAGCCTGAATGGCTGAATCTCAGTGGCTGTCTCCCTTTTAAGCCAATCCTATGTCCTCCTACTAGTCTCCTAATTCGTTTTTTCCTTCCAAACTATGCATTCCAAATTTTTCTCTCTTTTTTTTTTTTTTTGTTTGTTTGTTTGGTTGGTTGGTTGGTTGGTTTTTGTTTTGTTTTGTTTTGTTGTGGGTTTTTGGGGGTTTTTTGTTTGTTAGATTTGCTCTGTATTTCTAAGACCAAACAGCAGTAGCAACAGGACTGAGATACCAAGGAAAGCAGTTAGATACTTTTTCATCAGTTCTGTGTTAAAAAGCAGAATTTGCATAGGATGCGTACCGAAGAAATAATTTCTCATTCCTTCTATCATGTTTTGTATTGAGAAGAACAGTGGACAAAAAAAATGAAGATAAAATAATCTAAGCTGGAGGGCAGATAATTTTTTTGGCAAAAGAATTGTCAGGTACTTTAGGGACCAAGCAGGTCTCTACTTAACATCTGCAAGTTCATACTTTGCAAAGGAATATAACTTAGCCACATTCTTGCAGATTTGCACTGAAACAGCAAATGTTGGTCACAGGGTAACTCACAGAATAAGCCAAGACTCTGATCCAAAGCAGTGAGGTGCAATAAGATTTCACAGAGAAACAAATAACTGATTATTTTCAATGAGGACCAGGCAATACATTGCCTTGATTTCTCGTTCTTGGAAGCAACTAATTCACTGGAAGCTGACATTAAGAAGAGAAGTCCACCTAAAGGGCGACAAACATTCTGAGTGAAGGGGAAGTCTAAACTAAACACTTCTCTTAGAGTATTTAAGCCAAAGTTCTTGTACTTTATCAAGATTAAAAAAACTAAAATAAAACTGCTATGAGAACTCTCCCTTTATTATGTATTGAATCTCTTAACAGAATACTATAAATCTGTGCAATGAGAAATATGTTTTGCAAGTGCTGTATTTTAATTACTATCAGACTTTTCTGTCAAAATATTTCACATCTTTAACAGAGGGTCAAGAAATGTTTCTGTGGCAATCTGAATGGAATAAAAAGAAGAATGTGTGAAGTGAGAGCAAATTACAAGGCACCAACAAAACTTAAAAATAAAGATCCAATAAAAATTTTGAAGATAAAAGCTTCCTGTACGATAACCAAATTCCTTTTGAAATGTCATCAGAAAGTATGTGATTGTGTAATGATCTCAAATAACTTCTGTTTTACATTCAAAGCACATACTTGTTCAGCTTACATATATTCAGCCATTTTGAATAGCAATTTTAAAAGTATTTAGGCAAGTCTAATACTTGGAATAAGAAGGTTAAAGAAGCCTGACTTTCAGCACTTTCTTCGTGCAAATTAATTTGTTTGAATAATAGTGGGACAGTTAGATTTATTGAAAGTGTTCTGTGGCTTACTCAAGCACATAATTAAGTAAAAGGCACCTGAAAGGAGACGTCTGGAGACCAGAAAGATGTAAGCAGAGCAGTCTGTATGGGAATTTTTTTTGAGAACAAGACACTTAACTCCTCTGAGTAAGAGAAACTATTTATGTTCTCACATGTGTTTTGAATTATGTAATTTCTTGTACTTCAGATCTATATTTTACTTTCTTTTTGTGCCTTATAGAAACAGTGTGGTATTTACAGAACAAGCTTTGTGTATCAGTGTGAAAAATTTGGAGAGAAAAAGAAATCTTGTTTTATTATTAAAAAAAAAAAAGATTGAGAAGAGAACAGAGCAGCTAGACAGTGATGACAGCAAGAAAAAAAGACATCCCTAATTTGTGAATAAAGTTAGATACACGATGAATTTAATTAACAAAGTTTGTCTAGATTAATGACAAAATGGGTGAGATTATTTTGGAATAACTAAGAAGCTGAACACTAAAGCAAGTAGCCAAGGCAAGAAAATTTCTGGAATTTTTCTGAAATAACAGAATCATAATAGTATAGCAAGGGTGTGAGCCATTGAAAAAAATAGAAAAGAAAGAAAAGGCATAGATTAGCCATGTCAGTCAGTGTTATTAACACTATTTCTGACATGAGAAAAGGATTACAGTAAAAGGATTACAGTAAAATTCATTTGGGTCAAAATCAGCTTAGGAAAATAAAAGAATATAAACTGGTATAATGCTGGACATTTCACTGTAAATTCAAAGGTATAGTTTAGATGTGGTCAAATTTGTATCTGTTAATAACAATTTTTAAGTGTTGGAGAGGTAAATACTACTGAAACTCTTGGCATTCTTAGATATCAATTAGAAACTAAATAGTAGTAATAACTGTATTCTAGATATTAGTGAATGAGATAGTCACAATTGTCATGGAATTAACCTAAAAGCTTTTTTTTTAACTTTAAGAAGTACTGACAATTTTAGATGAGGTGGTTGTAGACTTTATGGAAGAACTAGTCACAGAGAAAAATTTTAGACTGACTAATATTACATTGACTGATTGTGTTCAAATGGAGTCTCTAAAGCCTGAAGCTCAAAAACAAAAAGGCATTGATTAAGGAAGAGAGTTCATTAATCAGCTCAATAGAGTGAGGAGATAGGTATCCAGACGTTAACGCTTTCTAGACTTCTTTCTCTATAAAACCAAGGATGTTACACCTACCTGTGCTGTACCTGGTTCCTCAGGCATGGACCCATGGGCCAGCCATGCAGGCAGTCCATGAGTAGCCCTGAGTCAGCTGGGAGATCCAATCAAGGCAGCTGACTCACAGGTGTATCCCATACCACTTAATTTGCTCATTATAAAAGGAGGGAGCTCACTGAGGGTAGAGTTTTTCCTCTCCCTTGGGCTCTTCCCTTTTGGTCTTCTGTTCCTGCTGTCAACATCAAGGACTGGGCTGAGTAGAGCGTTCTATACTTATTGTTGATTGTTGTATCATCATTTTTGTTATTCTATTAAATCTGTTTCTACTTCAACACATGGGCCTTCTGCCTTTTTTCCTGATTCTTCCTCTCAGTTGGGGAAGGAGCATCAGCTGTTAGAAAAGATTCTAGAAGTATGATAAAAAAGATCTCTCTCAAATGATACTAGGCACTTGTGTATTGTAATGGTATCCTTCTCTACCTAGTTATAACTGTACTGCAGCCATTTCTATTCCTTCCTATTTCCACTTTCCTTTTCAATTTGGGTAGCTGAGGAGTATTTTGTTATTGTGTATATGTTACAGTGCTTGTAAAAAGAGACAAATCTGTGATAAATCTTGCTGTCAGCATTTAGAAAGCCTGTGCATGTTCTCCTGACAAACCTGTTTGCAGAAGGGGGCTACAAGAGCAATTAAGGGAATGATGAGATGATCTAGAGAGGGGTCAGAGGGAGCTTGTGATGCTTGGTCTGTAGAGGGAGATGACTGCTGCCTTGACCACCCAGTGAACAGAGTGAGCTGGGGAGAAAATAAGCACTAGGCAGAAACAACTTCATTGCGAAATTTTGAAGATAAGGAAGAGTGGATGTAGATAAGTAGTTTAAATTAATAATAAGCATATAACTTTTAATTAAATTTATGGGCTCGAAACTATTAAAATCAAGCCTAATTCTGTTCAAGTTTTCAGTGTAGGTAGAATATAGCTTTCATTTGAGACACTCTTATGAGCATAAATAGATGGAATGCTGCCCAAGGAAACTCGCTGGTGAGAGAGAGCCCTCACCATCCCCCCCCTCTCCTTGGTGAGTGAATGTCTTCTGGATATCCTTGAGTGAGCCCTCGTCCTTGTGTGGGTGAGTGATTATGTTTGGTTACCCTTGGGTGGGAGATTTTCCTCCCTTTCCGAGTGAGTGTGCACCTTTTTGAGTCATCCTTCTGATGTGAGTTAGCCCAGTTGTGTAGTGACATATTACTGACCGACATCCGAACTTGTGTTTTAGTTTAGGTCTGTCGGAGTGTTAAGTAGTTTTCCTCAGAATAAATCTTCATTTTTGAGTAACCGCCCTGTCTGTGTGTGAGCGCCTCTGCCTGGCACCCAGGCTGGGGGTTGGCCAGGGTTGTTAGAGTGTTTGAGGGGCTGCTCCACAGATTTGCTGGGTGCCTCTGTAACAGGAAGCAAGAATAGAACTATCAGAGATTTAAAAAAGAAAATGTCAGCGGAAGGTATCTTGTTAATAAGTTTAGATTCCCAAGTGAAAAGCAGTGAAATAACTGGCCAAAACCAGAGAAACCTATTGCATTTTCTTATACGGCATTTTCTTATACTTACAGATTTATGTCTGTTGAATGTAAATGATAAATTCCTCATGGCAATGGGCTTTTATTTTGTTTTAAATATACATAAAGTTACTCTTTCATCAGTAGTGAGTAACACTGTATGAAAGAAGTAAATACAATAATACACTCAGGAGTTTAGTTAATAAAATGGTCACACTCCAGAGAACTTATGCTAGAATTTACAAATTAAACAGTTCAGTGATTTTACTTAATTCCCAGGACACCAATGCAAAGGTCAAAGGGACTGTTATTTTCAAGGTACAGTCATGTAAGCAGAAAAGCAGGCTAGGGAAGTGCCCAGTAAGAAAAGTAACAATAACAAAAAAAACCCACAACAAAAAATCCACAACCCTAGAGCCATAAAAATACTAAAGAAAAAATTTGAAAAGGAAATTAATTTTGAGGTAAAATAAGCAGAAGAAAAAGAGGTAGTTCCAGTCCCTAAGAGGAAATACTCACTGGCAGTCATTCTTAGAAACCAGTCCCTACAGGTAAGTTGTTTATGTGTACAAGAACATAATGTTGGAGAGCAGGATGGGAGTCTTCCACAGGAACCACCCTACCAGCATAGCTCCTGTGCCATACTGACTGTTTCAAATTAATTTAAGTTTAGAAGCTGTTGTTGATTGGTTGTGGTAGTTTTTTTGGGTTGGGTTGGATTTTGGTTGGTTGGTTGTGTTTTTTGAGTATAGCTGAATTCTGGCAAACAGAATACTTTGGATATGAGGGAAAATGTTATCCTACAATGGCTGAGGAAGTTCCTGTGGTGTAAACAGTTGGAGGAAAGGGAAAGTGTCATACTTGTTTTCTTGAACATCCCTGGGTGTTCAAATTTTCTGTAAAACATTGCTTCTATGTATCTCCAAAAGTGCCTTTAATCGCATGGTCTAATTTCTGCCTAAACTGGAACAAAATCTATCAGGACTGTTGGTTTTGGGTTTTTGGTATTATTTTACTTTCTTTCTCTTTGTGTGGTTATTTATCAGAAAATCACAGTAAACTTGCACAACTTGAATGTTGTCTTCAAAATGTTTCATTGAAAGCTGGTATGCCCAAAAGAGAATGTCTTCAACATTTACATTGATCTTTCAATTATAATTCCCAACATCTAGTTACAGAATTTTGGCACCAAAAAACCGTCTTTATATGTTTACATTGCTTGCTCTTTCAGTGATTTCCTTAGAGCAGTAGTGACTAACCAAAACAAAGCCTCATAGAGGAGGTGAGCTAAGAATCTCACCTGGATTGCAAATGACTACTTTCATGGTTGCACTGAAATACTACTTAGGTGTGTTAGAGCTTCATAGAAAACACTTACTGGCACTTTGGGGGATACAGTATTCTAATGTGCTTGAATCCAATTGTTATTGTGAATGAAAATATCCTGTATTATCCAGAGCTTTATAGTAAATGAACCTCTTCTAAAACAATGAATGTGGAAGTCACTGACAAAACCATGGGAGGACATTGTTAAAACCGGGTGTCTGCTGGTGCAAATACACCAACACTCTCTGGATCTGTGGCAAGGAATAAAGCCAAGCTCTTCATTACAAGATAAATGTAGAAAACATTTTTAAGCATATGAATTCATCTATCATCTTGTTTTTCCAACATTTGCCATTAGCTTTTATTGCAGAGGGAGCAGTGAACCACAAGATTGATAATCAATTGATAACTGATAGGATGAACTTTACCAGTTCCAAAAGTGTCCAAAAGGACCCTGTATAAATACACACACACACAAGTAAAATCAAGGACTATTCTCAGAGTTTGTCTCTTAAATGACATACTCTGAGGAATAGGTGACATTCATGTATATTATGGAGACAGGGTTGCATTAGAATATAAGATTATTATATATTGAGTGAATGCTAGGATGGTAACTACAACTGTATTTTTTAAAAAAAACATGAATATTGTTATTAATTTGAAAGCTGGATAATTTTAGATGACTCAGGGAAGACTAGTTTCATCAGTTTGATGTATGAGAGCAAATAGAAACACATTCATCTTACTGCTCCTTGTCACAAATTTTAAATTAAGAAAAGCTAAACAACTAATGGCAGACACATTAATTTTGTTCCTTTAAGTTCCAATTTAAAAAGAAATGGTTTCATATTATAAAAATTCAGACTGTTGTTGAAATTACCAAGAACAATAATATAACGAAAATAAATGTTTAGAATTTAACTGATGATTATAAACGTATCTTTTACATGTAGTCTAGAAAACTTTCATGTGTTCTTAAATGCAAAGTAAGACTTCCAACCAGTACACACTTTCACATCTGAATACTACTACTATACCACTAGAAAAATAATCATCCTTTGAATCCAAGTTAACTATATGTTCATAGAATTGCAGAATAGCCTGGGTTGGAAGGAGTCTTGAAAGATCATCTCATTTAACCTTTTGTGAGAAAGGGCCTAAATGAGATTACCTAGCATGTTGTCCAAATACATCTTGAAAGCCTCCAGTGATGGAGACTCCACCACATCCCTGGGGAGGTTGAATGACTGAATGATAGTTCATATCATAAAAAATTTCTTTCTTATATCAAGATGAAACCTCTCCCAGTGCAACTTGTACTGGTTCTCCTTTGTCTTCTCCATGTGGCTCCTTGTGAAGATAAAGCCTACATCCCCACTGTAGCCACCATTTAAGTACTGGAATACTGTGAGGAGGTCCCTCCTGAGCCTTCTCCAGGAAGAAAAGATGGCTCCTTCAGTCTTTCCTCATAGAAAGTGTACTTCAGCACTTTGGTCATCTTCATGGCTCTCCTTTGGACCCTCTCCAGTCTGTCCATGTCTTTTTTTGAATTGTGGGAACTGTAACTGGACAGAATACTTGAAGCATGGCCTGACAAGCACTGAGTGGGATGATCACATCTCTGTCTCTGTTAGCAGTGCCCCTGTGGATGCAGCCCAGGGTCAAATTTGCCTTTGTGGCTCCAGTGGCTTGCAGCTGATTCATGTTCAGCTGGCTGTCCACCAGGACCCTCAAGTCCTTTCCAGCTAGGCTGCTCCCCAGCCACACAGATCCTAGTCTGTGCTTGGCTCTTTGATAATGTCGTCCCAGGTGCAGGACTTTAAACTCATAATTGTTAAAGTTCATACTGTTCTTGCCAGTCCAGTCTTACAGCTTGCCGGGTCTCTCTGTAAGGTAGCTTTCCCTTCTGACATGTACCCCTCACCACCCAGTTTAGTGTCATCAGCAAAATTGGCAAGGCTGCTTTTGATCTCATTATCTAGATAATTTATGAAGATGTTGAATAGTGGGTGGCCCAGTATTGATCCCTCGGGGACCCCAGTAGTGACAGGCTGCCAGCCTGAGTAGAATCCTTTAATCACTACCCTCTGAATGTGGCCTGTTAACTTGTTTCCCACTCATGTCATGGACAACCCATCCAATCTGTATCTTGCCAATTAATCTAGAAGGAGACTGTAGGAAACAGTGTCAAATGCTTTACTAAAGTCCAGGTAAATAACATCCACTGCTCTCGCCGTATCAACAGAAAATATTATTTTGTCGTCTTCTATAAAGAAACCTCTTTACGGTTTGAGAGGGCACACTTTGAAACAATGGAGATTTTTAGAGAATACCTAACTATGATGAAAATTTCTGGCATTTGAAACAGTTAATTTAAGAACACCTACAGTTTGAATACTTTGAAAATGTCAGAAAGTAGAAACCAAAAATCATATTTTATATTTTTGTTTTCCCATTTGTAGAACTTGCAAATATAGTAGAAATTTCTGTGAAACATAGTAGAAATTTCTGCAGGATGACTGCAAATAATTTCCACTTTATGTTTCATTGTAGCTTGTTATTTTTTTAATATTTGCTCTTTAATCTGAAGGAAACTATCTACACCGAAACATGCAAGGAAGAGCTTCAAATAAACACTGTAGAAATAAGGAAATCAAGTTACAAAGATGAAGTGAAAGGACAACAAAAAGCCTAGGCAAAAGTGAAGTACCAGTTGAAGGAAAGGGTTTTTTCTGTTTCCTTTAAAAAAAACAAACAACACTCTCAATCAAAAACCTAAGCAAAACAAAAACCCCCAAACAGAAACAACAGGCAAACAGTTTTAAAATTATATGCATTTTGTAGCTTAAATTAATTAGTTTTATTCAAAAGTTATTGAAGACAACTTCAGATCTGTTTTCCAAACCCCTCTGGGAATGTTTACATTTGGAGGGAGTGAAGAAAATTTATCATTTCCACAGGAATCTGGCAAGCTGGAGAATGAGACTCTAACAGAGGTGTTTTAAGAGCATTAACTACGAGAAAATGATTATTTTTTAATGCAAAAAAATTACATAATGTAACAATTCTAATGGCTGAAGAAAATATCTATAAATTTCCAACTGTCCCATAATAGATTTTTATGCTGATCTATTGATAAACTTTTACAGTAGTCCTTTAGAAATTGCTTTGTGTACTAAACCCTGAATTGGAAGAAAGGTTGCTAATTTCAGCTCTAATATAGTCATTGAATGTAGGAAGGCACTAACATCCAAAAAGAAAGTATTATTTTCAGAATGTATCACACATGGAAGTCACTTACTGGAGAGGGTTTCATGTGTTTTTTTGTCCACCATTTTTCTGAGTATGAGAAAAGATAGTTTTGGGGTTAGACGGTTTATCCCCGACTCTGAAAAGTAATTGACAATGGGAACATCTTCCCCATTTGATGGATGATTTCTTGCTCTCTTTTCCCAACTGCGTGTTTTAACAAAAGGCAATACAGAATCTCTTTTCCCTCCCTAGGAGATTTGAGCTAATCAGTAAAGAAAAAATGTGAATCAGCTTGATTTTTGGGGAGGGTTGGAAGGAAGGGGTGGGCAGTGGGTTTAAGTTGAATAAAAAAATGTATGTAAAAGATCTGAAAATATAAGTTTAAAAGGATGATTTTCAGTATTTCCTATTTTAAAGCAGGACTGAGAAGACACAGGTAATATTTTTCAGTTTACTGGTTGTTGTGTATTAGGCCCTGCTTTATCAGCTCATATTAAATATAGCCTTTCTTATTTGAATAGAGTTTACATGAAAAATATCTACTACTTTAGTACGTACTACCTCACTTGTAAGGGGGGAAGGGGTTTGCCATACATCTCTAGAAGCAACCAGCATTTCCCTTCCCCCTGTAATCAATACAGCTAGAGTCCCAGAGCTTATTCTGAAAAGTACTGACATGAGCTAACATGTAAGCCTCTACAGTTCAGAGTAGCCAATTATACCTGCTGACTGTCTGCTGGTAGCCATGGTATCTGCGGGCTTTGCTGGTTGTTCTCACAGCAATCTCGGAGCTTAAATAAGCTCAGACACTGTTTCAGCTAGTTCAAAATTCATACTGCTCTGACTTTTGCAGAGGGATCACACTACCACTCATTAGGGACTGAAGTGCAAGGCTGTGGAGCTCAGAGGGCTTGTGCTATGCCAAGTATCCTTCCCAAGAACAGGAGGGATATATTTTTCTTAGGCTCATGCAGATGTTTCAGCAAAATTTAGCATAATTCCAGAGCTTCTATTTATGCATCTGTTCTTTGTGAAAAATGTGTGTAAACAATCTATAGTGAAGCTAAAAGATTCTGTTTCATTCTTTATGATGTGGGTTTAATTTCATTTGAGAAAGCAAAAGAAATAAAGTCAGATCTTTCCAATCTATTGTTAATCACTGAATTTGCACAGGCAAACATAATTGGCCAAGCACTCCTTGTCGTTTCCCTGTTCTTGTTTCATGTGTTTGCAATTTGAAAAAGAAACCTTTTGGAGGAAGATGACTCTATCCTCAGTCTCCATTAAAGTGTGAAAATGTCTTATTTTCTACATCTGATGGAAAAGCAGTTGGGTTTCAGTTTTTAAAAGGATTTGAGTTATTGAATATGATGTACAATTTCAGCCAAGAATTCTCCTTCAGTACAAGGAATTAGCATCCAATGGAACAAATTTATTGTGCAAAGATAAAAAAAAAAAATTCTGTAGTAAGTTACCTTTTAGTTCTAAACACTGGCACTGCCCCACCCAAAGCAAGCTGAAATATTTCCAAGGTAGCAGGTGCACTTTGCACTATGCTGCAATCTGTTTCTACTGGATGGCCTTCGCAGAAGTATAATTGAGAAGTACTAGTGCTTCTTACATAGCTTCATCATTCTGCCTAAAGAACTTCCATTCAAGTGTTGGTTGTGATTGTTCAGTTATGTCACTTCTGAAGAGAAGGATCTGTCTGTTTCTGAACTGCAGTTTTCTCTGAGCTCTTCTAACTGAAATTCCTGTTAAGATTAAAGGTGTGCTAACTGGGGCCTCTTTTTCTTTCTTAGGTCTCAAAAGGTCTACTTGTTCTGACACGAACTGTATACAGACCTCATTACATAATGTTAAATATCTACCCTGAGAATCACAAGAAAGAAATGAACACAATTTATTTTAGCTGAGTTGTATTTGCCCTCAAAACACAGTTTTTGAAAAAGCAGTTTCTGATCACTATTGTTTGCCTAAAAAGGTAAAATTTATAGAGGGGTCATATTTCGTCCCTCAAAAGTCTGTTTAAGCTCCATGATTTTGATCTCTTTTTCCAAAGGAAATCAATTGACATTGCAGAATGTCCTTGGATATAATTCTTCCTCCCCCAGTTCAGTTAATGTTTACTATGCTGTATTAACTGAAATATAGAATAATAATGTGACTTTCTAGTGAGGTAGCTAAGCATACTAGCTTTTCACATCATAAATATAATATTCCTCCAATGGTATATTTGTTTTAATTTCTACGTTCTGCTAGTTTCCCACTTGTCACATTCTATAAAAATCTTATCCAGATCTGAGATTTTAGGTGTTTTTATTAAAAACTGTTTCCTCTGTAATCAGATAAGTGTGCTAGCATTTCAGTTTCTCTTTAGAAAGTGAAAGCAGGGTTACAGATATTTAAGCTCAAAAATGAGAAGAAAATAAAATGTTTTCCTGTTTTGTAAAATTTGGTGAAACTTAACTTTCAAGGCTTTGTTGGTTGACATGACATCAGTAGATCTATGTGACATACAACGTCTTTTTTTTTATTATGTCACAGGATTACTTGAAGTTTCTAAATGCCCATTGGGGTTGAGAACAGCTTGCATTACATCAAATCATGCCTCACAGTAATGCTACAGAGAAGTATAGTAATATTTATTTATTCAAAGTGAAAAAATAAAACCTACATGTGATCATGTATAAGTAACTTTTCTCCAAATCAAATCTTGTGAAGCAGGTAAATATTGATTAATACAATGTGTCACTCATTCTCTTTCCCATAATATTACACTTCCATTTTGCACAGTCCTTAGGGACAGTGTATTCTATCCCCACCAGAACCTTAAAATCTTCATAAAATATTACTGAGTCTTATTTCCCTACTGTGCTGAGCACACACTAGTGCCAAGCCCAGAACTGCAACACAGTGGAAGAGGAATTATACCACACCTACATGTTGAGATCCTCTCTGACATTATAGCTTTCACAAATTCCACAAGAGTTGAAAACAGTGTGATTTTTTTCGCAGAGAAAACATGCATGCTAATGGACAAGGTAGAATAATACTTCACGTGTGTAGGAAAAAAATCTTTGGGGGAGAAGAAAAGGGTAAATATCTGAAGAATTAATAACTTTGCAATTATATCACTTTTAATTGGAAAAATTCTCCTGAAAGGCAGATCCATGAAAGTAAGAGAATTGCGAAAGCTGGATTCTCTGTCATTATTCTCACTGTTGGAGATGACAACAGTGAAACCTGATGACCTGGATGGCAGGACAGAGTGTACCCTCAGTAAGTTTACTGTTAATACCAAACTGCAAGGAGTGGCTGATATACCAGAAGGCTGTGCTGCCATTCAGCAAGACCTGGACAGTCTGGAGAGTCAGGCGGAGAGGAATCTAATGAAGTTTACAAAGGCAAGTACAGAGTCCTGCACCTGGGGAGGAAGAACCCCATGCATCAGTAAAGGTTAGAGGTTGAGGGCCTGGAAAGCAGCTCTGCGGAGAAGGACCTGGGAATTCTGGTGAACTAGAATTTAACTATGAGCCAGCAATGTGCCCTTGGGGCCAAGAAGGTCAATGGTATCCTGGGGTGCATTAAGAAGAGTGTGGCCAGCAGCTCAAGAGAGGTTATCTTCCCCCTCTCCTCTGCCTTAGTGAGGTCACAGCTGTGTCCAGTTCTGGACTCCTCAGTTGAAGAGAGACAAGGAACTTCTGGAGAGTCCAGTGGAGGGCTATGAACATGATGAGGGGACTGGAGCATCTCTCCTACAAGAAAAGGCTGAGAGACCTGACTCTATTTAGCCTGGAGAAGAGAAGACTTAGAGGAGATCTTACCAATGCTTACAAATATCTGAAGAGTGGCTGTTAAGAGGATGAGGCCAGACTCTCTTCAGTGGTGCCCAGTGACAGGACAAGGGTCAACGGGCACAAACTGGAACACAGGAAGTTCCATATGAACATGAGAAAAAAACTTCTTTACTTTGAGGGTGACAGAGCAATGGAACAGGCTGCCCAGAAAGGTGGTGGAGCCTTCTTCTCTGGAGACATTCAAAACCCACCTGGACATGATCCTGTGTGACCTGCTCTAGATGAATCTGCTTTGGCACAGGGGCTGGACTAGATGATCTCCAGAAGTCCTTTCCAACCCCCACCGTTCTGTGATAATAACATTTCCAATAAAATATTCATATCTTTCTGTGATTTAACTCCTTAAAATAAAAAGGCCAGTGTTTGCCACTGTTAATATGTGATAAAAGGAGAGTGGACTTTTTTCACCCCTTTCCATCAAAGGCTTCTCTGAAAAGCAACCATCTTCTACTTAGCTTGTTTCACAAGATTTAAACACAGTTACATAATCTAGAAGGTTATAACTGATCATCTAGCAAACAGTGATGTTTTATCCCTGAATGGTACCAGACAGCTACATTGATATTCGTTTGTTCACAAAGAGTAGAATCTTGTACTTTCATGATCTATAAGGCAGCACATAACCTTTTCAAATCTATACTGAGCTTCATTTTTTTCAACAGTCTGAAAGTATTTTCCATGAAACGTAGCCTGAAAGTATCAGTTCAACCAACTTGAATATTTGCACATTTCAAATGTGTTTAATTTTATGGCAGATAAATTCTACAGCCTTATTTGGAAGTCAGTGTTTACTCTTGATAAAAAAAAAAAATATCCAAGCCTTTAAAGTTATTACATGAATAGTAATTAAATGTGATGGAAAAAAATCACATAATATCCTAGGTGTAATAAAAATGTAGTTATAGAAAAATAATGATACAATGCTCTATTATTCCTCAAAGGACTAAAGATGAAAGAAAACACAGAGAACTTAATTAGCTCAAACACCAGAAGAGTTTATCTAGTTATATTGCAAAAAAACCCGCTTGATTTCACTGCGCCATTTGGCGGATAATGAAAACAGGTCAAAAATGTCTTCTGTAACTTATCAATAGACAGAGCTCTACAGTGTTTTAGATCTACTTATGTATTGCAGTATGCTTTCCTTGCTGTATCACTGGAGGGCTTCAGTGGTTATTCACAAATAAGCAGATATAGTCATGTCTTCAGAGTATCAAGCTATTGATAGGCTTATGCTTCCCTGAGCACAGAGAGCACTACCGTGGATATTCTCTGTGTAGTTTTTGTCTGCTTCTGTAATTAAATGGAGGAGAGCCTAGATACATGGCTGACAGGTCTTGCTGATGAAATCCTAATCCAGCCTCAAAAACTGTTTTTGATGAAAACACTCATTTACTTAAAAGGCAATTCCATCCTTTGATATTACGGCTCCCAGAAAAATAGAAAATATTTAAGAAATGCTTAGTTTAACTGCATGTTTTTATTAATTTATTGTGTAAATATTAAGATCTTTCAGACATTGTTATATTGTGACACTTAACTGCAGCCCTGCATGGTATGCCACATAGGCCTTCACAGCCCAAAAGAAAGAAGCTCACACAGATGTAATATTCTTTAGAGTTTTTCAATTACTGAGTTTATTTGGTTTTAATGATTTAATCTTGCTTTGCTCTATATTTTCCCTGCATCCTCTGATTATACCCATTTTGTTATGAATTAATAAAAACAAAACATAATACAAATATAAACAAACACACTAATAATAAGATGATGATAAGTAAATAGACACTGGTGCTGTAAACAACTTACCAAATCTTTTCGAGCTAAAATGAACATTTTTAGCACCATCACTAGGTCTTCTTAGAAGACAGAGAAATTACGCAGGTGTTGCTTTTATTGACCTCCCATTTGTAGTCTTCAATAACCAGAAAATCAGCCAGATGTGTACTAAAATAATAACCTTTCCTAAAAAATTAAGACATTGCCTTGAAACATTGGTATGGCTACTGTAAGAACATGTTTATATTATCTAACTATTTTCCACCAAAATTTCAAATATGTAACAAGCATTACTGCTCCAAATTGAGTTTTCTTCTTTTTAAGAAATGGGTAGGTTTTTTCCACCAACACCATTAAAGTTAATTTCTCATTGCATTGCAGTTAACAGGTGTTATTAATAAATTTACTTTTAAGGAGAACAAATTCCTTTCTACAGTTTAATTCTTGAACCACTGGGAGCTTTTATTAACCTGGCTCTCTACATATTAATTCATCTTGGCAGACAATTTGTGCTATTATTATTCTTATGATAATGCTGCATCAGAAGACGAAAACACAGCATGTGGGGAATCTATCCATGCCCATTCTGCTCTTATTGCCTCCCTTACTGTTTATAATAATATTAAGTAAAACTCTTGTGTTGTAAATCACACCTTATTTATTCTTAATGTAGCTCCTAAAGACTCTTTTTGAACCTTAAATAATGCTAATAGCTCTGTTAGCTTTAGGGAAACAACACACAGTATTATTAAAGATAAGTTAATTTTAGCTTTTGGTTTCTCTTTTCTGAGGCTAAATAAAGTACACTGAGTGTTTATTCTCTTTGTGACCAATGTTCAGCTAACACAAATAAGGTAAGTCTAGTAAAGAAATTACACCAATTTCACCATTAAAAGAATAAATTGCATAATTAACATAAGGTACATCTGTTTCATGGCTTCCATTAGTATTTTCCTACTTATCTCTTTCAGAGGTTAGACTCAATTCCTCAAAGGTATTTCGAAACTGGAACAGACTAACATGAAGTATTAAACTGCATCTTCACTGTATCTTCAGTATCTTTTATTCTGAAGAGATACCACCGCAGATCTTTCCCATGAATTTATCCAAGTAAGAAAGCAAATCCAGGTTTGCTTCAACAGTGTAACAATGCATTTTGAACTTATATTTCCTAATTTCATTTCTCCAGGGTACTTGTCTTGTGTGGCTCTTTTAAAAAACATTTTATTTTAGTACGTAGTGGATTCTTCATCATCCCGGCAAATTAAATGTCTGTATTATTATGAACAAACCACCTACGTACTAGATTATAGATTATTTTTTTTGTTGTTATTTTTCACCTTCTTTGGCCTAGGACTGTGGTTGTATGTTGAGTGAAAGGGGAGAAAAAGGAATAATTTTAATGGCACGGATTAATTAATAGACTGATGACTGCCTATTACTTTGTGAAGTTGTCATTGTCTATTCTGGTCTAATGAACCAAGCTATTGACTTGAGATAAGTACATTGCATAATTACTATGTTACTGTATTTAATATTTTTTCCATTACTTAAAGTCTTACTAGATTCCCAAATCTCTCTTTTTTTTTTTTTTATTTTTTCTTTTAGCACCATTAATTAATTTCTGGACACTGAATTGTAGTAATACACAGACATTGTCTATTTCTCATACAGTGAACTATTTTTAAATTTTTTTTCCCCTGGGAAGAGACATTTTCATCACAAAAAGAAAAAGAAGGTTCAATAAATAACACATCTTCTTTTCCTCTCTCCCCTCTCTTCTGTTTTGTAAAGCAGTAGGCGTTGAAAGCTTACCTGATTAAGGAGTTTAATGAGAACGTGTTTAATGAAAGACTAAATTATTTTTTTTAGAAAAATGATACAGGTTAACATGCAATAAAAATAAAGTTCTTTCCTCTCCCTCATCTTAAAGAGAGGTTTCTGGAAAACATCAGGATGCTAAGAGGTTAGTTTCATTTTTATTTTTCGGTAAATAGTTCAATTGTCAAAGTGATCATGGATTTCATATGTTTTGGAAATAGAAAAGTGCAAGCTCCATTAGGTGTTGGAAAGTATTTTTCTGTTCACTGAAAATTGAAGTAATGGCAATGCATTGTTAACCTGATAACCTTACCCTGATTTAATGGTATCTGAAATAATGCTAAGATAATAAGCAAGGTCAAGTAGCCCTACAGTGTTCTGAGTGCAGAATTTTGTGTCTTGAATATTTTCTTTTTTTTTGCCTGACACTGAAATAATGTTGAGAGCAGTTTGTTTTATCTAAATCTCCTGATAATATAACAGAAAAAGTAAATGGCAATTAAGAAACTAGTATTAAAAAATCTTCTGAAGAAACAAGCTATTGGTTGTATTTAAAGCAAAACTCTTTTCATTATGAAAAGGATAAGGAGTAAACCTAATGGGATTAAACACGCACTGGACATTAAATAAAGCCATTTCCAAGAATTGATTTTTTAAATTATGTTACAAAAGACAAATTAATATAACATAATGAAAGAAGACTGAAAATTGTCTTTAGCTAATCATGAATATTGTCTGAAAGCTGCTGTGGTCAGAAACATTTGGCATATTTCATAAATAAAGGATGTCCTTTTACATATAGCACATGAAGAGATTGAAAACAAATGAAACACTAGGGCAATTTCACATAACACTTGCAAAACACATTTCTTCTAGATCAATCCATCCGTAAACATGATTTGTTTTCAACAATAATATTTCTGACAGAACTTTAAGATATTCCCTATTCTTTACAGTATTAAAATTCATGGAACAGATAATAATTGGCAAGACCTTGAGGACAGAAGCTTAGATGACACATTTTCTGCTTTGACAAGTACCTCTATGCTATTCAATACTGAATGATGCGTGAGAATGCTGCTGTCAGATTCACTAGCAATATGCATCATTCTCCTTTGAAATCAATATCTTCAATGGCTGATGACTAGCAGGGGACCAGAAGTGTGAGAACATTTAGCTGCTTGTCTTGCCATGAATTGTCATTTAACTTCATCTTAAAAGCTGCCTTCATATGTCATTGAACAAAAGTAAGATGATACAGACCATTTCCTAGAAATTAATCTCTTTTTCACGTTGGCATTATTTTTATCTTGATGTAAATCAACTCATATTGTCAGTACAACTAAAGAACAGTCAATACCCATGTCATTAATCCTTTAAGGATTCTCTTTCACTTTCATCAATATATATATATATTTGTACTTATAAACCATTGAATTTGTTCTCATATAAAGAAGCGTACATGACACTAGTATTTTTCATCTATCTACTGAACGATATTAAGAAACTTCAGCTTATCATACACATAAGAAAATATTTCTCCTACATTTTTGTTAATTACTCGTGATCTACTGATAATATTCCTTTCACTCTTTGTAAAACAGATTGTACCTAAAAATATTAATTCCTCCAAAACACAAAGGTACGAAGTTCTATTGTAACTTAAAATGTTATTTTCCCTCAGGATTGCAAGATGTAGTACTGACATTTCAGGAACTGATAACACTTTCCACAATAATTTTTTAGCTTGAGTAATGTTACTTTCTCAGCCTACTTACTACTTTGTTGTTTATGCTTGGCCAATGACAATATTAGCTCTTTTTTACAATAATATTACACTGGTGACAGTGATATTAGTCATCCACTTCTGTTTTTCCCTGTCTAAAAGACATCATCTGCATTTCATAAATATGACCCTTATTTCTTTTTCCTGGGTGAGTAAATATTTTTTTTACTTTCATTAAAATGCTGCTTGCTTAGGTTGACTCAATTTCTTTCACACAGCTACTGAGTCTTTGCTTTACCTTCTTAGAGTTATTCAAAAATCATGAACAGTGAAGTTACATTAACTTTCTCATCACTTATGAAGCTATGAATGGCACCTTTTTCTCTAGACTGTACAGCATTCTTAAAGTTCCTATAATTCAGTGAAGATTTCACACTGCCAACTTTTCTTTTTTCCCCAAGAAATTTTCAGATACTTCCTGTATATTCTTAAACATGTATCAAGTTTTCTGTTTGCATAAATTACATTGATAATAATTTATTCTACATCAGTCTTTTAAAATTAAATTTATATTAATCAATTTTATACCATTCTTTAATTATTTTTTAACAAATGAGATATTATTTCCCTGCAGTTAATGGAAACATATAATAGGTATCACTACCTGAATCATTCTGTTTGCCCTTCCTGAGTATTTTGTACAACATTAGCTCTATGTCTGTTCAATGTAATTTCTGTAGTATATCAACATTCATTAAAAATAGATTTTAGCAAGTCACATATCTTCTCATTCAGCTCTTTTATGAGCACTGCATGCAAGTTATCAAGACCTGATGATTTAATATGATTTAAAATTGTTTATCAGCTATAAATCCCCTTTGGAATATTACATTCCTTTACTAATGGAAAATAAAATGGTTTATCATTTTTATGTGATATAATCCTGTTTTTTTCCAAATACATAAATTATTTATTGAAAATTTCTAGCTGTTCTATCAGCACTTTCCTAATCATTGTGAAAAATGTTACCCCATCTTTCTTTACTATAAGACTATGTTATTTCTAAGATTTCTTGTGTTCCTAACACAGTTTGAAAGTGTGTATTTTTTTATTCCTCCCAACATTACATTTTCCTTGAATATTCCGACCTCTTAGATAATTATCTCCACTCAGTAACTGGGTTCAAGTTTATTTATCTTTTTCTGTTATTTGAATTACAGTTCTAATTTCTAACTTTCTGGCTTACAGTATACAACAAAGCATGTTACAAGGTCATACAGATTAATTAATTATGTTAGATGTCTTGAACCAGATTCAAGATCAATTATTTATCATAATTAGACTCTGGTTAGGCAAGCTGTACTCAAGAATGGAAGTTACTTTTAAACAAAAGCATGTTTAGCTATTAATTTATCTAGACAGACAAGATATGATGTTCAGAGATCGTGAATACTTTTAGTTTTATATTTTAATTGTGCGAAGAGCTTATGAAAGTGAGCAGATATAATTCTGAAGTGATGTCAAATGCATATTTATGCATTTGCAGCTCACCATGCATTTGACGCCCTGTAAATTAAGTTCATACTTATTTCACTTCCTTCTTTTCCTTTTACCTTTCTATGACTTTTCCTTTTGAGTTCTTTTGTTTTCTTTATCTACATCAATATACCAGTCACCCTAAGCAATAAAAGGTATGATATTTAGAATTATTTTCTTCTCACTTCTTCTGTATTCCTCTTTAATTTTTACTTTTTTTAAAATTTAAAATAAAAGGAACATATCTTTCTTAAAAATTAAAGATTCTGAAATGAAATACTAACTGAAAAGAAAATTATAATAGAAAACAAACCAAAACAGTAGGTGAGGTGCTGTGCTTTGTATTTGTGGCTAAACCAATGTGGCTAAACATGTCAATGTTTTGGATTTTGCTGAACTGTTCTTGTGCAGCATTAAGGCTTATACTCTTTCTCCTGTCCCTGTCCCAAACTGAGTAGGCTAGGGGTGTGAGTTTGGGAGGGGACACAACCTGGACAGCTGGCCCTAGCTGACCAAACAGATATTGCATGCTATATGGTATCTTGTTCTGCAATGAAAACTCAGGGGGAGGAGGAGGAAGGGGTGATGTTTGTGGTTATGGTGTTCATCTTCAGAAGTAAAGGTTAAGTGTACTGAGGCCCTGCTTTCCAGAAAGTGGCTGGACATCTGCCTGCTGATGGAACATTGTGAATTAATTCCTCTTTTTCTTTGCTTCTACATGCAGCTTTTGCTTTCTCTGTTAAACTGTCATTATCTTGATCTATGAGTCTTCTTCAAAAAAAAAAAATGGTATCCAGTGCTCTACCAACTCTGCAAAATGTAGATATGTACCTATTAACAGGAAGAATAAGTAAGCACAAAAAATAAGTTGTATTTGATTATAGTCTTGTAATGGTTTACTCCGGTAAGGAGTAGATTTATCAGGGCTATCACAAGTGGATCTCTATGTCTTACTTTCTTGCCATGACAATGAAATCACTCCTTTCTTAGCCCAGTGTACATAAACTCCTCTAAAACTCTTCAGTCAAATTCTGAATAATTTTGGAGAAATACAGGGAAGCTGTGATGAGGTGCCAGAAATGGATGTGAAGCCAGTACTGTGGCAGGGGAGCAGAGAACAAAGTGAATTGAAGATTTAAAGCTGTAGGCCGTAAGTCTCTCTTCACTACATGGCCTCCACAGTGAGAAAGGAAAGGACCTACTCTACCTGTATATTTGATTATAGTCTGTGTTTATTAGCTGTGCTAATTAGCTAGGAAAGGACCAGAGATTAGTATTTGACATTAATAATCAAAGTTCTTTATTTTATTTTATTTTTTTACACATACTGTAATTTCACAGGTAAGATTGGTTTAAAAGTGCTTCCATTCTCTGCTGAGATGGGTATCTTTACCATGGGAGCTAGTTCCATTTAGAGGCTAACTGGCAAAATCTTCATAGCTCTATGCTGCGTTGTGCAGAAATGTGAATGTCAGTTAATGAAGACATATAAGGATGAAAACCTCTGTTGGCATCACCTGGAAAAGCAGTAGAGCTCACTGCAAGGGTGGTTGTTGGTAGAAACTCACTGTCTGGCCTGAGTATCTCAGATAAACTCAGATTAGATCACTCCTGCTTCCTCTATTTCATTTATACTGTGAAGGAAAACAAAAGTGTGTGCTAATTGGAAACCTCAAAAAGAGAAATCAGTTGGAGAAACCCAGTCCAATTAGCTGTCCTATTTTTAAGGCTCTGTAACCTGCAGCTACATTTTTTTGTGTCACTAAAAGCTGACACGCTGAATTGTGGATCAGTTAGAAAACAGTCTGAAACATACCCAAATTGACCTTGCTCAGCTTTAACTAAAACTTAAAGAAGTGTTTACACATCTAAACTTTGTCTGGAAACAAACACAGCTACACATTAGGAGCTGATTAACACAATTAAGAGGCTCTAGGAGTGTGCGAGCTTTATCCATCATTTAGAACACTTTAATTAAGACCACAATGAAATTCTGCCACATATTAGTACTTTGAATTCCAGATTATAGTTAACACACTGCTAAAATCTCTGGAAAAAACCCACAAAACCAAAACACACAACAGAAAACATTATTTCTTCCTTCTCTGAAAGCGAGGAATCAATAAAATAAAATCGCTTATGTCAGTCTCCAAATAAAGAGAGGCAAAAAGCTGTGGACCAAAACCAATCAGCTACAAAATAAGGTGATTTGTGTCATAGCTATGAGAAATAGAAAATAAGTGGTTTAAAGAAGCATCAAGTAATTCACAACATTTAGTGAAATTGACAGAAGTCTTAAAAATACATTTTGTATTCTGCATAATTTAAAGGAAACATGACTATTTAGTAGTCTTTTGCACAGCTGAGTTTCTATTTACTTCGTTCACTGTTGAGGTTCCCATTTGGTGGAATTTTCTAAATTTATGCAATAAACTTTCCAGAATCACTTCACAAGGAGCAGAAACAAATCCCTACCCATCTTTGTTTAGTTATGGAATGGGAAACTTCTTTGCAACACATTGGAAATTAAATCATTGAATCATCAAATAACCTTGGTTTGAAAAGCCCTGTAAGATCATCAAGTCCAACCATTAACCTAGCACTACTAATTGACCACTTAATGTTTCCTCTGCAGGAAAGTGTCTTGGGAGCACTGGTGAGCTGCCACTCTTCTGCTCCCCATCTCTGGATCCTGCTCCCCAGGCTGAGCTTTATACAGAGCAGCTTTGCCTCTGAGGTCTGAAGATATACACAAAAGCTTGCATTACAGCCCTGCCTGGACTGGAGGAATTGGCCCATTTTTCAACTACCTTTTTTCCTTATTCCAGATAACTTTTTCCTAATATGTGAACTTGCTTCTTAATGAGTTCTAAAGTCCTTTAAGTTATACGAAATTAATTCCACTAAGCAAACATGATCGAACATCTTTATCTCATGAAGGTAGATCTGCCAGTCACCTTAGGAACCCCTAATGGGTAATCATACTCTCTTCTGAACATAGAGACAATCTTGCTTGTCTCAGCTTTTATACAGAAATGAGCTTAGAACCTTTGAGTGAAGCTAGATGTACCTGTGATGTGCCTGCAACAGCCTGGAATTCAGGTGGAAATTACTGCATGCCTCAGTATGTGAGAAGGAAGAGAAAAGCCACTTTGGAGCCAAGAGTTTAGGCATTCTGGATGGCTAGGAAGTAAAGAAGCATTACAGTTGTCGGTTTGTTTTGTTTGTGTTTTTTAAAAAAAAATAAAAGAAACATTTTTTCAATAGCCTCAGGGTAATTCTGATAATTAGTGAATTTAGGGCAGTGTTTTGGACATTCCCCTGCCAAAAAAACCCCTGCAAAACCACAAATAGCCAAGACAGAAACTATAAAAGGAAAATGGGGAACATAACAAAGGAATAATGTTATAATGTTGCTGAAATAGAGGACAAGAAGAAAACAAACAAAAAAATGTAGTATAGGGTGCAATTAATTTTTAAAATATTTGCTGTTTTGTTTTCCACCTGCAAAAAATATTCATAATTCCCATGAACTACAAATTAGGACTCTGTTTGAAGCTTTCACAGTAGAATAAAAAAGTTTTAACTAGGTAAGATAACAATATGCAAGTTCATTCAATTTGAGAATGTTTGTTTTTTATTTCACTGGTGAATATTGTTTCATTTGATAATCATATTCCTTTAACATAATAAATACTATTAGATAAGAAACAGCTAATACAGATGATAGGGATTTCTTCTTTTCTGTTTTATTTTGTTTCTTTTTTGCTTGTTTTGTTGGTTTTCACAGAGTGTTGGTGAAAAGACTGGATTCAGCAACATAAATTCTTTGTATTACACAGATTTGTCAAAACACCAAGATCATTTCATCTCTAGGCCTATAAATTTAACGACAGTTAACTATTGTTACTATAGGAACTATAACCAAAGAAGATAATATCCCAGTTACATTTTTAAATATGGTTGCTTCCTCAAGAAAATTAGATAACTCTAAAGTGACGATTTTTTTTCTTCTATTAAATGTTGACATGTTGGTTTACTTTTTTTTTCTTGACTCATATCTTACAACAGAAGTTGCCAGAGCTGAAGCATGAGTCATGGTCTTCAAAAAGGGCAAGAAGGAAGACCTGGGTAACTATAGACCGGTCAGCCTCACCTCCAACCCTGGGAAGGTGATGGAACAACTTATCGTGGGTGCTGTCTCTAGGCATATCAAGGATAAGAGGGCCATTAGGGGCAGTCAACATGGCTTCACCAAGGGGAAGTCATGCTTGACCAACCTGATAGCCTTTTATGAAGACATAACCTGGTGGATAGACAATGGTAAAACAGTGAATGTGGTCTATCTTGATTTCAGTAAAGCATTTGACACAGTCTCCCACAGCATCCTCGCAGCTAAACTGAGGAAGTGTGGTCTGGATGATCGGATAGTGAGCTGGATTGTGAACTGGCTGAAGGAAAGAAGCCAGAGAGTTGTGGTCAATGGGACAGAGTCTAGTTGGAGGCCTGTATCTAGTGGAGTCCCTCAGGGGTCGGTACTGGGACCAGTACTATTCAATATATTCATCAATGATTTGGATGAGGGAATAGAGTGCTCTGTCAGCAAGTTCGCTGATGACACAAAACTGGGAGGAGTGTCTGACACACCAGAAGGCTGTGCTGCCATTCAGAGAGACCTAGACAGGCTGGAGAGTTGGGCAAGAGAAATTTAATGAAATATAACAAGGACAAGTGTAGAGTCTTGCATCTGGGGAAGAACAAACCCATGTGCCAGTCTAAGTTGGGGACTGACCTGTTGGAGAACAGCGTAGGGGAAAGGGACCTGGGGGTCCTGGTGGACAGCAGGATGACCATGAGCCAGCAATGTGCCCTTGTGGCCAAGAAGGCCAATGGCATCCTGGGGTGTCTTAGAAAAGGTGTGGTTAGTCGGTCAAGAGGGGTTCTCCTCCCCCTCTACTCTGCCCTGGTGAGGCCGCACCTGGAATATTGCATCCAGTTCTGGGTGCCCCAGTTCAAGAAGGACAGGGAACTGCTTGAGAGAGCCACAAAGATGATGAAGGGAATGGAACATCTCCCTTATGAGGAAAGGCTGAAGAAGCAGCTGGGTCTCTTTAGCTTGGAGGAGACTGAGGGGTGACCTTATTAATGTCTATAAATATGTAAAGGGTGAGTGTCATGAGGATGGAGCCAGGCTCTTCTCAGTGACATCCAATGATAGGACAAGGGGCAATGGGTGTAAGCTGGAACATAGGAGGTTCCACATAAATGTGAGGAAAAACTTCTTCACAGTGAAGGTAACAGCACTGGAACAGGCTGCCCAGAGAGGTTGTGGAGTCTCCTTCTCTGGAGACATTCAAAACTTGCCTGGATACGTTCCTGTGTGACCTGACCTAGGTATTCCTGCTCTGGCAGGGGGATTGGACTAGATGATCTTTTGAGGTCCCATCCAATCCCTAACATTCTGTGTGATTCTGTGATCACTACTTGCAGTGAGCCTTAGGTATACGTAGTACTTTCTCCAGGCACATTACAGAAACTTATCTGTATTTGCAGTAAAATATAAAATGCTCTTGTACAGAAGAAAAGGGGAAAATAAGAATTTTGATTAATTTCTATAACCTATAGGAAAAAATACATAGGTTTTTATGGAATTTTTTTCTATTTTTCTAGTGCATTTAAAAATTATATAGTCAGTATTTACTGAAAAAAACAGCAATGCAAGACAATTTTATTTAAATACTTTCAAAAGAGCTATTTTATCAGTTTTGTGTCAATAACTTATCTGTTGTAGCAGGGTTCTGTCCTTTCAAGTACCAATTACAAAAGCATAGTCTTCATTATGCTATGGTTCCTGCTCTTGCAATCTACCTCTTTCTGAGTTATTATAACACTTGAACCTAGTGTGACATCTTTCTTCTATAATTGGAACATTTGCAAACTTGCCAGTTCCTTTCATATGTAGAACAAGCTAGCCTCAGTCCCAAGAGTACAAGAAAATTCATTCATGGCAGAAACTGCATGAGACAAGTTGCATCTGGCTGGCAGCAATTTAAGAAAAAGGCATAATATGTAGAATTTTGTGTTTCTCATATAAGCACTGAGAAAAGTTTTAGAAGACAATTTTCTGTTGTATCATAACAAATGAGTTTCTCTCTGTAGATATTTTCAAATAGCTTGAAGCACTTGAGGTGTTGGTATTACAGGTTATGCTACTACAAAAAAAATGTTATTTTCAACCTTGAACATTTCAATACATGTATATAAGTGCAACGCTTAATAGAATTCTTTAAAAGTGCAATGGGTTGAGGTATATGATGTCCTGCAAAGCTTGTCATAGTTTAGATGATGTCGAGAGTTGTCTTCCAATCAACGAAACCTGTTTTCTGGAGCTTAATTGGTTAAATATGTCTCAAATAGAACAATATCTGAGAATGTACTGTTCACTTATTTTCTTAAAAGCAGGAAGTCATGTTCTCTGTTTTTCAATTCCTGTAATTAAACAAATACTTTTCAATAAAGCTTCGTATCTATAATTTCTTATGTAATTATATATTTCAACTTTTACTGTTTACCAATAAATAGTTATATATTTAACAGTATGGTTTTATTTAAGTTATGTTTCTAAAGGTTATAATACGATTTCTGAAAGTATTTTACATTAAAAGTTACTCAGTCGTTACTGTACAGATGAAAATAAAAGGCATTAAGGAGACTCCAGCTCATCTCTATTAAGCTAATCTTAATATCCGTGACACTCTTCTTAGTACCTTTGACATTCAGACCCTGCAGGAGAGAAGTGAGAAAGATGCATTTATTGTTGTAAAATCAATCCTTTTCTCTACTAGAAATGCTTCATAAAGGTTTACACCATGCTGTTAGATTGCACAGGAACCGATCCATACAGTGAAGTGCCAGGAGCTCTCATGCAGACAGCCTTGGTGTGCAGCTTGGAGTGCCAGCGAAATGTCAAATCTCAAGTTGGTGGCAGAAAGTTGTCTGAATAGAGCTATAAAGAGAAGACTTTTTCAGCTTTAAACTTGATGAACTTAGTCTGTTGGCTATCTATCTAGCAAATGTGAGTGAAGGAATATTCCCTGCAATAATCTGGAACAAACTGTAAATTCTGAGTTTGACATGCAGCCTGGCAGTAGGAATGGCTAAATTAAATGTTCATTTACATTATATGACTTTATATTCATGTAGAATTAATAAAATGAAAATCGCTACATGTCATTTTCATTGATGACATCGTGTCATTATTTTCTATTAAACTTTCTAACTTTTAAACCCAGGAATGTACAGATAAGGATAAGGATACATATTTGCATGTATAAAATGAGAAAATATGCATGTAAATTTACTAAAAATCAAGAAAAAAATATTTTCTGGTGTCTATTTTAACATAATAAAACAAGTAGGTGTGATGTGCTAATGTTCTTTATTCTCATGGATCACAAAAAAAAATAAATAAATAAAAAGTTGAGCCCCAAATGAAAGCAATACATACAATGTAAATCGTTTTCCATTTAGAACTTAACAGGCCAGTTATATGTATTTCTTCTAAATTTTTAATCTGTAAGTGTGTACCTTAGTTAAACACATGTTCAATGCATTTTACAAACCAAGGGAATCATTTAAGGGAAATCAACTGGATTTCCCCCTTGCTCTCCAGTAAAGCTGAATCTTAAGAGGAATGAAAGTGTTGTGAGACTGCAGGGCAAAATGAGTAAAACTGATTCACCTTCTGATGAATCAAGTGAATATGTAAGGATTTTGGAGAGAATGAAACTGGATGCAAATTAAGGTGTCAGAGAAAGCTTTATAGTCATTCCTAGAAAAAAACTGTGCTGCATAACTTGAAGACAGTTTGAGTCAGCGTGAAGGAGACAGAGCTCTGCAACTGGCTACTTTAGACTCTTCTAAATAAACAGGAATCAGGAAATGCAATCCCATTCTCAAAAAAGGGTATTAAATATGGTCTTGGTGAGCAGACAAACAAAAAGAAAATGAGGCAACATCATGAGACCATCGGCTCATACACAAAGATTCACCCTGTGTATTTTAAATTGAATGAGGAGGCTGGAATCCCATTATGCTGAGTTTATTACATGGATGCCTACACTTTTTCCTGCTTTTTTTCTCTAGTAATCAAAAAGTTGCAGATCTGGAAAAAGTATTCACGTGTTTTTTCCACCTATCCCAATTTCTTCTCAGTGTGTATCACTGAAACTAGGGTGTACAGTAAGGACATTAAGTAGCTAAGTTGTAGTAACTTTTGAGTAGAGGGAATTTTCTAATTTGTGTAAGAATGATTTATAAATTCTGAAAAAGTTGTTTTGCTCTGATTAAGTGAAACTTATCTCTGGAATATTCAAATATAGGCTGTCATTTTAGGTTACATGTTTCAGTTATCAAGCAGGATCAGAAATCAGATTCTCAAGGGATAACTACAAAAGAAGACGAGAGTTAATTTTTCCACAAATGTGTTGCATAAACTGAAGTGTGATGACAGGACATAGAAGATGATTGTCTGTTAACTTGCTGTGAAACCAGAGTTTGTGCCCCGGAAATATTAAAAAATGACTGAATTTCAGTGTCAAACGTTTTCATGGGCCTTGAAGTGCCAAACTCTCAGTTTCTCTTGACCCATAACTTCAAGTCCAGACAGCTTTAGTCTCAAAGATTTTTCACAGCACTTATACTGTCCTTAAGCAAGGATATCTTACTGTAGTTAAAGAACAATGCTTTTTTTGACATTAAAAAATAGAGAATGAGGTCTCCATAGAATTCCAGATTTTCCATGTACTCATCCATTTTATCACAGAAAATAAAAAAGTTCTAAGCCCTAAACCCTTTTGCAGCAACTTTAGGTGCTTTATTCAGAGGAGGTTTAACAGACACCCAGGTAGGTGTGTCACATCTTCGCTTTGAAAATGAGTGTAGGTGTTAGGGTCACTGAAGAGGCCAAAGAGAGGACTAATATGTTTGGGTTACATTGTTTTTACTTACAGGTTAGAGAAAAAGTAAATTTAGTTTGGTGATCTTACTGTCGTCCTCAGTGGAAGGCTAGCTAGTTCAAAACCCACCACCCAACACAAATTTGACAGCCTTGGCACAGGGAAAATGTAGGCAACCAGTATTAGAGCAGCAGAGGTGTTGTAAGTCAGGAGTTGGAGTGCCTTTTGCAGAGATGTATAGAGATGTTAATGCACAGCACCTGTCAGCACTGTGCCTTGAACTAGCCTGTACTATAAATCTCTCATTTTCATGAACAGTAAAATCTCCCAAACTTACTAAGAAAAATAAATGCAATAGAAAGCTTTTCCCCTAGCCCAAATACAGTTTATTCTTTATGAATATACATGTGATTCTTTGTAGTGTACTTTTAAACCAGGGAGCTGTCAAGAGTTGAGTAAATGGTAGCTAGAATATATGCAAGGTCTTTTTGGGAAAAAAAAAAAAAAAAAAAAGAAGACCTAAATATGAGTATAAACTATGTTCTAAGGCTTCTGAAATACAGTGTGCTTGTTCTGAAAATCTTTGAAGTCCCCCTGAGGATCTCCTCTATAAAGTAATGGATAAACTTGTTTTACCAACTCCAGAGGCATGTTTTTTTAAGATTATCTGCTAACAAAAATAATATAAGAATAGTACATATGAGGGAAGAAAAATATCTGGTTTGATAATAATTCAAACTCCATAAGATTTCAGAACCAGACAGATTAAGAACCTGCATAGTCACAGCATAAATAATTTTTCTCCATTTTGTTTCACAAAAGATATTTAAAAGATATCACAGAAGATATGTTTATTATTTTTCATGTTTATCATTTTTCATGTTTATCAATTTACATTTTTTCTTAGGTGTTTTGGCCCTTTTTGTGTTTGTAAAATTAAACCATTATTCTGATTGCTACACAAACTAAAATATTTATTAGATCACAAATAAACATCAGTATAGTTTCAGAGCAATAACATTGAAAATGTTAAAACATCACTGATGTGCATTTTCTTAGAAAGTTAATGTGATTTGATACTATTTGCTTATTTGATTCTTATACAATTTTCTAATTCGGAATTAAAAATAATTTCCTCATTTTGGGGGTCCTTGGTTACAATACGTTCTGTGCATGAGCTTAGGAAAATCAATGAATGATCTTGTAACTGGGTTATGAAATATCTATATGGCACTAGTTTTCTATATGCTCCTCTAAGACACATTAGTATTCTTGCCCTGCATATAGCATATCTCAAAATGCATATCATTATGTTGTTCATATCCACACTCTCGAAATGGGCTTGATAGATAAGGCTAAGTAAAACAAAAGAGAAAATTTATTTGCGTAAAGATTATGCTAAACTTGCTGGAAGCAGTAGTGAAATCTCAGGAGAAGAAATAAAAAACAAGCAGCCAATCTGTGTGCCTCTCATCTCCCTGCAATTCCTAGAGGTTATATGTAAGAAGATTAGGAAACAACACACAGACACAATTGAAAAGCTTCCTAATGAAAACAAATTTGCCATGTTTGATGACTTATATATATCATATTTTTTTGACAGCAACATAATGTAGAAAGACAATTTAATGCAATAAGAAGATTTCACTTTCTAAGCAAATTGTTTGGGATAGTTCTCTCACAAAGAAAGAAGAATTGAAATGACATTGGAATACCCCAGTTCCAATACTCCTAACAAGCAGATAGTCGCTGATGGAACTGATGCTATTCTTTCAATGGTTATTTAATTTTCCCAGTGGAAATTCAGAAAACAAAGTATCTTGCATGGATTGGTCAATATGTTATATCTATGGGCACTTTTTTTACACCCTTATTTAGGCAAAATTAGCACACACATCAGACATTTGAGACAGAAAGCTGAAGCAGCCATATCCAATCCATGCCTTTGCCAAAGCAGCTTTAGCTGGCTCAAGTTGCAGAAAAATATTCATGCTGTGTTGAACTTCCTTATGTTCAGCTTTATAGCAGTACTTCTTCTCAGAAATATTTTACAGATCATCTCTTTTAGAATATTAGTATATATTAGATACTCGTTTCTGTCCTCTGTCATATTTACACCTGACTATTCACATCTTCAGTATCCCTTAAAGTGAACACCTTTCCTTGAGCTTGTAATCCCTTCCTTCCATTTTATTGTTGCTCACCTTATAGTGGTTAATTTTGAATTCCCTGTGATATTCTGAAGCTGTGAGTAAATCAGACAACACAGTCATTTGCTTAATTCATTTTTCTTTTGACTTGTGTGCCAAACAGCTTTCACACCCTTTAGGCTAAAATTCACACCACTTCCAATGACTTCTACTGAAGTTGCAGAAATCTTCCATTGGCGTACTGCAATCTATCAAGGTACATAAATACTCCAGCAGAACCACTGAAAGTAGATATACTTCTGTTAGTAACATTGTACCAGAATTGTTTGTTTGAAGTATAGATGAAGAATGAATTCATGCCATGAGTAGCCCCAAGTCAGCTGGGAGTTTTCGGTCAGGGCAGCTGACCTAAGATGAATCACAGGTGTCTCACATACCACTGACATCAAGCTCATTATAAAAGGAGGGAGTTCACTGAGGGCAGAGAGTTTGTCTTCCTGGGACTTTTCCCTCTTGGTCTTCTACTTCTGCTCTTGAGCCTCAGGACAAGGCTGAGTATAACCTTGTATACTTTATGTTGGTGATTGTGTTAGTTTTGTTATTTCGTTAAATCTGTTTCTACTTCAACCCCCAGGGTTTCTCTGTTTTTTTCCTGATTCCCTTTCTCAGCTGGGAAGGGGTCATTGGGCAGTAGAACAACTGTTACAGTTTAGCTCCAGGTACAGGCTAAATGTAGACATTTGTACAAAGGTGATTCTGGTTGAGTGGCCACTGCTTGTCCTGCTGTCCCATTTTTGAGGGAGGTAGGGTGCACTATTGACTAAATACAAGTGTTATCTTTCACCAGAGCTACTTATTCATATATGAATCCAAAACTTTCAGCTGAGTCTTTGGCAATGTTGAGAAACAATTTAAAATGTTCTTTTTTCTGCTTTGTTGCAAAAGCAGGCAGAAGTTGCTACTGAGAAGCCTACCTTTAGTGAGTGAACTGAGTGCTTGGTGAGCTAGATCAGCAGCCTAAGGAGCGTGGAGACTGTGAGAAACCTGCGATGTACAATCTAGTGCTCACAAATGTGAGGGAGGATTGTAAGAATGTCATACCTCCCTGCATAGTATGGGATATTAACTGCTTACAGTAAATGAGATTCACTGCTCTCTGCTCTGGCACCACAAAAAGTAGAAGTAATCTTCTCCAAAGGCTCAGTTGTCTCATGAAGTAGCAGTGCCCTGCAAATGAAACAAATTCTTAGAGCTAGATGCAGAAATATTAGTTCAGCCACTACTGTTGCTGGCAAGAGCAGGGGCTGAGGACCTTTGACTCTTGACCAAGGTCTACCTCCTGTCACAAAACAAAGTCTCTCAGAACCATCATCCATCTCCTGTGACTGCAAGAGGGTTTTAGATTCATTCTAGAAGAGACGGAAACAAAGACAATAGGTGACACTGCCTACTTTGCTATCCTTTCATTTCAGTGAGTAAGCAATAACAGAGTAGCAGTTCACCTTTCCTTTCAAATCATGGTCACCAGCCATATAAGGAGGCTAGTGACTGGACTTTTAATATGAATTCTTCTCTTCTTCTTACCATCTGAATGTAAAATTCTCTCTCTCCTTTTTTTTTTAAACTTTTGTGATTTTCTTTTGTCTTTTTTCAGCTTGTTTGTCTTAATTTGGAGATAAGTTATCTGTTAAACCATTCCCTGATATTACTTGAAGTTCCATCAAGAGTTCATCTGACTTCTGGCAGGTGAATATTAACTGTGACAGATTCCTTTGTAGCCCATGATCATGGTGAACCAGGCTCTTGTGAGGTATCTTCTCCCCGTGTCTTCTCATTTCAAAACAAGAACCCTGGAAGGACAAAACCCTTCTAGTCTCAGCCCTCTTCATGGGCATAGAGACCTTTTTTTCCTCTTTAATACCTAAGTCTTTCTTTTCTTAAGAGTATGTGCTTCCCGTCTCTCAGGTTCTCCTTCAGTGAGTCTCCTGGCTGTCTGGAATCCGGTGATTGAATTATGTCCTGTGCAGTGATCAAGCGAAGTTCTTTCTCAGCCCCTTTCTATGGAGCTGTTGCCCTTGGGACAGCTTTTCAGTAGAGCAAGGATCTGAACACAAGCATTAGCTAGCTGTCCTAACCAAGGTGCTCGTGGACAATTGCTAATTAGAGAATTTGGGTAAAGTTAATAATATTGTGATGTATTTTAAAAAAATAGTTTTTTATTAATTTATAATTATTATTTAAGGAAAGAACTTGTGAGGATGAGACAAGGATATTCAGGGGTCTCTCAGGGCTTGCACAGACTCAAGGACAGTGAATCATTTGAACTAGAATGGTCTTGGTGAATGGTCTTTCAGTTCAGTTGGCCTTACTAACTGCCTGTGCCTTGATGGCATTAAATGACTAATAAACTTCCTTTAAACTACTAGAAAAAGAAGAAAACAAAAAGCAAAATAATTTCAACTGAGTTGTCTATGGTTTCAAGCAGGTGAAGCATGTGAGGAATGACCATTCATTTCCTTGGTTTGGATGACAGATGGGATTTGTATTCTATTCAAAATACAGAACTTGGATTTTATTTAAAGTGAAACAAATGTTCTTTCTCTCAAGCATTCTAAAAGATGTCTATCTGAAAGTCTTCTCTCTGAAAACAGACTTTTGCTCATTGAACTGAAAAATCAGTTTTTCCAATTGTGTGCCAGCAAAGCACTCCTAACTATAAACATGTTTTCAGAAAAGTTGTTCGAATGTAGAAGAAATGACTGGTAGCACTGAATAAAAAGACCATTATTTATTTGGCAGAAGCAGAATTCTAAAGAGAAGAAAACACTTCTTGTGCAAACCATTTTTCTTTAGTCTACTCCTTTTACGCATGCTTCCCTACATTATCACATATTATTTTGCCATTCAATTTTTGAGAAAAAAAATTATATAGTGGGCACCATAAACAGAAGCATTTAAACTAGCTCCCAGTATAATACATACTTTTGCTGCATGCTTTCAGAGTTGCATATTAACTCTCCAGAGAGCTTTTCGCTCCTTGGCCCCAGCTCAGTTTCTCCTTAACTAGCACATTTTAGCTTGATTTGAACATGAATCCCAGCTATCCTTGTATACATGCTGCAGGCTTTTGGTATATCTGCGGAGGCAGATGTGTTCTAAGCTACCCTTCCAGATCCCATAAAAACAAAATAGCAAACCCAAGTCTTCTTTGTATGTCCTCACATGAAGAAAGTGCATGGGGCAAGAGGGTGTGTACGTACAGGAGAGATCTTTAAATGGCTCATTCTTAGAATCACAGAATCAAAGAATCACTATGGTTGCAAAGGACCTCCAGGATCATCAACTCAAACCCCTATCCCAGCATCTCCCTAACCACTAGACCATTAGACCATAGCCTCACGTGCTTCATCTACTCGTTTTTTAAACACCTCCAGGGACGAAGACTCCACCACCTCCCTGGGCAGCCTGTTCCAGTGCCTAACCACCCTCTCAGTAAAGAACTTCTTCCTAATATCCGACCTAAACTTCCCCTGACGCAACTTGAGGCCATTTCTTCTTTGTCCTATCATTAGTAATTTTGGAGAAGAGACCAACACCAGCCTCACTACAACCTCCTTTTAGGTAGTTGTAGAGATCAATAAGGTCTCCTCTCAGTCTCCTCTTCTCTAGACTAAACAAAGACAAACTTCTACGTGTTGCAAGAGAACACTTCCCTAAGAGGGGTAGGGCTTCACAAGGAGAACCCTAAGAGCTGTCAGAAGTAGAAGAGATGCTATTGCTCACATCTGGGCAAGGGTGGTCCTTTCTGACCCTTTCTTGCCAAAGCTTACATTCTTCTTCATTAACTTTTTAAAAGTCTTTCCACCCACACCCATATAAATCATCTATCTTGGGAACAAAGATGAAAAAGCATTTTAACTGGAACCCTAAAGATGTTTTGGCTTCCTCTCCATACCTTTCTTGCTTCATTCAGCAAACTCCATTTAGCACTTATTGCAAACTCTTACTTTGAATCTATATATATATTAATTAATACAAGGAAAATGTTCCTTTCCTGTTTTGTCACTTTACAATTGATGAAGGCTACCAAAGCTGATTTGGAAAGAGACTTGAGACTCAAGAGTTGAGATGTGCAAAGCAGGACAACATGAGATTATTGGAGTAAGTTGAAAAAAAGAGGAGTTCAGACTGGAACTAAGGAAAAACCTTTTCATCATGAGGACAGACAAACATGGGAACAGGTTTCCTAGAGGCTGCGCAATCTCCGTCCTTGGTAAGGCTTGACTGGACACAGTCCTGAACAGCCTGGTCTGATCTCAGAGCTGACCTTAATTTGAGCAGGGAATTGGACTAGATATCCTGAGTTCCCTTTCTCCCTGAATTATCTTATTAAGTCAGATCTTTTTTATGTCCCAGTCTGGTTGCTTTTCAACAACTCAACAATAGCTGTTGAATTTTGATTTCAAATTATTTTAAAAATTATTAATATTAGAAATAATTTTGTATAAAACCATTTGTGTCATTTTTTATTTCCTTACTTTTCTTCTGTTAACAATAGTCTGTTGGCTTAAGTGTGTACTTAATTTTAACTAATATGCTGCTTCTTTCTTCAGATTATTAATGAAAATATTAAAAACTGACTTAACACGTTGCTTTGCTCATACTCAACAGAAGTAATGGAAAATTACCTCTTTAGCAGAAGTAACCCAAAGTGCTAATTCCTCACAATAATTGGCAACAGTGTTGCTGTAGTTCATAATTAGCTGGATATAAATTAGCTTGAAATATGACTGAGAAATTTATATTAATGTTAATCTAATGTTTCGTGTTTTTTTTCATTTACAGATGGTTTTAATTATTTGAACAATCACCAAAAAATTACAACCTACAATCAGAGAGGTTTCACCTTCAGAGATAATTTTCTGGGAATTTAGTAAACAAAAGAGACATAAATATGATTAATTATTCCTAGGACTTCGCCTTTGCAATTATCTGTCAGCTGCTTCTATTACAGCAGTTGAATGTTGTACATATGTTTATTAAACTCTCATTAAAAAAAAACCAAACAAACAAAACAAAAACCAAACCCAACCAAAAAGCCTCAACCAAACCAAACAAAAAACCTAAACCTCAAAAACCCAAACCTCTCAAAATCCCTGTTTCTTTCCGTTTTATTTGTATCTCAGTAGGGTATCTGGACAATGTCACCTGTTGATACTTTTCAATGTTATAAATTGCTCAAAATGTGGCAGTGTACAAGCTTTATTCTCTTTTCATATTTTACAATGCAACAAACATTTATGGTTCTGTGATGATATCTTCATAGAGACAGGCTTTTCTCTTCTATCAAGTTTTCCCTTCAGCAACAGTGGAAACGATTTGTGAAAAATATTTTTAATATCTTTATCAAAACTATATTCTTAAAGAGCAAGCAGGAAGATAAACAGTCTTCTCACTGGTACTTTAATGAGACTTCTCATAAATATGAGTTGGAATTTTCTAAAAATGTCTTGGTGAACTATGTTCCCTAAATCCTTTGAAGAACATGATGTGAATGTCCTACTCCCGTATTGTCTTTCAAAACCTAGTCCATAAACCTAAAACATAGCACCATACAAGCTACTATGACAAAAATTAACTCCATCCCAGACCAAAAAAAAAAAAAGAGTATATCTGCAAAGAAAGAATTGCCGAAGAATTTTCATTAATTCTTGACTATGATATTTAGCTATTCATAAAATCACAGAATTGTTTATAATGGAAGTGACCTCTTGAGATCTTCTACTCCAATGTTCCTACTCAAGTCGGGTCACCTAGAGCTGTTTGACCATGTCTCCAAGGATGGAGATTTCACAACTTCCCTGGGAAAAGAGTTCCAGTGTTTGACCATTGAAAGTAAAAAAGTATTTTCATAATTGAGTGATGGAGCTGTGGTTAGTTGACTTCATCCAGCTGCCAGTCACCCGTCGGATGCTCTCACTCCCCTTCCTCAACAGGATGGGGAGAAAATAAGATGAAAATACTTGTCGGTCAAGGTAAAGAAAAGGAGATAACTTACCAATTACCATCATGGACAAAACAGACTTGACTTGGGGCAAATTTAATTAATTTCCTATTAAAATAGATTTGTAGAGTAAGAAACAAAGACAAAAACTAAAACATCTTCCCCCAAATTCCACCCCTTTTTCCCAGAATCAACCCTAGTCCTTCATTCCTCACCCTTCTACCTCATCCTCCTCTGCCCCCTGGCCTGAGCAGTGCAGGGTTATGGGGACTGGGGGGTTATGATCAGTCCATAACAGTTCCTCTGTACCACTCCATTATCCTCACACTTTTCCCCTTCTCTAGAGTGGGGCCTCCATACGCTGCACTCCTTCAGGATAAACTTACTCCTGAATGAGCTCCACTCCACAGGCCACAGCTCCTGCCAGGAGCTTGCTCCAGGGTGGTTTCTCTATGGGCTGCAGTTTCCTTTAGGAAATATCCACCTGCTTCAACATAGGGCTCTCCACAGGCTACAATGTCGATGCCTGCTTTGTTGCGGTCCTCTCCCTGGGCTGCAGGGAAATACCCACTCCATTGTGGCCTCTTCCAAAACTTCCACAGGCTGCAGACATGCTTGGAGCACCTTCTTCCCCTCCTTTCTTCACTGACTTTGGTATTCATAGGGTTGTTTCTCACACTGTTTTCTGCTCTCACTCATCAGTGCTGAGTAGTGTTTTGCCCTTTCTTAAATACGTTTTCCCAAAGGCACCATCATCTTGGCTAAGGGGCTCAGCTTGAGGAGTCAATATAAAGTTTGTCTTCACTTCAACCATTAAGTTAGGGGAACTTCCAGTTCAAAGTCAAATGCTTTCTTCAACAGGCTGTATTGACTGGAATTTGAGTTAGGTAATGAGGCAGGTATCCTCCACTGTTGCTAAGTCTACAAGATATGGAAACTGTCCATAAAGCCTGGGTTAATGAAGAAAACACCTTTACTTGTACTGTCATCTGACAGTCTTTAATTTCATATCTTCAGAAATGTATCCAGGTGGTAACTAAGAGTACAGACACTCTAGTCATAGTCAGCCTGTGAGTAACTGACCGTCTGGGAGAAAGATATGTCAGCATTGCCAGGATGTCTCAATACTCAGTGACATGTCTCAACATTGTCTGTGCCTGGCACCCCCCTTCTTGCAGCTGGAGATGGACTATTGGAGGGAGATAAGCAGGACAATTCATACGGATACTACAAACAGGATGTATCAGTGTGCATGCTCCAGCAACATTAGAGGTCTTCAAGAGGAAAACTAAGGAGGAATGGAGATCACTCCTAACGATCCTCGAACGACCCCTGGAGTGATATGCAAAGCAGCATGTGGCAAAAAATGCCCACCCATTGTCAGTGGGTGGAGAAAGAGACTATATCTTGCAACAACAGCTCACAACTAAACTGAAGAAGATCTTCCCCACCAATCAACAACTGGACTTGCAAGACCTCATTAGATCCGTGGTGGTAACCCCCCCTCTCTGCTCTCTCTCTCGTAATACTGCTTATTCTTATATCCCCTTCTTTCCTATTGCTCTTTAATTTTCAAGTGCACACGACTCTTATAAACCATAGAGAGTCCGTGACATTTGACCTCATTTGTGTCTTAATTTCACCTCTGGGATCAAAATGAATCTCCCTTGGCCCAAACCAGGTCAAGACACAGCCCAATGAAGTCTAATTAGGAAAAGAAGAATTTAATTTTTAAGCAATTACTGAAGCAATGGTAGTAAGAACATGTTCTGTAAAAGAAATATTTTTGTAAAAGAAATACTAAGTTGCAGAATAATTTGGGTGCTTTTGTCTTGCGTTTCCATTTCCAAGGACTGAAAGAAACTGAGAAGTATCAAAATCACGAGGCCCTTTCTAGCCATTTTTTATCAGTGGCTCTACACTCAGGAGCAAGAGAGAGAATTTTGAAGCAATAGTCAAAGAATAGTCAGAAAGTACTCTGTGTTGTTATGCTTCAAGATATTTGAAGCAAAAAGTGGATAGATATTGACATATAGGATTAAGTCTGCAAGAATCAGACATAGCTGTGTTGTCTGGTACCAAAAATATGCATATGTGCCTGGAGGCTGTAGCTGAATTTTAAAGAACCAAAGAATCATAGGATAATTCAACTTTGAAGTGACCTCAGAAGGTCTCTAGTCCACACCCATGCGCAAAGCAGAGTCAGCTATGGAATAACACCAGGTTGCTCAGGGCTTTGTCCAGTTGGGTAATCACCAATGAAGGGGAGCGCACAACAACTCTCGGTGACCTGTCCCAGCAAGTCCAGAGGAGGGCCACAAAGATGATCAGAGGGCTGGAGCACCTCTCCTATGAGACAGGCTGAGAGGGTTGGGGTGGTTCAGTCTGGAAAAGAGAAGACTCTGGGTAGACCCAATAGCAGCCTTCCAGTACCTGAAGGGGACTACAAAAAAGAGGAACTTTTTACATGTAGTGACAGGACGAGGAGTAATGGTTTTAAACTGAAAGCAAGTATGTTTACATTAGACATTAGGAAGAAATTCTTGACTGTGAGGGTGAAGAGATAGTGGAAGAGTTTGCCTAGAGAAGATGTGGATGCCTCATCCCTAGAATTGTTCAAGGCCAGGTTGCCTGGTCTATTGGAAGGTGAGGGGCTGGAGCTAGATGATCTTTAAGGTCCCTTCCAACTCAAACCTTTCTGTGATTCTATGATTGCTTGACTGTCCTCATCAGGAAAATGTCTTTGAATATTTTCATTTATATCTACTTATCACAATTGATTGTTCTATCATAGCAGATTTTGTCATCAAATTTTTGTTCTACAGAATTGAAAATTTCCACAGTTGCAACTGAAGTCAAGTATTTTGCCTGACAGGAGTTATGGAAGACATAACAGAAGGTAAGTGTTCTTGACTCTGCAGCTCCACACAAACTCACTACCTTAGATCTACTTCAACAAAACCTTACAGAGAGTAGATTGTTACAGGTATCCTACCTAAAATAAATTCAGTCAAGTTAAATATTCTAGGAATCTTGCATCACTTCCTGTGCTATCCAAACTTTTGATTCTTTTTTCTCCTAATGAGATTTTTATTTTCACTTTTTGGAATGTCTCATTTGCCAGCCCTGAAAACCAAACACCAGGTATCTCGTATGCATTACAGTTAGACACATCTTCAGACTTCTCCTCTTTATGGAATCTCGGTTCTCTTCATACCTTATTCTGTTTTGTTCTTTTTTCTTACAACATATCAAAAAGGTAAAAGTAGATACCTGACTAAATGAGCTGGCATATCAAAAGAAAAAAATACTCAACAGTTTCTACCAGAGCATAGGAATATTTCTGTGATACCTCTAAGAAGAAAATCCTAGAAAATCCTACCCTGTGTAGCATGCCTCTATGCCACTGGAGGGAGAGAACTAAAGTTGGCTGACCCCCTAAAAAAGTTCCTCTAGTTTTTCAGAACAGTGAAAATCTTTTTTCTTCTTTTCCTTTCTACAGTTAATGTCTCTTAACTTAAAAAAAAATACATACATCATATCAACACCAAATTTACAACTGATTTGCTTCTATTAGACCGATTGATAGGGTAAGCTAGTTATCGAAATGATAGAAAATTAAACTGTATCTGAATTTTATGTCTGGTCTATTGTACTTTATGAATGAGATTTGTCTTCTCTACCATAACAGTTTGATGAGAGGACATAATAGCAGTACAAGTTTAAAAAAATCAATTTTTTTAGATTTAAAGCTTGCTAAAAATTATGAAAATTAATCTGAAAAAAACTTGCATAATATAACATTGAAAGAAAGGATACTGTGAATTAGAATCTTTTGTATTAATCTAAATAAAAATCATTAAAAGAGCCTTTCCTATTATTATAACATTTTTAAAAAACATTAAATTAATATTCTAATTCAAGCAACAACTGGAAGACTTTTTTTTTTTTTTAAATAAACCCAACTATTTCAAAAATTCTTAATGAGTTTTTAAATCAAAGTCAACATCAGAAGTAGGATGTATTGTCATTTAAACACTCAATTAACATGTTTGAGTTTACTTTGTGATGAAAATGCTCTCCAAGTGAGGTTGTTACATCTGTAACTACAGCAGTTTTACTGGACAATGCCTTGTTACATTTAGTGCTGAACATCAGGCTGTGGAGAATTACAGTCCCTTTGTTTTGTTCTTTCAACACCTTTCGGGAATGTTTAAGGTAATATTTTTATAGGTTATCTGCAGGAAGAGAAGAAAGAATTAGAACGTATGTAAATTGCCATACTCTCCCTGTAAAATCGATTAAAATTTTTTTTCAGCACTTATCAGCTTCTAAAACTGCAATAATTCTGTGTAGTTTTCTAATTGCTTTGCCTTCCTCTGAATCTGTAATTCCAGTCAGAGAAAAAGACTTGCAAACATCCTGCACACACTGCAACTGCTAAGAAGATGTCCTCCTTCCCAAACAAAAACTGATTGACTATTTAAAATAGTCTTTATCTGGAGGATAAGCATGGTCCTTTCTCCCTAGGTAATTTATCCAGTATATTAGCAATATAGATTATAATAACAAAATCCATTAATTCTATGTTTCTAGGCACACTTAGTATTGTGAATGCAATGTTATCAAGATACTTGACCAGCAATGAAATATGACACTGGTTAACAGAAATGGAAAAAAAAATGTTTGGGATTACATCTGTTTGGAATCCTTTAGGTGGGATTTAAATATTCTGTGTTATGCATCTAAATTTTAGCCAGTCTTTGCAGACGTAGTTCTGTGTTGCGACTTCTTTTTCATTTCTTCACTTGAAGTAGCTGTGATGAGAGACACATTTTGGGGTGTTTTGGAGAGGGGAGATAATTTGTTCTTTTTTTCATCCCTTTGACTTTGAAATTTCAGATCTACAGAACTGGGCAATTATGCTTTTTTGCTTCTGCACTCTATCTGTATGTTACACATGGCAGATTCTTATAACACTCCAGGTAAAGGAATCATGATCTGGGCTAGAGAACAAAATCTAAATAAATAAAAAAATAATTAGGAGTGCTTTATAAGGAAGGTTATGTACACTGTCTTTAGTATTAAAAGAAATTAAGTATTATCTAATTTCTTAAAATCATACGTTGATCATCTTGGAAATTTGCCTTATTTCCTGCTAGATTCTTGGCTCTTCTGTAAGCATTAACAATGCAATTTAGAAATACATAGGGAAAAAAACAAACAGCCTCCAAATCTTCTGACAGCTGATGTTTTTCACATATCTATATTTTAATAAGGTATCAAAAAAGGAACTCGCTCTAATGTCTTATCTGATAAAAAATTTTAAAATATTTTTTTTCTCTTTTTTTAAAAATTTCCTATTTTTCCAGTGTCTAATTCCCAGATCATATCTTTAAATCCTTATATTTCTAACACTTAAAACTGATTTGACTTGAATTCAGATCCTTTTTAACACTTGAAATTTGCAGTCACCATAACACTGCAAGATCAAATGTAACCATTTCTGTGCATTTTCTCAGATGTTGTATGATCATTTGAAATAATTTGAAAAGTCAGTTAAAGCTTCTCCATTACGCACAAATATACTCATTATAGAAAGGAAAGTTGCTGCAATTTTTCCTGAATTCTTAACCTTATTAAATATCTGCATGATATTTTCCTGTGTGTGATGCAATATAATACAGGTATTTTTAAATTTAAAATTGAAAGGAAAAAAACTTCTAGAAGTCTAGTTCTGGAGCTAAAGGTTATGTATGTGACGTAAAAATAAAGATGTATTATTTTGAATAAAAGACTAATTTGTATTTGCCTAATTATTGTCTTAAGGAGATTTTGAGCTTGAGAAAAAAATATAAAACAGATATTAAATTCTACACAATCAATGGAATTGGACCACAGACAAGTCCTTTTGTCCTTTGCATCAGTATGATCCTGGATAAGACCCTCAGCTTCATTAGTGTTGTTTGTGACACTGTGACATTGGAAGGAAGGTAGGGTCTGTAATTTTTCAATGTTTGTGCTGAACACAGGTTAATAAAAGAATAATTCACCTAGATTTAGGACACAAAAGAATTAGAAATTGGAAGCAAAAAATGCAGTAATCTAGTATTCACACCTGGCCTAAAGGTAGTGAGCTATTTTTGGCAAAGAAAAATCTATATCTCCCAGGCCTCTGAAATGTGACTTGGACAGTTGGAGACTGAGAGTTTCACGTTAAGGAAAAAAAAAAAAAAGCCTCAAAGATGTAGAATGCCTTGAAGTATAATTGAAGTTTTGCTCATTAAGGGCAAACCTGTGAAGACATGACATTTCATCAAGTTTTCAGCTAGAGTTCCTAAGAAAATAGGCTTAAAAATGTTGTATAGAGGACTGGGATTTCTTTTGCAGTGTTGCCTTTTGACATGAATCTTAGAAGCACTCTCTCCACTTTCGAGAAGCCAATAGTGTAATTGGGAACTTTATAGCCACATGTTGACCAAGAAGAGCATAAGCTAAAGGAGGTTGCACTGTCATGCTCATTAGAAACAGACTCTAGAGACTGTCATTGTTCCAAACACTTCATTGATTTCCCTCTCTAGACAGGCTCTGACGCTTTTGTATAGCAGTACAAAGGATTAAAACTTGAAGCAAAGTACTCCAAAGTAGACTGAGTCTCTGACAAAATATGTGAGAGTCAACAGTATAATGATCATTAAGAAACATCACCTTTTCCGTATTTCTGTACACTGCATTTATGTAAAGACAACAAATCCATCTTTGTTCAAATGTTTCAGACCATAAATTACTTCAAAAATTTACTCTGAATCTTTAGCCCTCGGTCATTCAGAGTCATCATTGCTGGAGGCATTTAAAAGACATGCAGATGCAGTGCTTAGGGACATGGTTTACTGGTGACTCAGCAGTGCTAGGTTAACAGTTGGACTTGATGATCTTAAAGGTCTTTTCCAAAGAAAATGATTCTATGATTCTACAATACAGAGCTCTTTTTTTTTTCTTTCCTTTTTCTATTTTTTTTTCCCCTTTGATAATGTCCCTTTCCCCACACCAGTAATTATTCACTTGATGTTATCTATGAACAGCAACTCACATTTGCAGCGTTTTTCCATTTGCTGTTTTGTGTTTTTAGATTACCATGACTTCCCATCCTTTCCTCATTCTTTCACACAACATCACTGTGAAGTTTTATATAGTCATTCCAGGAGGGTGATTATGAGTAATTGAATGTTTGTTTACAGTTTTTATGCAATGACCAACATCTGTGCTATTAAGATTGCTCAGTTTCACTGCTGGTTAAAGATATTTATCCTACATAATGAATAACTAAGAGCAAGCTTTATACACTTATTGTTGCCAAAAAGACTCATGTATTATATAATTATTTTTTTTTTTTTGAAATCCAAAATGTATCATATCCAGTGAGTATAAAAACTAGTTATGATGAGTTGCTAACATCTCATACTCCAGTCATCAAAAAGCCAGCAGATTAAAAACAAAAAAATTCACCACAAAACAAAAAATCTGTGGTCTTCACTGAGTTAAAATACCCTCGGGTTGATGATTTATAAATAAAAGCTTCATCAAGAGTAACAAACATTTGCCAAGTCCCACAATAACAACCTTAACATTTTGAGAAACAGGTACACTTACAGGAGAGATGAATTTATGAAATTGAGATCTAAGCTCTTTTGGAACAAGAAAGGAAGTCAACTATCCAGCCTGCTCTAAAACATCCCCAGTGATCAAGGGTTTGTATTTTTGCTATTAAATTGATGCTTACACTTTCATGTTGCTGGACACTGAAATTGCTGTTTTCAAAACCTCAAGGGAACACCACTGACAGTTTTGACTCATCCAAGAAGAGATAATAGTCTGTAATAGTTTTGAATTTCATGTGTGTGGAATAGATTAAAGAATGCAGATATTTAAACTGTAACCTGAATCCCTTGGTCCTAGAATCTAATGTGAAGGATTTAGTGACAAGTTAGTATTTCCTATTGAATGTGCTATTTTGTTGAAAAGACTGAGGCTACACATAATATGGATCAACCCTAATAACCCCAAGAAAGACGTAGCATGGCCAGCAACTGGAGAGACAAACAAAGCAACAAAGTCTCCCACAGAAGAAATGGGAGGCAACCAAGCCAAGAGGCTAACAATATAAGAAAGAGGCAGCCACATGCTGTTCTCACAGGGCTCGCATTTGCAAGCGTCAAACCTGACTGGGCCGCAGCTGCAGGGAGAGTCAGAAGGTCCTTTCCCAACATGGAAACTCTGCAAAGTGCATCTACTTCACAGATAAACATCCTGCCCTCTCTGCAAGCAGTCCCAGCTTTTATCCTCAAATGGGGGACACCTGGCACTCATTCACCTAACAGCCTTCCTTCCAAGGTCAACTGCACCTTGGAGGAAAGCCAAAAGGCAAACTCATTGCCTCCTTGTTGAAGGGCTGTGGGAACCACCCATATGTCAACCTTAATTCAGGGCTTGGGGGTTCAGACCCCAGAACTTCAAACTTTTAGATTTCACTTTATCTAGGTTCAAGAGTTCCAATTAGATGTGTTCCAGATGGCTCTTTTCATGGTCTGACAAAACTGTGACTAAAATATACCCATATGCACTGAATGAAAGCAAAGGCATCTGAGAATACCACTTTCCTTCACTGGCTATCTTACTTTCACTCCATATGCACAGGTATAATAGAGAAAAATAAATCAAAATCATTGTCATTATAGAGCAAGAAAGAAACACCAACCATTAGGGCAGTCATATTAAGAATTCACTATTTTGATTTGAACCATTCCTAACTTTATATCTGTTCTTTGGCACTGTAATGTTCTTTCTGTCTTTCATTTTGTTTCTTCTGCTTCAGTACTACTTTTCATATGCAAAAGGTGCTACTTCCTAGAAAATTTTATTGGTGCTGATAAGCTTACTCAGAGTGACTATCAGAAGTGTCTAATGCTCTTGTAAGACTGTCCAACAATGCTAAAGCATGTCCAGGATGCTGGAATGATTAAAAAATATATTTTCTCAACAAAGCCAGGCAATATAAAACACCTTTTTCACATCTTTCTATATTGAATTGTATGATTATCTGCAAGAAGTTTCACAGAACATTTATTTGTATTATTTGAGAAAACCTTCGGTGCTCCTCAAGTAAATAATTTTCCCTTGAAATTACAATTTGTAGGTCACACAATAAATTTTAAAGAGAGGATAAAATGCAAAATATTTTCAAGGAATACCTGGATCCTACAATATGAATGTTAGAGACTACAGCAGCCTCTCATCTGTTTTCATTTGACTGATTATGCTTTCTAGGATACTAATACAGGGTTAATTACTCATTATACACCATCCAAACACTTTTCTGTGTTTGCCTTTTAAACAGTGCAAGATCTCAAATTCTTCAAGGTATTCTTCTACACTCCTATAGAATTCTGTGTATTCTGTGTGTGCCAGCTGAATCATTTAAGCAGCAAAACCAGTGCTGTAGTGAGCCGTGTACCGATAGATCTGGGTCCTTTGAAGCTTGTAATATCAGTACCTAAATCCCTCAGTCTTCCAGTCTGATGTTTGTGCTTGGACACTTAGAGTTGTGCAGAGCCCAATAGGCTGCTTCTTCTAGCACCAGATCTTGCTCTTTGGATTTGGTTGTATATGAACCTGATGACAAACAGGATCATCTGCAGAACAAGATGACAAGATAAACAATGTTATTGTTTAATATGTTTAAAAGTATTACTTGTCTCTGTCTATCAGTTTAAGAATAACTGGCATCAGTGTTTGACTTACATCTGCAAAGTGTTAAAAGGATAAAAAATAAACAAGTTAGCAGCTGAGGAAAATCTTCTTTCCCTAACACCCTTCACTTACAGTTATATATTTTTTACAACAATAAGTAGATACAATGTAGGAACTGCTTAGTGGGTACTAAATGTCAGTTAGAAATACATTTTTAGAATTACTATATTCCTGCAGTAGAACATGTATATTTTACAGTTTTTGAGGGTAATATATGTATTTTTCCACAAGAACTGTTGTATATACATAATATGTTTAATTAAAACAAAAGGAAGGATTATTTGTTTTCCAATAACTGATGAATAAACATATTTAACAGATCCAGAAATAAAAGGGATAAATGTTTACCTTATAAATGATCTTATTGTAAATCTGTGATCTGTGTATAACATAAACTACCTTATATTAGTTCTTTAAGTCTCAAGTATTAAATTGAAATCTATTTACAGTTGATTTAGAAAGAGGAAGAAAGGTGCAAAGCAAGAGAAGAGTAAATTTTAATTAGACATTGGAGGAGCCACTGAAAGATAAAGTGCTTCCAACAAGCCCTAACTCATGAAAACACACCTGGCTTCATTTGTTTATTATATGCAGGTCTACTATATTTCTTGGATGTGTGTATTTGTACTCACTTGTGTGAGACCTGGAGTTGAGTGGGCATCTGGTATCACCTGTTTGTGTGTACATGGGTGAGAAAGAACTAGAACTGTCTGTTAGAGAGGGATCATCTGCAAATATGCAAGCTCAAACTATTGAAACCATCCATGAAGAGGAAAGAGATACAGAAAGATAGAGGTACAAGCTTCAGAGACCAGCATAAAGTACCAAAACTGAAAAGCTATGTTCTTAAGTAGCAAATTTTCTCCAAAAATGTTTTGAAGTATAGACACTTTTTGGATACTGATAGAAATAAACAGTGAAGTTTCCCTGGTGACAGAGCTGTCTCTCTCTGCTGCTTGGGCAAGGCACATAGACATCAGGAGCCTCCACAAACCTTACGTATGGTGCACATCATAAGTCCAAAGAAGTCCATGTGCTGCGACAGAAAAAAGCCTTTTGACTTCGATTTTTGAGGGGAGAAGGCAGACATACTGATCTTCAAAACCATCCATTCCTAAGTCCCACTCAGCCTCCCAGCCCCTACTACTGAAACCAGTGCTGTTGTTTATATAGCCCTTTGAGGATGGAAATTTTGCCTTTTCTTTCTTAATCATATTTAAAATTGTCTCCTTTAAATCACCCTAAAATATTTCTAGGTGGATTTGTACAAATCCATCGTGTTGTTCATTAACTCAGACATAGCTAACACAAACCCTCCTTACTAGAGCTCTCATTTTATGCAACTTCTTATCATCACTTTTAAAACCATTCAAGGTCAATGCCTCCCCTCAACTGCAGTTGTATATAGACATGGAGGATTCCCATTGCCATGCTGGCTGGAATCCTGTCTTCTGATCTCTTTGTTGCATTTTCACATGTTCCCATTTCGGTGTGAAAACAAATCTAAAAAATCCTCACTTCCACTTTAAATCCTTCCTTCAAGCTTGTCTTCGTGAAAATGATAGAATCCACTTGTCAGTGATTAGCCAGCTGGTGTGACCACTGCTTATTGCACTGGTTACAGCTGTCTTACTGCTATTTTTGTGTTTCCCCTCCATCTGTCCTATCCACCTGCTGTCTCTCATTTCAAACTTAAATTTAAGCTCCCTGGACAAAAACTCTCAATTTGTTATGCTTGTACAGTGCCTAGCACAGTGTGTCCTTAGCTATATGTTCTCCTTCAATACAAACTAATACACACTAAGCTGACTGAGAAAGAGGGACCATGCAAGTTATGCATCTCAGGGCAGATTTACACCGTCTGTTCACTGATACAGAAGTCTGCTTGTCTCGGAATATGACCTGAGAAGTAAGAAGAAAAAGCACATTTTGAGTTCCAGGCTGCCATGACTGGACCATTCTAACAGCTGAACAGAAGTGTCTTTACACAACAGTAGAAAACGTAAACTCAGAAATATACCTGTTGGAAGAAGGACAAAATATATAATTTAGGTACTACAACACACATACAGATATTTGTACGAGTTACATGATGTTGTGCACAATACAGAAGTGCATACACAGTGTTCATACTGTAATGCTATTTACTTTTCACCTAGTCACAGAACAGTCTGAGTTATACCCCCAGAGTCTGAAAGAATAGAAAGCAGAAATTGTAGAGTGGTGTTTTAGCTTCACCATGAGAAATAATAACATGTTTTAGTTGGCCCTAGCTGCCTTTACCATGCATGTATTTTGGTCACTTGGAAGGCACTGTGATAAACTGAAGATTATTTTGACTAAATTACTTAGTATAGTATGATACAAAGTTGATTATATCGTCTGGCATTACATTTGTGTTAGAAATGTGACCAGCAGGTCAAGGGAGATGATTCTCCCCATCTAATCCACTCTCGTGAGACCACATCTGGAAGACTGTGTTGAACTATGAGGCCCCCAACAGAAGAAAGACATGGACCTGCTGAAGTGGGTCAAGAGAAGGGCCATGAAGATGATTAGAGGGCTGGAAGAACTCTCTTATGAAGACAAGCTGGGAGAGCCTGGAGAAGAGAAGGCTCCAGGGAGAACTTATGGCAGCCTTCCAGTACTTAAAAGTGGCCTACAGGAAAACTGGGGAGGAATGCAGTGATAGATAGTTTCAAACTCAAAGAGGATAGATTTAGATTAGATATTAGGAAGAAATTCTTGACTGTGAGGATGGTGAGACACTGGAACAGGTTGCCCAGGGAAGTTGTGGCTGTCCCCTCCCTGGAAGTGTTCAAGGCCAGGTTGGATGGGGCTTTGAGCAACCTGATCTATTGGAAGGTGTCCCTGTCCATGGCAGAGGAGTTGAAATTAGATGATGTTTAAGGTCCTTTCAAACCCACACCATTCTATGATTCTATTTACAGATTTGAGTATTAAAGATTTAGTCTATCCCCTGTCAAAGGAATTTTTTGTGGTTTGGTATTTATTCTTTGTTTCTCCCTACCTCCTTTCTTTTTGCCCTTTGAGAAATTATACATTCCTTTCTGACATTTAAATATATAGGCACAGAAAAATAATTTCACTGAATTAGCAGGGACTTCGCACAAGCAGTAATTACATAAATTAAATTTGCATAAATTTTATCAGAAATAAAATAGACTATTTGCCAATCAACATAAGAATGAGCTTCTAAGCACCTAAAAATTTCACTTCCACAGTATTTCAGCTAATACCATTTTCAAGTGAGAGCACCAATGTTTATCTCCAGTATTCAAGTTCAAAGTTAGCAATTTACAATTGCTAACTTGTGCGAAAACTACCTTTACACAGGCAGTGGTCAAAACTCTGTGATAACAGCCACTGTCACCCAGAATGTGAAAACATAGTTTCAGGAGTCAGGCAGTGACAGGTAGTTACAGTTACATGAATTTCTGTAATTGCTCATACTCATAACTCTACTTTTAGAGTAACACAGTCACCTTTTTTGAATGTCCTTAGTAAGATGATTAAAAAGCCTGTAGTGTTACTAATTAATCTACACTTCTTCATTACTTTCCACCACTGTGTGTTTTTTGTATGTTCTGCATCAACACACTTAATTTCTTTTTTGTTTTTCTTTTTTTTCAACAGTTACTAAAAAAAGCCCTAATATAGCAATGTCTGAGTGCTATTTGTTTCTGATTGGGGGATATTTCAAAGTCATTAATTTGCTGAATTAATGTAGATGAAAAGCATTAATTGTAGTGGTATTTTTTTTTGGTAGTTTTCTTGTCATCCTCTATTATAATAGTAAATCTATTGTGCAGCACATTAATTAGATATAAGTAAAATTGATCCAGGAGATTTCAGTCTTCAGGAATGTAATGTTTGAAAGAAATAGTCTGGCACTGGGCTTCCTGTGATCTAATTGGTTCTATACACGGATACAGTCATTGGCTTCGGTAAATTGTACAGATTTGAAGGGTTTACTGAAATGTAGAAAGATACTTCCAGTCTTCCTTTAGTAACAAAACCAGGAACCAGAGCACAGCACTATATGAACTTTTGTTCTTATACATGGTTGCTCTGATAATATCTTCATCCAGGATCTCTCACTAAATATTATTGCAGAGGTCTATTTGCACAGCTTTCAGATGGAGACTAATAAATAGTTGAGCCTGTGTTTCAGCATGAAGTTCATTATATTAATTGGTCTTAGAGCAATACCATAATGATCAAAAAGGCTGTTCATTCCTCTCAGAGGACACTTCAATTGTGATCTGAAGAATGATGGGTAAAACTGTCCATTGTCTGGTTTCACTGCTGATTTTCTTTCCTGGTACGTAGTGTTTAAAGAAATAATGCATGTTTTAGGAATTTTGTTATTTTTAATTAATGACCTGAAAGTCTTCCATCTTTTGTAGATATACAGAAGTGAAAAATAAATGAGGTATAATGTTTTTGTTTTGGTTTTGTTTTTTTCTTTTTTTTTCTTTTTAAATATTTTTAGTCTCATTTTTCACTAACTCCAGTCACATTTTTTTTCTTTTTCATTGGGATACCTCCTGTGAATCTTGAATTCTTGTTAGTGTACTGTCCCATTCCCAGACCCACCAAAAAAAAAAAAAGAAAAAAAGCAACAAAACCAAGAAAACAATGCTGAAGAACACTAAGTCTATTAACTGAAGAACTCAGAGGCAGGAAATGGAATTCCTTCTGAAAATGAGATACTTCAAATTTCATTTATATCCTTACCTCATTGCAATCACTGCTTTTTTCTAGTTACTTATCTGCATATAATATAGTTGGGTGTCTACCATAAACTTTTTTTTTTATTTTGTTTTTCTTTTTTCTTTTTTAGAACACTCTGCCTTCTTATTTTTATTTATTTATTTATTTTAGCTAAATATGAAGCTACTGTTCCCCTGTGTTATTGTCCCAGTTAGGAGGAAACTCCAACAACGTGAAATCAGTGGGATGATGTCTTCTCATCTTAGATCAAGACATCTAAAGTGAGAAGTAAATTTCTCACAGAAGAAAGCAGTCCATTAAACCATGAATCCATCACCTACTTCTTTGCATGATTACAAGAAGAACTTCTGGACCTGTTTTCTATTGCTTTTCTAGTTAAAATTGTTCAGTGGGTTTCTACTGTTTAACCCATTTCTATCTGTTATACAAAACTTCTGTTGGCTAAACCAACAGAAACACTTGAAAGATGCAGATGATGACACTCCTCAGGGTGGCACCCTTGGGACAGAATGCCTTTCTATTTTTTCGACTTTGTCATCTTTTTATTAGAAGGTAATACATCTCAGGGTTTTGTTTGTTTTGGGTTTTTTTCCTTTTAGTGCCTCACAATACTTTGGGCTAAAACTTTGTGTTTGTTCATTTTAGAAGAAATCAGACAACGTAACACTAAATCAAAAAATGAAAGGAAAGAAGAAAATAGAAAGAGGAAAAAGAAAAAAGAAAAGAGGAATAGAAGAAAGGAAAAAGAAAAGAGGAAAAAAGGGAAAGGGAAAGGAAAAGAGAAAAGTGTCAAGGTTTGAGGCTTGGCTGGCCACTGAACTGATGACAGATGGTCTCTGTTAAGCCCTTCCCAAAGAGATAGGGGATGGGGAGAGAGAGTTATGGGTTGGGGAAAAAAAAAAAAAAAAAAAAGAGAGACAATAACAATAAAAGAAAATATAATAATAAGAAAAAAACAATTAAATATATACAAATATATACAAAACCCAGATCAAGCTCCCCCAACAATGATCACTTCACCACTGACTCTGCAGGGCAGGCACTGGCAGAATCCCGCACTGGACTCAGGGGCTGATGGGAGCTGGGTACAGAATAAAATCATCTTGCTTTCAATCAATAAATTCATAGATGTGCCCTCACTCTGCAAGCGATCTCTCAGTTGACCTAGCTATAAAAGGGCCTTGATCATGAAAGTCAGGAAGACAGGTAGGCTAGCCACATCATTTTCTTCTGTTAGTTTAGCTACACACAGATAGCTTTAATTATGTGAATTTTGGGAAGAGGATTAGAGGGTCTGGAAGAGGAATGAACCTCAAGAGTTTGGTCACAGAATGAAAAATTCAAGAATGGCTTCTATGGAACAGTCATATCCCAAAGATACACTTTTGCAAGTTGCTACCTTCTACCTCAAATACTACTCAAGGAAAGTTATTTGGTTTGTATTCAAATATATATAGATAACAAGAGGTAAAATAAGATACAGCACATAAGCTAAGAGATTTATTTTGCCTTTGAGCAGTACTTGAGTTTCTTAGTTGTTAATGAGAATTTTATATCCACTGCATTGTTAAAATCATTCTTTCTGAGGTTTCTGGTAGTCTGTATTTTTAGTGTAGCAATGTCAACAATTACTGCCATTAATTTATCTATATACTCTCTGATTTTTGTTTGCCTCAAATACCACCACATCTATGAAGTGATAATTTAGTGATGTCTAGGACCAAGATCCATTTTCAGATTTTTTCCATCTCTTTAGTCATACTTCTTTTCTCTAAGAAGAGAGGAGAACCATCTTAGAGAAAACAAGACACTTGAGGTTTGAAAGCACCTTTGACCTATTTAAAGACAGTGTGAGATGTTGCATCTGTACTTGTTTAAGGAGGAGGAAAAACTATTAAGATCTGAAAGAAATGGTATATCTTGTGGGACTAGAGACTGTTTCCTGCCTGCTTTTAAAATTGACATCCCTGGTAAGCTTGTGTGCTGTATGAGAGAAGATGTATTTTATTAATGGAACATAGCTTTTGGAGTACTGTAGCACAGTGTACATTCAGAGGGACCTTCCACCTAAATGCGAGGTTTTTCCAGCCTTCTGATGTAAAGAAAAACTAAAATTACATTCAGAAAGAGGCCCAGATGCAGAAGCAAAGGCGGCCCAGTGCTATTATTTTTCCACACACTGTTCCTGGATTTGAAAAGCTTTCAATGTAATATCATTGATTGTGAAATGATACATTTCCTATTCAAACCAATCTTTTGAGATCAGTGTGGCTATGCTTTTTCAGTGCATAACCTTATCTTGACATACCAGCTAGTAACCCTGCTACTGTAGGATACTGTGTACTTCTTGATAAACACAAGTTGGTCTCACCATCCTTGGATTTTAAAGCACTCTCCCTAGCATAAGGAGATCTATGTTACAATCAATAATGAGACTGATCAGTGTTATTCCTGGCTTTAGCAAAAGCAAAATAAGCTGAAGAATTTCAGGGCAGAGTAGCTCATCTACAGAAGAGTACTGGAGTATTTGAAGAGAGAGGATAGAGGAATACACAAAAAAGGCCTTCTTTATTACCTCTTGGAGATGTATTCTAACTCATGGGCAATGTCCTTATAAGCAGAAAAGAAACTTGAAAATATCGGTAGGTAGAACTTTTCTGACTAGATACAGTAGCAGACAATCTCAGTTCCTTAAATTAAGAAGTAGAAATTGTGATGCCGTGATTCTGATTAGAGTTTAATGCAGTAATATGTCTGATTAAAAAAACCCCTCAAATACATTCTTTGCTCTACTGTGAACATAGGTTGATGCTTTCTCAGCTACCTGATGTATTCAGGATATTCATGCAGAGTTTGAAGTTTTCATGGAAAGATACAGGATAAGGATCAAAACTGAAATGCTGTAAAGAAAAAAAATCTTGTAGCTTTTATCAGAACAAATGCATATTTCTGAACAAATTTACTCATTAAACTCCTCACACCTCAGGTTTCCAGTGGCAAATTTAGGTAAACTAGAGGGAGTGTCAAAAATAGAATTAACTGAAAAGTTCCTGAGACTCTTGTTCTTAATAAAAGGCAATTTTGGGAACCTAGGTCTAGAAATCTATTGAGAAGAAGATACAGTCAATGAAGGATGACAGGGAGCTATAGATCCTTGGAGGATGGTATGTATATATACACATACGAGAGAGAATAGTAGCTCTTGTGACAAACAACCTATAGAAGAACTGAAGTCAAGCATCAAGCATATAAAGAGAAAAGTTCTCTGATAGGAAAAAAATTAAAGCCAATGTAACATAAAAGTTTGAAAAAGAAGAGAGACCTGTCTAAATCAGCATCCTGGATCCCTTTCCCCATTCCACCTCTTCACTGATAGTAACCTTTTTTGGAAGTAGGTTATCACATCTGATTCTAAGCATAGAGGGCGTAAGGGATGAGAAATGCTTCATTTGGTGGCTATTATGCCTCTCCCAAAAGGCACAACTTCAAGACAGAGAAGGCTGAGTTTCCATTTTGTAGGGAACAAAGAGGTGTCAGAGTGATAGTAAAGCACAAAACTTTTAATCTCTGTGTATCCCCCAAATGATGTCATGATCAGATTAAATACTAGAAACTGCAAATTGCTCTGAGTTGGAAATGAGAGCATTTTAGTCAAATGATTTTCAGAAAGTGTTTCTTATCTTCATATTCCTAGATCCTTGGTCTTCTCTTGCTGCATATTGGTACCAAGGAAGAATAAATACAGAGAGAATTCACAGGTCATGTGTGGTCAGTAATTAGACTAATCTAACATCAATTCTTAATGATTGTGTGAATAACTATAGGTAACAGAGGGGATAAAGAAAAGGTGAGCTGAATAAAAGTTTTTTACCTTCTATTGTGACCCTCAGAAACCTCAAGTCAGAAACATTTTTGTGTTTTTAATTGGGGGGGAGCTACTTCAGGAAACAAAAATGTATTTGTTTGTTTGTTCCCATTTCAACAATGGTTATCTAACATCAGGAATAAATTTTAGCTGCTAAAATGAGTGCTACGTCATGACAGCTTTATACCGTGGTTGTCTTACGTTGAAATTCCTAAATGAAGCATATATGAATGTTCATTTCTTGGAACGATGTCATCATGTTCTGAAGAAAAAAACCCAGTCAATCAAGAAAAAAAACCCACAAAAAACCCAATACAATAAACACCAGATAATAAATCTTTATAACAGGTAAATGAGGCTAAAAGTCTTTTATATCACTCTGACTTTAAACTATCTTCACACTATGATACTAGTGCTTCAAATTTTGCTGTAAGGAATGCTTTCTCTTTTTTCCTTTCCAGCTGAGGTTCACTTTCTCCAATTTAGATTAGGCAAAAGAAAAGACAGAGATAGAAACATATAATTGACTTAATTTAGTTTAATTAACTGCAAGAGAATGGAGACAATTAGTTAATGGATCTTAATAAATTGAATTATGCAATGCATTGCTCCCAATGGGAGCAAATGATTGCTGTAATGGGAAAAGTGGGTACGGAACAAAAAAAATAAAACAGCATATTACCTTTTCTCCATCCTAGGGTGACCCATACAAAACAACTACAATATCACAAATACATCACGTACTTTGCAGTAGCATTTAACGTCTCGCAGATGAGCACTGCTTGATGAGCTCCAGGGGAAGTCAATCCCCTAAAATTAGCCATTGGGGCCAAATTCTTCATTTCTAGAAACGATTGTCAGCATTAATTCAGCTTTCAAGTTACCTTAGTCAGTATTTGTAGAAGTGTGGATTTCAGAACCTATCTGAAATAAAGTAAAAAGTATTAAAAAAAAAAAAGAAAACACATTCAACTACCTTTTAATGTTACTAAACACTATGAAAAACAAGTCAATTTATATATCACAATACTAGAATAGCAGTACACACATTAGCTACACTAATCCTGGCTGTTTATCCATTCTATCTAAAATTGAGATCCTCATCACAGTTAGCAACCATAACATCCGAACTAGTGACCACTTACAAAGTAAGTTAATTCTGGTTTTTTACTTTTTCTAACAGAGGTCAGTTGAAATGTTTTAGACACTATTAAATACAACAAAACCTACTTTAAATAATTGAAAAACCCTAACTTTTTAATAAATAATATAATATCAATATAATATAAATAATTTCATTGGGAAAAAAATATGTTAAATTTTGGAACTGCTTTATATTTAAAATTTTGTCCCTTTTCAGAATTATACTTCACTGTGTAATCATGATGAAGAGAAGAAAAATATTTGGTTATATTACTATAGTACTGTCTATTTATTTTCCCCTAATACTTTTTTTTTTTTCATTTAATGGAACAGAAAATAACAGATAAGTTCATAGTATTCTTTTACTAATGCAGTGTCAATTGGACTCCTGAAAATTACAAATCCTACATCAACTCAGCTGAAAATATTAAATCTAATTGTTACTGCTATCTAATAGCATTCATTTTGCCACAACCATCAATTTTCCCTAACAGTGGGTTTATGATTTGAAAATTTGCAACTTATTGAAACTTTAAGGATTTTATCCATCAGAAGCTTGGGTTCCTTAATGCTCAGGTTTTCTTCATTTTCCATGTGAAAATTGTATTATGTCCCTGATGCTATGCAAATGAAATGGAGCTACTATTTAAGTACTCGAGTTGGATATTGCTTGATGGCAGAGGTGCACAAAATGAAAACATGATTAGGAGGCTGAAAGAGGCAATCTCAGCACATACAGTGGTTTATTACCTTGAGAGTAGAAAATGGTTGTAGTTCTCTAATATATGGGGTCAAAGTAGAATCTTCTAGGAAGTTCTAGGCACTGTAAAGATAGCATTTGTATAGTGAATTGAAGAAAGGAAAAAAAAAAAAGTGGGAAATGCAGTTATCCTCGTAGAAAAAAATAGACTTGCTGGTCTCTTCACTGTTTAACAAGAGAAGAGCTTCTTTACACTTATTTGTGCTCTTTTGTTATGGGACATAAAAAGCAATTTTAATATAATTTCTCTTTCATATAATATGTAGAAACAATAAAATGCAAAATTAATTATAAAATATTTTCAACTTTGTTTCCAAATATTTCTAACTTCCTATGTTTTTCTTTGAAAAAATTAATATACTGCATGACTCTCAAAATGAGACTGCAGATCCATTTAATGTTAAAGTGACTGTCTGATTGATATCAACTGAAAAGAGCAGTGACAGTTAGCAGAGCCAATGCTGCAGGGGCTACGCTGCAGCACCCACCACAGAGTACCCACACCACAGTACAAAATCTGAATGATCCTCTTACTAATGCTTGCCCTTCCAGACATTTTATATTTTATCACATGTAAAATGAGCCTACAGCCTCATCAGATAAAGTTTTCTGCCTTTATGCATGCAATTAATTTCATCGTGAGGACTATAAATTAACCATGTATGAGCTTTGTAGAAATGGACTCAAAACACTTCCAGAAGGAATGAAGTATGTTATGTCAGGAGTTAGCTAGATGGTGCTAATATATATTTGCATGTTGCTTAAGATAATGTGACCAGAGGCAATAGTATTTCAGGTCAGAGTTGAGAATAAATTGGACCATTCGATTTGACTGGCAGCTGCGACTGGAGGGAGGGAGTAGAATAGTTTAAGCAAAACAAAAGAGCTTCAGTGTTCAAAATAATGGAAAAATGCAACACTAGGAGAATCAGTGTTTTGCATAGATATTGTCAGCTGAGCACTGAAAGACCTGAATGTCTCTTGAGATTTCAAAGGAGATATCTAAAATGATAGCTAGGAGGAGATAACTACTTTCACTGTCTCAGTTGCACAGATCTAATTTTGATCATGATCATCACCAATTTTCTATCAGAAAAGCACATATAGAGGATAATCAAATTATTGAAACATCCTCCTGACCGTCAAAGTCAGTGTGTCTTGTACAGGATTGATATGAGTGACACAAAACAAGAAAATATATTTCAAAAAGTTTGGTTGTATAATTATTTTTCAGGTCAAAAAAAAGTAGATAAATAAAAAAGAAAAACTAGATGAAATTTCAATACAAATTAACATAGGATATTCTATAATTCTATGATTCTAGGATTCTATACTATCTTCAGCAAACAAAAATGAAGATCCTGTTTATCTTTAATGCGCACAGCTGCCATATTATATCCACATATTTACACATGTATATGAATGTCAACAGTGGTGAAAAACAAGCCTATTGACACAGGAACATGTTTTGAATAGCAAGTACTAAAATCTGTTGTGGTATAATCTCATGTCAGTTGGTGCCTTCCATTTTAAAGGAGAAGAGTGTGCTTCAGCTATATGTTATTTTGCAGAACTCTGTTTCTATCCAGCAGTAGCCTCTGCTATTCCTGGCAGCAGCAGCAGCCAGTAAATGGTGCACTGGCACTATCACTCAAAGATTCTTTAGTCTCAAGCTAGTCAGACTTCTCAAGCAGAACAGAGTTAAAAATCAATCAGTAGTGCACTGAGTAGTGTACTGCAGGTGGAACTGGTTGGGAATTTTCTGCCATAATATGTCTTTCAACAGAAAAAAAATAGTATTATGCTAGGGAAAATTGTCAATGAAATCTACCTGATAGAAGAAACTGGGAGTGTGAAATGCATACCCCCTAAGAAAAAATGGAACAGCCTAAGCAGAGATAATTCATTTCCAGCCTCTTCTTCCCCTCAGAAAAGACAAATGAGTTGGCTCAACAAACCAAACTATTTGCTCAGCACAGTCCTGATTATAGAAGAGGTTTGGATTAGATTTACTCTAAACTCTCTACTCACAGGAGCAGTAACAATGTCTCCCACGTGCACTTACAGAGAGTTAAGCTGTTTCTGCTGGGAGAAGTAGAAGACAGTGGGGCAGGCCATGCCTTGCTGGCAGTAGCATTATTTCTCTGTAATGGACTGTGGAATAAAACTTAGAAGATGAATTTTGGCCCATCAGTGCACACATGTTTCTGTTCACCTGGAATATACTGTTTTAGATAAATCTGAAATGAACATCCAGTCCAAACAACTCTATGATTCTATGATTTTTCCTCAATACACTTTTTAATAATGACAGAAATCTTGATATGAATAAATAATTTGTAATAAAATTCAACATATCAGAATTTGTGATTAACTATTTTTTTTTTCCTGAAGGGAATGCAGAAAAGCCAAACCAGTTGCCCTACTGGGATTCTCTTTGAACAGCCATTTCCAATTTCAGACTTGTATTTCTCTCACACACGCACTCTACTTTTTTCTTTTTTTTCTTTATTTCTTTTCCTCCAAGAACAAAGGAGATGAAAGCAACAGTATCCTGTGAAATTGAAAATAACATACATTTCATTCTTGCTGAAATCATGGTCACCTTTTATATATGTGAAAACACATTGCCCAAAAGAAAAAACTTATCATTTAGTGAAATAAGAATTGACAATCTGTTTGTTAGGTAATTTAGGTGCTATGCTACCAAATTAACACAGCAATTGATACTAGTGACATTATTTTCCAGCATCTTTGATGTAGTTAAAATGCAGTTTGGAAATACAATCTGAATATACCAAGAATAATATGTCAGAGTGAAGACAGGTCTACTATTCATTTGAAGATCAGTAATTTTTGTCTTATTTTTCTAAAAAGCTCCATCGGGCTTTTGCTAATATTGAGCAGGAAACTGTTGAGACAGATTTCAGCAAGCTAGTTTCCAGTTGATGTACAAGAAAATTCTAGTCATAACGATAGGCTTCACCACTGAACAGTGTTATAACAATATCAGATTTACTTAAAGGCTAAGCTCATTCCTATTTCTCTCTTCCTTCAAAGAACACATACTGCTCATTCCTGGAACTTCACCAAAGAGACCTCCTAGTACTGAAGGGAAACCAGGAATATGTGACACATTTGAGAAAAGATCTTGAGTATGATCAGCTACCCTACCGAAGCTTTTTCTTACTTTTTAACTTCCTTCTCACAGTATGGTTAATGCTGAGAGAATACATCATCATGATGATTCCTAACTTCTGCAATTTAAGTTACGCAGATGAAGCTGTCTTTGTAGCTATATTTTCCTTACCAGTAAAGAGACGAATAGAATAGTTCCTTTCTTCAGAACCTCCAATGTTTCTGAGAAAGAAGATGCATCAGGATTCTTCTCCATGTTCACAAGAAACAAGAACAGACAACTGTTTAACAGCAAGAGCATTAGAATGCAGTATGATACTTTAAAGAGACAAAAAATATTTTTAACCAGTAAAGACCTGGAGCCTCAGCCACATGATCTTTACTTCATTAAAATGATCAGAGTGATACTGAACCACCAGTTCTGTTTTTTTTCAAACAAACTGTATGTCTCATCAGATAATTTCTAATGTTCCTCAATAGGAGTTTAAACTACACTAATTCTCATGCAGTTTAGGGAACCTAATTAAAATTCACATTTTGTATGACAGCACATGAGCAATTAATTTTATTTTTCTGATCTGGAACACTGACAAGGATATCCACTCTTCCATTTCCAGCTGAATGGTATTTAACTCTTCAGTTAGTAGGTTTAGTCTAGTGATGGCTGCGAGTATTTCAGCAGAGACATTTGTATTTCTCTACTGAGTTGTTCAACTTGCTCTGCTTATGAAATTAGAATGCTACCTATGCGTGGGACAATTCATTTGAAGTTGGTTTGATTATGTCTAGACTGAACCATAGTTAGTAAAATGATTTTAGAGAATGTTTTGATATAATACCTGTCTGGTAAATATTTTTTTTACAGTCAGGTTACTTGGCCATAAAGTAATTGCTGTACTAAGAAGGACCCTCTCTCCTAGTCACATTGGGATTGTGAACTCTATCAAATTAATTCAGAACCTTCATTCCTGTCTGACTGTGTATCAATAACTGTGAGCAAAAACTTTCTAGGGTGAAGTGAAACTTCAACTGCTGAAAAAAAAAAAAAAAAAAAAAAAATGTCCCAATTTGAGAAAGACAGACGTGTGGCACCAGAATAAGGGATATGAGATCATGTATATAAGATCAACATCTCAGTTTCTAAAGTCAGATGATACAGGTGTGACAACTACTACTATGGATTTTCTAGACAGAAGTAGAGGGATACACAGTCAAAACACTTATTCAGCAATTAGCTTAATTGCATGTTAAACATTTGTGCATATGAAAATAAAATGGATAGTACCTTCAGGGAAAAAAGAAAACAAAACAAAACACAAAACAACAAACAAACAAAACACAAAGCTTCCAGGGGGCATTGCATTAGTCTTTCTTGCCCTGAGCATGAAATTTGTTACTACTATGTAGCAGCTCAGACCCTGATGCTTGAAGTCTGGGTAATCAAGTACAGGCCTTAAAACATACCTTTATGAATGTTTCAGGTGGTGAAAAACAGGACATGTCTATTAAAATTTAGCTATACGCAGACCTGTGACTGTGGCCAAGGAACTAGAAACTTCTCTTGCAAGAGGTGTTGCACCAGACACCACTGCTGTTCACAGGGTACTAGAGATAACTAACTTTAGAAATTTTTGTATTGAAAAAACCCACATTTTCCAAGAAATGATTCTTGAGAGAATAGGTTCACTCTCTCAGTAGCTGAGGTGCTATAAAAAAAAAATTGACTTTTATCTCAGCAGGGGAATGAAAAGTCACCAGCAACCTGATAGTTTCCATGGATGCACAAATTTTCTTGTCAGGAAAAAGGTTCCTATAATCCAGGAGACTTCTTTTGGAAATTTTTCAGGTTTTGAGAAGCATCTGTTTTTTTTTTTTCTACAGGAATTAGGCCACACAGTTTTATGTAGCTGTATTAAAAAAAAAATAAAATAATTGCTAGTGTATGTCTGAGGACTGGGCAAGACTCAAGATTTCAATTACAATGTGTCAGTGTATTTAAATCCCCTTAACCCAGAGAAAAAAGGAAGAAAACGACCAGTCTATTTTTATCCTAAAATACACTGCAGTGTAGGCTGATGAGAATATCTTACTCAGTATGTCAAGAATCTCGCCGTCTTGCAGTTTTATCAGTTCTAAATTTCTGCATGTGCTGATGGACAAAGAAATAAAAATCTCTGATACTTTGCATTAAATGCAAGGAAGTAGCTTGATTTTATCATCTTGGAAGAATGATTTTGCCCTTAGACCCATTCCCTCTCTCTCCACATGGCCCGAGAACCTCATTTGAGATCAATTCAATGCCTCTAGTCCTGGTCTGAGCTGTACTATAGCTATACCTGTATCCAGCTGTATTTTCTGCTTGTGCTCAAATGGTTTGGATGACCCAGACTTGACTTCTTACCTTGCCTCAGCTGATGGTTTCCGGTCTGTTAATGCTACCTCTTGCTATCACCAGATTGGCTCCACTCATTCTGCTCATACCGCAAGACTGCAGTGTGGTTCAGGGCACCACTGACTTGCCTGTGCTGTCAACCTGGCTCCTGGGCTGCCTTCTCTCATGAAACAGCACTGTTTCTGCTGCTCCCTGACACATATCTACCCAAGAGGATATTTGAAATCTGTGATTGCTTACTAAAACATCAGATTGACACAAATGACATTATCATAATTTAAAACACTAATTGCAGGGATTCCATATGAGATTATTACTAAATTGATGGTGGTTAGTTTTTTTTTATCTCAATATTTAAAAAAATAAATAGGATAGAATAGAAATAATAACGTTTCAGTTGGAAGGGACCTGAAATGATCATCTAGTCCAACTGCCTGAACAATTCATGGCCAAGTTAAAGCATGTTATTATGCATTGTCCAAAAGCCCCTTAAGCACTGACAGGCTTGGGACTTGAACCACCTCTCTAGGAAGCCTGTTCCAGTGTTTGAACACCCTTCTGGTAAAGAAATGCTTCCTAATGTCAAGTTTGAACCTCCCCTGATGCAGCTTTGAACTATTCCCACACATCCTGTCACTGGATCTCAGAAAAAATTGCTCAGCACCTCCCTCTCCACTTCCCCTTCTCAGGAAGCTGTAGAGAACAATGAGGACAGCCCTCAGATGCTTTTCTCCAAACTAGCCAAAGCCAGAATTCTCAGCTGCTCCTCCTAGGACAATCCTTCCAGCCTTTTCACGGGCTTTGTTGCATTTGAGTACCTTAAATATTCAGGAAGAAAAAAAGAAGATAACTTTATAACAAAAACGTCTATTTGCAATCCTTCAGATTGTGCTTTCCATGTATTTTCCTTTCTAGTCAATCTACCTGTCTTGGTTTGAAAGACAGGTGTCTGCTAAGGAAGGCAGGAGCCCCCCTTGGAATGGAAAAATACAACCCCCTTCCCTCAGAATTATTATAAAATTGAAATTAAGGGGCTTTCAGGCAAAGATATGAGGAAATGAGAATAACAGTTTTTACTGATATATATAACAAAACAATAATACAGAGAAACCGGTTTGAAACCTGACAGAGTCAGGGATACAACCTGGCACCCTGCCGGGCAGGGTGCTGGTACCAGTCCGATGTAGTGGTAGCTGCAGTTCTCTTTGAAATGTTTTTCTTCTTTTCTCTTCTCTTCTTTTCTACAAGAAAACTGGTCCTCCTCCAAAAATCCTGTGGTGGTGCAGTCCTTGTCCTCTGGGATCCCAGCGGGTAAGGCTGCTCGTGCTGTTCCAAACCCCAGATTTTATCCCCGGTGGGAATGCTTGGCTCCCTCCCCCTGGCCGGAGCATCTCACAAAGGGATGGTGAGTCATGGGGCAAGGCACTGACGGGCGCATTAACAGAAGAACAGTCCAGGTGCAGGTTATCTATGGGTCATGCGGCAAGGCATTGTTGGGCCTATTAACAGAAGCTGGTCCCGAGGGGGGAGGCAAGGAACATCGGCTTCAACAGCTCATGGTAATAGAATACATTGTAACCCAGGACACTACCAAATAAAAATAACCCAAATTTCTTTATGGTTACTGAATAGCTATTAAAAGCTGTTATTTAGTATCTGCTCTCCATGTATTTCAATGTTGTCTTTTGATGCAATGAGGGGAAAAACATTGCTTGTTGTATGGTTCTGTACAGGTTTTCCAATTTGCTTTCTTGCCTACATGTTACATCTAATTCTTTTTGTCTGAGGGTTAACTAACCATCTTCATTTCCTAAAAAAAAATCTTTCTGAATCTTCAAATGTCTGTTATCCTACATGGAGCAAATGGATAATGAGCAGTTCCTTCAACTGCAATTGAAGTCCCATAATTACTTATGATAAATAAGTATTTGCATTTAACAGCTCGGAATTTTGTGTTTAAAAAGACTGCCAGCCTGGTTACTTTTGCATCTTACTAAAGGTAGACGCAGTGTTAGAGCCATTTGAACTTGTTCAGATATCCTTGCTAGATCTTGTGCCAATGTTGTGTTTTAAATCTCATTCTTTTCTTTCCTTTCCCCACCACGTGCCCCACCCCCTCCCGAGGATTCATAGCCTCTTATAATTTGCACTTCTGCACCTCTCTTCTTTTCCTCTTAAATACTTTACCAGCTCTGCTGGTCTACGCCTCAATAACTGGATCTGTTTACTTCCCAGGGAGAGACAGAAGAAACTATTGGGTGTTCGAAAGAATCTCCTCTTTGCCTGAGGCAAAGTTTACAAAAGCCTTGAAAGTGGCAAATCCAGAAGAAACATTTAAAATGAAAAGGCTCCTCCACATTCACAGCAGGGAGAACACATAATTGTTAAAAAATGCAAGTTACTTTTATTTTACAAGGAAAACTGTTCTCTAGGATGTTTTTCATTCAGTGTATTCTTAAACTATTTGAAGATCAACTAAGTCAAATAATGAAAGGGAATCAATAGCTCTAAATTTTTGTTTAGAGAAAATATAGATAGACTACAGTCCTCTTTCCCTATTTGTTTTTTTTTTTTGTCCAAATGCTAGAGATAGTGAACATACTATGATCGATCCAAAAGACTGAAGAAAAGTAGGAGTAAAGGCTGTCAGACATCTATACAAGAGAAACTACTTTCTGCTTTAGCTTTGGGGCCTTCTGAAAAGTTACAGTGTATATATTGTTGCTGAAATAATTCAATTATCACTGTCTTACATACCTCTTACAATTCGTTATACTGTACTGAAAAACACATGACATTCACTATATTCCAAGGATATATAATGAAAAGAGTTGGATTATGATATGACTGTATTCCCAAATGTATTAGAAAGTTTTAGCTTTTACTCGTGTACCGTATTGTGTCAGGTGTAGACAATGGAAGAAAACTGTTCAAACAGAAACTATTTCCATAACAGAATATGCAAATGTAAAAGTATTAGAAAAACTGTGTTTTCAAATTACCTCAGTTCTAGCTACAATCTTTTCATGGTCTCAACTTAGAAGTGAAAGAGCTCCTCAAAGACCAGCTATTCCAAAATCATCAGCATACTAAAAAGCTCTGTAATTACTGTGGAACTAATACTTCTTATCCAATAGAGTTCAATGGTATTTAGCTACAGGTTTTTACAGCTATTCTCTTTCTCTTTGCAGGCAGAGTAAACTGTTGAAAACCAAGATTTTTTACACTTTTCTCTTTCCACCAAGAAAAAACCTCGCAAAAGGCCCTGTCTTCTTCTCTAATATTTTTTGTAGATAGGCAATACTCACTTTGGCCAAAACCTCACTTCCTATATCCTAGATGTTTTAGTAGCTAGAAACTAGATGTTTTAGTAACCAAAAACCTTGGGGTTTGTTTCATTTTGTTTTCTAATTTTTAGAAAATTTTAGACTAATTTTTAACCTGAATTTTGAAATTGTACCTACAGTTTACTTAGTATTGTCTCCTTTGCTGAAAGCATATGCACATGCACACATAAGCATACACCCCAGAAAGAATGTGTAATAATGGTGAATTTTTAATGCTGATGGACTGGCACTGAGGTCAGTGACAAGATCTTTCATGCTTTCCTAAGAAAATGACCTATAAAGATCATGGCTATAGTCACAGCTGCTTTTAAAACATAGCTTGACAGATTCATACTTCTAGTTGCACATGATTATTATGAAAAGGATAGGATCAAGTTCTGTTCTTAACTTCACCCTGTATTCAGTTTAGTATTTAGTCATTATGAATTGATTTAAATCTTAAGCACTATTTTGTGTACAATAAAAATCCTATTAATGTCATCAGACTATTAACTACTTATAGTATTAAAAAAGAAATCATACATCTACCCAAAGAGAGAACCAGTGATCTTTATTTCTACCTCAAAATACATTTTGTTATTTTTAAAGATTAATTTTTAGTAAATGCATTTATCTTATAATTTATTTATCTTCTGGAAACCTTCAGTTTATTTATTTCAGGTTTACATTTAAACAATAACTGATGTTTATGTCAACTTCCATGGACTGACTTCATCAAAACTATTCTGGTTTTTAATGATGTCATATTTTAAGTTAATGCTTGGGTTTTTATGTAAGGGCACTAATTAACTCTCCTTGAGAAACAAGATGTTAGTTGATTCAGTAATTTCAACTTTCAAAAGAAGCTACATATCATCCTGAAAAGATGCATCCTATTGGTAAGTTATGCTGACAATATCCCTTGAGAAACAGCTGACAGGTGCCAATCAGATTTGCAAAATGACTTTTTATTTTTTTCTGCTCAGCATTCTGTCTCTTAAGAATTCACAACTGCAGATAACATTAACTTTGACACATCAAATATCTAATTTTTCTCTCTGTTACAACAGATTACTTCTTTTAAAGCTCACAAAAAAGTTTTTTCAGGTAATTAAAAAACTGTAAATGAATTGTCAGGATGCAAAAACATTTTTGCTATTATGTGACTAATTTTGTACACATTTTGGGTTGACACAATATTAAAGATAAAGAAAAAAGTAATTTTTACTTTTATAAAAACGTTGCAATTTAAGTTTGCTTTTTTTTGACTACTTGTTGAGTGTATCAAGTGGGGGAAAAAATGTTCCATTTCTTGGTCTCCAGTTCCCCTAAAAATAGGCAGTATCAGGAAAGCATATGGAATGAAAATTACAAGAAAGAAAGAATGCACAGAAAAGAAGGAGGAAAAAGCAAGTGAAGGGAGGCTCTGGAAAAACTTCATAACTATACTTTTTAAGATATAGAAATATTTAAGGTAAAAGTCAAGGCACAGCTCACTCAAAAGGATGAATATTTATACTATGACTGTAAAACAGAGATTAATGTGATGAACAATTGCAACTCTAAATAGTTTGGCCCGACTCATTTTAAAAAGCTATCTAGACATATTCCCATGTTTCCATCAATACATCTGAGAAAAAAAAGGTTCAGTGTGAGTAATAACATGTAATCTGACCCCAGAGCAATGATATCTCAGTAGATAAACTAGAAATGTTCCATAATCTTCTGACAGAATCTTTATTTCTCTCTCTTCCCTACAAGTAGTATTTCCCTTCTTCTTCATTATTATTTTCTCTCTCTTCTCCTGAACTATGACCTTCATTTTGCTTAGTATGTGTTTCATTCTTTCTGCAAATTGAATGTGACTTTTTGTCTGCAAAACACCATGTGAAAATGACCATGTAAAAAAAACCCTATACATATGAACCACAATAATTTTCAAAGCTCCACACTGCTATTGTTTTTTTGACAGAAGCTGAAGAGCCTAACAGCCCCTTGAAATTCTCCCCCAAAAGTATAACAACAATAGCTGAACTTGTTAACTTTAAAATATACTGTGTGGTAAGATGGTTTTCTGAAACTATCTTAACTTTTCAGGGTCAGTGACCATGGATATTGATCAAAAGACAATCTTATTTGATGGCTAACAGCTTGTAGACATTCTTACACTATATTTGATTTTCCTTACTTGGAAAACCTTTGTGATTCCTTCAGATTTAAGATAGATTGAGTCAAAATGTAGGAGGTAATAAGAGGAAGAAAAGGTTGATTTCCAACATAATATGGCAATAAGTTTGAATTCGATAGTCATTGGAGAATCTCTATACATACAGAATATAATGGAAGATGTGAAAGTGATAGGCCAAGTCAGGCGTTAGACAATTACTGGGAGAGGAGAGGAGAGGAGAGGAGAGGAGAGGAGAGGAGAGGAGAGGAGAGGAGAGGAGAGGAGAGGAGAGGAGAGGGAAGAGAAAAAAGAGAAGAAGAGAAGAAGAGAAGAGAAGAGAAGAGAAGAGAAGAGAAGAGAAGAGAAGAGAAGAGAAGAGAAGAGAAGAGAAGAGAAGAGAAGAGAAGAGCATGTTTCAGTTGAAGGTACCTACAACAATCATCTAGTCCAACTGCCTGAACAATTCAGGGCTGACTAAAAGTTAAAGCATATTATTAAGGGCATTGTCCAAATGCCTCTTAAACACTGATAGGCATGGAGCATTGACCACCTCTCTAGGAAGCCTGTTCCAGTGTTTGACCATGCTCTCAGTAAATGAATGTTTCATATTTCTAGTCTGAACCTCCTCTGGTGCATCTTTGAGCCATTCCTGCATATCTCGTCACTGGATCACAGGGAGTAGAGCTCAGCACCTCCCTCTCCACTTCCCCTCCTCAGGAAGCTGTAGAGAGCAATGAGGTTGCCCCTCAGCCTCGTTTTCTCCAAACTCGGCAAGCCCAAAGTCCTCAGCTGCTCCTCCTAGTCCTAGCTGCTCCTCTAGCCTTTGGCTGAGAAGGGTCCTCGATAAATTAATAAGAATAAAGTTCAGCTTGGTGTCTGCCTTGTGCCACAAAATGAGCAAGAGGGAGACTCCTCCAAGCTAGAGAGGAATACAAAGCCTTCCTAGCAAACAAATGCACAGGTGTTGTGACCTAATTGTGAAGCCTGTAAAGAAGTTCAAGAATGCTCAAAAATTTGTGATCATCAAAGCAAAATACATGGATCATTGAGTTATCCTCATCTGTGTCGTACAGCTGTGTTGCACTGGCAGCAAATGAAAAGACATGCACTTTTCCACCACAAAATGAATGAATCTTTTTCCTTTGGCCACACACCAACAAAATTTGAGATCTGGATTGTCCTTATGAATGTGATGAATCTTGATATCCTTTCTTAAATCAGGGGAAAGCCATAGTCAAAGTATAAAATGATGAAAAAAAATCAAACCCAGTAAAACCAGTATGCTAATAAATCCCAAATAAATTGACCTACATTTTCCCATACAACTAACTTAGGTTGTAGACTTAATAAAGAGAACCTATTAGCAAAGGCAAAGGCATTAACCTTTCCGTGTTACCTTGACAGATGAAAATACACTTATCAAGAACCACTGTCCTCCAATCCTTCATACTTGATACCCTTATGTGCAATACACACTCCTTCATTAAACTTTACATCTTTTAACTATACAGCTCATTCCTGAACTTCAGCAAATCCTTGACATATATCACTGAAAAGATGACATTGTCTGCATTTGCATCAAAGTCTTTAAAGAAGCTCCTTAACAAGGGGACTTTGGCTCACTTTTCAAGAATTTCAGAATGCTTTATAAAAATGCTTGAAGACTTTCACAATGAGACAAGTGAAATGAATAAAATTCCATAATGACCGTTAGTACTAGAACTGAAATTGTTTGATATCTTGTAAAACAATGTATCATTAAAAAAGTTAGCAAGGTAAATTCTATACAAGCCCTGGAGAAATCTCTGAACAAATAGCAATATTACGTATAAGTTCAATAGAAAATCAACATTGGGTATTAACCAATGAGATATTCAGTACAGTCTTACAGTACAGGAATAAATGCTTGAATTAGTGCTGTGTCTAAAGTTATTTTATATTATCATGTAGCTATAATGACAACAGTGATATGGTAATAAAACAAGACCATCACATGTTTTTTGCAAGTATAAACTCCAACTGTAAGCAGACCGGCCTAAAGAACTGTTTATTGAATTCTATTAAATGTCTAAGTGTGTGAGAACTTAAAAACAAAACAAGCTTCTGGAATGTATCATTCAGCTGACACTCAAAACAGTCCCTGAGATTCTCTGGGGAAATCAGGCATATATTTGCCCTCGAGGAAGTTGACTCATGTTCTGAATGTCATACAACATTTTCTCCTCTTTGATCCCAACTAATATAATAAAGGTTTGTTGTTAATCTGCTGTGTGGGACAAGATAACTGGATTTAGTGAAGTGGCAGCTTGAAAGTGAAAAGAGCAGCATATATATATATAAATATATATATATATATGTGGGTCAAACTATTTAACTAATAAGAAAACCAAGTTTATATAAAAAAGACTTCTGTAGAATAGAAATGTGGATATTCACAGTGCACATTATATCATTATACAGTTGTTCCCTGGGGATGGAAGTGACTCAGCTGTAAATGTGCCTGCTGTTTCAAGCCTCAGGATGGACACAGAGATCCCTCTGTCCTGTGGGATCCCAGAAAGAGTGGTCTTTGGCAGAATGGTACCATTTTACCGCAGAGTGTCTTTTCTTGTCAAGTGAGGAATGCCCTGAAATACCGGTGTGTGAAAAATTAAGGTTCTTCTGGAGCTCTCTTGTAAATAGCTCTGTTCTTTTCCTCACATAATATAAACTGGAACATAAACCCTGTTTTTATTATTTTTTTTTTCTTCAGAATAGTTCAGAGAGCACAATCTTCTTTTGAGACACAATAAGACAGTACAACATGGGTCAATTAGCTTTCCTCAGCTCATAAGGCCAATTCTGGTTGTCAGAAAGCAGTAATTACATTGCTACTCATAATAATCTGAGATTTGTTCAGTAATTCTGTGCATATTTTTCATTCTTTAATTTATTGATGCCTTTTTCTGTTTTATTTTTAAAGGGCTTTTTAAGGGCTTTTTTTTTGTTTTATAGAGCTTAGAATTGATCCAATTTCTTAAAATATGTATTCTTATAATGATTTTATATGAAACAAACATTGTTTTTATCTGCAGTAAGTGAAAGATAGAATTTTAATTAGTTAGAAACAGTAATGATTTTGATATCTTCAGAAAATATCAATGAATAAAATAAACATAAAAAGATAGAAATTATTTTTGTTCAAATTTTCCTATCATAGGCATTTCATACTATTTATTACAAAGAAAATGATAAAAAATACTGTAGTGGAATAATAGTTCTACAGTTTTGTGAATGGTCCAGTAACTTTGCAGGCAGACTTAGTGGAATAAAATTTCTCCATACCAAATGCTTTATCTCTAGCTGAAGTCTCTGCTCGTAAAGGAAATTATGACTAGCCCTCTAAAATATCACCTATTCGGAACATCAGAGTCATTCGTAACAGGAAGAAGGAAAATGGTCCTTTGTGATATTTTGATAGAGTTTTAAAAGTGAAGACCAAAAAAACCCACCCCTCTATGTAATGGATATGAAAAAAACTTCCAGGTATGAATCAACCTTTAATTAACAGAATCAGGAAGCAGTTTTTGTAAGCATCTTCCTTCATCATGGCTTCTTTTTTTTTGGTAAATATTTTCTTCTGAGTCATCTTGGCCTGTTACAAGGTAAACTCTTTATTGGATTAGATCTGTGACTAATCTGATCCTAAATGATGTCTCTGAGGATTTAATTAACTGCTCATCAGCCACTTTTGTCTGGTGAAATACAGATGTCACCATCCCATCCTACATAGAAAGTAAAAATCCCACACATTTAGCTTACTAATTGTTCCTTTGTAAATTCAATCTTTAGTTGTTTTCTCTCCAAATGGATGACTTACACATCAAAGACACCAGCAAAGCAAAAAGATACTATTTTGATAAGAAACTTTCCTCAGAAGTCTCAAATGAATTCTCAAGAGAGAAAATCTGTGAGAGGTTTACTTATCTAGCTTACTGGAAAAAATATTCCATTTACCTTTGCTGTATTTCAATTTCCAGGGTTTATTTTTTATTTCATTTCCAACAGATAAAAGCAAATTTTGTTTTGGGAACTCACGGTGTGAAACTCAACCAAGTTTTGTTAATACAAATTTCTCCATTGTGTTGAGATAAAGTTCATTTCTGAATGCCAAATGAGTCCAAGGAATTAATGGCATGAACAGTAAGCATCTAACAAAGGACTGTGGCTTTGGTCTCCAAGACAGCCCTCCCCAGGTAAGACCTGCCACGTCAGTAACAGTCACCTTTGGATCACGGCTTATGGGGGAGAAGGGAAGGTAATTAAAATCCATCATTGCAGTGAAATCAGGCATGTGGCTACACTTGATCAGAGTAACGAACTTCAAGGATGAAAGTCTGACAGCAGATTCAGAAGAAAATATTTTTAAAAGAAGATATTGAAAGGGTACAAGACAGAAGAAAAGTCAGTGTAGGGAACAGAATAAGAACAGTGAAAGGAAGCAAGGCTCGACTGTACATAATGGAGACAAAAAGATTAAAAGTTGCCAAATCTTTCTTTCTTTCTGTACATGCATAATCCTTCGAACCTCTCCAAAATATTTCTCTCAACTTAATTCTAATCATGGTAGTGCTGCAAGCTCTTGTTTTCATCCATGTTCAGTAAGTCAACAATATTCTCAAATAATGTCAGAATTTTATTTCACACAACTTTAACTGCTGCATTAAAAGAGAATTGAGTATTGTTGCATTTTGATTAAGTACAGTCAATCTTACTTTACAGTGGCCCAGTTTTTCTCTCTAAGCATATGCAATAGATGATAGAAACTATGTTAATTGCCTAAATCTAATTTAAAGTCAGGCCATGAGCTATCAGGAAACAATTGTTTAGGGCTATCATAAGAAATTTTCTTAAAATACTAATGCACGTTAAAATCAAAGCGAGTACATTTTGTTTAGTTTCTGTTAGCTACTCTAAAATACTCAGAGTATTACTGCTTCTAGCTTGCTGCAAGTGTGTTTTCATATTATTGTATAAAAAAAGTGAATTAAAGGTAAGCTTACTACAGTTTATTTACATTTATTCCCTTTTTGCATCAAAAGCAGAATCTACATTTTTGACAATATTTAATGAATAAGAATTTCCTTAATATTGAAACTCTTGTTGTCAATTACTTCACAAAAATAGTCAGTTTCTAAAATATGTATCTGAGGTGCATATCTTCTCACTATAATTTCACCTTGATTGGCTCTGCGCCTCTCATTCTACTTCTCTGCATGCAAGACACATTAGTTAAATGATGACCGAAGTGTTTTACTCCATACCCATCAATAAACTTTTTAGATTGTTTTTTTCTAAAATATTCCTGTGAAAGGCACTCGTCTTCATTTAAATGTTTAAAACAGTTAACATTTCATTTTTAGAAAGTGACAGAATTAACCCCTTTATATCCTTATTAAGATACCTAAGGAAGTAATCTTCTTTTCATACATGCTGAGAACTCATTAAACAGGAGTAGATAGAATCTGATGGTAGCTCAGCCTGTTGGAAAACAGTAAACTACTGGTTAGAAATCTCTACAGCCGTTTAAGTTTACTTTTGCCATACAGCTTTACCCAGGTGTCCTGGTTTCCCAGGAACAGAGCTGTGGGCCAGTCATGGCAGGCAGGCCATGCGTAGCCCAGAGTCAGCTGGGAGTTTCAGTCAAGGCAGCTGACCCAAGCTGAATCACTGGTGCATCCCATACCACTTAGATCATGCTCATTAGAAAAGGAGGGAGATTACTAAGGGTGGGAAGTTCTTTTCCCTGGGCTTATTACTTGTGGTATCCTGCTCCTTCTGCTGTTCCTAAGGACTAGCTAAGGACCAGGCTGAGTACAGATTTGTACATTTTGTGTTGGTGACTGTGTTAGTTTTATTATTTCAATAAATCTATTTCAACCCGTGGGGTTTTCCCTTTTTTTTCCCCGATTCCCTTTGCAGCTGGGGAGGGATCATCATGTGGTAGAACAACTGCTACAGTTTAACATGGGGCACAGACTAAGTGTAGATGCTAAAGAAAAAAATCACGTAGGATACTGGACTAAGTAGAGAAGAAGTGGTCTTGTTTATGAGTTCTATGTTTCACATTTATGACTAGGTAAACATTTTTTTGCCATTGATACAGTGATTGTAAAATGGATCCAGAATTGATGTTTGTGTTTTATTCAAGGAATATTATCAACATAGAGCTATGTAATATTTATACTCTTATGCCTGAAGATTTCTGGAGGCAAATTGTTTCATCATATAAAGTACCTGCATGGGTTATGGAACTCACAGAGAACAGAGGCAGAGTTTTGCTCCTGAGGTAAAATCAAAGCAAGTAGTTTCTTTCAAAGTTAGGAAACAGACAACAATCTATCCTGCACTACTGGAACGTATAAAATCAAGTAAGTGTAACTATATCCTAACTGTTGAATAACATACTTAGCTATGAGATGAAAAAGATTGTGATTTCAAATACAATATTGAGTCTCAGGAGAAAAAAAAAGATTTTAACTTAAGGTATAACAACTCAGCTGTACTAGTCAGTCTTATAACCAGTTGGTTTTACTCCCTTTATTTACTGGGCACAAAAAACCCCAACCCATTGGCTTCTTTAATAAACAAGAATATTTAAACAGCTCAATCACATATTGGGAATCTGTGGCAGTATATTTTCAAATTTAATCATTTATATGTATACAACCTAGAACTCTCATGTTCAGGAAACCATGTTATTCTGCACAGAATAAGTGATAAGAAGTACAAATCATTATAGAGTTCAGAAAATGTTCTAGATCATTCTTATTGTTAAATATCCAGGGCAGTTGTCTGTCGAACAGAAATACATAGAGATATTAAAGAAAGAGTTTTTCTGTTGAAAATAATAAAAACTATAACTTATATTCAGAATGTATCTGTCTCAATGACAGCAGAAAGTTAAAGCAATTTGTTTTGTTAACCCCCTTGTCCTCCCCTGTCTGGTGCAATTCTTGTCTCTAGTTTGAGTTAAAGTACTGTTAAAGTTGTTCTGTATTTTGCAAGGAATCATTAGCTATCGAGGCTAAGAGGGTTGTACTGTAACTAGGACAGTCATCTAGGATACAGTTAGTTTTTCTTGTAAGAATGGTGTATAATTATCTTATGTTAAAATAAATTAACTGCTTTTGCAGATGAAACTGTATATAAATTGCTACTCCACCACAGGACAGTGTCCTGATGAATTAAATAATGAAAAAAAAAAAAATCATGCACATATCCTAAACTTCCCCCATGCCTTCTCTGCGGTTCAGCACCAGTTTCAATATCCATTTTGACAGAAGAGGTCAAAAGTTGCTACATCATGGCAAAAAAAATCTTCATTTTTCATCAATAAACAGAATATTATCTTGTCACTGCTGTAGTTTGAACAATGTTAGAATTCACTGAATGAAGGTATGTGGTTTACTCTGCCTCCTGTAAATTTGCCTGCCTTGAACATTGCACTGCTGCAGTTTGAGTAGTGAAGCCCAGACTACACAGATTACACTATACTCTGTCTCTGATATCCGTGCATTATTGCAGTTAGTTGTGACTGAAGAGTCACATTTTCCTACATTTTTGCTATTGGCAAAATTTCAAATATAAAGAATACAAAGACAGCTTGGTGTGTTCACTCTTATATAAATGGTCGGTTTTCATATGAATTTCTGCTGTAATAAACAGCTTTAGTCAATTATTCAAGCCTTCAAAACAAACAGATCTCAATCTGACTATCTTTACTTACAGGAGACTTGATAAAGAGATTTTTGTAAATAAAGCAGTCAAAACACATTTCCAGATAACCTGTTTTGGAATACTCTCACACATGTTACTTTAACTTTTTCATATTTTACTTCAGCTTCTTTTTAACATGGATGTTAAGGACTTGACTTTAATCTGTTGCTTCAGAAAGGCAAATAGGAAAAACTCAGGCTGAACATGTATAAGTACATTAAGTATAAGTATGTACAAGTATATAGACAAGTGCATTACATTGTAAATACGTTAAAATGTAGAAGCTGCTGAATTACCTTGAAGTATTTGTTGTGCTGTTTGTTAGAAATGTTTTTATAATATGCTAATAACAATGGTCATTTGAAACAAGACTAAGTTTGGTAAGTTAATAATTCTTTTTGCCGAATGTTAAATTTTGGCTTATAATTTAATTCTGACTGAAATTAATGTAGATAAAGTATTTAGATAAAGTAACTGATGTTAATTAGGACTAGTTTAATTTCAATTTCATCTCATTATCAGGAAGAGTATTCAAGGTACAGGAAAAAAGGCCTGAGGAAAAAGGGAGATACAGGAAAATGAAAATCAAATAGCTAGAAGTAAAAAGACTTTAAATTCAAAGGAAGGGTTTAGCTGTCTTCTCATTTATGTGAGTATATGCCAATGTAACTACGCAAAGGCAGCAGAGCGTGCTTGTAAAACCTACAAGGTTCAGAGCAGACTCAGAATCAGGTGTTTTTATGAATATCAATATCAATTCTAAAATTGTCTCTCAGAATTATTTTAGCTTTGAGACTACAATGAAATTTTGTCTATATTTATGCCCTTCTCTATTTATGCCCTTTGAAACTCATTTATATCAGCAGTTTTCACCAGTGTTTTTAGTATCAAAGAAGTGCTACTAGTGTCCTTTACTGGGGGACGCATCACTTTCTCATAACTAATTTTGCAACATTACATTTACTGACAAGATCTTCATTCACACATTACTGATTCCACACATCATCAGGTTTATTATTATTTTTTTTAGTCCATCACTTAAGCAAAAGCTTACCATACTTATGCTATGTAGACAGATGTAGGAACACACAGACATACACATAGCTGTTAATACATAAGAGATTTACACTAGCATAAGCTTGCAAATATTCTTCATGTGGAAGCTTCAGTAATTTCAGGAAGAGCTGAAATGTTTTAGGAGAGGCTGTGTGATTCAACTGAAAATTCTTAATCACTGTTAAATGTTTCAGGAATGTTTTTAGTTGTTTCTCTTTAAATGTAGATACAGATATATGGGGGGAGAAGTGTCCTCCATTTTTCCAAATATCTTAATCTTTTACAGGGATTTTAGTTGTTCCATTTTTTGTTGCAAATAGACATATATTAATACTATGATTTGAAGTCATCAGTGAATACACAAGCTTCCCCAAAAAATCTACTTTATCCTGTATGCAGTTGGAACTAACTGTGGCTAACACTGTATTTTTACTTAGCCTCTAAGACATACTCTGAACTTGCTGAATAGTGGTGTTACCTGCTCTTGATGGAGGAATGCCTAAGAAGAAAAACCAGAAGAAAGTCAAGTATCTTCATGTAGAGCCCAGACACATGAAGCCTGGGATGGTCTTCCTGTGATCTGTATTGACTAGTAGACATGGAGCTGTGTTCCTAATCATGCCATTCTCCAGGTAGTTTCAGTTCAGGCAGAGAAACACCAAAGTAAATAACATCCTTGGCAAACAACAGGTGAAAATATCATTCCTGGAAGGCAAATGTCATACGTGAGGACTATTTGTAGAGTCACTTTCGTAACACATCCTGCACTGAAAGCCCTACAAGTTCAGCTAATGGCCTCCAAAGCTACAAACCTGACTAACCATGAAGCTGTAACCTATGGTTCAGTTGTGTAAGGCTCCTCTGTCTGTGACCCAAGTCCCAGTTCTATGAAGCATAATTGTGTGATTGTGGAGGAGCAATTAAGGTTAACACCTCTTTACCTGATGATGAACAACCATAGGACAGCAGAAATTATCAGGTCAGTGTGTATATTAATTTTAAACCTGTTAATCTGGCTACTCTCAATCATTTACCATGCCTGCTAGGTAATAAATAACTGTGAATGCTCATGAAATGTGTACAGAGAAAGCATTACAAGGCTGTTCATCATCCAGTAAAACCTGACTACCCCTGCCCCCAATATTCACTGAAAAAATGGTTTGTATTGCATAATACTATCTCAGGGTCATTGAAACGGGCATCAGTCTCCATAGTCTCACATGCACAGTTCACATGTACCTCATCTGTCCCACATATTCCCCTAGATTGTGCTTATGTGTGTTGGAAAGAAGGATTTGTTTCACATAACTTCAGCCATAAAAGTCAGTGTTTTAAACTAGCTGTCCTAGGCTCCTTGACTCTCTCAAAGCATAGATGACCTTTAAAGGCCTCTTCCAAACCATTCTATGATGAGAAAGCATACTTCTAAAAACAGTTTGTACAATTTACTGTCTAGAGAAGCCTTCTCCATTGGTTAAAAAGGGAATCTTGTCATGGATTAGTGTTTATCTAAAAGTGTGACTTAACAGAGTTCGATGGCAAGGTTCACTCATTCTACATAGAGGAAATATACAGAAGGAATCAATTTGGAATCAATTTAGAATGATTTACATAGGGACTGGGTGCAGAAAGGTAAGGGAGATCTTCCTGTTGAGTCACAAGGTTCAGAATGGATCTCCTTGCTTTCTAAACTCTGTCTCAGAGATGAGTCTAGGTGCAGCTGGATCCACACCTAGTCCCAGGCTTGGTCAACAGTATCTGTCTAAGGGATTATATGTGTTTGTAGCTAAAGGATTATATGTGCACACCCAATTTACTATACCACCCAGCTAAGATTTCAAAGTTTCATCATGCCTATTCTCGCTTCACTTACCTTCCTTCTGGGAGTCCAGTGTTAGTTTGTTCCAAAGTTTGAACCCTAGGTTTTCCAAAACAGACTCTCAGGCATCAGATTTTATAAAAATAAATAATTTAATAGAGTGGTACAGCAGCATGGTCAGCTCATGTTTTTGGATAGGGGTCTAACCTGAACAAAGAAATCTCCAAGCAATTGTGCTGTTGCAGATTATTCACCTGCCCTTTACACTATGGTTTGATCCAGTAGCAATATTTTGGTCTGGGGTTTTCTTGTTCCTCATGGGATTCCTTCGCTGTCTTCAGACAGGCTGTTATCTTGTCTAGTTGCAGCTGTTGTTGATAGTTGTAGCCTTGAAGTTTCTGCATCTTCTTATTTACGCTGGCTCTGGAGGCCCTGTTTTGACTAAACAGGCACACATTCAGTAAATCTAAGTGGAAATTTACAGCCTGCAGCCAAAGGCTTCAGCAAATCCAACTACTCATGATAAGTAAGTAAAACTAAACAAACAACATACTAAATCACACAATATTATAGCTCTAGTGATTAATTCTATTTAAAACTTACTTATTTAAGCTAAACAACTACTATCTCTTAACATTGAGAGGTGTCCCTGATGAAGAAGAGAGTTGACTGGCATGCAGTCCGGTTGCCACCCAGGCAGAATTCAAATTGCGCTCACCCAGTCACCTGTCATTGGTAAATGTCCTGTCACTCTTAGGAGCATTCTTGAGAGGTGTCCCGGCTCAAGGGGAGAAAACTGCCATGCAGCCACACTACCTAGCAGGGAGAGCTCAAAGAAGGCTCACACTGGCTGCCATATGTATGGGATAATGGTTTGGCTTGTGATCAAATTGCATACAACGGGAGAGCTATGCAGGAGGCTCCTTGTACCCACAGCTTATTACAAGTGCCTAATTATATAAAATATAACACGTGTCTTTAGAAAACAGGGTGTCATATACTTAGTCCATACTTCTATGACAGTTAATCAAATATAATTTAATAGCTTTTATAAATAAAGAAATATATTTTACAAAATTCTAATGAAGTTTCCTGATTTTTATTTTCTAACTAGACAGAGTTGCTGCTTATAAGGAGCTACCAGAAGAAGAAAGTAATTCTCAAAATTATTATAGGAACACTGAGAAGTATAGCAGAGTGCTCAAAGGGATGTTATGAAATTCTTCCACTTCAGCTGCTCCTTGGAAAAATATCACAAATGTGCTACCATTATATGTTAAATCTTCAGATGAAAACCTGTTTAAATATTTCCAATATTTGTATGATTGTATCAGGCTTTTTTTTTTTTTCCTTACTTTTCTTTTTCTGTAAATATGAAGCTAGCTAATTGAGAAGTGACTGGTTTTGACAGAAAGTGAAAAATGCATTATTTTCATTTGTTCTACATTTTTTATAAGCGTATATTATATGTCAACTCTATGGTGATTTAACCCCAGCTGACAGCAAAGCCCCACACAGCTGCTTGCTCACTTTTCCCCAGTCGGATGGGGGAGAGAATCAGGACAGAAATGAGAAAATTCATGGGCTGAGACAAAGACAGTTTAATAGGTAAAGCAAAAGCTGCACATGCAAGTAAAGTAAGTAATGAATTCACTACTTCCCATCAGCAGACAGGTGTTCAGCCATCTTCAAGACAGCAGGACTCCACCATGTGTAATGGTTACTTGGGAAGACAAGTGCCATAACTCTGAACGTTCCCACTTTTTTCTTCTACTCCCAGGATTATATGCTGAGAACAATGTCATATGGTATGGGTTAACCCTTTATCAGTTGAGGTCCTTGGTATTTCTTCCCCTGTGCAGGCTTAGGCTGTAATAATGAAAACATGATTTAGGCAAGCAGAAGTCAATAGAATACATAAGTATCATTTTCTGTAGTTTTGCATACATTCTGAAATATTTTTCTCAGAACATATTATTCATATAAAATGATGACACCAAATATACCACTCAGCTTGCCAATATTTGTCTTTATTTGCAAAATTGTTTTGCCAATTAGTAGGCCCAGTACAAAAGACACAGCCAGCAGCAGACCAACAATCCAGTAGGTAGGTTCTATTTCACACAAAGGGGTCAGTATATAGAGGATTGCTGGGGGTACAAACAAGTCAGACAGATCACAAATAACAGACATCAACCCCAGCGACCCCAGGAATGACACAATATCGCTCATAATAAATGGAACAAGCAGAGACACGAGGTAACCCACAGAGAAAACGGGAGACAACCAGGAGAACAAGGTGGTTACATATGACAGAAGTAACCCCATGTTGCCTCCCCACAAAGCCCGTGTTTGAATGTGCCAGACCTGACTGTGATCCGGTTGCATGGGTGGTCAGGAGGTCCTTCCCCAACAGGAAACTCTGTGAAGTGCATCCACTCCACAGATACTGTCCATCCCTTCCTGCAAGTGTGCCCAGCTTTTATCCCCAAACAGGACACCTGGCACTCGTTACCAAAATGCAGGGCACCTGGGGCTTGTTTACCCAAGGGCTCTCCTTGCAAGGCCGGCTGCACCCTGGAGGAAAGCCAAAAGGCAAACTCATCCCCTCCTCTTAAAGGGCCATGGGGACCACCCATATGTCAATCTTAATTCAGGGCTGGGGGTTCAGACCCCAGCACTTCAAAAATGCTTTCTGATTTTCTTTTTTTATCTAAAAACGTAATCAAACAGAAATTAAAGGTTGCCTGCCCCACACTTCCAGCCACTAGTAAACCCAGAAATTTTTCTTTTTCTCATACTGTAGAGGTTCAAAAGTACTCTTGATACCAAAGAGCTTAAGATCCATTAGCAACTATCTTCTAAAATGATCTAATACCTAAAACACAGGATAAAAGAGAACAGAGAAAAGGAAGACAGAATATAAATGTGCTGGATTTAAGGATATTTTGTGATTATATCCATGATTTCAATATTAAAGCTTTTCCTTGAGTGGAGTAAGTGGAATACTTGGGGATTTATTTTAATTAGAATAATTACTCAAATAATACTTTAATTTACTCAAAACATAAGCAAATATCTTCTTTGTGAAGTATCACAAATTCTAAAAAGATTAAAAGTGCCTCTTAAAATTCTTATTGCTACCAACAAGATTATATTAACATAACATTAAAATGTTATTAATAAAATTTTCTGTGTCAGTACTGGTGTTTGTCCCTTGCATCACCACATCTGACAGAATACAACATTTAATCTGTATAGGTAGATGTGAATTTATTGTGCTATGAGCTGAGTGTTAAACTGAAAATCAGATCATGCCAAAATATTTGTAACTACAGTGAAGATTTTGGGATATTGCTGCTAGATATTTTTCTGAGTGAAGCCAGCAAGTCTGCATAACACTGTATTGTGTTTAAAAAAGAAAGCACCTCTTATCATAGAATCATAAACTATCTCAAACTGGAAGGGACCCGTAAGGATCATCGAGTCCAACCAACTTCCTGCTCCTCACAGGACTACTTAAAACTGAATCATGTGACTAAGCACTGTCCAGACACTCCTTGAACTCTGACAGGCTTGGTGCCATGATCTGGGGAGACTGTTCCAGTGACCGACCACCCTCTCACAAATTTACTGCAAGGATGTATAATTTCCTAGATTTTAGCTGCATATATTGATTTGTAGTTTGTAAAAAAAAAATCTGTATTGCAAAAAAAATGTGAGATTTATAATAATAAAGGGGCATTATTCAAAAAAATGAAGCCAAATGTGGCAATAATGTTCAATTAAAGATAATATGCATTTATCCATAGTAGTAAGAATTCTCTGTTAAGGCCTGAATTGTGTATGAAAGTGCAGTTTTTAAGTTAAAAACCCTAAGAAGGAATGGAAACATTAAAGGCAACAAATCTACTACTGTTGCCTTTCAAAATTTCAGGGATGCCTATTAAAGTAGATGTACAGTTTAAAGACATCTACTTCATAGTCAAAGCATTCCGTAATCTCATTATTGTCTGAATCCTGCACAGAGACCTGCTAGCTATCATCCAGCATATGGGATTACTATGGCAGTCCATATGCTTTATAACAGTTGGTGTTCAAATAAAAATTTGTAACATCAAATAAGAACATGGCCCAGGCAACAAAGCTTAATTACTAGCAGCTACAATAAGCTGCCAGCTCCAACTCAAAATATTTTTCTGACAGTTTGTTTTTTAAACTGAATTGTATTAACCTGTTTTACAGCTCCAAAAATGTACTGACAACATGGACCTGTATTTGTACAATAAGCTTAAGACCCAAAAAGCTCAACTTGATATGCTACAGCTGATTTGAGGCAGGATATTTATTCTGTTTTGTTTATCTGATCCATCTTTTATAAAGAATCTGTAGTATAGGCTTGTCAGTATGCCTTCATGTGATCATGTACCGTTCTGGAGAAGCTTTGGCTCAATTCTAAACTCAGAGCTCACTCATGTTTCAGGCTAGAGCATGCTTCAACCACAAAAGATCTTATTCATTTCCATCTCAAGTCCTGGTCCTACAAGTGCTGCTCTTTCAGTTTCAGCCTTTTTTTCTGACACTGTTCTTCTGTCTGCTGTATGTTTTTGAATAGCTGCACTGGAACACTTCTGACAGACGTTCTTGCTCATTTAAAGCTATTTACCTTACTCTTTAAACCTGAATCACTACTAAACCTTTGAAGTGGATCTCTTGATCATCTCTACTTCCTTCATTTAGGATTGCACCATACAGTCTTCTCTAGATACATCTACACTAAAAATTTACTGTGCAGAATGCTGGTTTTTGCAAGGGTTTTTTTGATTGGTTGTTTGGTTGGGGTTTTTTTGGGATTGGTTTCTTACTCAAAGTTTGTCTTGCATTTTAGTTTCTTACAGTGTGCCCTAGAGTGCATTTCTGATGTGTTCAAAGCAGTTTTCTTCTTGATGGAAGTAAAATTTAAGTTATGAAAAAACGTCATATAGAGTAATGTAATGTGGACACATTAGCTCTGTCCTCCAGCCTTTCTCTGTGCGTGTATCTAAGATAGGCAACTGCTGCGAACTTGATTTCAACAAACACAATGTGAAGAACAGCCCTAAAACTGTAATAAATCACAATAAAGGGAGCTTCAGTCCACCTATATCTGCACTGCAGCAGTCAGTAATGTAGAAGTTTCTTCAGAACGTGCAAATTGGATTCCCATTAGCACAAGGTAACCTGGAAGATGGTCTGCAGGAGGAGTACTCCAACAGCTAAAAGGTGTCTCACTAGAGGACCAGGCAAGACCTTAAAATAAAATCCTCTCAGTGAATTCAGGCATATTCAACTGTTTCACTCTACAGATCTGCTACTACTGTACTTTTCCATTTGCTAAGACAAATATAATTGTAACTCTCCCAGACCTTCACCTAAACCATTGGCACTCTAAGGCCCAAATTAATTCATGCTATGTCAGTCAGCAAGTGGAGTTATCTAATTCAGGAGTTACTCTCAATTTCCTTTACAATTGATAAAGAGAGGATGATTCACACGCCTGTCTCTCTACTGAGAGTAAAGGAAATTTTAGTTAAATCGGTTCTCAAATAATCCACTTCAATTAGATGCCTAAAGTAAGCTGGAATGAACCCAAGCTCATTAAGGCTTATTTGGGGATAATATGGTAGACAAACAAGAAACACAATTTGAAGGAAGGATTTTTCTTTAGCTGGAGAAACTCAAATAATTCAAGCCAGGCTTAAGAAGAGGTTTGAAAGAGTTGCAGAGCTGTCAAAGTCCCAAAGTCTTCCATGGATTATCTGTGAGTCTTGTTTTCTAGCAAATAGGTTTAGGATCCTGATAATATCTTTGGACAAAAGAATCAAACTAACATAAACATAAATTATATTGGCTCACCTCAGAATCTTTTCTACAGAGAAGTGATTAGCAAAGTTTATTAAACAGCCTGTGAGCTGAGTTTACAGCATTAGACTCTTAACTTGAAGAATATAGCAACTGTATTTAGGGATTAAAACATGAAAACACATATCCCACCAGTATTTGCAATGTCTACCTCTGAAATTAGGGGAAAAAAATCCATAGTAGGTCTTGTTAAAAAAATATCTCTAACTTCATAAGTGACAGATCAGTGATGGTAGAAGAATGTGGCCTAGGGACATGCAAACAATCCCATGTCTCACTTTTCAGTAAGCCTGCTGCATATTTCAGAGTATATGACAGTACCAGGCAGTTGAAGTAATGTCAACAGTTTTCTGGCAAAAATAAAATGTTGCAATATACATCTCCTCTGTGACTGTTCTATTGGAAGTCAAATATGTCAAATTGCAGAGGCAGAAGAAGACACATCTTTGAACAGTACCAAAATATTTGGTTTTTTTTTTTTCTCATGTGTTCTCCAGAGATACATGGAAACAACAACAGGAAAAAAAATGTTTAATTCTCTCATGCTTAGTTGGGGGATATAAATGCTGATACTGTAGCCCAGATCTTCATTTTGATCTCACACCAAGGATAGCTGGGTATTTGCCATTACTCATTTAAAGACCAGAATCTAAGTCTTTGTGCAAAAGCATCCCTATGTGTTTATTTTTCCATTCATGTCTTTGTAATAAACAGCACCATAGAATTATAGAATAGCCTTGGCTGGAAAAGACCTCTAAGACCATTAAGTCCAACCATTAACCCAGCACTACCAATTGACCACTACACCTATCATCACATCTACACATCTCTTAAATACATCTAAAGATGGGGACTCCTCAAAGAGGATTCCAAAATAATAGGAATTTTACATTTGATAACATAAAAAATAAAATATATATATATATTTTTTTAAAATCTCAACACAATGAGAGAGACATTACTTAGCAGTGATCTAGCCATGTATGGAGTTAGGTAATATTTCCAGGTGCCTGCATAAAAAGTGGTATTACATCATTATTCTATTTGTTTTAAGGTTTTATTAGGAATCTGTTACATCATCTAAAATATGAAGTAAAAAGTCTTAAATTTCTGACTATAGACACTGAATAAAACTAATCGTTAAACTTTGGTACTGCTCTGCAATAAAGTTTTTATCTGATGAAAATGAGACAAGTGTTTCTGTTTTCTGTTGCACACACTAGTGAACCTGATCTTCATTAAGACATTTATTTATGATAAAATATTAACTTACAAATTTTTCACATGCTTTTTTTGAAGATTGTTTGTATTTCTTATGAAAATAGAATTTATAGGTGAATACTCAAACTTTCCATTTCTTTAAGCTATGCTTTACCATCTCAGTTTTCTCTGTTCTCCTTTCATGAGCATAACCAGCTTCTGAACAGATAACCAATGAAAATTTTGCTTACTCTTCCCCCTCAAAAAGACATAAAAAGCTCTATTGCTATTTCCTAATCTATTCCAGTTTTCTGAGACACCTTCTCACTCCTGACATTTATCCTATCAACAGTTGCAATTGTACCCATAAATAATAGATATATATGGTTTAACTGTCTCATCTCAAAACTTTGCATGTTGTACAAGTTTTGCAAGCCTTATTATTTCCATTTCACACTGTATATCTGAAATGCAAACTCAAGTCCTAGCCAGATTTAAATGCACCAAATCCATTTTTGGCTTCACAGAATGTTATAGATTGCATCTCTCTCCACCAGTTTGCCCTCCCGTTGTTCCAAACAAATTCACCATTAGAATTTCACTGTAGCTGAATAACACTTTATGGTATTTTATCATATATAAGAAGTTCAATCACAACACACCAGCAGTTATCCTTTCCTGGTTTAATCTATTGCCTATGACCAAGCTACTGTATTCCTAAGAAAATCTACACATTTGCCACTGCCTCCCTGTCGTTCCCCTTCTGTGCTGGTAAACTATGTAAGTCTGCCTTATCAGAAGATGGGGGAAAAAATCACATCTGAATTCATATTTATGAGATTTTCATTGCATATGAACAAAACTGTACTTAATGTAAGTTTATAAATATTTTTATTGTGTGATGAACATCTGATTTCAGGTATTTTAATATTACATAGCATGAAGACAATGAATTCTCATACTTCAGGGCATAAACTCAACTAACAGTGATTAGGAAGAAGCAAAATCTCCTAGAAGCCCATTGTTGTTGATTTAGAAGACACATAATTTAGATGAGTTTTGCTTGCCCTCAGAGGAACAACTTGTTTTATTATTGAAGAGGCCTAAACCTGGTGAGAGCTCTGCATATCTATGGGAAGATACAGGCTCCTGAAAAAATATATCATGCAGAGAAAAAGGAAAAGCAAATAGAGGATGTCAGAATTAAATAAGAGAATCATGTCGTCATACTGGAACTTGATAAGTGTATTGGGATGAATGATGATTTTAAACAGGGCAGTTAGATCTATCATGGGTCTGGAATTTCAACTTCTTAAAAATGGAAACATTTTAGTGTGAAACTATACTACTACCTTAGGAAGAAAAAAAATAATAAATCCTATCTATATATAAGACCAACAAAATATTTATTTGAGGAAGTTTGAGATGGTATTCTATATGCCTTTGTTGATATAATGCATCCCGGAAACATGGCCTCATGGTCCTCATTCTCACAAAGTGGCAAGAGTGGTTTGCTCCTGTAGGGAAGACAAGCTTAGATCCAAAGGTGAACACAAGGCAAAAAAAGAAAATAGCAAAATGAGCAGTCCCACAGTATCCAAGCAGGAAGAGCTGAGTTTGACAAGGTCAAACCAAGAATACAAGTCAGCAAGGCAAGATCAGGATCATCAAAGTCCAAAGCCAGGAACAGGCACAGTGGCAATGTAGCTCAAGCCAGGACCAAGACCTAGGGTCCAAGCTTCAGTGCAGCTCCTGAGCAAAGGAAGATAAGCCCCAGGAAGGCTGTTTTCCACACTTTGTTGGTTTTAGAGAAGACTGAGGTAAGCATGCAGAGCTGCACTGTATCAGGGCTTATCATAGAATCATAGAAACATTTTGGTTGGAAAAGACCTTTAAGATGATCAAGTCCACTACTAAACCAAGTCCCTAAGCACCACATCTACATGTCTTTTAAATACCTCCAGCGATGAGGACTCAACCACTTCCCTGGGCAGCCTGTTCCAATGTTTGACAACCCTTTCAGTGAACAAATTTTTCCTAATATCCAATCTATACCTCCCCTGGTGCAACTTGAGGCCATCTCTTCTCATCCTATCACTTGTTACTTGGGAGAAGAGACGGAATCTCACATCACAGCAAACTCCTGTCAGGTAGTTGTGGAGAGCAATAAGGTCTCCCCTGGGCTTTCTTTTCTCCAGACTAAACAACCTCAGTTCCCTCACACACTCCTCATAAGACTTGTGCTCTAGACCCTTCACCAGCTTCACTGCTTTTCATTGGACATGCTCCAGCAGTTCAGTGTTCTTCCTTGTGCTGAGGGATCCAAAACTGAACATGGTAGCTGAGGTGCAGCCTCACCAGTGCTGAGTATTAGGGGACAATCACTTCCCTAGTCCTGCTAGCCACACTATTTCTAATACAAGCCAGGATGCTGTTGGCCTTCTTGGCCACCTGGGCATACTGATGGCTCATATTAGAAACTTAATGAATTTCAACAAGGGCAAGTGTAGAGTTTTGCATCTGGGGAAGAACAACCCCGTGTACCAGTACAGGTTGGGAGCTGACCTGCTGGAGAGCAGTGTAGGGGAAAGGGACCTGGGGGTCCTGGTGGACAGCAGGATGACCATGAGCCAGCAATGTGCCCTTGTGGCCAAGAAGGCCAATGGCATCCTGGGGTGTATTAGAAAGGGAGTGGTTAGTAGGTCGAGAGAGGTTCTCCTTCCCCTCTATTCTGCCTTGGTGAGGCCACATCTGGAGTATTGTGTCCAGTTCTGGGCCCCCCAGTTCAAGAAGGACAGGGAACTGCTCGAGAGAGTCCAGCGTAGAGCCACAAAGATGATTAAGGGAGTGGAACATCTCCCTTATGAGGAAAGGCTGAGGGAGCTGGGTCTCTTTAGCTTGGAGAAGAGGAGACTGAGGGGTGACCTCATTAATGTTTATAAATATGTCAAGGGTGAGTGTCATGAGGATAGAGCCAGGCTCTTCTCAGTGACATCCAATGATAGGACAAGGGGCAATGGGTGTAAACTGGAACATAGGAGGTTCCACATAAATGTGAGGAAGAATTTCTTCACAGTGAGGGTGACAGAACACTGGAACAGGCTGCCCAGAGAGGTTGTGGAGTCTCCTTCTCTGGAGACATTCAAAACCCGCCTGGACATGTTCCTGTGTGACCTGATCTAGGTATTCCTGCTCTGGCAGGGGGGTTGGACTAGATGATCTTTTAAGGTCCCTTCCAATCCCTAACATTCTGTGATTCTGTGATTCTGTGATTCAGCCAGCTATTGACCAGCACCCCCAAGTCCCTTTCCACCAGGCAGCTTTCCAGTCACTTTTCCCCAGACCTGTAGTGTTGCATGGGGTTGTTGTGAACCAACTGCAAGAGCTGGCACTTGCCCTTGTTGAGCCTCATACAATTGGCCTCAGCCCACTGATCTAGCCTGTCCAGATCCCTTTGCAGAGCCTTTGTAACCTCAAGCAGATCAACACTCCTGCTCAACTTCGTGTTGTCTGCAAACTTTTTGATGGTACACTCGGTCCCCTCATACAGATCACTGATAGTGATGTTAGAGAACTGGACCCAATACTAAACTCTGGGGAACACCACTTGTGACAGGCCACCGGCTGGATTTAACTCCATTCATCACAACTCTTTGGGCCTGGATGCTCAGCCAGCTTTTCACCCAGAAAAGAGTACTCCCATCCAAGCCATGAGCATCCAGTTTCTCCAGGAGAATGCTGTGGGAAATTATGTCAAAGGCTTTACTAAAGTCTAGGTAGACAACATCCACAGCCTTTTGCTCACTTACGAAGTTTTTCACCTTGTCATAGAAGGAGATTAGGCTAGTCAAGCAGAACTGGCCTTTCATAAACCCATGATGACTGGGCCTAATTGCCTGGTTGTCATTGATCTTGACCTCAAGCTCAGCCCTGATACAGTGCAGATAGTGTACCCAGGTACCTGATGTTCATTGACATTTCTCCTCACAGTTTTTAGTCCTAGAGTGGATAAAGTAGATAGGTCTATAGTTTAGAGGAGATCAAATAGTAAGTACTAGTGAGATAAATCCTTAAGAAATGGCCAGAAAAGGAGAGGACCAAGGAAGACAGTCACATGATGAGCAGAATTATGGATAGGACAAGAGAAGATAAAGATGGCATAAAGGAACATCCTTACAAACTTTGATTATAAAAATTGAAGGTGGATTTATTCTGCATGAAGTGGAATATGCAACTGCTGTCAAACAGGGTTGTGTGTAGCAACATGTCCATACACGTTCTACACTTGTCTGTGGTATACAATCACAAGGGGGGCACAGAGACTAAGGGAATGGTATCTATATATGTCAAAGGACAATAATGGCAGTGTGATGGTTAATGACGATGTACTGGATAGTGTATCACCTGAGTATGACATAAATTGTATGAAATAAGGAGTAGAAATTATACTGGTTCTGGCCAGGATGGAGTTAATTTTCTTCACAGCAGCCTGTATGGTACTGTGGTTTGGATTTGTGACTAAAAGCATGTTGATAACACACGAAAGTTTTAGTAATTGCAGAAAGGTGTTAGCATTACCTAAAGGCCTTCTTTTTCTCTACTCTGCCCCTCCTAGCAGGTGGGTTGGGAGCACACAAGAAGTTGGAAGGACTAGGACAAGAGGATCTTCCATAGAGTATGATGTCATGACCAGCAATAAGTTCAAAGAGAGGAAGAGGAAGGAGGAAAGTTCACAGTTACGGTGTTTGTCTAGCCAGGTAACTGATATGTGTGATGAAGTCCTGCTTCCCTGGAAATGACTAAACATCTGTAGTGAATGAACTCTTTTTTGGTTTGCTTTCACATGCTTTGCTTCATTTATTAAATCATCTTTATCCTGACCCACAAATTTTCTTGGTTTTTCCCTTGCAATTCTCTTCCCCATCATGTTGGAGGGGTGAGTGAACAGCTGGGATGGGGCTTAACTGCTGGCCAGGGTCAACTCACCACAGCACTAGAAATAACCTTAAACACCAGATGGCTGATAAGCCTGTGGCAGCCCAGCGTTAAATTTCCGATACCTGTATGCTTAATGAAAGAGATTAATAGACTGTTTACAACAGTTACAAAGTACAGCTTGCAATGCTTGCATGAATACTATTCATCATGTCACCCATTCTACATTAATGTCTAAAGTATTACAGGATAAAGTAATTTTCTGCCTTTGAATGCTAGTGAATGTGAAAAGCATTTGTTTTTTCTGTAACAATCTTGCTTGGTATAGGTATGCTGATAACATATGCTTCCTTCAAAAACTAATGTGAAATAGCATAAACACAAGTCTCCATTTTATTTATGTGCTTGAATTAAACTTTAACAGAAAATAAAAGACTGCAAAACTCCATAAACAACTGTAGTTTATCATGCCATAAACAAATTAGTTTACATGCACACAAAGAAGTCTATTTTGTAACTTAACTCTCTAACAACCATAGTGGTCTGATCTCATGTAGTTAAGAATGGAGATCTCATTTTTTCCTCATCATGAGTAAATCCTTACTCTCAAACTAAACCCTCTGTACTTTCTATCATGCACTAGACTTTTAACACATCATTCCCTTTTCTAATTTATCTATTCGTCAGCACGGTATTTTGTAGATTTTGGTTAAGGTCTTCACAATGTAATCAGCTTCACCTGACAAATCCTAACACTTTTGGTTCTAAGATGATACAAAAAATAGATTATGTTTTAAATACGTATTACCACACCACAAACTGAACTTCGAAGTGTTTAACTGTAGCAAAATCCAAGGAGAAGACATTTTATTCCATTTGATTATTTTTTTTAATGTCTTTGCAATCTTTCCAGTTTATCTGTATTTTATGAGACACTCACTAGATTTATTTCCTCTTGGTCTGCTTTGGAGAGATCAAAACCATAAAATCTTTCTGTTTAAAGATCAGTCACTTGTCTTTCGGAATCTTCCCATATTCAATTTTACTTTTGGACACAAGACTTTAATTCCTAGATTCTCCCTGCTACATCATCCTAGTACAGCTATATCTGTTACTAGAAAATTAAGACCTGCTCAGGACAGATCTGTGACGCTGAAGTCAATTGGCATGGATTGACCGGAATCTCCACCACCTGCTGGGAAGTGTTTCTGACCTGTTTTAATTTGTAAACTATGTTTGGAAATATTTTTCAAGCATCCTATTCAAAGCACAAGCAAAAGCAGTGCTAGGCAGTGTATTAACTGTTTAACTGTATCAGGTTGACTTCTAGTGATCAGGGACATTCCTTTCTAATCTTTAATTAATGTAAATATTATTTAATATATTTTAAAAATATTTGTTGCTTACTGTAATTTCTCTCAACTGCTTTTTCAGTTCCTTCTTCTCTGCCTTCTCAACTGTCTCTTCTCTTCTGCATCTGTCTAGATCTTAGCCCCATTAAATCCAAAGAGCATAGCACGGATCAAAAGGTCACATTACCAGAATTAACTCAAAACTTTCAATTATTAACACAACTTTATTTGGTTTTATGATTTTTTTTTAAATAACCATTTGCATAAACATCTGATGTTTCTTGTCTAGCCTTTCTAGTCACAAGTCTTTTTTCTTTTCTCTCTCCTTCATAAAACATTTAGATTTTTTACAGCATAAAGGTAAATGAAATCAAAAAGTGTGAAAAATCACTTGAGAGCTAAAGCAATAAAATTCTAAAAAACTAGCTAACATTGTTTTAGTGGAATTCAAGAAGGGAGAAGAAGCACTACTTGATTTAAGACACAAGATTTCAATACTTTAAAAAAAAAAATCATTTGAAGAAATATGATCGATCACAAAAACTACATTAGAACATTATATGGACTGTTTTATAGACAGGCATAGAGATTATGGACAAAAGTAATACTATGTCCTTCACAGTTAAGACTTCAGACTATAAGGACTGTCTGAAAATTACATAAAGTATAAGGAAAGTGGCAACATAGTGAGCGAAGGGCAATTTCCCATTTTATAAAGCAAGGATTAGGGTCAGTAACATGAACAAAGGATTTTTAAGAGAAACTTGAATACCTAAAGAATTTTATTTTGCATTTTTTAAGAAACAGTAATCTAAAAGTATGAGCATTTAGTGAAGCTTTAAAATTATTTTATTTCCAAAGTCTGCAGTTATTTTTGATATGTTCCATGGTAGATATTGATTTCTCTTTCTGCATTACTACTTCTAGGTTGTGGGGGAGATGAGGGACAAAAGGTACAGAAGCAGCCAAGACTGGTAGAAAAGATTATGCACTAACTGAGCTAATGGATACCATAAGAAATAAGATCTTTTTCGATATTGGATAGGGGTCAGTAACACCCAAGAAAATATGTTGTGAGCTAGTAGGCTGCAATATTTCCAGAATATGCACTGAAATTTTGGCAGCTGAAGTGAGAGGAAGCTGTGAATATGTGGCACGATAAACAAGAGCTGAAAAAGGAAACCTTGAAATCCAAACAAACCATTTCAACACATTCGTCAGCTGGAGCATCAAGATGACAATTAAAAATCACTGACTTAACATAGTCAGACACAATAGAAACACAAATACTGGCAGAAAACAAAGTGAGAAAGACTATGCCACAAAACAAGGTGCATTAAAAGTTGCTAATGAGAAAATAGAATTCAGGAAACAACTGGGAAAAAAATCCAAACAGGAAATGCAATAAAATCAGTGTGAAGTGCTTCATAAGCTTGGGAGCCAAGAAGCCATTCTGGGCACCCAAGAACACACTTGACCCAAAGGTTTCTAATACCTCTAGTTTATATTAGCTTTACTTCCCCAAAGTAACACTCACGTCATACCAAAGAGAAAAGAGCTAGCTGTCACCCAATTAAGACAGAATAAACATGCTCTTAAATTTTACTTTGCCTCCAAAAGAGGAACTTTGCAGGTAGTATTACCTTCTTTAAATACAAAAGAAAACAAATTGTAACAATTTAAGTTCAGGACAGAAGAAAAAAAAAAAAAAAAAAAAAGCAGTACAATGAGTGCACCACTAAATTCTGCAGCCTTGCTGCAGGGGTTTGGCTGCCTGCACCCAAGGCCAGCTCTGATATCATGCAGCTGTGTAACCTTGGATCCAACTGCTGTGAAAATAACTAATTGTGAAAAAAAGCTGTGAGAAGCCTCTTTAGGACATCCTTGCTTTAGCTCAGGAGCTGCAAAGAAGCTCAAGAGCTTTGCACTTTGCTGATCCTGGCCTTGCCTTGTTGACTTGATATCCTGGCTTGACCTTCAAACTTCCTCATGTCCAAAGACTTGTCTGGCAAACACCAGAGTCTTGGCTGACCCTGGTTACCATCACCAAACCTGCTGTGCTCACCTTTTTCAGTTACTGTGGGACTGTGCCCTTTCTTGCCTATAATTCTCTTCCCGATTTAATTACTATTACATTAAGATATATCATAAACTGCTATAAAATATCAAGGATTAGAGACATCGGGAGAGCCATCCTATCTCTGTACCGACTCCAGAAATTTGCAAGAAAGTTTTAAGAATTTTGCACTATTGTATTCATCATTATACTCGCAATATTTTACCTCCTAGTTTTTAAACTTACTTAAACCTCTATGTATGAGGTGTCAGAATCCATTCCAAATGTTATGACCATAAACCATTTTAAAAAGTCCAAATCTCATTTTTAAGTCTTTTTGAGTTTTTGGCTTTAACAGCTTTCAGTTCTAAGGAAATTCATGGTTTAGTTAGGCAGTGTGCAAAAGAAGTGTTTAATCAGGTAGGAAATTCCTACCTTTCCCTTTCAGTGAATAATCCCTTGTTCTTACCTATGACTTCAACATGTTCATTGTAAATTAACGAGATGTGATTTCTCTCTGTGGAATTCAAATCACTACACTGAATTTTATGTTGTTAACCCAAATACTTCAATACTCTTTTTTTAGCTATCGCTATTAATTTCACAACTATTTAAGAATGAAAACAGAAGCCCCAAGAAAGCTCTGGCTTGAGAACAATGGCAGTAGAGGTCATTATGAATATGTGTTTCTTGGTATAAGAATAATTCTAGGTGAATAAAAAAAAAAGAAGTACAGGAACTACCTCCTCAGTTTTGAACTAAGGAGTGGGAGCAGATGTTGATTTTGCATTGGTATGTGCCATTGGTGCATACTTCATGCAACAATTTAGGTAGTTTTATAGAGTCAAAATTGTCATCTGTTTCTAAAATTGTGATCAATTGTTTCTGTCTAAACTCTGTGATAACTACACTTACACAGCCAGATACTTTCTATTCCAAACTGCAGTGTTTTTTTCTGATTTATGATTTATTCACTCATATTATTACTAAATATTTCCAGAGCAGAACAGATAAGAACATTTGTATTGGAACTGTACAAACACAAACTAACTTCTGTTCAAAGCATTACTAGTGAAGTACTACAAAGTCATAATTATATAAATGTATGTAATTATAACGTATAGTATAATATTGAAAGAAAATAGTGAAATAGTTCCCCCTCTGCAAGTGGGACTATTTTAATTTTTTTGTGAAGTTAATGTTTGGTTTGGTTTAACAGAAAAATTTTTCATAATAAAATTCAATATTTTGTTTGTTGAAAAAATTGAATTAAAAAACCCCAAAAAATCCTGGGCTTTGAAGTGATATTGGAAAGCAAGAGGCAAGGAATGATCTCCAATACAGTAGTATTAAAAACAAGAAGCTATCAGAGATATTAATGACTAGATCTAGTTTCTCTGTTGTGGTTTTGAGTGGTTGTCATAACATTGATTTATCTTTTATGAAATGCCTTCAAAACATTTAGACACACACATACATAAAACCCACATTCTTCCATGTGAAGAAATAAACATAACAGATTATGTTATAGCTGTGTAACAAGGTCCAAAGCCTGTTGAGGTAAAGTAGAAATTGCTACTGGCTGGGGACCAAATTCTTATATTTATTACTCTGAATGCTGGCTTGATATTATTACTTGTAAAGGAGTCACTGTGTAAAAGAACAAGAGGTGCATTTAGACTATAAAATTTAAATATCATTACAAACACTTGAAATTTTACAGTGGGATATGGAGTCAAGATTTTGTTATTCCATCTACAACGAAATGAGTTTACGAAGGATGAGTTAAAAGAAACAGACTCTATTCCTAAAAATACCAGAAATTTGCCTGACATTAATAAGAATCTTGCCTGTGTATGGAACACTTGACTATGTCTTTTCTTTGTGTATTTTCCTTATGGATGACCATCTAAATCAACATGCAATACTGAAGCAAAATTACTACACAGTATGAATCCATACGATTCTATATTTTTATGTATGGACTCATATTATCTTGGATTATTATCACTTAAAACACTAAAAAGTGAAAGGAAAATTCACCTTGAAGGACAAAGCATGTGTCTTTTAACAAAGTATTATCTTGATTCAAAAAAATCTGAAATTGGAATAATTCATTATCCAATCTATCTTAGTAGTACTGAGCTGCACCGGAATATCAGGAATGTACAGGAATGTCATTTTAATGTCTAAGTGCAAAAATGTCATCTTCTTTTCTGTGGAAGGTTGATCCTGTCTGGATGCCAAGTGCGGTGCCCACCAAAGCTGTTCTATTGCTCCCCTCCTCAGCTGAACAGGGGAGAGAAAATGTAATGAAAAGCTCGTCAACATAAGGACAGGGAGATCACTCAGCAGTTACCATCATGGGCAAAACAGAATCAACTTGGGGAAATTAATTTAATTTATTACCAATCAAATCAGAACAGGATAATGAGAAATAAAAAAATCTTACAAACACCTTCCTCCCGTCCCTCCCTTCTTTCTGGGCTTAACTCCCGATTTTCTCTACCTCCTTCCCTCCAGTGCCACAGGGGGATGAGGAATGGGGACTGTGGTCAGTTCATCACACGTTGTCTCTGCTGCTCCTTCCACCTCAGGGGGAGGACTCCCCACCCTTCCCTTGCTCCAGCATGGGGTCCCTCTCATGGGAGACAGTTCTTCATGAATTTCTCCATCGTGAGTCCTTCCCATGGGCTGCAGTTCTTCACAAACTGTTCCAGCGTGGGTTCCTTTTACGGGGTGTATTCCTTCAGGAACAGGCTGCTCCAGCACGGGTCCCCCCCAGGGTCACAAGTCCTGCCAGCAAACCTCCTCCAGTGTGGGCTTCTCTCTCTCCGAGTCCACAGGTCATGCCAGGAGCCTTCTCCAGCATGGGCTTCCAATGTGGTCACAGCCTCCTTTGGGCATCCATCTATTCTGGCATGGGGTCCTCCATGGGCTGTAGGTGGATATCTGCTCCACCATTGACCTCCATGGACTGCAAGGGGACAGCCTGCCTCACCACGGTCTTCACCACAGGCTGCAGGGGAATCACTGACCTTGGCGTCTGCAGAGCTTTCCCTCATATATTCTCACTCTTCTCTCTGGCTGGTTACCATTGTGCCATTTCCCCCTCACCCCTGTTTCTTAAATATATTATCACAGAGGTGCTACCAGCAGTGCTGATGGGCTCAGCCTTGGCCAGCAGTGGGTCCATTTTGGGGCCAGCTGGAACTGGCTCTGTCAGACACAGGGGAAGCTTATAGAAGCTTCTCACAGAAGACAGCATGTTGGCCAATGATCAGCACGGTAGTCTTGACATATTCTTGTGGCTGTTTCTTTATGTGTGTTTTGAACTTCTCAGTACAAAAAAGACATAGACATACTGGGTTGAGTCCAGTGGAGGGGCACAAAGTTAATATTAGAGCTGAGGCATATAATTTAAGAGAGAGTGGGAGAGCTGGATTTGTCCAGCCTTAAAAAAACTCAAACCCAAACCAAAAAAGACCAACCCAAAAAACTCCAACAACAAAAAAGATTTTAAGCTATTTCATTGATATCTAATGAAAGTATGTAAGGGAGGTAGAACCAAAGTGTTCTCAGACGTGCACAGTAGAAAAGCAAGAGGCAGTAGACACAAGTTAGAACACAGAAAATTCTGACTTTACGTAAGGAAAGAAAAAATACCTGAAGGTGGTTAAATTCTAGAACAGATTGCCCAGAGAGTCTGGGAAGTATCTTTTATTGGAGACACTCAGCACATGTGAGCACGATCCTGAGCAACCTGTTCTAACTGGACCTGCTTTGGGTAAGATGTTGGACTAGATGGTCTCTGGAGGTCGCTTACATGATTCTATGACTATATGATTATGCTTGTCATCCTCAAAGTAATTTAATCCTACTCATTCAAATGTCAATCTTAGTCATGCTGTTTATAGAAAACTAACAGTGGTTAGACTTCAGTGCTATACTAACACAAGTGGAGGAACAATAATGCCAGATGCAGATGAACTATTCTTTTCTTTCTTACTTCTGCTAGATATAGGATTATCATCACTCTTTTCTAAAAAGAGAATTGAGGTTAAGTGACTGAACTAAATTCCTGAAAGAAATTTTTGAGAGGTATGATAGCTGAAGAGAGGACCAGCTTCCTGACCAACATCTTAATTACACCAAGTGTTTGAAAATGGTATTTTTTAAATGGTATTGTTGTGCAGAAATGAATTTTAAATTTTTCATCTTTTTCTAGATTTAAATAAAAAGATATTTTGAATAATTACTTTCCCCCTTACTATTATCACTGCAGTTAGTCTCTTTTGTGGATTATAATTAAAAAAAAAAAAAAAGAGAGGAATGTAGAAGTTTCTTGTAAAATTTACATCTTTGAAGCATATTTCAAAGGAATGGATTTTGCCACTTTTGCTTTCCTGGGTTATCATATTTCTCAAGTCACTGACTTCAGTGGATCAGAAATACAGTTTTAAAAATTAGTATATTGAGTTAGTGTTAAATCTTAATAGTAGAATACCTGAGCAATTAACTATTTTGTTGCTGTATAGAAATATGTGTGCACCTCATACACTTAAAGTCATCTTATACAGTGATTAAGCCAAATATTTTTAATATGCAGATTACAATATGATTAAAATTTTTCTATTTCCTGGAGAATTCTGTTATTTCACAATAAAAAAAAACAACTGAAGAAATAATAGGTTGAAGAACTAAATGAGTTTAACATTCAAACTGGTCTCAGAACAATATTCTTCATTAACACTTGGTAAAGGTTTTTAATGTGAATAACTCATGAGAGATTTAAACATTTATGTTCTTATATAGTCTTAGAGTCTTCATTGACATTAAATTGTCCTCAACTCAAAAAATGATGGAGATTTAATAAGAGAACAGAGTGCTGGTCAGATAAGTTTTTGGTATTCTTTGAATTTTTACCCCTAAGCATTTTGCACCAAGATTCAAACAACAGTTCCACAGATTTTTTCCTGTTTCTGTTGGGTTATGAGTAAATGTAATATATAAAATGTAAATATGTTGTTTTAATCTAAAAAATACTTAATAAAATCAGATACCATGTGTCTGATGTACTATATAAAAATCCTTAATGAGCCCCAGTCACTTATAAAATAATGCAGTATGCAGCTTAAACATCTATTAGAAATAAAATCAGCATTGATTTTATTGATCTCACTTTGATCCCTCATCTTTATACATGTCTTTAGGAAAACCTTTATATTGGTGCATCTTCTGATTTTGCAACAGTGGTGGCTGAATAAGAGTATTTTGGGAGAATTTGTAGGTAGACATTCTTGAATAAGGAACACATTGTTGAGAAGTAGAATAAAAATTAGAAATCTGCATTGATTTTGACAAATATGATATTTTGTTAGGTCAATGAGACACCCTTATTTTGCATGTTAGTTGGGAGAGGGTATTCATTTGAGGCAAACTCTAAATCTAAATGTTTAAGAGGTAACAGACAAGCCAAATAAGTACACAAATGGGTTTACATCTTTTTTCCCCCCCAGTATCTGCCTCCAAGCGAAGGAGAAAGGGGAATTTGATAGGAACTCATAAAAAATGTAGGGCTCTGTAAGAGTAAAAATTTCATATGTACACACTAATTAAAAATAGCTACTGGACTTCTGCACATTGCCAAGATCAGGTCCACAAGTTCAGAAATGAAAGAGATTCTTCTGACAAAAATGAACACTGATCAGAAATAAAAGACCCTTAGTGAAACCTTTTAGTATTTTTTTGAAGTGAAAACATGGTATTTTGATTTGACAGATAAAATATCTTTCTGAGTGATTACAGTTCAGTGCCTCTTTGCCTATGGTTGTGTTTGTATAAGTAAATAAAGCAGTCTAAAGTGTGCTGTCCCACCCAGAGTTACACCAACTTGCACCAGCTTGGTGAACTTTCTTCCCCTCATCAATAGCTTAATCTGTACATTTCATGAGGGTAAATTCTTGGCTCACAGTATCTGTGGCAATACTTGACCGTTTTCTAAGAGACTTACTTGGCATTGACCAAAAGCCTGGTGAGGGTCATACTCGCAATTAAACATGCTGGAACAGTGTCCAACAGAATTTCACTTGAGTACTAGTCCTACTCAGCTCATTAATTTTGTCTTACGTATCAGGCTGCCTGGCCGGACAAGTATGCTTGCAGTGTCTTGCAGTGGGCAGGAAGAGAAGATGCAGTGACATGTAGTGAGAGAGATAGCCTGCTTGGACTGTCTGACACAAGAAGAAATAGGAAAAAAATGAAGCTTGACAATTTGGTATTCATTGGGCTTATCCAGGAGGTTCTGACATCTTTCATCACACATTAAAACATATAGGAGTTTTCTATCTTCTATACTGGTTATTATAAAAATCATTTAACACAAATGATGGGTCTATGTCGTTTTAAGACTGCTGGTTCTCTGACATTCAGTTTAGGAGGATAAATGGATGTGGTATTGAAAGAACAATTTCATAAAATCATTTTTTAAAAATTCAACTCTGATGATGAAAGAGTAGTCTGACAAAAGCATTTTGTTACTAGCATAGTTTCTTTCTTACTCTTTGTCTTAAGCTGGGGAAGACCCTGGAGAACATGCACAGCTTACGGGTATCACACTGGAAAAATCGTACAAAATTATCAAGCAAGTGGCTGGGCATTATTTTTCTAAACCACAGAGTACGTCAATGGTAAGTGATTAAACAACATAGCAGTGAATGAAATTTCAAAGCACTGGGGGTGACCACTCACTTAGGCACTTGCCCATTTTTTCCCACACGCCTTGCCACTCATAACTATCTGGCCTCGGTGCAAGTCTCTGGGTGATACTGTTATTGGAGAAGGACCGTATAACCCAAAATAGGATTTGGCAGACATTCAGAAAACATAGCACTGTGAGCATGCTGGCCTGGACGCTCCAAGGATAGCTTAAACTCTCAATAACTGGGCAGGTCTCTTCCCCTGCCTCACCCATAGATGGGGTGAGACCACTAACAAATGCCCAGGCCACATACAGGTACCAGTTCACCCCCACAAGCAGTGATGCAACCATATCATAAATAGTCAGCATCCAGTACAGCAAAGCAAGCCCCCCGCCACACTTCCCAGTGACAACAAACATCAGCACTGGGAACACACAGTGGATATAAGGATTAATACAGCCCCACCATGCAAGCAAATCGGCCAGCATTGTAAACATACCTTATTCAACCAATACAAATGTATAAACAGAAAGTTGTGCCTAACAGATTGGTTTAACACACCTCAGTCAGTTTTTTGTCCTTATCTCAACCCTCTCGTGCCCCATGTTGTGCACCAAAAAGGCTGTGGTGGTTTAGACCCTGCCAGGACCTGAGACCACGTTGCCGTTGCCCCTCCCCCACCCTTGGACAGGGACGGGACAGAGAGCAAAATGCAAATCCCGGGGCTGAGATAAGGAAGATTTAATACAACAGTGTAACAACAACAAACCGAACAACAACAATAACAGTGATATCAACGTACAGAACAAGAGCTATACCGCATGGACACAGCACGAGGGACAGACCCAGACAAAAGCCGTTCCCGCACCCCCGTGCCTGGGCACCTGAACATGACATCAGCATGGGATGGAATAGCCCGGCTGTGGCTCCTTCCTAGCTGCTGGGGAGAATTAACCCCATCCTAGCCCAACCAGGATAGCTAGCTAGCACATTCATGACACAGCTGGGTGTTAGTGCAGACCAGAGATGTTTCCAAAAGGCAGTCCAGAGGTGACCATCCTGCTGCAGAGGTCAAAGCTGTTTAATACTGTCAGCATGGCCAGTCCGTGAGAGCTGGTCTCTCTCTGTAAAAGACACAGTGTTCTGCCAGAACTGTGTAGTTCACTGGGAAGCAGCCACAGTGACCAGTGGATTAATTTTGCATTAAATTTTAAGAATATGGATCAGGTTTCACTCAGTGAAGTAAAGGAAGCTTCACTCAGCAGTAAAACAGTGCTTTCAAGTCCTTCCAAGCCTGGACATGTTGAAAATACCCAGTCATGAAATAGATGTTCCCCCCTGCCCAACACACTGCCTCATTATGTTCTGTACTCAGGTAAAGGTGTAGAGTTTGTGCTCAAGTGAAGTGCTGGGGTCTGAACCCCAAGCCCTGAATTAAGGTTGACACATGGGTGATTCCCACAGTCCTTCAAAAGGAGGGGATGAGTTTGCCTTTTGGCTTTCCCTACAAGGTGCAGCAGACCTTGCAGGGAAAGCCCTTGGGTAAACAAGCCCCAGGTGCCCCACATTGGGTAAATGAGTGCCAGGTGTCCTGCTTTGGGCATAAAAGCTGGGACCACTTGCAGGAAAGGTGAGGGTGCTTTGCAGAGTTTCCCTGTTGAGGAAGGATTTCCTGACTCTCTCTGCAACTGGACCCTGGTCAGGTTTGGTGCTTGTGAACATGGGCTCTGTGAGAACAATATGTGGCTACCTCTCTCCTATGTTACCAGCCTTGGTTGATAATATCAGGCTTGGTTGTCTCCTGTCTCTACCATGGGAGACTTCATTGCTTTGTTTGTTGCACTGATTGTTGGCCATGTTATATCGTTCCTGGGGCTGCTGGGGTTGATGTCTGTTATGTGTAATCTGATTGACTTGTTTGTACCCCCAGCATCTACCCATATACTGACTTTGTTGTGTGCAATAGAATCTGTTTACTGGTTTGTTCTTCTGCTATGTCCTTTGTGCTGGGCCTAGTAATTAGCAAAACACAGAGTGATTTTATCTTTGCATCTGAGACACAAGAAACAAGTTGTAAGTGAGAAATAAGAGCCTGTAAGAATAACCTGCTCTTAAAGAGTCTTAAAAAAATAAAGTTTGTTTGTTAAAATGAAAGTTGCAAGTAGCCTCTCCGAGCAATTCTAATACCAATGAAATAGAAGCATCATGCAGTTTTTCTTTCCCTATCCTATCCTGATCTTCCTTTGGATCTAATGTGCTTGGATTATTTATGGTACAGTTAGATTGAACTTTTATAAATTTCTGTGATGTACAACTCAGATATATGACAAATTTGATGATGAACTTTTTTAGATTTCACTTTTGAAACCACTGCTTATCTCAAGTCCAGCAGAGAAGGTGTTACATATAATGGGTAACATCATAAAACGTTCAGGTGTCTTTTCAGCTGAAGCAATGTGCAGGGTTCAAATGTATCCACTTAATAAGGGAGTTCCAAACAAATTAATGTCACCTAAATTTGAATTAATTTGACTTAATATTAGGTGCTTAATATTTTATTGTCTAAGCCAAAGGTGGTAATTCTAAGCTTCCTTTATAGTTAATGGAGAGAAATAGGCACCTTCAAATGATTCATGTTATCCTAACATAGATGTTAGTCAGTCGGCGAGGCGAGGCGGCAGTGACAACACCGGAGGTGAGCCCGAGGAGAGCCGATGGCGGGGTGCACAGGGTTCCTGAGCCCGGGACCGCCCTGCTTGCAGCCCGAGCCCCAGCGGGACCAGGCAGTCCGCGCAGCCGATCAGGCGCGGCAGAGGCGTGGGCCCGAGCCGTGAGGGAGATTTTCAAACACGAGATTTTTATGCGAGAGTGGCGAACAGGGGCCGGTAAATGGGCACGGCATGGCAGTTTGAGCGGAGAGGGCACCGAGGGGCTGCGAACCAGCGAGGGAGCAAAGAGCTGAGGTGTGGCAGCGAGCAGTATGAGGGCAGTTAGCCTAGCTGATTATCAGTCAATGAGGGGAACAACATCCAGGACAGGGACAATGGGAACATTGAAGGGCGTGTGTTCGCTGTTACACAGCAGTTCGCACAGGCAGGGCGTGTGGGGAAGACGCAGCCCCTTTGGCTCCAGAGCTAGTTTAACTGAGTGGTCATTGCCCTCCCAGAGGAGTGTAACGATGGTATCGACTCGGGCAAAAGCTGTCACCGGGAGGACTGTGGCAAGCCAGACGGAGGTCCCTCACAGACATGTGGAGGTCCAGGTCTCCAGCTGCAGGGAGTGCCTGAGCCTGTCAGAGAACAGCAGAGACTGGCTGTGTGAGGTGTGAGCAGAGCAGTGATCTGCTGGGCATGGTGGCAGAGCTGAAGGAGGAAGTGGAGAGGCTGAGGAGTATTGGGGAGTGTGAGAGGGAAATAGGCAGTGGGTGTCATGACTCAGCCCCCCTGAACCAGGCCCGACAGTCAGGCAGGGCTCGTGATGCAGAACACTCCCTGCCCCTTCTCCACCTGGCCGAGCGTGGTGGCTCACAGTACAGTGAGCAATGCTGACAAGTTCCTGCACAGCATAAGCGGTGTAGGAAGCATGCCCCTAGGGTAACTGTCCCACCTCCCCAGGTGACCTTGCAAAATAGATATGATCCTCTGCAAGAGGAACCAGTCGGGGATGAAGATGATGATCTGCCAAACTTGGAGGTGCCACTGAGGCCAAGTCAGACCATGCCTCGCATCAAAATCACCTCACTTAAGAAAAAAGGGCAGGTCCTAGTCACAGGTGACTCACTTCTAAAGGGAGTGGAAGGCCCTACATGCAGGCCAGACCCACTTAGGTAAGTCAGATGCCTCCCTGGGGCCAGGATTAAGGATATACAGAGAAAACCTTAGTTTAGCCCTCAGATCACTACCCATTACTGATATTTCAAGTAGGCAGTGACGAGGTAGCCAGCAGAAGTCTAGGGACAATGAAGAAAGACTTCAGGGCCCTGGGACGGCTGGTTAAGGGATTGGGAGCACAAGTGGTGTTCTTCTCCATCCCACCAGTTGCAGGGATTGATGAGAGGATAAACAGGAAGATCCAGCAGATTAACTCCTGGTTCTGAGACTGGTGCAACCGGCAGGACTTTGGTTTCTTTGATCATGGGTTGATCTACAGGACACCAGGCATGCTGGCAAAAGGTGGGGGATGCCTAACCCAAACGGGGAGAAGGATCCTGGGACAAGAGTTAGCAGGGCAGTTAGCAGTTTAAAGCCCATTAAAGGGCTTTAAACTAGGTTTGAATGGGGAAGGGGATAAAACCAGGATTACTAAAGTGGTGCCTGGAAGCAGCATGCCAGTGCTTGTAGGTGTGGTGGTGTGACCTTGGCTAAATGCCAGGTACCCACCAAGTTGCTCTATCACTTCCCTCCCCTTCTCTCCGCAGGGCAAAAAGGGGGAAAGAAAATAAGATAGAAAAAAACAACCCTTGGGGGTAAAACAAAAGCAGTTTTAATGTAAGCAAAGCAAGGTCCACGCACGGAAGCAAAAAAAAAAAAAAGAAAACAGATTAATTTTCTACTTCCCATTAACAGGCGATGTCAGGTCTACTTGGGAAGCACGGTTGCCTTGGAGGACAAAGGGTGACCCCACCCCCCTTCCTCCTTTTTCCCAGCTTTATACTTGAGCAGATGCCATATGGTATGGAATATCCCTTTGGTCAGTTCAGGTCAGCTGTCCTGGTTGTGTCCCCTCCCAAGATCTTGCCCACCCCATCCCACTGGGGGGAAATGTTGGAAAGAGCCTTGGTGCTGTGTAAGCACTACTCATCAGTAGCCACAACAGCAATGTGTTATCAACACCCTTCTAGCTCCCAACATAAAACACAGCACCATGAGGGCTGCCATAGGGGAAAATTAGTTCCGGCTCAGCCAGACCCAGTACAGTGGGTAATAGTGCTAGCAAGTTCTTGCAAACTGTTGTCTCAGTGGAGATGGGGAATAGTGATCCATGTAGTAGCGAAGACATGAGGGGTAGTGATAGGTTGGAAACTACAGAAAGGTCTGAGCATGGTCAGGTGGAAATTAGGGCTTGTCCCTGCAAAAAAGTGGTAGGACAGTTAGCCCAGTTGAAGTGCGTCTACACGAATGCACGCAGTGTGGGCAACAGACAGGAGGAGCTGGAGGCCATGGTGCGGCAGGAAAACTATGAAGTAGCTGCCATCACAGAAACATGGTGGGGAAGACTCGCACAACTAGAGTGCTGCGATTGATGGCTACCAACTTTTCAGAAGGGATAGGCAAGGAAGGAGAGGTGGTAGGGTGGCACTCTATGTTCGGGATTGAATTGCTTAGATCTTAAGAATGTGAATTACAGTGTTGAGTGTTTATGGGTAAGAATCAAGGGGAAGGCCAATAAAGCAGACATCGTCCCTCAATAGAGGAGGACTGCATTAGGGACCACTTGGCCAAACTGGACATTCATAAGTCCATGGGTCCTGATGGGATGTACCTGCGAGTGCTGAGAGAGCTGGCAGATGTTATTGCTGGGCCACTCTTCATCATCTTTGAAAGGTCGTTGAGAATAGGAGAGGTGCCTGAAGACTGGAGGAAGGCCAACATCACTCCAGTCTACAAAAAGGGCAAGAAGGAGGACCCAGGAAACTACAGGCCAGTTAGTCTCACCTCCATCCCTGGGAAGGTGATGGAGTGACTCTTTTTGGATGTCTTCACCAAACGTTGAAGAACAGAAAGTTATTGGGAGTGGTCAGCATGGATTTACCAAGGGTAAATCATGTTTGACCAGTCTGATGGCCTTCTATGATGTTAAAACCGGTTGGCTGGATGGGGGGAGAGCAGCAGATGCCATTTACCTTGACTTCAGCAAGGCTTTTGACACTGTCTCCCATAACATCCTCATTAAGAAACTCAGGAAGTGTGGGTTAGACGAGGGGACGGTGAGGTGGATCGAGAGCTGGCTGTGTGACAGATCACAGAGGGTTGTGATCAATGGAGCAGAGTTGAGTTGGAGGCCTGTAACCAGCTGTGTCCCCCAGGGGTCAATACTCGGTTGGGTTTTGTTCAACATATTCATCAATGACCTGTGCAAGGGGACAGAATGTATCCTCAGCAAGTCTGCTGATGATACCAAGCTGGGAGGGGTGGCTGACATGCCAGAGGGCTGTGCTGCCATCCAGCATGACCTGGTCAGTAAGGGCAAGTGTAGGGTGCTGCACCTAGGAAGGAAGAATGCCAGGCACCAGTATAGGTTAGGGGGGGACCTCCTAACCTCGGAAAGCAGTTCCGAGGAGAAGGATCTGGGCGTCCTGGTAACAGTAAATTACTCATGAGCCGGCAATGTGCCCTTGCTGCCAAGAAGGCCAATGCCACCCTGGGCTGCATAGGGAAGCATGTGCTAGCAGGTCAAGGGAGGTAGTTCTCCCCCTCTACTCTGCCCTGGTGAGGCTGCAACTGGAATACTGCATCCAGTTCTGGGCTCCCCAGTTGAAGAGAGACTGGGACCTACAGGAGAGAGTCCAGTGGAGGGCAATGAGGATGACTGGGGGATTGGAGCATCTCCCCTATGAGGAAAGGCTGAGAGAGCTGGGACTCTAGCCTGGAGAAGAGAAGGCTGAGGGGTGATATAATTAATGTATATAAATGCCTAAAGGGTGGGTTGAGGGAGGATGGAGCCAGACTCTTTTCAGTGGTTCCCAGTGACAGGATGAGCGGCAGCAGGCATAAGCTGGAACATAGGAGGTTCCATTTAAATATGAGAAAAAAAAATGCTTTTCAGTGAGGGTGCCAGAGCACTGGCACAGGCTGCCCAGAGAGGTTGTGGAGTCTCCTTCTATGGAGATTTTTCAGGACTCACCTGGATGCAGTCCTGAGTGATGTGCTGTAGGGGATCCTGCTTTAAAGCAGGGGAGTTGGACTAGATGATCTCTAGAGGTCCCTTCCAACTCTGACAATTCCGTGATGTCAAAGGGGAGATGAATCACTCTAGAGGCTTCTGTTTCCTTCTAGTAAGTATATAGGAAAGCCAAAATTATTTGCTTTGACTTGGATAACTAACTTTTAGACATGTAATATTAGGTCAGAGATATCCCAAAGAAGTCCAGAATTTACTGAATTAAAATATTTTTTACAGATGTGAAACTGGAGCTCTCAGTAGTAAGTGGGTTACTAATATCCATGCTTTAACTTGGTGACAGAAAGAACATTGAATTCAGATCTGGGTAACATTTCAATCCTTTCTCTGATTACTGTAAATGCTTTTCTTTGTATAATAGACAGTAATAAAAAAATGTGCGGAACTCTTTAAAAAAAAATGGACAGTATGTACCTATTCTAAAGGTGTACATTTGGAGGCTATGTAGAAAAGTAGCCCTTTTCACTTGGTTTAGTCCATGTACAAATTGCAGGAAAACTTTTATCAGGATTAGGGAATGTGAAGTCTTTTGATAGGTCATGTGTGAAGGTAAATGACTAAAGCATAAACAGATTCTTCAATATTTTGTCCAAATAGAGGTAAAACGCCTACCATTGATTACTAGCCTTGCCTTTAAGCAAAAAGTGAAGTATGAACTCTCCTAGCATACAACTACCAGGTCAGTGCTGCTTTTACTTAAATGAAAACTGCTCTTAGCTGTTCAATCATGTTTTTCATTTGTACTAGGGCTTATTCCTATCCTATTGCCGTAAATATTTTAGCATTCTCTATATTAGCAGAACTTAAAAATTCAAAGGCTGCTTTAGGCAAGCCAAATTAAGTCAACATCACAATTATTGAATTACAATTGCACCAGTCACAAAAGTAATCTTTAACTGAAAACTAACAAAACAAGCCCAGTGCATGAACAGCAATGACACTGTCTTGTGTTAAGGTGTTGCATGGGCTGGGGGCTCTAGGGGCTGTCAGACTGGGGTTGGAGGCAGGCAGGGTCTGTTCTACTGCTCCAGTCAGGAGCAGGGCAGCCAAAGGGGCACCAGGGGCAGCCTGAGCCCTGGGAATTAGGCAGCTCTGGGGATGGGCCAATGCTAGGCTGGGATGTGAGTGGGACTCATGGCTGGACAAGGCAGGGCCATGGAGAGTTGGAGAGGAGCTCTGCAGTGGCATCACTCAGGCAGGGTGATTTTCAGCCCCCAGGGGGGCTGAAATGGGGTCCTGGGCTGTGGGCAAGGTGAGGGGAGCCCCAGGAGAGGGTGGGCAGGGGAAGCAATGCCACTCATTGCCCTCAGACCCCTAACATCTTGTACTTCATGAAGAACTGCAAGAGAACTAAGAAACCACCAAAATTTCTAGCAACCTCATTCTAGCAGAATGCAGCTGGACCAACAGTACAGAGATGACAATGGGAACCTTTTATTTAAAAAGGGGGAAAAAACAAGCAGGAAAAGACAAAAGTTTCTTTTAAAAATACAAAGCATACTTATAAATAGATCTCACCTTTAGTCTCAAAATTGATTTTATGAAAACCATCTATTGCTTGGACCAGTTATTTGTTTATAATTGAACATATCAACAGGGAGGTCTTATAAGCAGAAATTAGTTATAAGTAGACAGAAACAATACAGATCCGAGAGAGTGCACTGTATGATTTTCTGGCCTGAACATAATATTATTGTTAACTAAAAGTTCCAGTTTGTTCCACTTGTTTTGGTGTTTCCGTTCAGTTATACTTATGCAATCTAACTGAAAATAGAGTTGCACAAGTGAATCTGAAAGTAATCATTGACCTGCAAAAATCTTTATTTTTGGTGATCCATGAGTCAGATAGACAAATATGCTTCCAAATTCCAGTCCTAACTTTTACATTAGGCTGGCAGTCAGCGAAGCCATTTCAATTGCAAACTGAATGAATTTGGTTGAGAAATTATGGTGGGAAAAGAACTATAGAATGTGACAATACTATTTTTGTAGAAAGTTTTCAGAATAGCCTTGTAATTTAAGAATTAATCACATCCTGCTGCTTATTCCCTACTTGAAGGCAAAATGCTCCATTTTGATATTACAATTGGTTGCCATAGAAATGATAATCAGGTCAAAAAAAAGTTATATTTTCAGGTGAGGCATAAGCTGCAGGAACCCTTCACAAAGAGCTTTCTTCCTTATAAGTTTCAGTCATAACAGATATAAAGAACAGATATGTTATAAATATTTTTACACATACACGCACATCTATATATAAAAGAAGTTAAATATCATATTTTTCATTTTAGAAAACACAGCTCCATTTGGTTGCAAATAAAGAGTGATGGGGTATCACATTGCTATTTAGGACCCTAACCATGCAAAACCAAAATATAGAGTAGGTCTTAAAAGTTAGCACACATACATACAAAAAAACCCCCAAAAACCAACCCAATCACAAACACTCCTCTCAAACAAACAAACAAACAAACAAAAACCTAGAAAAACAAACAAACAAAAAATAAAACCAACCAAAAAAAACAACCCACAAACCCTATATATCTGTTTACCAGATGAGACATATAGATCAACAATTATTTTTTTTTCCTGTTCTTCACATCTTTTCCTTAAAAATAAGAACATGCATTTAAGATTTTTCACATTATTAGATATTATGGTTGCTGGCTTTTAGTAAGAGTTATGAAGGAAAGAAACCAGAGTGTATCAGAATTCTTTATTCTTATTATTCTTTATTCTTATTATTTATTCTTTACTATTTATTAAGGGGAAAAAAAAGTCACACTTCTAAAAATACTTTTAACTACTGCTGTACTTACACCACTGATTCTTATTTGTGTGTTCCACCATGACAATGCAACCAGCCTATGGTATGCTATTTGTCTTCTCAGGATCTGACTGCCAGCTGTCTTAATTTTTCTTGACTTCTCTAATCATAGAATCATTTTGGTTCGAAAAGATCTTTAAGATCATCACGTCCAACTGTTAACCTAGGACTGCCGGATCAGTCCAGACCCCTTTCCCCATCTACAGGTATACATCTGGTCACATAACGGAGGAGAATACAAGGACAACCTGGAAAAAAAGTGGGCTGATGCTGTTATGCTGCTGCTAGAAAAATGAATCTAACCTACAGCCAGTTTCTGAGAGTACTCTGGGAAATCAATTAAACAGATAAAGGCTATTGGAATTGTTGTCATAGCAAACACGTCCTCAACCACACTTTTTCTAGTGGAAACTCAAGAGAAGAAACAAATTTACCTATGTCCTTGTGCAGCAGCTCTGGCCCTTTAGTCATATTGCAAACTGCCAAATTAATTGCACTAGATATAGTCACGAGGTACAATAGTGCAATGGAGAAATGTTTGAGTAGTTTCCTTCTGTGAGTAGAAGCTATTCCACTGCCATGAGTGGACACTAAGTTCCCAGTCAGCCCAGTCATCTTAAATTACAAAACTAAAACACATCTGCTGCTAGTATGGCTTTTAAACACTTTTATTTTATAATTCACACAATAACTGAAGGAAAACAGACTTGATAATTCCAAACTGAAAATGTTACTTATATTAATACAATTACAAATAAAAAATACAATTAACCCTATTAAAAATAACACCAAATAATATCCCCACTTGATTATGCAAATCATTCAAATATATAAAACGAGTTGGCTAAGAAATTACAATACATACATATAAACAATCATGAGGCAACAATCTCCTGAAAGTCTTCTATTTTGCACTTTCTTAAGAGAGTTTTGCCCTCATTTTTCTAATCTTTTATTAAGGAATGCTTGAGAGCACTTATTTTGAGGGGCTGGAAGAAAGAGAGAAGACAACAGTGTTCCTTTTTTTCTGTCAAAAATATTTGGGGTTTTTTTTCAACTAGTTCTTCTTCAAAGGGAGTGTCCCTTTGGCGTATGGTTAGAAATGAGAAAGCTGCAGAAAAGCTGTGGAAAATGAACAGAACTGTGTTCCTTCTAAAACATTATAAAAAAACCTCTTAATCAGAAAAGAAGTCAGAATTTTCTTTTCCTTCTTTTCAATTCCTAAACAAGGTCTCACTGTTTTAATTTTTTGCTTGCAGAGATGCTACAGTGCCTGATAGGAAAACCTATGATGCTGCAATAAAGAAGTACGTAAAAGGGGTGTTCCTTGACTACTCATTTAAAGTTTGCTATCACAGCACCAGCGAAGTATGACTCAGGTTTTGCTAATGCATGCAGTATGGGAAAAACCATGATGAGTTAGAGATCTGTGTGCAGTTGTGCGGCTACAATCTTGTTGAGATCACGGAGACATTATAGGATGGCTCCAATGACTGGAGTGTTGCAGTAGAGGAATACAGGCTCTTTAGGAAGGACAGGACAGAAAAACAAGGAGAGATAGCTGCCCTTGATGTGAGAGAGCAGCTGAACTGCACAGAGCTCTGGCTATGGATGGATGAGGAGCCAACTGAGAGCTTATGAGTTAGGATTAAAGAGTCTTTATCTAGCCTAATGAAGTGGACATTTCCATAAATCAAGTTGGTCCTTCAAGTCTTCCAAATGAGGTACGTGCTACCTTCTCCAAGATCCAGGATAATAATGCTTATTGTTGATAGGTTTTAGTACACATTTCTTTCTGTTACTTATTCTGTTCAGTGCTCTGACAATTTTTATTTCACCTTTTTATCATTCTCCTTGAAATAATCTCCCTTTAACTGACTATTATAATGATTTCTTCCCTGGACTATTAACATTTTCTTCATAGTTTCCTACGATGACAATGACAAGCATCTGCAAAGCAAATTTGGGATGCTTCCACTTTTCACTCCTATTTTCACACTCTCATTAGAGGCTAATGTTGAAAATTGTGTCACTGCTGTATTCATCTATTTATTTGCCAAACCAATCGCTTGTGTATTTGTTATGCAGTAGTCATATTTTCACTAATAATTTTGCAGCTGATAACAGAAAGTTAAACATGTCAAATAATGTATTCATTATAATGGAAGAAAAAAACAATTGTCCTCTGAGTTAGTGAATAGCAAACTACAATGTGTAAAAATGTCTCATTATTGGCTGTCAGAATCAGGACTGGTGACTAGCTCCATAAATTCACAGAAAATTAAATTTTGTTGATGGATACAGGTTATTACACAAGTATGATATCCAGACAGTCTCCTCGAAGAGCTTATTAGATGTGTAAGGTATGTTCAGACACCATTTAGTGGTGGAGCTTTCCTCCAGTGAGTAACTAAAATTGGTATAAATTAGGTGAAGAACTTCACTCTACAAGTTTTATGTTACATTTTTTTAAGTGGCATGGATGAAGTGTGTTTACTAATGAAGTAAAAACTGATGTCAGATAGATAAGGAGCACTGCTGGAGTCCTTAAGAATACTGCAGGACAGTTAACATTTCTAATCTGTGAAAGTCACAACTAAACTACAGATCTGACTTTCTTGCATGGAAGAAAAATGATTCTATTTCATGGATGATCACAGGAGACATTTTCAAAAACCATGTTAAGCAAACCTGGATTTTGTTAAACCTGCATTAGTTTTTATGAATAGTTTATGGTGCTGAGGGACATGGTGTACTGGTGAATTGGCAGTGCTGGGTTAATGGTTGGACTTAATGATCTTAGAGGTCTCTTCCAACCAAGGCTATTCTATGATTTATTCTTTTCCCCTATTACAACACTAGTTGCAAGACTGTATTCATATGTCATTGTCCAACATGATGAACTGAGTAGAAGACCTGAGATAAATCAGATATATTAATTTTTTACAGATGCGCTGTTTGGTCTGTACATACTAGTTGAAACCAAACAAACAGAACAGATAAATCTATTTTCAGTTTACAAAGAATTGTAGAATCATAGAATCATTTAGGTTGGAAAAGACAAAAGATCAAGTCCAAGCATTAACCTAACACTACCAAGTCCACCACTAAACCATGTCTCTAAGCACCAGATCTACACCTTGTTTAAATACCTCCAGAGATAATGACTTAATCACTATCCTGGGCAGCCTGTTCCAGTGCTTGACAACCCTTCCAGTGAAGAAATTTTTACTAACACCCAGTGTAAGCCCCCCCTGGTGTAACCTGAGGACATTTATTCTCATCCTATCACTTGTTACTTGGGAGAAGAGACTTACACCCATCTCAATACATCCTCCTTTCAGGTAGTTGTAGAGGGCAACATTTGTAGAGGGTTTTAATTTCAAACTGTTTTATTTGTCTGTCAAAGTGTCCTCTGTCCAACAACTATCCAGAATCTCTACTTTAATACTCCTAGGGAAACTCTCACACTTTGTAGAATGAATTAAATCACTTGGAAAACGGAGATTGCGTCAACACATAATTTGATATAGAGCAATTTATCTGCTCTTGAATGCTTCACCATACTCTAAAAATGTCTGTTGAAAGTCCCAAACACTCTGCATTAAACCTACGGGGCTCCTATAAGGGCTGTGTCTGTACATATAATCTACAAAACATTAAAGTTTTCTGCCTAAACTTTTACATTTTAAACATGTACTTACAAGACTGATTTTAACACACTGTAATTTGTCTTTCATTTTGAGCTACAAATTGAACCCTTTGTATTACTGTTCTGTATCCGAACATGATGTTCTGTGGGCCTGTATTAGTTTTGATAGGTTACCATGGAAACTGGAGAGAGAGAAAGAGAAAGAGAATACGTCTCTATGCTTAATCACAGTGAGTTACATACTTTTCCACATTTCTGTGAAAGAAATCAGTGATTGAACGTAGAGATAAAAACTTATTTTTAGAGAGAGGCCATAGTACAGCATATACTATTGGTAAGATGGAAGGTATTCATGACTTACACTGAATTTGCATTAAAGGCTTCTGTTTATACTAAGAGCATGAATGTCACTGAGAGTGGGAGTTCGAGTTGTCTGCAATCTTTACCAACCTACCTACTCAGCCCAAATGGGACATGAGAGTGAAAGGTAAACCTACCAAATTGTGGTACGTGGTGAGAAATCACAGAACAACTGCCAATTCTGAACAGAACCAAAAATTCATCTCCTGGAGCTCTCAGCTTACAGTGACTTTTTGTCATAATCAATATGGGTTAAAATTAACTAAAATTAATTAGTGATGAAAGGGTTTGTATAATTTCTAAATTTATGAGGCTATTCAACACATACATGTGAAAAACAAACAGTAATGAAAAATAAGAGATTTGTGGATTCTAAACAGCGTTTTGAAAATAAAAAATTAAGTATTTTTAGTTTTTTAAGGTAACAAGCATGAAAAAACCAAACAATTTTTACAGATGGAAAATGAGCAGAATTTTTTTCAGTGATATATATTACTTGCTATTACTTGCACTGGAGAAATCGAGTGATAACTTACAAAGTGGAAAAACTTACAAACTTACATGTGGAGAAAACAAAACACTTAAGTAGGTGAATTCTTTAACCACTTATACATTTTATATATTTAGACAGTATATTTTAGATAGCAAACTTGCTTTTTATCTTTGACTGTACCTATTTATTGTGAAAAAACAAGCTGCTTTATATCGCTGCTGTATATATTCGCTCAGACTTAGTGGGACCTTTTGGTCAGCTGGGTATACAGGAAAGAGTCTGAATATATCCATACACAATAAACCTTGTAAGCAGATCTACAGATACATTTTCACCTTTTTTTTTGTTTTGTTTTTCCTACAGATAAGTAGGAATTCAGTTATTCTGCTAAAAAAAACCATACAAACAAAAAAACCCCCAACAAATTAATCACCTATGGCATTCACAGTTCTTTCATCTACATATTATCATGTGATTAGAAATACTCACACACCAACGGAAGGTTCAGATCTTCTCCCTTCTACAGCATCAAACCTCTGTTCAAGATCCAGTGAAAATCACAGTGTTGAGGTGCTGTATGTAGTGGCTTGCCTACAATCAGAAATATATATATGGTTGTGATCTATGGAGTGAAAACAATCACCCAGAAAAGGGCACTTAAATCTTGCATATGTGCAAATTTAAGAGAGGAGCTGTTGTTTTTGGCTTTGGCCTTGACTTGGCTTCCATCTTCCACTGGGCTGCTGTGGCACTGGGAATTCAGTCATTCATCCAAAAAAACAGCACGGTGGCTTATACCTTGACTCATATGGAGAGAAACAGAGAGAAATTCTAGTGGTAAATAATATAAAAGGAGCAAATATATATTTTTTTCTGATGGAAGTGCTACGCTTTCATGTCCTTCATGATGTGATCTGAGAAGAGAAGCATGCAAGTTTCATACCTCTGACATGAGAACCGTGCCCTTTTCACATGTACAACATGGATGGGAAAGAATTCTCTTATCTTAAAAGGCAAATGTTTAAAATGAAGTTAAGTCCTTATAATTCTTTTTTTTTTTTTTTTTTTTTTTCTAGGAGAGCGTCCTGTACCATATGATGACTTTTGCAGATTCTTTTCTGACATCTTAAACACTCAGTCATGTTTTGGGACTGATACTCCTCAAGAAGGTATCCTGGATTTCTGGATTCCTTCAGAAAGCAAAGCATCCAGAAACAGGTACTGGATTTATCTGTGTGAAATATCTAGATCTTGTTAGGTGCACGTATATGTGTTTATAAGTTACAAGTTTGACTGGAGATCTACAATATAATTAAGTTTTACTGTTCTTAATCAAATGTGGATTGATGGACCTTCACCGAATCAAAGAAGCTCTGACTCCATTAAGATCACCACTAAAACTTTCACTGTCTTTAACAGTCAGAACTGTTTATATGCAAGTATAAAAATGCATCTTTCAAAGTATTTATCAGAGATAGCTTGTCAGTCAACTATGTGCAATGTTTAATTACTTTTAAATTACCATGCTAGCATGATAAATTTAAATATTCGTGCTGAGAGTGTGGGTTGATATTTGCAATGAAACAAAAAGGAAAGTAAATAATCTCTATTTACTTCAGTTATAATTCTGTGGAGGAAAGTATGCTAGACTGAGTATGAACAAATTTCAGTGACACAGAAGATAAACTAAGATACTAAAGACATAGTCTATGAAAAAGAGAAATTGACTGCTTTGGCACATATCAAAGTGACAAGAACCCTGAAGTTATATTTAATAATAAAAATAGTCTGCATATTCCCATTGATTATATGTATTATCTATCAGTGCTTTCACATAGGGAGCAGGCATCAGTAAGAATCATTTTAACTTAAAATGATGCAAAGTGGTCTCAGTGCAAACAGAGACACTGAAAAAAAGTGTCTAAGCTATGGTAAACTGTCCAAGTACTGAATTTTAAGATGTCAAAGTTTACAAAAATCATTATGCAATGATGACAGTTATGTAAGATTGAATCTAGTGCCCAATACAGTTACTGTTGTTATCTTCAGCATTCACATAAAGACAAAAATCTTACAATTCTCAGTTATTTGGGTAAATTACTTTGATATTCATATATACTTTCTGGAAATTTTTTTTTTCTGCATTTGTAAGGCAAATATGAATCACTCCAACATCACTGAGCTGATGTCAATTTTCATTACCAAGAAAAAGAACAGAAATATTCAGACCATTTTGAGATTATACAGGGGCTGTATTGCCTTCAACATACTGGTCAGAATACAATACTGTTCTGATTAGATGGTATTTGCCTGAAGAAATTTCTTGCAGAGTTTTACTGTTCTGAAGCTCTGAAATGAAATTTTGCTGAACAAAAATAGTACTTTGAAAAGGTTTTTAATGAAGAAAATAATCTTGTCATTCCATTAAATCCATGCTGGAAATAACTAGTATGTTACATTACATAAGTTCTCATTACACTATTCTGAAAAAGAATGGAGGATTTTCAGTGGAAGAAAGTTCCACACTTAGGTATCATCATTCCTGTGCAATTTGACTATCTTGCAGATAGGCATAGAAGTTATTCTATTTTTGCAAAGATATTATAGTTCTAAGAATTATAATACACTGCATACTCTAAGAATATCCTGTCTTATTCGGTGAAACCATAACATTCTCAGATGCAACATGAGTACAGTAAATTGCAGGTTTCTAGTAATGACAGCAAAATATAGATCAGACAGTTTGGTCTTAAAAGAGGTCAAATTTAGCTGCTTTCAAGTGTCATGTTTTGAATAGACTGTAATGTGCAATGTAGACTTTTAGAGACTGAAACAGCTTCCATTTAGAAGGCATTATTTTAGCTTATATTTATTTTACATAGTGTTTTATCATTTATTGCACATGCAGTCAAGTGGATAGGCAGTTAAATAAATAGGGAAAAAAGTAAAAACCCTGCCTACAATATTTTTATTCAGCATGGCTATACAGTAATTAATTTATTAAGGTATCTGCCGCCTTTTATCCTTCCCTGTTTCTAAGACTTCTTGTTTTAAATACTTTATCCTTAGGGCTTGTAAATCCACTAGTAAAACTGATAGATCACAATATTCACAGTGTGTTTGTATTCTTTATAGAACAAGCAGGTACTAGTAGCCACATTCGTATTTTTTGCAACATCAAAACTTAAAAACAGATGTTGTTTTTTAAAAATTCACTAGCAAGATTAAACAAGTACTATATTTAGGTTGATAATAATATAGAAAAATACAATATCAGATGAATTTGCTTTATGACAACAGATTTTTATTTTTACTAGGTCAGGGGAATAAATACCTGCTTTACTTTGTTCTGTTCAGTACACTTACATTTTCTTCCACACTTTCTGATAAAAAGTAAGGGGGCTTAGGTAAATAATTTATGACTATTTTTATCTCTTATTGAGGGCTAGATCTATTTCAAAGCACTACAATATTGTTGCAGAGGCACCCACAAAATCTACAGAGCAGCCCCTCCAACGCTCTTACAACCCAAGCCAACCCTGAGCCTGAGTGCCAGGCGGAGGCGCTCACAGACAGGGTGGTTTCTCAAAAATAAAGATTTATTCTGAACAAATCTACTTAACACTCCGACAGACCAAAAGCAAAACACAAGTTCGGATGTCAGTCGGGAATATATCACTACACAACTGGGCTAACTCACGTCAGAAAGACGACTCAAAAAGGTACACACTCATTCAAAAGGGGGGGTAAATCTCCCATCCAAATGTACCCAGAAACACATAATCACTCACCCACACAGGGGCGAGGGCTCACTCAAGGATATCCAGTATTCACTTACCAAGAGGGGGATGGTGAGGGCTCTCAACCCCAGGGAGTTTCCTCGGGCGGCATCCCGATCCAAGGGGAGCATCCCCAACTGCAGACCTGCTGCTCTGAGGAGGACCAACTCAAACCGGTTCTCCGGCAGGGCTCCGTTTATACCCATGTGGAGTCTGATCTGTGGGCAGTTCTAATTAGCCAGGTACTCTCCCTGCAGGGGACTGTTAACCTGGCAGCAGGTGAGGGTTCCAGACAAAGCACCCTTAGAAGGTGGCTCTAGGATCAGGGTGGATGCATCTGCCACAAATATCTACAGCTGATGCTAAGATTTTTTTCCTCATGAAAAATGAAAATTATTGCCTTTTATATTTCATGAAAATTATCTCATAAAAGAAGTTTAATGTGATTCTTCTCCCTGTAAAATTTAGCGATTTTTCTACCACCCAGGCTGTTTTGTGGCTACCTTCTTTTCAACTATTCTTTCCTCAGACAAAATATTTGATGAGACACAAGGTTCCCAAATTTTACCATTTGCCAGGATAAGTCACAGAAATATTATCAAAATTGTTGCATACTTACAGAAAGTGTAACCAACAAATCTGTGTTCTGCAGCTTGAATAAATTCTTATCTCTACACACTGTTACTGATGCCAGCAGGTCGAGGGAGGTGATCCTTTCCTTCTCAGCACTGCTGAAGTCATATCTGGAGTACTATGTCCAGTTCTGGGCTCCCCAGTACAAGAGAGACATGGACTTACTGGAGAGAGTCCAGCGAATGGCCATGAAGATGACAAAGGGACTGGAGTAACTCATATGTAGAAAGGCTGAGAGAGCTGGTACTGTTCAGCAAAGCAAAGAGAGAAGAGAAAAAGTTCAAAGTAGTCTTATAAATGTAAACAGATACCTGAAAGCAGAGTGCAAGGAAGACAGAGCCAAGATCTTTTCAGTGATGTTCAGTGACCCAAATAGAGGCAATGGTCATAAACTAAAGCACAGAAGTTCAGTCTGAACATTAGGAAACACTTTTTTACTCCAAGGGTGACTGACACTGGCACAGGTTGCCCAGAGAGCTTATGGAGTCTCCATCCTTGGAGATATATCCAAAAACCATCTCAACACAGTCCTGGGAAACTCTAAAATGCAAAGAAATGGCAAGCTCTTACACATGCTGTAGTTCTTCTGTATATAGATAGTTTCAGTCTCTAAAGTAAAGTATATATGGGGTGTAATTGTGTATGAAAGTGTTGAGTGCTGACTCCCATTCAAATCTGTTTACAAATCCTTAGTACTTTTAACACTTGTTAAAATTGCTTTATAATAAAAGGCTGTGGTATACCTTGGATCCAAGACTCCCATAAAACTTCATTAATGCTGATAGAATTTGTTTACCTTAACATTGCCACCATTCATTAATATTTTAGGTAAGTAGCAAATATTATTGTTACTTAAAAGAAGAATTACTAGGTTGTGTTTTCTTCTATATATTCATCTACAAATCCTAGGAAAATAACATTTTGAATGAATGACCCAGTATATGCAATTCATCATTCTATTCTGAAAAAAAAAAAAATCAGCATTACAATATTTGGCTAGTCGTGATTGAGCTGTTTTACTTACTGCAAAATACAGAGCAAAGCTCCTACATTACCATCAAAAGCTCAGGCACAACTAAAATACATTTTCAAGGGAGAAAGAAGCGAGGGGTGGGTTTTTTGTTTGGTTGGGTTTGTTTTCTTTTTCAAATAGTGATTAGACTAGAAAATTAGCCACTTTGGGATTTTTCAGCCAGTGATAACAGATGGCTAAGTTAGTGATGAATCACTGAAAGAGTTGAGGAGTTGATTACTGAGACTGACTGAAAATATGTATCCTCAAATTGGCAGAATGCCCAATAAAAGCAGTGACCCATCACTTATAACAAGTCCGTATAATATTATGTGGACAAATATATTCGGGGTAGGGGGAGGAAAGCTTGCCTTGCTAATTTTTTTTAGAAATTTTTGAGGTAGAAACAATTTCTCAACTCTTGTTTGTGTTTCTAGTGTAGCTCCTTTTCCTATTACTGTATTTTTAAAGTGGTCTATAGTTGCACAAAAAAAAAAGGTGAGTTTTATTTCATTAGTCATAGTTTTTAGAAAAATAACAACCAGATCAATCCCCCTCCTTTGAAAAACTACCTTTTATTTCTGTGGTTATAATATAAACTTACTTTAATAATCTGAAAGTGAGGAGACTGGTACTATTTGCTTTCGCTATTGATTTTGTTGGAGCATTTGAAGAAATGTTTGGCTGTGGAAAATGTCTTCAATATTAAGTTAGGTTCTAAAAGTAGATGAAAGAGGTGAATATTCCCCTGTAAGCTAAATGTAGTCTTAGACCATAGGATTTCTAAATTATGAACTATATTGCTCTTTCTCTAGTTCTGGATGCTTCCATCATTATTCACATTTGCTACTTTTTACAGCCATTAATTTCCTTTCACAAAAAAACCCCAAACAAGTTCATGTAAAGATGGTAGCAGTTAGTATTTTGAAAACAGCAATAGTTCTTTCACCTAGAAAATTTATAATTCTAGAGGAATATGTGGCCAGACCTTTGACTAATGTAAATTCTCATTACTCAGTTTGCATCTTGTCTTTGCTCTCTGGATAACACCGGTGCAAATGGTTGTTTATATATAGTCTAAAACTGCTGAATAGCAGCAGTAATAGTATGCAGTTCAGTTTGGCACCTGTCACTAGTTTCCGTGTAGGCAAAGCTGGTTCTCTGACAGTGGCTTTCTAACTCCTGCACAGTATTAAATACTGTCCTGTTTCAGCTAGGATAGGGTTAATTTTCACCAGCAGTTGGGAGGGAGCCACCGCAGGCTATTCAATACCATATCCCGGATGCCAGTCGAAGGTGGTTCAAGAGCGGCTTTTGTCCCACCACAGTCTAAACCACCACAGCCTTTTTGGTGTATTTCATTTTCTGTACAGAGGCAACTGATACTGGCACTGGCTGTCTCTCTGACCCAGCTGCCATACTAGTTGGCTCGTTTTCAGGTCCTGAGACCCTTTCTTCCCCTTGAGGGCACTGAGTAGTGTTAAGGAGGACACGATAGGCATGGGCAAGTCCCCAACACACTGCAGTGAGTTGTGTCTTTCCGGGGTTTGACAAGTTGGCAACACACCTTTTCTAAATGCTTCACCAGTTTATCAGGACTCTGCATTTGTTTGGGAGTGAAATTCCAAAACATTGGGGGTGTCCACTGGCCTAGGCACTTGCCCATTTTTTCCCACATGCCTTGCCACTCATAACTATCTAGCCTCAGGGCAGGTCTCTGGGTGGTGCTATTATTGGAGAAGAACTGTATAATCCAAAACAGGATACAGCAGACATTCAGAAAACACCGCTGTGAACACGCTGGCCTGGACGCTCCAAGGATAGCTAAAACTCTCAACAACTGGGCAGGTCTCTTCCCCTGGCTCACCCATAGATGGGGTGAGACCACTAACAAATGCCCAGGCCACATACAGGTACCGGCTCACCCCCACAAGCAGTGATGCAACCGTATCATAAGTAGTCAGCATCCAGTACAGCAAAGCAAGCCCCCCGCCACACTTCCCAGTGACAACAAACACCAGCACTGGGAACACACAGTGGATATAAGGATTAATACAGCCCCACCACGCAAGCAAATCGGCCAGCATTGTAAACATACCTTATTCAAACAATATAAATATATAAACAGAAAATTACACCTAACAGATTGTTTTATCACACTCTGGTCAGGTGTTTTGTCCTTATCTCAACCCTCTCGTGCCCCACATTGGGTGCCAAAAAGGCTGTGGTGGTTTAGACCCTGGCGGGACAAAAGCTGCTCTTGAACCACCCATGACTGGTCTCTGGGACATGATGACAACATGGTATCGAATAGCCTGGCAGTGGCTCCCTCCAACTGCTGGTGAAAATTAACCTTATCCTAGCCGAACCAGGACAAATACATAAAGGAAGCTACTAGAACTAAAGAAGAAATGCAGCTCAAGAAAATGCTTTAGCCGTTTCCTCTAACTTTTGTTATTTCCCACAACGCTATGTATTTAGATATAGAGTTTTCCCTCTTAGAACATATCTATGTGATATGAGGTTATGTCCTGCCCATATATTATATCAACTCATACTGGAATCAAAAACACATTTTACCTGGCATTTGTCCTTCAGAAAAATAGGAAGGACCTACAGAGAGTTCATGAAGGACTGTCTCCTGTGAGACAGACCCTGTGCTGGAGCAGAGGAAGAACGTGAGGAGGAAGGAGCACTAAAGTATGCCTTTAGGAAGTATGGGTATTGCAAAGACTCAATACTCATTGCCTATCCTCCTGGGCCACTCAGGGGAGGAGACAGAAGAGTTGGGAGTGAAATTGAGCCTGGGAAGAAAGGAGGGGTGGGGGGAAACTGGTTCTAGATCTGTTATGATTTCTCATTATCCTACTGTGTTTAATTGGCAATAAATGAAACTAATTTTCTCAAGTCAAGCCTTTTTTGCCCACAATGACAATTGTTAAGCGATCTTCCTGTCCTTATCTCAACCCACAAGCTTTTATTCATATATTCTCTCCCTATCCTGTCAAGGAGGGGGAATGATAGAGTGGTTTAGTTGGCACTTCACGGCTAGCCAAGGTCAACCCAGCACAATCAGTTACAAGAACATTTATTTCAGGATATTTTACAGTGGAATGGTCAAAAAAAAAAAAAAACAACAAAAACAACCAAAACCTTTAAATTAGCATTTCAGTATTGTCTCACTTTCACAATATAAGAAAATAATATTTCCAGAAAGAAAATCCACAAGGAAGATGTAGCAGGGGTCTGCCAGGGTGCCCTGTATGTGAGGTGGTCATAACCTTCCCTGTGCTGGGCACAGCTGGTTCCAGCTTGTCTACATTTAACCTGTATCTGGGGCTAAACTGCAACAGTTGCTCTATCACCCAATGTTCCCTCCCCAGCCAAGAAGGGGAATTATGGAAAAAAACAGAGAAGACCCATGGATTGAAGTAGAAACTGATTTAATGAAATAAAAAACCTAATACAAAAACCAACAAAAAAAAAGCATACAACAAGTTTATACTCAGCCTGGTCCTTGGGAGGAGCAGGAAGCCAAAAGAGAGGAATTCCAAGAAGAACAACTCCCCACGCTCTCTCAAATCCCTCCTTTTATAATGAGCATGATTAAACATTGTGGGATACACCTGTGAGTCAGCTTGAATCAGCTTCCCTGACTGAATCTCCCAGCCTGCATAGCTGGCCCATGGGTCTGTTCCTGGGAAACCAGGACACAGCCAGAGCTGACACTGATGCCCATTGCATTCCAAAACGGCTGCAGCTGGGGAAGCCTGCAGCACCTCTGCTCAGGCAATTATGAGATAGCAGCAGCTGCTATGCAAGGAGAAATGGGGGAGATGCAGAGAAAACACAGAGGGAGACACAAGGAGAAAAAGAACAAGAAGATATGTGGTAGATGCATGGAGACACATGTTTGGAGGCACAATGGGAGTCACTCATGGGGAGGGAGCCATGTGGAGAGGGATACTGTTGGGGACATGATTGAAGGCTCTTGAAAGGAGATCCTCTATACCAAAGGACACAAGTCAGGGCAGGGACATCCCTGAGGGACTGCAGCCTATTGATGACCTGTGCCAGGGAAGAGGGAAATGGGAAAGAAGCCAGGAATAGCAGAGGAAAATGTGTAAGAAGCAAGGAGTGACAGAAAGAATCTGTTCTGCACTGATGTAAACCTCCTGCACTCCTGTGACCTCACTGAAAGAATTGGCTTGGCTGAGTATAGTGCACAGGGCAAACAAAGGAAACTGAAACTAGGAAGGAGGTAGGAAAGTTGTTTGGCTTAAGCTGAGCCTGGGAAAAGAGAGGAAAGGTACTTCACTAAATGTTTAATTATATATGTTTTCTTTTTTTTCTCAATACCTAAATCGGTGATAATAAGTTTGCCTTAATTGATAAAAAATTAAGTAAAAGTTCTTGAATCAAGACTGTTTTGCTGCAAGAAAACAAAATCAATACACAATCAATGACTATGTAAATGTGTATATATAAATATATGTGTGTGTTTGTGTATAAACCTTTTCATTTCTCAGAAAATTTATACTATTTTTTCTTCTGTTTCTCATTTTGTATCAACTTTCACTTGTAGTAAATAAGAATAGAAGGATTTTAGCATTAGGCTTAATTTACAACATTATTTATTCTACATTACCATGCGGAAATAATTATTGATAATGACCCTGTATATTACAAAACAAAATAAAAAGTACCTGATGTCACAAAAGCAGGTTAAAATCAAATATTTTTTTTTAATCTCATGAGCAGTTTTTCTAATAATTTGGTTTAGATTAATTGAGGAAAATACTAATGAGAAAAAAATGATGTTCATTATCTTTATGGAAGCCATCTTTAGGTAGATCGATGATTACCCTAACATTCAACACTGCAAGAGTAGTACAACTATACCTTTATGTGAAAGGTGTATACGGTTATCTCTTGTTTTAAACACAGAAAGCTGAAACACAAATTGCAATATTCACCTGTCCAGTGACAAAATCTGTACTTTAGACTATGTAGGAAGTGATGAGACAGTTCTGTAATAGAAGTGGCTACAGAAGAAAACATAAGAAAAACCCAGCAAAAAACCCCCCAAATGTCTCAGCATTTGGACCTGTAGCATTCATTTTAATTTATTCTTAGAATGCTGCTATATAACATATTTTTAGCTACTGCAGGGATCCTTTAAGACTTATACATGCAATGTCATTTTCTCTTGGGCAACTATGAACAATTCTGTCAAATCCTGGCTTTGCAGCTTGAATCAAATTTTAGAGCATGGGTTTCTTCCTGAATATTATGTAAATCTTGATTTCGCTCAGCAGTATCAACAGCATTTGATAGGAATTATATACATAAAGAATCTTATACAGCAATGTTTATTCAAGTTATGCTGTCAAATGGCAGGTTAATAGCTTCAAATTTATTTCTTATAAATAATAATAAAAATATTAACTTTGCGAGGAGCGATTTTAGACTGAGATCTTCTGCAGATGATTTTTTGTTGCTACTTCCACCACAATAAAGACGTGTCAGTCCCCTCTTATTAACGTGTACTTCCATTTCACTGATGTTTTGGGAAAATTATATTATTTTTTTTTCCCTACAAACTATTTACAGCAGTTCATGAATGTGAATAATATGAACTAGGCTAAGAGTTTATCCAGTGGCTCTAAACTGAAAGAACACTAATTGCTTGCACAAGAGCAAGCAAAGACTTTGCAAGGTGTACAAAGATGTGTTCTTCAGTGCCCTAAGTAGGCAAAGGATGTCTATTTTTGCTGAAGAGCTATCTTTTTATTGAGAGGGCAATCGCTGTCAGGAATTGATAGTCTCCAATGTATTTGTAACACATATAAGTAATACATATTTCTAAGTCAGATGTATATTTGTCAAAATATGATACCATGAGAGAAAGATAAATCATATATGGTAAAACATGCTGCACATAAAACAATAAAATAATTTTCATCAGATGTGAAAAAGAAAAAAACAGAGAAAAAGGAATCTGTATTCCAGTTCTGTGTAGTTGTACCATGTCTCTCCCAGTTCAGTGCTCTGAAATCGCCACTGAAGGCCAGTTTAGAGATACTGTCTTTGATTTTTCAGAAAGAACAGATACTGTTCTATTCCTCCTTTGCAAGGGTGAAATTAATTTTTAGACTGGAACAAAATTTTATATTAATAGAACATAAATTGAGTGTTTCTTTTAATATAAGAATAAAATTCTAGTGTTTTGTAAAACTTTGAGATGCCTATTGATTTACTATATATTCTAATAATCGATTGTATTCAAATCAACAGTTTCATTAGCTGTCTTCACAGCCCAAAATATCATGAAGACTATAGAATCCTCAAAAAAATCAGAAAACGTTTTTCATTGAGAATACATTAAGATTATGACCTTGCTTTGGATTCCCTTTGCTGTTAATGAATAGCACTGGTACTCACTAAAGGCCATTGTTCTTCACTTACATATAAAGACCAAAGTGGACTACTTCAGTGCACAGGTAGTGAGTGTCCTTGGACGATGAGATCATAGAATCATTATGGTTGGAAGGGACCACCAGGGTCATCAAGCCCAACCTTTATCCCATCATATTCCTAACCATTAGACCATTAGACCGTGGCCTCAAGTGCCTCATCAACCTGGTTTTTGAACACCCCCAGGGACGGTGACTCCACCACCTCCCTGGGCAGCCTGTTCCAGTGCCTAACCACCCTCTCAGTAAAAAACTTCTTCCTAATATCCAACCTAAACTCCCCCTGACGTAACTTGAGGCCATTTCCTCTCGTCCTATCATTAGAAATTTGAGAGAAGAGATCAACACCAGCCTCACTACAACCTCCTTTTAGGTAGCTGTAGAGAGCAACAAGGTCTCCTCTCAGTCTCCTTTTCTTCAGACTAAACAACCCCAGTTCCCTCAGCCGGTCTCCATAAGGCCTGTTTTCCAGACCTCTCACCAGCCTCGTTGCCCTTCTCTGGACTCACTCCAGCACCTCAATGTCCTTCTTATGCTGTGGTGCCCAGAACTGGACACAGTACTCAAGGGGTGGTCTCACGAGTGCCGAGTACAGGGGCACGATCACCTCCCTACTCCTGCTGGTCACACCGTTTGTGATACAGGCCAGGATGCCATTGGCCTTCTTGGCCACCTGGGCACACTGCTGGCTCGTGTTCAGTCGGCTGCCAACCAACACCACCAGGTCCTTTTCCGCCAGGCAGCTTTCCAGCCACTCTTCCCCAAGCCTGTAGCGCTGCATGGGGTTGTTGTGGCTGAAGTGCATGACCCCGCACTTACCCTTGTTACACCTCATACAATTGGCCTCAGCCCATCACTCCAGCCTGTCCAAATCCCGCTGCAGAGCCTCCCTACCCTCAGGCAGATTGACACTCCCACTCAACTTCGTGTCATCTGCAAATTTACTGAGGGTACACTCAATCCCCTCATCCAGGCCATCAATAAAGATACTAAACAAGACTGGCCCCAAGACTGAGCCCTGAGGGACACCGCTTGTGACCGGTCTCCATCTGGATTTAACTCCATTCACCACAGCTCTCTGGGCTCGGCCATCTAGCCAGTTTTTAAACCAGTGAAGAGTCCAAAGGGTCATGTTTCTATAATTTAATAGCTGAAATAACATTAATACCAATTAAACATCTGTTTACTGTAGAAATCAGGCCATTTTGTAAGACAGCAGTTTTTAGTGCCTCGTTCCATCTACTTCTTGACAGAGAACTGAGTGCTTTTTTGGATTTTAAGGCCAGCATCTGGTGTGGACATTGGAAATTTAACTGGCTTTTTAATACCATTCAATTCCTGTTATATTGAACAGTACAAGCAGCCGAAATGATATTTCTGAATCAGTGCAAATAATACTTCATTACATGTGTGAGCTCGGCAGTACAATGCTTCTGGAGCTCCACAGAAAGGCATTTTCTTCAAGTTCCACAACCCTCACTAGTCAGACACTTTTCCTGTTTGAAGTAGAGAGATGAAGCATGTTTTTGGGAAGGTTATTACTTTTGATTGAAACAGCTAGAGAATCTATCATTTCCTTTTGTCCTTTGGGTTCTTTGTGGAGGACACTTAGAGGGTTTTGACTTCATCCCAGTGAATCTTCACATGCTATATCACTTTGGATGACTTTTCAAACAATTTATGTGACTTTACTGCACTGGTTTTCTAATTCTGGATCAGCCTGTCCATCACTGATGCTACTAGGTCTGCATCTTTTGCCTCTGTGATTAATCATTCTCACTGTTTAAATGTTCTCACTGTTGCAAATTTAACTGTGTCCAACTACAGCTTCCAGCATATTGCTTAAATTATGTGTTCCTCTGTTAGCACATTTCTTCTCATACACTGTAATCAAGATGTCTCAGTTTTTTGAACTTAACTGAGTTCCTTCAGAATCCATTATAAAAACAGCAACCTTCTTCATAGTTCTGCAGTATGGGCATATACCAGTATGCCTATACATATAGAAGGGCAGACATAAATTCAAAGGAAGTCATTTTTAGGACACTATGATTTACTGTGTTACAAAGACTCAGAAAGAGTCAGATTAAAACCACCTACAGAAAATTTAAGATTAAAGGAAGAAGAGTATAGCGTCCCATCAATTTTATAATCTGAGACAAAGAGTTTTTGAATTTATAGTAGCAAAAGCATTATGGTCAAGGTGACTGTAAACAATATTCTTCATAAGACAACTCAGTTTGGTTGTTCAGACATATTTTAACACAAAGTTGTATGGATTGTACTTACTTCATATTGTAAGTTATATAATGTAAATTGGCATAGTCCATCTGCAGTCAGCAGATCAAATGTGATCCATGGGCATTTCGATTCATGCAATTGCTTATTCTGTAGGAGACAGAGTAGAATTGTTCAAGCAAGGAGCAGCTCAAACAACTAACCTTCTTGTACTTGCTAGGAGCCCAAAATAAACAATCAGACTGTTACCTGCACTGCAGCTGAAAATTAAAGTTGTTGAGACCTATGAGACAGTGACAGTCTTGTTTCCATAAGGGAGATCCTCCAGTAATTGCTGCTGAGAAATGAGAGGCAGTCCAAAGTTCAGTTCCCAGATCTGTTCCATGTCTCTGCAGTTTCTAAGACTGGATCTTACTGACATAAAAAATCTCAGCATTATGAAATAAATGGGGAAAGCCATCTCTGAAGCCCTTACAGGTTTTCTTCACTAAAGAATAGGCAGTTGTGGTTTAAATCCAGTAAGACGACAGACATCACACAGACCCTCGCTCACTTACCCCACGCTACAAGGGAGGAGAGAATTAGAAGGCTAAAATGAGAAAAAAAAGTGGGCTGAGATAAAGACAGTTTGATAGGTAAAGAAAAATCTGTATGCACAGGCAAAGGAAAACAAGGAATTCATTCACTGCTTCACATGAGCGTGTAGATATTCGGCCATCTCCAGGAAAGCAGGGCTCTATCACGCATAATAGTTACTTGGGAAGACAAAGACTATCACTATGAATGTCCTTCCCTTCCTTTTTCTTCCCTCAGCTTTTATTGCTGACCACAATGTCATATGGTGTGGGATATCCCTTTGGTAAGTTGGGGTCAGCTGTCCCAGCTGTGTCCACTCCCAACTTCTAGTGCATCCCCAGCCAACTTGTTGGTGGAGCAGCATGAGAAACAGAAAAGACCTCGATGCTGTGTTAGCACTATTCAGCAATAACTAAAACATCCCTGTGTTATCAACACTGTTTTCATCAACAATTGAAAACATAGCACTATATGAGTTGTTACGAAGAAAATTGACTCTACCGCAGTCAAACCCAGTACAATAGGCCATAGGACCTCATCTTTCATGGAGTCACAGAATTGTCAGAGTTGGAAGGGACCTCTAGAGATCATCTAGCTTTAGAGCACATCACTCAGGACTGCATCCAGGCAAGTCTTGAAAATCTCCAGAGAAGAAGACTCCACATCCTCTCTGGCAGCCTGTGCCAGTGCTCTGGCACCCTCACCAAAAAGAAGTTCTTTCTTGTATTTAAACGGAACCTCCTATGTTCCAGCTTGTGTCTGTTACCCCTAGTCCTGTCACTGGGAACCACTGAAAAGAGTCTGGCTCCATCCTTATTGAACCCACCCTTTAGGTGTTTAGAAACATTAATTAAATAACCCCTCAGCCTTCTCTTCTCCAGGCTAAAGAGTTCCAGCTCTCTCAGCCTTTCCTCATAGGGGAGATGCTCCAATCCCCCAGTCATCCTCATTGCCCTCCACTGGACTCTCTCCTGTAGGTCCCTGTCTCTCCTGAACTGGGGAGCCCAGAACTGGACGCAGGATTCCAGTTGCGGCCTCACCAGGGCAGAGTAGAGGGGGAGAATTACCTCCCTCAACCTACTGGCCACACACTTCCCTATGCAGCCCAGGGTGGCATTGGCCTTCTTGGCAGCAAGGGCACACTGCCGGCTCATGAGTAATTTACTGCTACCAGGACTCTCAGATCCTTCTCCTCGGAACTGCTTTCCAGGAGGTCCCCCCCTAACTTGTACTGGTGCCTGGCATTCTTCTTCCCTAGGTGCAGAACCCTACACTTGCCCTTATTGAACCTCATGAGGTTCTTCTCTGCCCAGCTCTCCATCCTGTCCAGGTCATGCTGCATGGCAGCACAGCTCTCTGGAGTGTCAGCCACCCCTCAGAACATCTTCTTATTATCTTTAACTGTAGTGGCCAAGTCACTGAAGAAGAATGTTAAGTTGCTAACAGTAAAGGAATCAGGACATACAAGCCACAGCCTTTTTTTCTCTACTGGTCTGCGATGAAGATTTTTTGTTGCAAGAGATCTAGAAATAATACTTTTTTAGGTAATTGTGCAGTACTTAGCAGAATAGATTTACGATTTGAGTTGAAGTACTAGGCTAACGCATGTTTTACAGAACATTGACAATTATCATCAACTAAAATTCCAGATGTGAGTAGTGAGGTTCTCACCAAAGAAGAATTTAACTGAAAAATCCATTTCTGATGAAAAATATTGTTTTTTACCTATCTACTGCAAACATTATGAAACAAAACTCTTGTATGAACTGGCACACTTCTCAACAAAGAGGTATAAATACACAACAGATAACTATGGACATTTTTGTGTTCATGTTCCACAACAACTCCTGGCTTCTGTTCCCAGCTTCCTACCTCTGTATTATGGCAGGAACCAATAACACAGATGTCTCCATATTCATCCTCTTCACTGGAGAGGAATCTTGGGCACCCATGAAAGAGATTAGATTGAGCAGATAAGATCCTCTGTACCTGAGTCTTTACTTTCTACATAACTTAAAACTAGACCCGGAGAGACTTCAGATTCAGTTTATATGAGACACGGTTTAACTTCAGTATTGTAACTGAATGCTGGTTCTGCAGCAGTAAAAGATTTTGGACAGGGAAATTATTGTTTTTAAGAGGTTGAAGGAGAATGTTCCAGGTGGTCTGAACAATTCATAGGACCAGTTATGGCCAATGCTGCTGTAAGATCTTAAATCAAAATCAATTATGGTCAACAATAAGTAAAGTGAAAGGTAAATTACTGTCAAATTTAGCCTTCACAGTTTCAGCTTTATGAAAGTTAGCATTTGAATTGCACTCTTTGAAACTTGTTATCAGTGGGATAAGTCTAAAATTGGAAAATAATAATTCATTTCCAATTGTTCTTACTTCAACTAAAAAAAAAAAAAAAAGAAAAAAAAATAAATAAAGGCAACAAATTACTTTTCCTTCAGCAGAGCTACTAAGCATGCTCTTCAAACTGGACATGTGTGTCCTATAGTATATAAGGAAAATGAAATGAAATGGTGATGATGGATATTGCAGGGAAATTTGTGGGATAGGCAATTGAACTTAGAAACATTTATTCCTCTTCCTTTCAAATCCCTTGGATTCATTGTAGAAGTGGAGAGAAAAGAGTGTAGGACTGGTCTTCAGAAAGAATGAACCTACCTGAATGGAAGCCAAACTGACAGGAAAAATAAGTAGTAGTAAGCTAATGAGAGATGTAAAATTATGAATTCTGAGCCTTTTTACTTCTCAGGTAGAACTCAAAAATCTGGAATCCGATTTTTCCTTTGCTGTCATCAAGTGTGACAGATGCCATTGTCAATGTATGATCTATTTATTCTGCTAAACCCAATGGCAGAAATCTCTGAAGTAGATCAAAAGACTCCAGGGTAGTCACTTCCCACTTGGTTGTTATACAATCCTAAGAAGCTAGGGTTTCTTCAAAATTTGCATTTTTTTCATCAATATCCTATAATCATATTTTCTGTAAAACCAAATTCTCACTAAGAAGGTGACTAATTGACCTTAGTGTAGTCAGAGCTGTGGAATCACAGAATAGTTGAGATTGGCAGGGACTTCAGGGGATTGCCCAGGCAACTGCCGCCACTCAAAGCACTGTCACTTGCAACAGGCTTCTCAGGACTATGTGCAATTGACTTTTATGTATCTAGAGGCTGGTGACTCTACAGCCTCTCTGAGCAAACTGTTGCAGTTACATTACTTACCTACAGTTGCATCATGCAGTGTTAAATATGCTTTACACTCTTTTCTCCATTAGGAGATTTGAGAGTATCTTTCCCTACTGTAGAATCAGAACAAGGTTGTGACAGGCACATACATGTATTTCAAGATGTATTTGCTAATAGCTTAATGAACTGTTGCCTTTTCTTTCTTCTCTTTTTTTTTTTTTCTTCAAAGATTTCAGTGTACAGAGAACTATAATACATAGGTAGAATGCATTTAACTTCAATTTTACACTTTCAGAAGTGATTATTTCTTGTCAAATTCTTATTCATCTGAATATTAATGAACTCCACGCTTGGCACCTGTAGAGATTTAGGAATAAGCTTATAATACATTTTGAAATGTATTTCTTCAATGTCATCACAGGAAACAAATGCAGATAATAAAATATCTAAATTTATTTCTGAGAATGTCATAAGTTTCATTTGCAACAATCATTGAATGTCTATACCTCAAATGCATTTTATAATATATGCATTTTTCAAATTTGAAGCCCAAATCAAAACACATACTAGAACATATGCTGGTTATGCAAGTCATGTGATTATTGCAGCTTTTAACAAATACACTACTGTAAGTTGCTCTGAAAATAAAATAAAAACAATTTTAGACTTCTGCTATTGAATTAAAAACATATTGAGTGGAAGGTAATGATCATTCTTCTAGTTGTTTAATAATCGTAGACATCTTAGTTTTCTATCCTGGAAATTATTTGGCCTTTGACTTCATCTGACAGAGATGCTTCCTTTGAGATAGAAAATCATTCAGAAAGATAAAGCCATTTGCCTAAATTTGTCATCATTTTAGGACTTCCTTCTATGCTGTCCCTATTTTATGACACAGATTATAGCATTTTTCCCCTAGACATCAGAGAAAATGTATATCTTTTCCAACAAAATATCGGTCTTTGAATTTTGCAAGTTTAGGTTTCAAATCTGTATTTCTATGGAGTTTCTAAAGGAACCCTGTTAGGAAGTCTTGAGGTTATTCCTTGCTACCTAAGAGGTTGATTCCATTTCTACCTAGAAGACGGGGTCAACAACTTTGAGCATCATGCAAGACTAGATTCTGAGTGAAAAGAAGAAGAATTCATATTGGTGATTTGTTAGGAGTGTTTTTATGTGTTGATTGTTGAGAAATGTAACCCTAAGTATGAAAAATAATCCATAATTAGAAAGCAGCAAAACAGGCAGTGAATATATTTTTTTCTTTTTTTTTTTTCCCCCCATGAAGCCAATTAAAGGATACACATTGCATTCTGTTAACAACCTGTGCTCTTGGGAGGAAATCCACAGATACAAACAATGAGAATGATCACAGTTAATAATTAGTCTATTTTCTTGTGAGAGAAATCAGCAAAATAAAAAACATTGACCAAGAAATAGTAATTTCTTCTTCTTCCTTCCTTCCTTCCTTCCTTCCTTCCTTCCTTCCTTCCTTCCTTCCTTCCTTCCTTCCTTCCTTCCTTCCTTCCTTCCTTCCTTCCTTCCTTCCTTCCTTCCTTCCTTCCTTCCTTCCTTCCTTCCTTCCTTCCTTCCTTCCTTCCTTCCTTCCTTCCTTCCTTCCTTCCTTCCTTCTTTCCTTCCTTCCTTCCTTCCTTCCTTCCTTCCTTTTTCTTTCTTCTTTCCTCTTTCTTTCTTTCTTTCTTTCTTTCTTTCTTTCTTTCTTTCTTTCTTTCTTTCTTTCTTTCTTGCTCTCTTGCTCTCTTGCTCTCTTGCTCTCTTTCTCTCTCTCTTTCTCTCTCTTTCTCTCTTTCTCTCTTTCTCTCTTTCTCTCTTTCTTTCTTTCTCTTTCTCTCTTTCTCTCATTCTTTTTTCCTCTGTACTCTTCACTATTGAGATCTCCATTAAGAACTGTGTTGTTAAAGTCATTCTCCTCTTGGAAGGTGCTGTGTACTTTGTTTCTCACAATAAATCCTAAAAGTATATAATATAAGCAGATAATCGTATAACCATATACGAATATAATTAAATGCTTTAATTAATGCTGAGTACAGCTATCTAAAAGATAAAGTGACCAATTGGAGCTAATTATTTAGGCTCTTTTATCATGTATCCTCAGAGTGGTGTTACCTTAGCTCTCTCTAGTTCCTATAAGGAGCCTGCACAATCTTAGATTAAATACCTATATTTTGGCATGTATTCATCTGGAGTAAGTCCTAGCCATCTGGACAGAAAATGTCTGCTTCTGAAGTGTCTGTCTGGCTCCTCAATAGAATCAGTGGAGATACAGCGAATACAGTCAGTCTGGACAGGACTGATTAATTCCATCCTGAAGTCAGCACCTAAACAGGGGACACACTGGTTAAATAAATCTATACTTCATAGAGTGGGAGTGGAAATTCTAAGATATTTACATTGTGTGTCTCTTGTAGAAGATGCAATGAATCCAGTCTCTAGTATTCAGTAGAATGAATCCTGCTTTATAAAAACATATGAAGTTAAGCTCCGTGAATCCTACTATAAAAGTTAATTTAGCCAATTTAGCATATAGTGAGTAAGAGGGATAGAATAACTGCATATCAAGAAGGAATGTAACATATTTATTTCTTCTTTGTATTTTTGTGAGATTAGTTTGTGTTCTTTCTTCTAGAATAGAAGGAAAGCAGATTATCAGCAGATGCTGTTAGTATCTTCAGTGATAACAGCATTTGAATACCCCCTTTAAAATCTTGTCAAGAAAAAGATAATTTAAAAATATTCCCTGTGTTACAGCTTCATCTAATCATGACATATTTAATGTATGTGAAGTTGTGAACTGGAAAGTTGCTTCCTCTTGATCCTGTTGTAGAAGCTTAATTTGCTTTTTTATTGTATTAGTTGCCTGCCTTTTTGTTGGTTTAAGCAAGTAAAGAGTGCTGTTAAGTCAAGGATTGGAGGACAAGGAAACACAAAATATCTTATATAGCTCAAGGAGATGTTTTAGTGTTCTTTTCCATCACTTGATGGAAAACATAAGCATCCTTCTTTCATGCATGGTTTCATTCAAAACTAGCTTTTATCATCCTTTCATTAGCTCAGTGCCATAACTAGTCTTTTTTATAAGGAGAAGTTACTACTGTTTAGCATATTTTAATTATCTTTATCCATGTGGAAAATTCCTAAACAGTCTTTAAAGTAGGATTTTGACATTTTTTTCTTTCTTCAAGCTCATATCTAAGATATTTATCGAGTTTTGCCTTCATCTAACAAGACATGAATTTATCTTTTAAATAAATGGAACCATTTTACTTTTTCTATACAAAGCCTTTTAGTCTCAATGTATTTTAAATTTAATCTACTAGTATGTTAATTTATGATAAACTTAATCTAAGAGAGTCCTAAAGTAGGCATTACAGAAAACACTGTTCTTTTTAATCACTTTTGGAGAGATCTCTTGTCTTTCTCACTTCATTAAGAAGTTTCTTAAGGATGACTAGATAAATATTTTCCAGTACATGTAACTATTTTGTATTCAATTTCTTTCATCAATAATGTTCACATCAAATAACTGCACTTCATTGTTCACACACAGTCTCACTCTTTCTAAAGTGAAAACTCTGTGTTTATCACTCCTCAGCCATACAGTCTCACTGCTAAGTTAACCAGATTATTATAGATCCTTGATATTTTTTATTTAGATAAAATCTGTGAATAAAACTTTTTGTTCCTAACCTCATTGTATTTTCCAACTAAAAACACTGAAATGCCTTTTTCTCTGCACTATAATGCATAATATTATCTATATCAAGAACTTAATGCTATGGTTTTACGATTAAATACTAAAAAGAAAATATCAATTCCATAAGTAGTTGTTTGTCACCTAGATCCTCCCTGTGGTTCTGTTTAATACTACCACATTTTTCCTCTAATAAACAATTTTTATATCATTCAACCAATTGATTTTATGTCTTCCTTTTTGTCTTTTTCCCTTTCCCACCTTTTTTCCCCTTTCCCACCCTTTTCCCCACATTTCCCCTTCTTTTCACCATCTTTCTCCTTTTCCTTTCTTTTTTTCCTGCCTTATCCTCCTATATCCTACTCTTTCCTATTTCATTTGTCATCCATAAAAACAATATGTTCAGGTGAAAAGTTGTTTTACTTCCTTTCTGCCCTTTCTCTCCAACCCAGTTTTCTAATGAACAGTTTTTATTTTGCCTTTCAACTCAAGATGAAGACTGCATGCTTACATATACTCTTCTCCCTAGTCTTTTTTCTTGTTTTGGGTTTTGTTCTGTCCTTGCCTATTTTGGTCTGCCTGTGCCACTGTTTGAACACCTTCCAAGGATAAACAGAGCAACCTAATCAGCAGTTGTCATAAATCATTCATTCTCCACTCCTGACACCAGGCAGAAATGAAGTACAGGTGTGTCAGTAAGGGAACTGGGATAATATAATTTTGAGGTTAACTTAAAGGTGTTTCCTCCTTAAAAGTGCTTTGGTGTTTGTTTTTTTTGTATCCTGGACTCATTTTTTTTTTATCTCCATCTCAGATCTAACTACCTTAGATTTCTCTACAGTACAAACAATTAAAACATACATCTTTGTTCTTGTCTTAAAAAATAAAAATCTAATACCTTGGACTAGAGGACTCAAGTTTTGAGGGACTACAGTTACTACCATCTTTTGCTTGAGTTTACCATTATTGCCAAAAAACCACGGGCAGTTGACATCTGGTCATGGTGGGGAGTACATTTTCTGGAATCTAAGACGTCAGCCATTTAGACTTCTGTAGTAAGAACTGAGGCAATAAGTCTTAGGAGATCAGTTTCTTAGGCAAACAATGAAAATTGGAAAATACAAGGAGAAATCATCATAGAATTGACGAGAATTTCAAGAGTTTTAAAATAAAATTTAAAAAAAAACCATGAAAATTGAGATTTTTCTGGAGGAAAAATACTCTGAAATTAATATTCTTTCAGGAAAATTAAAATGACAGCTCTCTCAGACTTTTATGAAGAAGGATCTTGTTGATTTTCTTTACTCATAGTAGAGAGAAAATAAGATTTAAACGAAATTCCAGGATGGCAGCCAGCAAACTAAATCTGACCTTGAGAATTGAGGGAGTGGGAGGCTGAGCAGACAGAGGGAAAATCAGGAGGTAAAAGATCTGCTGAAAAAACTGACATAAATCTTGCAGTAAATAAAAAGCAGATTGCAAATAGAAATATATATACTTTTGGTATATTTGGTATGTTTTCCTCAAGGAAATTCACTTCTCTATTTTTGATATGGATTTGGAATTAAGTTTTAAAAACACAGTGCATTTCATAAGAAAACACTTATCTTTTTTTCCTCTTTTAGATCTGCTTTTCTCACAGTCAGCTTTCCTTTGCTCAATTCTTATCTATGTCCCTGTACTCTGATGCACTGAATTACTCTTTAGATATGATTCTTAGGAGAACAGCTAAAAAAAAAAATTATAATGCAGATGGATTTACAAGACATAGCCACAGTCAAAATTTGACTATTCTTAGCATACTGATAAAGTCTCCATAGTAAATAACATAGAATATCTCTCTTCAAGGCTCAGTTTCAGAAAAGAGTCTGTGATGTGGAAACTGACAAGACTTCAAAGCAGAAATACGATGGAAGAATTTTGTTCTGTCTAATTTGCTTCCCAGGGCAACTGCATTTCTGACTTCTCTGCAAGAGCAATACATTTTCAAAACACTCATCTTAAATCACGTAAGTGTCCGTAGCTACCCCAAGTTAGAGGTACTGATACTGCACCTACATTCTCCATGGTTTTTGTACCATACCATACATCTTTTTTACTGGAAAGGAAAATAAGTGTCCTTTACAATCTAGTGTTCACAAAGTCACCTGCTCTATTGTGGATAGTGTGACTAGAAACTGGCTTTCACTACAACTTCTTCAACAGCAAAGGATTTTAAAATCCTCCTAGAGAGGACAGCAGTTTGTGCTTTAGGAAAATTCTCTGTGTAGAAAATTTGGAAGCAAGTAATTTTCTTTCAAAATACATTTCTTTTTTTATGACCATATCTTCAGCAGGATTCCCAATCTTTTGTTCTTTTATGTGAAATTTGATCTACTTCATGATACTTTAATCCGGGAGTTTAATTGTGTACTAGAGGATGGAGACTTGATTGTCTCTCAGCAGAGAGAGTAAAAGTAGCAATGGTCACCTTAGAAATCACTTTGCTGAGAAGAAATTATGCAGTTTGTTTTTGAGCCTTTGTCAAGAAATCCTGACACAGAGGAATAATTTCTAGACCTTTGGGTTAAGTTATGCATGCTTCTTTCTCAATTTGAAGTAACGTGATCATTAGCTAATTCATGGAGAAAAAAAAATAAATTAGACATGAATACCATTTTCAGGATGTATGGTTTCAGGATGTATGCCTCAGGGAAGCAGTGTAGTCAGTTCAACAAAACTCATTGTAATTGTATAATAACCTTATATCCTCAAGCATAAGACATATCCTATTCTGTGAAACCCTTTAAGTCACAGATAATTGAAATAATGTGAAATATATTATATGTGAAATATAGTATAAGAGCAAATACATATTTAAAATGAAGAGGAAAAAATGGAACAGAATTGTTAGAAAGCTTTTCTATTGAGAAAGTAGAGACAAGCTGAGGAGATAAAATTAGCTTTACATGAATCAAGAAAACTGTATAAACAGCTCATGTTTCAGTAAACCCTAGTCTGTTATGGGACTTGGTTCTTTCAATAGGACAGATGAAGAAATGCTACTATGCGTATCCTGCATATATATGTTATACAAGGTATTGTTGCTCATATGACCTACATCTTTTCAGGTTTGGAGTACATATGAATTTTACCTAAATACGCAGCTTATATTTCTTTCATCTGCTAACATTATATAATACATTAAATAATATAGAAATAAAATAATATCTGTATAAAAGTATAATATATAATAAAAATCTGATACAAATATAATAACATAAAAATATATTGCAACCATTTTTTTAAACAGCATTTCAGCTAATATTTTGAAATTGCACTTGTTCTCGATATGTTCATGCATATTAAGCCTATCAAGGGCACAGAATAATAGGATCTAAGTGGATGTAATTGTATCAGAGAAGCAACAAGAAACAATATCCAACACTTTTGTATAGGACTTTTCAATTAGTTTTGTACAAACAAAAGTACACTTAGATGCTCACAGTCCATTGTTCATCAATGATGGCAAGTAACAATTGAGAGAGGGTAGATTCAGAGGCTGCCTTCAGGTGTAATTGATGTATATGATGTTCCACATTTATTCAGAGGAAAATTAAGCTAGTTTAATCTGTATTTAGCAGCAACTTAAGATTTTAGATTTGCTGTGAACTGAACTGGGGTCTGTGATAGTCCTGTATCTCATCTGTGTTGGGCATCTTCCAGTTTAGGAACTTAGTGTTTCCCTGTTCCTAAGGTTTGACTTGTGGGAGAAAACAAAAGTAAGGTCAAACAATATAGTACTGCTGAATTACATGGACAAAATTTGACTCAGAAGCAGCCAGTGATAAAATTCCAGGATAAAATTGCACTATTTACACAGATCTACTGAAGAACAGAAGAATATTGAAAAAAACACCTTTTTTTTTTTTTTTCTTCCACTGAGTTTCATATTAAACTTTTCAAAAGCATGATACATATATAGTTTGTATCTGTATAACACAGACCCCCTTCTTCTTCGGGAAAACTCAGAATCAAACTCAAAAGTATAACAGCCCACTATGAAACATTTGGTTTAAATATAGAATAGAAATCTATAAAAAATGTTAAATCCATATCTATTTTCACTGACTCAGTTAAAACTTAAGGTTTTACACTTCAGCATTGTAAAATCTTGCACAAATAGAGTTTTTAATTATTCTGATTGTTTGAACAAGGACTAGATTATAGTAATGTTTCTAGGAAGTTGAAACATTCCCAGAAGAATCAGGAATTATAGTTTCATTTTCTTTTGTCACAGAAATATTATGATACATTTCTTTTTTATCAAAAGGACTTTTTACATCTTTGACTCTTTATCTCAAATAAGAAGTCAAGAGTCTAACATGAGTTCAAGCAAAATAAAGTGCAATATGATACTAATAAGCTCCAGCCAGCAGAAAAATAATTTCTGTGGTTTTCTCTTTTCACCAATTATTTTTTATGTCGGTTTAATAGAGCCTTCTCTTCAAAGTAATCAAGATATCTACCTGAAGCTACTGTGTGTTGTTAAAGCAATTATTATTAGCCAGTATGAAAAAAAAAATTGATCCAAGATGAAATTTCCTACAGCTGAAAATAAAGTGCTTCATTAGTCCATTTTTACCTTTTTTCCCCCTATGAAGTTCCCCAGAAAATCCCGTCTTTATTGATAAGTGAAGAATATCCTGAAACATTTTCCAGAGAAACAGGATAATATGACTTTTATCTTCAGGAAGTGTACACAGGTTTTCCTTTTGAAGAAAACAGTTGGAAATAAATCACTGAAAACATAGTACTTTAAAAGTCTCTGTGTATGTCAAGCTATTATTTATGCAATATAATAGTCATAATGTTAAACTTTCACATAAAGTCTAATGGTACTCATACCCTTGAAATAAAATATAAATTGAAAAGTATTTTGTGAAAAAGATGAATGAGTGGAAAATAATCAACTGTTCATCAAACAGTAGCTAAACAGTAAAATGTCATCAGTGATGTTTAGGAAAGATTGAATTCAGAGTTCACCACCACAGTGCTTAATGCTTTAATGATAATGTCTACAACATTATAAAAGAAATCTAGAGGCATATGAAAGCCATAAGTTTCTGCCTTAATGTCCCACCTCTCCCAGTTTGTACTACCTCATCAAAATTAATCTATTTATGTATTTATTTATTTATTTTTGTTAATATATGTTAAATAATTTTTATGCATGAATCAGGTTGACTCAGGGAAGCAAAAATACATAGGAAGTATGACATAATTACTAATTCCTACTTTAATTTCACTGAGCTGTATTCACTGCATGTTAAGTACTCAAGTTCTCTTAATAGTCAATGCACGACTACAAAAGGTTGATACACTTCATTTTTGGAGTTGAAGGAGGGATGATCTCTTCGTCCCTTCTGCTCTGTTGTCTTTTTGACCATGCAGGACCATTCAGATATCATCTAACATCATTTGATGCTTAGATGTACCTTTTACATACCTAAATCTAAATTACAGCCACCTAAAAACATGGAGCGCTTGTTGTCTGAAGCTGCTTTTCCTCAGGAAGCTGATCTCATGCAATGTGATGTAAGAACAGGTCAGATGTGTCTAGGAAATTGGATATTTCTATAAGTGAGTCACCCAGCAGTGCAGTCTGCCTAACTGGTTGCTGATATCCTGATTTAAATGAGAAAGCTGGCCTCCAGTGCAGAGCCGTATAATTAGCATTATGTAGAACAGAGAGTTGAGAATGAGGATAAAAGGGAATATGGTTTAGCTATAACTAAGAAAACAAACTTTACAGGAGTTCTGTGAGTACACATTCACCATATGAGTTTGTACTTGTTATTATTTTCATACAGAAAATGGTGCTGTAATAACTGAGTAAGCTGATGACAGATAATGAGATGGTAACAGCCTGGCTGAGACTTACAGCTGTGAAACTGCCAGGAAAGAGATTTATGCAAATACGTTTGGTGAGATTTAGTTTGCAATCGGGTGTCTAAATTGAAATTTCTGCCTAGGTGTCAAATCTGAGCAATACTGCTACAGTGAGTAAGATATGAAGGGGTCATAAGGTATAAAAATGTGAGATCAAGAGTCCTGTTTTAGTGTGAACTCATGGTTGAATGTCATAAAGTGGTATCAAACTTTTTCTTTATTTATTTTAATGTTTCAGTGAGAACCCCATTTGATTTTAAAACTAGAGACTATTGCACAAAGGCTCTAGAATGGGCATAAATTTCCCAGACTATTTCCACTCTCCTGCTTCAGGTTGCCTCTGATGAGAAAAGTCAAGTATAGTTCAGTTATAAATAAAATTTGATGTTAAAATGGAGGTGAATTTTACCATACAGCTTTGCCTTAAAATGTGAAGACAACAGAAAGATTTCTACACTAAGGTAATACAGTTGATGTTGATTTCCATCTGTTCAGGGAGTTGAATTAGTCCTTAAAATAATGCTAACTGTGTCATAAATGATTGTCTACAAATAAAGATGAAAAACGATGGTGCAGAATTTTCTTTTTCTACTCTTAAAAAGCAAGGAAATATTTATTTACAAGAAAAATGTTTCTGTTGGAATATCAGTTATGATTCATCTGTTCAACTTTACTGAGGTTATGTAATAGCCTTAATTTATCAGTATAAGAAGAGCTGTACAACATAGTACAAATCGATAATAGACCTCAGCTGAAGTTCTAATTCCTGGCTTCAATCTTGATAAATAAGCGTCTTTAATACTTTTAAAATAGATCTTTTTACCTTAACATGGAAACAGTTTAGTGCAACAGTGATGCAAAAGAACAAAATAATGACTAATAGCATGTCTATTATCATACCAATTATCTTGAAAATCAAGACTATTAGAGTTCTAGACAGCTTACTTTTTACTTGATTCATTGAATTATCTGACAAAATGTTGAGCTTTGGCAGAAGATTAAAGGAAAGTTATTTGGTGGAAGCCCATGCTAACCTCTTTCTAATTGGTTTTCCTGATCTGCAAGACATTTATACCAGGTCTAAAAGCAACAGTATTTGAAGTAGAATGTATTTTTCCACTTGGCTAGCATCGCAACCATTTTCTTTCTTCTTTTTTAAAATATGATCTAAATGTGTAGCTCTGTATTAACACTTGCTGAAGTAATTAGGTACAGTGTGAAACAAGATTTTTCATAGATAAGACATTCATGAGGAAATAAATATGACTTTGAAAACATGAAAAAGGTTATAAAATTATAAATATTTTTTGTAGGAACAGGATAAACCCGTCAAAAATAAAATCAGTATGTGGAAAAGCAATGTTTTGCTTGAAGAGGCTTTGAAGGTATTTCACAGAGATCATGGCAGATATGATGACCCTGTATCACTGTTGTCACCTGCTATCACTGAATCCCTGATAAAAGAGAAGCAGAGAGACAAACAGATCTGGAACTGCTTTGACCCCAAAGTGTTGTGTTGGCAGCATGTTTTCAGTAGCAATGCCTTTAGAACTGGAAAATCTTGTCTCCTGACAGGAATCTCTGATTTATTTTATTTATTTATTTTTGCGCAGCTGGGCTCTACCAACCAGTCAATAGCCAGATGAGATGCATAACACAAATATTTTTGTAATCACAATGCAGTAGAAAAGGCGAACGATGCCAACATCTGTTCATTCCCCCAGTGAAAAGCTTGACCTAATGAGAGCTTTGATTTTACCAGCCTTATAGATATTGGAAAGCTGTCCTCCTGGATCACTTCCTGGCCACTAAAATGACATGTCTGAAATGCTCAGCAGACAGACAGTTTTTCTAAGACAAATCTAATGGGAATCCTATGATCATGCAAATTATTCAGTTCAGTTCTTCCTAATGCCCAAAGTAAAGGAATAAAATATATTGTCAAACTGCACACGCCTCTACAGAGACCCATTACATGCTATGCTTTAGAGAAAGGTTTTTCACCTTTATTCATGAAAATGAAATGCATAAAGACATAACTACGACAGTGTTAGTCTATGTAATTTATGTACAATAAAACACAACTGTGAGAATGGCAAAGTGCTTGTATTTTTAATCTGCATCTAGAAGGTTTAAGTCTTGCTAATCCCTGGACTGCCACAGCTATTCAGTAAACAAACATTCTTTAAATGAGGTATTTTAAAGCTAAAATCTAATATGAGCTAAAAGGACATCAACATGAGTTGTGCAGATACTTCCTTTGAGAATGCTATGCATTAGTTATACCTGAATCAACACCTTCATCCTTTCCAAGATAATAAGTGGGTAATAATTGTCTTCAGATTTCATCGCTGAATATGATTTTAATAGTTTTGAAGGCCAGGATATTGTCGTCTATATAGGGTAACTAATAAATACAACCCAAATGAACCAGGTTTGAAATACTGTTCTTGAAAACACACAATTCTATATAGCCAGGAACTGTAGTATACAAAAGCTACAGAACTGATATAAATTTCTTAAACTTGCAAATCAAGGCTGTAACAAGTTTTCATAGGTTCTGGTACACGAGAGATCTTCAGTGTGAAAGATAAAAAATGGATATTTTCTATAAATAAGAAACCAGCTCTATAGCAGGAAATTACGCAAATGCCACCAATATTGACATTATGAGTGGGACTCATTGCAATTTTAGTTAACATTAAGTAAAAGTGGGTTTTTTTACATTTTTCATGTTAATCAAACAACATTTAGTATATAATGAAGAATAATTTTTTTGAGACATTTGAAGCTGATCCAGTCATCTTTATCAGTCATGTGTAACAAACTGCTTTCAGCAGCAAATCTGCTGATGTATACTTTGTGCAAAAAGGTATCCTGTTTCTGGACACCTTGAAACCTACCCTGTTAGACATCAAAAAGTTGCAGGCAATGCTGTATAGAGCAATGAGCAATATAGTAATGTGTATGATTAATACAACGCATTAAACTGACTGTAGAGAGTCAGTATGAACATGTAGAAGCAGCAGCTTAATAATACTATAGTGTGTTGAATTTGGTTAACACGTACAGGTCAGTTTGACAGCCCATGAGCAAAAAGTTCTATGTGAGAACTTTTGCATCTATGATTCTTTGTATAGGAGTCATACTCGTTTGAATTTCCAATGTTGCCATGGCAGCTTTTCTGTTCCCACAATTCTCTTCCTCGTTCATTATTGACTTTTTAATTTCTACAGCAATAAGTAGGCAAAGATGAGAGTGATTGTAAAAAGTAACCTCATTTAATATACAACCTTGAATGATTCCCAGATCAACATGTCCCTTGGGTGCACAAGGAAGTATAGTTCTGTGACTCCACTGAATTTATTCCTAATCCAGAACTCAGGCAAAATAAAAATTTCAAGAAAAAGTTCTCTATTGTTCTTCAAATGCTAGAGAAAAAAAGTCAATCAGAGAGGAGTGAATCAGTAAGCTGTACAAGGCAGAGTCAGTGCAGGTGACTACAGAAATTTAGGAAAATCAAAGAAAAATATTTATTGAACAAATGAGTGTATATATATATATGTATAATGTATGTAATATGTCTACTCTAACCCAGGTGTTTAGAAGAAATGACCGTATTGTTCAAGTGTTCTTTTTCTTCTGTTTAAGAAGAATCTGAGAGTTTTCCTCTTTTAAAACAAAATGGTGTACATTTCAAAGAATTTAAATTAGTCAAGACTAAATACTTTTAGAGAATACTAATTCATCATTTAAGATTATCTCCCCATTTTAAATATGTTTGTAAACATAGTTCTGCTTTACAACTTTTATGACCTGAAATAAATATAACCCCACATGAATAAGAAAAAGATCACAAGGTAGATTATTAATTTTACTAATTTCTAATTCAAAATTTGTCAATTCATGCATTCCACATTTTACATTCATTTGTCACCTTTCTGGCATTCCCATTCTAACAATGTGCAACATCTAATAATTAAAAACAGACAAAAAGCAACAACTCATTACAGGAAGGGCATATAACTTCAAAACTTTCCACCAAAGTATTCTAGACTTGCCCTCCTGCTTTTTCTAAGTGTTCAATTTAAGATTAACTTCATTGTTCTATCACATTTTTAGGGTATCCAGGAGGATTTTACTCACCTATAGAAGTCCAAAAAAGTCAATGAAACAAAAGTTCCTGCAATGGAGTTAACATCAAAATGCACAAATTCCAGCACCAGTTTTATTCATATGGAATTCTTCTGTGCAGCGACTCACAGTTCTCTTGCCTTTTTCTTTTTCTGTTTCTATTTGCTTGCATAAGAGCTTGCTGTATTGGGAATATTTCCAAATCATCCATATTTATTGCATGATCGGCCATTTGCCATACCAGGACTTTAGCAGAACATTGAACAGACTGACAACATTCCAAAGTGGAACTGTTTGCATCTATGCAACCAGCCTTTAGGTTACAAAACATCTTTATCTGACTAAGGGGATAAATTCAGTCAGCTTCTTACTTAATGGTTATCTTGATATCTGTCCTCTTTAATACATTTGTTTACTACAGGGAGTAAAAACATAACTGGATATTTTTTTTGAGTAAATAAACAAAAAGAAAAATCTAGAGTGACACAATATGCTTTAAGTGAACTCCATGTCAAAGAACTCATAATATCAACTCGTCTTGAAATCAATGAAGTCAACAAGCATGCTGAGATATCTGACTCTCCTATTTTTTTTTTTCTTGCAGTAAGACCATCATCTTCCAATAGAAAAAAATAAAAGCACAACAGACTTCTTATATAGCTAAGCAGACTGTCCAAATTAAAATCTCTCCTTTATTATAGACAAGCTAAAGACACAATGCAAAAGACGGTTCAGAGATTATTTTGTGGTGCTTGTCCTGTCATGTTTCCCTCTGACACAGACATGCATACACACAGAAATGAACACACACTCATCTGCATGCATTTATATGTATAAAACATAATTCAGATTATTTTCTTCTTTCCTTTGCAAATCACAATCACTTCAGCACTTGATGCCAGCTGAGCTTGTTTTAGTCTGGTCTCCTGATGTGTTTCAAGTGCTGCTAAATGCCTTCCACAGATTATGATTTTGGTACCATTAAGTAAAATGACAGAGATCTTTGCAAGCTATCTACCACCTATGCTGGACTGTTTTCTTTGTTGCAGTTCCAGACTGCTCAAACGAAGGTTATATAATTTTATGTCTACTATAACTCCAAGAACCCTATCAGAAGAGTTTCTCCTTCCAATGGTATGTATAATTTTCTTATTTCCAACACATTTCTCAGCAAATTTCGAGGTAAGTCCAGCTGATATTCTCAAAGCTATGTTAAGTAATTTGTCGTTTACTAAACCGTTTCTCTGTTTCTTAACAGTGAAACATATTAAATCTGGGCAAGTTGTAGGTTGTCCAACTTCTCTTTTGGAAAAAGTCTTCTTTGTTTCATAATATATCCCTTCAGCTAAAATACATATGAAACTTGTTAAATATCATTATAAGCATTTAGGCAGGTTTTGACTGCTTACTTCTGAGTTTAAAATCCTGTCAATGATGGAAACAGGTATTGCTAAGCTTGGCTCCTCTGAAGCTTTTCATCACAGATTAACACATGATTTTCTGCATGACTTCGGTTAGCTCCCTGTTACTACCCTCTATGAGGCTATGTTCAGTTAAAATATATTAATAACAATTTGTAATAAGTAAATACATACACAGCTGTAATGAAGTCAGTATTCTGGAGATAATTCATGGCAATTTCATTCTAACTTTACACAATTCTAAGTGTGGCCCAAAATAAGAATTGATCTGAATGTGGATTTCTACGTATACTGGGGTTTTTTTAGTTATATTTGCATCACAATAAGAAAAGTGATCTTTGCATTCTTCATCGTAATTCATTTTTTTACCAGGAGAGCTCATGATCAGATGAGTTGTCTTGATTTAGACAGTCTCTTTCCTATGCATATTTAACAGAAAAATTTTAACAGTGTTGATATTCCACAAGGAAGTTAAAGATTAATTAGGCTCTGTGCTGTGCAAACTGAAGACAAAACAGTTTCATTCCTAAGTGAAGCACGAAGAAGAAAGGCAAAAAAAAAGGTTTAGATTTTTCTTTTTGTACTAAATGAAATAAACTAGGTTGTCCTTAGGAAAAGGCACAAAGTTTCCGTAACAAATATATTTGTTATATATATAAAAACTACTTTTTCTGTATTTGGGTAGTTATTTCTGAAGTTACCAACCAGATTAATTCTTCCTTTTCTGATAATATGGATGTGTTGCATGTTAGCAAAAAATTTTATCTTTATTTGTTGACTATTGTTCAACATATAGTCTTGTAGAAAGTGAGGGTTTTTTTCATCATTGTAGATTTTTTCTTGCTTTAAATATACTCAGTATACTTCTATCTTTTCTTTAATCTAGCTCCAGGTTCTCCATTTATTTCTGAATTATATAGCTGTAGTCAAAAGAATTCAACTTGCTTTTTACAATTTTCGTCTGCATGTGAAAACATCAGGACTGAGAACTCATGTAGTTTCATTTTATTTCTCTATATAGACTCAAATTAAAGCCTACTGCTTTGGGGGAGTCAATTCTGCCTAAAGATCAATTAATAGTTTTCCTTCTTTCACCCACATCTATGCCAGAGGTGACATTGTATATTTCATTTGCATATACAGCTGAGAAAATAGAAAATAAAGTGATTAAAAGTAAATTAAGTAAACAGTCCACTCTGGACTCCTGGGTAATTAGGAAACATTGGTTTTGATAGTTATATATTATGCTTGTGCATGTACTGAATTTAAATGCCAATTATAATTTGTTCACTATTTAAATTTTATTTTGAAACTTACATATCTACTTTAAAATAAGAGAATACACATTGCTGAGCACAAACTTCTTGACTATACTTCCAATGAAAAGAGAAAAAAAAAAGAAAGAAAAAATTGATTTCTTGCTATATATACCTGTCTGATCTTTCTTCTAGGTGTAAGTCTTTCCAAGCTGCTTACATTGCTGCAGTCTTTATAGGAATACTGCAAGACTCCACTGCTTCCACACACAGTCTGCCAGTAAGCAAACAGTCAAAGAAAATATTATTAGAGGTCAATTCTTAAAGTGCCTTTTGGAAGTTCTTGAAACTTCATATAACTTCTGAATCTACTGCTCTGGATTTCCAATGTTATCTGTGGAATTAAAGGTATGACTAAGTAGCTGTTAAACAGCTAGTAGGATTAAATTCAATAGCTGTTCTATTAAATAGGCAAAACCATTAAATCCTCTGTTTTATTTTGTAATAATTATTAAAAAAAACAAAAACCTACAACCAAAAAACCACACACATGAAAAGAATTAATAAATGATTACTCCAGAAGTGCTTCTTTTGCGCAAAGAAATATTTCTTTTCCAGAATCATTTTTGTTTGGATGGTGAAAGAAAACTGGCCTTAATATAGACTATCTGCAGTGCCTAAGCCATCACGTTCTTTCCAGAATGGACAATCTACTTTTAATACTTCTTCCCCGGCACTCCTTGTCTTTCAGCAAATCATAGGACGTTTGATGTGTGAAATCTCTGATAGATTTAAAGTTAGACCTGTAAAAACATTGATGCAAATCTGCTTAAGTACTTATAAACAATTAATTTTATATAGACTGATTCTCTGCTCTGTATGAAGCAGGTTGTCTGACACAGGATTGAAAGAGCTGAACAGGAGTTCAACTGCATGCTTTAAATGTCAGCTTTTATTTAGGCTTTCTTTAATGGAAATAAATCGCCATTTTCAGAGAGCAATTGATTTTGTGGTAAGATAGTTGTCCAACATCTTTGGCATAAATAATAATTTTTTGTCTCCATTCATGATATAGATAGCTTGGATGAGTAGCTCAGGCAATTTGCTTAGCTTCCCTGGAAGGCTAAACCTAGGTGACATGGATCCTAGACTTTACATCTAACATCAGAGATGGGGATATACCAGTAGTAAGTGAATACAGGCATACAATGTACCTAACCTGTGAGTCATACAGTGGTTTAATTATTATACAGTGATCAAAATGGTTTTATATGATAATAAAGACTTTAGCATTCCTCTATTGTGCCTAAATATGAATTTTCTTAAATCTGTGTGGTGACGAGTTTTAGATTTCATGGCTTCTTTGTTTTGCTCATATTCTGAATACCTATAATTAACACTGACAAGTGATCACAACTAATATAGCACAAATCACATCTCAAAGGCATACAGTGAAATATGGTACAATACGTTGAGAACATACTGAACAATAACTAAAATTTCAGCAACTAATAAATTCAAGTCATAACATAAAAGGCTACAAGCACTAAGACAAATCAGAAGAGTGAATTCAGCAGTGAATTTTTCACTTCGAATTTTCTACTCATTGCTCCTCACAAATAGTTTGACAACATTTTTGGGAAGTAAGCTAAGTTCTTAAGCTTTTTATCTTATTTGTGTGTCCTCTCCGTTCTCCTCTCCTGTCCCCAGGCAGCTCTTAGATGTGTGGAGATGTCATTTTCAGATTCGCCTTTGCCTATGCACACCACCAACAATTTAATAGGCTTTCCATACCTGCATGATATGAAATAGATTGATTAGTGATGCCTCTCCTCTCACCCACCCCTAGGTGTCTGCAGTAAAATATAGAGATACAGCATAGCATTTGCTAAGGGACCAAGTGTAGTACCACACCTATAGCAAAAACTAGAAAGACTTACAGTGTGACTCTCAAAGAAACAAGTGTCCCGGTTTGACTGACCATTTTAAGCACTGGTATCTCTGGGAAGACCCCAAACAGGGAAATTTGAAAAAGGATGACAAACATGTGACGGAAAAAATCAGTAGTTCTGTGTTCTGTGAAGATAAAGGAGAAGAAAATGTAGGGGAAAATAATAAATTTATTTTTAAAAGCATGCATTGTGGAAAGTTCTTATGAAATTGCCCAGGAGAGGTTATGTCTACATTACAAATACAGTACAATTGCCAGTTTTTCATTTCATTTTTTCAGGGGTTTTAGCTAGAGAGACAAGACAAGGATGTTCTAAACATAGCATAGTAAAATGATTGCAAAATTTTCAAGATTTTTGTTATGGGAAAATGGAGACATTTAGTAGAAGAAAGGAAGAAAAAGTATAAGGATGACATAAGAAATGAGCAGTTAGTAATTAGGTAAAAGGTCTGGAGAAATCATAATGATTAAGTAAGAAATACAAGGGTAACAGAGTTGTAAGATTAAAAATGTTTTGCGGCCCCAATTCTTTCTTATCAGTTCCTTATTAGGTAGTGTTGTAAAATAACTGCTGGGAGTCTGTAGCAGGAAAGCACATGAAAGTTGGATGTGAATTTAATGGACATATTGAAGGACTTTTGGCTAAAGAATAACAAAATAAAATAACAATAACAAAAAAAAGATAATTGAAAAAAACCACAAAACAATGCAATAAGATTTAATTTCAAGTAATTTCAGCATAATTTTAGATGATCTGTCTCTTCATCTCATACATAAATTTTATTTGGCATTTTTCCACATGCTGTCATACACGCTGACTGGTTAAGATGTCAACAGATGAGATCAAAGGTAAGGCTGACAAATTCGTCCCATTCACTTCTAAACTACGTAAATTATGCTTAAGGATGAAGGCTGCACATCCATGGTAAACATTCATCAGCAATGGGACTCTTAAGAATGGTGACTGGCAGGAACTGAATTCATTTTGCTCCTGCTGGGTAGCAGAATTGTATTCTTTTTACTCTGGTCTCAAGTCTGTGTGGTCAGACTCTGGCTCTTCCATATTATCAAAATATGTCTGATGGTTCAATTTCAGTGTCTCACATCCATTCAAAGTTGATTATTCTCAGGCTGAAGAAATGATTTCTTATTGTTTTAAAAAAAAAAAAAGAAAAAAGGAAAGAAAATACATTAATGTACTGAACTCAAAATGCAACCTATAGCTTGAATAAGAGGGGGGGAGGGGAAGAAAAAAAAAAAGGAATTTTAGGAATAAAGAAAGAATTGGTTTTTAAAAGCATAGAGAAATGCAGGTTGATCTAGAAGGACTTTTATTTTTAATTACGTGGCACCACAGTGTCTCTTTTGCATGTTCAGGCTAGTTCGTTTTGCAATAGAAGTATTTCTCTTCTGACACTCAGTTCATGTTCCTCCAATTTCTTAATATTCTTTTTATCTAAGGTTGGAACAGGGTCATAGTGATTTAAATGACAAAGGAAAGCATGAGATTTCTCCTTTAAACCTAATACCATTTGGAGAGAGGCACAAATAAAAAATGTCTCAATGAACTATGCAATGTGATTTGATTTTAAGCACTTTTCACACTGTAGCGATCTGCCAGTTGCCTGAGTTTCTACGTTTATTGTTCCATGCATTCAATAAAAAGATTGCTAATAAAAGTCTGACACTTTACTATTTCCTATTGAAATCAATGCCCTCTAGTATATTCTTGTGTCTTGAAATATTTCACAAAAATAGTATCACATTTCTGTAAAAAGCAATGCACATTTCCAAAGTTATGTTGTGTATTGAGTTCTGTTTACTGTAAAATGAACAAGACTAAGGTTTTCTTTTTAAATTTTTTGTTTCCAGTTGTTCAGTTTGCATTTTACAGTACTTTGATTCCCTCTTCTGAAACGTATTCACTTTATTAGCAATGGCAAAACACTGAAGTGCAAAAGGCACAGGTGCAAGTAGAGAGAGGAACAAAAACACAGAAGGAAATGACATTGAATTAGACCCTGAAAATTTATATTTATTACTACCTGGTATAACTGTGGATATTCTTGCTATTAACAAACAGTGCAGACACTGTGCAGACAGGAATTCAAAATTCAGTTTGGAAAACAGAGCTTAGTTCCCCTGTTTTTTCAGTGCATAAATACTTGATCTGGTGGTTCTGTTCCTGGGAAAGTATTGACTAAGCCCTGGCAGGAATAGAAGAGTATGCCTTGTAGTCCAGTGACTGGTGCACATTAAAGGCCTGTGGAAGGTGAGGAAGTCATGTTCCCTGTGACAGGGACATTCTGGAATCCAGCTCCAGCTATCTTCCTTTGTGTATAAATCTTCTGCAATGTTAAAAAACAGGGAATATGCTTACTGCTTTTTTTAGAAGAGATACTCCTGATGCAGAGGAAGCTACCATCAGCAGCTAAATTTGAAATTAAAAATGAAAGAAAACAAAACAAAAACTGAGCTTGACAAAGTTAGGCAACATAGCATTTGCTTAGTTCCCTGTATGTCATGGGAGGAGCTGCTTAATTACCTTTGAACGGATAAATATTTTTTTTGTTTGTTTGGTTTTGGTCTTTAGAGGAGTATCCTTTTCTCCAGTTAATTTACTTAAGTACTAATTTTAGGAGAAATTGATTTCACAGGGTCACAGAATCACAGAACGGTAGAGCTTGGAAGGGACCTCCGGAGATCATCTAGTCCAACCCCCCTGCTAGAGCAGGATCCTAGAATAGATCACACAAGAACACAACCAGACGGGTTTTAAATGTCTCCAGAGATGGAAACTCCACAACTTCTCTGGGCAGCCTGTTCCAGTGCTCTGTCACCCTCACAGTAAATAAGTGTTTTCTTATGTTAAGATTGAACCTCCTGTGTTCCAGTTTGTGCCCATTGCACTTTGTCCTGTCACTGGACACCACTGAGAAGAGTCTGGCCCCATCTTCCTGACACCTGCCCTTAAGATATTTATAAGCATTAATGAGGTCCCCCCTCAGCCTCCTCTTCTCCAAGCTAAAGAGACTCAGTTCCCTCAGTCTCTCCTCATATGGGAGATGCTCCAGTCCCTTCATCATCTTAGTGGCCCTGTGCTGGACTCCTTCCAGTACCTCCATGTCCCTCTTGAACTGGGGAGCCCAGAGCATGACCTGGACAGGCTGGAGATCTGGGCAGGGAGAAACTTAATGCAATTCTATAAGAGCAAGTGTAGAGTCCTGCATCTGGGGAAGAATAACCCCATGGATCAGTACAGGCTGGGGGCTGAGCTGCTGGAGAGCAGCTCTGGGGAAAAGGACCTGGAAGTCCTGGTAGACAACAGGCTGACCATGAGCCAGCAATGTGCCCTCACGGCCAAGAAGGCCAATGGTACCCTGGGGTGCATTAAGAGGAGTGTGGCCAGCAGGCCAAGGGAGGTTCTCCTCCCCCTTTACTCTGCCCTGGTGAGGCCTCATCTGGAGTACTGTGTCCACTTAATTTCCTTCTCTATTAGAGCAAGGTATTTACAATTTAGGTAAGGTATATCACCAAAAGATTTACATGATTACCTATTTAGTGTGGAAAAAAAAGATGAATCCATTTTACTTGGGAGTCTGTAGACTTTGAAGCCAATATGGACTCGGTTAATTTTATTGTCTGCACTCTGGTGAAAAACTAAAATAAGATGCTTGATTTAGTTCCTTTTATAGTAAGACATCTATTCTGTTTGTACTGTCTGTCTCACTATACATTTTGACTCCACTCCTTTCAAGGGAAATTCCCGTAACCACCTCATATCTAAGAGCAAAGTCCCATATCATAACATCCCACTAGAAAGTGAGTCAAGTTTTGCAAAATTCTCCTCTGGAGAAAAGAAAAATTAGCCTTATATAGAACTGAACTGAAATTCTGAATAAATGGAAATAGCAGACTTGGTAGTGATTAGATCCCATGACTAATGTCACACAGTAGTATAAATGCCACTCATACTAATGTCCCACTACCGTGACTAATGTAACACAGCTTTAATCTGCTCATAGTGAACTAGGTTGAAAAGCAGAAAGGAAACATTTTCCCTGTTCTTTACTTTTGCAACTTCTTTCTTGAAGTGAGACAGAGAGATATGTCAAAATTCATTATGCTTTAATCTGGACACTGCTTAAAACACAAGCAATCCCCTGTAAACTAATGAATGTGTATGAATGCATCTTCTTTTCCAAATGGGAAATGCCAGTTGGGAGGTTGTCCATTGCTCCTGCTGAAATAATTAAGGAAGCACAGTTTGTAACACATCCTATATCCCCAAATAATATTGTCTTTGTATTTTTCATGTCTTACTATAAAACATTATTTGTTGAATGAAAACTTTGCTCCCAACACATATATCACATTTCCCACTTTCACTGTCTGACCCTTCAGGGTTATTAATCAAGGTTACAGATTCACTCAAGTTACTTCATATGGTGTTTATTATGAGAAATAAACAAGCAGTGACTTCATTTGTTTAGTTTGAGATTTTGTCACCTTTGGTATCTTAATCCATGAGTCCATTATTCTCAATAGCTGACTGGGATTTTCTGCCTGGTTTTGAGTTTTGTAGTGCATGGAAAAGTTTGATTTTCTCCTATTATACATATCTTGAATGTAGTCTTGAAAATATTTTTCCACAGAATCATCTTCAGCATTTTCAACATCATGGAATAAATGGAATGGAGTAAAAATGAAAGCATGCTACTTTACTGACCAGTAAAATGAAACTCAGGACCTCCTATTTTGTTGTGGTGTGGGAAATATTTGTTATTAAAAAATGTTATGTGCTTTTCTTAGAATGGTAGGAGAGAATAGCTAACAATTTTGGTGTATACAGCAGTAAAGGAGGGACTTCATATTAATAATAGCTATTATTTTGTCTCTCTTTGAAGGAAAAGAAATGTGACAGTCTGTCCTGTGATTCTTCCATTAGCTTCTGTTATTGTCATTGCTGCTGTTCTCCTTCCTGAAAATATATTTTCCTGAAAACAAAAGAATATACATAGGGATAACAAAGAGAACAGCACAGGTATAAAGAGAATGTACTGTTCCTAGTGCTGCCTCTAATTCGTCACCTTTCTACTGGAATGACAGACACAGAAGACCCATCCTTCACATTCACCGTAAGACCTGGCTAGCATATAGCATTAGGCTTCTTAAGACATTTTAGTTATCTCACAGCTGTGTCACAAAGAAAAGGGATTTACCTGGCTAAGATGTTATTTTGGGGGGGTTGGTGGGGTTGTTATGGTTTGGTTTGGCTTGGTTTGTTTTTCAAGAATGAGAAAAGATGAAGATGGAAATAAGAAATAGTTTGGAAGAAGTTATGGCAGAAGAGATGGTAGATGGTGGAAGACAGGAAGACTAGGTGGATAAAAGGAGGGATAGAGCAGTTGAAGAATAAAGTTTTGTGTGGTGGAGATCTGTTGAAAGTAAGTGGAAGTTATATTGCATACACATAGATATCTTTAAGACTAGTGCCTTAGAGTCAAAGAACTAAAAAGAAAAGGAGCTGAAAGGAAAAGAATACAAAGAAAACACAAAAAAACCCAGCGTTCTTTACTTTTTTAATTTCAAATTGCTTCTAAAACGATCAGTTATTTTCAGGAAAACTTTTGTAACTAATAACAGAGGGGAAGAAGGAAACAAAGGATGGCAAATTATCAAATATAAGCTGAGAGGTGACATCATTTTAATCAAATTGACATGAAAATAATAATAATAAAGATCACATGATACAGATATGTCATCTTCTATTTTCTTTAAATGGAGAATGTCACACAAACACATACCTAATTCTAAAAAAACCCACTAGCTGTTTTACCAGTAAGTTATAGCTTACATTTCATATGAGGGACAAATGTTTGAAGCAGATAGGGTACCAATCTGGACTATGAAAATTTATATACTGTCTAAAATGTGAATATTGTCTGTTTTTGAAGCAGTGGAGACACCTGAGCTTCTGTGTCTTCTGCCAGTTCTTTGGCTGTTTAGTTGGACTGTATGATCACAGAATCACAGTTCCAGTTTGTACCCATTGCCCCTTGCCCTGTCACTGTGCGTTGCTGAAAAGAGTCTGGCCCCATCCTCTTGACACTCACCCTTTAGATATTTATAAGCATTGACAAGATCCCCTCTTCTTTTCTCCAGGCTAAACAGACTCAGATCTCTCAGCCTTTCCTTGTAAGACAGATGCTCCAGTCCCCTTATCATCTTTGTAGCCCTCCACTGGATTCTCTCTCCAGTAGTTCCTTGTCTCTCTTGAACTGGGGAGCTCAGAACGGGACACAGTACTGCAGATATGGTCTCACTAGGGCAGAGTAGAGGGGAGGGATAACCTCTCCCGACCTGCTGGCCACACTCTTCTTAATGCACCCCAGGATACCATTGGCCTTCTTGGCCACAAGGGCACATTGCTGGATCATGGTTAACTTCTTGTCCACCAAGACTCCCAGGTCCTTCTCCTCAGAGCTGCTTTCCAGGTGATCATGGAAGCTGTAATAAATGAAGTTTATGCAGAATAAAGTTATATATGATATATGACATAATATAATGTTACATACATTATATATAGTATGTATGTATATTGTAATTATACATTTTATGTATTATAAATAGTAATATAGTAAATATAGTAATTATATATTATGATATATTATATCATAATTCTTATATAATTATAAACTTTTATAATGATCTTAAGTCACAATTATAATGCAAACAACATAATGAATAAAAACAAATATTCAGAAAACAATAGGAAGTGGAACTGGAATGGAGAAGGGTAAGGTAGGGTAGGGTAGGGTAGGGTAAGATAGGGTAGGGCATGGTAGGGTAGGGTAATAAGCACTTAAAATAGGATTTTAACTCCAGATGGCCAAATCTTATTAAGTGCTTCTTAGGAAATAATGATAGAAATTGTTGTAGGACCTCTACTAATAAACATGTCACAACACACTCAATGGAATAGTAGTATTTCTCTCCAGCAAGTAATCTAACCATCTTTCTTAGTTTTTAAATTTTATTACATTTACTCATTTGAGGAATGAAAATCCTAATTTTTGACAGCAAATGAGTTTTTAGATGTTTATTACCTCATATTTGTTTACATTGCCTTTCTTTTTTCAAAACCCCATTTTTTCAACAGTTTTGGTTCCATTTTAGTTCTTATTTCTCTGAGTTTGGACATCTTCCACTGAGCATTTTCAGCAGGAAGCTGGAAATCAGTCGGTCATGACCCAGCTGAGAACCTTTCTCGTAACTCTAACCATTGACCTTCTTTCTCTGCCTTACTATTGCTTTGCAGATCCCTTTTTCATGGAACACAGATGCAGATTTTATAGAACTTGCATTTGCCTACTAGCCAAAACAGTTCTATTAACTCTGGTCTCATCTTTAAGTATGTCTGCTCATTACTGGTTTTGCACAGCCTAATTTAAACCGAACTGAGAAAAAAAAAGTGTCATGTTACTTGCAGGCTCTCATTATTTATGCTGAAGGTATGTCAGTTGTTCTCTGAAGGAAGTATTAATAGACCCCTATTCTTCATATTTTTTGAGATACCCTGACAGTGTTTACAGATTAGTCCTACATCTTACTCAGTTTCAAAACTAATTAATTGTGGTGAATACTAAAGACTGCGGTAAATTCTTCCCCAGATCTATCAGAAGGTTAAAACTAACATTAATAATTTTCAACAGACTGGGGGTGGACAAGTCTTCTCAAAAAAACAAACAACCCTCCTCAAAAGGCATACATGATTTATATGTAGGTGAACCTGCTTGCATCTTAAACGACTGTCCTTTAATAAGCTCTGCACTGCCAAGTGGCAGCAGATAGCTTCTGGGTGCTGCTGTCTGCAGCTCCTTTGAGGAGCTGCCATTACACACATATCCACATATCTTTTCTAGTATGTCAGGCTGCTAGGGTAAGTAAGTAAAGTGTTCAGGAGTTGCGTGATAATAGTGTATAGATAGAAACAGATGGGACTCAAGATCTGAACAGATACATTTCTCGACTAAAGAAACTGTATTTCTTCAGGTCATGGGACTGCTCTTACACAAATATGTCACAGCATGACCATCAGCAGTGTCAGTTTGCCTACTAGCCAACAAACAATCAAAAAAAACCGTGTTCGTATCACTGACAGGAAAATTAGATGACATTCCAGAGCTCCTCTTTTCAATCAAATGAAGCATTCCTCATAATTAAACCAACTGTAATATAATTTAGAACAAACAGGCCCTAAGAAGTACTGTAACTGTGAAGAAATGTGTTGCTGAATAGTATTTGTTTGCAAAAGTTTATGATTGGCAGCCTGTTATACTGAAAATGTACAAAATCTGTACAGATCAAAATCTCAAGAGCTGGCTGGCCCAAAAGGCTATGGTCAATCTGAAATAACAGGATTATTTAGTGTTACTATATGTATGCCACTATCCCCAAAATGCCCAGACTAAGTATTGAACATGGATCTATTAATGTTGAAAAGTTTCAGAAGTTCAGGCAAGAAACTGTGAGGGACAGAAAAATGTGCATGACAAGTCCAAATATAGCTGATAATGGAAGTGAAAAACTTATTTACTGTCCGAATATTAAAGAAAAATGGCTTTTCACATATATGTATACTTATATTCCTGGCATTCCATTCAGTTTTTACATCAATAGAGAAAACATTTATATTATAATGTAATTCTAACTCTTGAGTGCTCAAAGAACCTGCAAGAACCAGTGTTCTTCCATATTATAAGGAAGTCCTAGGAAAACCTATATATTCAAAATTCTGTTTACACTTGAAGGACAATGGAAAACAAGAACAGTGTAAAGAAATCTCTAAATAAAACAAATGTAAGTATTCAATGTGTTTTAATCGTACACTCTCCAATAGAAGTCAACTGCATGGCTGTGTTAAGAGAACTCTAAAGTTCAAGGAAGGTTGCGTTGATTTTTAACAAATACTTTGGATAATTATATTATTACACTCATTATTACACTTCACAATATTAAGTTTATACTACTGTGTGTTTCCAAGTGTAGACTAATCATAAGTATTACTGTAACTACCATCAGATATTACCAACCTGAATTAAAAATATTTGAACTATCCCTATCAATTTCACAGAAATACATTAGAGGATTGAACGCTGGAGCAAAACACAACACAGAGGTGTAAAGTATGTGGAAACACTTGTTTCCAGCGTGTGGAAATTGTATAATTTAATATAAAACTCTCAAGCCACATTTGACTCTAAAGAAACTAATTACAAAACTACATCTTTCTCCAACATGAGACTACTAAATTCCATACTGGGATGTAAAAGCACACTAAAATACACTTACTTTCACCTGCTGACTTTTAGACAGTGCTGAGCAAGTCTGCATCTGTTTTCAATTCCTTTTAGCGTAAAAGGTTTTTCTTTCAAAAATGTTAAGCTACAACATTACATAAAAATAAACATGATCTTATTGTATAAGTGTGAAAAAAATGTTCTCTAGAATTTTTAAATGTTACTTTTTCCAAGTAGGCCTAATTTTCAGAACATTATTCATTGATCATTTGGGGTATACTCAAGAGTCATTTGGAAAAAGCTGCGAGTCGCCTACTGTTGAGTCACTCCTCCTTATTTCTAAGTAAGTGCTGAACAGCAGTAAAACCAAAAAGAGGCAGACTTTTTAAAGCTGTTTGAGGTTTTTGTATGTTAATCTGGTTTAATTTTAAAGGTAATTTCAAAAAAACTGAATAATGTGAAAATGTCAGCCTAAATACTAGCCCAGGGGGTATTTTTTTTTAAATAATTAAGATGCTAAAGTAAATAAGTGTTGGTGAACCACCAATCTTCCATTTGCCATCACTCAACTGAACAGAAAAAACACTCTAATATAAGTTTAGAAGTGCTTTGTGTTTACATGTTCAGTTAGATTTATTGTCCTGGTTTCCCAGGCACAGACCCATGAGCCAGCCATGCGGGCAGGCCATGAGTAGCCCCGAGTCAGCTGGGAGATCCAATCAGGTCAGCTGACTCACAGGTGTATCCCATACCACCTAGTCATGCTCATTATAAAAGGAGGGAGCTCACTACAGCTGGAGCTACTCCTCATTTGTGGCCTTCTGTTCCTGATGCTGACCTCAAGAACTTCGCTGAGTAGAACTTTGCACACTTTATGTTGGTAATTGTATCAGTTTTGTTATTTTGTTAAATCTGTTTCTACTTCAGCTCAAGGGGCTTCTCCCTTTTTTCCCTGATTTTCCTTCTCACCTGGGAGACAGAATTGGGTGGTAGAACAACTGCTATGCTTTAGCTCCAGGTACCGGCTAAATGTAGATACATAAAAAAGAATTTATTTTTCTGTCTTTCCAGACACTTTATTTTTATCTGTATGTTCAAGTATGCAGAAGTATATGTTTGTGGCACAGCCAGGTTCCTATTCTGTATCTATGTTTACATGCAAATCTGAATATAAGATGTTGCTAGATCTAGTAATAAGTAAGCTTAGTTTATTACAATCCCTAAACAGCTCTAAAAGATATGTAAGTGAAGATGAATGTAAGTATTTGCATGCCTGTTTGTGATATTCCAACAAGAGGGGGAAATACCCAAGGAAAATTAAGAAGGTTGAATGCTATCTTCTATAAAGGAAATGAAAACATTTGTTGTCTGTGGTCTAGTTTTCTGATATACAGCTATCAAATTCACTACTAGTGCCATATAGCTGGGTCTGTTTGGTTTTGTTCTTTGCATAAGCACATTAGGTGCAGTGAGATCTCCTTCTTGATTTTGATCTATATGAATGGCATAATGTGCCAATGAAAATTATTTAAAAACAAGTAGAGAGTAATCAGTCCTTTTTTGCTGGAATCAACTTAATTGCCTTTTCTTTTAATACTTTTGTAAGATCAGTGTTTTCCTGTACACCACTGCACACATCTCTGTTACTGTTTTGCATGTAGTCATTTATAGCTGTTAATTAAAATGCTGTTTTCCTGATTATTTTTTTGCAGACATTACAGCTTTGTTTCAGCATTATGACATTTAGTGTACTGTCTGATTTATCTTTCCCTGCTTTGGCTTAGTTAAATTAGATAATATAACACATTTAATGCTGTAGTAGACATCTATTTAATAGAGGAAAGGAAGGGAGGAATCACAGTTCTCTAGAGATATTGGAATTGAGGTATTTTTCAGGGGGGTTTAGGGATTTTTAAAAATCTTTTTTGCACTGAAACTTCGGACCTTTCCATGTCACTACTCTACTCATAAACTTACTTTACTGCATCTGTCTGATACTTCCAGATTAATTTTTCCTCTAAAAACAAGGGATTAAGACTTCTTGTTAAGCTCAGTACTGGACTAACCATATTTTCTGTTTTTCTTGTTTTTTCTGTTATGCTGAAGAACACTTCAGGCTGTCTGAAACTAACAGTATGGGTTTGTGATTGGAGTGTCTAAAGACACAAAATACAAACTGTTCCTATGTCTTATTATTTTCTCATATTAAGAGAGCAGATTTTTAGATTGGATGTTCCTTTCCCATTTGAAACTGTCCATGTATCTTAAAATGTACTGAAACCTTGTTTTACATATTAAAGATACTAAGGAGTTCACAACTGTGTTTCTCACTTTTTATCTAGAAAGTGTAAATAATGAACAAGAAGAATCTCATATGTTTTTTGAGTTTGCCATGGACTCTAGACTCCAGCCCATTAACAGGGCTAGCTTAACCTCTCTTTATATTCAAATGAGAGAGGAGAGACCTTCTGAAATTTAATCGGTGCATAGCACATCTAAGGCAAGGGCCCTGGCAGCCTAATCCCATGGGAAAGGGACAGGCTGCAAAGTCTGCCGGTACGTTCAGTGTACTGTCAATATCAAAGGGCATGTATGACAATATGGCTTTACTATGTACAATACCAGAAGAAAATACAGTGAATCAGGGAAAAATAATCTCTAAATGATATAACAGCTTGCATATTGGGATAGTTTGAAATTTGGGAAGGTGGGGAAACAATTATACTTTGAGACTAAGAAGTGAAGTAATCAACAAGGGGTTTTGTCAGTGAGTTTACTTAAAACCTCTTTACTTTCCAAAATAACCTAAAGCACAAACAACTGAAAAAACCAGGACCAGCAAAAATTATGAATCCCAGAATCAGAGCAAACAAAAAAGATAGGTTACTAACAGATTGCTAGTTATATTGTAACAATGTGCATCAAATTATGTTCTATTCACAACTTATTTTCTGAGTTGCAGCTCTGATTAGGAAGTCTCAGGACATTAAAATGCTCAACGATCTACACAGAAATTTAGTGTTCAGTTTACCAGAAAGCAGCAGGATAAAAACAAGACATTTGTCTACACGGCTCTGATATGCATGAGATGTGAGTAGAATATGTACTACTGTTACTTGCGTATAGGCAGATTTAATGTAAAAGCAGTGGTGAACAAAGTTTGCTGTAGTAAGCCACTGATAAAAAAATTGTTGGAAAATGAATGTCAGTTGGCTGAAAACTGTCCTTCCATCTGTTCTTAAGAGAGTACTAAGTTTAGCATTTACATTGACAAAAATAATCATGAGTAATAAAAATAAACTGGTTAAAGGTTGATAAAACTGAAAGGCATAAAAAAAATGAAGAGCAATGTAAGTACTAGATGTGAACAGTCAATTCAGTTTCAAAGAAAAAAAGTGGTTACTGTGTGTGTAAGTGACTGGAACCTTTGCAATAGTAACTTTGGAGTTCCACACCAGATATTGTGAGTAGCATTCAGCTAGAGATAAAGACAGCTAAATCTGTGCCTTAATGTTTAGGCAGGTAAGTGTCTATGGACATATTAGATGTAGATCCCCAGTGTAGCCAACTCTACAAGGAGCTACAGAATTATAGAATCAGTATATGTGAGGTTAGAAGAACTTGTGGACACCATCTAGTCCAACACCCTTCTTGGAGCATGGTCAGCTAGAGCAGGTTATTCAGGGTTGTGTCCAGTCAGGTTTTGAATACCTCCAAGGATGGAGACTCTGCAGTCCCTCTTGGCCACCTCAAGATAAATAAGCTTGTTTGTTTGAAATTAATTACCTTTATTACAATTTGTGCTCTTTGTCCCTTATCCTTTCACTGGGCACCACTGAGAAAGGTATACCCTCTTCACTCCCCTCCTGCCCCTATCACATATTTGTGAAGAGTGATCAGTTCACCCTGAGCCTTCTCTTCTTCAGACTGAACAATCCCAGCTGTCTCAGTATCTCCTTGCATGATAGATGTTCCATTACTTTAATCATCTTTGTGGCCCTTCACTGGACTTGCTCCAATATGTCACTGTCCCTCTTGTACTGCAGAGTCCAGGACTGCACCCAGGACTCCAGATGTGTCTCACCAGGGCTGAGCAGAGGGGGAATGATTACATCCCTTGACCTGCTGCCAAAATTCCTCTGAATGCAGCCCAGGAAATGACTGACACTTCCATGCAGGAAAGTTTCCCCAGGACTCAAAGGTATTTTTCTTCAAATCTGCTTCCTAACCAGTCATTCCCAGCATGTGCTGCTTCATGATGTTATTACGCCCCAAGTACAGCACTTTGCACTTCTCTTTGCTGAACTTTGAGATTCCCATGAACCTATTTTTGCAGCCTGTGGAGGTCCTTCTGAATGGCAACTGTCGTGGTTTCCCAGGAGCAGACCCATGCCCAGCCATGGCAGGCAGGCCATGAGTAACCCTGAGTCAGCTGGGAGTTTCAGCCAGGGCAGCTACCCCAAGCTGACTCACAGGTGTATCCCATAGCACTGATATCAAGCTCATTATAAAAGGTGGGGTGTTACTGAGGGTAGGGAGTTCCTTTTCTTGGGGCTCCTCCCTTTGCTGCTCCCAAGGACTAGGCTGAGTATAAGCTTGTTGTACACTTTTTAAAATGTTTTTATATAACTTTATCAGGCTCAAAGGAGAAACCAGAGCTGAGTATTCTACAATAAGTTCTTTTTACTACCCAGTTCTGTGTAGCAATACTGTCACTTATGAAAAATTACTAATCATATTTTTGCCTTAAAAAGGTCTTATCTGTCAAATATTTCTGATGCAGCATTTCCCTTATGTATCATAATATTAGGTATCAAAAATAATCACATTATCCAAAGCTTCTAGCATATTTTGAAAAATATCTGATAAGTTATCATGCAGAAAGATCTGAATTGCAAGTTATGCACTCTAAAGTCCCAATAATTTCTTTCTCTTCCAAGTCTTTTGTGTTAGTATTTGAAAAAAAGATATTTTTTTCTAGTTTAAATATAAGTGCTAACTTCGTTGTCTACTTTACCTCATTCTGATAATCTAGTAGGAAGCAAAGAAGAGCAAAGAAATCTGTATTGTTGCACCACTCCTTTCCAGTTTTCAAGTTGCTCATGAAAAATCTGTATTTCTTGGTTTATGTGTGCCTGGGGAGCTATATTAGCATATAAAAATCCCACAATTTCAACTATATATGATTACACTGAACATAAATAATTTTGAGGAAAGGTTTCAGGCATCCTGTACTGATAATACCAAGTGATGAAGGATAATTAAAACTGAAAAAGTGTACGAAGTAGGTAGATATTTGCTCAAGAGGAGAGTTTTTAGGTTCAAGGCTAAAATAAGGTATGAATGATGTTTACTTGTACGAGGGCAAAGGAATACATAATTTAACCTTAGAAGGTCTATTTGAAATAGACTCTTACTCTATGAAATGTATTCAGGTTTCCTGGAGGCAGTTCATGTGCTAGGCATACCCATAACATGAGTTTTCACTGATGCAACAACTTGGTAGGACAGTTTAGATGAGTTAAAGCAATTACAGGAGACATGCAGTAGGGTATAGAAGAATGAAGGGACCAAGGAAGAAGGATGAGGAAGCACCAATGCCTTTGCCTTGGCCCCTGGAAGGTTTATCTATTACACTGCATTTGAACTTCGATGTCTAATCTTCAACAGTATTGCCATCATGAACTGCATTTCAAATAAATGTAACATTTATGTTTGTTAAATTAAAATGGTGTATTTAAATGCCTTCAGAAAAAGTAGAGTAAGAATGCCTTGAGGAGGCAAATTGTGCTCATTCAACATTAGCATTTCCTTCATCTCAGGATAATTTGGTTTCAGGACTGAAATAAATTATTTGTTGTAAAGACATTGAAGTAATTGATCTCTATTTGCTTATGGTTTACCTTTATTCTTAGATAATAACTTACACTAGTTTCCAGTTTCTAGCTATTTTCTATGTTAACAGCCCTCACCTCAAGGGAAGCAATGTGCAGGAGAGAATATTTTTAAGTTAAATGTTACTTACCTGGTATTTCTTTCATACATTTTTTGCTTGCCCACTGCAGACCACCAAAGTTGGTCATCCACAAAAGTAGACATATGAGGAGACATATATCTGCAACAACTAAATCTTTTACAAGGTTCTTGTACTTAAGTTCAGCCTTTATCCTCATTCAGAAAACTTTAATGGGCTAGCAAAAGACCAAAGTTAAAAATGAATGTTTACAAACATGTGTTTTAACTATTAAACAACCTAATTTTTATTGAACATGAGGAATTGAATATGAGGAATTTATTGAACATTAGGAATCTGGAGCTGTATTGAGTGTCCTATCTCTGCTGTTCTTACCTCTATGGAATTGAGATCCTCAGGTGAAGTTGTGTAATTATTTTTGCTCCAACACACCCTTCCTGCCCAAGAAAGTTCTCATGGTATCATGATGTCAGGTTTCTAGGGTCAACAGCAGACATTTTTTTCACATGTGTTAACTTGAAATTTTTAAGAAAGTTTAATTCAAATACAAAAAAGTCTTATGACAGTAGCTGAACACAAACGTTCTGAGTCAGGGTTACAGAATACAGTCAAGGTAACAATACAACATGATGCTTTCTTACCCTTGCAGATATTAATACTTAGGATGTTGTCTGATAACATAGACAGTAAAAATTCCATAATTACTGAAACTACTTACTAGCTCCAGTTCTCATATGGCTTTCTCCACTATAATTCATCTTGTAGGAAAAAAACCACATTTGGATTACACTTCCAAGACATGCAAAAAAATATCAGGAATGTAATTCTTCTCATCTAGACTCCTACCATGTAGAGATCTCAATGTCAGAAAATAATAAACAACTTTCATAGACAATGGAAATAGATATATCTAGAACATGAATCATCTCAACCTAATTTAACTGTCTAAAATAAGTCAAATGTATCACAACAGAAAAGTTTCTATGAATACCTGTTGTACTGCAACTGTTGAAAGAGTTTAGACAATTAGCTCTGATGCAAATTTTTGCACTGCTGATACAAATGTCAATAAGCCAGACCAGGTGAGCTCCTTGAAGTCATCTCAATATTTCTGGAAATAGTTGAAAACAACACTAATGTGTCCTGTTGGGATACTGTGAAAAGAGCCAGACTGGAAAGATCAAGAAGGATTCTCTATATTTTTCCAATTAATAGTTTAATAATGAACACTTAGGCCACAAGAAAAAAAAAAAAAGACAAAATTGCAGGACTGTTGCTTCTCAGATGAATGCTCTCACCGGCACTCAGAAGAGTCAGAATTCCCTTTCTGGAGCAGCCCATAGGCTGGTGTGTAGAGCATTTTTCTGGGAAAAGGGCAGTGTGAAGCTCTTCAGATTGCAATTTTGAGCTGAGAATTTTAAATGCAACTGAAGTTTTCTAATTGACTTAGCCCAGAGGATACTGTGCTCTGCTGACAAGGCAAACTGAGTGTTTTGAGAAAAGCAACAGACACCCTCGTCTGTCTGGAATATAGTAGGCAGATGGCAGGTCACTCTGCATCAGATAAAAGCCAGACAGAAGCCAGAGTTTATTAGTTCGGACTAAGTGATAAACTGTTTTCTGCTGGCTTGGAGGGTGTATAGAGACAGCAATATGTGTACTCCTTGGTGTTCCAGTATAACTGCCAAACAAAAAATTTACTTGCTTAGAGTCAAGACTATGTGCTTGTGTTCACACAGGAGTAAAACTAATCCATAATTGTGCCAGAGATTACACAATTTCTCTCTTTTTAAGAACTGTTAAGCACTGTCATCTTGAAATTTCCTATATCCCACAGCCACTGATATAAGAAAAATCTGGCCATGCCATGTGTGCCTCATATCAAAGCATGAGAAAAGCTTTATGGTTAACTCTTCACTTACCCATGTCTGAGCTGGTCACTAGTTACAGAAATTAAGCTTCTAGAATTGAAAAATACACTAATAGATATTTGCTTTGCAAGAGATATTCTGTGTGCTCTCAACAGGGGAGGGGGGAAAAAAGCAAAGAGGGGGAAAAAAAGATGAAGTTGATTGTGAGAATTATCATAAAGCAAAAATTCTTCATTGTTTCCATGGCTTTAGTAAGATATGCCTGCATTAGGGATTACACCTGTCTCTGTGCTAGCACATCTTGTTTCTGCTGCTGGCAGACCTGTTCTAACAAGGTGTTCAGCAATGGTTACTTCCCAGCACCAGTATTGGTGGCAGGCAGAGTATGAGCAAGTTAATCGTGTGCTGAAAACATGCTTCAAGGACTGAGAAAAGTTTCTGGTTATCTATGATGATTTCTACAGGATAGATGTTATTGACTAGGTCACTTTTCCAGGATGTTTCTCCATCCCAGCTCGCAGGATACAGATGCTACTGCATTTCCATTAGTAAATGCAACTTGTGTGCTTCCTGATCCTTTAAAGATTATCAGAAGTTAAGAGACTGCAGCGGAATTGTTGACACAAGAAACTACCAATTCAATACCTGAAATTTTCTGTAATTGTAATCATAAATGAGGGTGATGGCATCAAAGGAAATAACATTATAATTAAAATGTTCTTGTAACCTAGACCCACAAAATCTGATTTAATAATTCTCTAGATATAACAGAGATAAGTTCATAACAAGGAACAAATGAGAATTAAAAGAATTTGAAATGACACTGTAGCCCTACTCTAGCAGAAGAGTCAGAGTTTTCATACAGCACTATGGATGTTTTAAAAATGTTATTTCACAATAAAAATAGCAGATGTCTAGGAGGAGAAAAAAAAAAAAAAAAAAAAAAGGCAAAGGAAATAATGACATCCTCCTTTCATAATTTTTTTCCAGTTTTCCCTTCCTTTCCAGAAATCCATGATTTCCTGAGTGGAGATTGCTCTGGACCAAAATTTCTAGCAGCCACTGGTGAACCTGTCTTCTCTGTACTCATCAATTACTTTTTGATTGTATTTGTTTGGCTTCTATCAGTTCAAGACAATGAACTTCAACATGAAGATATAGTATATTTGGGGTTTTTGTAGTTTCTTCATTTTAAAGCTGCTTCCTGATGATTTTATTATGTATTCTCTAGTTCTTTAAGCATTTATTGTGAAATACAATAAAGAAACATTTTCAATTACTCTTCTCCATTCCCTTATTTTATATATACCAATCTGTTGGTTTTTTACATGTGCAATGAACCATATGGTATCATGTTGTGTGGATACTATTCTGTATACTTGGTAATTTTGTTGCCTTTCCTTGCATCTTTCCAAGTTTTATATTTTTTTAAGTTGTATTTACCTGAACTCCATCCATTATGGTTTTATAATTATAATAAATAGTTTTAATATCTTGTAGCTAAATGTCTTCTGTATTATTGGTTGCTTCTTTCATAAGAATACGTATACTATATGTTTTATTTTGTTTCTCTTTGTTTGCTTGCTTGTTTTTTCACCACTAGCATTTTTAGGGAATGATACCCTGATAAGAGTTCACTGGACACTGACTGGACTATGTGCTTTACTCTGTACTTTTGCGCTTTGGATTCCAGAACTTTCACTTCATTCTTTTAATCTACCTCTACTATAATATAATCACAGAACATCCTGAGTTGGACAGGACCCACACAGATCATTGAGTTCAACTCCTAACTCCACACAGGTCAACCTAAAAGCTAAACCGTGTATCTAAATGTTCAAATGATTCTTGAACACTAACAGGCTTGGGAGCTTGACTGCTTCTCTGGGGAGCTTGTTCCAGTGTTTGAACAACCTCTCAGTGAAGAACTTTTTCATTGTCCAATCTGAACTTCTGATGCAGCTTTAAGTCAGCCTCTTGCATCCTATCATCAGAGAGATCAGCACCTCCCTCTTTCCTTCCCTCATGAGGAAGTTGTAGACAACAAGGCTACCCATCAGTCTCTTCTCTAAGCTTAACAAACCTTGTCTCCTCAGTCGCTCCTCCTATGTCATGCTCTCTAGTCCCTTCACTATCTTTTTTGCCTTCCTTTTAGGCACATTCTAATGTTTTTGTATCCTTCTTATATTGTGGAGCCCAAAACTGCACACAATACTCAAGGTGAGGCTGCACTGATGTCTAAAATATTTTGTGTATGAACTCACAATCAACTTGATTTCTATTGGCTCAATATATTTTGTCAGCCTAAAGACTGTAATGTCACGATTACTGAACTGTACTAGAATATATTAAGAATTTAAACTGTACCTGATTAAAAAGATTATCAGCTGTCAGGTTTCAAGAGGACTTTCTTAACTAGTCATGAAATTAACACAGACAACAAGCAAAACCAAACGCTTTCTCTGTCAAAGATAAAATTATTTATATGCCGCTCTTTTCTATATCAAACAACCAAACTTCTAACTTCCAAGATGGCTTGGTTTGAAAGACAGGTGTCTGCTAAGGAAGGCAGGAGCCCCCCTTGGAATGGAAAAATACAACCCCCTTCCCTCCGAATTATTATAAAATTGAAATTAAGGGGCTTTCAGGCAAAGATATGAGGAAGTGGGAATAACAGGTTTTACTAATATATATAACAAACCAATAATACAGAGAAACCGGTTCAAAACCTGACAGAGTCAGGGATACAACCTGGCACCCTGCCGGGCAGGGTGCTGGTACCAGTCCGATGTAGTGGCAGCTGCAGTTCTCTTTGAAATGGTCCTGTTGAAGCGGTGATCTTGTAGAAAAAGAAAACTGGTCGTCCTTCGAAAATCCGGTGGCGGTGCAGTCCTTGTCCTCTGGGATCCCAGCGGGTAAGGCTGCTCGTGCTGTTCCAAACCCCAGATTTTATCCCCGGTGGGAATGCTTGGCTCCCTCCCCCTGGCCGGAGCATCTCACAATGGGATGGTGAGTCACGGGGCAAGGCACTGATGGGCGCATTAACAGAAGAATAGCCCAGGTGCAGGTTATCTATGGGTCATGGGCAAGGCATTGTTGGGCCTATTAACAGAAGCTAGTCCCGAGGGGGGAGGCAAGGAACATCGGCACACCTGGTTTCAACAGCTCATGGTAATAGAATACATTGTAACCCAGGACACAAGAATTTAAAGCTTTTTAATCAAATAATTTTAATAAATTTCTACAACTTGTATGTACAAGCTATGTCTTTCATAAATAAAAGAAAATTGTCTTAAAGAGTCTTTGTAGGCATGCTTGTGGAAATTGACAGATTTTACATCATATTCTATTTGTCACTGTACAGTGATTTACAGCAAAGCTACATCATTCAGATCCATGACACAACACTACCAGTGGAGATAATGACCCAGAGGTATACTGAAGGGTTCAGCAAGAAATACATGGTGAAAGAATAACAGTTGTGAAATTTTTTCACACTGTAAAGTCTAGATTATATCTGGGACTCTGTGAAATAAAATGCTTCAGCCAGATCATTTTTTTCCTGCATATTCAGCTCCATCATGTTCAAATACTTCCTTTAAAACTAGTTTAGTTGTGCTTCTTCATATCTGCCTCATTTTCAAGTACTGTATCTCATACTTACCTAGACCAATTTTATTTTTCTCAGATATTTTTTTTCTAGTTAGCTCTTGTTATTTTTATACCTTTTGACAAATTTCATATCCAGCTCCTACTTTGGCTCTCTTCGCTTACCTGCATCACGCTGGTTTGCTTTTTCTTCTTCTCCTCCCCTGCTGGGTTATTCCTCTTTACTCAGACTTAATGTGCTCTTTCAAACTTCTCTAGCTACCAGTTTCAATTTTCCCTCTTTTCTCTGTCCTAGATCTTGCACATGTATCATTCCACTTTGACACATAGAATTTCTTAATGGGTTTTGTTCTTATTCCATTGTACAGTTGTAGTTTCCCATCTTTGGCAGCTTCAGTCTTCCTACAGATCCTGACATTCTACTTACATGGAGGTAAGCATACTGTGGAAACTTCCCTGAATGTCATCCCTTCCTCTTCTCATTGCTATCTTACTTCCCCTTGCTCCAAATTCAGATGCTCTAAATTAATTCCGGACCAATTCTGTCTTACTATTTTTCTGACAAAATGAGAAAACGAACTGGTATTTGAAGTAATCCTTCTTTAGTGCTGCATAACTTCAAATAATATTCAGAGATCTGTGCTAATGATTTATTTTTAATGGTACCCCTGTACTGCCTACAGGTAGTTTTCATACTCCATAGAGAACAGATGAATATCTTATTCTTCAAGACACTGCGTCTGTTTTTTCTTCATTTATTTCAAAATGCTGAGGTAAAATATAGTGTGAAAGAAAATGCATTTCAGCTGAAGATACTTCTGAGTATTCCTAAGTGCCTGTGTATTTTATACTACAACTTGCGTGTTTATATACTTCATCTGCAATGTGAAGAAAAGATAATGTGCCTTTAGAAAAACAGGAAGATATGAAATGGCTGGGCAGAATACCATGTAGACTCAAATTGAATGGTTATAGTTTCATATATTTTCAATAACATTTTTGTATGGGTGAATGGTTTCTGCATCCTTTCTCTATGCAAATTATTCATTTATTTCCAGTCATTGGTCCAGCACAAAAGTGTGTAGGAAACCGAATTATTTTTTCTCCATTTGGTGTTAATATCTATCTTGAATGTCCTATGAAAACTTGTACATCATTAAAAACTCAAGTGAAAAGGTCCTTTTAAGAGTAAAAGCTTGAGTCACAGAAGACTATTTTAGAACTTTTTTTTTTCATTATTTTACAGAAAAAAATAACAAATACAGCTTTTTTTTTGCTAGTTTACTGCTTCAAAGGCAATAAGATATTTTGTTCTCTGGTACTTCAGTGGAAGTTCATTGGAAGAAAGGGTGTACTGATCAAGACAAGAGAATGTGTTCTGTGAAGCTACCAGGAAATTCATAGATATTTCTATCTGGATGGCAATGAAGTTGCCAAGAATTAAAAAAAAAAAGAGAGAATAGCACAAAAAATATTTGCTACTTTAGATAGTGGAGTATTTTTCTTTTCTTTCTCTAGATTGTAAGCTTCTCAGATCAGGGTGTCAGTATGTTGAGAGCAGTAGCTTTTTTTATGAGTACCTTAAAAAATATTTATGCACTGGAGCATAACCAGTATTTTTATTTTATTCAGAACTGTGATCTTCAGATGCTACATACTCAAATTGATGAAAAATTGACTGTAGATGATAGCCATTGGGCTTAATAATTTCTCTTTACATCCTTTATTCTAGAAACAACTCTAGGTACACATATTTTAAGAACTTATCTTTCTGCGTTTCTTATTCATTAGTTTGTCCAGAAGTCAAGTCCTTTCTCTTATTCTTTGTCTCCTCACTTGATTACAAATTTTCAGTTTTTACAACATTTAGGTACACACTGAGCTCTGGGAAACTGGTGTTGACAAACACATTGATTCCCTGTTATGCTGGAGGAGACACATTATTAAATTCCTCTCTGTAACTGAAGAAAAGTAATGTCACAACACATACTTCATTCATGAACTAGATTCTTAAAAATAAAAGTGTTTATGTTTTAAGAAATCTTGATATAGTTTCTGGATTTAGCACTACATCGGCTCAGATGCCAAGGAAGTAACAAAAGGCCTTTTAACACACATACAAATCCCACTTTGAATTAATTTTAGCTGCCTAATGTGGCTTGAGAGAATTTTTTCTAGGCTGATGACTTTTCTATCATGGAAGTGCTAAAAATAGGAAAAGATTGCAAAAGCAGTGCACACAGCTCAGAAACTGTGTTTTTTTCTGGCAGATCTGAAGAGAGTGATGTATTTTGACCCACAAATCATTGCAATAATTTACTCAAATGTGCATCTCAATTTACATCTGCCACTCATCATGGATAATGAGCCTATGATAATCTCATATAACTTCCTAGAAAACAAGTTTGTAAAATTCAAACAAATCAAAAGCAGTAGACTGACAGACCCTTAATCATAGTGTACAAAAAGCTCACTCATTAGAAATTAAAGATTAACCTATATTTAATCCACTGATGGGATCATGCCTTCTGCTGGAACAAAGGACATTGTTTAATGTTTAATCACTGCTGTTAAGACTATCTATTAGAAAAGGCAAAACTACTGATGTTGGCAAAGGCAGACAAACTCAAAAAATAATCCTAGTGTCTGCTATGTACTTACTCACATCTTATTTTCTTATCACAACAGCCTTCATAAGGCTCAAAAAAGAATTTAGGATTCATTTAGTGTAGCCCAAGTTTGAGCATATTCATATGAAAAGTATACCTTTCACTCATCATTATCATGCAGTTTCCCTAACCAGAGTGCAGAATTCCTTCTAATCCTAAGGAAGATGGTTTTTATAGCATTGATTGAGAATCCTTTTGCTGTCCCAAGATGGAAATATGATTTTAAGACCATGTTACTAACTTACTTTCATGTTTCCTGAGCCCAAGACAGATTATGTTTTTCAAACTGTAGCATGAGAGAGTTTTATGGTTTTTAGAAGAACTTAGCTGAAATGTAACAGTTATTCTGGTAGTAAGGATAGACTACTGACAGTAGAATTTACTATTAGAAAAAACTTGAAAGGTTGCCAGCACCAGAACTTTATATTATTCATGGCAGACTTTCTCCACTTTGCTTTCTTTAATGATCATGGTAGACTGCGTAGGTGTTAAAAACCTTTTTGTTTCACTGAATGTTAATGTCAGATCAGAATGCAGCCCACTGTTCAAAGTTAAATATTTTACTCAACAGGAAAATGAAGAAAAAACAATGAAAAATCATTTTGTCATAGGACTGATAATCTTGCAAAAAAATATGTACCATTATTAAAAATAACTTACAGTTACTTTAATGTCTTCAACTGTGACATCTTATTATAATGTAGCTTTTTCCATATGAATTAGTCATTTAAAAAAAGAGGTCATTGTAAAAAAACATATCACAAGGAAGAGACTGGTTTCCTGTTTCTCCCCTTTAAGAATACAGTACAGTACACTTAGTATCTCTACTAAACAAATGGTATGGAAAAGGAATTACTCTGTCTTTTCTTTATAAACAGAATATTTGATGAGGCTTGGAAATTGCTTCCTACAGATATATTGTTCCAGAGTTATTTAGCATGACAGTAGCAATAAGCTATCTTAGTCATTTAGAGAATAGTGTATGAAAATCTTGTTGGAAGTGCTAAATGCAAATTCCTTTCAAGATACATATAGTTGAGAACACATCAAGTTTGTTCTTGAATAATTGCAAATGAGTATCTAACAACAAAATCTAGTTTATGACTATGTTATTTACAGATATTGCTAGAATATCTCCCTCCTCCAGATTTTTTCAGTTGTTCACTCTGTGTTACTCCGCCCTATTCTCTGCTCAAGTAATTGCTTTCTGTCCATATCTGCTGGTTTCTAATTCAGCCTTATCTTCTCAGAACTCAGATGTCCTCATCTTGTTGTTGTGCTGGCAATATAATCATTTGGCTTTCTGATTTAGCCCTCACCAAGATCAATCCTTTAACTTCTATTCTGGGCATACTTCTCCTGTTCAACTGTTTTCATGGTAACTGTGTAGCTTACATTCATTTTCCTCTCCTTCTGTTTTCTTTCCTTAGAACATTACTGTTCTTCGTAATGATGAAATTTGTCCTTCCTGATCTCTACTCCTTCGCTTTTCGTCTTCTAACTTTCTAATGTCTTTGTTTTCCTTGACATCTACTGATGCTTAACGTAGCTTAACTGAGCTAACACAACAATTTTTTCTTTTCAGTTCTTCTGTACCTTCCTTTTTTATTTTGAACCACAAACTCCTTGCTCATTTACTGTAAGAACATAGGTTTTGAATCCATAATATCCTTTGTGTGTTTTCAGTTAGAAACAATAACAGCAAGTACCTATTGTTTCAGGAAATATAGGTCAAATACTGTTCATAGTTTGCAGTGTGTAGCCATCTTTCAATCCTGACTAGTCTGATGTCATATCAAACTATTCAACCTGAAACCTCATTTTCTTGATCCACGCACATTGTTCATAATACATGGATGAAGTTTTCAGCATTATTCTTCTCAGTCCCTTAATCCACACATTCGAGTCTTGATAGTGATCATTCACAGCAGTTTATCTCTATGTAATTAAAACTCTGTCTTCCTTACTAAAAATCCAGAATGATTTTTTTTTTTTCTGTGAGATTATTCCACCCATCTCATCTAATAATCCATGAAAAGAAAAACCCAAACATTAGTCACAGCAATACTCCTATTCCTTTTTTCTCTAACAATTTCCCTTAAACACCTAATCTCTGCATAAAATCTCAGCTATTTTTCCTTAGTTTATACATCTTTTATCAGTCTTTCATTTTTTACGTCTACTAGTAGAGTTTACAAGATTATCTGCAGTTCTCATTCTCTTACTATGAGATAGCAAGATCTATTTCTTGAACACTTCTGTGCTCAGTTGTCTGCTTCATCCACTAAAGTTCTGATATACTAACCTTTCAGTCACACAACACTGTCTTCTAGAAATTTTAGGAAGAATCTCTCTCCACTGTCTCTCAAGGATGCTCTCCATTATAGTACCTTTAGAAAAACTAACATGCAGTTATGAATAAATAAGTAGTCAATTGGGAGAATTATTTATAATTAATAATTTGTGATCATGTGTAAATGTCACGTTTCAGCTAGACAGCTCAAGTAATAACATATTTATGTTCCACACATGTCATCCTTTTGTTGTTCATTATAGGTATTGACTTAAAACAAGAGAATTGGTTATCCTCTGAAGTGATTGGACAATATGGATGTAATCTGTAGTTTCAAGGCAGTATTAAGGTGCTCAGATCATTTTCATCATAATATTATAGTCCTTTTCCGATTTTTCATTGGAGTAAAAGAAATTCAATTTTTTTAAAAGGCATCCAAACCAGAGCTCTAATCCAAACCAAACCAGAAAAGCTGAAACAAGCCATGACAGGCTTCTTTCATGTATTCCCATGTAATTTAAACTTTGACTACCCATAACAGCTCAGCAGTGTTTATTTTTCACTGGGCAATTCAGATCAGAGAATTCAACCAGCTCTAGTACAGTTGTGCATTTTCTACAAATACCCCAAAAAACAGCAGAGGTTTGTGCTATGCAATTAAAAGTTAAAACTGATACTACATAGTTCAACATTTTCTAGAAATAAGATAGAAAATATGCAAGCACTATAGAAAGTAAAATATAATTAATTATATAATTTTATAGTATTATTTTACCTTTGTCTTCATATCTGATTTTAAGTGATGGCTCTTAGCAAAACATAGTGTTACTATTTTTATTTCATGGGTTTGCATCAACTGTGGCTATCTGTAGAAACATGCTGATATAAAATACAAGTCCGATTATGTATAGACATTATTGAAATTTTAATCTATCCTACTAAAAGAAAAGTATTGTTTTCTTCACAGTAGACTAACAAGTTTTCTTGCAAGTACTAATACTGGAACATATCCAGTATCAATATCTGTGATAGAGCCAGGAGTCTCACTAAGAAGATCGAACAATCAGTGAAAAGGAACAGGAGATAAAGTTCTTGTTAATACTTTAAAAGCTCGGGTAGAAATAAATGCATCCTCCAAAGGGGATGGCTCTACAGATGTTGATACTAGCAAAATTTTGCTTTCTCAACCATAAATTATTATTGAATAATAGTAAGTTACCCATTAAAGAAGGAGAGAATATTTGTATGTACTGACATGATAAATTTGAGTGAAGAGCTTTAAGCAAGGATCAGGAGTACAGAGTAACAAAGCCTGAAAGGTGAACAGATGCAAAATTATTTGAAAATGTTCTATTATATAGAAGGAGCAAAGTCTCAACCTACAACAAAGAACAGTAAAAGGAAGATGTACATTCATAAAATGTTCAAATTGCCATGATCCAATGAGTTTCATACAAAACTACTTAATCAGTGGTCAGTGAAATCTGAGAGGTACTATTGACTATGTTTGAGAGCTCACACATGGCAGATAAACCAGGATTTTGGATGATTTGAGGACAATAAATTCAATGTTTTTACTTCGACGAGGAGGAAAAAAGGAAGCAGAGGTAGGAATAGACCAGTAACATGGATTTGACAGCAATACATTTAACACCCTTCAATTGAAGAACTGAACAGCTGAAGTTGGAGAAATGAACTAAAAATATGGTGAAATCTAACGGTGACAAGTATAAAAATCTATACTTAAAATAGACTAATCATCTGCATCCATATGGCATAGACAGTAATAACTGAGCAGAAAAAGATTAGCAGGAAAATGTTCTAGGGGAAAAATCCTGGAAATACTTTCATATAATTTCCCCTGATCAGTACCAGCAAGGTTGCATCTGAACCTCTTTTAGACCCTAGACTTCACAGAAGTGAATCATGTGAAGAGTGTCCAGTGTTTTCAGTGGAGCAGGAAGAGAATGGAATTTTCCCCTGTTGTTATGTGTTAACAAGAATTTGCTTCTTTACATATACTGTCATTGTTATCATTTTGCCTTTAAAGTGACTGCTGTTTGGAGAGTGCAGAACTCCTTACATCTGCTACGGACAAATATAAAAAGCTTTTTGTGACTACATTCTTCCTCCTGTCCTATCTAAGCCTTCTGTTTCTGTAGTATATCTTACTGTTACTGAATCAAGCGGAGTTGCCTCTAGATTCTTTAGTTTAGTATGCCTTACAGTGATATTTATTTTCATGTTATAAAACTACAGACAGATGACTGTGGAAAGCACACAGTGTTTCCACCTTAAAGAGTATCTATTGTGTTAATACTGATTTCTGCTAAAGCTTCCAGGTAGATTTTGGTTTTTTCTCCAGTATTATTTCAAAATTTGTGAAGGTGTTTGATGACTGGCCTGTGTATTGCAATATTAGGCTTGATCTGTAGCTTCTCTCTTTTATGTCTTGTGTATATAATTTTATTTCCTTTGATCCTTCTTTCTTTCTCTTTGCTGATATTTTCTTTGTTCTTTTGCTTCCCGCATCCCTGTGCTTTGCTCTTCACCTCATTTTCATTTAATCCCTGCCTATGCCACCGCCTATATCTTTGTTGTCATAGCTCTCATGTCTCTCTACTGGCTACCTTTTATCTGGCTATCTGATTTTGTTTAGGTTTTAGTCTTTCAAATTCTCTTCATTGCTTGAGCCTCTTTTAATCATCCCTTAGTATAGCTTCTTGTTATAGTCTTGATCTTTCAGAGAGGAGTGACAAAGCTGTCAGGGACCATCGTTTATTACGCTTAAATTTAAAACAAAAATAAGTAGTCACTTTTTGCTGCTGAGATATGTAAAGTATGTGATCAGAATTAAACATATGCAGCACAGAAGTAGAGCCTTACTTCTGCACCTGAGACATTCAGAGATTGCAACGGAGGCTTGTGGTTACTCAGAATCAGCGAGAGGTAAACTTTTTGACCGTGTGTCTGACCGCACTTCTGCTTGCCAGTTAATCTTAGGGGTCTTATGCATATTTGACCTACTTATACATTTCTGATGGGGGATTTAATTTGAGTGCAGGGGTGCTAGCTTAGAAGATCTGGTGAATTATTAATGCCTATTGCCCCATGGAGAAGGTTGGAGAGCTGGAAGGAGAGGAATATAATGAAATTTAACAAAGGCAAGTGCAGGGTCCTGCACCTAGGGAGGAACAACCCTAATGCACCAGGACAAGTTAGGGGTTGAACTGCTGGAAAGCAGCTCTGCGGAGAAGGACCTGGGAGTCCTGGTAGGCAAGAAGTTAACCATGATCCAGCAATGTGCCCCTGTGGCCAAGAAGGCCAATAGTATCCTGGGGTGCATTAAGAAGAGTGTGGCCAGCAGGTCGAGAGAGGTTATCCCTCCCCTCTGCCCTAGTGAGACCATATCTGCAGTACTGTGTCCCGTTCTGAGCTCCCCAGTTCAAGAGAGACAAGGAACTACTGGAGAGAGAATCCAGTGGAGGGCTACAAAGATGATAAGGGGACTGGAGCATCTGTCTTACAAGGAAAGGCTGAGAGATCTGAGTCTGTTTAGCCTGGAGAAAAGAAGACTTAGAGAGGATCTTGTCAATGCTTATAAATATCTAAAGGGTGAGTGTCAAGAGGATGGGGCCAGACTCTTTTCAGCAATGCACAGTGACAGGGCAAGGGGCAATGGGTACAAACTGGAACACAGGAAGTTCCATCTGAACATTAGAAAAAACTTGTTTACTTTGAGGGTGACAGAACACTGGCACAGCTGCCCAGAGAGGCTGTGAGTCTCCTTCTCTGGAGACACTCAAAACCTGCCTGGATGCAATCCTGTGTGACCTGCTTCAGGTCAACCTGTTTTGGCAGGGGGATTGGAATAGATGATCTCCAAAGGATCCTTCCAAGACCCTAACATTCTGTGATTCTGTGAAACATTATCTGACCTTATTTTAGCATTTGATAGATATCATATTGATAGTTTGTCCACTTACACAGCAGGACTTCATTAGCTAAGGAAATAGGAAGAAGCTTACATTGTCACTACCATACTTTGTATATGTGGAAGATACTTCTTCTTCAGTTTTGGAATGAATACTCAAATTTGGAGGCTCATTTTCAGTAGAAGAGTTGTGTGGGTTTTTTGTTTTACCTTGTTTTGCAGAGGTCTTTTTGATTTCATTTGTTTGTTTTCCTTTTGTATTTTTAGAAGAAAATATTTAATTCTAATAAAGGAAAGAGACTGTGCTTTGAGATCAACACATAATGTGTTAGTCCATACACTCATACACCTGATCTCTGTTCCACTCATTTATACAGTGTATTGGGCACAATATCTGGCAAGTGTCTACACATCAGCTGTTTGGCACAGCACAAATCTTGCCTGAAAGCATGATAATAATCATACACTATGCCAATACTTGCCAACCAGTCCTTCAGATCAGTCTCTGCCCTCATTTAATTTATCTAAATAATATAGGTTTTAAAAATCAGGAACTGGTCAGCCTTTGATAGGTGCTTGTTCTCAATTATTTCATGCTTTGCCTAATGCTGCCATTTGCATGAAAGATTTACTTGTGAGCATCTAACAGTTCTCTCTCAGAGATTAAAAAAAAATCTTTCTTAGGAATGCTGCAGAAGTAAAATAGATTAAAAATATCTAGATGTAGATGTAGAAACTCCTGCTGTGGAAATATGTATGTTTTATTAACATATACATATATATACACACTATGAACATATACAAGCTTAGAGTTCAAACAGATATTTGTATTCCAGGTGGACTTCATGTGAGTCTTCCTTACTTTCAGGTTATGCCATATTTTCAAACATCTCAGACATAAACTCATCCCACAGATTACCATGTGCCAGGCTTCAGTTTTTTCTAAAGGGCACAGTTTACCAGCAGAATTCTCTGAACTCCAGAAATGGTATAATGTTGAATAAAGAAAACATTCCCCCTCTTCACTACAGCTGTTAGCTGCACCTAACCTTTCTCTAAAGTCCTCACAGAAAAGCACTCACAGACCATTTTGTCACCTCATGGTTCCATTCTGGGTGATTAAGAAAACAAATAATTTTTTTTAAAATTGAACATACTTTAACTCTTCCTCCCTCTTTATTGTTGCTATCTGAGTAGTTCAAGAACACCTTAAAACTTTTTTCCATTCTTTTTCCAGTGTGCTCCTCCTTGGTTGGAAGAGATCAACTGTCAGTATTTCTGAAGATTAAAAAAAATGTGAAACCTTAAAGATATTCTTCTATTTTTTATTTTATTTTATTTTATTTTAGATTCTGCATACCACAGTCCTGTTGAGAAGCTTTTATGAATTCTAATTAAACCCAACTCTTCACAGTTATCAACAATAACTGCATCTATTCCTGGGGAACTTCCTCCCTTGTTCTCAGCCTTTCTTCACAGGGATCCTGAACCAATCCAGTCTGTTTAATTGCTGTTTCTCTGCACACCTAAGGATAGCACTGCAGGAAAACAGTGGGTGGACAGCTCAGCATTGACTTACAGTTTTAGTGAAGGTGATGGCATGACGGATTAAAGCATTACTGTGTGTGGCACGCTGACAGACTGAAAGAGAGAGATGAGTGTGAGAAAAATCCTCATCTACTTCATTGTATTCTGAAATCTGCCTCATATGAAGAGTGGGTAGGTATATGACCTCCATTCCCTGCTTTTTCTGACAGTTATAAAGTTTGTGGAAATTAAACTTGCTTTGAAAGTATAACCTCTAAACCACAAGCAAGTACAGTTTTTAGGAAACCTGAAACATTAAACATTTAGGTCAAAACTCTAATTGCTTTTTTCACATTAATAAATAATCTAGTGGGGTATAACCTGTCATTCAAATAATAATATATTCTCCTCAACTAAATATTTCAAGGCATCTGGCTTACACCTAATCAAATAAAAAGCTAGGGTTTTTTAGACTTAAACATAAGTTTGCATGTCACTCTATTTTTACTTGTATAAAAACTCTTTCATTTGCATCTACAATGGTTCAGCTGTGCTGTCAGCAACTACATTAAAAAAAAATTTCATAGACACTTCACAGAGTTATTAAAAAGTAAAAGAAGTTGATATTTCAAAAACATACCTAAACACCAAGAGATGGGAAAAAAGTCAAAGGAAGGAAAAAAATATGTGATGAGGATATCTTAATCAAAAAGATCATCCACATGGTTCTGATTTTCTGTCATTGAGTTATCCTAATGAAGCCAGAAACTTCACTATGCTAAGCCGTAATTGTATTAAGACTGAAATTCTCTGCAAGTATGGCAAGGAGACACCAGGCTGTGACTTAATTGGAACTTGGGAAGCAAGGTAACACAAAGATGAGCATTTGGGTTTAAGAGTTCAAAATAAGATCAGAAACATCTCAGTCAGTTTTCAAAACCTGCTGCATGAGACTGTTTTGACTTTCGGCAGATGAGGTAAAAGAGGAAAGAGAACAACCTCTCAGAAGACATCAACAACATTGTCCCTTGGGTTAAATTCACAAGGTCACCCATAGCATCCATTTGGCCAGAAAACGTGGAAAGGCAGGCCTGCGATGGTCAGTAAGAAGTATCCTTCCAGAGCATGGAGGACCCCATCTGCCAAAGTAAACCTAGCTTAACACCTTGCTACTGTGGCACCCAATGGTTTGACATCCTCTGACTTCACTTACAGATGCTTTTTTTCCATCAGTCTGATGTTTATGTAGGTTAATTTTGAGGCCTTCACGTAGGCAGTGGATCTGGCAGGTAGATCACTTAATATAAATTCAAGTGGAGTTGGAGTAACTTATACCTAAACACCCCCTGGGAATTTCAAGAGCATTGAAATCCCCATTATTTTGTGGATGTGGAACTTCCAGCTCAGTCAGCTCATATATTTCATATTTCTTTGCTGATTTCAGTAAGTTGTTCGTTCAGTAGGTGTTCTTAAAAAATTCATGTGCTACAAACTAAAGCTATATTCACAACACATATTCTTTGCAGACAAATTAGTTATTATCTATGTTATCACTGGGATAATTAATTTGTCTGCAAAGATGATGTGCCTTTTTCTACCCATCCTTGCAAAACAGTAATTAGGATAGTTGAGAATTCCATCAATTTTAAAAAGAATAGAGCAGAAATGTAAGATATTTGACAGTAAAAATATATCAGAGATAAAGATAGTAAATCTTGGTAACTTAATCATATTCAAAATTAAAAAACCTTTACAATATATAACACATGGGAAAGAGGATCTAATATTCTCATTAGTGACAGTTAGAAAGGAGAAATTTACTACTTGACAATTTCCTTGAGGGAATTCTTGCATGAGGAAAGCATGTTTAATTGAAGCTGCCAAAACTGATATAGGGAAAAACAACAGTTGTGTTCTTTGAGTTGAAATATATCTAGAGAAAACACTTAAAGGCACAGGCCTAAACTTTACAACAAATATGGCACAGCAGAATGAAATGTTGTACTCCAGAAGTTAGAGAGGAAGCTTGCTCAGAATACCAAGCATGGTAACACAGTGTGCAGCAGAAGATTTTTCATTTCTCACTAGATGGAGTAGAAAGAGACCTACAAGGAAAAGTATGGATTAATTATTTTTACAAGAAATACATATATTTCATTTATAAAAGACGATGCAAAAATTGTTGCCCAGAGAAGCTGTGGCTGCCCTCTTCCTGGAAGTTTTCAAGGCCAGGTGGGATGGGGCTTTGAGCAACCTGGTCTAGTGGGAGGTGTCCCTGCCCATGGCAGGGGGATTGGAACTAGATGATCTTTAAGGTCCCTTCCAAACCCAACCATTCTATGATTCTATGAATTTCTCTCTTTTTCTATGAAGTCCTCATAAGGAGTAAACTTATGAATAAATTTAAGAGAAAAAAAACCAGTTTAAGGACAGTGATCTAGACCCTAAATAACATAAAATATTTTCAGGGCAGTTATGTTGATATATATCACCAGAATAACAGATGTGTGAGGTTTAAGTTGAAGTTACATAAGTGTGGATGAGGAAGAATCAGCACTCTGTCCTCATTAAATTTTATTATTAATTACATAAAATCTGGCTAGACCCACTTTAAGGGTTATTTAGATGTGGCATTATGGAGCTCATAACTGAGCCTGTTTCTGGTAAATCTTTCCTGGAAATGTCTCTATGGAAATATCTGTAGTAGCACCCTAGAATCCATGTGCTGTGTAGTAAAGCTGATCTGAAAACTGCTGAAAGACCAGTTTAACACTTCAGATCAATATGTTGGGTTTATTCTAGAAGCAGGGATTAAGAGCTTCCAAAATGAATCTACTTTGTAGGTATGAACATTACTCTGACCTAGGATGGACCAGAGAGCGTACTGCTATATTGCTGATAACACTAGCTTGTTTAGGTTTTGCTTGTGTGGAGGAAACAGCCACATGAGAGCTTTTTGCCCTTGATGTGCGAAGCCTGAAAGCACGACAGGCTCTATGTCCGGTTCAGCAGGGTTTGCACTGCAGGAATCTAGCAGAAAACCTTTCAGTCCTGAGAAATGACTTCTGAAGACTCATCTTCATGGCTGGAGCACAGTTCAAGCTAACATGAGACACTTACTCTTACCAAAGCATCATAGATTCATACCCCTGGCTGTAAGGAACCATGGTTTCATCATGTCAGTGGAACCTCAAGAAAGTTATATCTCTACTTGTAGGCAATGTTGAGGCCAATCTCAGAAGATACTGATGGTAACAGGCTGTGATCAAACCCTCTGCATCTGATTCTTGTCCACCTCTTCAAATAGGGATGTGTGTAGTCTTTTGCCCCCAAACCTCATGTTTGAATGTAATTTAGCATGAAAAAAGCAGAATATGAAGTAAATTTTGAGTTAAAAAGCAGTCTATCTGTGAAACGCATTGTCAGCACTGAGAAACTGGGAGCTCTGACGTAAGGCAAATCTTGAGAGCCTTCTGCTTAGTGGTATAATCTGTGAAATTTCCAGGAATCAGTTCCACAAAGCATTTCCAGATCCCAGAAAACTCATCTCATCTGGGAAATTTAGTGATTCTGTTGTATAGCAGTCCCTCACTATGTGATTGTGTATAAGTTTTAAAATACTTTTTCTATTAAAAAGTTTCATTTTAATTCATAAATTTTAAAGACATGCTACTACACCGCAATCTCTTTTCAGCCTTGTCTCATTGTTTAATTAGTGCTTTCCTCATCATTTCTCTTTTCATCAAAGCCTAATTCATGGACAAAGTGTAATAATCATGTGTGTGCAACTCACATTTGGTACTGGCCAGTTATATCAAGCATCTAATCAAGTAAAGTTAAGGTTTAAAAGGCTGACACTAAAGACCAGTCAGAGAAAGGCCAACAGTGTAAATACTCTGTATAAATGTAGGTTTCGGAGATCACTTCAAACCAGAAATTCAGATCTCAAATATTATAATGCTATTTCTATTATTCAAAATTTTCAGAAGCACCTCAAAAAAAACATGCACAATACTATAAACCAATTCTAACTATTTTATGCCACACATTTACATTTCCCAGTAGTGGAAACAATATTTCAAGCACTTGCGTTTGTTCTAATGGTGATTACACAAAGGATAACCCAAGATGACACTCCTCCAGGCATCTGACAAGCTGACATTGACAGTTTTGTAAGCTGCAATAAGGCAACTGTCTGGATGAAGGCAAGGCAATATCTACAAAGCTGGCCCTGTTCTGGTTTTCAGTGTGAGACCCACTCATTCTTCTAAACAAATATATTTATTAAAGCTATTGCAAGAAAAGTATTATCTCTTAATTGTTCACAGACAAAAACAAATGGTCCAAATAGATGTGAATTTAACGGCTGTGGAAACACCATGCCCTCATTAAATCTGACCTCTTCAGCCGACCAACTTGTGTCTCATGACAGCAGTATTTATTTGGCTGTGCAATCTTTCAGCTTGGGCATCATCTTATTGCATTGGTATTAGTAACTTTTAGTTTAAAACTAATATAAGAAGTATCCAAGAAAACAAGTGTTACAAAAGCAGACAACCCAGAGTTCAGGTTAAGCACAACAGAATATGCAACACATTAGCACAGATAAGTACACAATAGGGAAATCTAGAGGTTCAGGTTTCCTTTAATGCTTCTGTGTTATAATAACCATACAAATATACTTAGTGCATAAAAGTGCTTATAGGTCTGGATTTGATGAAAATTATTTTAAGAAGAAATACTATTTTATGCTGAAGTTTTTGGTTTCAATTTTGTTGTTACTAGTGGTGGGGTTTTTTTGCTTTATTCCTCTGCAACAACTTTAAAAGAGTGGAATTAATGATGACTTTAATTAATTCATTTCATGACACAGTTACACTTTAATAAATTTTGTTTCTTTCTATCTTTCTTCTCAGAGGAAAACAGAAATCAGTGTGGCTAGAACTCCCATCTTTATTCATATAAAGTGCAAAATTAATGTTCTCACCAGCTATAGTAAACAAGGCTCTTGTGGCACTTCTAAAAAGCATTGTTAATTCCAATGTCTTGGTTAAATTATATTTTGGCAAATCGGTTTACTCACCAATTCCAGTTAGACAGTTGCAGTCTTCATCACTTCTGCTACATTACCATAAATCAGCACATTCCAAGTGGTTACACTTCAGTGAAAGGGATTCAATTTCAATGTGCTTGGTCTGCAAATTGTTTTAAGATTCTCTGAAATAATAGTAGTAAAAATCATAAAATCAAGGAATAAAATTCCACCATGGGGTAAAATCCGTTTGTTGAGCTAAAATAATTGGATTTTTTTAATATAAGGAAATAATTTAGCCAATACTGAGTGGAATTTTTATGTCTCAAATATGTTTTAAAGAAAAGAACTTGGATTCTTAATTCCAGGGAAAATATTATGCTGTACAAAACTCTGTCTCTTTCCACTACAAATTATTAGGTATGAGGCTGTTTTGGGAAAAATATTCAAATTCCCCCAGTCTCTCCTGAATTCAGTTTAACTGCTCAGACTGAAAAATAAAAGGTGAAGTGTTTTTTATCACATATGAAGTGTCAAATTATAAGTCACAATAAAAATGATTTGGACTTGTCAGCACCTTCTTTGTTGATGTTCATTCAAATTATTTTTAACAATTTGGCCCAACTTTAATTATCTCTATGCCTGAGCAAAAAAAATATCAAAATCACAGATGTTCAGGGCAAGAATGAATTATATATGGATTATTTCTCTGAAATTAAAATATAATTCTTTCCTTGTGCAGCAGAAGTGAAAAGAAACATGGAAATACTATGAAGAACATTTCATCTGAGAGATTATATTTTCTATTAATTGTGTTTCAGTAGGCCATTAAAGCTAAGAAAATAAAAAGTGATTTGTTCCTTACATCACATCTGAATGTTACACATTTGGGTTTTTTTCTTACGGAAGTTTTTGTTTGTTTGTTTGTTTTTCCTGGTAGATATTAAGTAAATAATAATATTGTGCATTCATTTGTCAAGGGAAGTGAGATTTTTTGGTGTTTAACTAGACAATTAAGAGGTCTCAGACACAGTGTGTTTCTAAAACTATTCACACAGTACTTTGGCTTCAGTTTCTTCATTAGTTTTGTATTAAGAATTATTTAGGAATATTTGAATCACAACCTTATCAGAGCCAGAGCACAAAAAAACCCACACCCCAACAAAAAACCAATCAGACAAAAAAGCTCAAGAGTTAAGTTCTGTCCTATATCCCTTTAAACAATTTAAAAACCTTTTGTGGATCTGATTCAGAGCTGCTCCAGAGATAAAGAAGTTTATAATTTGAAAATATATGGTGTCTGGCTCTCTTTGTTGCCCAGATTTTATTTCCTCATTTTTAGATAGTGAACTATTTACTAACACTTCCATATTTGTGTGCTTCCCAAATGAATCCCATGCAATGGAACATTTAATCTCTCACAAATTAGAATTTTCAGGTGAAGGTGCTTTGATAAAAACTTCCAAAGATCCGTCAGGTTTATTATTTTGGTTGTTACATCAAGTAACTCCAACCTTGCTATTGCAAATTGATAGCTATCAAACCATTTTCTGTTTCACATATAGGTTGCAAGGAATGACAGATGATCTCAAACACCTGTATCAGTTAGAATGCCACTAGAACTCATTGACCAGAGCATATTTCTAGTAAGAGTATATATATTACAACGCTGCTTAATCATAGGCTTTGACAGATGCCTCAGAACATTGAAATCTGCAGCTTTTCTTTTTTAATGACTGAGCGTTTTCCTTGATCTTCTGAGATGTCTTCAGCAGACTAAATGAGGGAAGGGACTAGCCATCATCATCTCTGTGGCTGCATCTGAAGACCTTCCTGAAATATGAACATAAGTTTTCTGCTCTTTCATCCCTGCTGTGTTGATTTCTATTGCTGTCTTTTTCATCTCACCTGTCTTCAATCTTTTTCATTTTACTTTCCATCTATTAAGAACCTTACATAGCAAAGCAGCTGGTGGAACATAGCTAGGGCCAATTCAGCATACTAAAAGCAATACTGTGTTCAGTGTTTTATGTAACAATTTAACTGCAGGAAATGAGAAAGTGAGTGGGGTTTTTTGGTGATTTTTTTTTTTTTTTTTTTTTTTAATTCCCATGCATGTATGTTATGTGACTATTAATATTTATTTTGTTGCATTCCAAAAGAAACTGGCTAAACCAGACCTAAAATCGTTGATGAAATGCCCAAAGCTAATCTTCAGGCCTGACAGCCTTACTTCAGTAACGGGGAAGGTTATGGAGCACATAATCTTGAGTGCAATCACGTGGCATGTGCAGGACGACTGGGAGATCAGGCCCAGAAAGCATGGGTTTATGAAAAATGGTCCTACTTGACCAGCCTGATCTCCCTCTATAACAAGGTGACCCACTTAGTGGATGAGGGGAAGGCTGCAAATGTTGTCTACCTGGACTTTAGTAAAGACACTGTTTCCTACACCATTCTCCTAGAGAAGCTGGTGGCTCATGGCTTAGGTGTACTCTTCAATGGGTTAAAATATGGATGACTGACCAGGCTCAGAGAGTTGTGGTGAATGAAATAAAATCCATCTGGTGGCTGGTCACAAGTGGTGTTACCCTGGGCTCAGTTTTGGGGCCAGTCTTGTTTAATGTCTTTATCAATGATCTGGATGAAGGGATTGAGTGCAGCCTTGGTGTGCAGATGACACCAAATTGGGTGGGAGTGTTGATCTGCCTGAGGATAGGAAGGCTCTGCAGAGGGATCTGGACAGGCTGGATCAATGGGCCGAGGTCAATTGTTCAATTAGGCCAAGTGCCAGATCCTGCACTTGGGTCACAACAACCCCACGCAATGTTACAGGCCTGGGGAAGAGTGGCTGGAAAGCTGCCTGGTCAAAAGAAACCTGGGGGTGCTGTTTGTCAGCAAGCTGAAAATGAGCCAGCAGTGTGCCCAGGTGGCCAAAAGCATCCTGGCTTTTATAAGAAATTGTATGGCCAGCAGGGCTGGGGAGGTGATTGGTCCCCTTGTACTCAACACTGGTGAGGCCACACCTCAAATACTGTGTTCAGTTTTGGTCCCCTCACTACAAGGAGGACATTGAAGTGCTGAAGCATGTTCAAATAAGGGCAATGAAGGTGGTGAAGGGTCTGGAGTACAAGTCTTATGAAGAGCCGCTGAGGGGATGGGGGATGTTTAGTCGGGGTGTTTAGATGGGGGAGGAGGCTGAGGAGAGACCTCATTACTCTCTACAACTACCTGAAAGGAGGTTGTAGCGAGTCAGGGGTCAGTCACTTCTCCCAGTTAACTAGTGATAAGACAAAGGGTAATGGCTTCAAATTTAGGAGGTTTAGACTGGACATTAGGACAAATTTCAAGCACTAGCACAGGCTGCCCAGGGCAGTGGTGGAGTCCCCATCCCTGGAGGTACTTAAGAAACATGTAGATATGGTGCTGAGGGACATGGTTTAGTTGTGACTTAGCAGTGCTAGGTTATTGGTTGGACTTGATGATCTTAGAGGTCTTTAACAATCAGGGCTGTTCTATGATTCTTACATTCTTTCACAATATTTTCAATAATACTCTCTATTAGAACTTAGAAATAGTAGTTGTTGGGGTAGTTTTCCAGCTCATTCATAGCGAGACTTTATAATTAACAAAATTATAAAACAGTTCTTTAAACCAGCGTATCTTAACTTTTTCAGGTTCAGTTACTTTCCACATGGAAATTTCCTGTCGTCTCTTATTTCATTGTATATATAATCAATGTTAAGAGTAAATTCTTGCTTTGTAATGTGCAACTACTGTAAGAATATCCTATAGCAGAAATCCAAGTTGAAGTTACTATCAATAATGGAGGAAGGGGAAACAGCTCCAATATCTTTAAAATCTGCCTAATCTAGCAGCAAGGAGAATTTTCTCCTTTTTTCACACCTCTAGTAACAACTATAGTAGCCTTCACATGATTGGACTATTCCAGTAACCTCACCCAGCATGTAATATCAACCACTTATTTTCCAAAAGGTGGTGGCTCTGGATAGAGGAGCCAAGTGAAAACAAACAACAGCAATCATTCTGGGAAACCAAGTTGAGACTCATTGATTAGAAGTACAGGCCTCATTCTTGTAGAAAGCTCTTATCCTGTCATTCATGTTATACACAAAAGATTGGTGTTCCTCAGTATTGACTCTTGGTGATATAGCAGGTGGAGCAGACGGCCTGCCTTGGGTAAATCAGATACTATTACCAGCCTTGGACCTCATTTTTTGCCAAATGTTTTTCTCATCTTTAAAGATTTTTTTTTTTTTTTTTTCCTGGGTTAATATGCAATAGAACAGCTATTTAAACCCACTGATCATGCCTACTCACTGCTCAGGCTAATATTACAACAGAATTTTTTTTAAGGCATGCCTTGAGGATGATATCAAGTAGGATCTCTAGAGAAGTAAGTTGTCTCTGTTAGAGGTTTTATTGTCAACTAAGAGATTGCAGCCAGATGCTCTGTATTCCTCTTCATTCTTCATCCTGGTTGAGTCCTGCTGCTGAAGCCAGAGGTCATAAGTTTTTGGTGTAAGTCAGTGAGCCCTGCATAATAATTTGAGTTTTCATAGTTAAGGTCATTCTCTACCTTCACTTAAAAAAGAAATCAAACTAAGCAGAAAAATATACACCCATTCCCACACTCCCAAACCCCTAAACATATCTTCAAACCTTAGAATTAAAGTTTAGTAAAGAAATTCCCATGAACCATTCTTGCATCTTAAGTTAATCACTAGCAAGTGTCTACTATTCAATACCCACAATGTATGAGGAAGGGTGTTGATGAAAATCCTGACTTAGAGGAAGGCAAGACAAACTTTCATTGCATTTGACAGCTCTTCATTTCACCGGCTGTATTTCAAGTGTTTTATTTGAGGATACTAGTGGTGTCCCCCAGGGGTCAGTATTGGGTCCAGTCCTATTCAATATATTCATCAATGACCTGGACAAAGAGACAGAGTGTATCCTCAGCAAGTTTGCTGATGACACAAAGTTGGAAGGAGTGGCTGACACACCAGAGGGCTGTGCTGGCATCCAGCATGACCTGGACAGGCTGGAGAGCTGGGCAGGGAGAAACTTAATGAAATTCAACAAAAGCAGGTGTAGAGTCCTTCATCTGAAGAAGAACAGCCCCATGTATCAGTACAGGCTGGGGGCTGAGCTGCTGGAGAGCAGCTCTGGGGAAAAGGACCTGGGAGTCCTGGTAGACAACAGGCTGACCATGAGTCAGCAATGTGCCCTCACAGCCAAGAAGGCCAATGGTATCCTGGGGTGTATTAAGAGGAGTGTGGCCAGCAGGCCAAGGGAGGTTCTCCTCCCCCTCTACTCTGCCCTGGTGAGGTCTCATCTGGAGTACTGTGTCCAGTTGTGGGCTCTGCAGTTCAAGAGAGACAAGGATCTACAGGAAGGAGGCCACCACAGGGCCACTAAAATGATTAAGGGTTTGGAACATCCACCATATGAGGAGATGCTAAGGGGATTGGATCTATTTATCTTGAAGAGGAAGGATCTCATTAATGCTTATAAATATCTGAAGGGCAGGCACCAAGAAGATGGGGCCAGACTTTTCTTGGTGGCAACCAGTGACAGGACAAGGGGCAATGGGTACAAATTGGAACACAGGAGGTTCAGTCTTAACATAAGGAAACACTTCTTTACTGTGATGGTGACAGAGCACTGGAAAAGGCTGCCCAGAGAGCATGTGGAGTCTCTTTAAATGGAGGCATTTAAAACTCGTCTGGATGTGTTCCTGCATGATCTACTCTAGGATTCTGCTCTGGCTGGGGGTTTGGACTAGATGATCTTTGGACGTCCGTTACAACCCCTACCACTCTGCGATTCTGTGATAAGGCTTAAACTAAAACCAAGATATGCCAAAAAGAAAGGTACAGACCACAGGGTAAAAATAAGTTAACTAATCAAATAGTGCCTAAATATCCCTCTACATGGATTAGAATTGACTTTATATGAAACATTCTTTTCACCTGGGAAGTAGAAAAAAATGTCTGTCACAGAAGAGAAATTGAAGAATCAGTGCAGAGAATAAGATAAAAAGAAGCTGTGAAAATGTGTGTTGAGCAGGAAACAAAAAACTAACACATGAATAGAACCTATACAGAATTAGCCAATCTAACAGTCAAGTTATGTGTAAGAGAAAGGGTAGAAGTGAAATCAGAGGGCAAAAGTATTGCTTAGATGATCAAAAGATGTATTTTTATACAGGGAGAGATTAAAATGAGGAAGCCAGAGAGTACTAGAATAAAGGTGATAATTAGAATGGGCTGTTCATTTTTTTCATTAAGTCACATACCAGAGCTGCCCTGATTTGCAAGTTTATGAATTTCTAGACTTTTAACCCAGATTCTTCATAGCCAGCTTGCTCACATTTAATCTAGAAGCCATTAGCAGACTCCACAGGCAGAAGTACTTTGTGCCTGCTGTATGATATTGCTTTTACATGTCTGAAAAGGATCAAGCTTTTCATCATTTTTGATTCATGACATCACCAAGTTATACATATAACACAAAAGCACATTTATCTAAATAATGAAAGGCTGAATGCCTGCTGACAATGAAATTAGTATTCATTTATTGTAGCTGAAGAGCTGTGGTAGTTTTCCCTGTTGAAAACAAATAAAGAATTATTTTAAGAAATTGTTTTCACTCTTAGTTGTATCACAAAGCTATGTGGCTCTGTATAATACTTTTAGGGGGGGCTTTAGGGGTGGTGGTGCTGTAACAGGGCCAGTTAATCTAGATTAAAAATTGTGAAAAGAATGATACCTATTCATATGGATTCACTACGTGCTAAATAGGTCAGATTAATAGTTTCAGGGAGAAAAAAAGAAGAGGAAAAGTAAAATATTTAAGTCTATTTCCTATTAATCCTGTAGACATACTGTAATTTATTTTGACATTCGTCTGTTCCTAAAGTTGTGGAAAACCTCGAGTGACTGACTAGATTTTCAATCAGTCTTCAGTCAGCCATTATACAAAAAAAATATAAATTTGAGTAGCAAAAAAAAAAAAAGTAAACAATTCAACAAGTAAAACCTAATCAGTATTTATTTTTAGTTTTGGCTCTTCTAGTTACCAAAGAAGTCAATAATTAATACAGTCCTGAATATATGGACTGTTAAGGAGGTTAGGAATGGATGCTAGGTTGCACCCTCCAGGTTCCCCTGTCCATGCTAGAAAGAGAATTGCAAGCATTCCCTTACCAGTGCCAGGTCCTGCCTCTCAAGAAGAGCAAGTCAGACAAAAGGAGAAAAAGAGTCCAAATTATGGTGGTCCCTTGAAACACCCTGATTACACAATTCACTTCACCTTATGCCTCCTTTTCTCCCACCTTCTTCTCCCATGTTCTTACCCAATTTTGGCCCTTTTGCCCCCCCAAATAAAAAAAACTACTCCTCGTCATTCTTAACCCATTGGGCCCAGTCTGATGTCATGATATCCCTCTTCTGACATTTATGATAGGATTACTATGATAATTCCTCTTGAATCAGGGATCCGCAAAGACACTGTTCTATTTTTGTTATCTCCAAGGTATTTTTCACACTGTTGTCTTGTTAGTGTAGCCATAAATTGATGTTAACCATCTGCTTAAACATTGCTTTCTCTTTGATTTAAGGAACATTCAGAAGTTCTCATGCTACTATCATTAATATAACTATATGGTCAGAGTAAGTAATTTGTCTGCAAAGCTCAGCAACATCAGCTTCCCTTTCCAAATACATACCTTCCATCTTTGAACAGAAAAGACCTTCTGTATTGGTCCTTTAGAAGGTGTGGGATCTGTTATAAGCAATTTTGCTAATTTAAAAGTTGAGCACAATCTTAATCAGTTGATCTACTGTAACAAACATGCAGATGCCCAGAACAACCTACACTAATAAAACAGGGTAGAAATAGACTTACCCTTTTGGCCTCGGTATTTAGCTACTAACCTCAACCCACTTAATTCACAGAACCAGAGCGTGTGTGTGCAAGCCTCATCCTACTCATTCTTCCAACATGCTTATAGGACAGACTCCTAGGTTTAAAGTACTAAAAACCTGAGCAATATTCAAAGAGCTTGTGAAGATAATGCTAGAAGCTGCTACTGAAGGAGACAACCTCTTAAAACTTCTAGCAGGGAGCCAGTGGTGAGCCATAGGCAAAAACAACTGATTTTTTTCTCCACAAGCACAACACTACTTAAACTCTCTCTGAATTAAAACATAGTCACAAGATTATATGAAGATCTTCCTTGGAGAAAGTCTGTTTTTTAACTAGATTCAGTTCAACCAGATAAACAGTAAGTTATAACACAGAACACTTTCACAAGGAAGCAATAGAACATACTGAAGACTACTAAACTGTTTTGTGGTTTTGTTTGGTTGGGTTTTTTTCAAGGTGTTATTTGTCCCACTGAATGTTTTACTTTGTTGCACCATGTAATGTTAGTATGAACAAAATAATTTTCATTTATTGCCTCCTTTTTACACCTTTTTTCCCCCACAGTTTACTCTTTTTATATTTAAGAGGGTTTTTTTCCCCTTACATTGTCTCTTTCTCTAATTTATTCTTTTCTATAGTGGTATTTTTCCCTTAATTTCTCATTTCTAGGTACATGGATTCATGCAATTTTATCAATGAAAACAAAGAAATAGATTATTTAACAAAACACCAACAAATTCTAAACTTATCCCATTTTTTTGATATCACCAAAATGTTACCCAATAAGCTAACAATAACATTTATAGAAAGTAAAAAGATATTCACTTACTTAAGGGGCTTCCCCACCTGTGTGTAAATGGAATATAAGCACACTGCAAACACAGAAATAAAGAATTAATGGAAGTTGTGCATAACAACTTCAGAAAGCATGTTCTTATGCCTATTCCATGATATAACCTATTGTCACAGATGGAGATTCTTTGACAGTTATGATTTAGCAGCAATTCAAGATTTATTAATGTCTTGAGGTAAAACCAAGGGTTGAATTTTAGCAGCTCTTAATCATTAAGCAATTTAACACTAACAAGGTGTTTCAGTATAATATATATTTTATATATATATATAACGTTGTAGTTAAGACAGCAACTTAATTACAGGTTCAAAAATGACAAGACTCACAGTGACATATTACAAGGTATCCTAAATTTAAAAAATATATATGTATAAACATAAACACACAAATATTTGGATCCAGTGAAATGTATAGACACCCACACACATGAAGGTAAATGTGTATATTCAAACACATAAATAGGTAAAGAGGTGGATGGAAGAGGCTAGGCTACAGTTAAAATTTCCCTCTTTGAGCTTAGAGTAAATACTCACAATGCATTGGCATTCCTCAACAGGCCATAATTGAGACTCAAGGAGGCTGCATTGCCCTGGCCTTCCATCAGTTTTGTCAGCAGATGGTCCTTAAGAAGTTTGTACCTGAGTAATATCCCAGGTCAAAGGATATGCTGATCACAGCAATACAGGAGAGCTCAAAGGGTTTCACTTAAGATTGCTATTTATAGGATCCAAGACAATTGACTTTAGTCAGTACTTTTCCACTGCAGCCACTATTCTTGTCAGGTGATCTCAGTAGCTTTCAGAGTAGGCTTGTGATTTGGGCAGGAAGGGGTCTCAGGTATGTTTACCAGGTAACAGGAGTTCCAGGTGCGGTTAGGGAGTGCCTAATTGGCCCAACTCACTATATTTGTACCAGGACAAAAAGGTACCAGATTGTCCCAGCCCACCACACCTGTAATTAAAGCAAGAACAATGTTGGCTGGTGTTGGCATCACAATATGGCCAAGAGGGGTTCTGCACCACCACACCTGCATATTAAATCTGTTTAAATCAAGCAGCATGGAATTAACAAAAGAAAGGGGAAGGAAAAGGAAGAGATTTCATAAACTTGTAATAAACACAACACTGATCAAAATCTTCTAAATTCACATTTATTTCATTTATTTTTCAACATAATGCAATAACTTTCAAAGGCACATTTTCTTGACAGCAAACAGCCATGATGCTGGAAACAGAAACTGGCTTTATAAAGTTACATTGTAACCTACTGTGACAGAATGAAAAGGTAGCATGCAATTACAATCTAGGTTTGTTCCAGTGTGCACCTTATATGGCAATCAGTAAATTAGAAGGGAATGTAATAAAAAAAATAAAGAAAAGGATTCTCAATGTTTGAACTACTTCTGGGAAAACCTTTTCAAGATCTTTAGCCGTAGAAAACTGTCTACGCTTCTTCATAGTGTAAATTAAAAAAAAAAAGAACAGAATAAATTGTAATGATCTTGGAAACATTTTGATTTTTCTTCCCAAACGTTTTAAGATTAGCATGAAATGTACACTTAGGAAATTGTTCACCACAGTATAGAGAGGGGGAAAATATATATATGTTCCCAGGTTTAGTTTTTCACTTTCTTGTGAGTTCATTTCACTTGTTCCAAAAGGAAAACTGTTTACCTTTCAATCTAATATTCTAGGGCTTTACACTGTATTCAACATATAAAATTGCAAATAAATTCCAATATTGGAATGTGTTGAAAATGTACCTACACAAAATGGAACCTTTTAACAGATACTGATTCCCTGAGTGCAGGTGATTGACACCTATGGAGAGGCACATCGATGACACTACCTCTTAGGCTCCAAGTACTGGACTTCTTGTTTGCCTACACTGGAGGACAAAAGTTGTAGACTCTGCTTGCCTTCTTTTACAAGACAAGCTCCAGGAAACAGCTTTTCTCCTGCTTTTATCACAGTGAGCTGTCAGACTCCAGTCACTACAGGAGCTATGCCATCCACCTGCTTAATTCAGGAATCATGCTGGTTATTGCATCCCAGGTCAAGGAACTGATAAACAGTTCAGGCAATACATTATCTTCAGCTGACAAAATCTTTTGCCCTTTGTGCCCATAGAGAAGAGTGCTGCAGTAACAACATTAGACATCATGCATGAGACTTGACTTTATCTAGCTTTAACTGTCTAAAATCAGGTGACTAATCCATATCATCATCTAGTACCCCTCTAGGCACTTAAAGAAGGTGATTCACCCTATCTAACAATACATGCTCAAGACAGCAAGCATGAATTGTCAAGTTGGAGTGCCCTTCTCTCTCCACTGACAGTCATGGAAGCCTGCCTTCACTAAAATAGGTGCCTAATTTTAGACTGAGCTAATAACGTGAGATAAATCCACTCTCATGGCAGAAAATATGAGCATAGCCCTATGAATATAAATAAAATTTCCTAAAATTCTCGGAGTGTTGATTTCAGACTAATTATTACATACAATACATTTTATTTTCTGTTGATTTTTAAATGGGTCATCTGTAATATCCACAAGTCAGTGTAGCCATTTACAAACACTTGGTGTTATTGGGCTGGCAAATTTATGGATTCCAGCATTAGGTCAAGGACTTTTTCGAGGCCAAAGAAGCTGAAGTTTACAGAAATACGAAAAGAACAAATTAGAATAAAACTGCCAAACTCATCTGCCTTAGAAATTCAACTTTAAAATGTGAAGGACTGGAACATAATTGTACCACTTAGACTAATCTTCTGTCTGCATACTTGATTATTTCAATTTTAATAGGTACACATTCAATTATTAAATAAGTTATCTCAATATGAAGCCCTACCAACAAAACATAAACTGCACAAACAGTAGAGCTAACACTCTTGGAGACCTTGAAACCTTCAACCTAAATTCTTCTTTATTTGTCTGGAAGTCAAAAAAGGTGACTCTGTAGAATATGTAAAAAAACTTTTTAAAAAAATACCCTGTGGAAGACAAGTAGAACATAAGGAAATCACTGTAAAAGAGGGACAGACATCAAAAGATGATGGCATGTCCATTGACAAGGCTGAATCGTATCGTGACAAGCAAGTATATCGCCAGAATATTAACTGACTGTGTTGTAAAAAATCTTAAAGAGTGACTGAAAGAAACAAGTTACTGACAGGGTTGAAGGCTCTTTCTACTGAAGAAAACATTAGGACAGTTTCTCTTTCTCAGGGTACAAAAGTCTATATTGTATAAACCCTTTAATTTAGCAGTGTATTTCTGATATTCTGAGCTAACAAATTGACTTCATATCTAGATGGCTGTCTTTCAGAATGGTCAAAAATATTAGTTAAAATTTAATAGATTGCCACACAAATAGCTTTACATAACACAGGTTTTCCATAATACAAAGTTTCAGAACATTGATCACTCAACTCATAGTGCATGAATTCCCTATAGTTTCAGAGAAAAAATATGTACAGTGATATTTTTATATATTTTAGCTGCTCTGATTTTCCTTCTATTAAGCTTTCACTGTTCATAGCTTCCCACATCTCTTGTCCTCAGGTTTGCTATATCCTAACATAAAGCTAGGTGTGAATTTAATAAAATTATTATTCTATAATAATTTTATAATAATTTATACACATAGTAATTGATATGATATAATAATTCAGCTAAAACAGTATCTATCTAGACTGCCACTGATTTGAGTCAATTCAAATGCTTAGTTCTTGTATTAAGCAATAACAGCTCTTCTCCTCTTTGTCATTTTATCTTATCCATAAAAAAACCATTGAAATTTTCTTGAGATATTTGCAGTAATTACATGTATGTACAGTAATGCTATATATGCCCCTTGGAACTACTGGAAGTGTGGGACAATGGCAATAATAACGTGGAAGACGACTGAACAGTAAGCTAGCAATATTATTGATGCAAGGTACAGTCTCCAGTGTAACTTTAACTTGGGCTGCTGAGCTCACCTTTGTCCTAAAATTCATGGGTTTGGAAATAGTTCTGAAGAGTTAGAAAGGTTCCTAGAAAACAGAAAGCAGAATTAGTCTAGCACTGTAAAGCTCTGCTGAAATACATTGCCTCTGGTCACTCTGTTTTATTTTTCAGGTAAGTGCATGCAGCAGTGCTTTACAGCCTACATACCCTGCAGCCTACTGCCAGTGGAAATGCATACCATGCTCTTTTTTTGACATGAGCTGACATGTATACTGAATCATGTAGGTGTGCAACATGGCAATCAAACATAGCCACTAGGACTGTGATACAACCTCCTTTCAGATAGTTATACAGAGCGATCCCTCCAGGGATGGGGACTCCACCACTGCACTGGGCAGCCTGTTCCAATGCCTGACAACCCTTTCAGTGAAATTTTTTTCCTGATATCTAACATAAACCTCCTCTGGCACAACTCGAGACCATTACCCCTCGCCTTATCACTAGTTACCCGGGAGAAGAGACCAATCCCTGCCTCGCTACGGCCTCCTTTCAGGTAGTTGTAGAGAGCAATGAGGTCTTCCCTCAGCCTCCTCTTCTCCAGACTAAACAACCCCAGTTCCCTCAGCTGCTTCTCGTAAGACTTTTGTGTTCCAGACCCTTCACCAGCTTCGTTGCCCTTCTTTGGACATGCTCCAGCAGCTCAATGTCTTTCTTGTAGTGAGGGGCCCAAAACTGAACACAGTACTCGAGGTGCAGCCTCATCAGAGCTGAGTACAGTGGAACAATGAACTTCCTAGTCCTGCTGGTCACACCATTTCTGATGCAAGCCAGGATGCCGTTGTCCTTCTTGGCCACCTGGGCACACTGCTGGTTCATATTCAGCCAGCTGTTGACCAATACTCCCAGGTCCTTTGCCACCTTTCTAGCTTTCCAACCACTCTTCTCCAAGCCTGTAGCGTTGCATGGGGTTGTTGTGAGCCCAAGTGCAGGACCTGACACTTGACCTTGTTAAACCTCATACAACTGGCCTCGGCCCATTGATCCAGCCTGTCCAGATCCCTCTGCAGAGCCTTCCTATCCTCAGGCAGATCAGCACTCCCACCCAACTTGGTGCAATCTGCAAATTTACTGAGGGTGCAGTCAATCCCCTCATCCAGATCATTGATAAAGATATTAAACAGTACATGACCTAATGCTGAGCCTTGGGGAACACCACTCATGACCAGCTGCCAACTGGATTTAACTCCATTCACCACAATTCTCTGGGCCTGGCCATCCAGCCATATTTTTTACCCACCAAATATATACCCATCCAAGCCATGAGTAGCCAGTTTTTCCAGGAGGATGCTGCGGGAAACAGTGTCAAAGCCTTAACTAAAGTCCAGGTAGACAAAACCTACAGTCTTTCCCTCATCCACTAAGTGGGTCCCCTTGTGAGATAAGGTTGGTCAAATAGGACCTGTCTTTCATAAACCCATGCTGACTGAGCCTACTTGCCTGGTTGTCCTGTACATGCTTGTGTGATGACATTGAAGATAATCTGCTCCATAGCCTTCCTACCAAGTTGTGTGGTGCAGTCAACACGTTGGAGAAAAGGGATGCCATCCAGAGGGACCTTGACAGGCCAGAGAGGTGGGCCCATGCAAACTGCATGAAGTTCAACACAGCCAAGTGCAAGGTCCTGCACCTGGGTTGGGGGAATCCTGAGCACAAATACACGCTGGGCAGAGAATAGATTGAGAACAGACCTGATGAGGACTTGGGGATGATGGTTGATGAAAAGCTCAAGATGAGCTGTCAATGTACGCTTGCAGCCCAGAAAGCCGATCGTATCCTGGGCTGCATCAAATGTGGCCAGCAGGTCGAGAGAAGTGATTATGCCCTTTTTCTCTGCTCTTGTGAGACTCCACCTGGACTAATGCATCCAGTTCTGGAGCCCCCAACATAAGAAGGACACAGACCTGTTGGAGTATGTCCAGAGGAGGGCCACAAAGACCATCAGAGGGATGGAGCACCTCTTTTATGAACACAGCCTGAGAGAGTTGGGGTTGTTCAGTCTGGAGAAAAGAAGGCTGTAGGAAGACCTTATGGCAGCATTCTAGTACCTGAAGAGGGCCTACAAGAAAGCTGGAGTGGGACTTTTTACAAGGGCATGTAGTGATAGTATGAGAGGTCATGATTTTAAACTGAAGGAAGGTAGAGTTAGATTAAATATTAGGAGGAAATTCTTTACTGTGAGGGTGGTGAGACATTGCAACAGGTTGCCCAGAGAAGTTGTGGCTGCGCCCTCCCTGGAAGTGTTCAAGGCCAGGTTGGATGGGGCTTTGATCAGCCTGGTCTACTGGGAAGTGTCCCTGCCCATGGCAGGGGGTTTGGAACTAGATGACCTTTAAGATCTCTTCCAACCCAAACCATTCTATGATTCTACCTGACCATTGTCAGGCACTTCTGTTTCTAACCCCCCAATATTCCTTGTGTTCTTGCTGTCGCATAGATATCCATCCCCTACCTCCATTGAGACAGCAGACCGAAGGACCTTGCCAGCACACCATCCCACAAACAAAACCCTCTGCATGCTGCCCCAGACTTACCTCTAGTGAGCCTGGTTTTATCCGTTTCTCCCCTCAAATCTAGGTTAAAGCTCTTTCAATGAGCCCTGCTAACTCCTGAGCAAAAATCCTTTTCCCCCTGTACCAGACAGGTGTACCCCATCTGTCACCAGCAGGTCTGGTGTCATGTAAACCAACACATGATCAAAAAACCCAAAATACTGCCAGTGACAACAGATTCAGAGCATTCACTCATGTAAAATCTGTGCATGACAGAGTCATGTTACCACAACCGATAGAAAAACAGCTGTCGTCTTGAACTTTTAATGTCAATGAATTCTTGACAATTTCACAGGAGAGCATGAAAGAGTCATAATACAGAAGCATTTTGAAAGTTTCAGATCAGAAAGAAGATAAATTGAAAGCACGTTTGTGCTTCACGTTACATTTATAGCCAGTTCTTCAGATATTGACTGCTGGATCCCACCATGATTACTTGATAATAGAAAAAATCAAGCGCTGAGACTCTTCAGTCTTCACTATCTTTTGCTGCCATGTAGGAACAAAATCCTTATGTTTTATATTTACTGTTATCACATGATAAAAAGATAATTGACTATAAAGTGTGAGGAATAAAACATATACAATGCCGGTGTTTAAAATTATTTGGTGGTAAGAGAATCAGTAAAATGTAAATACAATGTCACGTTCTGAAACTAACAGACCCATTAATGTTATGCTATTGAAACTAAATTAAAAAATAAAAACATAGTACTTTTAGAAGGCATAAAATAATTTATGTTACTCTTTTGGAGAAATCACGTTTTTGCTATTATGCTAATGAATTATTTTATGCATGTCTGAATAGGGCTATGGAGAAAATAGTTTGGAGCTGACAAAGCCATCTCTTCCCTGTTAATTGGGAGATTCCAGCTTTTAGCTTACCCATCAACCTAGACAAGTTTCTCCCCAAACAACCAGAATAAAACTCTAATCACACCTTTCTTGTCTATAGCACCAAATAAGTGTGATTCCACATATATCCAAGACCGTCAAAGCTTATTCATATTTTGTTTTAAAGAACATGTCTGGAAAGCTGCACTGACCGCTCTGAAGTCTGATGAAATGAGAATCCCCAGTCAGTACTTGAATCCAGCCCCATAGTGTGTGGACCAAGTCCAGGCAGACATTATGAATTGGAGCATCGTACTGAGACACTAATGGAAAAAAGCTCACAAATACAAAGCTAGCTTCATTATAAAGAGAGAGACCATTCATTTGGCTAACTATTTCCAGTCACTGATCATGTTAATTAGGAGAATGAAGCATGAAACAACAACAGGATAGAGATCTTGCCAATACATTTTATTTCTAAGCATGGGTATATGTGAGGCTGGGTAGAAGCTTTTTTTAGTTTATCAGGCTGTACTTCCTCCTGACTGAAAAGGGAGCCCTGGGTTAGGAGGAGAAGAAAGACATGCACTACTGCTCTCTACCACCTTTCATCTCAGTTCTGAAAGATTATCTTATGTTAATTTATGTGGAGTCTCCATCTCTGGAGACATCTAAAACTCTTCTGGATGTGTTCCTGTGTGATCTACTGTAGGATCCTGCTCTAGCAGGGGGGCTGGACTAGATGATCTTTGGAGGTCCCTCCCAACTCCTACCATTCTGTGATTCTGTGATTGATGAAATACACAGGTAATCTTGAACCCATATATCCTCTAAGAACTATTTTACCACCAGACTCTGGTGTGAATTGAGTTGTAGTCTTTGTATAGTTGATAATACACTCTGTAGACTGCAATAATGTGACAATGAACAAAGGAAAGAATAACCCATAGGGAAGAATTCTGGTCCTGATTTTATGTAGTTGCAGACGTCTCTTCATATTGTAATGACAAGGTAGGTTCTAACCTGCAACTCTTTATATAGACAACTGTTTGTAGGACTCTAGAGTCCACCCCATGGACTCTAAAGAGTCCTAGCCACCAACTCAGTTTCTAAATTTCACTTTGGGAGACAAATGTTGCCTAAGAGTCAGGTTTTGCAATACTGCCTTTTAAAACTCTGTTTGAATTTATCTTGAAGTTCTCTGATCCTCAGCACAAGCAAGGACAGTAGCCTGATCCTCATGTCTACTGCTGAGCTGTAACATAAATAAATATAGACAGGCACAGGGAAAGCTCCTAAATCTATTATTTTTCTTTTCCCTACTTTGAGCAAACCACAAAGGAGCACATTCATTTGAAGTTTCTCAGGTAACAATAACTCATGCTAGCATTTTAGTGTACTCACTTAACTGTTGTCCTATATAGCCTGTGCAAAGTGACAGTGAAGGAAACTGGATCAAACTAGCACTACATGGTTCTTTCTCTAGTTCCCTAGAGTTGGCTCTAGTCTTCTAGGCAAGAAGTTCTCAAATACAAAGTATTTTCTTGCTGCAAAGGCAAACTAACAGAAACACAAGCCACCTAAGGCACCTTTTAGATCATCTGTTGCCACCACTCTGCACTACAATGAAGCATTTAGGTAATAAAAAGAAGCTTGAAATGGAAAGTCACTGATATATTTTTGAAGATTTAAAATGCTCACAATTGATCACTCTTTGTAAAACATCTAGGTCTGTCAGAAATGTAAAGGTATACTTTCAAAGCATTGTCTGGGGCTTTGACTTTGATTCATTGGCTTTAGTGACAAATGTGAGCAAAGTCTATTTAAAGACAGTCCTCTGGGTTCACTACAGAAAACCTAATGTTGGTTTCCACACTGTTGTCAGACCGTAGCATTCACGTTTTTAAGGGCTGGTGAATTCTGGCACTTGCTGTCAGTACTGTGACGTAACAGCTGCTTTCTGTTGATGAGACTGTAAGTCATGAGAATTAAGATCTATTCTTAACTGCCATTGCAGAGTATCTCATTAAAAACACAATGAATTGTTAATTCTTTGAATTTGAGTCAGGTCTTTAAAAAAGTTACTTGGCTACTTTCAGTGTCACTGTGCTCCAGACGAAAATGGGAAAAATGAATGAGTTGTTTATAAATTTATTTGAGCCATAGTGTTCAAAGGTGTTTTTCATGTAGTCAATACTGTATTCCTTTACCACTTGATTTTAACCGAAGTCATGCCAGAAACAATGTGGATTCACAGGCTAGGTCACTCATCACAGCTTTGTTTGGAGGCCTGTACTAGATCAGCCCTGTGCAGACCTTGTGTCTTAAGCAGTAGAGCCATGTAAATCAGGGATTCAGATAGGTTTTCTAGTAAAATACATGTTCACATAATTCGCAGAACCTGAATCAGAGTCACAGGAGCTGGGAGAATTCATATGCAAAGTATATCTATTTCAGAATTATCTTCCTAGGAAACCACATGATAGTGTTTCAAAATACGTTCTATTGGAAAATGAAATCCTTGAGTGTTGTTAATATTGTGGTGACAGGACAGAAAAATGTGAAAATTACACACACAGCAGATTAAAAACACTGGAAAAAGGTTTTTATGAATTACCGAATTGAGAAATAGTATAGAAATTGTAACTACAAAATTGATATGACCAGAAATTGTGCTAACACTGTAATTAATTGCTTGGTATTTTTTTAGCTAAATCAAACCAGAAGATGTTTCTGCAATAGTTTTAAATTGGGACAGACATTAACACATCTCAAAGGAATGTAACAATTTACTGTAATAGTATTTCACTTAAATATTTCCAAAAGTTGCGTTCAGACATGTTGTTAGAAATCAAAAATCTAAATTTAAGCTCTTTATTTCTAGGTTTTTAATTTACATTTTAAAAATGTATTTTTTTTAATAAAAATTTTAAAAATTTATTTTGAAAATGTATTTTTTTAAGTATTCAGGCTGAAATATTCCCTTCCATGTTCATAGTTAAATCATGAACACTTCAGGACACAGAGACTGCTTTAGCTTCATAGTTAAGTAGAATCAAACCATTACTGTCACAAACCCGTTCCTAATTATGATTAGGTATGCTTTATGAAGCATACCTAGTGGCTTTTGAATGCTTCGGAATGTTTAATATTATTAAGCAGATTACTGAAATTAATACATTTTTTTCCCTGTTGAGTTGACAGGAAAATCTGACTTTTTGTCTTTTCAGAGAACAGATAGATATACGAAAGATCTTTGTTGTTTTTCAGAAGTTTTAGAGGAATAAAGTAATATTTCAAATATTTCTAATTGCTCACTTAGGCAACCACTAAGTCATTAAACTCTGTAGTCACTTAAATTTCTGCTGCAAGGAATATACCATTTTCAATCAGCCAGTAGTCAATTAGTGCATGCAACTGCACCAGCACTGTTGAAGATATCAAAGACTGTAAGGTTAAAGGTAGAGCTGGAAATACAACTACAGTCTGATAAAATAGTAGAGAGGAAATGTATCCTGAAGAAGTAGCTTTAGCTAGCTCCTCACCCACTATGCCCATTGCTGTAATATCTTCTTAAGGCTTCTGTCTTCTCTTGTGGTCTTAAAGGAAATCTGAGTGCCTAACTTGGACACGTAGAGCATCAAGGAACCTAAGAGTTTTGTGCTCACTACAAAACAAAACCATATTTGGATATATCTGAGCTGTAAGTGCTCCTCAGGACCTAGACCCAGCTATGCAGCTCTGACCTTGTCCTGATCCAGTATCAAGCAAAATCAAATGTCCCTCAGGGTCTTTTTTCCAGTCTGTTCTTCCACCTCCTGCATACTGAGCACATGGACTAGAAATAAGCTGGGATGTTTTCCCACCAGGTCCTCAATTTGGTTGTGATGTGAAGCCAACCTACTACTTAATGTAGACTGGATCCTTTAAAGCTTGATCCTCTACCCCTGAAGCCAGTAGACAAATTTCATTGCTTTCATTAATGCACAATGAGAAACCCAGTGAGTTCTATACAGTAGCTCTGGGTGTCTTTCTCTTTGCAACTGGAAATACTGTCAAGTTCACTTGTTAGTGTATCTCAGAATAAAAGGTGTGAGTGTTCCTTTGATATGTATGGTTTTCTGCCCAGCAAGTAAAATGCACATTTTGTTACACATTATGATATTCTTTAGTAGCACAAGTATGAAATCATTGCATGCATAATGCACAAAATTCATCTAAAGATTTATCTTTAGCTCAAGTTAACAAATGAGGCATTAATAAAGATTATGAAGTGCTTTCTGTGAAGTAACTCACAGACCATAATCTGCCAGAACACATATATTTTACCCCTATTGTACTTTACTGCAATGTCTATGACAGAGGGAGTTCAGACAGACCTAATTTACAAAGCTTGTATAATGACTTGTGCTACCCTGTTTTAAACCCAAAGGAAGTAATATTCCTACTACTGCTAATCAAAACAAACTCACTTCTATGCAATTATAACATCCTGACCTTTTTAAATTGTATATTAAGTATTTGAAAGCATGTAGTGCTAGTGAGTGTTATGGGATATTTTTGCCACTAGCCTCATGCACTCAAATGAATATAAATTGACTATTAGAAACAGCTCTAGGAAAGTTAGTATTTTCCCCTCAAACTTTGAGCAAAACAATGTCTTCCTACATCAGAATTTTTGAATTAGTATTTACAGGTATATTTTGCTACTTAGAGTTTGTATGTGTGTGCACGTACACGTGATAAAATCATAGAATCAGAATAGCCTTGGCTGGAAAAGACCTCTAAGAGCCTCATAAATGTATACATATTTGCATACGTCACCACAGTCACCAGTGAATATGGACATACTCACATGCACATACATGCACACACAAACCCTTCATATGCTAAAGAAATATATTTTTGTCACAAAAATCTTTATATTGTATGTGAATTTCAGAAGCTTCAGCAATCACTCATTAACAACACTGAGACACAGCTGCTGTCTAACAGACACACATCTCACACAGAAAGGAAATCAGACTAAATTTTCAAATACATGTACCTCAAAGTAGTTCCAAGATTTACAGCTTATTATGCCTATTTGCAAACAATTGCATTAGGATATTTGAGATGAAAGACTATTTTCCACTACTTTTAGGCTCACAAAGCTGAGATGAGATGATACAAGCTACATGCCTTTGACTGAGCATTTCCCAGTCTAGCATAGCAGTGTGCAGTTATCAGCAATTTAAAGGAATTTATCTACTTGCCAGACAGAACTTCTGCTCTGTTTCCTACTACCTGTAGCTGAGGTGCACACTGGTTATTTGAATTGATGGTATCATCTCCACCCCAGCAGGACTAAAGCTGCTACATTAGTCTCAAGAATTGAGGTGAGTTCACATTTCTAAAATAGTACAAAATAAAGTAGCCCTGGAGGAAATCCTTAGTCCTCTAGCCCTTTCTTGGTGACATTTACGAAAGCACTTAAGATTGACATCTCAATGCAGTTTAAAAGAAATTAAAATTCCTAAAGGCATCAAGCAACTTGACTTTTTGGTGCCTGAAAAATTTTGAAAATCTGACTTCAGGAAGCTTCTCAAGAACACTAAGGTGAGAAATCAGATTGGAACTCAGCAGCCTTGTGTTTCAGCACTGTGCTTATAACATTTGTATCCTTTCAATCTTGCATTTATTTAAGATGAGGGGATTTATGGTAGAATAAAGTAAACAGAAAAATACATATAAATTCTAATTATGTTTGTGCAGGGGTAGGCATGAAAAGGTGTCTAATAAACAAATTTTCACGTTAACTTTTAAGCAACCTTTAAATATCACGGTATTGAAACAAGTATTCTAAGTTTAAATCATACAAGCTTTCTAGATTTCATTTATTTATGGACCAAATAAAGGTCAAAAAAATTAAAGCTGTTGTCACAGCTGGGAATTTTCCTACATTTGGCATAAGCAATGTGAAAATGTCCATTTTAAAAATATGACTGATGTTGAGCATATGATTCAAGACTTTGCTGATTGATTCTAATGTAAGAGTAACAGATCAGTTCAATATGTGAGCTAAATCACATTTCTCCAACATTTTTTTTAATTCTTATTCTGAATCTCACTCTCCACAGTATGCTGACAAGGATTTTTGACCAGTTTTCCATGTGTGAAAAACAGTTGATCTAATATGTCAGTAAGATATTTAAAAACTATTTGTGCTTTTGAGCTGGTAAGTGACCAAAAAATGACATTTATGTAATATATTTATGATTTGAGAGATATGCAAAAGAAGTAAATACAGTAGACAAGAAAAAACAGCATTGTCTAAAAGCCAGGAAAAAGTGGATGCTATACTTTCGCTGTTATACTTTGTGACCTGGAACAGTCTTTTTTCTTTGCCATAGGAACTCCCCCTCTAGTAAATTAAACAAATACTAGCTAGGTCTAGTAGATCTCCTGCAAGGGAACACCTCCCAGGATTCTCTGCATTTTACCCTCTGTGCATGTTTGGTATGCTTTTAAGTCGTTTTTGGTCTTTAGACTGTATTTATATTAGTGTCTTTCACCTTCTAGCTCATATACTGTTTTTCTTTAAGTCTGGGTAAGCAGGACATTCTTTCCTGGACCTCTAGCCCTGTATTTTAAATTTGCATCTCCATTCAAACCATAGTGAAAAGGAGGCACACGCTTAGTCACAATTATAAAAGCTGTTCCCTTTCTAATTAAGGCAGTGACCACAGTCATCTGCCCTCAAAAACCCCGCCCAAACCAACAAAAAAACCCCAATCCACAAGCAGATCTAGATGAAAGAAAAAAAAAAGTGTATGTTTTAGTGGATTGAATGCTCATTAGCAGTTACAGTACTTGACATGTGTTCCTGGAGTGCATCTTCCAGCTTAGTTTAATCAGAAAGAAATTGCTTTGCACTCTCCAAGTTGGCTTGGCAGCCAGAACCAAACACAGGGACAATTAGAAAGTGCCTTTGACAAGTGTGCATCTGATCCAAACATAATTACCATTAAGTATAACTGTAGAGACAGCCACAGCAGTGTAAACTTTCTTGATTTTCTGTTTCTCTCTCATACACCTTTTAAAGTTCACTTAATGTCTTCTGAAGCTAATCTTACAGTTAAGAAATTTCAGGTAAATCAAGTCATTTTACGACTACACATGTCAAGATTTCCAAGGAGTTTTCTGCATAAACTTCAAAGAACAGTACTTGTACTTTGATTCAATGTTATTTCTTTTTTCTTTTTTTTCCCCTTCTGTTAGTTGTCCTGCTATAAACATGGAGAATATTAGCTTTGCCTTGGCTTCTCATTTGTTCTGTTAAAATGGTAGTCACACAAGCCAAAAAGTTCTCTGCCTGTCCCTCGTATAGAGTACACTAGGCACAGTCTTTACAACATACAGCTGAATCTATGTATTTGATGAGAGTACAGAAGAGAGAAATGTATTAGACTTCATTGGCTGTAGAAATCCGCAACTGTCCTACCTAAAAGAGTGATGGCTTCTCTCTCTTATTTCAAAACCAGCTGAATTCTGCTGCTGTGGCAAGTAGATGTTAATCACTTTGTCAAGTGTGTGAACAGAAAGAAGCAAGACCTGGAGAAAGGAATTAGTAGACAAGAATAACATGTGTCCTAAGTTAGACTTTTGAACATGTAGCGATATGTATGTGAGTAAAGTGGGAGCCAGAAAGTGTCAGGTAATATGGTTGTAGTATGAAGGAAGAACTGGAGAACAAGCAGATGACATTAGGGAAGACAGCTAAAGAGATTGCTGAGATAGTGGCACTAGATTAGTGCTTGGCACTAGGACAGAAAGGACTAGGACAGTAGCAAGGAAAAAAATGCTTGGCAGGTAAGAGTCACACAAATTGCCTAAGAATCACAGGCATCACCAAATTATTTTACACAAAGCTAGCAAGTAAGTATAACATGACTGACAATATTTGGTCATTGCAGTGGAAGGCCAGGTTTCTTTATACATGTAATCTGCATGTTTATACTTTTGTGAGTATGGGACTCTTAATGTGATGTGTTATGATATGCCTGTGTATTACTGGAAATTATGTTATTGCCAGTTTAATGGATTTATCAGATTATTCCCTGCATGGCTTAATTTGTATATTTTCTTTTACTTCCCAAGAAATGAAATCTCCTCATAGGCAATACAGATAATTGAATTCTATTCAGGAATCAATATAAGCTTCGAAGGTTCAAACCTAATTCCCCAAATAGCATAGATTTTTCAGCTTTTTCCTGAATCAGACAGCTTGGTAGAATAGCTCCTCTGATTCTAGTGGGCTGAGTAGATAAACAAATATAAATATCTAATGCTGTTTCAAAAACACAGAGTAAAATAAAACAATACAAATTCCTTTCAAACCAACAGCAAAATTTCTTTTCACTTCACCATATTCTCCTGTATTCTTTACTGCTAGTATTCACCCACAACAATTGCTCAGTGAATTTAATTGAGTGCCTTAGCTTTACTGAAAGACAGTGGCAAGTGTTGTCTAGTCAGCTAATTATTTAACAAGGGAGAATTTGAAATGTCATGAGGGAATTGTATTTTATGTCATTCACCATTTATTTAGTTGTCCCTGCATAAAGCTTTTCTCACAGAACAGGTGAAATAAATTAACTTAATTCTCATGGATCAGCCTGACAGCATCCAAGACAGGTGACTGTTGATTTGACTGAATGTGGAAGTTAAGATGGCAAAGGAAAATATCAGAGTGAATAACAACCCAGAGAGAATGACACTCAAAAATAAATAAATATAGAAATCACACAGAGAAAACAAGCACAAAAATAGATCAAAGTCATCGATGAAATAAGAGCACTTCTTATCCTTTCTACACATAAAGCCATTGTGTCTTTGGCAAAACCATCCTGTTACAATACACAACTATGTTTCTTCAGATACTGCATACAGATGACTAAGGGTGAAACAGAGTTCAATTTGGTTTATATATATCACACTCATCTTATTTTAATTATATGTTAAAATTTCATTCCATTAAAAACTTTTCTCTAAAATCTATGAATTTTTGAAGGTGAGCCTCAAATTTTATATACTAAGACACGTTAAGCATTCTATGTTTGGAAACATTTGAGAAAGGATTTCCCAGTGCATCATGTTCTGCAAAAAAATCCAAACAACAACAAAAAACCCCACCAAAAATAAAAGCCAAATATTGCAAGACATTTTATCTCAGATTACTGTATTGTTTACACATTTCAGCATATATCCAGGGTTCAAAGTACATCAGCCATTCCTCAAACTGTATAAAATAGTTTGACTTTTTTTTTTGGTTAATGAAAGGCGCATACTAACACAAAATCAAATGCCAGGAGTTTGCATCTCAAATGCCTGTAGAAGAGTAGAAAGCAGTCTGTCCAATTACCCTAACTTCTAAGACACAAGCTTCACTATTTCTAGACAGTGACGAGTGATAAAAATATATATGGCAGTAGGCATCATGGAAAAGCCTATGCAGATAAATACTTGAACTTTCACATGTCAAATTATATGCAGAGGCACTTAATTTTACTTTCCATCTGTCCATTGATCTCAAGAAATAACAACAAATATCACAATGAAAATCTTTAAAATAAAAACCAGATCACTTACATGAACTAATAATCATCCTAGAGACTTGTGAGGATATTTTTAAAATAATAGGAAAGGCATTACAGAAGGCAGTTTTCAAAGAAACCGTGCAGGTATATAAAAAACCCACATACCAAATAGTTTGAAACACAGAGAAGGACCCTTACCAGCTTTAGCAGAAGACATTACATGTAACAGTTTGCCTGAATCCTTTTCAGTCATGTTGAAAAACAGTTACTTTGTTTCCTGAAGATTATAAATGGTAACGAAATTGTAGTAAGTTAGCCTCTTTTGTAAAAGTTTCACAAAATTATAACATGATTTAACACCCCTTATTCACATTCCATATTCACACTCCTGTTACTATATATAGCATACAGAGTTGTATTTTTAATAGTGCATCCTACTAAAATATTTCTTCCCACCCTTTCCTTTGCTATAAAAGTTAATATTCTTTTTAATTTCCACAAGCTAGGAATTCTTCAAAGACAGGCATCAGGATGCTGAAACTTTAAGTGCCTATAGATATGGGCACTTTTAATAACATTTAATAATTGTATTTAGTTCCATCATTGACCTCCAAAAATCTTGGTCACTGTTGTTTTTTCTTTTCATCTAAGTGATTCAAGAAGTTAGTATAATAAGTCACTTTAACCTTGTCTTGTAGTGTTCTAGTTGTAGCCTATGATAGCCCTTAAGACAAGGGGTTAGCAACATATTAGTTAATAGAATTTTAAACACTTTTCCCATTTTATATTACTAATACATTGGCTTTCATTTCAGAATCATAGATCTGTGAAAAAAAACAAACTTATATAATAACCAGCAGTGAGCTAATGAGCACCCATGGCAGGTTCTCCTATCCTCCTATGAACTATTATTAAAGAGTACAATATATCTATGAGCAAACAGCTGTGAAGACTATTTCTGCTTGTGGCTTGTAGTCCCTTTGGATGGATTACATTTTACAAAATGTAGATGTCTATAATACGGAGCTAGGATCCCTTTGAATGAAAGTAAGGAACATTTTTAGGTTGTAGGTCTTCTCATCCTAAAGCAGACATCTGAAACTAAACAGCTCTCTTTTCTGAGAGCCTTTTTTTCTCCATTACTTCTAAAGAAAGCTACAGTAGGATCCCACTCTTGAACCCTGAAAAATCATGTAACAATTATGATCCATCAAAAACTCTGCACACAGTAAGACTGCACATAAGGTTGTTAACCTGTTAGCTAGAGCTGCCTGACAGAGAATTCAGTATATTTTTCTTACAGAAGTCTGTAACTTTAATCTTGTATTAATTGTCTATTTTTCTAGGTGATGGCTTAGATGGTGATTTTGGAGAAAAGAAGAGAAGCAGCTGCTTCAACACTCTCTGGTCCAAAGAATCACCAACTACTAAATTTCTAAAAGTGGAAAGCTAGCTTTCATAACCAAGAAAAACAATGTGCTTCTTTGGAAATGATACTTCAAACTGTCCTTTGAGTTTCCAGAAACTACAAGCACTGGTACTGATGAGAACAGAAGACAGATTTATTTTTTTTCATTGTAGAGGATCTGTTCATAATAGCATAAATTCAGTGTGTTCATTTTGTTTCCCACTTACAGAAAATTGTGTTTCTGGAAACAACAGAATTAAAATGAGGTAATTAAAATGCAAAGAAAGAATGCCACTTTTTCAGTTTCTTTTTGCTGAATTGTAGTATTAATCTACTCAAGAGACAAAGTGCAAGAATCATCATTTGGATTCTGAGTTGCTGCTAGTGCTAAGAGAACTTTTTAGTCTAAACTTTTTTTGCTTTGGGTGTCACAAATACAAACCATCTGGTATGCCAGCTGCCCATGTTTCTTTTTACATATACAGCAAGAGTGGGTGGAAAGGCTCCAGAATTGCAGACATTATCCTTTTTCTGCTTATCATCATCATCATCATTATAATCCTCTTAGCATTTTAATATATGACTTCACTTCTTTGTGGCCCCTGAGATCTGTCAATATGCTGTAGAATTGAGTTTTGTTTTGCTTCCAGTGAGTACTCCATGTGATTTAAGGGGGGCAGAAATTTGGAATATATCTTATTTTGGCTTTGCTGTTCACCAGATGCAATAAATTTAGTCCACATGTTAACATAATTTTGATTACTATATTTATCTACCTGTATTTTTAGAACAGTTGAATTCCTCAATACAGACCACTTTTAAATGCAGTTGAAGAATGTGTTAAGTCTTACCTGAGGTTGAGTTTTGTTTGCTGTATTTCATTTCACTTGAAGTTTTGCCAGAGCTTCTCAAAGTTGTGGCATCTGCTGAAGTTCTGTCAGAGTAATAATTTAATTAAATCTTAGTTACAGTTTATCACCCTTCTTTCTGAGAAGAGCAAAAAATGTAATTAGGAGTCAAAGGTGAGTATCTTGCTCATGTAATCAAGCTGTTCCATGCAAATTTTCACTCAGTTTAATGGGAATCCCAGGTCTCTGGTCCATCATTCTCAATAATTGTCCGGATCATTATTCAAAGCTTTTTCTAGACAATTCTTGAAAAGCCAACTTTTCTCTATATAGCATAAAGCTATGATAGTCAACATAACTTCTCATGTACATGCTAGGGAAAAAAAATTATCCAGATGGAGACTTATTTTCTGTCAGAATCATCCCTCTGGTAGATACAGCCCTTGTGTAAATAGGATCTGTGAATTTCGAGGGGCATCAGGGACTAAAAATTTGAAGAGTGATTTCAGAATAATGGAGAAGCATAATGTGGAAAGAACTAAACCAGCACCACACTAGTCCTTCCTTCAGAAAACCCACCCTACCCCTGAGGTCATCAAGGGAACATTATATGACTGCACATCAAAAGCAAAATATGAGTTAATCAGCCTTGTTACTAAAAATTGGAGTAATTTTACTTATAAATCAAAACCTGCTAGGATTTTGTTCTGTGCTTGCATACATAATGTTGTTAACTTTCTCTGCTTGACAGAACAAGATAATTCAATTCTGAAGATACCATCTTGGAGAAAAGTTGGTCTCAACCAATTATCTTTGACATGGCTCATTGTAGAGGTTATCAAGCTCTAGAACAACTTTTCTGAATTAACAGTAGAAAAAGCTCTATAAAGGCAGAAATATACAATGAAACAATTATGTACATAGTGCAATGGTCTTGTTTTGTGACTAGCTGACAGATGAGTATGGTTGTGTTCTGAGGTGGCTGCTTAGAATGCATGAGATAGATGTCTTAGTTTAGGGAAGAGGAGCAGGATTTTGGAGGAGGTAAAGAAACAAATTTGTGGTCTTGAGCCTTCATGTAAGATAGAACAGGTTTATACAAATGTTATTATGTTTTGTCCTGAATTACACAGGAACATTAGTGGTCTACAGAACATAGGTAATACTAGCCTGCCAGGAAGCATTAAATTACAGTAAAATCCAAAGGGTGAAGAGTTTCTAGACTTAAAATAACCTGTCCAGGCTTACTATACAGAAATACTACTTCTAGATATCTAAACTATATTTAAAGCAGAGTTTAAAAAAAAAAAATTAAAGTTAAAACTCACCATTTCTTCTGTGCAGAATTTTTCAACTAAGAAAAATCATTAGTGAGAAGTCATATGGCTTTCTTTATAGGGTCTAGGAAAGAAAACATTACATTTCAGAACACAAGTCATCATTCACCCACCTAGCCATTAACGGCTAAAAAAATTAGTATTTATTTCCTTTCCCACAGTACAATCAGGGAGACCATCTCTATTTGTTATCTACTTTAATTCACGTGAGCATTATGTCTGTTGTTATATTACTACTATGAAATAACCCTGCAAGAGTCTTATCAAAATATCTAGGCTTTTTAATCTGATTTTATAACTGGAAAGATGGAACAAAATATTAAATATCCCATAACACCTAAAACATAATAAGGTGTCAAGAAACAGAGGACATGGATTTGTCAAGAACAAATCATATAAAACCAATACAGTGTATAACATTGATGGGATAGCTGTCCCAGCAGGTGTGATACACCTAGGCTGTAGTAAAGCTTTTGATACTGTCTCAAATGAGATCTCTTAAGGTATGAAAATACTGCCCAGATGAAATTACTATAAAGCAAATGCAGAGACTGTTGCAAAATCTCACTCAGAAAGCAGTTAAAAAACTTCAATGACAAAATGGTAAAAGAGATTAAATTGAGTGCCCCAACTTTAGTCTTATACAATATTGTAATTAACTATCTGAGTGATGGAAGATAGGATGCTTCCTACACTGATCTGGGAGAGGTTACAAGACCAGACATATTATTCAAAATTATTTTGATGCATTGGAGAAACTGCAAAATAAATTTGTTAAATTTTAGTATAGGCATTCTAATGATCAAATACTGAAATAAGGAACCAGATGTGAGGCAGTAGCACAGCAGGAAAAGTTGGGAGCATTATGGTGAATCACAGACAAAGACTGAATCAAGAACATCAGTAACTGCCTTTTAAAAATGAAAATGTAAGAAATGGAGAAAGTCTAGTATAAAGTGACAAATGAAAAAGAGAAAATAGAACTTAACATGGAGCACTGGAAAGGACTGGATTTATCTAATACAGGAAATAAAGAAATACATAAAAGAGAGAGAGACAGAAGGTTGCTTTATCAACCTTCATGTATTTGTTATATTTGTATGAAGTTCGTCATAAATTTAGAAAAAATGCTGCAATATGCTATTACTTCAATTTCTACTTCATGATGCCTGAAAGCTGTGGTCATAAGAAAGGCATCCATTAGGCCAGTCTTTGTGAAGCACAGAGTACAATGGTATTCAATGATCCAACCATCTAATTTGTTATTATCATGGTGCAGCTATAATTCACTCTTGTTTTGGATACAGAAATGGACATAGACACTATATTTAATGATATTTTGAAGCAATTCTGTTAGTGAATCTGAGCTTCCTCTTCGAAGCAAGCTCCAAGTAAAGTCCAAGTGTAGTATCTTCATAGTTGATCATCTGAGCATGGGCTAGTGAAAAGCTCTTTGTCTTTTTTTGATCGTCTGAGTAGTATCTTGTCTTGGTGTAGATGTCAGATCCCACTGATGGGTTTCTAGCAAATGCCAGAAATTTCACAGAACAATTCATCACAAGTCAGGATTAGAACCATTGTTTCCAAGGAAGAAAAACATGGTTAACTATTTGGTTCAGCAAGAGAAGTACCTCTGGTTCCTTCCAGAAGCTGAATGGTGATAATTTGCCCGATTGGATGTTCATGCCTATCAGTTCCTGAGAGTCAGGGCTGCCGATGCCACAGGGGGAATCAAATTATAACTTGCCTTCATACAAGCCAATGATTCTAGTGGTCACAGAAATTTAGTTTCTGTGCATCATATAGATGCAAAATACAATTGAAGCCAATAATTTCTGTTCCCTAGCTGTTCTCTTCAAAAGGAGTTTTTGACATTTTAGCTATCATTATAGAACGATATAAGATGAGATGTTTGGCAAAAAAACACACCTTGATTTTGCAGTGACCTGCTGTGATCTTTCAATTCAATTGTGCATTACAAATGAAGCAAGGTAAGCTTGTTATATTTACTTGAGCAAATATGTAAGTAATCCTGTTGGTAATGGAATGAAAATGTTTAGAACTTTGCAAGAAAATAATTGTTTAATAAATGCTGTATATTTTTGCATAAGCTCCACCATACAACCATGTACCTTTAATGACAGCAACCAGAGCTTATCATTTGGAGTTTAAACCCATGAGGCTACTTTTCCCCTTCAGTGAACAAGATAGCACTTGCAAGAGTCTAGTTAGATAAACTAGACTTGCAAGTAAGAGGTGAAAGGGATGGCAGATGGTGACAACATTTGCACACTTCTGGCTTACTCTATGACTCACTATTGAATACTGCTCACATGCTGTTATTAATGTAGACATTTGAGACCTAGAATATAAAGCTTGTTATACCAAGAAGTGTTCTAAGGAGATAATTAGTAGTGATAAAATGCTAGCAGTTCTGACTGGGGGAGAAAAAGTTTATGACCAGCTCATGAATCATGTGTCATTTTATACTATATCTATAAGCTAACCTGCCTTAGGAGGTCCTAAAATATATTTTTTTTGATGAGAGTGGGTTTGTTTAAAAATTAATGACAGCAATTTTCACAATGGCTGCAAAACCCCTGAAGATAACAGTTAAAAATGCAGCAAAGAAGGGTAAAAAATAGGAAAGGTTTGCTAAAATAAGAACTTTCTCCTCATTTATACTGACAAGAATTTCTAGAATTTCGTTTCCAGCACTTCTATTCTGTCATGTTAATATAAAGTTATTTTTAATGAAAGACCAGGGCTATGACATAGATTTCTATTTTCTTTAGATGGATGCTCAAAAGCTTTTAGATTCCCAAATCAATTTATTACTAGAATGGGAAGATGCTCCAAATCACCTCTGCCCAAGTAAAAGAGCTTTTGTTCTAAGTCTGATAAAAGATCACCCTTAAAGAACAGCACGTGATAGCTTGATGGAAAACTTGACAAAAATGCCAACACTGCAAATGTTAAATCATTTAATAATTCTCCAGTAGCCAACACTTACCCTTGTAATGAAATGCTGTTTCTTGTAATCATTTACCATAGGCAGAGCTGAGAGTAGCATTTATTCAGTTTTTTAACACCTGAACATCCTAATGTAAAATGCTTTTTCCCATTACCTATAGTTTTAACAAATATTTCAGTGATTTTCTTTATGAAATTGATCAAAAATGTTTGACTTAACTATGCTAATGATTCTGACAGTCTACCTGCTTCCCAGTATCAGTGGAAATGTTTTACTTTAGTTATTTTGAATACTGATCACTATTTGTAAAATAAAGATAATACTATCTCCATGCCACAGAAAGGAGCTGCAAAAAGAAAATTATCAGTAGTGATTATCAGTAGTGAACTGCTAAGGTGCTTCAGTTATGTGTTCCACAGAAAATGATGTGAGGATATATTTGCCCTGTCTAGAAGGCACTTTTTATGTTTTATTTTGTCCATGTTAGTCTCTGATTGAAACGAAGGTTCACAAAAAATTACAATAGAATGGCATAATTAAATTACTTTCTTCACCAGTGGCAAAATAATACTGCTTAGAATAATTGCTTACACTGATTCTGGCAATTCTTATCTTCCAAGAGCTTGGCCTTGTAATCTCAAAAATACTACACTCATTATTTAGTATATTTTTACTTGTCTATATATTTTATCTTTTCATAGTTATTTTAAATAGATTGTTCTTTTAATTTAATGAAGATTTCTTAGTATTTTTCAAATTTGGTTCTTCCTTATACAAATTTAAATTAATGCCTTCTCAAATGTTTATCATCTTAACTTTTACATGCCCTAGTTTAATAGATGAGTGATTGTCTCTGAAGCTGAAAGATGAAAAGAATATATTATAGAGAATATTGCAAGTTATCATCTTCTCATTTCAGCCATGCTGTAGACAGGTTCTTGTGCAAGGAAGCACACTTACTTCAGTGTTCTTCCATTGACAAGCATTTCTTTATCAAAGATTTAAATTTCAAAGCACTTGACAGCTCTTCAAATTGTTGATGTTTTTACTTTTGCCCTGGTTATATTCATGCTTTGTCTCCCTTTACAGAAAATACAAGAAAGTAAACAGCACAATATTGAAAAAAAACCTGAAGTAGTTTTGGTGGCGTGTTTGGTGGGTAAATACAATGTTACTGGGGTCTGTCTTTGTTAGAGAAATGCTTGTTTAAGAGGTTGTAAACCTGTATAGTTTATATGATCACAATGGGGAAAATCAAGGCTTTTTTCTCTATACCTTCCCTCTTTGGACCCTCATGGTCAAAAATTGAAAGTGTAGACATTAAAACATAATGCAGAAAGCTGTTTCTGCTTGACTTTGACACAAAGAAAAGGGGTAACTACAATGAAATAAAAGCCAGACTCTTTTCTTCCTATATAGACCATGAAAAATACTTTTTCTCACACTGTTTTATGTGTTAGGCCTTGAGTTGATATGTTATTCAAAAGTTGTGAGGTACTAAGGGCAGAAATAGAGCTCATATAAAAAAGAAACAGAGGAAAACCTTTTTGCTCATTGACAAATTCCATCTTAACTGCAGAAATATTCCATTATGTTAGAGGAAGTCTCCCAGGTAGGCAGTAAAGCATTTATCACTGGTATCCTCACTTCGTCTCATTTGACAGAACTGTCTTCCTGGAACAGAGAAAGATAGGGGCTTTATATTACTAGCATTGTTAATACCAAAGTTCTAATGATTCCCAGAAACAAGGAGGATAGAGGGAAAACCCACTGAATAAAAGAGCGACTACCTAAATTGTGTGTAAAACAAAGCAGCAAATGACTTTCTGACAAAAAAATATTCACTTGATAATAATTCAGTCCCTTGAATGCAATCACCAATGAAAGAAAATATACAGGGGGTTTGGCTCATATAATTGCATTCTTGCAAAAAGCTTTTGCTGCCATTCATGTTAGCTATGTTAGTTAGAGGGGATTTTTGGTCAGAGGAGCAAGAACATATAAAAACATGTTTATAAAATAAGTGAACAGGAATGAGGAAGTAAAAATCTATCCCAAAATGTTATGGACATATAATTAAGGTAGACATTTTCATTTCTTCCATATCATATTTGTGAATGTTGGGGCCACACCTTGAGGTAGTCCAGGGAGGATGTTAGAGACTTAGGAGGAAAACAGAGTGTGAATGGAATATAAAAACCCGAAAAGTTGTAAGAAACAAGACCAGCAATGGAAGCTGAAGTGAATTGCATTATGCCTTTGTGCAGCTGCCTAAATATGAGATAGGAGAGAGGGGAGTGCCTAACTTTGTACAACTAAGGTTTGGATCTGAATTAGAAAATTGGTCTTCATATTGCAGTGTAAATGAGAAACTCAAAGTTATCCACCAGAAGAGCATGATTCCACATACTGCTATGCTTATCTAGCATTTAGCTGCTTCACTTACATGGTCTCCCAACTTCCTTCATGTTGGCCTTGACATTTGTCTACTGCTCAATGAGTTGAGTCAGCACAGAGGACTCATTCAGCAAACAAGTAAGTAGATTTACACTGACTTAGTTCCTGAACAAGACCACTGATGAGGGTCAGACAAATGTCAGTGCTGACACAGGGAAAGACGGGCAACAGGGCAAAAACACTCCTTTTGGCAGATTTGATGAGGTTAGCTGTATCCTCAAGTTTCACTGACAAATTCTGGCTCCATGTCAACTTTTGATGGAGTTTATTGCTCTCCTTTCTTCTGTCTTTCTCTCTTCTAGCTAAACCATAAGGAGAATATGGAAATGAACATCCTAGTTTAAGTATCTAATTTTAGGCCTAAAATTAGACAAGTATACATACACATATAAAACCACATCTATTTTGTGGCTTTATAGGTTTAGCATTTAAGACACAGCTTGTGCAGTGATGAATTTGTCGTATTGTACTTAGCTGCAATGGTCCCATGTCACCCTTTTTCAATTCACCTGCTAAGTTCAATCAGCCATTAAGCAATAAATCTTTAAAGCCATGTAAGGGACATGTGTGCACAAATCAAATTATTTATTAATGATATACCTCAGCAAAATGTCTGTGTGGACTGAAGACCTCCTGCACACCACTTTAAAAATAAGCTCCCTGGGGCCCAACCCAAAGAAATTGATTGAGTGCACTAATGTATTTTCATGTATTCCTCTTGATGCTCAATTTATCTCATGCATGAAAGCTTTTGCAGGGCATTACACAAGTTCTTTATTCCTTGCTCTTGAAGGTGTCAAAGTGAATTTCCAAGTATATCCAAGTATATGCAAAAAGCAACTCTTTGCAAACATTTCTGAAAAAAACACAATGTCAGGAGTGAACCTTTGCCATTGCTCCATATTTGCTTGAATAAGTCAGAACTAATGAGTTTATTTGCAAAAGAACTCATCACACTGTGGCACGCAGCACCTGAGGTGAAAACAAAAGTGAGAACTGTACATGGCTACCAAAAAGATGTTTTATCTCATTCCACTTTATTGCGGTCTAGTTTGCCATTTTGATGCAATTTCTATTCAAAGTGACTTCCCTGGATTTTCTCCATTTATTTCTGTATCCCTTATCTTGTTCTTTTCTTGTTTTTAACCACTTCAGTCTCTTATTTGCCGCAGTACCTTCCCCTTTGTGTCTTTTGTGACAAGGAAGTGACAGATGCATAGTCTGGCTTCTAGTTGAGAAAAAAAAATTCAAATTGAACTTGAATAAATGCTCAGTAACTGGATAGCTTCATTTAGCCAAAGAACTGGCTTTTAAGAGTGGTGTCTCTTTATGGTATATGTTTCTATAATATATGTTTACATAAGCATTAATATAGCTTGGTAGTTACAGGAATAAGCAGGTATAGATAATGTAAGTTAAAATTTCCCCAAACAATGCCTACAAGCAAGCATTGAGGCAAGTATTAATTAGGCAGCTTCTGAACTGTTCAGCTATGCCAAATACTTAAACTGAATTTCACAAGGTAAGACATATGGTATATGACATTGTGTCTGTCCTGATATAACAAATGTGATTCAATTTTCATGTAAACCTATTTTGACAATTTCCATACACAATTTACATATGCATTTTGTATTACACTAGTCACCCTGAAGCAAATGTTGTATATTGTACACTATAATTCTTTTAGCAAGGGGAACACAGAGATCAAACTTATCAGTTTCATGCTTATACTAGAATACCCCTGTAAGCATATCATTTAGAGACTAGTTAATATTTTGTTTACGTTACAAACTTTATGATGATGGATTTTTTTTTTTTTTTAACTTTCCTACAATATAATTGCAGCATAGTAGAGAGAAATGAATGCCACCTTGTAGCTAAACACTTCCATTTTAGTCTACAAATATTGATGAGAATCCTTGCTTGTTCCTGTGCAGTGAATATAGTGAATATTTTTAAAATATTTGCTTCCACATTATAACTATCAATATTGCTAAGACAGCACAATGAAACAATAATGGATATAAAGTATTTACAGGAAGTAACAACTATAGCATAGATTTTAGATCCCTGTAATTGCTCATCTATGTTCTGCAAAGGCTGGTGGTTCAGAGGAGAAATTATGAGGATGATTAAAATCACCACTGTTTGATAAGATAACCAGATTTATATTAAATAAATTTTGCAAAATTAAAATACTCTTTCAGTCAAATTTATTTCCAGTAAGTGTACTACAAAATTTTGGTCTTTTTTTCCCTTTGTGGAATTGGAATAATAAAATTAAAAAGAAAAAAGCTGTGCATTTTTTCATAAGAATGAATATATTTGAGGGCAGTGGGGTTCTCCTCTGAGACAGTATAATCCAGTTTTCCACCCTTCATCACACTCAATTTTTTTGTTTCCTTTTCTCATTCTAATTTAACAAAATTTCTTCTCAATATTTCAGTGAAACAACTAGTCAAACCCTCAAAGCTCAGCTGGTTCTTCAGTATTCCTGTAGTTGAACATCTTATTTTTTAAGGAAACGAGAAGTAGAAAACAAAGTAGTGTGAATGTGCTGCATACAGCTTTCTCCGGCAGAAACCAGAAAAGTATTTGCATAATCCTTCAAAGGAAGTAGGAACCTGGGATGAGGCAGCTACCTCCCTCTGCAACGTTTCCTGATCAGCAGTGAGCCTCTTGTAGTGTCCAACTTTAGCTCTAGCATCTGGATTTCCTCATGATGCACATGCAATTCCACCTCCAGTCTTTCACATTTAAGAAAGATTGATTTCTAATTCTTTTTGATTCATAGTAAATTAAAATCTCAGGCATTAATGCACTTGTATCACCGTACACTGTGCAATTCATATAGTTTGAGTTCACGGTCCTTTCAATGTTTTCAGCATTTTAAAACAGCATCTGTACCAACATTTCTAAACCCCTATATATCCATTATGTCCATTTGCAGAAATATAGATCATGAACGCCTTATAAAATATCAAATAAACTAATAATTTTATAACTAAATAGTTGTAAAAATTACACTCAGAAATGTTTTCACTTTTTCAGGTCAAATTCAGCAATAAGTTTTCATATTTCTTAAAGGGTCTACTAAAAACCTGTTGAAGGTTGAAGGAAATCAGTATGTCTTGGACCATATCCTAAGAACCTGTTTCAGCAGAATGCTGAGGAACTTTATCAAGTATGTGTTTAAGTTCACATGACTTTTCTGGAACTTAGATGACTAAATTGTTCAGCTATCTATTTTCTTTTAAATAAACTATGCATGTTTTCCAGCAATGCTAGCTGGTTGGACACAAGGAGAGCTGTCTATGCCAGAAGTGTCTTTCATATATAATTCTTTTATGTTTGTTATTGAAGTGGCAGGGAGAGTAGTTTTGATGCATTCCCTAAGTACTGCAAGAATAGTATTTGGAATATAGCCCCACTAATAATTTATTGCATCTTTTTAAAATCAGTTTATTTTAAGAAATTAGCTTAACTCTTTATCACTGGTCACTTACTACAAATTGGAAGAGTTAGATTTCTTAGGTTATTATTGGCTGGCTTGTCTCATTCTATGAAAAGAATTGTAGAAAATCTACATGATTGTGCTTTAGCAAAAAAAAAAAAAAAAAAAAAAAAAGGGAGATCTGGTAGGCATTATTACAGTCCAGGAAGATTACAAAAGCAGTGCAACTCATCTGATACAAAATACAAATACAACATATCTCCTTCAACTATAATGAATACGTAGGGTGACTGGCTCAAGCACAGCCATAGAAATATTAATTGAAAGGGACACTGAAGGTTATGTAATCCAGACACCTCCCCAAAGTGGGACTATTCTCAATGCTAGATTGTCATGGAGGCATCCACAAAATCTGCAGAGCAGCCCCTCAAACACTCTAACAACCCAAGCCAGCCCCAAGCCCAGGTGCCAAGTGGAGGCGCTCACAAACAGACAGGGTGGTTACTCAAAAATATTTAACTACTTAACACTCCGACAGCCCAAAAGTAAAACACAAGTTCAGATGTCAGTCGGGAATATAATACTACATAACTGGATTAATTTACATCAGAAAGATGACTCAAAAAGGTGCACACTCACTCAAAAGGGGGGTAAATCTCCTACCCAAGGGTACCCAATACATACAATCACTCACCCACAGGGGCGAGGGCTCACTCAAGGATATCCAGAAGAAATATTCACTCACCAAGGTGGGATGGAGAGGTCTCTCAGCCTCAGGGAGTTTCCTTTTGCAGCATCCTGATCCAAGGGGAGCATCCCCGACTTCAGAGCTGCTGCTCTGAGGAAGACCAGCTCAAACTGGTTCTCCAGCACGGCTCCATTTATACCCATGTGGAGTCTGATTTGTGGGCAGTTCTAATTAGCCAGGTGCCCTCCCTGCAGGGGGCTGTTACCCTGGCACCAAGCGAGGTTGTCTAGACAAAGCACCCTTAGAAGGTGGCTCCAGGATCAGGGCCGGTGCATCTGCCACACCGATGAAATCAGTTTTGTTTGCTTGCTTTTTTATTCCAGAAAAACCTTTTAATATTTGGAAATGAACTCCAGGAACCTGAACTCCATGATCTTATCAGGGGCTGAGTTGAGTATGACCAGCCTCAGCAAGCAGATGTCTGTAAGGAATATGTCTAAGCATAGGTGAGAGGAATTCCATAGTTCAATCACCTTTAAGTTAAATGAGCTCAAACAAAATAACTTTTAAGCTAAACATAATTTTAAAATCCTTAAATGCTTTTGCTGCAAATCACCTCAAACTGCAGCCAATATTTATATTTTCTCTTAAAAAAACCCCACAGTATTGTTTCTCCTTAGCAATATTTTACATTCAGTCCTTCAGTCAGGTATTCTTGTTTCATGTATGTCCTAAAACTGTAGAAAAGTTTTGCAACTTCAGACAAGACACTGTTATTTTGCAAGCAGAAATAAAACGTTTAAAGGAGAATTAAATCTTAAGGAAACCTGAAAGCCCAGTCCTGTCCATTGCCTGCAACAGAGACATGTTCGCTTTTGGAACAACAAAATGTATCCAACTCAATAATATAGGGGCTATGTCATTTTCTAGTATCCCATCAACTCCTTTTTACAGGTATTTATACCACTGAATGTTCCCCCCTTGGGCAATCTTATCAAGACAAAGATTAATTCTGAAGTATAGTAGTATCCATTGTCTATTCAAAGGTTTTTGTTTTTTTTTCCTGCTGTTTTTGTTCTAGAGTTTGTTTGAAACACAAATTATTGTCTATTTTTCTGATTCAGAAGGAAAAAAGGGGTTTGTGTACTGCTGTCTACTTCAGTAGTCTCAATTACAATCAAACAGAAATCTTAAGACAAATATGTACTTATGATAGCTAATTTAGTATTGTTTCAAGCTCCTAAGACCTCTTCTCGTGCTTTACCATATTTCAGATATAATGATGAAATATATCTTTATGAATATAATTGGTTTTGAGGGAAGTTCTAAGGTAATTGTTTCCTGTCTTCCATTTTTTTACACCAATAACTGATTTTTTTTTAGGAAAACTGTTACTTTAATCCTAAATGAATTATTCTTTGCTTGACTTATGATACAATAAAATAATTATGCTCAGAAGAATAATCCAACATTCAGATTTCACTGCTTTTACTCCAGTTAGAGTTATTCTGCAGAACTGCAATTCAAAATTATCTACTTGCCAATATTTTTATAGTGCCTGTGCTATGCATTTCCTGAACTGTTAGGTAAATCAGAGGTCTTTTGTTTCCCTCTCTTCAACACTTTCGAAATGTTCCATGTTTAATTCTCTGAATCAGTAGGAAAACAGAAAGATCTTAATCCTCAATAGATGAGCACCCATGGAATATAAAACTGTGGGTATGCAAACTCTGAAGTACTTATGGCTTTTTTTGAACATTATCCCTCTTTGGAATGCAACTTTTTATAAAGGACCTTTCTGATGTGAGGGAAGAACTAGCTTCCTGTCATTTTGTTTGGGCTGTCTTTTGATTATAACAGCAGTCTTGAGCTCATTGGAAACTCAATGTGATATTAATACTATTGTCTCTATGGTTTCAAAGACCTGAAAGTTGCTGGCTGAAGACTTAATAGTCTTTTGACTTAACTAACAGAGACTTTATACCACATTTCTCCGCCTGTCATCTGTGACTATACCTGTACTGATATATTAAACAGTGTCAGGGCTTGTCCTTTGTCTCTGCAGTCAATTGACAGTCTAGCCACATCTGTACTAGTGAACACCCTTAGCTACTCAAATAGGAAGGCCACATACACGGTAACCTGCTGGAAATGTTCTTGCTGCTCCTAACTATGTCCAGGAATTGTGTGGGAAAAAGAGAGCCAAAAGTGTCACATCTGTATCCTGACACAGTTTAGGTTTGATAGCATTTTCTTCTCTCTTTTTTTTTTTTTTTTTTTTTTTTCCCAACAGGAGCTTAATAAGCAAAATTAACCACATGTGAGAAAATACAGAGGGATTATAGATATGGTTGTCTGATTTGGCCTTGAACATTTGAAAGTAACTCTATAAAACCTTAATTATCGGTTATGTAAGAAAATTTTTGGAAGTTTCCCTATGTAATGAAAGTATCATTGGGGTTTTGGCCCTTAATTGTAATTTGTTTCTTGACACTAAATTTATCTTACTATGTCTTACTGTGTGTTAATGATTCCTACTGCCAGTATAAGAATATAAAACACTGTTGTTAAATTCTTTTCTTTTTTTCTTTTTTAAAAATACCTTTCAGCTAAAAATGATTTTTCTGTTTTTGAAACATATTCATTTTATTACTATGAATAATATATATCAAGTCACAAATTGAAGAAATTTACATAAAGTCATAGAGATAAAGAGATGGAGGAGTTGACTAGAGCATGAACACACTGTGAACAGCTATACTGTCCACCTTGCAGAGGGGATTCCTGCTGGAGCATGGCAAACAATTTGAAACTTGCTTCCTCCTCTATATGGAGTGCAAATCCTCCTAGTTATGTCTACATAAACAGCTATACTTATTTAATTTTGTTTTACAGCAAAACTTAGCAAAAACTAAGGTGGATACCAAATGTAAAGCAAGTACATAAATATTTCTGAAATATCCCAAAATACACATCAGATAGTTTATTTGAAGTACAGAGTGACTGAAAATAATTGAAGAGAAGGATATTGCTCTTGCAGCACTTATCTACAGCCATGAGCTTCTAAAGAGGAGTGGGTGTGAAGCTGTGAAGAAAAGCAATTCCATTCTCAGTAGGCTACCACAGTACATTTTCAAAAGCTTCTAATTGAAGATATGCTTCATTTGCCTTAGCTATAAAAGAAGTCACATTTACTCATGATTATGTCTGTAAATGACCTCATAAAAAGTAGTCCTAGGAAAAAAACAAAAACCAGAACCCAAACCCAAAACAAAACAAAAGTAACATTTGGAAAGCATTTTTAATTATATGAAATTCTGCATTTTTTTCTATTATCTATTCAATATCAAGAGAGTTAAACTGCCCTAAGCTCAACAATTTAAAACTGTTTTGATTGCAGGTATATTACCTGTATTAGGAATACATTTCATTCTAAAATGAAAATTCATATATTAAGGCTCTCAAAAACAATATATGAAAACAATGATAGTACTATGACTAATGTATTATTCATAGTCAATACATACAGTGGATCCTTCAGAATGTTGTGATGAAAGTTTTTAGTAAGCTAACACAAAGGTATCATGAAACATGGAAGCAAAACCAAGAACTGTGATACACAAAATATATTGATTTCACCAAAAATTGATTCAACTTGAATAAAAGGACTAGAGTGCTTTTAATGTCATAGGCTAAGTGTGCCTAATCTCATATTTAACACTAGCAGCCATACTTGATCACACAGAACACAGAGATTTGTGTTTCATTCTGTTAAAAGTACTTAAAATTACAGGCGTTTATATTACTTAAAGTTTGGGTTTTGTTTGTGGTTGTTGGGATTTTTTTCTAAGTAGACTGGGAGTAAATAGTAAGCCAATACATTTTAAAAAAATTTACATCGTAGGAAAAAATCAAGAGGTACAAAAAACTTGTAAGTAGTTTGCATAATTTAACTTCTAGTGAGGTATGGGAAAAGAAAAATGTACTGGTGAATTAAATTATACAAGTTTGCTTTAATTTTTTTCATGAATATGACATGTCTGGAAGATCCTTGTACTCAGAACTCTATTCTAGCTACTCTGAAAGTGAGACCGATTTTACCCAATTTTGTATTTCTATCAGTCTTAGTTGATCAGGTGAAACACGGTGAAAAATATTTGTTTCTGAGACGTCGTTTAGGATATTTAAAGGTAGATACACAGAAATCATATAATCATAGAATGGTTTGGGTTGGAAGGGACCTTAAAGATCATCTAGTTCCAAACCTCTGGCATGGACAAGGACACCTCCCACTAGACCAGGTTGCTCAAGGCCTCATCCAGCCTGGCCTTGAATATACAGGTTTATCTTTTTCTAAAAAATGTATTTCTTTCTACTACTTATAAAGTCTTCTTTGAGGCCAAGATATGTGATATGGGCAAGAAGAATACTCTCTGTTTGCACACTCATAGATGTGCACACTTCCTTGGCCAAGCACTGCTAGGAAAAGCCATCAGTGAGAGCATTAGCTCATCTGGAAGGCCACACCTTTGCCTTCTACTTAGGGTTTACAACCAGAATAAAATACTGCAAAGGCTACACAGAGGCTCAGCTTGCTACAAACTAATGAACCAGGGCAACTGTGAATTTCACAGCATTTCATTCATAATTTTTTTCATATTTCATGATGAGAAAAGAGTAACTCTGTTTCCTGTCTTGGAACAGAAATAAATAATGAAATATCCTCGAATTGAATACCAATTCCAATCACATTCAGCTATCTTTTCTTTCAAGCTTTTAATTTTTAATTTCCCTGCGGAACGCCTCCAGGAATGTAGCTATTGTGCTGTAAGAAAGTTCTCAGAACTCAAATTTGCTGAACAGAAAGCAGTGTCGTTCAGGGCCAATGTCTGTCCTTCATGCCACCACCCCCTTATCTCTCCCAGAGCCCCAAATAAGTCACTATTATCTATTGAACTTTACTTCAACAAGTAATATGTATATTTATGCAAATATAAGTACCTCTCTGCAACTGTGATTTCAAAGTCAATTTATGATCCTTTCTCTAAGCTTAGAAAAGGAAAGAAAATATACATGGGCTCCAATATCATCTCTGTTCTTTTTAAAATAAAAGAAAATAAGTTATATCATATTTTTTGTCAGGGACTTGTTCATATAACTACACTCCAGGATGTTTTTCTTACAGAGTTTAAATTCATGTTGTTTCCTCTTGAATTTTTCTTGAACGAACTAGATATTTCACAAAATAAACTTTTGAAAGACATGCGTAAGTGAATTAATGAATTACTAATTTAGTCTGTTTTCATTATTTGGTCACTTTTTTCAACTGAGGGAATTTACCTTCTTTTTTTGCAACAGATCATTGAAATAACTTTGGTAGCTTCCAACTTATATCTTTGAAGAAGGGAGGGTAGTGAGCCAAAGGGAGCTTGTATGTATGTTACATGTAGTGTCCATGTCTGTCACTAAACATAATTACACGATATACCGCATTTCTACATAGTTTTCCAGTTTTTGAGCTGGTCGAATTGAGAAGAAAAAAAAAAAAAAAAAAAAAAAAAAGTTGGGAAGTACTATAGTCTGCTGGTTTATTTCACTGACAGTTTTAGTAAGCTAGTCAGTTCATGAAGTTTATGGGCACTTTTCCTTATTTATTTAATTATGGGTACCCAACAAGCCAACATATGCAATTTAATGGTGCAATTTGCAGAAGTTACAAAAAGCAGGATCCCTGCTGAAAATTTAAAGAGGGAGTGTACCTATTTTCTGCTTCTATTCCTTCATATAATGGCTTCCCCGACAAGGCAGAATAGCCAGCAAACGAAATGCTGGTGATGCATGACTTAGACCAACTGCTTGTGAATTGAAAGCAGATGTGGACAGTGGGAGGCTGACCATCTCTAAGTACAATACAAGTATATGGAAAAAAAAAAACAGTCTACCAGCAGTGTTCAAAAATGTATCTCATAGTTAAAATTTGTCTCCTTTTAAGGAGCCAGCCAGAATGACAGTCACCACAATAACAAAAAGGAAATTGTATCAAACACATAATGTAATGAAATATAAATTATAAATATAATGAAAATAAATAAAGTACAGTGGCATTGCTGTGATCATGTATGTTGCTATGTATCTACCAGATTTATTAGGATGTAAAGTTTTACAACAAAAAACACCAGTCATATTCATACCTGGACACCTGTGAATAATTGGCTAGCTGGCTGGGCCCAGAGAGTTGTGGTGAGTGAAGTTAAATCCAGTTGGAGGCCAGTCACAAGTGGTGTTCCCTAGGGCTCGGTTTTGGGGCCAGTCTTGTTTAATGTCTTTGTCAATGATCTGGATGAGGGGATTGAATGCACCCTCAGTAAATTTGCAGATTGCACCAAGTTGGGTGGGAGTGTTCATCTGACTGAGGGTAGGGAGGCTCTGGAGAGGGATCTGGACAGCCTGGATCGATGGTCTGAGGTCAACTGTATGAGGTTCAATATGACCAAGAGCCGGATCCTGCACTTGGATCACAACAAACCCCATGCAATTCTACAGGCTTGGGGAAGAGAGACTGGAAAGCTGCTGGGCAGAAAAGGACTTAGGGGTGCAAGTTGACGGGTGTCTGAATATGATCCATCAGTGTGTCCAAGTGGCCAAGAAGGACAACGGCATCCTGGCTTGCATCAGAAATGGTGTGACCAGCAGGACTAGGGAGTTGATTGTTCCCCTGTACTCAGCTCTGATGAGGCTGCACCTTGAGTACTGTGTTCAATTTTGGGCCCCTCACTACAAGAAAGACATTGAGCTGCTGGAGCATGTCCAAAGAAGGGCAACGAAGCTGGTGAAGGGTCTGGAACACAAAAGTCTTACGAGAAGCAGCTGAGGGAACTGGGGTTGTTTAGTCTGGAGAAGAGGAGGCTGAGGGAAGACCTCACTGCTCTCTACAACTGCCTGAAAGGAGGCTGTAGTGAGGCAGGGATTGGTCTCTTCTCCCGGGTAACTAGTGATAAGACGAGGGGTAATGGTCTCGAGTTGTGCCAGAGGAGGTTTATGTTAGATATCAGGAAAAAAATTTCATGGAAAGGGTTGTCAGGCATTGGAACAGGCTGCCCAGTGCAGTGGTGGAGTCCCCATCCCTGGAGGGATTTAAGAAATGTGTAGGTGTGGCGCTGAGGGACATGGTTTAGTGGTGAATTGGCAGTGTTAGATTAATAGTTGGACTTGGTGATCTTAGAGGTCTCTTCCAACCCAGGCTATTCTGTGATTCTGTCATTTCATGATTCTGTGATCACTGCCATTGCACTGTAATAAGTTTGCTGGTTTATATGGAAAAAATCTTTGTTAAAGGAGCACATGATACACACACGTTGCTTATAAGTATACTGTTCCATATACTTACATGCTCTGGAAAAGGGGAAAACAAGATTTTACTCCACTCCAGCACAAATGCCTGAGTCAGTACACTACTCATTACCTACATTTTCATTGCAAGTTTTTCCATTTTCAACTACTCCTTATCATAGCACTCTGATGAACTGTAATTCTTTGCCTTCCTAGGTGCACAGTATTTCTCCCTTATCGACTCTTTAACAAATCAACTTTATTTACTGGTCTTTGGGGTTCTATCATAGCAAAGCTTTCTCTAAAAGCAAGATACTCTAGGGGATATTCCTAGCTTTCATCTCACCAATTCTTTTTTGGTACTTAAACAAAATAACCTCTTTCCTACCCTCAGTTTATTAAACTTCTTTATGATAGATCAATGCTAAATACCCTTAATGTCAAAGCTCTCTTGGTGTTCTCAGGCTGTACCCGATTCAAGTTTGTATTCAGTACACTGCAGTGAAGGTTATTGGTCTTCTGAGACTATTTTACCAGAGCCATGTTAAATCACTTTCTACATACTGTGGCAACATTTAACTTTCTCTACTCACATTATTTTTCCAGCTCTCAGCAAGTTTTTGGATATACTACTAACAGTTGCCCATTTTATTTTCTGCTCACTTCAGAGTAAAGCTGCATTTGGCTTGGGCATTTTGGCAGCTTTCAGAGGGTGAGACCATTCATCCTGGTTTGATCCTCATTTCAACTCCATATTTTTTCTTTCTTCTTGTGAAATTTATGTCTCTTTCTGGAATGTGGAACTTTTCTTCCTTTCCTAATACTACTGTTAAAAACTTACATGACATTTTTACATCAGATAATTCACATTTCAATAAATTACTAACTTCATTTTTTAGAAGCTGTACAATTTCAACCAATAACTTATGCCTCTTAGAAAAACTTGGGGGAAAAAAATTATTTACTTCTATTAATCTTCAGAGCCATTTTCTTTGCACACATTATCTCTAGTGGTTTTCTTAATAATTATTATTATAGTCAAATTTACACTATGATTTTTCTACTCCTCTAAACAGGTTTCATATATGTCTCTCCCTCTCTCAGCATGCTTTTCCTTAACTTTGAAGAATTTTCTGAGACTTCATTAATGTGTTTAGAAAAAACTGTCATGGACTTCAATGGAAGCAGAAAAAGGCCCAAAAAGCTCTTGTGAAATTCTTCATACACGAATGTTGGGATTTTTACAAAATCTTGAAATCAGTCTTGCCCAGTCACTGTTATTCAATGGGATCTTTGACAGGGACTTAAATGAAGGAACAATACTACTCATGAGTTTTGAGTATTACTTAAAAGGAACAACCATTGAGGCCACATCTGGAGTACTGAGGCCACATCTGGAGTATTGTGTCCAGTTCTGGGCCCCCCAGTTCAAGAAGGACAGGGAACTGCTTGAGAGAGTCCAGCACAGAGCCACAAAGATGATGAAGGGAGTGGAACATCTCCCTTATGAGGAAAGGCTGAGGGAGCTGGGTCTCTTTAGCTTGGAGAAGAGGAGACTGAGGGGTGACCTCATTAATGTTTATAAATATGTAAAGGGTGAGTGTCATGAGGATGGAGCCAGGCTCTTCTCAGTGACATCCAATGATAGGACAAGGGGCAATGGGTGTAAGCTGGAACATAGGAGGTTCCACATAAATGTGAGGAAGAACTTCTTCACAGTGAGGGTGACAGAGCACTGGAACAGGCTGCCCAGAGAGGTTGTGGAGTCTCCTTTTCTGGTGACATTCAAAACCCGCCTGGACATGTTCCTGTGTGACCTGACCTAGGTGTTCCTGCTCTGGCAGGGGGATTGCACTAGATAATCTTTTGAGGTCCCTTCCAATCCCTAACATTCTGTGATTCTGTGATTTTGTACATTGGGGAAAAAAAAAAATAAAAAAGAAGTTGTATTTTTGGAGCTAAGTAACTAAACTAAGACTAAAGAGAAAATGTGTAAGTTCTTGAAATATTCAAGGAGAAATATATTTGAGGGGCAGGTTTTTGTCTTTCAGGATTACAGAAATATTTAGAAATACAGCTGTTTCTCAGTCTTTCTTGTGGTATATTTAGACTACTAACAGAGGATAAGAGAGAATATTGAGAATTTTGTGATTTCCATTTAAAAAAAACAATTAATTTACAATGTAGAAGAAAATAACTACACACCTTCCTAAGCAGATAAACTACATTTTCAGTGTGATTGCAGTCCAAATTATATTTAAGCATATGTCCAAACTCATCACATATGAGACAGTGTTGAATGTTGAAGGATATGGGGTATCATACCCATGATAGGTCTTGGCACCCTAGATCTACCTGTACGGCTCTGTATTCACTGATTTCTACAGCTCAGGCATTTCTAAGTAGTTCATTTCCAGGGATGCCAGAAAAGACCACTTCTCCTCTCTTCTGAGGAGTCAGTCAGGCTGACCCACTCTGCCTGGCTTCAAGGACTCATTATCTACAAACAATCGTAGAAAGAGGGAATGGTCTGAATGGGTAGTCACAATGCCCTCCACACCAAGGTCATCTATCCCTGGTCCAAAATATTAGACCAGGTATCAAAGCTATTGAGCACAGCGTGACCCACAGTATAACTGAAACCAATAAAATTCTTATGTTTGTCTGTACTGCTGTTTGATTTATTTACTTGAATAAAAGACACAAGAAGGAGCACTAAGACAGAGTTTACATCAAAAATGTATTTTACATAATTTGTATTTCCACTATTCATACAGAATTCTAAATAGTTCATATATATATATTTAGGAAAAGGACACAGGATGCAAGGCTCAAGATCTCTTGGTCTGAGAGATACATATCCTTCCTCTCTTTCGGTTTGTTGTGCCTCTTCATAGCTGTTTTGATGGTTCACGCCACTCTCTATCTGTAATCCGTGATATATCACGGCCCAAAGAAGGCCTGTATTTAGATAACTGGATTTTTAAAAATTAATACAGTAACAGTAGTTTAAAATAAAACCATAACAGATGTACAGGATACAGGAAAAATAATTTACCAGAGCATGTTTTACATGTAAGAGATTTATTTAGAAAAATATCATTGCATGTAGTTAGAGAACTAAACACTTCTTTTATCCTCTAAGATTTTAGGATCAGAATATATCATTATTGCACTCTTAGTCTGTATGCATACCCTACAAATTGCTTTCCTTCTCTTTCATTCCCATTTGGTTTCTCAAGTTTGAACAAACTAGTCATTGAATCATTCTATTCAGATAACTTAGAATAAATAAAATGTTCTCCCTGTACCTGCAAAAGGAGCAGATGCTGTCAGAAGTGGTTTAGCACTTCCACAGACTGCTTCTGTCTGCATAGGCAGTGACTTTTGCCAGTTCAGTAGTCTTATTTCCTTAAAGCTTTGACAGCAAATATGTTCTACTTCATATTTCTGTGAAATGCAATACACTCTAATAAGTTTAAGCCTGACTGCCATAGTAATGATCTCAAAGTAAAGGCCTTAAATGTATGAAAGAAGTGGAGCCAGTAATTTAAATAAAATCTCTGGATCTGTTTTGGTACATCATTGCATTTAAAAACAATACCACAGATGATCTGTGGCTTGTTTGAGATTCCGTAGGAGCATTTTTTTCAGATAATGAGCTATGTATGACACAGTGAATCTTTCTCTGTTGATCAAGGTCCATCCTTACTTGCCTTCCATGTAAAGTATTGCTTTTAATCCCTTCTCAGCAAGGTAGGCTGTCGTCACAACCTAGAGCACAGGAGGGATGAACGACAGGATGAGCAGTTGGCTCTCACTCCTTTCCCAGAAGAGGCAGGGCTGTCTAGTCTCCCAAAATACAACCCTCCACATATCTGTGCCAACTTTTTTTTGCTTCTTTTCAGAGTTTGTCTGTCTTTATCCTACGGAGTGCAGGAAGGACTTGCTAATTTTTAGTCAGTGCCATGATAGTTCAGCTATATGAGACAACACATCTGCCTAGTACTGTGTCTCATAACTCAGATCTTTGTACCATACTCCTTTGCCTGTAGACATGATCTGTATCTTTACAATACATCACAGAAGGTACTTAGATATCTAATCCTCATTAGTCTTACTAAGATTTATGGCTTACGGCCTCAACTGCATACAGACATTTCCAATCCCTGTTCTTGCAGCAGCAAGGTTAAGAAGTTCTTCATCAGGGAGTTAACTGAGGGTAGAATTGGATATGAAATATGACTGTAATTAATTAATAGGAAAACATTATTACAGGCTTACCATAACATACTTATGTAAGGTGCCAGAAAATGGAATATTTACACCTACTCTTCTTAATTACAATATAGAAACTAATACATTTTTTGGCATTTTTCTCTGAGTTATTGCATAACATGGATACATAAATTACCTGGTAAATTCAGAGTAATTAGCAGTCCTAATTTTTGTTCATGTTATGAAAACAAGTGCCATCAAAATGGCATTGTTTAAATACGGGGAAGTATTATACAGTACGGTAGTGTTCATCACTTGTGAAATGAGATCTGTTTGAAAAGTTCTTCAGATTTGAGCTAAGTTATAAATCGAACCAAGCTTGAGGTTATTTTTCTGTTCTTTTATCTAATTATTATCTAATCTTTTAGCAAAGTGCTTCTCAATACGATTTTTGTGCTCAAAAAAAGCCTTCCAGAAATCAAAGAAGCTTATCTCCATCACTGTGGTTTATGCACTTATCTTCATCTTACAGAAATATGTGACGTGCTCCCTGTCCCATTGGTGCCTCTGTGAATGACAATTGGATGTTTATATTTCCAGTCTGTAACCAATGGATTAAATGTATCTAAAACTTCTTCTGTCCCTGGTATTTGAGGTGTGTACATTAATACATGTGTGACCACACTAACTCATATAAATGTTAATTACTGACACAGTTGTATACTATCCATTTATATTCATAAGTATTTATCACACATCACCTTGTTTTCCTATCTTTCAGTTAAAACGCTTTAAAAAAAGCCTTCCACATGCATTTGAATATTTACACTCCATGTAATGAACTCAATATATTTTATGCAAATTCACCCCTTTTTAAATTTTGCTTAATATATCCTATCAAGAATGAAGTGTTAATCTTGAGTATGCACACTGTTGGTTTACAACTGGATGATGCATATGGTCCACCTGACTTTGTTCTACAATATGATGTGTAAGGCCCACCTTTGAAGTAACCAACTTGAAAAAAAATATTTTTCTGTATTGCACGTGATTTTATAGAAGTTAATAAATTATAATTTTTTAAACTTACTCCCATGCAGTGGACTGTGATATATCTATCTAAATCTGAATTTCTGATACAGCAGAAATTCCCATTGTTACTTTGTTTTTATAAATGAAATTGTCGTCACACAAAGAAAACTGAACTTCAGCTTTTGACAGAATCTTGCTTTTACCCTGTTTTTTTTGTTTACAATCTGAACAGAATGTGAGGGAGCACAAAATGGTTACATTTGCAGGAAGTTTTCCATGTCCTAAATATTACTGCTGGGAAGTTATTAAGTAAAATTTTAAGACCACAAATAGTTAATAGTGTATTTTGTATTCAAGTGTAATTGAGTTAGCTGAATAACAGCGGATAATACAATTCAGTGATACTATTTTTTATAAACCACATAAATCATGTAAGAACTACTACTGCAGTTTTAAAGAAGAGTGGATTTTTGACTGGCATAGGTCCTTCAAGTAGTATTTGTGGATATCCAATGCATTACAAACTATTTGAAAAAAAGTTTATTAATAAGCAATGTCTTCAGAAAGACTTGTTTATTGTAAAATATCTTTTTCTTTTTTTCTGCATTCTACTACTAAAATAGTAGACTGAGGTTACTAGAAGGATTTTTCAAACAACATATATTCATTTGTCACAAAGAAAACTATATATATAAAGCTTTACACCTACTTTCAGCCTACAGCAATGTTCTCTCAGAAACTTGAATGAGAATACACTCTGAGGAACTACTTATAACAAACTAGACATTTCTTTTACTTTCTTCACCTTCTGCGCCTCCTGCCTCATGTTTCATTGTCTACAAATGAAAAATTGAAAATAGATGTGTATTAAGGAACTGTTTGATCTATCTTTGGATAAAGAGGTATCATGAATGATTTAGATTGTATGAGAAAACATTTTTTTGTTTCTATATTCTGCTTCTAAAGAGCTGCAGTTCCATTGCTGCGAGTCCATAGGTAATTCTCAAAGAATCATTTCACAGTATTACATTAATTTAAATGAGAACAGCCGGGTAGTGTTAGATTCCTTGGAAGGCTGGGAAATATGCTGGGTTTTTCATAGTTTCTATGGGATTTCAGAGATCTGGCTGTTTGGGGGGTTTTTTGTTGTGGGGTTTTTTCTTGTTTTAATTACTGTTGACATGCATGCCACCAGTGATAATAATGCCATTATTTACATGACGGCTCCTAGCCTAGTAACCTTTTGAAACAGCATTTCCTGATGAATCTTTCCTGAATCTTTATGGTAACAATGCAGGAACACCTGGATGTGTTCCAGAGAACTCACTGTGAATGTGTTTTTCCAGGTAAAATGCTAACTGCTGCACACATTCCTGCAACTCATTTATGTTAATTATGAGGAGAAAATATTTTGCAATTTTTCTTTTAAAGTTTTGAGATTTTTTTTATTGTTAGTTTGTGATTAATTTTTTTTTTTTTTTAGTTAGGAATAACTATGTAAAAAGGCTAATAATTTGCGGTGCAATTTATTTTATTTTTTAATCAAAAATGCAGAAGAAATCAAGTTATTCCTTTAAGAAGGAGTTCTTGCATTCTTTACACAGCAGAAATCCTCATGCATATGGAAAATGACTGTAAACATATTCCTAGAATAAGGTTGACTCAGTACATGAATTCATATCAATCTAAACATATGATTAGTTCACAAGGAATAACAGATACTGCACTTCAAGATACCATTATGAATTATTAAAAATGATGAGTTGTCCAATCTTATTCATACTGTCAAATAATAAAATTATCTTTTTCTTTTAATACTGGGTATTTGGTATAATTTCTTATGTTGGAGAAGGTGTACAAAATAGTCCAGAAATTTTAATATCCCTTAGTTTCAGATTCTTTAATCTAAGATTCTTTTGCCTTTCTTACTAAGGACTCACATCCAGCTAGGAATATATGCACATAATACTACATATCAGAAATGCTTTGTTGCCAAGATGTAGTTTTTTAGGAGATTGCTCGCCAGCAAGAAGAAATCAAAGTGAAATAACTGTTGATTTAGAATGAAAAAACTAAGCACTGGGTATTGCACACTGAAAAAGGAAAACATTTAGAATAAAGTCACAGATATTGAAAATTCTAATTCTTAATACTTAACTCAATTACTCCTGATAAAATCTAAAGTTTGTGCACCATTATTTTTAACGCTGTACAAGCTAGGATACTTATTGCTCTGTAAGTAGAGTGGAGATGAACTGTATAGTTCCTGCCTCTTTCTCTTAAAAATGCTGTTTCACTGAGTGGGCTGTGTTAATGTTCTGATTAAAAACCTACATAAAATGATATTCTTTCTTCAACACACCTGGTGTCTTTCCAGGTAGTAAATTATACTATTTTATACTACTTGAGCCATTTGAGAAACCAACGTAGTTAGAAATACAGTGCTCTATACTCTGACCTACTTTTTAGCTGGAAAAAGTACCTTTTCCTCTACATAGTAAGAGCTGCATATTTCATAAATTAAGGCTCTGACACCTTGTTCTCTTCTTGCCAGAATTCCAGACTCACAGCCTCTGTGTTTCTTCTCTGCCAGCTTCACAGGAAAGGGACAAATTATGTTTTCCCACTCACAAATCTCTAACTTTCTTTCATCACTTGCAACCTGCAACTGTATTGCCTTCCCCAAATATTACAAAGTCATTACACAATTTTCCTAGAGTGATTTAAAGGTGGTTTCTGTTTAAGTGCCAGCCTTCAGGTAGAGATGCAGAGTGTCCTTACATCTTCTCTGGAGGCAATGTGAGTCTTTCTCAAAGAAAAGAATAATTCATTCCCCCTCATTGTGGAAAAGCCAGTCAAATAACTCCAAACTGCTGATGATAGCACAACAGTAGTAGCTCCCCATAAAGCCATGAGCTGAGGCACTGGAGGAAGCTTACTGCTGCAAAGTAGCAGCTTTCTGTTAGAATAACTGTGGCAATTTGCATTTCTTAGAGCTATTTTTTCAATTGCATACAGTCTGGGACAGGTTTTATTTTGAAAGGTTTCTGCACATCCACACAAACTACGAGGAAACACCATTTTAATGAAAGAAAATGTATTTTTTTTCACTGTAGCTTAAGTGGGAAACTGTTTTCAAGTGACATTAAACTGAGAGTTCAAATTTCAAATATTTTCTCTGTGTCATATTTTCTGGCATTGTGATCACTCTTTATAATGTTCCACATCTTTTACCTCTGCACTTGTTTTTTCCTGGCCCAGGGAAGTGACTCGAATGTGCCTTTAGATGAACACTGATATTATGACCATTCTGAGAAAGGTCTTTTAAATCTCTCTTAATCTTTCTTAATTTGGGGAAATAAATAATCATTGAAAAGACAGTTGAATATGACTCAGATCTCAGGCTGAATACGACTCAGATCTCAGGCTGAATACTCAAAAATACACACACCTGCAATTAATATTTTCCTTCTAGTTTCCTAAAGACTGCTCTATTAGTGAGGAGTTTAGGGCTAGGTATATATTTGTTTTCTCTGATGATTTGCCATTTCATTGACAAATTCCAAACAGTTGTCTTTGTCATACAATAACTTGCATACAGCAGTTTCTGTCATGTTATTATTTAAAGTAAAAGTATAATGTAAATAAGATTTTCAGCTGTTGTGATTATATGTAATGCCTAGCAAACAAGAATATGATTATTAATAGAACTAGGATTCTTTCATTACTTTCTTGAAAGTGGTTTTCATTAGATTTCTTAATCTATGACATAAGATTTTTAAAATATTGTCCTGAAACTATTTCCTATTTTTATTTTCAGATCTGTACATAATAAGAGTTTTAATACATTTAAACATCTAGCTGTCATTCACATCTGCAATTCTCAGTGTTTAAGCAGGGATGTAGAGAATAGCATTTACTATTTTTGGATAATGATTAATCCAAAAGACACTTAAAGTTCTTCTAGTCAGCAAGGAGTGCCATTTCTTTAGGTAAAGATTAATAAATTGCATAATATACAGTGTGCAAGAAGGTATAACGACTGTCACTTTTTAGCAAGATGGTCAGACAGTCCCAGTTATCACCCTTGCTTCTCCCAGAAAGAAAAATCTTCAGTGTCATTTATCACCACTAGTCTTTAATAAGAGGAAACCGAAACATAATTATTTTCAGCATTAATTTAACTAGTACTTGAGTATTGCAATGTTTCCACTCAATTTGTTAGTTTTTTATAAACTCATATATTCATTATATAGGTTCGTATTAAAAATGAAATTTATATAATCATTTTTGCATAACAGTTCTTTATTAGTGGTTTTATGGGCTTTCTGTAGTCAATAGACTAGATATTGATTGCTACCTTAAGTGACAGAATACCATAGAAATACAAGCAATAATCCATCTCTGCAATTCGTTTGACCTACCTTAACATGTTCGGATAATCTAACATTTCTTGTTACTGTCTTGCACTATCTACAACCTGCCACTCTTTGTGTCCTTTAGAAAATATACTAGAAAAGAAAATTAAATACCTAGCAGTGTTGCTATGGTAATTTAATACGAAGCAAAAATTAGTATTAACACAGATTGTATCCATAGTGAAGTAAGGATATTTTACATTTAATATCTAGCTAATAAAGCCTGATTTTACCACAGGTTTTCATTTGCAATATTTACAGTAATGACAATAAAATTATGTCAACTTATGCCTTGAAGAAATTACTTCTTGGAGGTAGAAAACATCATCATATTTCTAAGTATATAGGAAATTCACATCTTATGTTTTCCTTCACTTACAAATAATGTTTTAAAAATCAGTAGAGAATATAAAAAACAATATTACTATTTTTTTTCCATTATTTTAAGGTGTCCATTTTGCTTAGAGTACATAGATACTTCCAAAACCAGGCGTATGAATCACGTCATAGCAAGGAGAATACCTAAAAGAAAAGTATCATGGACTCAATGAAGCAGTTTAAATACATCCACAAACCACACTTCAGAAAGTTCATTCAGTCTGAAAAACAACAGCTCCAGTTCTGATTTTAGTATAAATTAAGAAAAAATTATTTCACAAACATATACACATGTAAATAGTATGCTACTGAATACATTCAAAACTATATTGTAAGAACCAAAGATTTAATGTAGGGAGTATGTTACCCTCTGTAGATTTTTCAGGGTTTAATTTATAGAAGAAAAATGAAAAAAAACCCCAATTGTATGATATATAGATCTTGTCAGATATTAGCAATCCAGTATGTAATAGTCTCTAGGATAGAGATGAAGTAAAGAAATACAGAAATTTGGTGATGGGTTGTTCTAAAAAGACAGCACTGATGAGTTAATGCAGCTTTTAAAAATGTGTGGGTTTTTTTCCTCCTTTCTTCTAGAATTCACATATTAAGCATTTTCATTGGGAGGCCTTTGAAATAAAGATCATTTACAGGAAAAAGACAGAAGAGAAAGATTTTGTTCTACCTCAAAAGTAGAACAATTCAGTAAGTTGATTACTTTTGTTTGCTTTCATGTTTGCAGTCAGTCAGTCATACCCTTCTGACATAGTAAAACATTTCTAAATAATCAAGGAAATCCAACCAAGTAGGGAATTACTAAAAGATAATATATACTAACTCTGTCTGTTTCACCTTATTTGATGCTTTACTTCTTAATTACTTTTAAAAAATTTTAAATTTTAAAATTTTCCTGCTTTGTCTCGTCTGAACAATTGTCAGTTATCTGTTACTATCCAGTCGCTTAAAATGACTAACCATCCCTAAAATAATCTCTCCATACTGTGAAATATCTTTGGGTCATTGAAGGTCCCTAACCCAGCATTTTCTGTCTTGGGTATTTGTTTTCCCAGCTGTGCAAGCTGCATAAATTTTTCTGATCCTAAGGAAGGGATAATTTTTCTGCTGCTCTTTCACTGGTTTGTTTTGTATGCACAGCACAGTTAGTTTGTATGGTCACAACTGTGACTCCCCAGAACGATCATGGAATGCATAAACACACATGCTAGTTTTTGAAGCTTTTAGGGACAAAAAACATCCACCACCACCAAAAAATTTCATGAAATCTACTTGCTTTTGCCCTATTCCTATGTGATCTCCAGAAGCAAGCAGGTAAAGGGAGAATACATTGCACTGGAGGACAAAATTTGGACAGCCTTCTTTATACTCTGGATGACTCGTATAAAGATTGAGCCATGAACTTCCTATAGTCAGTGGTAAGAAAATGGCACCTACAAGAAGTTAATTACCACTCCCTAAAATGAGCATTTCAAACAATGATGTTGGTTGTCCTGATGGATACTTACTAACATGGATTTAGAGCATTATTTTTTGAATTCTGAAGCCTGGCAAGTTGAGAATATTCTTAACTGTAATAATAACAGTAATATGGTAGGTTACTGAATAAAATAGTTCAGTACAGTAATGATAGAATAGTTTTAAATCCCTAATTATTTTTAATAATGTGGCAAATTTCAGCATTTTTTTCACATCATTTTATATTCTACTGTAGTTTTAGGTCTAGAATTTCTTTTGCTGTTTTTGAGAGCAAAGAATAGTTCCATTTATCTGAAGGCCCTTTATTATGCCTTAGCTCAATCCCTAAACTGTAATAATTCAATATATTCTTATAAAATTCCTTGTAGTTTAAGCTACAAAATATGGACCAAATCAGTAAAGCACTGTTTTAGTTAATTCGTGGAAATTTCTGGAAAGCAGTTTCTGGTAGAAACATATATTTATGGAGTATTCTTAAAAAGTTAAAAGTTTATGATTAGTTTGATACCAAAAAAGGTAGGTATTTATTTATTTATTTTAGGCTATTTCTTGCTTGAACATATAGAACCATTGTACAGGAAGGAATTGCACCATTTGTTTTTATGCTCATCATTGTGAGTCAATAACTTCAAGTCGATTCACACTTATTCTTATAGTTTGCTTTTACTTTTCTATGGTATCATCATCATCCAAAATTATAATTACAGGTCTTGCTAACTTGCAGAATATTCTATTAATTTATCTTCCAATGACACTAGTCTAGCATTTTAATCGTCAGAAACTATGTAAATTATATATCTTCCAGTGTTCCTTGAGAGAGTACTCATTTTATTCATCAGGCAGCTCTGAAAATTTGTGATATTTATACTTAAAACTTCTACTGATGAAATAGATGTACTGTAAACTGCACAAAATTCACCAACATCATATTAATTATATCAGTAAGAACTGACATAAAACCAAAATTGATATAAATTTTTTTTTTTAGTAATGGTCTTGAGAAAACATCTCATGAAGAAATACCCAATGCAAGATTATAATTTTCCTGTATAAATAAATCAGCCAGTCTCAAACCTATTGTCCTGGTTTCCCAGGAAGAGAGCCATGGGCCAGACATGCAGGCAGGCCATGAGTAGCCCCGAGTCAGCTGGAAGATCCAATCAAGGCAGCTGATCCAAGCTGACTCACAGGTGTATCCCATATCACTTAATAATGCTCATTACGAGAGGAGGGAGTTCAATAAGAATGGTGTTCTTCTTCCTGGGGCTTCTTCCTCTTGGTTTTCTGCTCCTGACCCAGAGGACCAGGCTGAGTACAACCTTGTACACTTTATATTGGTGATTGTCTTAGTTTTGTTATTTTATTAAATCTGTTTCTATTTCATCTCCCTGGGCTTCTTTTTTTTCCCAGATTCCCCTTCTCAGCTGGAGAGGGGTCATTGGATGGTAGAACAACTGCTACAGTTTAGCCCCAAGTGCAAGCTAAATGTAGACACCTATCTGTCTGCTTCATGTGAGCTCTATGCCATCCTGGCTAATAAAAAAAGTCACTATGAAATTGATGAATGTCCAGCACAACTTGGAAAGCAGACTTTTAAATTCATTTATCTTATGCAAAAGATAATAATTCAACAATTTCTAGGTGTTACTGTATGTCAAATGTATATCCGGGACATCTCTGTATCAGTTTTGTGCCCTAGTTCTCTCTGGTGTTCTTGGACTTCTAAAGAGAATAATAGAAAAAGGGCAAAAAGCAGCTGCTAGCCCTAACATTTCGAATTCTGCAATGTCTTAACATGAATTATTGTACTAAACTGATAGTTTTCTGCATAATTGGACAACTACACTGACTTGGAGATCACTAAAGTTTAGCTTATTACTTTAGACTTTTTAATAATTTCCTCTGCAAACAATCTCTTTTCTAGCAATGGATGGCAAAAAAAAAAAACAACAGTGGGAGATTTCCTTTATTTTGAAACATATTAGTCATAATTTACATTTTTTTTAATTCTCTTGCTTGTTTGTATGTTAGTTTACAAAATCAATCCCTGTAAAATTTGAATAGGGCCCCTTCCTTAAAGACCGTGCAGAGACATCATATCTCAGAACAAACACTGGAAAAATTGCTGTACAGCTATGATAAACCTATGGCAAGTATAGTCCTCTTTCAGATGCAACTTAGAGTTATTTTCTTAACTCATGGCAATCATTAGTAGTAAAAATATTTTTAAAATTGGGAGGAGTTTTGAACACTGGGATACACACTTTAACTTTGTAAATGAAAAATTAGAAGTTTTATTCTGTGTTCGTTAATTTACTCCCAGACTACTGCAGGACCCTTTTCAAGGAATACAGCAAAGAGGACTTTGGCTTAAGACCAGACACATGCTTCTTTTTTTTTTCTCAATATGAAATAAAAATGTTCTAGACTGAAATAAACTTTTCCTTACAAAATGGTGCAGCTGTACAAAGCTTGCACTGTATCCCTTTAAAAATATAAATTTACTATTTATTTGAATGAATTATGTTTATTTTATTAGCTTGTAATTTTTTTAATAGTTCAGGCAAAGATCAAGCATTTTGAAAATTCTTTGAGTTTTGTTCCCAGTGTTGTCATAAAGACAGCTTTCATTGCAAATGCACATAGCCCAGATTGCGAATAAAGCTAGAAAGTGAATTATATATCTTGTATATAAACTGTAGACAACAAAAATTTATCACACACAGCCACTGATTTCCCAGATAAAATTGTGGCCATCTCCACAAAGAAAACATTGATCCTATGCATATGTATGTGCTTAATCTCATGTAAAGGGATGAAATTTTTTGATCCATCAGAGAAAACAGAATACCAGCTAATTAGGAACTGACTTGGTAGAAATCCTTTTACCTGAAGATCTTTTATTATTCAACAGGCTTACAAAACTATCAAAATCAACAAACATCAGCATTAAGAGATTATAACATTCATCATTAAAAATATAATCTCCTTTGTTAGAAAGCAGCAATTTAGGACTTGCTTTATCCCCAGTTCTCACCTCTGTATCTCCCTTTTCCTCTTCCTTTATCCCTAATTCATTTCTTCCACACCACTCACCAGACTCTCACGCTCATCAAGGGTCTTGTCTACATTTCCACTTTGGTCAACAGTATAGCTCAAGTAAGTGTGAAGGTCAGGTGCTGGGGAGCCAACAGGTATGCTAGCACATTTCAGGAGGGAGTGTTCCTTTAGACTTCCTCTGGTCTGGTCCAGTGTTCTAACTGCCCATCTTCTGTTGGAGCACTTTATATGTGCTCCTGGAACACATCATCTCATTCAGCTACACACATACAAACATGCGCACACACGCACATATATATCTATGAACATAAGAGGTACAGTTAAGTAGCCTTTACATTCACCTTTTTTCTTTAAAAAGACTGCTCCCTTTTTCAGTGTTCAATTTCCTTAAATTTTTATGCTGCAGTTCCTTTTTGCGGTAGTTAAATATATTTTTTCTATCTACATATTTATATAACCCAACAAAAAGTACATGTTCTGGGGTTCCTTAGAATGAAAAGAAAATGTCAGTCTCCTTGTTTATGAAGGTTAAGGTATAAAAAAGTGTGTCTTTCTCCTGAAATAAAAGTTAAAATGTTCCTGAAAATTCTTCCATCAAACACTTTCTACAACAGCTACATTAATAACGGTGAAAATTCAAAGGTACGTAAATATGACTGATTAAGCTTTGGAGTAAAGCAAAGAAATATTATGTTCTATCTATAACTCTCCAGACTGATACAGGAATAATGTAGCATCTGTGAAGTGCTCTTTGCATTTCATAGTCTTTGAGCACTAGAAGGCTTATAATAGCCTTCCTTACAGATAGATCACATATATGCCAGCAGTCTGTCGGTATCAGCAATCCAGTCCCTTCTGAAAAGAATAAACTTGACCTCAGGAGGAATATATCAGAACACAACTAACATTTGAATGTGAGAGTACAACAGCTCCAGGGAGAAAAATCCTCATAAAGATTTGCTCGCAAGAAGACTTCAGAAGCTTCATTGGATGCTGAAAATGAATAGGCAGAAGAGAAAGTTCTAACTTACAACAATGCTTTCTCAGGAGTATTTTTAGCAGAAAGTTGATGTATCTGCCAAGCTTGCTTGTCCAGTGACACTTATTTTGTATCTCAAAATCCAGCATATAACAATTCTGTCTTATTGGATTTTCTCTCAGCATAGAGCCTACACTTAAATTAGTTTCTTCTCTCTCTTCTTTATTTGGTGCTACTGAATTACCTATTTTTCAATATCAATTCTGCTTTAAGGGAAACAAGTGATTCCACATGTGGTTTTCTTTTGTAACTGTGAGAGCTGGTTCAGGGCTTCAGTTTCTAAAATTGACATCTTACAAAGAAACTCTTTGTTCTTGGTAATGTTTATGGGCATGTTTTTTTCATTGGAATTTTCTGTTATCTTTGCAAGTCGACCACTTTTATGGGAATTGCTCTAGAGCAGTAGCATGCTGTCAAATGTTTAAAATTTGCCACCGGGTTCTTGATTCAGTTGTTTTAACTGCAAGAGCTAAATCCTGCTTCAAATTAGCAAGTGTGAAAGCATTCAAACAAATGTCTGCACGAGTCTGCATGAGTGAAAAATGTAACCTCATCTATCTATTAGATGTACAATGGTGTGACTAAAACTTTCATTGTGATTGATCCCCAGATAAAGGAGACTGAATGTTACTCAGACCTGTCTGGTTATGTCTTTGATCTCTTCATTTCGGCTAAAGCAGACACTGAAGTTCTCTTTTGAAAGCAGTTTGCCTTCTAGATAACCATTTATTTATCTACGATTTTATTTATTTATTTGATCAGTTGTCATAATCTAGAGCATAAACATTCACAGAATTAGCAAAAAATAAACCAATTTAAATGAATCCAATCAGTAAATTTCCAAATACTTAAATGGTTTATTAATATCGAAATATTCTACACCTACCACTTTCTCAATTCACTATAATGCTGCAAAATACCTAGAAAAATCAGTGGTTTTTTTACACTACTGTTATTGAGAGTTATCTTTTTAACTGTTTTTGCCACAATAACATTTCCAGAGTATACATTCACCTGCAAGTTAAACAATAACATTTTAGTTGATATTTTTACACTTTTTTCTTCACAGGTAATCTATTTTACACTTTTCAATTCATATTGCAAAATGAATACTTTTTTGCTACTGACATATGTATAAAAATCTTCAGTACACAAGTATACCATTATCTACTTTTTATCATCTGCCATAAAATAAGTTTAATGTCTACAGTTTCAGAAATAACTGAATGATCACTTACTATTAAAAAACCCAACACACTACTCTCTGGTTTGATTCCTGAATACCTTTGATCATAAGGTTCCTTAGGATAATGCCAAACTGAGTGCTTCAACAGTCCCAAACATTACACAGCTATCATATTTCTATTCCATGTGACAGAGTTTACTTCTAAGGTTTGAGTGGAGCTGTCATGCTTTGTAATTCTAAACTTTGTTAAATATTTTATACTACTGCTTTTGTAAAGTTGTTTCAGCAGCCATGTGCTTAATCAATGGCTATACTCATATTTCTTCAAAGGTTTCTGAAAAGACTGTCAATAAAGAACTGTATTCCATTGTTGGCCATCTCCAAAGTCAGAAAATGTTCTGCTTTTATTTTGCCAAAACGTGTTTCTTCATGTTAATACATTTTTTTCCTGTCACAACTTCCCATCTAATTTAATGATAGAAGCAATGATGAATTTGAGTACATCTAAGGCAGAATTTTTCTTTTGTCCATCAGCAAAGTATCTCCACTACAGTCAAGTCTTCAGTGTACTTCTGTTATTTGTGAGGTTCTGAAGATCATTTCAGTTGTTTAATTTCAGGAGTTAAACACTTTGGCTATGTAAGTCAGCGAGACAGCATTATGAATCATACTAGTGTTATGACAAAGGACTACTCAAGGTTATTTTGTGTTTTGTTCACAGAAAAGAGGATGAAAATAGTATCTGTTCTTAAATGTGCAATGATAAGGTCTGTTTCATAAAGAATCCCCTCAATTTATAATAAGAACACTTATTCCACTTAAATCACTTCTTACATACTCAAAACCTGTTTCTATTCATCTGGCTGGTCAATATGTGCTGCCACACCATATGGGAACTTGTCATTTCAGATCATGACTTGTTTTTTAAATGTTGCATACACATATTACAAATAACATTATATAATGCCTTAAACTATTGCTAACATATTCTAGTCCTCTAACATAGATGTTAAGATAGTGATTCACAGTTCATGGTGGGAATTTTTAATTTTTTCTCACTCCATTTTACTCTTACTGTATGTTATAGAAATGTGCTTGTGAGAATTCAGTCATTACTCACTGACACTTTCTACATGGCCATACTAGAAAATGTTTCCTCTTTTATATAGCTCTGTATATATAGCTCTGTATTTTTGTAATTCAGAAATTTATTTATTTTTTTTAATATGATGTCCTAAAAAACCCTGAGCTTAACCTTAGAATCTTATCTTTTTACACCCCATGAGAATTGTATCAGAATAAACTGTCTAACCAACTTTACTTATAACCAACTTAGAAAAAACAGAACCTTAACATATGTAGAAGTATTATCACCAGTAAAAACTGCAAATCATAGGCTTTAGTTTTCTTGATGTATATTTGGCATATGACATCACTGATAATGAAATGTTACCAATGAAGATCTTTTCCCTGATCTACAGTATTATAAAATTCAGGATATATAAAGCCATTCTTAGTTAATGGTGTATCAATTACCTATTGGAATTCTATGCTTTGTGTATTTTTGCCTCTATCTTTTCACCAGTTTTGAAAGATTGGATAGCTATGAGCTGTAGAAATTTAATTTTCTTCTTTATCTTGCTAACTGAAAAATAAATATATCAAACCATCATTCAAACTATATAGAGAGGCTTGAAAACTGATGAAAATAAGTAATATGGAGTTCATACCACATAATTCTTGCTCTTTGACAGATCAAGTTTCTCTGATGGCCAAAAATAATGCTGAGAAATGCGTGATCAGTAAAGTTTGCAGTAAACAGATTTTGAAGAAGCTGTGGAAAATGTAAACACAAAACAGAGTTCTCAAGCGAAAAATTAGCTGCCAAAATCAAAGTGGATACATTGTTCAGGACCGAAAAGCTGATTCTGTTTTGCTTTGCTTCATTTTTCAGTTTAGCTACTTGTTTGAAGGTTAACGTGTTGACTAACTTAGAACGGAAAACAAAATACGTACTGAAGATCAGCAAAGTTAAAAGGCTGTTTCAGTGTCATATGCTAGTGTTGAATTCTGAGAAAAGCAAATAGGTTTTGTTGGTTGTAAAATTTAAACCGTGTAGTTTCCCTGTTAAGATACCCTGAGTAACTTTGAATCTCTGCTTGGGACTGGATGTGCTCATAACATCTAAGGTGCAACCACTGATTAAGGTTTTCCTGTGGCTCAGGCATCTGTAATGATGCTCTACTATGCAGACTTTCTAGTGTTCAATGTGGTTTGACATAATGCTTAGCTTTTATTTCTGTGAATATGACAAAAAAGGTCACTCCAGTCTACTTAGGCAACATTTTCATATTATAAAATACAACACATTTTCAAATTTCTAACTTTCTCTCAAATTTGACCAAAATTCACCATCTTCAAAATTTATTAGAAGAAATAAAGTATAAATTTATTTTCTTATAAAAACACTTGAAAATAAAAACAATAACAAATTAAGAGGAATAGAGGGCAGGAAAATGAGAAAAGAGAGATTTTGCTGCAACCATGTGACATGATAAGGAGGAAACATTGGTTAAGTGACCCTTCATCTTTTAAAATTTAAAGAAAACTTTTTCATCATTATCCTCTTTTAGTTATATTTTTCTGAATATTTTCGAGCCTTCAACACGTAAGGACAAAAATACCTTGAATTAAATTATCAGCTTGCGTTTGGATGCAATACATTTTTTTAAATGCAGCCTTATTTTGCAATAATACATAAATTTTATCTCCTGTTCTTCAGGAAAATGCTTCATCTTCATTCATGAAGCAGCTGATCAAAATAAAATTACTACCCCGTATAGTATTTTAAAAGTTTTTAAAACACTGCCTGGCGTGGAAAAAACACAACCAAACCAAAAAAACCCCAGAAATATTGGAAGTGTACACGATTTCCCACGAAAGGTTAAGTGTCAATCATATATTACTATTTCTTATTGTAGCTCATGATCATTTATATTCCACTACAACTTAAAACATGAGCTATGGCTTATCATTAAATATAAAACAAAATAATTTTTCTTTCTGCCAATAGCAGTTGATGTATGTAATTTATAGTTAAGGTGGCAACTAGTGTGAAATCAAAACAATGTTTTAGAAACAAAGTCATCATAAGGAAAGGAAAATATTTTATTCTGTCAAGCTGTAGTTTCAGGGTTTTTTTTCGTCAAGGCTGACATATTGCCATGAGTGTTTCAATACCAGCGTATTGGAACTTTTTTGTGCGACTCCTTCTTACAATTCCTAGCAGAATACAGCAAATTAATCCTAGTAGTATTTTGGGATAATTTTTTTTGATTTTTCTCTTGCTATTATCACTTTATACTGTTAGATTATTTTTTACTTAGTGCTGCAAGTTTAGGCATATCTTTGTCAAACTTTGCCATTTCTTTGTTAGAAATACTTGTATTTTCATAGAATCTCAGAGATTCACATAATCACAGAACGGTTGAGGTTGGGAGGGACCTCCGGAGATCATCTGGTCCAACACCCCAGGTCATGCAGGACCACCTAGAGCCAATTGCCCAGAACCGTGACCAGGCAGCTTTTGAATAACGCCAACGATGGAGACTCCATAACCTCTCTGGGCAACCTGTGCTGGTGCTGTCACTTTCACAGTAAAAAGTGTTTCCTGATATTTAGGCAGAATCTCCTGTGTTTCAGTTCGTGCCTGTTTTCTCTTATCCTGTCACTGAGTACCACTGAAAAGAGCCTGGCCTCATCCCCTTCACACCCTCCCTTCAGGTGTCTATATCCCCCTGAGCCTTCTCTTCTCTAGGCTGAAAAGTCCCAGATACAGGTAGTATCTCCCCTTGACACTGGGCTACATGAAAACTTCTAATAGTAGATCTTCAAGACCCAAATTATAGTCTGCCTGTGATCAGCTGGCTGTAGTGATTATATCTTTAATGTCATCAGCATTATTAACAAATAATACAAAGAAACTTGAATTCATACAGAAGTGTCACTATATGCAGTTTTGAACCAAGACAAGGAGAATTTTTTCATCACCTCTTAACAAAATGAGCAAATGCCACTGCAATTTCATGTACTATGTAGTACTTGCATATAAAAGTTGCTAAAATCAATAAGTGGAATGTAACATAATCCTACATCTATTAGAAATAAATTGAGACCTGGTAAGAGCTTTGCATTTAAGACCAGAGATGTAAAGGTAGCTGCTTTGTGCAGCTGATATTGGGGTTTTTTCTTTCTTTTTATTCTTCTAAGTAGAAAAAAGTCATTCAAGAAAAAAAAAGCAAACATTAACTACAAAACAGAAATTTTGAATTATGGCTTTTACAAAAGAAGTAAAGGATGTAATGCTTCCTTTTTACTCCTCTTTGGGGTTGTAAGGAATGTAGTGAATAAGAAAATTAGTCTTTATAATGAAATCTGAATACACATCTCACCTTCCAGAAGAGTGTTCTCATTATGGTACACTTGTAGGTAAAGACAACGCATTTTCATAAGACATATTGATATGCTTGACTAACTAGACAGTCTTCAGGTATGAAGTAAAAGCATCAGACTCAGAAACAAGTAGAACAAATACTGTACCTTATCATCTTTTTCTCTCTTTCCCCTTACTGAGACCTACTCTAGTTGTCAGTATCAGCTGTGTTTTTCTTCAGAGATGGCCCTGTGCATAACTGAACACACTCTAAACAATTTTTTGAGACTTAGAAAGCTTTGAAATCTGCTGCTTCTATTTAAAATATGAAGAACTGTTTGGTTGTCTGAAAATGTGGCTTATTTCCTCATATACACTAGCTGGTGAAAACCTTTATCTCTAGCAATAAATCCTGTACTGTCAATAATTTTAAACCATCAAAACCACATCAAAGCACTACCATTGTTTCACAATGAAAATCATTCTCTGCCACCTACAAAACCTCATAATCTCATGTTGATTTTTTAACTTTACGTGAAGAACTGAGCTTTTCACTGAGGCAACAAGAAGTGACTTCACATATAAAATGTAAGTGACGAACTTTCACCTTTTCCCCATTTTAGCCTTCCCCCTTCCTAACTTCAAGGAAAAAGAAATCTGTTTCAAGGTTGCTGCTACTAAAAGGGTGAGAGTGAGAGGGAAGGAGATAATTTTTTGTAAGACTATGTACAGGTTTTGGCTGGAATAGAGTTAGTTTTCTTCATAGTAGCTCATATGGTGCTGTGTTTTAGGTTTGTGATGAAAAAAATGTTGATGATGCACTGGTGTTTTAGTTATTGCTGAACAGTGCTTGGAAAACAATAAAGCCTTTTCTGTTTCTCACTCTGCCCCACCAGCAAGTTGGCTAGGGTGCACAAGAGGCTGGGAGGGGACAGAGCTGGGACAGCTGACCTCAACTGACCAAAGGAATGTCTCAGACGATATGATGACATGCTCATCAATAAAAGCCAGGGGAAGAGGGAGGAAGGGGAGGAATGTTCAGAGATATGGTGTTTGTCTTCCCAAGTAACAATCACATGTGATGAAACCCTGCTTTCCTGAAGATGGCTAAACATCTGCATGCCAAAGGGAAACAGTGAATGGGTTCCTTATTTTGCTTTGCTTGTGTGTTAAGCTATTGCTTTACCTATTAAACTCTCTTTATCTCAACCCATGACTTTTCTCACTTTTACCCTTCCAATTCTCTCCCCCATCCCATTGTGGGGAAATGAGTGAGTGGCACTGTGGGACTGAGCTGCTTACCATAGTAAAATAACTGCAGGCTATTAAAACTACAGGAATAGGAAAACAGAATTTTAGTAGGTGGCCTAAAAACTCAAGGAAAATTTGTACTTTCTGAGCTTCAAGTGAATAGTGAAGTCAAAACACTTGCTCCATCCTTTTTGGACACTCAACTCAAATTACAGCAAATTTTTTTATCTTCAAGTACTCTGAAAAGATTTTGGCCTTTGGTATTGTGCAAGGTAGCACATCACTGCAGTTCCAAATTTAAAATTGCCTTTAATATTTACCATCTTACCATTCACAGCATAAAAAGTAAGGGGGCTTGTATGATGTTACATAAATGATTACATTTCTATTGTACACATCTTTGGGAAATGGTGTTTACAGAAAGTTATGGGATGTATTAATAAATCCTTATATGTTTGAAATAAAAAGGGTTGGGGTGCTATCCAATATACCACAGTTTATAAACCAGTTGAAATTAATGGAAAAAAAGACCTACATAGTCACCTAGCACAGTCTGTTCTCTGAGATGAGCTCTGTATAGACCCATTTCAGTGAGGGCCAAATGATGGTCATCATATTTCTCTTGGGTGGATTTTTCACAATCTCATAAATTTAATCATTCAGAATCTGTGTATGAATATTTCACTCATAAACCTTTTTTTTTGTCCTCGTGTTTTATCATACTTCTAGTAAGAAATTACCATACTTTTGGTTCAAATACTGATTCAATATTTAGCTTAGATAATTTTAATGAGTTACTTTGTTCCTTCTAAGCATATATTTTTTCAAATATGTCAGCTGAAAAAAAAAATGATTTTTTTTTATATTTCATTGCAGGACATAATCTTATTTTCTAATTTAGAACTTCTCCTGACATTGAATAACTTCAATCAGCTAAGAAAAATACTCTTCAGCTACTGTTCATCCATTAGTTTGTCTTCAACAGGAACTGAAGCACTTACAGGCTAATAAGTAACTTGTGTTCCATGCCTTGAGACACAACTAAACACTTCCTAGTTTTGATGTTGTTTTTTTCTTTTTAAATGTCCACAGTCTTTCCTGAACCTATTAACACCTAGAGTTGTCTCATCACCTTTGAAAAGGGCTTGAAAAGATTAATTTTGAAAGCATATTTGGTGATCTTATCACAAGTAATCAATTCTCACAGTTTTTCTGAGGGCAGTATTGACATTTTTAAGAAACATTATTCAAATTAATTTGAGAGAGAAGGGTATAAAGATTTTCAAAATATATCTTTAATATAACATATTTAAGTTGAGCCTTTCACAAAATTCAGTGTTATTTCTACTATGAGGAATGGGTTAGTGAAATTAGATTGTTTGGTTTCTTTATCTAAAATGTAAGGAAAAAAAAGGAACTAAATCAACAGAACTTATAGATGGAAATAAATGACACAATAACATTAAAAAAGAATAATACTTTTTTTGCTTTTGAACTGTGATTTAGCCAAATGTAATACTTTGTCCAGTGCATTTTGGTCCATTTTTTCTGCTTTCAAATCTTAACAAGATTTATATTAGAAAGCTTTACTTCTTTGTTTTTCATTTCATAGTATTTTGATCTTATTTTCTGGAGTATCATTATGCTTTTTTTTTTTTTTTTTTAATCAGAATATCACTGGGGAGGAAAAGACAGAAGGTTAATATAATTTTTCTAAAATCTGATGATGCCATTTGATCTAGGAATTTATTTATAAGCCCCAGTCTGTCTGTTCCCCACTCCTCTCTACAAGCAAGCTATGCAGAGGAACAGACTTGAAAATTCAAGAACTAGCTATTTTGCTAGCTGAGATTATAACTCTTGAAGTTTTGATCCTGGAGTTTGATCAAATTTTTCATCAAATGCAGACTGTAATTTGCAATGAAGAAATTCCATTTCATGAGAACTAGATCACATTTTTTTTTAAATTATGAAAAATCATATTTCCCTGAAACCCAATACTTATTCTAGTTTTATGTTTCTAGAAATCCTTCTAATTTTTCTTTAATATAATGGTCCTTTATTACACTACAAGTAGAAGTGAGAATTGAAACGAGAGATCTCATCTTCGAAATCCAGAATTCCATCTGATCTGGCATTTAGAAAGAAAAACGTAATAACACCTGTTACATTCAACACTAGTTCAGACATCCTGAAATTTTGTCTTTTGTTTTGTTATTCTCTTTCCTACCTTGTAAAGATACACTTTATCTTAAATTCTTCAGTACAAAATTTAAAAATTACAACCAAAGCTGGTCATCATTCCATGAAACCTCAAAATACCTGTTACAGAAGATGATCAATACATTTCATACAAAATCATAGAAAAAAATGAAAGATCAGCGGTCAGCCAGTCTGATTTTGATAAAACATAATCATGATGCATTTTACATCTCTGGTTTTGAAATTTCTATTACTTCAGTCAAAGGAAGAGACAGTTAAATTAAAATTTGGAATTATTTCAAAATGAAAATTGAGAATATCTTTTAATCAAAATTTAACTTATTTACAGACTCAGTGATTCTCCAATAAAGAGGAAATAAGACTAATAGTGCTCTTACTAGAGTTCTTTCAAGAATTTCACTCCAATGATGTGTTGGTTTCCTTCATCAGAGTTATTAGTGGGTACCATGAATGAAAGAACATGAATCATATGGTTATTGTTAGACTTTATGGCCAGTGTCCAAAATCAGAAATTAAGATGCATCTCTCCTCCCTTTTCTGTTTATATGCTATATGGTCTTATAAGATGATTCTTTGTTCTGCAGGTTTCAATTCTGCTTCTGTACAACATGCAGAGATACACACCAGGTTTAATCTAAATATACCTCTGGTTAAAGCCAAATCTGCTGAGATCCAGAAATTCCAATCCCCAAGGGTCTATTCCAGAAATCTTTCTTTGAGAAGAAAAGAGATTTTGGTTAGGAATATATGCTATAAAAAAGGTTGTATGGACTCTGAAGAGGTAAATACTACTTAAGCAATCCTGTTACAGACAGCAGGAATGCTAAATTTTATCGGGATAGACAGTGACTCTGGTTGTATCTTTGTAATTAAATTTTTCATATAATAGCAGGAAATTCAGTACTTCAGCCTTTCCTCAGGACTTTGTGTTTTACATTAAACATAATTGAATAAAAACAGAATTAATTCTGTGAGTAGGAAATTGTGTTTACAATGCACTATTAAAGACATTAGACTAGAACAAAGAAATGTACAACTGAGATAGTATGACTATGTTGTTTGATAAGAGCATAACCCATAATATCTTGATTATATTTCTGCAGTTCTATGTACATTATCGAAATAACTATGTCTCTATAAAGGCGTTAGTGACAGAGGAGACATTAATTTCTATCATTTGCATGAAAAGGACAAAAGAACATGATGATCCTTCCCAGACAAATTTAGAGAGGAGTCCACAGATGAGGAAACAAAGGTTTGCAGATAGCTTTCTTTTGGACAGTTTTGGATCATCAGTGGTGAAGATGTTGGACTAGGCTACATCCTGTCTGAAATAAAACACCTTGAACTTCCTGTATTGTACATGTAGGATCAGTCTACTGATCTACCCTGACTGTACTACATTACTTGGCAAAGTAGGCATAGCCTACAATTCTAGATAACTTATTACCTATTAACAGACTACAAAAACTATTGTGCCCATTCCTACTTTGTGTAACTTACAAAGAACTGGAGTGCTAAATGATTTACTTCAGCTGTAATTTTAAAATGAAGCTGTATTACTCTATATCCTTAAACTACTTAAATTACTGAATGAATGAATCACTTTAAAGTGAAAATATGAAAGGTTAGTGATTTCTCTGTCATATATAAAATTGGTCTTTGAGAGAATTAATCTCACTCCCAGATGCAACATGACCTTAAGTACTCAGTTTAGTTGCCCACTTAAAAGAATCCAAAGATATGCAAAACAACAGAGCGTCCTGCCCAGCCATGGCTGCTTCTCCTGAGGGACACAGGTTCCTCATGAGTACTGTGTCAAATGTGGATATGTAGCCCACAAAATATGAAGCTGCCATTTGCTTCAAACAGGCCACAGAACTCATGTTAAGCTATCAACAAAGGCCTCATGGCTTGTTAGACTTAGCCTGCCTGGAGATTTGTTTTGTTAAATGGACATTTATTGCCATTTGGCTTGTAATGGCAATAATCAAACAGCCAGGGGACTATGACCTACTTCAGTTTAACTTTTGCTTAGCTTTGTGCAGTTTTGTGTTATAACACTTGTAGGTTGGGGGTTGTTTGGTAGCTTAATGATGACTATAGCAAGGAGCTATTCAATGCAGAATGAATTATCTATGACCCAATAATAAAAATTCAGTGCAAGGGAACAAAGGCATGGGATGACATGCTTGAAGAGGCCTTGAAAGTACAAGCAGAAAATACTAGAGGACCTAGGGCTATAAACAATTCAACAGCAGTCAGTTACTGGTCAAATAAACAATGCAGTCTTGGGAGCCAGGTAAAAAGTTTTAAGGGTAACAAAAAGAAAAAAAGATCAAGTTGTCAAGATATGTAAATCACGTCATCTATAGTAAATTTGCCTGCAAATGCGAAATCGCAGACCAATAAAGACCTGGGTCTAGACTGTAGCAAACACATAAAAATTACCCCAGCAGATGCCGAAGTGAGGAGGAAGAAACCATCTATGTCAACATCATACTACTCCCAGTGAAGGACTCCGTCTGATGATGACTTACCATATAGCCCCCAGGCAAAAACCCTGGACATTAATGTGCAGAGAGGCAGTGTAAAGGTAAGCATAACATCACAATAAGAGTTAGATAGTTGAAAGTCTGTGTACATACAATTTCAATCATGTATAATTTGAACTATCAGTGTTTGAACTTTGCAACTAGGCTGATAATTCTTAATTTAGACACTTTCTACTTTAATTAGACTAACATTAATTTCTTGTTTATGAGCTGACTTCCTTCTACCCATGATGAGAACATGATTGCAACAAGCTGAAAGGATTTCAAGCAACCTATTCTGTCTGTTGGATACAAAAAATTGGTAGCTCATATTGTATCTCCCCATGCGGTTTGAAATATTAAAGGACATATGTGTGGATAACCCAATCTAGTCTTTAATACCATCCAAGACATTAGGTAGGAGAAGGGAAGAGCTTTATCTTTTAGCACTGAAAGAAAAATATAATGGAATCTCCCTGACGAAAGCAGGAGAGATTGTATGTGGCTATAAACACATGAACACTATCTGCTTTTTGCTTCAAATTTACTGCTGTCAGTAAACTGATACTTGAAAGACAAAATTGTTGTTATTAATTATAAAACTTCCATTTCCTTATTTAGGAGAAGACTAATGTAAAAAAAAAACAATTAAAGGTTTTTTCTAAAAAACCAAAATTAATGCAAATGCCTTATTGTGGAATATGCTGAGTCCATATATGAAAATACAGGTTTTGTGTTCAAGAAATCTAAGAAAAACAGCAAAAGCAGATGAACAAAAGGTAAATATACAAATGTGCTATAAAGATGACAAAGTATCACACACTTCCAAGGCAGCTGGAAAGTTTTTCTAACACTAAGGGAAATTAAAGAAAGCTGTGGAGATCAATGTACTCAAGTGCTGAATATAGCAGCCTGGTTAATTATGGGATCAACACTAGGAAGTACAGGGCAGCTTGCATCTATCCCAGAATTCAAACGTATCCCAACAGTGTATCCTTGAATGAAGATACTGGAGCACAATCATTAAGAGTGGTGCCAACATGAACCTTTATCTACCTCGTTCCTTTTCTAGCATTGAGCAGTCACATCCATTTTTGCCAGTATTACATGAGGTCATAGTCTGGAGGGAAAAATGTGATCATGCGCCAACATTTTCTGGTAAGACAGCTGCAGAGCAAGCAACGGAGTTATAATTGCCTTTTACTACAGTTAAGTGTTTTTTCAATCTCAGGAGTCAGAACTTGCTGGGAGAATACAGTCTAGAAGAGCCATTTTGCCATCAGCACTGTGTCAGGATAGGCCCAACATAGACCTGAAAAACCTGGATAGTGCATGCATCCCTCTGTCATTCTCTCTCCTTTTCTCTCTTTCTCTCTCTTAGGGATTTGATTTTGTTACTCCTATCAGTATATCAACCATGGCAACTACCTTTTTTCTTTTGTCATCTGTTTTGCACAGGCAGAAGGACAATTATTCATTTTTCTAGGTACAATTTAACTCATTGCATGGAAATTTTGAATTATTTGGGCCTGTTTTTGTAAAAATTCCTCTTTTTTTTTGACAGACGTACATTGTAGGAAGCCTCTGAACCAAAATACATCTACAATGCTTTTACATACATCTGAATTAGTCATCATAGCCTCTTTTTATAGTTAATGGAAGGAAATCGGCATTCCTAACATGTGAATCACCTCATGTAAATGCCTAAAATAGGTCAGATGAATCATGTCCTAAAAATGTCTATCTATTCATTGTCTGCAAAGACTGGCTAGCATTGCTAGTTCAGATGTAGATGACGAAGTTAGGTTAGATAAATGTTCTCCAAGGAGTCTTTGATATACAAAACTTTATGTGTGACTACTTGCTTCTATATCCATCTTTCATCCACAATCCCAGATGAAAATGTCAGTTCCCCAAAACTTAGTTTTGCAAATTAGTATTCCCTTTCTCATAACATTGACTCACTTACAAAGTGACATCATTACCTGTTCTGAACTGATGATTCAGAAGAGAAATCAACTGGCAGTAGAGGAAAGGAAATAAGTGTTCAATACCTAATTAAATGTATATACAGTTTGTATATAGAAGTATTATAAGTGCTCTTTACTATGTACTACTGCATTAAAGTCAGGGTATTCCCCATCATTGCTTTAGGATTACTTTATTGTATTACATTTTATGCAGATAGAAATATAGATATTTACAAAAATGTAGTAAAACGTGCATCCAAAGGATGTTCTTAAAATTATTTATTATTAAAAGTGCATATTTTAAAACATGGATATATGCTTTCCCGTTGCCATCCCATATGTCACATGAGAATTTTCCACTTTCAACCTGCAAATGTTTAGTATCTGCACAGCTGATAATGAATAACTGGAATGTTCTGTATGTCTTTCCCCCCTGTCCCAAAGAATCCATGTTATGTACATAATTGTGATATATAGCAGATAGGAATGGACTGAATGCCTGCAAAGAAATGAAATTCACTCCTATAGACTTGGAGAAAATTACTTCAAAAGGGCTTCTAGCAGAGAGCACCGTGATGTCAGTCGTTAAAAATGAACTTCAAAGGACTCATAGGTGCTGTATATAAATGAATATTACTCTGTAGAATTATTTGATCCATATTCCACAGAGGATGAATATAGGACATGAATAAGTCATTGTCAGTCCTAACATTTCACTTCACTGCATTCAAAGCTGTAATCCACCTGCTTCTTATCTACTTATGCATCATTTATGTGTTATTTATTTCAGTCACTTTGGGAAGTTATAGCTTTATTACCGCATTCTTATTCTACTTCTGAGAAATATGATGTGCTTTAATTTGAGAAAAAGCTTATTAATATATAGTTTTTATTTTGGGCTCCATACCTTTGTTAGTCACAGTAAGAAATTATCCACTGAAGCAGAAAGCTAAAGCAATTTGGATTTGTTTTATAATAAATTGTATCAGATTATGCCCAGAGGACAGAGTAGAAAGAGTTTGTTCAATAATAAGGTCAGTTCATTAAACATTAAAGTATTGTGTTCTCTCCCATAGTTGTATGTTGATTTCATATAGAGTAATAGTGTTTGCTTCTGTAAGTACATGTTCCTCTAAGGCATGGAATTAGCATTTTGTATACCACCATCAATACTTGAATGAGGGAAAAATACTGTTTGCCTAAAAAAATTAATCTATACAACTGTAAGTACCCATGAAATACTAAATGAAATATTCTGGATTCCAGAGGAGGAAAAGAAAGGGGAAAAGATTGCTGGTGTTTATATCTGTCTTGTCACAGAGCATCAGCTAATACATACAATTTGCAGAACTTACACCATCAGTTTCACTCCCTTTTTGGCTGCATAGTTTATAAGTGTGATGGAAAACAGTTCACTAATTTTGAAACCAGGCTTCAGTTGGACATTTTTATACTCCTTTATTATTTATAGGGGTTTTTTTGGGTTTTTTTTCCCATGCACTTTGAAGCAAATTATGGTCACTGCATATGCATAGGTAACTAGCAGCACATTCAGCTCCCTAGAATTAATCTGAGCCAACCAAGAGTTAATTTCACCTTAGAAGTGCCAAGCTTGATATATGGGCTGAATGTAGAAGGTGTTGGAAATCAGTGTTCTGTTCTTAGCCCACTGCTGGTCAAATGTTCTTCTCAACCTTTATCGAACAGCATTTCACATGAGTGTCAGCTTCTTCTGCTGGTCTGCCACACACTGCCACATTGACTTTTTTTTGTGAAGAGCTGTTTTCATGATGCTCTATGCAAATTACTTTAGAAGAAGCATACAGTATATATTAAATGTCAAATTTGCTGGATAGTAGTTGACAGACACATCACAACAACATTTTAGAGTGACTGCGTTAAATTAATGAGACTCATAGCAGCAAGCTATGCTAGTTGCAAAATTTAGAAAATAAAAAAAAATACTAACATATTTACTTGATGGTGACTAAATACAGCCCAAGATCTAAAGCAATGGAACTTAACTTCAAACTTTGTTAGAAGTCACAATTTTTTAAAAAATCTGTAAAATTCTGTTTCAGGAATACCATTCCATATGCTGTTTTAAAACCAAAATATATAACCCTGTAAGGCAACCTGGAGCATTTTTTGCCTCCTTCCTCTACAGTAACAAGCCAGAAGTCCTCATCTTGGGTTGAGCTCAGATTCTGAAGTATTCTAGGCTCACGGCAGCAGAAGCAAAAGCAAAGCATCATGTACAGTCAGTCTTACTATTCTGAATGTCATCTAATTATGACTTATTCCAACAGTCATATAGACTGTGTCAGTAAAGATGGACAGTGACAACCAGCGCCCGCGTGAACCTGGTTTGGTAATAGCATACCTAGAATCTTACAAAACAAGTATAAATCAGTTATACAACTAGACATAGAGAGCAGTGAGAGATGGGTTAGGTTAGTGTCTGTAAGAACAGTTTATAAATTTGTTCTGCCCTCTGTACCTCAACTTAGAAAGAATAAACCTATGCTTGTCTACAAAATCTATGTACTGAATATTAAAATATCATTTTTGAGAAACATTGAAGAGCAAATATTTTTGCTCCAGCAGTTTGACTACTGATGATAATTATATTGCCATTGTGGCGAAATCTAGTTTAAGTAGAATTTTTTTTCACTTTTTCGGCAGTTCTGCATGAAATCTTGGCTTTACACATTGTGGAATGAATTATTTTCAGTACTTTATCACTGGACTGCATTTTTCTCATTCAGATTTAATTATTTAAAAGCTAGTTGCCTGTCCCAAACTACTTGGCTAGACTCTTTTTGCAGCCATATAGTAATACTGAAGAGGTCATTTCTCATCCTAAGACTGCTAGTAAAATTGGGTGAGGTAAATTGTCTTCTTAAATCACTTATTTTTCTTCATTAATTGTAAAGAAGTTCTAGACAATACCACAAAACTTGGTGAGATGAGTATGAGTCTTTACTGTTGAAGTGAAAAGGAGACATGGGGAAATGGGAATATAGAAATATATTTTACAAGTACGAAGCAAACTGATTTAGCTGGATGCTTTTGCAGTGGACTTGGAAAAGAATTTTTGTAAAACAAAAGAATGTCTCTATGTGAGCAGTGACACCAAGCAGAGGAAATATAGAGATACCTTATTTAAAAACTCCTCCCTTTCCCATTAAAGGGTAAGATCTTCTTCACAAGTCCAAAAGTCAAGATATAGAAAGGCAAATGGAGGAATCCAATTTGAAATATTATTAACTCATGGTGGATTTTCTGGGAATGCAAGCTGCTTCCTTATCTACAAATCCTTTTTCACTCAGATCAGAACAGAGAAGAAATAACATCGCAATGGGTCTAAAGACACAGTTCAATGAATTAACTGTACAGAAGGATGATGATCAGAAAATCTGAATTGCCATGTCTTGGAGAAAGAGTTTGATCTTGACTGTGGGAATGTAAAAACCCTTGCTCTGAGAACCAACTGGAGCTCTCATAAAGTAAATAGTGGATTACATAAAATAGTCTGTGCTTCACTTGATGATGACAGTGAAAACTTGTGTCTTTTTTTTTCTTTTTTTTTGATAATGAAGAAAATGTATAAAGAAATGATCAAAGGTTAAGGAGAAAAAAAAAATCCAGGGCCATTGTTAGGACAGTTTGTTAGAACATTGTTAGAACACTTTGTCCACAATGGAGAAAGGAGGAAATACAAATGAGATGTCCCAAAGATGAAGGCATTTCCATGACAGACATATTACCAGGGCCTATGGAGTAGCACTTTTTGCCTTTTTGGAGTAGCATGAGGAAGAAATGGAAACACAATACAGCTACTGAAATACCACTAGAAACTCATGTGGGGAACTAACTCAAATGCAATGAATACAATAATCAAAGAAAGTGGTAATTATAGAATAACAGTATTGAGCCAAAGCTAACTTTGGATTAAAATTTTCAGTGGTTAACCTTTCAAATATTTTGTAACTACACATCCAATATTTTTTGCATTACTGTAATTTATGACACAGTTGCCAACAATCAACCTGAAGGCAAGGAACACAATAATAGATTATTCTGATGGAAGGTTTGAATGGAACTGTTCCCACCCTGACACAATCTATCTTAAGGCATAAATTTGAAAAAAGGGCTTGAAAAATACCCAGAAATATTTAAAAGGACAGTTTTCTTGCTTATGAATTGCCAGCTGCAGACAAAATCAGAATGATTCATTTTTCAAGCAAGCTATTTTGGCATAAATATTTCCACTATTATAAAAGATTATTCACATGATGAAAAAGAGTCATAAGCTTATTTTCTTTTTTTTTTTTTTCATTTTCTTTTTTTTTTTTTTTCTCCTTTCTTATTATACTTTGGAAAACAATAGATGAGCACGGTTAGTTAGGCAGCATCTGTTTGAAGATAAAAGAAGTCACCAGCCTGTTAGAAGCTTCTTCCAATGCAAGAATTTAGCAGGCACTCCTAAATTGAAAAATATCAGTACCACCTAAAATAAGAAGCAAAATGTCATAAAAATTACTCAACATCAATAGCAAGATTCTCATACACAGAACTTCTGGAAAGAATAAGTATGTGTACTAAAGTATTAGGGAAACCTTAAACTGCAAACTGCTTTTGAAATTCTACTGGATGCTACTGGAATGTGCAGAAGATAGTTACCTCAAAACAAAACAATCTTTTAATGTAATTTCAGATAATTTAATTAGTATTCTTGGCCAAATTAAATGACTGATCAGTAATATATATAGTGTTTTGCCACTATACGGTAAGGCAAACATTCAAGAAACATTGCCATATCTCAACACGGTGGTTGAAGCTATAGCAAGACATCATGTAGCATACGAAAAATTGTTTGCTGTAGGTCTGCCTCACCAAAGGAGAAAAAATTTCTTGAGATTTCAAAGCATGTGACACTTATCTAGAATTCATATTTACTTTATTAGATCTCTCTAAAAAAACACAGAGTAGAAATAAGCATTTTCTACTGATAATTGACTCCTTTACTACATGGGAAGAAAGTTTTGTAATGATTTTTTCCAAAATAATAATATCAAGAGACTTCAAAAGTCTTAGCTGAGCAAATTTTTCCCAGAAGAGCATACTCTAAACGGAATAGAGTTGGACAACAGTACACATTTTTTAAAGGCAATTACTAAAACAACTTGTAAAATGCATGAAATCAAGCAACAGTTTAACAAATCCTACCATGTACAGGCAGACAGGCAAGAAGAGAGGAGTAATAGACCATTAAGAAGTCACTAGGAAGAGTTGCCAAAGGAACAGGAAAAGCGTGGCGTAAAAGTCCTTAATCTTGATGGTCTTATAGACAGCACTTAGTATCTGCACTGGACTTTCTTCATTGGAATTGATGGTGGGGAAACAAAATGAGGCTACTGAAAATGTGATATGTACCAATATCTCATGAATGGGTTTTCTACAAACATTGAATGAAAAAGATTAAAGACACAGAATTACTGGCAAATACTTGTTCCTCATCAGCACTTACCTGCAAACAACATAATGGTGGAATGTTTGGGGAACGTGTTTTTGTTTCCCATTGGAATGTTTAGTTTCCAAGTGGAAATTTTGGTGAGAGGCACTTTCCTAAAAATTCCAAAAACTTATTGAAAGTGAAAATGATAGTTTTGCAACACTTAGAGGTCAAGAGTTCTTTGCAACTGAATCAAGCATAGTAAATGATTCCTAGACACTTGCAGGTTTACAGGAAAAATACTTTTATTCTAATTAGGAGCAAGTATGACTGCATCCTATTTCAGGAGAGAACTGAATGGTCTTCAGGGTGAAAAATTAAACTGGTTTACCCTCTCTAAATATTTCAGAGAAGAAACTCTTACTTATAAATACTGATAGAAGAACAAGACAGATCTGTTTTGAGGCTGTATATGGGTAATTCTTGTGGATCGTAAGTCATATGGAATTTGTAGGTAGTTGAAAATACCAGCCAGATGCAGTAAAAATAGAGGGGGGGGGGGGGGAAGAGGTGGAGAACTGATAGTCAGTTAAAAATCCAGACAGACACTCATTATTGGCTGTGATATTAATCTACATTTCCTTTCCTCCCTCCTTCTTCATCTCCTGGTTGAATTTAGAGAGATAAAACTGTAATTTGTTTTCACACTTTTCTGTTGCATTTAGAATATCCACAAAGGAATAAAATAGCAAAGGTGTATGCAACAATGATTGGATGCCACTAATTGAAATTGCAATTACCCTGATCTTGATGAGGAACAGCAAGAAGAGTAGGAGACTCTGAGAAAGTTTTCATGACTGTGCTGTCCTTGAGTACAAGTATCACAGAGGTCCAGACTATCCTACCAGCCTAACAGAGAAGCTGATGACAGCACTGTGTCAAAAGTCTTGATGAAGGGAAGATAACATTCATTTCTCTCCCTTTATTTACTGAGCTAATCATTTAATTGTAGAAGTCTGTTAGGTTGGTCAAGTATGATTTCCTCTTCATAAATCCATGTTGGCTATTCTAAATCACCTTCTTGTCCTTTTTATGTTTTGAAAAGACATACAGAATTATTTATTCCAGCACCTTCCCAGGAACTGAGGTGAGGCTGACCAGCCTGTAGTTCCCCAGATCCTCATTTTTGCTCTTCTTGAAGATAGGACTGACATTTGCTTTCTTCTAGTCCTCAGTCATTTAATGAGATTCTTAGAAGAAGGTCCCTTAGCAGGCCAAGGTTTTCTCTTCTAAAGTCCAGGGCTGTGATCCTGCTGCTTCCTTTCTTCCCTCCCTTTGAGATCCCAAGCTCCACCACCTCACAGTCATAGCAGCAAGGCCTGCCCCCAACCTTCCCAGCCCAGACTACTGAGATTAAAGGAAGTTTAGACATCTCCTTTAAAAGTAGAGAAATATATCAGGTTACTGTGCATCTAATTAGATGATAGCTCAGCATATCTTAAATAAAGCTCTTATTCTGTAGCTTCAAAACAAATTCATGTACAGCACCCACAGGTATGCTTGTAAATAAATATACGTTCAGAGTGTCTTTTTGTAAGAAAAGCATTCCATATGCCTTTATTGTTCTAAGGAAGTAGGATATCAGTGTTACAAAATTTATATAAACAGGAAAAAAAGTATTAATGGATAGTGGTATTAGCATTTGCTGCCTTTAACACACTTTTGATACCTGCTGGGTTCAAAGTTACACAAAAACTTTGGAAAAGTTATTACAAAAGTGCTGTGCATCATCACAGAGATAGTATTAAACTGAAAGAAAAATGAATTATGTATTATAAATGTAATTAAGTTATGTACATTTCTTACAAATATCTGGCCAAAACTTGTTGCATGTTTCGTGTAATGAGACTACTTGACTTAGACTGGGCCATTAATTTATATTCCAGACATTCAGTACTGTATATCAGAATAATAACCCTGTTCTCTCTCCCTTCAAGTCCTTGATTGAAGCATAAATTTATTTTGATTGAATCTGCTTTCTCTGGATAACATGTGCCACCCTTATAGAACCTATTGTCAGAACTTAGTATAACCTTTAATGCAGTTCTGGAATAATCAGTGACACAGACATAGACTACTGCATTAAAATAAAATCTAATGAAGCCACAGTGGTTGCATTATTATGATGACTAACCACCAGAGAAACAGGAAGAGACTGCTGTTTTTTTGAACACTGCCAATAGTATTTTCCTCTTAGTGTTTCCAGAATGGAAGAGACCACAGCCTTGAAAAAGCATGTCCAGTTTGATTTTGTTTAGAAATAAACAAAGACTAGAATAACAAAAATATGCTACTGGTATTTTCTGTAAATATTTTTTCTGTGCTTCTTTATATACCTAACACTTTTTGAGGAGATTTTTTTGTCAACTATGACATAATATTGTGTCTTCTTGTGATATCTTTATTAATAAGTATTTATTCTCATTCAGTGAGCACACTTTTATAGCGATCAAAGCCTTCTTAATGATGATGGTGTCAAACAGAACATTCTGGTGGATGCACTTATCACTTATGTCAAGTAAATTCAAGAGGTTTTTCATCCCTTATCTCTGTCATGACTTAAACTGCCCTTGCCCATAGCAGAAATAAGGTTGTCAAACTGAATTTTCAAATTTATCAGTTTAAAGCCTTTTTTTAGGGCACTCAAAGTTATCTGTATTGAATTAATTACACAAACACATAGATCTATGCATTATCTACTGTCTGAACAGATTGGTAGCAGGTGGACGAGATGTCTTTCTGACCTGTATTAGTACATTTGCTGCAGCATTCCTAGGAAATAATTGATTTATTTTTTTCTTTTTCTTCTTCTCGTAACATTATGTGCTTGACTGTAAAGCTGTCAGCTGTGTTTCAACTCACCATTAAGTCTGAGGAGGGAAAAAGATACTAACAAATATTTTAAAAAAGTTCAAACGCAATTTTATTTTGAGAAGGCATTCTTTAGTAGGAAAAGAAGAAATAATGGCTTAGATATTGGTTCAGATTCACTAGACTTATTTGAGTAACTCAAAACAAAGTGTGAAATCTTTTTCTTTTTTTACATAAATTAAGGAATATTAGAGAATATCATATTTTAATACTCCAGCTCCACTGTAAGAAGTCCACGGAGGTTAGAGATAGTTAACACCCACCTTGTATTTCATTCCATGAAAAAAATTCAGTCATCCACCCTCCACAGGGATCAGTTCCCTTGAAAACAATCTCTCTGCAACAAGCTGTCATAAGGCAGCTTTTAAAATGAACGTTATGGAATTTCACACTTCACCAGCTAAATGTAGCAAGACTCTAGTGAAAATATGACAGATGATTTCGCATTTTCCTTGTAGGTATCTTAACTTTCATTAATTAGTTCTCTTATTCTTTATTGGTGCTCACCCTCCCCACCCCCAATAATAAAAAGGTATCATAGAAGATAAAATGTATAAAAATATTCAGAATACATTATTCTAGTAGACTGAATACAACCACTACAAGTAGCAAAGTTATCTGTGCTCTGCTTTAATTTCTGATCATAAATTCATAGAATGGTTTGGGTTGGAAGGGACCTCAAAGATCACCTAGTTCCAACCCCCCTGCCATGGCACGGACACCTCCCACTAGATCATGTTGCTCAAGGTTCCATCCAACCTGGCTTTGGACACTTCCAGGGATGGAGCATCCACAACTTCCTTGGGCAACCTGTTCCAGTGCCTCACCACCCTCACAGTAAAGAACTTCTTCCTTATATCTAGTCTAAGCCTACCCTCTCTCAGCTTCCACCCATTACCCCTCGTCCTATCATTACAGGCCCTTGTAAAAAGTCCCTCCCAGTTTTGTTGTAGGCCCCCTTCGGGTATCAGAAATTAGTAATAAGATAACCCATGAGAACAAGGAGAAAGGAGTAATTTCATATTCATTTCATATCCTGTTTTCATTCCTGTCCTTGTCTTGGGCCTGAATCTATTTTGTCTCAAGTTCTGCTCTTCTTATAGCAGAGCCTTACAATTGTCATGAGACTAGACAGACTGACATTTTTCTTCCAATTTTAAAGTGGGATCAGTTATTAAAAAAAATAAATAAAACACTGTGGAAGTAAGTTATGTATTGCAATTGCCCATGAAAAGGATTTTAACACATATAGAAAAGCAGGAAAAACTGATTCATCCAAAAAAGTCTTAAGACCATAAAAACAGCCAATTTGATCCATTTGGTATGAAGGAAATATAGCACAGGTGAAATCCTGCTGAGGTGGCACCTTTGCCATACTACAAATGTAAACTATAAATAACAGCTCTTTATCTGAGAAGAAAATTAATTTCTAATACACTTCCTTTCACTCTTTTTGACTGAAGAGATTTTTTTCCCTTCCCTATCTCCCTCTTCTTTCCCAAAAAATATGAATAAGCGTAGGGATAATTCTTTTCACAGTTCAGTAACTTAAAGCATCTCCTTCACAAGATTTTCAGAAAAAGAAGTTTTATCTAAGTGGGAAAAAAACCTTCTACCATTCAAGACACTGGAAATTTCTGTCTACTGTGTTCAAATTTAGAAGATAAGCACAAGGTTGGCACTGACAGCAAAGATCACCCTTGAGGATTTTTAGAAGAAAATCTATCATCTGTAAAACTGAAATGATAACAGCCATTAGCTACCAGGGATGTATTCCTTGTCAAATTTCCAAAAGAGAAAATGCATTTACTAAAAAGATAAACTGTGATTGTCAGACTGAAAAAAAAAATAAACAAAAACACCAAACACACAAAAACCCCCAAAAGACACACCAATAATACCAAAAAAAAAAAAAACAAATACATTCTCATCATTGACAAGCTTAGTGATTTTAACAGACTAGCGTAGTGGGACAGTTTGCAGTTTGCAAAGCTACTGTATACTATGATCTGACCATCTGTTTATGAAAAGGGATACCTTTCATTTTGTACTGTGAAAAAAATTAAACGCATTTAATGTCAGAAATCTTTTGTTAAAAAAAAGTTTTTGATATCTCCAATACTGCATGTAGCAATCAGGACATTTCAAACTGCTCATTTTCGTGAATTCATATATTTCATTGTATAACAAAAGTTCTCAGGGAAGGGAAACATTCTCATTTCTGTTAATTTGTACCAGTATAAAGCTATTCTGTTGACAAATAATGTATTTTAGAAAATTGTGTGATGGAAGCTATATATATATACAGTGAACTCCCATTTGATAAACTAATTTATGCTTTAATTCTCTTTATTCTAGTATGATATTCAGAGATTGCAGTAAACATTGAATGAAATAATGGCCATCCCTATCCAAAGCAATTACCTTAAAACATCTCACTGAATAAACACATTATATATGTGTATATATTTATACAACGTATATATGAGGAAATAATGTTCAGCGCAGCAATGAACGCTATTTCGTTATTTATGCCTGACCTTTTATTTAAATTGTATAAGGCAGAAACTCCAACCCACTCCATGAGACATTACACACACAAAAAAAGAATGTTGTCCTTTTCCCAAATTGCTTATAGTCCACAAATAATAACAGGCAGGTGCTTCAAATATCTTGAAGCACAAGACAGGCAGGAGGTATTTATAGATACTGTGATAAGTAGTAGTGACAGAGCATCAGCTGGATTCTTTGAAACCTGTATTGATTGACTAAGAAAGCTCCAGGGACTGTGAGATTCCCAAACAATAACAAGACAGACACAGTTTTTTGAAAAAAATCCCCAAACAAAGCGATGGAAATGGAAATTAGTTTTCGTCATAAGAGATATTCCTTTGGGGAGGCGGGGGAGGGAAGTCCTATGGTAGTGCCTATATTAAATCTCAAAGAGAACATTTAATTTCCTCTCACTGAAAACTAACTGAAGGAAAACATTCCTCAAAGCTCATTTTTTGGCTAGAAAATTGTAAGGTGAAGATCTAAAGAGACTTTCAGTAAGGCTGATATGAAAACCACAGACACATGAGTGTAGGAAGACTTCATTGCTTTGAAAGGTTTTCACAAGGCAGGGAGAGACTGGAATACCACAAGTAAATGAAGCAGCAAGCAACTTTTACAAAACTGAATCAGGATATATTACCAAACAAAACCCAAGAAGGTTTTAGGTAGGAATCCCAACAGAAAATAGTGCAGCAAATTAGTACCTAGCTGAGTATGTAGACAGATATGTGTGCACTTTAATAACACAAGAGACTTTAAAGAAAAAATATCATACAAAAAAAGTATAGGCTGTTCATTATCAAGATAACACTGGTAAAATGAGGATATTCTGTTGTTATATGTTGGGGGGGAAAAAAAAGTCAATTAACTTGTAAGGAGCCTTGGAGGAACTCATGTGCGCTCATGCTGATTTTGCTACACACCCATTTCTACAAGTTTAGAAAAAGCCAGCAAAATCCCTACTGAGAACTAAGACACAGGCACACAAACTAAAAAGAACTCTGTATTGCATTTTAACATTGGTATAAAAAAATACATCTATGGAAACTTGGTGCACGCCATTAGTTACTGCATGTTCTTTTACATGTGCACTACCTAGAACAACAAATAAAGTTTTATTTTAGTGAGGTTTATAAATTTATGGTGTCCTGGATCCCACTGTCCACAAGGTGTGATCCATCTCTGGGTGTGGGGACTGAACAAGTCTCATTCAGTCTTTCACATCTGTAAAAAGAACTACCCATTGAGCCAAATTTCCTCAGCCCTCCAGAGAAAAATAAACAGGGGTAATGAGTGTGTTGGCTGAAAATGCTTTTAACAGTTAGTCTGGTAATAGATTGTGTTTTTAATTTTTGGCTGTACCAAACTGGTCCAACCTATTGCCAGTGTAGCTCAACAAGCTAATTACAACAGCAGTCTAAAATATAAACGAGTTTCACAGGAGAAAAAGAAATGCACATTAAAGAGGAAACTCAAATAACTGTACATATGTGCTATAAAAAATATGATGTATTTAACTCTGGACAAAAAGTTCCTATCAGAGAATACAGTCTAACTGATATGTTTGTATGGACACTCAGATATGCTTGAAATACCAGAAAACATTTAGGGTTGACCAATATTTTGATGACATTGACCCAAATAGACTACAATAGATATACAGTTTATAAAGAACACCTATTAGCTCTTAGAAAGCTGAAGAACTTGGAGTGACTTTTACATGTATAGATAATTATCTTGAAAACAGCCCAGGATGAATATGTGTATATGAACCCTGTTGATATCAAGGAATTTATAAGTCCTACTGTTCTGCTGGAGTTTATCTACTCAGGTGAAACGCTAGGAGTCATGTAAGTTATAGGCTCCATTAGAGCAGTAGTCACTTCCAATAGAACGTTGTATTATGTTTTACTAAATTGTATATTGCATTTCCACATGTCCGTTTGAGTGAAGAGTTCAGGAAGAAACTCAGTCTATGGGAAGTTCTTTTTTTTTTTTAAGTTCTCAATCACTGCCTCTACACACCTCCATATACATGGCTGATCAGAGTTCTTCAAAACAGCGTTATTCCCAGTGAGACAATACCTGAATGGTTATCATTCTTTCCCGTTGGATATATATAATACATGTAATAATGTAATAAACACATGCAAAATACCAGTCTCTCCTTAGCTCCTGCTTCAAAACAAATTATAGAATACTTAAGGTTGTTCAAAACTCCCACAAGTTCTCCACCAATATGGATTTAAATAATTTCATAACTAATTACTAAACTAAATGTCAAAGTCAATATGTTGAGAGGAAATTAGAGAAATACATTCATTCACTTGAATATAAAAATAAAATTCTAATCTGCTACATATTTTTGAGTTTTCGATACGTCAGTTTGTTTATGCTAATTAGAGCTATGCATATAATGGGGCAACAAATACATGCTATCTGTTGCCAAAACATATCCTTCATTAATCTGTATCACTTGATTATTTATGTGGAAGGAAATTTAGCAAATCAAAATACTAATTTTTAATTTTGAATTCTTTCTTTAATAGGGCTAAAAAAATCACAGCTCAAATCTGAAGCTAAGCAATTTGTTTAATTTAATGGTATTTCAGCTTTTTTATAATTGCCTACAAAGAGAAAACCTGTTATTTACACAGTTTTATTGAATATATTAAGTGCAAAATAGAATTTTAAAATGTGTTCGTGTGTTGACAGAATAAAGCTAAAATTTCAGCCAGAAAGGGAACATAATTTTCTCTATGCATGTAGAAAGATAGAAGAAGCACTCTAAAATGATCAGCAAAAAAATCTTTTAAAATATGATTTAAATCATCATTACTAGATTAAAGAGTCATCGACTTCATGAGTTACAATCAAATGAATTTTAAGTCATGTTAAATCAGATGCAGGAAGAATACCACAAAGAAAATAGTTATCCAAGTTTTTCTGTCTCTTTAGGTCTCAGAATGACAAGACTGCATTATTTACCTCTCAGCATTAGTATAGAGCTTGGTTACATTGTGTGGAATTTTTTGGATTTTCTTTTTTAAGATTATTTTCTTGCAAATTAAACATGCAATAATAATTAGAACATATTATTGCAACAAGGGGAGATACTTCAGCAAATTCCATTACCACAGAGCTGCACAACTTCGTCCTAATACACATGGTGCCCTAGAAAGCACCTGTAGCAATCTGATCTCCATGTGATATCCTTTGAAGCCCAGTGGCCTGACACAATTTAGTAAAGCAAATTTCATACAGCAAATTTACTCCCATGTGCAGCAATTCAAGTGCATTTCCTGCTTGATGTTAACCAACAGAATTAGAACATGAGAAAACAAGAAATTAAGTTTAACAGATGTTTGGACAAGATCTTATCTGAAAGTCTATCTCAAGTTACAACATTACAAAAGTCATATCATATTCTATGCTTAAAGCTCTTAATTGTATGGAAACTTATGGCATGGATTTTTTTTCAAGGATATAACCTTAATTCAGAATTATCATTTCTGTATTATTTCAAAAATCCATAGATTTATGGATTATGAGAACAGCATCATTTCATCTTGTTATTTCATTCATGTGTCATTCCTAATAAAATTTCTCATATGAGGATAAAATACCTTAAGGGATTTGAGGAATGCATTATTACAGTGTTTCTATTCAGAGGTCATATCTAAAGGTTAAAATGACCTAAAACTTCATACTGAATTTCTCATGCTGAATGTCATCATGTCAGTCATAAATCTTACTTGCAAAAAAAACCAAAAAAAAAGAAATCCCGTTTTATTTATTGACTGTCAGGTAGGTATGGAAGCATGAAGAAAAAGTTAGTTCTCATTTTATTATGTTCTATTTAATACTTAACTCTGTTGTCCTTGTTTTTTTACAGTAACATTTCAGAAAATAACTTCAGGAGGTTTAAATTATTATAATTTCCTTATATTTCAGAGTTTACTATCATAAGTAAGATGCTTACTTTTCAGTTTTGCAGGAACAAGGGGATTCTTTTTTGAAGTAAAACCTGCAAGATAAACACTCACGTGGTCATGTCTGTAACTAACTCTTTAAAAAGAGAATTTTTTTTTCACTTAAACACATGCTTGAATGAAAGGCACAGGGCTAAAAATGGCTAATTTATATTAGTGATCAGTCAATATCGGCATGCAGTAAAAGGAGAGGAAAAAAACAGTAAGAAAGGTTAAGAGAAAAACAAAACAGTAATAAAATTTAAAAAATAAGAAAGAAGAAAGAACAAATCAGTGCATCTCAATTGGTGATTTAACTGAAATGAAACAATGAAAATGCTAAGACATGTTTCTTGCCTCAACTGGTTTCAGATGAAATGTAATCACACTTCTAAAAGCAAGTAGGGTTGCACCCTGCCAAAGTCCCTGAAGCTGTGCCTTGTGATTCATCTTCTCACAGCAAGCTGTCCTAAGCTGTGATCCTTTTCACGTGGTATTTCACACAGTGCAGCTTTATCTGTTTGGGCAAATACCTGCCGCTATCTCTAGAGCCATGCCCTGAGCAGTGGTGGGGCCTGGGCACTGCTGCTCAGCCGCCTGTACTGCTGAACTCCTGTTGTAGGCATAAGGACAGAAATCTGGCATGCTTTTGGGCAGTGCCAGCTGGCACCCTCCCAGACAAATCAAGGGCAAGTTTAGGGGGTCATTGCAGGTCAGGGATCACTCCTAAAAGGTTGTCTTATTTCAGATAGAGATAGTTTAATCCTATAGTCACAGTCAGGTTCTGCCAGTTGGCATGAGCACCAGAGAACAGGTTCTTTTCTATATTGTTTACTATTATGCATGTAATACACTTTCCTTGTACACAGCACTGGAGTTTCTGAAAAGCACTGGAGTAGTAAAGTCATTTGGTTTATTTGCAATATTTTCAATAATGAAATTGTAACAAGCTCATCCTGAGTTTTCTTTGTGCTTAGGGGAAAACTATCTGTCTCACAGAGTACCATGAACATGATATATTTACTTCATGCAGATTACATGTTTCCCTTAGAACCAAGTTAACTGGGACTGTATTCCTAGTTTCAACATCTCCAGAAACAAAATCATAATTTAGCTACAGGCACACAATTGAAAGAGCAGAGAAAAATTAAACTGATGTCAAACTACCACCTTTTCTTCCACTGAAAATTAAAAAGGGCTAAAGCCCCGTGTATATAAAGTGGAGAACTTCAGCATTTCCATATTAGCAATTAATTATTCTAAACAATGTGCAAATCAAGAACTGTTCACTAAAAGCACCTATGAATAATTTAAAACAATAAGTAATTTCAAGCTTCTTGCAATTTAAGAAAGCACAGGTCATGGTAAAAAAAAAAAAAAAAAGGTGTATTAGCTATGTGCCCAGGTATAATTTACCATAAAAGGCAATACCTACCAATATTTTAAAGAATTTTAGAACAAGAGAGACGTAAGATCTTATATAGAGCTGTTTTACTTAGGACTCTGAAATTTAATTTTAAATGTCTCCTAGTTTACATAAGAAAACATTATAAACTGCTCCAACTGCTGTAGATCAACTCTTATAGGAGAGTCCTTATTCTATGAATTTAGAAAACCTCTCACAACTCAGTGTTAACCCAGGAAGACAGCCTCTTAGACCCTCAGAAAAGATCATGGTATCATGGACATCCAGTGAAAAAGAGCTTCATTCTCCACATTTTAACTTATACTTGCACCATCTTTTTCTTGGTTTTTAAATATATTAGTAAGCCTCCATGCAATTTTTCCTTATTGTATTTCCCATTTTGTTATTGTCCCTGCATATGTTTTATGTTTGTGCGCATGTTTATATATATATACTCTCTAACACAGTACAAATAAAGTCTATTGCAGAAAAATATGAAACAACATTTTTCACTGTAATATTATATTAAAGGTGTTGACATATTAAAGGTGTTGACATAAAACTTTCTAAGTTTCTCATAAATGCAGCTCCTATTTTATAGCAAGATGTATAAAGAATGTGTATCATGAACAGATATGACTCAAAGAATGTTAACTGCCTCCTGACTTTGCTGAAGTTTAGAGAAAAAAGATAATAAAGCTTTCCTGAGATAATGCGTATTATTCAAAGACATCTGTTTTTACAGACATGAGAAATCTTCTTGCTTTGGAAGATAACAAGGAAACTGCTTTTATTTGAACTCCAGCTAATTTTGTTACAACATAAAAAGTCTGATCCGCTGAGAATTTTTTATCCAAATAAGTGACTTCAATTATCACTGTGGAAATGAGGTGACATACAAAGTTGATATATGGCAAACCCACATCTGTCAGTCTTTATCTGAATGTCAATAGTACACGTTATTCCAATGAGAGGAGACCTTGCCTGAGGAAGGAAAATTCTAAGCCTGTCAGAAGACAATTTTTTTTACAGCAAATGGAAAACAATTTACTCATATTCAAGATTTTCTGTCTGTGGTATTTCAGGTATAATAGCTGGGTTTAGTGGAATGCTTTATTTTTTTCTTTTGCTAATGAAGTATAGAAATTGTAAGAAATAAATCACGCAAAAAGAAAGGGGAACCGTCCTGGTTTCCCAAGAACAGAACCATGGGTCAACCATGGCAGGCAGGCCATGAGTCGCCCCAAATCAGCTGGGAGTTTCAGTCAGGGCAGCTGACCCAAGCTGACTCACAGGTGTATCCCACAGCACTTACATCAAGCTCATTATAAAAGGAAGGAGTTTGAGGGTATTGAGCTTGTTTTTCTGGGTCTTGTGACTCTTGGCCCCCTGCTCCTTTTGCTACTCCCAAGGATCAGGCTGAGAATAAGCCTGTATGCTTTATGTTGGTATTTGTATTAGTTTTGTTATTTCATTGAACCTGTTTCTTCTTCAGTCCATAGGGCTTCTCCCTTTTTTCCTGATTCCCTTTCTCAGCTGGGCAGAGGGCATCAGGTGATAGAGCAACTGCTACAGTTTAGCCTCAAATATGGGCTAAATGTAGACAAGAATAAAGAGGTAAGGAATCATAACTGCAGTAGTTCAGTGTAACTGCAGTAGTTCATACCAGTTCATTTGCAACTCAAACTCATTTAAAAACCTCCACATAATGAAGAGAAAGAACCCCCAAGAAATCTCTTGAGTATGCTGAGCTTAACTGCTAGACTTAAGGCAAGTGCCCAGTTAATGTGATCCTAAATGTTAAGCAATTTACATGTAGGGTTTGTAATTTTGTACTTTTTATCTAAAAGATGAAAAAAAATCCCTTGCCTAGACCCAGATGTTTCTGAAATAGTTTATGTTTATGGCTAAGCTGAATTGAGATAATCATTGTGTCTCTTGCAAAGAAGAACTAATTCAGACATTCAGTGAGGTGGATGGACCCATGAAAGATGAAAGTCAGAGCTGAGGTATTCAGTCCTACTGACTGGACAGGAAGATAAGAAGACAAATCAGTCTCTTCCTTTTTTCTTTCTTTCTTTTCTTGAACAATATCAATCTTTGTTTTTGCAGCTGTAGTACAGCAAGCATGTTTCTAAGAGACCATAGCTCATATTAAGCTCCCCAGCTTTCATATCAGGAAAGGTATTTTATGGGTCAAATGGCAGCAAGACTTCCACCTTTCTCATAGAAATAGAGTCAGTTTGAATAAATTTTGTACTTTCAAGCTAATATCTGTGGAGAAAATAACTAAAAGTGCCATGCTTGCCAAGACTAGAGGGCTTCTGAAGGTGAATTTTACATTGCTCTAGTTATTACTATTACTATTATCATTATTATTATTATTATTTGTCTTTCACTGTACTTTACAAAAAGCAGGCATTCTACTTGACCTTTTCAGTTTCCAACTTTTCTACTTCATCATGTGTTTAAATATATGATCACTTTAAATACATTTTTTAGAATGTACCTTTTACCATTCAAAAATGCTGGATAGAAGTCATAGGATGGTTTGGGTTGGAAGGGACCTTGAAGATCATCTAGTTCCAACCCCCCTGCCATGGGGCAGTGGTTTAAAATACTTAGTTTAAAATTTCTATTATGTAGTATTGTACTCCTCTCTCACAGATACAACAAATCTGTTTTGTGAAGTTATTGCAGGACTAAATCTAGTCACGAAGCTGTGAAACAAAAGCTTTGAAATTTACCTGAGATGCAGGTTTTAGAACAATCTTATCCCAAGTTACTGTATTTTTTCCTTTTCTTCTTTTTAACTGAAATGAAATTTATAAAAAATACAAACATGATGGGTTAAGTCAGGAAGCAAAGTACATTCAGCTGAGATTGTAGCAGTCTGTGGATATAGTTTTCCAAATAAGACAGAAGACAACAGGATACAGGTATTTATAAAGCCTTGTGAAAAGCCTCACATATAGAGGGCTACAAGTGATGGGGAAATGATGCTCCATTGGATGGCATTCCATTCAGTGTATTGCTTGCACTACTTTTTTAAAAAGAGACATCTTCCTTTGAGATCTTTAAATAGCTTGTGATATTTGAGAAGGTTACAATTCAACAAAACGAATACAGAAGGGGACATTAAGCACCATAAGCTGGTGCAGAAAGGAAGTGTTTTAAATGGGGCATGTGGAAAACTTTTGCCTTATACATGGTTTGAATATATTAATTAATTTGCAGTTGCCTTAGGCAACTATACGCATGACTACAGAATATATATACTGTAACCTTTTGATCAGTACAAACTTGTATAATTATGTGGTGCTTAAAGAGATGCAATGCAAAACAACATTTTTATGTTATTATAGTTAACTTGTTTCTGGAAAGAAAAAAAATCCCTGTTACTGGTATGACAGTCTTAATACAATAGTCTTTCTAGTTGTTTTCTCTCCAGTCATTTCTGGAGTAGATATGACTTGGGAGAGTTACCTAACTGTGATTTTTCACCCAAATTCTGACCTCAGGAAGAAGTCTGTGCCCTCTCCAGAGAAGAACATGTCCTGTTTCAAAGTTTTAAGAGTCTTATATCTGAAGTGCTGCACTTCTCAACAGCTTGAGATTTCATTAGAAAGTTCTCTCTCAAAATCAGTATTTTTTTTCTGCAATCATTGAAGTAATGAAAGGTAATAATTTTAGTTACTAGTTAGCTATCTTCAAGGTTTCAGGCAGGTTTTTCAGAGGTGGTGTAGATTAGTATTAAGTAGAATATAGGAATCTTCTTTCCAAAGACTTTTAAACAAAAACTTTGCTAGATAAGAGACTTTAGAACAGTTCTTCTTGACATCAGCAGAATAAGATCTGGATTCACTCTTAGGAGACCTTTCTCAAGGATTCTCAGCATACAGTTTTGACTGGTTTTAGTAACAACATTTTTCCGTACATTGGACATCCCTCACTAGGATCTAGTTAGATATTATTTGAGGACTCTCTTGGATATATATCTGTGACAGTTTTATTAACTATAGAAAAGCATTTCATTATGGAAATTTTTAAGGAGTTCATTAGTTCCAACAGGGCAAAGTGATTCTGTGTACGCAAAACAGATACTGTGTTTCAAAAATGTTAAAACCTTGGATGAAAGGCATATTGGTTATTTTAGGTATGCAAAAGTTTGTGCTGACAGGTTTATGATGCAATATACAATATACACATGTATAACAAATGCATTTGTGTCTACACTCTGTTAAAAAAATAAGAGTTGCAGTAATTAATTATCTGTTTCAGTTCAATTTGCTTTCCATTGAGAACATCTCATGCTGTTTTATAGTACTTAATAAAATCTAATCCATTAGACAATGTGATAGAATCTTATAATATATACTCACTGTAGGCCCCCTTTGGTTCTAAAACCAATTTATATGTAGATTATACCCATTTAAAATCTCCTCCAAAATAATTTAGTTTACAGTTTCAAATTGTACAAACTAAGTACTTCTTGAAGGCCAACATCAAGTTCAAAAACACTTTTCATTGTGTTGTTCGTGTAAGAAGAAAAAAAAAAAAAAGAAAATGAAGCTCAAAAGAAAAAGATTTTTTTCAAGGAACAAACTAAAATTTCACAATTTTCATTAATTTAAAAGCCAAACAAGAAATGAGACAGCTGATGTACTGAAAGTTCATTGCTAGCATATGTGGAAATACAAATTCATAAAAAACAAATTCTCCAAGAGAATTCTCCAAGAGCTGGTTAATGTTCAAGTACCACTTCCTTCAAGTTCAGGATCAGTGCACCCCTATGAGTAAAAATCAAGCAAAGAAGGCAGGAGACCTGCATGGATGAGCAAGAAGCTTCTGGAAAAACTCAAAGAAGGAAGCTGACAGAATGTGGAAGAAAGGACTGGCCACTGGGGAAGAATATAGGAATGTTGTCAGAGTATGCAGAGATGCAACAAGGAAGGCTAAGGCCCACTTAGAATTAAATATAGGAAGGGATGTCAAGAACAACAAGTGCTGCTTCAAGTACATAAGTAGCAAAAGGAAGACTCGGGGAAAATGTGGGGCCATTGTTGAATGAGATGCGTGTCCTGATGATGGAAGACAGAAGGAGGAGCACTGAATGTATCCTTTGCCTCAGTCTTTACTGCTAAGGCTGGCCCTCAGAAATCCCTGACTCTGAAAGTAAGAGAAAATCTGGATAGAGGAAGGCTTTCACTTGGTCAAGGAGAGATCATCTAGGTGAAATAGACACTATCAAATCTATGGGCCCCAATGGAATACACAGTGCCGAGGGAGCTGCACATGTTATTGCTGGGCCATTCTCCATCTTTGAAAGGTTGTGGAGAACAGGAGTGGTGCCTGGGCACTAGAGGAAAGCCAGTGTCCCTCCAGCCTTCAAGAACATCAAGGAGGAGGATCAAGGAAACTACAGGCCAGTCAGCCTCACCTCCATCCATGAAAAGATGATGGAACAGATTGCTCTGGATGTTATCTCTAAGCATGTGGAACAAAAGAGGGTTATCAGGAGTAGTCAACACGGATTCACCAAGGGGAAATCATGACTGACCAATTTGATAGCCTCCTATGATGGCATGACTGACTGGGTAGATGAGGGGAGAGCAGTGGGTGTTGTCTATCTTGACTTCAGCAAGGCTTTTGATGCTGTCTCCCAAAACATTGGTAAGCATAGGAAGTGCAGGTTAGATGAGTAAACAGTGAGGTGGATTGAGAACTGGCTGAATGACAGAGCTCAGAGGGTTGTCATCAACGGTGCAGAGCCTAGTTGGAGGCCTACAGCTAGCAGTGTTCTGCAGGGGTCAGTAATGGGTCTGGTCTCATTGAACATATTTGTAAGTGACCTGGATGAAGGGACAGAGTGCATCCTCAGCAAGTTTGCTGATGATACCAAACTGTGAGGAGTGGCTGATACACCAGAAGGCTGTGCTGCCGCTCAGTGGGACCTGGACAGGCTGGAGAGTTGGGTGGAGAGGAACATATTGAAGTTCAACAAAGGCAAGTGCAGGGTCCTGCACCTAGGAAGGAACAACCCCATGCACCAGTACAGGTTAGGTGTTGACATGCTGGAAAGCAGCCCTGTGGAGAAGGACCTGGAAGTCCTACTGGACAAGAAGTTTTCCATGGCTGGATGGCCAAGCTCGAAGAGTTGTGGTGAATGGAGTTAAATCAATTGTGACTAGCCATCAAAGGGGTGTTCCCCAGGGCTCAGTTTTGGGGCTGGTCTTGTTTAATATCTTTATCAATGATCTGGATGAGGGGATGGAATGCACCCTCAGTAAGATTTCAGGTGACACCAAATTGGGTGGGGGTATTGATCTGCCTGAGGGTAGGAAGGCTCTACAGAGGGATCTGGACAGGCTGGATTGACGGACCAAGGCCAATTGCATGAGGTTTAACAAAGCCAGGTGCTGGATCCTGCGCTTGGGTAACAACAACCCCATGCAATGCTACAGGCTTGGGGAAGAGTGGCTGAAAAGCTGCCCAGCAGAAAGGGACCTGGGGGTGCTGGTTGAAAACCAGCTGAATATGAGCCAGCAGTGTGCCCAGGTGACCAAGAAGGCCAACAGCATCCTGGCTTGTATCAGAAATGGTGTGACCAGCAGGACTAGAGAGGTGATTGTCTCCCTATAAGGCAGGATAAGGGGACTGGAGCATCAATCTTACAAGGAAAGGCTGGAGACCTGACTCTGTTTAGGCTGGAGAAGACTTAAAGGCATTCTTATTAATGCTTATAAATATCTAAAGGGTGGGTGTCAAGAGGATGGTGTAAGGGACTGGACTGAGAGGCATTTTGTCTCAAAGCTTGCTCGTGCTGCAACAAAACAACTACACAAAATGGCATCCCGTCTAGCCAACCACAAACCACATCCCCCACCTCGGAGGAGAAAACGGCGTGAAAAGTTATGATTGACAGCAGCAGCTGAAGATGTGGGACTCAGGTGGACATCAGGCTCAAGTTGTTGGTGTGAAAACCACCTATAAAAGACTGATAAGACAGACCCAGGTGTAGCATTGTCATGTTGACAAGTGTCGTGGCGGCCACCCTCCACTGGACCCTCAGTGAACTCCGCCGAGGCATGGACTACTGGAACACAAGTGGATCCATGGTGGTGATCGTTTGCACTTTCCCAAATTCTTACTTAATCTCATTCTCTTTCTCTTCTTTCCTATCGCTTCCTCTCTTTGTTTTTTTGGTTATAATGAACGGGTGAGTTCATGATATATGACCTCATTTGTGTCTTAACCTTGCTCATGGTGATTGGATATGAAACAAGAGGTTGGTCTAGCCACCCTTAGCCTCCCAGATTTTATCTGAGGTCAGTTAGAAAGCAAGGGGGCTTTCCTCTCATCCAAATTGGACCATTACTATAGGGCCAGACTCTTCAGTGCTGCCCAGTGACAGGACAAGGGGCAATGGGCACAAACTGGAACACAGGAGGTTCATCTGAACATGAGTAAAAACTTCTTCATTTTGAGGGCGACAGAGCACTGGAAGAGGCTGCCCAGAGAGGTGGTGGAGTCTCCTTCTCTGGAGACATTCAAAACCCACATGGACACACTCCTGTGTGACCTGTTCTAGGCGAACCTGCTTTGTCAGAGGGGCTGGACTAGATCTCCAGAGGTCCCTTCCAACCCCAACCATTCTGTGATAAATAGAGCAATTGGGAAATTTTCTGGAAAATGGAAAAAACCCTTTGTTTTCCTCAACAAAGATGTGTCTTTCTAAACAAGAATTGATTTAAAAAATTTTTTTAAAAATCAATTCTTTTTTTTTTTAAATAAATTTGATATCATTAAAACATTGTTTCACTCAACTGTGAGTTTTCACTCAACTGTATGAATGGTTTATGTGCCTTCCAAATTTTATTTTACTTTGCAAGTGCAAGTATAGTAAAATAAGAAACAAAAAACGAAGGAACTGAAATAAAGAGAGTATTTGTATATAAATAATATTTATTAGGCAGCTGAGAAGGAAGCTAAAGCTTTATATTTTATCCAGACGCAGAGGAATAAAAAACAACAAAACCAAAACACAACTGAATCTTAATAATTGCAGGACAGAAAAAACTACTTCCTGCACAACTATATAAGAAAATCGGACACCATTAATTTGACTAATGTGAACTTTACTTATAACAAGCAGGAAACATAAAATGAATACATCCTATATTTCCAAGTTAAATTTTATTATTCTCTATACAAGTGACTACCTTGCTGCTGTCATTTAACTTCTAAAAATCTACAGTGTTCTAGGGATCTTATAGGAACAATCACTACATATCAGAATTTTGACTGTTGATGGTTTTTGGTGTTGAATCCATTACCAAAAGAAAGGTCAGAAATCACAATCCCCTACCTAATACAAAGCAGGCCTTTAAAATGTTCTATAAATGCTTACATTTGCAGAAGGGGTCTTTGCACACTGCATTATTCACATGGCCCCCAAAAGTACTTTTACATGACCAGACTAAAACAGTAAAAAAAAAAAAAAGTAGAGATTGGTCTTGCAAACTGAGATGAAATTTAGGAGCTATTCCTCTATGAGGACAGTAGACAAAAGAAAATAGTTTTGACTTCTATTACCAATTTTACACACTAAATACTTCTAGAAATTAGAAGTTATTCAACACAATTGAAACTGGAAATTTATTTTGTGTAATTATTATTTATTTATGTCTAAGTTATTATCATGCAGCTGTACTAAAACATTTCTGAACCTGAGAATACTATTCTCAGGGGGAAATGTTTTGTCTAGGACACATCTAACATCATGCTTTACCCTTGGGGGCATTACCTTATAAATAAATATATAGGAATCATGCTGGCAACATTTTAATAAGCACATTCAAAACTAAAGGTTCCTATACTGTGGCCCAAGTGTCAGAAGGCAGTCATGGTATTAGCTCAGTTATTTCTGAGGGATTCATCTCATGTTTCAACATTTCAAAGTTTGACAACTGAGCTTATTTTAGTTATCCTAAGCTCCTTTGTAGCCAAGAGGGAGAAAGAGCACCCTGCATCCAGAGTAAGAACTTTGCTATAAAAATGGAGTTTCTGGCATAAAAATATATTAAGCCTGCCTTCTACAAAGAAAAACTTCACTTGACTGGAAAGCAAAGCACACGCTTATCTAGCACTTCATAACGGCAATATAAGTAAGAGACGACAAAGTTACAGCACCTGTGAGAGAAGAGCTAGGTGTGTTTCTAGATACGGATGGTATGATCTGTTTCTTTTTCTTTATCTCCCATGATTCATTTAGAGATTCCTAAAACTTTTATTATCTTTTTTTATTTGTATTTCTCCATTGGACCTTTTCACGTAATTCAATTACCCCAAAAGCCATTCTAAAGCATATGTCTGTGAAGTGAAAGAGAAGAGGTTCTAAAAAGATTTCTCAGTTCTTATTTATGAATAGACATAGCCAGATTAATTGCATTACAGTTTAATGGAATAAATATTTAATTACTTTTGCAATGACCTTTTAATTAAGTAAACTCTCCACAGCCAATTTAAGTGTCAGAAGAATGGGACTGAAACCAGACATTTTTAACTAAAAATTAAAGTCCATAGGTTTTTTTTTCTCCACTCTTATTTAAAATATAGAATACTGAATTTTCAATTTTGTGAAATAAAGTAGGTTATATACAAGGTTGTTTCATGAATTGTAGCATACTTCAAGTGCTTCTCTCCACAGAGGAACAGTTACAGTAGTACCTAGCGGAAACTACAGATTACTGCACATTACCTTCTTCACATTGGTAAGTCCTTTAAAGCACATAGAAATTCCTACATATATTCTCACTATCACTTTTAAATAGCAAAATTGAATGAAATAATGAAAAAGGAACTATGTTATGAATTACTAAACATATTGTGAAAAAAAAAAAGTTTTAATTCCCTGTATAAGATACTTTCCCTATTGTTGCAAACAAAATAATTCTGGGCTATTCCTGTGTTTGTCATGTATACCTGAATTTCTCACAGGATTATGAAAATAATGCAAAAAACCATGAACAATTTCAGTTCCTGAAGCTGATTCAGCTTCATGCAAGTAAAAGGTGGCAGATTGTTAGCATCTATAACTATTAGAATAGCTCAGCTGATGACAGTAAATATGTGATCCAAGTTCTACAGCTAAAATTTTAGTTCTCATAAGCTGTTTAGAAAATAACTCTGACATTGAGCTAAATTTATCTTCTTGTCTGCTTCCTTTCTTGAAATAAAGCCACCTATTTGGTCTAATTCTACCACGGAATCTCCATTGACTTCTGTTGTGAGCTCAAGTGATTTCAGTTCCATTAGTTAAAATAGAAGTACTTGCATGAATAAAAGAAGGTTTTTGCAATATTTCTAAGAAATAAGGAAGTTCATTTATTTCTACAAAAACAGAATGGCATCTCAGTCTTTACATACAGCTGTCTAAAGTTGATTTTGAACAGTGATTCAGCTTACATATATATACACATGCATGTAAGTTTAATATAATATATTGGGGTTTATCTGTAATTAATGATTCAGAGGTGCTGTAGCTTCATCATTGTAACTATGCATTTTGTTATGCATTGCAAAATTATTAGAGTTAATAGTTCAGACTAAAGAATCACAGAATCACAGAATTCTAGGGGTTGGAAGGGACCTCGAAAGATCATCTAGTCCAACCCCCCTGCCAGAGCAGGAACACCTAGAATACATTACACAGGAACGCATCCAGGTGGGTTTTGAATGTCCCCAGCGAAGGAGACTCCACAACCTCTCTGGGCAGCCTGTTTCAGTGCTCTGTCACTCTCACAGTAAAGAAGTTCTTCCTGATACTCACATGGAACCTCCTGTGCTCCAGTTTGCACCCATTGCCCCTTGTCCTATCATCAGTCATCACCGAAAAAAAGCTTGGCTCCATCGGCCCAGGTCTTGGTCTAAGCCAAAATACTGTCTCAAATTTTGGCGGAGGGTTGATTTTGAAAGAGGAGTAAGAACATGGCACTGCATGATGAGTTCACTGACTACTCTCCCATGTACTGACTATTTCTCTCTCTCGGGATCTTCTAAGCTGTTAGGTTGCCTATTTGGTAATCTTCAGTGAGTTTATCTTTCTCTTCCAGGCTCCCCTTGCACAGTCTCCACTTATAAAATAAAATAAAAATTAATCCTTTAGCTCCACAATTCTACCACACTTGCATTCGAAGCTATCTTCTTTTGTTTCTTTTTAACCTGACTCCTGGCAAATATCATTGATGTAACTATTTATACTGGAAGACAGTGAACAGTTACTATTCACCCTATGTCACTCATGATTTTGTAAACCACTGTCATATTCACCCTCCCCCCCCCCAAATTATCTCCTTGCTATGAAGTCATATTTTGATATATAACTGATTATTCTCCCTTCAGTCAATCCTTTTTTTGTGCATCAGTTATAATGATTCTTGAGAGGATCCCACGTAACTGACATCTATTTCACACACTATATGAGAAATATTACTATTACCTGAATAAAATTAATCTTCATTTTTCTTTTCAAATCTTATTCCATTTTCAGCTTCTTATAACTGCAGTGGGGAAGTTACTGTTTACATCACTGATGACTTCAGCCAGTAATCTGAATTTCAGTTTGATTTATGGATTAAGCACTGACCTAAGTAAGAGGAGCAAAACTGAAAGGAAACAATATATTTTTCTCCAATTTAGAGGAAAAAAAATAAAAAGTGAATTTGTTTCATTTATGACAGAATGTAGGACAACTCATGAGTGATTAATTCAAAAAGGAGGGAAAAAACCCATAGACAGATAGATTTGTGTACCAGAGGCATTGCTCGAAGAGTCTGAGGAAAACTTCTGGTAGCATACTTTCCATAGAACTATTAATGACTCAGTTTTGAGGTCTAGTGCACATCAACGTACTGACACTTCTCCATTTTTTAAAAAATGTTCTCACATTTGGTAAATAGGTCTTTTTATTTTTTCCCCCAGTAACTTCCATTATTACTTTGTCTTCAGCTTTGACTAATATTTAACTTATTTTCCTCTCTTTTTAATAGGTGCTTTTAATACGACAGATTTTTAAATTTTTAAATTTTTTTCTGTGGATCCAGAAATTTTCAGGTCATTCCACATGGAATGGCTAAGATTTATCTTGAACTTAATAAAAATTAGGCATCCCATATCCATCATTGTATAGTCTTTTTCTATGGTCAGAGGACAAAGGCACTTATGAAGACAATATATTTTGACTTCTCTACGGAAATGTTTAAGTGTAGATTATTTGTCTATTTTCAATGAAGATAAGAAGATCCTATCTTTGAGTAGATTAAATGTTGAAAGTAAAGGGTAGATGAATCCTACTTCTTAAGTTTTGTTCAATCTAAACAATGAGCACATTTTTTCTAGCAAATGATGCCATTTTTACATGCTGTCTGTATAGGTATCACTATAGATGCAAAATTCAAGTTACAAAGAAAGTTTCATTGTTTGACACAGGATACCACACCCTGCTTCTCTTATGGGTAATTTCACAGAGCTGTCCTCGAATGGTGACAGATGAACGCTGAAACAGTGAGCAGTTTTTCTTATAGACACAATACACAGTTCCTTACAGTGCCACAGCTATTGCACAATCAAATCATAAAATTCAATAGACTACATTTTCACCTGTACACTGTTACACAAATGTATGAAGAAAAAAATTGAAAACAAGGACTGACACCGACTGCCCTGGTTTCTCTCAAAACTCCACGGCCAAGTTAGGTGAGAAAGGTGAGGTCACATTATCCCAGTGCACCACTTATCATCTGCTTTCATGTGCAACTTGAAATGTTCAGGCTTAAAGTTCTTTCAGTAATTCTTCAAGACATTACAGCTCAAATAGATCCATAATCTACTTTGGCAGAAGAAGTTTCTCACTATATATTAGTGGTGAGTATATTTTCACCCCAGCTAAACTCCAAAATGAGAAGGCAACAGGAGGCCTAAAGAACTGAGGCATCACTTCACTGAATATAGTAATGCCTGAGTCAACGGTATACACCAAAACCCAGGGTCCTGAGCTGAATAAAATGCACAGCAGAGAGAGAGCAAATGCAGGCACTCAAAGCTGGCTAGCTAAGGCAGACCAGAGATGCACACAATCAATCTTGTTGTCTGTTCTTGAAAACAGATTGCAATCCTGACCTCTCTTTTGATTGCTAGTGAAAACCCCAATTATTAAGTAAGAGACTAGCAATTATCACGTGCATTACTTCAAACACCATTCAGGAAGATAAATGACAGCAGCTCAACTTGAGTAGCTGGGGTGATGCAGGCAGTGTAGGCAGAGTAGCTCCTCAAGGCCATGCTCAGGCAGAAGCCATGTGCATGTGTTGATCTTACCTCAGGGGGCCTCTGCATACTGCCTGATGTGATCACACTGGGCAGAGTTTGCTGGCATAGTCGTTATCTCATACTCAGTCAGAGAGTCAGCTAAGACACCAACCTTTCACTCTTCTCCTCAAACTGACCTTCACATAATCCACAGGAAGGCCCTTTGTATAGGAATAACCTCAAAGTAGTAAAATATTTTTGATCAATCTTCCCTCCAGAGAAACTTATCCTGTCTTCTGCTGCTTCTGAGCTTCAGGTCCACTGCTGGCACTTTCCTGACAGACAGGCAGGCTGACTGCTGCCATAATATTCAAGGGTGGTGTTGCTTGACAGTACCCATTTTGTTCTCATCCTCTAGCTGACTTAGAATAGTTTGGGTTGGAAGGGACCTCAAAGATCATCTAGTCCCTAATAAAATTTATTGCTGAAATTTAGCCGTGTATTTTGACTGTCTCTAAAATTAAGGAATAAGTGAGGGAGTTTTGACATCTGAATGACAGACTTCAGCAATTATAGTGTTTAACCTAATAAAGGACTTAGCTACAATTTCCTGGAGTTTATTTTATTTTGTTTTCTTCCTAGTTTCCTACTAAGCAGATGATTCCCACTCCCCACCTCCCTCCCAGTGAAGGGGGAAACAATTTAAGGAAAATACCTACCTAGTGCCACACCCATCCATCAGTTCCTCATTTTTGTTCCTAGTAAAATAACACGTATGACCACTTGTGAAGTTGACAGACATTCAAATTAAGGCCACTCTTTGCTTGTCAGATAAGAAGCTTCATGAATCATAGCCAACAAGAGCTAACTTTTCAGTGGTAAATGCTGCAAACAAAGCATACTTTATTAAAAGTAACTTAAACTTGAATTAATAAACCACTTGGTAAGCAGCAATTTATTAACCCTGAAGTGCAGATCTATCCTTTAAACAAACCATATAGTCATTAGGTCAGTATTGTGCTTGAGATTTGATTCTAAATTGGTTTTTACTTTTAATTTATCTGCCTTTCTGGGAAGAAAAAAACAAAAAACAAAACCAGAAAACAACAACAAATAACCACAAACTTTTTTCTTTTCTTTTTTGTTTTTACTTACTGCAAGACGTACAAAAATGTTGAGGCTTGTCTACACAGTATGTAAACATACATACTGTATCTGTCTAGTATGCATAGGAATTATATTGTAGATCCATAGATCTTGTCCATAAAATGTTTTGCATTGTTCAGCTCATGTCAATACTAATGAAAAGATATACAATTTAGGAAAACAACCCTTAAAAATAGCTTTCCATAAAGGGAAACAAACTTCAAAGCCACAGCAAAATCTTCATATTAACTATCTGTGCTTATTCTACTAAAATGTTTCTCTCTCAGGTATTTTTAAGTTGAGCATCCTAAACAAGCCATTGTAAGGCTGGGATTCACTTCATTTAAAGTTAACCATGCAAAAATTAAGCATCGATTTAATCCTGGTTTTGTAGGCACACTCTTTAGTCCAAAAAGTTGGAAAACATCCCATCTTACCTGTTCTCTGCTTTGCACTTTTGGATTCAAATAGAAGCTTACTAATATGGCCATCCAGCTTTATTTTTGCAGATTAAATAGAACAAGTGAAGATACACATGTAGTCCAAACAAACAAGAGAAAAGGAATAATTTTGGCAAACTGGAAGAAAATGTGAGGTCATAACATTAAGGAACACCAAACTTGGTGGGCTTTAAAACTCAGTGGATTTCTGCTTCCCATTCTAGTAGATGGCTGCTGCTGCTGTTGGACACTATGAATACCGAAAATGCAAATACACACAGAGAGCACACATGACAAGCCATATGAATCAGCACTGACATAAGAACAATGCCTTTACTAACGCTCACTTAAACAGCATTCAGATAAGCAAGAATAACTCAGATGACGAGACATGCTCATTTTCAGCTGACCATGACTGAAGTTTGCTCGTGGAGCATACACCCACCCTCACTCTCACAAGTACACACACACCAGTAGGTCTCTTGAAGCCCGGCTTAGCTGTTAAGTCCATGTGGTATAAATATGTTGAGCCTCTTGCCCAGCCACTGGCTCTCATCTTGCCTTTTTTCTCATTGGTGGTGGTCCTCTCACTCCCTAGATAGTTCAGTTCCAGGTTGGCTAGCAGAACTTATACATAAACAAACAAACACACAGAGAGCATAGAGAACACATTCAGATGGGGAAAAAAGTTAGGAACATAGCTCTTATGTAGGGCTTGGCAATATAATCATGCTGACCAGCAAGATACTTATACATGACCAGACATTTTGTTCTCCCTTTATTTCCACAAACTTATTTCCATTAATCCTCATGCTTTTTCCTTTTCCTTGATCCCTCACTTTTCTTTCTTTAATTATTCTGTAATAAGTTTCACTGATTCAGGTAATCCCCGTAAAACATACCACAGTAAGTTTTAAACTGTCCCACAACCCCCCCCAAATATACCATAATAAGTTTGCTGTTTCCCATGGGTCTCTCAATAATATTGATCACCCCCTTTCTTATCAGTTCCCCAATTCTGGTTGAAGATCTTCAAGGCTATTCCTTCAATGACCCATCAGTCAGAGACCTGAGCACTCTGTTCTTTGTTATGGTAACTGATATCTACTGCTCCATAGGGTCTGTGGTTTTTTGGCTTTTATACTTAATTACTCTTATCCAGATACCAAATGATATATCCATATAATCCAGATGTTCTTGCATACAGGACATCAGATTTGTGGAGCAGAATCAATATAAGCACAGCACATCTTTACTCCAGTTATGCATACATGCTTGAGGATGAGAAAGTCTAGCTTACCAGCCAAAGATTTTATTGAGAAGCCTAAGCAAGTAGAAAGAGCAGCTGTTTGGGACATGCCCTATTCACACAGAAGCTGTTGTAAGGTGCTCAGTTGTTGGAGGATGTTGGAGTTCCCACAACTTCACCATAGCAACAGGTTCTCACTGCAGGGAGTTTTACATTGCCAAATGCAATATATGAAATTAAATTCAACACAATTCCTGTTACTTTTTTCTAAATCTAAGCCATATCCAGCAAAAAATAGCTGCAATGAAGTTCTTTAATAAACTTCTCAAAAGCTCTGGCATTTCTCCATTTTTGGGACAGAATTTCAGGCGGGGGGGGAGGAGGCGTGGGCTTTTGTCATTTATTAAAATTGTATTTTCTGAAGGTTGATTTGTTTGGTTTTGATTCAATAGGGTTTACTGGGTAAAGGCTGACATTTTGTGAATGTCATGACTACCTCAGAGGATATCACTCATTTAGATCTACTGTGTTAGCATTATACCAACTAGCATTGGTTTTGTGAGCATGGTAGCCATGGAAACATGGAGCTTCCCGTGGTCCACTAAAATTGAATAGATGGCTGGCCTGCACAGAGCTGCTGTGAACAGGACCTGAGGTAGCTCAACTACTTAAGTTTTGGTGAATGCAGCATGGAACACAGAGAAAGGAGTATCTGAAAGGTTTTCCATTTACAGACTAACCAAGATATAATACAATGTGGTGTTCATAGTATGTTTCAATGGAACTACTTGGCTTGGGGATGAGTGGCTGGAAAGCTGCCCGGCGGAAAAGGAAGTGGGGGTGCTGGTCAAGAGTCAGCTGAATATGAGCCAGCAGTGTGCAGAGGTGGCTAAGAAGGTCAACAACATCTTGGCCTGTATCAGAAATAAGTGTGGCCAAAAGGGCTGGGGAGGTGACTGTCCCCCTGTACTCAGCACTGGTCGGGCTGCACCTTGAATATTGTGTTCAGTTTTGGGCCCCTCACAAGAAGGACAGTCCAGAGAAGGGCAACAAAGCTGGTGAAGGGTCTGAAGCACAAGTCTTATGAGGAGCAGGTGAGGGGACTGGGGGTGTTTAGTCTGGAGGAGGCTGAGCAGAGACCTCATTGCTCTCTATAGCTACCTGAAAGGAGGTCGTAGCGAGACAGGGATTGGTCTGTTCTCACAGGTAACTAGTGATAGTATGAGGGGTAATGGACTCAAGTTGTGCCAGGGGAAGTTTAGATTGGATATTAGGAAAAATTTCTTCACTGAAAGGTCTGTCAGGCACTGGCACAGGCTGCCCAGTGCAGTGGTGAAGTCCCCATCCCTGGAGGGATTTCAGAGATGTATAGATGTGGTGCTGAGGGACATGGTTTAGTGGTGATTTGGCAGTGCTGGGTTAATGGTTTGACCTGATGATCTTAGAGGTCTTTTCCAACCAGTGCTGTTTTATGACTCTACTGCTCTCAGAAACATGAACTGTAAGAGACACTAGTCATATTTAACAAAGCTGAATAAAAAAAGGAAAAATATTCCTAGAACTTTTGTACGTGTGTAGTATGTCGTCTACATTCTTGTTTGCAACTTACATCACCTGTGTTATTTACTTGCAAATATAAAAACTTCAGAACTTGCAATGCACAAGAAAATAAAAAGACTATCAGAATGCTTCAAAATAGGTTATCTGATATGGGCAGATTTTGTACCTTTGCACCTTTTTCACATAGAGAGTGTGACCTCAGAAATAGTTGGAAGCAACTTCCCTTCAGAAAGAGAGCAGTCAATGGCTTTGATTTCTCAGAGCCAGTAGATACATAAACAACTAAAAGTAATATAAACTCTTCTTGCTTTATTCCAAAAGGCAATATTTATGTAAGGAAAATGCAAACTTTGAGGTGATTAAAGCCTTAGACCTATTACTGTAGGAAACAACCTTATTTAGGAAACCAGAATAATTTGATGCTAATGGATTTGGAAAAAGAATAGACAAAAGAGCTTTCTTAATGCTTATTTACTTCTCTCTGTGGAAACAAGAGTTTGTTTACAAGTATTGTTCTCATTACATATTCTAAATAGTAATGGGTGCATTTAATTTAATTACTTTTAATTGAATTGCATTACGTTTAATTACAGTTAATTAGAATACTAGTTAGCTATGTGTTCCTACATAGTTCTAATCTGATTCTCAGGCCCAGAACCATGAAAGGGTCAAAATACACAAATTTTGATCTAGTCCAGTTTTAGAGTAGTCCTCTAGAGTATGTTGTTTAAAAGCTCAGCATGAATGTTCAGTACTTAAATTCTATAGAAGCTTTAATGTTTGTTAGGAAGTTCCTTAACTCACAAAAATATCTACTTTTTTTAAGGGTTGGAACTGTTGCCACTTCTGCAATGCTGAAATCTCTACTCTCTTTTGCAACTCAACTTGGCCATAACTCCCAAAGTAAATGATATTCTGGTTAAGGTCCAATGAACCTTACTAGCCCTGTTTTAGCATGTCCCGCGCATATGAATAAAAACAAGTCATACATAAAACAGAGAAGATACAGCTGTCCCTATTCAAAAATAGAGCAGAAGGAATATATTTTATCCCTTTCTTAAGGAAAACTGAAGCTACAGAGCACAGACATGATACTGAAAAATTTCATTCTATGCACTCATCAACCATAGACATTTTACAATTATCTAAATCTGCAAAATCATACTGGGATAGTAAATGAAAGCCAGAAATTAGGTTTTTGTGAACAGATATTGATTTCCTCCTTTTCCTTTTTAAATGTAAAAAAAAATAGATTATATTTTGGGGCATAACTAATCAGTAGTGATTAGTGATCACTGTTGTCTGTGCAAGAATGTAGCACTTGGGCTGAAATACCTTCCTTCCTCCTTTTCATCTCATAATCCAAAAATGGCAGCCAAGGACTTCAGTTTTATACTGGGAATTACCAGCTAACCTCGTACTTACATGTCTCTGACAGGTTACTGTTTCAAATATTTGTATAGAAACTAGACCTATTGTCGCTGATAATATATGCATATCACATCAAATTTATATAAAAATGCTTCTACTATTATACAAAAGTAATGGGATTTTTTCAAATGTTTTCCTACCACATAATCTGTGCACAGTATTAACATTTGAATGATATTGAAGCATGAAAGATAAATATGAGGTATTTTACTTCCATTACTTACATCAAGACATTGAAACTATGGAAGTAACAAAGACACAATGCATAAGAACCAAATGACAGCAAAACAGCTACACAGATTAACTGCAGAATTTAAAAAAAATAAAAAATAAAAAAAGTGAGACCATGGGGATTTATAGTGCCCTTTACTTTAAAAATAGAAGAAACCATTTGAAATTTAACTTTTTTTTTTTCTGTGGAGATAGCAGTAACTACACAATACTAACCAGAAAGAGCTTGAAAACGGTCTTTGTGTGACAAAACCTGTGTCCTGCATTATTCTTGTTTTGTATACCATCAACTTGCAATCAACTGTATTTGATTAATTGAACATGGCCCAAACAAGTAGGAGGAAACTTTTACTCAGGAGCAGAAACCACACTGGAAAAAAGAGTTCTGAATTTACAACGTTTTTGAGCATTTGTACTGAATGCCTTCATGTGTTTCAACAGCCTTTTTTTCAGTGCACTTTTATTTTGAAGAGTTTAAAAGACCCAGTATCATTTAGGTGGACTTTTTAAAATCTCTTGCAAAATCCAAATCGATGTTATGTCAGCATCAAATCTTCAGCATTTTTCACAGTCTAAAGCAGCACAGCAGATAAAGAAACTGCATGCTGGAATGCAGAACCCAATATATAGGAAGCTTTCTTATTGCAGTATTCTATTCAGTATAATGCCCCATGAAGATTTTTCACCTCACAAGGATATTCATTATTAATTACTTATAGTGGTTGTAATTGATTGAAACAGCAGAATATCTCATAAACCAAGTTGTTTTCAAATTAAATTAGGTTTCCTCTAAAAATTTTTAGCATAACAACTATACAGTACTATGCAGAAATACATGTATCAGAGCCTAAAACCCATTCGAATTTCATAAGCAGTGAATGTACAAGAAAAACTGAATGAAAATTAATCAGAATTAATTTTGCCTTTTTTATATGTCATGTCTAGATCTTTTGAAGTTTTCATGAATGATCTGAACTGTAGTGCTAGACAGTGCACAAACACAACTACAAAACTCTTACCTAAAAATGTTACAGCTTGTTCCTATCAGATGAGCATGAGTCCATAAATAACTTCCCATATAACATTTCTAGATTTTCTCTTTACTTGTCTGATTTGTTTTGTTTTTGAAGGACAACTTCTAAAGATAGCATCATCTTTTTAACTAGTCTTTATATTTCAAGACAAATTCCTTAGAAGCATGCATTAATTTTAATTTGCATATTTAATGGTCTTCCCTTGGAGGTTTCCCAAAAACATCTAAAAATATGGACATATTTATTCTGCATTAGTTGCTTTTTATCATTTTGAAATAGAAATGCAGAGAATTTTGAGCCAATTAATGACACTTTCAAGATGAAACCAAAACCCTTGGCATAGGATTTCAGCTGTTTGCGATCCAAGGCCAGCTTGGTGTAACACAGCTGTGTGATGTTAATTCAGTTTTGTGGAGAAAATCATTGTGAAAGTATAAAAAATTATATGACCTAAACCAATTAAAGATAAGAAATGTAAAACCACAGGAGTTTAATCATTAAAATAGCAATTATGAGGAGCTTGAAGACACAAGAGGAAAAATGCTAGATATAAGCTCTAAAATCTTAAGGAAATTAAGTAATTGGAAGATGGTAACTTGAAAACATCAATGACCAACCTTCTTCAAGGAGTAGTGGACCATTCCCCGTTGATGATGACTATCCAACCAGCAGAAACTCACTGGGTGTCTTGTGTACATGTAAATGTGTAGTCTAGTTGCTTGTTAGTGTCTTGATATCTATTATTGTCATGGTTTGGGGCCGGGCTGGCCACTAAACAGGCAACAGATGCTCTCTGTTAACCCTTCTCCCTTCGTGAACAGGAGAAAGGAAAGAAGGGAGAGAGACTTACAAGTTGGAAAAAAACTAAAACAGCTTTAACGAAACTATAACAATAAAAACATAATAATGAGAAGAAAAATAATTAAATATTTGCAAATGTATGCAAAACCAGTATTGAGCTTCTTCCCCCCAATCACATGCTCCTCCCAATAATGCTCACGGCACCACTGGTGCTGCAGAGCAGCTCTGGGAAGATCCCAGGCTGTGCTCCTGGATGCAGCAGCAGACAGGAACTGGATTCAGAAACACACAGATGAGGGACAGAAGAACAGAGGGAGTCCTTCCAGGATGCCAGCCACAGAAGGTAAACAAGAGCCAGAGAGAAGGAGCTTTATACTGCTTTATACTGAGCTTGACATGTACAATTTGTTGGTCAGTTTGGGTCACCTGTCCTATCTGCTCCTCCCTGCAGATGCAACCCTTTTACACCCTTACACTAACGGGGGCCCCAAGGCAGCACTTGAAAGAATTCAGCAGTGACCTTGGTTTCTGAAAGATTAAGTATAAGCAAGAGCCTTTCTGCATACCGTTGTACTGAGAGCTCAGTACTAACTATAAACATGGAGCGTTATCACTTCTAGGAGCAGACGGCATCTGAAAAACATGTTGTTAACTTCAGAAAGTGCAGTCTTAGAAGACAGTTAAATGAAAAGTAAAATCACTAAAAGGAAAAATGTCCTGTTTTAGTCAAACCAGGACAATTATGTACAATAGAAAATAAATAATTGCACTGTACACTACAGAGCTGTACAAATCTTGTTTGAAGTCTCCTTATGTGCCACAAAAGTTACCCAATGAAAGTGACCCATAGAATAACTGCAAAATTTCTGCTGAAATTGTGCTGAAGTAAGAAGACTTCTCAAATAGGAAAACACCAGTACCTTTGCTTCCTGGCAGCCATATTCTGACAGAAGACTAAAGAAAGTTGACAATCGACATCAGTAAAATAAGGTCTGACTGGTTATCCATTCATGACAAATGTCACTCTTTCTTTCAAGCAAGCCAACTCATGGGGAGCAGCATATATAAAATATTCACAGCAGAACTAATCCCACAGAGAGTTTATGGAAAAAAATAACACCACAAAAGCCTTTGGTAAAGGCAGACAAAGTAAACAAAACATTGACTCATCCACTGAATTGGACATATTATATAGTACAAAACATCAAGTTGTATGTATTTCTAATATACATGTTTACTATTGTTAGAGTTACTCTGCAAGAGTATTAACTTTTGCTAAAGTGATGCCTTCAAATTCTCCTTAAAATAATCTCACAAGCAGAGAGCTGAAGAGCGTTCTCCTTTTCAGATGTAAGTCTCAGCATAAGAAAACCCACTGCCAGAGGGGACTCAGGGCCAGATTCTGATTTACGCTACGTTTGACCTATTACATCAGCTTTAGTAGCAGATCTGAAACCCTATCTACCTAAGAATTCTTTTTATTTGAGAGAAATAAGCTTTAAAGGAATTTAAGTTGCTCAGCTAGCTCTGCACAAGTAGTATTTAAGACGTTTGCCAACACAAGAGGGTATAAATGTTCCAACTGTTCTGAAGTGTGCAAATGCCACATGGGAGTTATTAAAATGTCTGAAGACGTGTGGCTTTTTTTCAGCACAAGTTACCAGTTACATAAGCCTGAGGTTTCACCAGCTCTGTGAGAACTGAATGAGCACAATAGGCAGCATAAAGCCACTTTTCCCTGTTGTCTTTGAATCCTGTAATAATCACTGTAGTCAAGTGAGGGCTGACGATCAAAGTGCCTATGTGCTCCTGAGAAAGAACAGAGAAGCAGATAACCACCTGGTATAAATTAAAGTATGTCTGGTTGAAACTTTTCTACCAAACTCTTTTTTGAAAGAATGCAGATTTTCAGTAAAATTATCCCTGTCACCTGTCACCAACATCCCCTAGAGCAAACTAGACAGCTTTCTCTGAAAAAAAAGGAAAATTCTAAGAGTGAGGGGGAGGTATGTAAGTGGAAAAATAGATTTTTTTTTTTTTTTAATTTAACAATATAATTTTTTTGAAATGTTTATATATTACATCTAAAAATTTATGCTCTCTTTTTTTAAAAAAAACAAAATAATTCAGGAAGTGGTTAATAATGTTTAAAGATCAGCTAAATCTTTCCTATCTGCTGTTGCCTCTTGTGGAAGAGCACTTAGTTGTCACAGTTGTTCTTTTTAACACCAAAGGACTGAGTAGAAACAATGCCATGCTACTTGGCGGTTTTACCACATAATTAGTGTTAGCTGCACAGTAGCAAGAGCTGCTTTGTAAAGCTGACAATATTTTAATAACAAAAAAAAGCAACAAAAATATCACAGAAATACTGCACTTCAGAGGAAGGACATTCCCAAGAAGTCAAATTGAATTTAACTGAAGACTGGAAAAAGGGGGAATAAAAAATTAATAAAGAAGATATCTAGTGATGAGAAGTGACATAAGCAATTAAGCTTTTTAAAACCAAGGTAAATATGTGAAATGATGACATTCAAGCAATATCTGAATCTTTTTCACCCCCCAAGGTCACATTTTAAAGACTGAAATATCAACTTTCTTCTTGAGAATGATATATTTTCTAGAGTAGATACCTAACTCTGCCCACAGTAAGAGTTCTGTTAGATGTATCAACCAAACAACTGCAGCTGGCCAACCTTATCAGCCATATCTGTTCAGAATTTGACTTCGATTTTCTTTGAGTTTAAACATTTGACAGAATAATTTTATTGAGGTGATTTTTTTTTTTCCCCTGGAAGACTGACTGTAGAAAATATTTGCAAAAATAGTGAACTTTTGATGGTGTGAGTGTTTATGGAGGAACCCCATTCTTGGAGTTACTCATCCAGTTTGCAAACACAGTGTGCATTCTTACATAGTTTAGTAGCAGCCCACAAGCATCTAAATGCATGAGCATCTAGCAGTTAACAGAAGAAACAAATGGTTGGTGCCATATAGCTGGCTTATCTGTGAGACCCAGCTATCACTGGAGAAGACAGAACAAATCTCAGAGTGACAGTCAATTATCCTTACATTCAAAACAAACCATTCAGCAAATTCTTCGTAAGTCAAATTTTCACTGAGTCAACTAGAAGCATAGCCTGTACAAGGTTTCTTGCAAAAAGTCTCCAATACATATTGTTGTACATATGGAGAAACAAAATTGCACATTTCAAGTAATGTTTCTATTTAAATGTGCTATTTAAAAATTGTCCAATTTGCAGCTGCATATTTAAACATATGACCTGGTTTTCCCAGGGATTGTTCAGAGCTTTAATTCATTATATTTGTTAAATGTTTTTTCTTTAATTATGTTCCCTGTCAAAAATACTTAATTTCTTTTTTTGTTTAGCTAATTATTTCTTGCCATTGCCTGATTACTATTTTGGAATCTGCTATTATCTATTTGTTTGCATATGCTTAATTTTTAGTTTTCAATAATCTTTCTGACATTTAGTTCTTTATCTTCTTTTTGCATGAAATTTTTTTGAATGTTTTTAGTCAGTTTATCTAAGTGTTTGCTTACAGAGATTTACTTTTTGTGTCCGCTTTTCTGTGCTGCCTTAATAATACCTGTTAGAATTGTTATTTAAGTAGCCTTGCAATTCTTCATTCTGAGTTTACGAAATGCTTTATAAAAACTGTGCATCAAGGCTGCAAAAAGCAGTCTGCTTAGCCACAGCATACTCATTCTTCTTTGGGTTTCTGAAGAGATGAGTATTATACTTTTCATCCTTTGCAAAAATGTTTTGATGCAGTTCTTTGCTGGTCTGTGTCTGATGTAACTTTTTCAGTGTTAACCTTTTACTTTTAACTTCTATTTATAGCAATAAAGCTTTGTTTTGTATAATAGCTTCCTCACACACATACATAAAGTGTAGAACAGAATTATAGGAACATGAAAATATACAAGGCAGAAAACAGAAGAACCTTACTTTAATTATGAAATCCTTCACTTTCAAAGCTGATAAGAGCAAGAAATACACAGACAAAGGCAAACAGGGCCCTTCTACTAGAAGTAGAAAGTGAAGAAGTATACAGGAATATGTGAAATAACAGGGCAGTACAGAGAATAAAGTCTTCATTCCACAAGTATCAAGACAGCAGAAAGAGTACAAAAATGGTAATAGAATAATTAGTGCTAACGTTGGTTACAGATTTTCAGCACATAAATTAGGGAGCTTCATGAAATATGTGTTGTGCTTGATGTTGAAACAGTTATAAAGTACATGGGATTGATTTAATCATGATTTTTGATGATTCAAGAAGATGACAGATGCAAGACTTCATTCATAAAAGCTAGAATATTAAAATTTAGCTGAAAGGATGTTGACATGGTGGAAAATAAAGTGCAAGTGAGCATTTGAAACATAAAACATAAAACACACCAATTCGGGACCAAGCTCACTAGTCTACTTCTTACCAGCATCCCACATGAATAATTTTCAGTATAATTTCAATATCATAATAGAAAATTATTTCATTCATGGAATTTCAGGTGTAGATGATGAGAAACAACAAATAATCCAGCTGCTTTTTTACATAATTAGTTAATCAGTACTGAATGAATTTTGAACCAGATGGAACACCACATTGGCTCTGACCTTTCCTGAGATTCTTTCTTTAGCATGAGCAAAGGGATTCGGTCTGAGCCTGTTCAACAATGATTTGATGTCAATCACACACTGAGCCATGTAGGATCTGATTGTAAGAAGTTATTTGGGAAGAAGGAGGTAATTCTCAATTATTAATAAAGAGAATAAGAAAAAATGTAGTAATATTATGACTATAAATATAAATGTATTTTCCCTTGCATAGAAATGATGATGTGAGGAGTAAAAATGTTACAGTTACAAGCAATATTCAGGGCTTGAGATGCCAAGAAAGGTTTGACCAGATGAACCTTGAGATCCCTTCCAACCTGGTATACTATGATTCTGTGATACATAATCATAGCTTAGAAGAGGGTATAAAATATCCTCATATTTGTAGCAGGGAGCAGAATAAGAAAAAGACTGACTCTATTACCCCAAGAGGAAATATACTGCAAAGGAAAGTCACTGTTGTTGTGCAGGACTGAATGTCTTTGGAGACTAAAAAGCAGCAAACTGTTTAACTCTGGAGAAATAATCCATGCAGAGTGAAAAATTAGTTTGAAGGTGCTAGGGTCAAGAGCAATCCTGGACAAAATGAAGAAAACAAAAATACTTACGCCTGTGATGGCATTAAGATTACAGTCAAGTGGAAGAAATGTGTAAAAGGATTAAGGGAAACAAGCATGGAGAGGAACCTGAAAGATATTTTTCCTGTATACAGTTTTCAAAGTAGTATTTTTAAAGGCAAGACAGGTAGAGGCAGTGTTTTCATGGTTGTGCAGTTGCATGTTTTTTCATTCTGGAAGTAGGATTTTCTGAAAGGACAAAGCACAGAGTACTGTAAGAGAATACTTTTGCCTACTGTGTGTTTGAGAAATTATTATAAAAATTATTGAATAAAATGTACCTAGCAGAAATAAAATTCATTTACATTGTTGTTTGTGGTAGTGAGTGCAGTAGACATCTAACTTCACCAAGTCAACTGAGTTCGCACTGACAGTAAAAAATGAGTAGGTGTCCTAATAAGTTAAAGCACCTTTTGTTAATACAAGTTCTGTCACTTGGATGAAGTATTTGAAAGCTAATAGTTTCTCTCTTCTGTGAGAGGCTGGAGTATGCTGTTATTGTGACCCTTTCCAACCGGTGTATTAAAAATTGGCAGCCATTTTCATTTTTCCCACATACTGCTTGTCTATCCAATGAGGAACAGACAAAATATAATGTACTAAAAAATGAGATTTCATTGTTTTCTGTCTTTACGTGAAGTTTTCTGTGTTCTTTCCCATTTTGCTACGTTTAACATTCAGATATAAATTATTTATTTCCTGCTATCATTTTATTTCCATCGTTCATTCTTTTTCATCCCTCACAGTAATGATATTAGAATAAGAGAATATTGAAAGCGAAGAATTTTCCAGTGATATCAATAAATCACAAATGGGCAAGTCCACAGGCAGTATAATAGTGGCTAATACCTTTTAAGTCAAAATGGAATCTTCAGTTTAAATGGTTAAAATATTACTGCCCTGCCTTTGATTGCATTAGCACAGAAGCTGCAAGATATCAAGGGCACCTAATTGCTATTAAGCAATTTAGGCAGCTGGGGGATATTTTTGTTCTGAGTACAAAATATGCCCTGTACATTTTAGTGCACTGAGAAGTGACATCTGTATCCATATTCTCTGTTACATTAAAACGTGTGTGAGAGATTACAGCCCACAGTTAACGAAGAAACAATGAATGCAGATGGGAAGCAAAGAGTGGGGATTTCTGAACAACAGTGACCTCAGAATGATCAATAAGGAAGCCCAGGAAGAAGCCCACCTAAAACATCTGTATGTAAATGCTTGCAGCCTGAGAAACATGCAGAAGGAACTAGAACTCCTTATGAGGTCACAGAACTGTGAAATCACCAGAATAACTTAGAGCTCGTGCGACTGTTAACATGGCTGCAGTGCTATGATGGACAAAAACAAAGAATGTTGAGCAAGGAGGGTGAGGAGGTGAGTGCGCTGATTATGTGAAGGAGCAGCTTGAATGTATGAAGATGTCTTATGGGATGGACAAGAGATTGACTGAGAGCTTGTGGGTCAGGATCAGAGGAGAGGCTAGTAAAGGTGACATCACGGTGAGAGCTTGTTACAGACCACCTGATTAGGGCAAGGAAGTGGATGAAGCTTTTGTTAAACAGCTGAAGAAACATCTGCGCCACAGACCCCAGTTCTTGTGGGGGACTTCCATCTCTTTGACGTCTGCTAGAAGTGCAACATGATGGGATGCAAGCAGTCAAGAAGATGTCTGAAGGGTGCTGGGGACAATTGGTCAAACTGGTGGTGACACAACTGCATCCTCTATTCACTAACAAGGAGCAACTGATTGGGAATGAGATATATAGTGGAAGCCTTGGCTGTAATGGAGGTCAATGTCCCGGGAGAATGAGGAAGGCAAGTAGGAGAGTACAAATCCTGAACTTTAGGGTATCAGAGTTCATTTTTTTTTTAAGAAAATGGGAAAAGAACTCAGGAAAAGCTGGCAGATCTTTAAGAACAGTATCTTCTAAGCACAACAGCAATCCCACCCAATACTCAAGGATAAACTGCGAACTCAGAGACCCAGTGGGAAAGAACAGTAATAGAAGAACTGGAAGCAGGGACACTGTACTGGATCTGGCTGAGCCGGAATTGATTTTCCCCTATAGCAGCCCTCATGGTGCTGTGTTTTATATTGGGAGCTAGAAGGGTGTTGATAACACACTGGTGTTGTGGTTACTGCTGAGTAGTGCTTACACAGCACCAAGGCTCTTTCCAACTTTTCCCCCCAGTGGGATGGGGTGGGCAAGATCTTGGGAGGGGACACAACCAGGACAGCTGACCTGAACTGACCAAAGGGATATTCCATACCATATGATGTCTGCTCAAGTATAAAGCTGGGAAAAAGGAGGAAGGGGGGTGGCGTCACCCTTGGTCCTCTGAGGAAACCACTACGTGTATCACAGCCCTGCTTTCTGAGAAGGCCCGGCATCGCCTGCTAATGGGAAGTAGAGAATAAATTTTTCTTTTTTGCTGCCATGCGCAGACCTTGCTTTGCTTTGCTTGCATTAAAACTGCTTTTGTTTTACCCACAAGGGTTGTTTTTTTCTATCTTATTTTCTTTCCCCCTTTTTGCCCTGCTGAGAGAAGTGGGGGGGTGGAATTGACAGAGTGGCTTGGTGGGTACCTGGCATTTAGCCAAGGTCAAACCACCACAGACACGTGGAATTTAGAAGCATCACCACCTAGGGATGGTTTCCAGAAAGCCAAAACTGAACTCAAGCTGTGACTTGCAAGGGACATCATGAAGCATTTCTGCTGCTGCATTAATAGTAAAAGGATGAAAAAGGAAAATATTGGTCAGTTGATGAATGGAGTAGACAAATTGGTTACAGCAGATAGGTAGGGCTGAGATATCCAATGCCTTTTTTGCCAGTCTTCATCAGTAAGTCCTCCCAGGTCTTTCTGCTTAGTGAAAAGGTTGAAGAGGAGAACAAGCAAAGTACATGAGGATCAAGTGGGAGATTACTTGAGAGGGCTAAACCCAAGTCCCGAATTCAAGGGGCCAGATGGACTGTATTGAGGTGTGTTTGTTCAATAAGGCCAAGTGCCAGATCCTGAACTTCAGTCACAACAACTTCAGGCAATGCTACAGGCTTGAGGAAGAGTGGCTAGAAAGCTGCTCGGCAGAAAGGGACCTGGGGATGCTGGTTGACAGCTGTCTGAATATGAGCCAGCAGTGTGCCCAGGTGGCCAAGAAAGCCAACAGCATCCTGGTTTGCATCAGAAATGGTGTGACCATCAGGACTAGGCAGGTGATTGTTCCCCTGTACTCAGCTCTGGTGAGGCTGCACTTCGAATACTGTGTTCAGTTTTGGGCCCCTCATTACAAGGACACTGAGCTGCTGGAGTGTGTTCAAAGAAGGGCAACGAAGCTGGTGAAGGGCCTCAAGCACAAGTCTAATGAGGAGCAGCTGAGGGAACTGGGGTTGTTTAGTCTGGAGAAGAGAAGACTGAGGGGAGACCTCATTGCTCTCTACAACTACCTGAAAGGAGGCTGTAGCAAGGTGGGGGTTGGTCTCTTCTCCCAGGTAACTAGTGATAGTATGAGGGGTAATGGCCTCAAGTTGTGCCATGGGAGGTTTAGATTGGATATTAGGACAAAATTTCTGCACTGAAAGGGTTGTCAAGCACTGGAACAGGCTGCCCAGTGCAGTGGTGGAGTCCCCATTCCTGGAAGTATTTAAGAAATGTATAGATGTGGTGCTGAGGGACATGGTTTAGTGGTCAATTGGCAGTGCTAGGTTAATGGTTGAACTTGGCCTTTTCCAACCAAGGTTATTCTATGATTCTGTGGGTAAGGCTCTGTAGTCTCTGTCCTTGGAAGTATTCCAGGATCACTGGATAAAGGCTGAACAACCTGAGGGCTGACCTCAGAGCTGACCCTACTTTACTCAGGGATGAAATAGAGACTTCCTGAGGTACTTTCTTCCCTGAATTACTCTGTGATTCTGCAATTCTATGAAGAGGTAGTTGTCTAAATAGCTATGAAATTTAAGGAGTCAACATCTGGAGCCATCCTCTTATCTTATTATAATCAAAGTGTTATTTACTGAAGTCCTAAAGATGTACTCATTGTCATTCAGGTGAAAAAATGACTGTCACAAAATCAAGTATATTTAAGACAGTTGTTTCAAGTGGCCAGAATATAGTCCTTCAGTCAAACAGACACAGTTATTACTTATTCCTACATCTGTGATATCATGATATTGAATAACTAGTTGAAGCAGAAAAATGGGAAAACATGTGGCCATGACCATCACTATCTTCCCTAGTTATCAGTAACGTGACTACCCTAAAACAACACAGCAAAAGGAACTCTTCATACATATGTGAATTACTTTACATTCACTCACTTGGAAACTGCTTATGGAAAGATTTGTTGATAAGTACAGATTTACATAGTGAATCTCATAGTGAATCTTACTAGCTGACATCTTTGGCTGTATCAAAGCATGCTCAGGGGATGACATGAGAGGAATATACTGCAAGTGTAATGCTTCTTTGACCTGTTTTGTAACAAAACCATTTTTCCTGAGGAGCCCACATCTGTACAAAGAAGACAGTGGATTAGAATTGACTTAAAGTTCTTTAGCTGGACTATAGATAAAGTTATTCTAAGACCATATATCAATTTTCATACTGCTTTTCTAATCCTTATCTTGATTTTTTCAAATTTACCCCAAAGAAGGTTTTAGAACAGTTATTTTCAGATACAAGTTACACTACTGCTTATCAAAGTCATTCTCTACCTATCTTCTTAAAAAATGCAGATCATATGTGAGATGCTTAAGTCAGTAGAACTAGTCATATAACAAGATGAGAAAACTTGGTTCACTTTATTATAGCAAACATCCCTAATTCAGCTTTGCTAGTTAAAATCCTCTGCAAGTGAAGGAAGTGCTGAAATGTGTGAAGCAATAATTTTCAAGTGTATTTTCCTTTTTAAAAATTATGGATAGAGTTCAAGAAAGGGGGAAGAATGGATGCACTGTAAAGTCTCAAAAGAATTTCCCAAGAGAATCATTGAAGATCTTTCTTTATTTGCCCTAGGTTAAAATTTATGTAGCATCAGGACTATGGATGTCCTGTAAAGATTTTTTTTTAGAAAGTTCTGAAATAACATTATGGTAGGACATTTTAAGACAGTAAATATAAACATAAACCATAAATATCTACTGCTTGTTTACTTTTAAACCAGCTCTTCAGCAGCTCTATAGGAGAGATCCAGTCTCCCTTCTTGGGGGTAGGTAATGAAAACCATACTCCCCCCACTTTAGATATTAGGAATGATTTTAGAGTGTTAAACTTTTAAGGTTTTATAATCACACAGTAACTTTGAAATGTTTTTCCCTCTAGGGACCTCTATTGAAATATAGATTTTCTGAGAGTCATGCGTGAGTTAATTAATATATTAACCTGCAAAGGCTTGGGAAGTAGGTACAGAGTTCTGAGTTAACCTAGTTTCAACATCATGATGAAGATAATTTTACTTCTCTTCAAGCTAGACTAGCCAACAGTCCTGTTATTGCTCTCTCATTTTTTCAAACATAACGAAGAAAAGTATATGCAACTTAAGGACATAAAGCATTTTTAAAATCTATTCCCATTTAATAAATTCCTGTTATGCAATCAGTACTGCTATAACTGCAATAAAAGGAGAAGAGGGGAGGGGAGGAGAGGGAGATGAGAAGAAAATTGAAGAAGACTTTAAGAAGAAGACTTCAATTTCTACAGGGCTTTGCCATAACATTTAACTCTCCTATTAAAAGAGAAGAGATAGTCTCCCAATAGAAAAGTAAGAAACAGATCATTTTCCTACTAACCCAGTCTGGTTCCATGCTTTGTTATCAGTACTAAACTGAAAAATACCTGCTGTATAATCCCTTGCACATTTCTCTTGCTATTCTCTTCACATGACCAAGCCCTCTTTCAGTAGTCTCTATAAATACCATGTAGCTGTTCAGATTTCACATCGTCTTTTTATCAAGTGTACAACTTCACCTTCTATACAGCAAAAATTCCCTCTTCTGAAGTCATGGACTCTCTTATATTGTTCTCCACTATTATATTTGAGAATTTCACAATTATCAACAAGCACACAAGGTGGTATTTTATTATTTTCATATTCTGCTTAGAGAATGAATCTGTTATGCCATCATCTACATTCAGATCACAGCTATCATTTATTTCAGGGTTTTTTTTGAATGCTGAATATTTACGTCAGGGTATAATCAGACACTTTAGGTAGAGGCTTTTTAAGGGACTGCTCTGGATTCACTGCCTTCATTCCCTGAGGAATTATGCTTGTCTCTGCCTGCCTGCCTCATACAACTATGAGAGAACAAGGAAAGAGTGCCTGTGTGTGAATGTATGTGAGAGTGTGTCTGTGTATACTGAGAGGAAAGAGGGAAAGGAAAAGTCTGGTTTGAGATCCCTGCCCAGAATTTCATAGGAAATTCATGGCAGTTAGTGTCCTGTTCTCCAGGATACTAATATAGCATCCAGCCTGTACAGCAGAGGGGTCTTGGAGATAATAAACTTCTTCATTTGCTTCATTGCTGTTGAAGGAGTATGCTGTGTATGGAATAACAATGGGTTCTGTGGCATAAAAAAAGAAAAAAGATCACTGTCATTTTATCATGAAACATTTACAAGGGAGCTACACAAGGATCCAGTAATGCTGGCATGTCATGAAATATGATGGCTATTTAATATGTGAACACTTTTAACATAGATTTTCTAAACTTTTAAAGAACAAACTGTAAACCCTAGGAATCTAGGTGCATGACACACAGTGCATCAATGTTAATGATTGCATGGATCGTATAAAAGATTTAAGTCTGAAGACCCATAATACATATCTGTGGCATTTGAGCTAATGAACTAATTGATATCACTAGTGGGTTTTCTTTCTCTGCATAGAGAAGTTAGAATAAATATACATTATTAGCCAATATGCTAACAGTAGAGGAATGCTGAACCTCACTGGGCCAGAGCTGTATTTTATGTTCTGGAGAACAGGGCATACTAACAATTTTGGTTCTCTTTCATCTGATCTCAAATTAATCCTTTTTCTAGGATTATTTCAGGCCTAGCTTCCTTACTAAAGTTTCATATTAGAACTAAAATACTTTTTCTCACTTCAAGTTTTGGCTCATACCTTACCTTCAGCTCCAACTGCTTCTCACCCCAGCTCTCTCTGAGGCCTCTCATTCCAGGTATTTATTTTCTCCATATACCAAAGGCTTCATTTTGTTACCACTGCATCACAATCTTAGTGCTGATGGGCCACAGGGGATTGTTTAAAACTGCAGATCCAAAGTTTTAATTTTCCTATCCGATACCCTATAGACCAAAGCAACAAAAATAGCAGTTTTGAGAAGAGTCCCATCCAACTACTGCATCTGCCATCTGGAATATATAGAGTGCAGAAAAAAATTCCTTGATTTTCCTCTGAAATTCTAAGTAAGCCTCTACTGAGCAAATGCAAGCTGTAGTTTTCTTGAACATAATGTAATTATGATCAACCAGGTAGATTATTCAGAATAAGAGTAAAGAGGAAAAGTAAATTACTAAGAAGTTTTTAAGTATTTTTTCCAAAATATGTGGAATATTTTTCCCTTTTTTGAACACAGGTTATTTATTTTTTTTAAAATGTAATCTGGTTCTCAGATATAAACCTTAGTTTTCTGAAAATTTGAATAGAGGCAGCACCTATGAATAGTATGAATAGAATTCAGTTCTCCAGGACTGAAAACCTGAACAGAAGCACAGGGAAATAAATACCAAAAAAAGTTAGAAGGAGACAAAAACATCTTGAAATGAGGGATTCTATACCATAAGCCCACAGTACTGCTAATAATAAACAAAGTATCTGTACACTTAAAACAAGGTTCATATAACTGTCATGGTTTTAATTGAAAACCTAAAGGGCAAATTAAAAAGATATATATATATATATCTTTTTTGTTTGTAGCAAGAGTTAAACATCTCATATATATGCACCACAAAAAGCACACCATCTAATACATCTCACACTCACGGAATCAATAGAAACAGTTAGCTCTTTTCACAGTTCTTTTCCCTGTTCCTTTTACTGCCCACTTACCCACTCCTGGCTTCCTCCAGCTGTGCTGCGCTCTCTGGAGCTACTCTAATTCAAGGGGACGTTTCCAGCCCAATGGCACTTCTGCAACTTATTCACCAAAGCGACTCAGGAAGCATTCCCACACCCTGCCTCCGTCTTTTCATGTCTGCTGTATTTGGGATAGTTGCCAGCAGGCCTAAATTGGGAATGATTCTGGCACAGAAGCAACACCAGGATCAGTGAACCACAGTTGTGTCTTTTAGTGCAGCACTGAACTATTCTGATGTCAAATATTGCTCATTCAGAGCCAATTCAGCTCCAGCTGAAGTCAGCAGGAGTCTTCCATGGATTTCAGTGTTCTTCATATAAAGCCAGGAGAAAGCAAAACCTTTCTTCCTTGTGTGAGCAAGATAACAAAAATGGAAATGGTTGATTATGTAGGTCATTGTCAGTTTTGTCAGCTATGCATTATATATAATGTATTGGGCTAACCCTAAGGAAAAGAGTTTATAATGGGGAGTAGAGATGACTAATTCTAGGTCCTGTGGTATTCGTTTTGATCATCTTGATGTGAACAGTTCTTGTGTTTCACTGGGTGTCTTGGTAAGACAGAGACAAATTTAGAAGCAAATTTTGCCTTAAATCTTCACACACAGGGTTTACTGACTTAAATGAAAACTGATCTGACCTAGCTAGGGCAGAATTTTGTCTTTACACTTTTGAATTTTAGTAGAATATGTATCGATGTCCTAAGGTGCTATGTTCACTTTTCTGATGTTGTTTGTACTTGCAAATTGTTATTTTTAATGCTTTTAAAATAAATATCCACTCCCAGAAGCAAAATTAATTAAAAAATGCTCCTTTTCACTGTTTTTTATTTTTATTTTAAGTATGCCCTACATACTGCATAATGCATGTTTATGCAAGAAAAGCTTGGTTACTAGAACTTGTGACTCTTGAATTCATTAATGTCCCTAAAGAACAACTTAAAAGTGCACCTCAAATGAACACCAGAGGCATAAATCACACAGAAATATATCTCTGTTGCTTAATAGATACAATACTCAAAACAAACACAACAGAAATGCAATGTGCAAAAGCCTGGAGTTACTGTAGAGTTTAATTATCCAGTTGGGTTTTTTTGTTTTGGTTGTTGCGTTTTTTTTCTGCAAAATACATTGTTGGCAGTGGGAAGCAGTAAAGCAGAGAATGGGGAAAAAAAAGCCTTCTGAGCATTTAGGAAAACCTGTGTCCTCTCCAGAGATGTTTGATCTATTTGTGGTAGAACAATAAACTATTCCTTTGGCAAGAGAAGGTATGCTAGGTTGTTCACACAATTTATTTACAAGACTTCAAGCTGCAACAGCTGCAACTCCATTCTTTGCTGGAAGATAGAGGGAATGCATCCAAGTGTAACATAAATATACAAGTCAGATGTGTTACTGTCAGATACTATCCGCTAAGACATTTCACTTGGAATGAGTGAATTGAAATCTCCAGATATTATTTCATGCTGAGAAAATATAATAATGAAAACAGTGCATTTAAAGAATAGACAGAGGGTTTATTTATTTATTTATCCTAGGATGCACAAGGTAATACGCTAAAGGGTCTTTTAGAAGATATAAGTAAAACAATCTATTGGGAACTTCTACTTCCTTATCAAAGAACACGGACTTTCTATTTCACATGGCACCAGCTATCCAGCCAATAAAATATTTTTAGTGAAAAGCAAATTGTATACGACTCAGATTATTGAACATTTGTTTCATTTTAATAGTGTTTAATTATCAAATATGTGTTCCCTCATGCTTGGCTAAATACTGTTTTACCAATGGAACATCAGAAGTTCTTGCATGTTAAGCTGTCATGGCCAGTCATGTTGGGATGAAATACTAGCATGTAAGTGGTATCTCACAAGAGTTACACAAGAAGTAGAACAGTTTCTTTATAACACTTTGGTAAATCCCAGCTTAGAGCTAGAAATGGGAAACTGCTTTGGTTCCATTCAGTGTCCTGTTCCCCAAATTAAGATTTTTCAAGATGAAGGATCTGGCAAACTTATCACCCATTAAGCAATTGCCAACATAACCAGGGCCATGAATTGCTCTTTTTTCAGACAAGTAATATGATGGGCTCAGCTGTGCAGCCTCAGATTTCCCCCTTGACTCTCACCTTGGCCAGAGGCATTCTGCAGTGTTCCTGCTTCCCAATAAACAGGAGCCAATTCAGGATTCGTCCTTACAGTAAAGCAAGACTTAATGTTAAACAACTGGTGGATGAGAATTCTGGCAGAAAATGTAATAAATAGCTATGACATTAATTGAACTGAATTAAGTTTATCTTTTGACTTGCTCAGTTAACAGGAAGGAGCAAAGGTGACAGTGAGATTGTGTGGAGTTTTGAGAAGCATTTCAAGATCCCATTTCATTTGTTGTACAACTACAAGAATTGCTCATCATTTTAAGCAGCATCATTTACATGAACATGTGCTTAATGAATTTATTCTAAAGAGTCCAGGTAATTAATTTTCAGCTAATCATTTAACATTTCTAAATTTTTACTATTACAGGATTGCCTGTCACTCCTTTCTAGCTAAAAAAAATGACAACTATGGTATTTTAGTAACATACTATAGGATTTAAATATATTTTAAGGATCATTTAATTTCATAGATATTATTTTATTGCTATTATTTATAATGTATGTGTATGTATGTACACACATTTATACACGTGCTTGAGCAGAAATCTAGGGAAATGTGAACTAGAAAAGATTACATGAGTTTCGGTTTATTAGTACATAATGTGGCAGTCTTCAAACACATGAGAAACTGCTGCTAAGAGGAAGGCAGAAGACTGGTTTCTGTATCTGTGATGGATTGTACAAGAAGCTATAGGCTTAAACTGCAGTAGAATAATTCAAGGGAAATGTGAGGAAAAACTTCTTCACAATGAGGATGACAGAGCACTAGAACAGGCTGACCAGAGAGATTGTGGAGTCTCCTTCTCTGGAGACATTCAAAACCTGCCTGGATGTGTTCCTGTGTGACCTGGCCTAGGTATTCCTGCTCTGGCAGGGGGACTGGACTAAATGATCTTTTGAGGTCCCTTCCAATCCCTAACATTCTGTGATTCTGTGAAATATTGGAAGAAAATACCTGGCAGCATTTTTGCAGCTCAAGTTATGTGTGATGATAACTGAATAGGGCAAGAATGAGCTTGTAAATGGAATATTCATTAAAAAATGGGAAAGATTCTGCAGAAAGAAGACAAAAGAAAATATATCTGACTTGTATATTCTACATGCTTTAAAGTTCTGCTTGCTAATTGCACGTTATTAAAAAGATATCCATAATCAAGAGGTTCTGTTGATATTTATCAATGTTACATTATTTGTCCTCATGTAAACTAAGTGCAGATGTAGCCAGTTAAGTTTAGTAAAGATTATCTATTCTTTCCACTTGGAGTCTACGTCATTCAGAATGATTTTTATATCAACTCACCATCATCTACGCCTATCTGTGTAACTAAAGTATATGTGGATTCATCTTCCAGCACCACAGAACAAGCAAACACCCCCCACCCCCCCCACTCCCGGGGAAAAAACAGACCAAAGAAGCTAGGTATTATTGCAACATAAAAAGAAATAGTGTAATAAAACCATTTAGGTACCTTATTTCATGTTTTTTCTCACAGGCCCAGAGGTGTGGAGAGATTAGTTCATGTAACTACTGAAATATCAGTGAAAAAGCAAAACATTATTCCCATATATTTTGAAATTCAGAAAATAGTAAATATGAGAAAAGGTTTTATTTATTTTCTAAACTAGGTATCTGTTTTCTGTCTAAGGTGTTGTAGATCACTTGCTACTGTGGCATCAGAGCACCTAATTATTTTACTACAAATCACAGAATCACAGAATGATAGAAACATTTGGGTTGGAAGGGACTATTAAAGGTCATCTAGTCCAACCCCTGAAATGCCCGAGGGACATGAAATGGATATTTACAGATGAGAAACTGAGATAAAACTGGATTGACTACTAGAGTTACACATATCTTGCATTAATTAAGTGTTCACAAATGAGGTTCACCAAGACTAGCCTCCTAAGTAGTGGGGTGCTTGTCAGCCAACAATACCACAGACAAGGTTATCAAAATCATACCTCATAAAGTGAAGAATTTCGTTGCCTCTATCAAGGAAATGTAAATGTTAAATCAACTTCTTACCTTACGTAAGTTGTCTCCATGATGGCTGTCTCAGATCGGTTTGATTGAATTATGAAAAGCAAGCAGTTATTAACATCCAGAAAGAAAGGAGCCTGGTTTCCAGAGCTTACTCTACCTGGAAGAACTTAATCCTACTTACATCAAAAATAGGCATTGAGTTTAGTGAGAAAATTTAGCCTTGTAGGTATGGAAGTGGTTTTACCTTTAGAGCAAGAAGCTGAGACACAGAGAGTCAGAATGAGTATGGATAAGCACATTGTCAGGGGGGGAATGTCCTGGTTCCCCAGGCACAGCCCCATGGGCCAGCCATGCAGGCAGGCCAGGAGTAGCCCTGAGTCAGCTGGGGGATCCAATCAAGGCAGCTGACTCACAGGTGTATCCCATACCACCTCATCATGCTCATTATAAAAGGAGGGAGCTCAGTGAGGGTGGGGTTCCTCTTGCTGAGACTTTTCCTTCCTGGCTTTCTGCTCTTTCTGCTGTTCATTCTAAGGACAAGGCTGAGTATAAGCTTGTACGCTTTATGTCAGCGATTGTACTAGTTTTGCTATTTTATTAAATGTGGTTCTACTTCAACACATGGGGCTTCTCCCTTTTTCCCCCCTGATTCCCCTTCTCAGCTGGGGAGGGGGCGTTGGGTGGTAGAACAACTGCTACAGTTTAGCCCGGGGTTTAAGCTAAACACAGACAGGGAGTTTGGGGGCTGAGGAGGGAGCAGGACTGGCAGTAGTGAATTAGTGGGGGGCCCTGGGAGGCTGTGCTGACATGGACAGGAACAACCAAAGGCTCTGAGTGCCAACATCTCCCCACGGACCCGAGTGATGGACCCATCCCTCATGTGGTGCTGTTGGGGCAGGGTGTTTGGGAGGGCTCACTGCCCGCCACTGTCATGTCTGCCAGGAAGAGCAAAGGCCCAATGCTAGGCAGTGAAGCAAGGCCTGCTGTGGGGCAGAGAGCGACTGACTGTGAAAGAAAAGCTTCAAGGCATGTGGGGAGGTACTCTCACCACTAATTCCCAGCAATGGCCTCCTCCAGCTACTCTTGAGTCGTGCCCACCACACAAGTTCATGGTGGGTGATATATGTTCCTTCAATGCCCCTTTCCTCTCCAAAATCACAAAGCACCCTTCCAGCAGCCTCATCGCTGCCTGTCACCCAGAGTGGGCCCTCATGGGGAAAATCTCTCGAGAGTGCATGTCCAGGCCCTAGAAAGGTGATTAGTCACTGGCATGCATCCTCCCTTCTCCAGTATATGTGCTGTGTCAGTGAACAGACATTGACCAAGGTATTTATGGACAGAGAGGCCAGAAGGGTGTGATCTCACCCACAAGGAGGGCTCTCGTTCTAGATGGGCAAGGGGACCACAGTCCAGCTGGCAGCTGGTTCTTTGTGTGTTGAGTCCACCTCAAGCATAGCTATCCATAGGGATTTGGGGAGATGTTCCCCCAAAATGCCACCACTTTCTCCAATTATTACCTGTGGCTGTTGGTGGCTTGTTGCAAGTTTGAAAGTAATAACATCACACAGCCCCAGGCTGATCTTTTTCATTTTCTCCCTACCAAAAGTCAATCAGCTACTATTACCCAGGTCACTATCATCTTCTGGTCTACTGTCCCAGAAGTGTTACTTAAGAATTCATCTGTGATTCTTTGTTTTCTTTCTGTGTATACTAAAAACAATTAGGGGAAGGCAGATGCAGTCCAGAGATTTGGGAAGCCTCCACCAACAATTCCCTGTGCTTGGCTTGTATTTCTCAGTGCATACCATAATCACCTTATGAGTTTATGCTGTGCCAATGTACACAACACCTCACTCATCTGAGTGATACTTTCAGGCAGGCTTCACCAGTCACATTTGTGCAGAATTATTTTTTTCCACTAAACAATGCCTACCTTATGCAAGAATTAAAGATTCTTCTGGCTCTAAAAGACACTTCCTTGGCACTCTTCTTGTAACTTTGGAGCCAACACTTGATAATACATCAATGAAAATACCTAGCAAGCAAGCAAAAATTGCATATTTCCATTACGGTGAAGCAACAGGGTTATGATACAATCCCATTTACTGCTTATTTTCATCATTTCTTGGAAACTATTTGCAGCTACAACTTTGCTTCAGGTGGAAGAAAGTATGTGTGTATACAAGCACACACATACAGCTGTACATATATATCAAACAAATTAAAAATATATTTTGTGTCAATGTGAATAATAGAACAAAACAATTACTTTTTATAGCAGATGGCCTACCTGAGACTCAAAAGTGTAAGAAAAAAATCCTGCATCTGCTAAATACGGTGGCTTAAACATAAATGATTCGACAGAAAGTTTCTTTCAGTCAAAGAGACTAAAAGGCTAGAGAGACGATTGATAGGTGTATAACTGCACTATATAATTTGTCTTTGTATGAAAGTTTAGTAGGGGAAAGAATGATTCATGATCAAATATTTGGAAAGGTAAATTGTTCCATACTGAAGAATGTTCAACAATAAAAGCAGATTTAACACCTGACAAGACTGAGTTTGTTAAAAGGACTTAAAGGTATCAGTTCAGGGAAGAATTAACCTCTCATAAGTGTTCCATAGGTACTGAAAAATAATACTAGTAATTTAAAAGTCAGCTGCCACTGCATTTGATTTCAGAAATTATTTGAATAAAGTTAATAAACATAATATGTTAAAAATCATGTTCTTATTGCTAAAGTCTGCTGAGATCAAGTTTCTGATTTTCTATCTTCTCGTGTCTTTTCAAATTTCTGTAGAATTTTTTTAAAGTCTTTTTGGTTTTTTTCTGTGTGGAACACCCACACAAGTACTAAATAAACTGACTATCATACCAAATAGAATCCTACCCACTAGAATCCATATACAAAGTAAATCATTTGCAAAACAAATAACCATCTATTTTCCTTCTTTTACTTTAATCAACAGTTTATAACTATGCACAAATAATTTTAAGTGAATGTAAATATTTTGGTAACAATGCTAAATCAAATACCAATTCACTGATCAGAAGAGATATTAAACCACAAAAAGATAATTAATTATTCCATAGTACACAAATGCCACACATTTAGTGTAAAAGAACAGCTGAAACTAATAGGAAACAGTTCAAGAAATACAACTTAGGAAAAAAACCCCGAACATCGGTAAAGTCATATTAAGCATGAAACTACTTGAAGATCATTCCCGGGTAACTGAGATGCCAATGATGAGAAACAAGAATACTCAGAGAGCAAACTAGCTCACTTAAACTAAATTTTTAAGTTCTCTATATGTTGATTACAATGAAAGAGTTAACACAAATAAGTTTCCAAACTTGCTTACTACAAAAGGAGTTGTTGCATGGATCTGAACCATTGAACTTTCCCATTCATAACATAGATGCCATTACAAAATACCAGAATCTCCAATAAAGAAAGGAAACAAGACAGAAACAGTAAAAGGCATATTTTGATTTATACCTGTCTGTGTCTGCGTCCTATAACATTAGTAGTCAAGACAAAAGGGCAATATAGATGGGAATTAGAGAAATACAATCTTGTACCTTGCACAGTCAGGGTATGTTAAAGTAGGAGTTTTTTGCTGATCTGTGGATGAAAGAAGTTTAAATAGATTTGATGTGAGACATACTTGGAAGATAAATTGACTGATGTTTAGCAGATAAACCTCAGAACCTCAGGAAATCCCCTGAACTGAAAAAAATAGACTGGGAGAACTGCTTAGAGGGAATACAATATAGCCTTTTATTTTTCCTATTCTTCCATACACCTCCACTTTTGACCACTGCTAGAGATGACAGACACTAGATGGACACTTTCTCAGAACCATCAATAATGAAAATCTTAAAATACATTTTCTCTTTGGAAAACAGGCCAATTTTGCTTAAATATATATATATTTATGTATGTTCATTGTTTAATCTGTCGTGTAAACATCTGGGAGGTATACAAAGTAAAGGTAGGTAGAATATACTTAGATAAGTGTAGTCTAAGAATTTTTTCTTTCAAAGCCACAATATCTGCTAATTCTCCACAGGGAGGTAAGACAATGTTTTTAAAAAGACACTAGTTTGAATTCATATACGGCATCTTGCTTTCTACAGTCAGTAATATATTACTTTGAAGTAAATTCTTTTGGAAATCTGGAAGAAAATATCACTTTGAAAGTCTCCTTATGTTGACACTTTCACTTTATGTGCTCCTAAACAAGAGACCTCTCTCCTTTGGTGCATTTTCTACCTATTTTAGAAGCAAGTCCTCCCAATGTTAGAAATTCACAATGAAGTCCTTCCTTACCATAAAACATGTTAGTTAATTGAAAATTCAAAAAGTATTAAATATCAGTGACTGTTTTTATTTCTGTTTGTTTCTATTTCTAGGTCAGGAATTTCTATTTCAATGACTTGGCTGCTGTAGTGAAAATACATATAACACCGTTTAATGCATACTCTGGCCTTCTAACAGCACACAGAAAACTTACAGCCTCAGATAACGATGTTCTAAGGCAGTAGTGTTCAAATTATAGCTCTTAAGGGACCTTAATACAGCTCTCATGAAGCCTATGTGTCTTATTTGTGTTCCTTTTGTTGTATTTTAGAACTGGGCAGGCAGAACAACAGTAATAGTAGCAACAATTCCTGTGCAAATGCATACCTGCAAGGGAACAGTTCATCAGCAGAGAACCACCTTGCAAGGGAAAAAAAAAAAAAAAAAAGTAGTTACTTCTCTGAATAGAAACACGTATGTCAGTAAGAAAAAAAATACTCCTTTTCAGCACCTTGCCCCCTGACTAGTTATAGATATTGACTCAGGCCAGTAGACAGTTAAAAAAGTCAAATTGTATTGTTTCAAAACTCAGGTTCTACTTGTAAAGGAACTTCTGTTTATGCAATTGCAACCCGACCTGAGCTTCCATTTCTATCTTAATATTTTCTTCATTTATTTACATTTTCCCTAATATGACTTCAAAGGCTGACAAGAGAATAGAATGACAGCAATGTCCTCCACTATGAATGTTCTTGGCTCATTTTTAATCCTACTTTGTAGGCTTGGATTTCTACCTTCAGTACAGGTTGTAAAGGAAGGTATCAAATGAAAGAGGGTTGGGCATGAAAAGAATCTTTGAATACTTTATTAAACCATATTTTATTCTAGATGCAGAAAGATAATTTCAGTGAGATTCATGTAGGTCTATTCTGAAGTCACTGTTAAACCCTACTCCTATGTCATTGTTAACATTTCCAGATCTTTATGCACACAAACTTTCTATTGATTTCATCTCTACTCTGTTCTGCTGAGACCCCACCTGGAGTACTGTGTCCAGCTCTGGAGTCCTCAGCACAGGAAAGACATGGACCTGTCGGACCAAGTCCAGGGGAGAGCCACGAAGATGATCAAAGGGCTGGAGCACCTCTCATATGAAGAAAGGCTGAGAGAGTTGAGGTTGTTCAGCCTGGAGAAGCTCTAGGGAGACACTATGGCAGCCCTTCAGTACTTAAGGGGGCCCTAGAAGAAAGATGGGGACAAACTTTTTAGCAGGGTCTGTTGTGATAGGACAAGAGGTAATGGTTTTAAACTGAAAGAGAGTAGATTTAGATTAGATACAAGGAAGACATTTTTTACAATGAGGGTGACGAAACACTGGAACAGGTTGCCCAGAGAGGTGGTAGATGACCCATCCTTGGAAGTGTTCAAGATCAGGTTGAATGGGGCTCTGAGCAACCTAATCTAGTTGAATACATCCCTGCTCACTGCAAGGGGGTTGGACTAGATGACCTTTAAAGGTCCCTTTCAACCCAAACCATTCTATGATTCTATGATTTTAATACCCAGCCGGAAGAATTATCTAATACCTCTTATGTGCTCTCAAGATGGATGACTAATAATTTAAAAAACATACATATGTTTTCTTTGTTAACTTTTCATACTTTTTTATCCTTTGTGTTTACTTTTCCCAAATATCTTGGCACATTTTTTTGACTGCCCGTAATATTTGTTGAAACAGATGTTTTGATACTCAGTGTTATATCAGAAAGAATACTGCATATGAAATAATGTATAATTCTACATCAAATGCAGGATGATACCTGTGGACAATGAAAAATCATTTTAACAAATTGTTCTTACTTATTTGTTTTGACAGTTTGAAGTGAGGTCCAGTCCAACAGAATACTGTGTGCTTCAGTGTTATGTTACATACAAAGGCTGTCAGCAATTGCTTACAGCTAAGCACTTTGCCCCTGATGCAGTGAGGCAGATAAGCATGTGCTTAACTTGAAATACAAGAGCAGATAACCAGGGACACATGGTGAGATTTGAGCATTTGACTCATTTCCTGGAGCACAGCACATGAGAAGTAAGAGATATTTAATGATTTTAAGGTCTGGAGACCTGCTGCAAATATACTGGCTTCAGAAAAATACAAATCATAGAGATACAATTTTATCCTTTATTGCTACACAAAAGAGAGATGAATCTTCTAAACAAACAAGCAAACAGGTGAAAAACGGAAAGACCATTAGATAAAGTATAATCTTTTCATCTCGTGTATTGGCAATATTGAGTACGACTAATCATACCAGGCTGGCTACACTCCATGAACTGTTTGCAGGCAATTTATGAACTAAAAGTAATTTCAAAACCTTCAAATGCTTTTGGCTCATGCATACCCTTTAAGAAGCTAGCTCTTTTTCTACCACTGTTCTACTATTACCTAGCACTGGAAATAGTTTATTGAGCTAAGTTTGACTTGGGATAACCGATCTTGTGTTTGAAGAACAGTTTATTATTATTTTTGTTCATAAAATCTATGATTGTAAAGTGTTCAGAAATATAATTCAGATTATTTTTCACTGAAATATCTTAAAACATGTTAAAATCATCCAAGTAATGAAAAAATGAAACTATGAAGATGTAGGTCTTTGGGGGAGTCTTACTCAGTGCCTGATAGAGTATCTAGGCTCCTAACAGTCTTGTTGTTACACATGGGTGTTGTAAAAGGATGACACAGTATGATTATTATGTACAGTTTACTATTTCTGTATGTGAAAGCTACAAGTATCCTTACGCTTCATGAGAGATCATTACCCACAAGTTGTAGTTAAGCTTTAGACTTACTAAAAATCACCCACAGCCAGGTTGAAGCTCCTGATATCTACATGGACCCCATGATCATGCTAGGTTGGTGCAAGTGGTGCAGAAGCCATGAGTCCTTTCCTTCCTGTGAAAGGAAGTGAGGTAACAGGGACAGTGAGGTTGGTCTTGGAAATTTTGATGATTAGTCCAGTGCTATCCTACAATGGAGCAAAGAAATCCTTAACAGAGCCAAAATGTCTCCTGTGTATAACCAGTTTGTAGAGTTCCTCCTTGCCCATGGCTTTCTAAGATGGACAGGTAGACTGAGCCTTGCGGCTATCAGTCATGCATAAATGCTAGTATGTGATTATTAGATGATGAGGAAGTTTGGTGACAAGAAGAACATTTACTGTGTTTCTTTCAAATTACAGTATGAGTGCATTCTCTCTGGGGATGAAAGGTTAATATCTTCCTGTATTCACAGCAGAAAGAAGCTGAGTTCTTAACTGGGGAGACAAATTTATTGTAACACTTTTCTGCTAATTTGATTATGAAATGTGTTTAGCAGGAAATCGGTGCTGAGGACCATTTAGTTCCTTTCAGCCTTTCAGTCTTTAAAATTTGCAAACTGCAAAAGTTATGTTTCTTAGATCAGATTTTTACAGGATTTGCATACCAGACAAAAGAATGAAACTTTTTAGCAATCTCCAAGATATAATGGAGAAAAAAAAAGCAACAACAAAACCCCCCCCAAAAAACTCAACAAAACCAAATAAAAATAAATCATTTTAGAGATTAAAGAAGTCCTATTTGTGGTTTTATCTTGATTTTAAATTGTGAATAGAAACATTTCTGCTCCATGTAAATAAAGAACACTTTATTTTTCATAAGCATGTCTGGGTACCTAATGCTGTAATTAAAAAAAAAAAAAAATCACATTTTTCTGTACTGGAAAGCTTGCTAACACTTTAAAATTATAATTTTCCCTAAGACGTAGATTTGTCCTTGTATAAGGCACTTATCATGTAAATTTGACAGACAGTTCAGAGAATGTCACATTTTGGGAGTGAGGAGGATAATTTGTATCTTTTCTCACTAATGAACAGTAGGCTCCAGGGATTCAGTACTCCACTCTGCCCACTCCAAACACCCACTGAAAACACATTTGGGCCTGTAGTGGCTATGTCTGCCTGATCTTGTTCAGGATATGGAGGGAGAAAAATGTTATCTTTGCTCTGTGGAAATCATTTAATTCTGTTCATTCCTTTCAAAGTTCATTTCTGGCTGTATAAAATACCTGTTCTGTGAGGGAAACTAAAATCTGCTGTGATGACTATGCTAACAGACTCTACAAATGTTCTGAAGTTTGCTGTCCCTGCCTTGGACTATAAAATCACTGCAATGCAAGGCAGCTTAATGTTTTATTTATATACATATATATAGGTATATATTATACATATGTGTATATTTAATTATATACATAGATAAATATATGATTATGTGTGAGAAAAATAAAGCTATTAGGCTTCAATGAAATAATTTCATATTACAGGAAGTGGAGGAAGGCAATTTAGCAGTTATCTCAGTGTCAGATACTTAAATTGAGATATAAGCATTTGTAGCTGCCTCCCACTGCATTCTCAGCATTGTTTTTCATTTTACAGGGAGATCACTACTTAACATTTTTGTTTTAATTTATGATAAAGTGTGATGTTTGTGTGATGTTGCAGTGCTGAAATCTCTATTTTAATGCACAATACATACACTTTAAAAAGTGTCAGTAAACTCTCTTGTAGTTGTACTGGGTCACCTTGACAATATTTCATTGTGTACAAGTTTGTTGTTCCTGCTGCTGCTGTTGTTTTTAAACTGTGGTAGTTTTTTATAAGCTTATCAACTTCTCATTAGGATTGTCAGAAGTCTCTCATCAACATAAGTGATGCACAAATAAACAAACAAAACCCAGAAAACTCAAACAATCAAAGTCTAATACAGTATTTCGAAAAAACCTCTGTGAAGCAGTGTTTTAAGACTAAAATAGAAGGATATGAACTGCAGATACTGCTTACACCTAATTATCTTCAGCTACACAGTCAAAATATTTTGTCAAAGAAGCACTACTGTAAGAGAGAAAGATAGTGTACTCGACAGCTTTCAGGTCACATGATAAAATAGGGTTGATCCACATGTCTTGTTAAATGAAAAATGTTGCCCTTTACTTGGAATCATATCATTTAAACCTGACCAGAAATTTCTCCCCACAGAATGATAAAGAAGGTAATTCATCCCCATTGCTTTCTTATTTTTTTTCTACCAAAACCTCACTGTGAAGGATAGAGGAAAGAAGGACATGTCCTTGTATTATACCTTTAATTTCACTATTTTCATGGCAGAAAAAGTAGAACTGATCTGTATTAATGGTTAATTAAAAACTAAATTTCTTTTACTCGCACTTTAGCTTGCCACTTAAAAATTAATTATGGAAAATAACAAATAGTATAATGTTCCTTTTCCAGAGTAAGTTTCCCATTGGGATGCAGTTAAAATGTTAATAATTAATCAAATAGTCTAACTTGATATTGTTTTTGCTAGCTCACATATATACAAAACTCCACTGATGTTGTTTGACTTTTTTTGTTTTATAAATATTTATATATAATTGCATTTTCCTTGTAAATTGCATTTTTTTCTCCCCAAAGGGAGGAAAAAACAATTTGTGTGTTAATTTTATCTCGCTGGTTTTGTTCAGCTTCAGTAGTTCTGAATATAAAATAAGAGATTAGATAAAAAGAAATGCATGCAACCTGTGTTTGTTAATGCAAAGAATAATAATTAGGGAATGCTGCTAATTTTGTAGAAATTCAGGTACATTGCTACCTACCTACATAAAGCAAAAAAGAAGGCAATTTAGTGTTTCTGTTCCTCCTATCTCCCAACTTTACTATTTATTTTGTTTATATTCTGCTGCCCCCTACAGAATAGTTGAAAATATGTAGGATTTAGCAAACCCAAGGATTACTGTCCATTATTTTTTAATCTTACTTTGACAAATAAATGCACAACTTTCCTATTCTTTTAGGGAAGCAGAGCTTTATTTGTTGTCAGTGTACTTTTTTGGTATGTTCTGCATGAGCTGTAGCTTGAAAAATCTTGCCATTTTGTGATGTATTGATAAACAAAAATAGAAGCAATAGGCACTGTTATTGAACCACTGAAATAAAATGAAACATATTTTACATCCTCCAAGAGAACAAAAAGCATGTTTACTAACTTTTGAGTCTCAGGGAGTAAGCTAATTATATACTTTGTTAGCTGCTACCTGTATACAACTATTCTTTCCAGATGCTACTATCTGTAACAAACAGCAGCAGTTAAATGCAATGGTGTACTTAAGACTCTAATAGAAAACACTGTCACTAGGACAGAGTGGAATAGAAAACACTCTAAACGTAAACTTTATATTTTCAATTACAGTTAAGAAATATAACTTTCTCTTTGAAATCAATGGAAAAGTAGCACTTGTACTAAATGATATTCCTAAAAATTAGCTAACTAAAATCCAAGATACAGATTGTACATCCTGCAGCTAACCTCAAATATGAACAGGAAAGTCTGTTCTCCACAAATGTGCCCTGTCTGTCTCCATTGCACTCTATCTGTCCATCATTTAGGAGATCATGCATGAAGGAGAGGAGGCCGATGAATCTTCTGTCAAATCCTGTCCTTTTAACTGTATGGAGAAAGGAAATAAGCAGGACATTTCATACAGCCTATATTAGCTTCCTTTGTACTGCTCCGCTGAGTTATAAACTGTGTTACCTAAAAAACAAGCTTTAAGGAGAACTGTCTTTGATGCATTTGAGTTTCTCTTACTGAATACTTCCCAACACTCACATAGCACAGAAACTCACATGTCCTTGGCTTACTGAGATTAGCAAGAGGTTAGGACATGGTAATAATTACGTCTTTAGTTTTCCTTAGTGTTCCCCCAAATGCTCAAAGATACTAGTATTGAGGAGACAGGTAGAGGTTGCATCTTCCAAGGCATATAGTAAGTGCATCATCGAACATAAAGGTATTTGAGTATGGCTGGTTTTGCTTACAAAATAACTGTAGAGAAGTCAGCAAAACAAGAAAACTTCCAGGTATTTTGATGCCTCATCTCCTTCGTATCTTGGAAACAAGTTCTGATCAATAGCTCCTGTATGTCCAGAATCTTTCCCATTCTCCTCTGTCTTAAGGTTTCCCTTCAATATCCTTTCTTAAAATCATATTTTTTCCTGTTTATGTCCTTTTTCTTTAGTCTTGACTCTCCTGATATTTTAACTGAGTTGTTAGTCTCTAAGTACTTGCTCTTCTCTTGCTATGGGCCCACTATTAGTATCATCATTCTTTGTTCTCCTTGTTCTATTACAGGTTAGGCAAATAAGGCTGATTATGTATATCAATACAATCTGATGGAGAGAAAGTCCACTCAGAAACTTACTTTAGTTGTTCCAAAGGTGTTTGGGGAGGACAATTGCTGCCCTTTCTCTTTCTGTTATGTGTAAGAGGATTCCTGAGCAATAAATTTCTCTGAGTTAACATTAGCCTTTGTAAACAGTATCCTGAAACATGTCCCAGGTGTTGCTTAGGAAATGGCCAAAATGAGTTGAGGATGTGTCATTAGATCCGTCTCCTGTAGGCTGCCTGGTCAGATTGTATGTCAAAATATTCAGCATACTGAATGCCTGCAGTACTTCAAGTACAAATTCATGGCACAACTAAGCTGATCTGACAGCTAGACCTACTGCTGAAATTGGCTGGCTATCATCTCTTACTCTTGGCCATAAATGCTTGTTGCTCTCCGTGTGCAGGTTCCAGTGATCTGACCATTTGATGAAAGGATGAAGCATAAAAAATAAATAACTAACTTCTTACTAAGCTCCTTAAGTCTCCTCACCATGCTGTCACACTATCAGTATACTAAGGGTAAAGGAAACATGCCACTTGGAAGGGGCAGAGCAATGATGGCTGGTTTAGGCATATCCAAAAAGTTAAGCCTCATATTATAAGCCATTGCACAGCACTTTCTTTACCATTCTCACTCTTAAATGATGCCTGGATCCATCAAAGATTTTTGACTGTGGTCAGCATTGCCCACAAAGCATCCCTCTCTGCCTAAGGGAAGTAAACACCTGGTTGAACATAGTGCACCTAATATTTTGGAGAATTGATCCTATCATCTTCTGAGGAGGGATTTGTGTTTCTTTTGGATTAATTGTATATTAAATCCCAATTTTTTTAGTGGAGACTTTGCTTATTATTTATTTCACAAATAAATAACAAACAAGAATTAGCTGTAAATGGGTAAAAGACCCACGAAGACAGACTCAAAGGCATTAACGGGGAGTGATGCTTAAATAAGCATAGTACAAATGTACTAAAAAAAATATAAATAAATAAAATAAAAATCTTTCTTAGATGAGAGAACTATTTTTCTGCATTCGTTGTGGCAACAAAGGCAACACTATATGTTTATAGAATAATTTGCATAGGGACACTTGCTGGACAGGCTTCCTTTCAAATTATAAACTGTTTGCTTTTGAAATACATTTCAATATTTTCTCACCTGTATGTTTAAAGGATGAATGCATTAATGTATTTCCTGGAGATAAAAAAAGAGAACAGAAAGATGAAAAAAAGGCTTCAGAAAAAGCACGGTTTACTTTTTGAAGCCTTGGGCTTTCTTTTTTTTTTTTTCTTTTTTTTTTGCAGCCCCCTGCAAAAGCACCTGTTAAATGTAATCTCCAACTTCCACCCCTTCTCTTATTCTAAGAATCTGCCATTCACTCAAATAGTGCATTTATTTCCTATGCATGTCATGAAGTTCACTACTTTACAAAAACTATAATTTAACATACAACACTGGGCTATTAAAGTTAAAAGCTTTGAGAATAAATCACAAACCTGACACTTTTCTATGGTTTTATCTTGCCTAAGTTGAGAGGAGGAACTGAATAAGAGAACAGCTTTGCAAGCTTCATCTAATACTTCAAATAGACTAAGTGCAGATTTTGTAGATTTAAATATTCACATTAATATTGATTTGCAGGAGTATCAGGGAAGAAAAACAACACTATTAAAAGACAGAGATGTAATTCCAATTATAGTTGTCAGTAATGGAACTGCTGCTTTACTAAAAGCTGAAGTCTTAGATTAGAGAGGCACAGTAGTGATTCAAGCCCAGTGAGAAGAAGGTAAAAGGAATAAGAAACATGTCATTGCTACAAAGCCAGAAACAATAAAGAATGTAAGCACTTAAACAGTAATGGATTATTCCTTCCAATAAAACTGTGCCACTATGTGGAAGAAGAACTCTCAAATATTTATTGAGTAAAGGACTGAAGACCTGTAGGCTGTGTATGAGTCCCGGGTTCCAGTTCAAACTTTCAAGACTGTTTCTGTATTTTATATGCTTGCCCTTTAATTTAAATAAGTTGTTGCTCTAGGACCTGAGTGTGAAAATCATAAATCTCTCTTTAACTATTACGGTACAGACAGGCTTCTGCTCCTGTTCACTCTTCACCCTGACTTTCTCCCATGTGCTCAGCCCCACTCAGTCAGTGAATCCGAGTTGTTTATATAGCCCCAAAAGCTAGCTACCTCTCCCAGCTTAGATCATAGCCTGCTCAGAGACAGAAGTTTATCTGAATATCTATCAGGAGTCCCCTTAGAATATGGATTTCTAGGTTTTAGGTATGACTTGCGTTTTTTGAAGCAGTTTAATTTTGTCAATTTTGTTTACTGCCTTTTTTCCATTATTATCTTGCCATTAGTATTTTATTACAATGATGTTGTTCATTAGCATGGCATTAGTAGTTCCAAGTATGCACATTTTAAAACTAGCCTAAATATCTTAGTGATGCTTGTTTCCTTCTCAACTTCCTTTTATGTTGTGCAGCATTAACTTTTGCTAGACCAGTTATTTTAAGGGTAGGACTGGATTCTTTTCTGATGACATATTTATGGAAATATTTGTATACAATGGAATAGTTTCTCTTTCTAATTTGTCTTTTCATATGTTAAAGTATATCATAACAGGAAATTTAGAATATGCAGCTAAGTACCAGAACATATTTTTAAATTAAGCTACAACCCTCTATGTCAACCTAACATATTTAGTTACTTTTTGTATAGATATTGCAGTCAATGTATTATACAGAGTTATATGCAACTGAAGTAACAGTGCATCATAAACAAGGTCAACACCATAAGTGTAGTAAACAACATATGCACAAGATGCTGACTACTTAATATGAATGCACTGAAAACCTATTCCTTTCCTTCTACAATTCTGGTTTACAAAGTGAAACCCTAGATTTTGGTGTGAGTGCAATAAGAGCAGAAATAAGCTGTGCTTAAGGGAAAGGATTCTCTATGGCTCAGTGCCTCAATGAGGAATATAATTCCCTTCATAAGGGCAAGAGGTTTTCCATTCCCTTACCTAACATATTTAGTTACTTTTTGTATAGATATTGCAGTCAATGTATTATACAGAGTTATATGCAACTGAAGTAACAGTGCATCATAAACAAGGTCAACACCATAAGTGTAGTAAACAACATATGCACAAGATGCTGACTACTTAATATGAATGCACTGAAAACCTATTCCTTTCCTTCTACAATTCTGGTTTACAAAGTGAAACCCTAGATTTTGGTGTGAGTGCAATAAGAGCAGAAATAAGCTGTGCTTAAGGGAAAGGATTCTCTATGGCTCAGTGCCTCAATGAGGAATATAATTCCCTTCATAAGGGCAAGAGGTTTTCCATTCCCTTAATGCATCCTGTTGTGGTTCATAATTTTAACCAATCACTGCTCCACCATATCATCTCTCCCATTTAGTCCTGCAGTTTGACAGAGAAGGTCACCTTGATACGCAAAACAAAATGATTCTCTATTGAACTGACATACCGTATAAACCAGCGGGAAACTGCATGATCTCATTCAGCATATGGCAATCCCCAGAATTTCCTCTCTTGTCAAGATACTGGCCCACTAATCTTTTTACAAAAAAAAAACAGTAGCAGCCAGACAAAAGATGTTAACCAATTAAGAGCACAAGCATTCGTTCCTGCTGGAAGTGAAGATTCTTGAGTGTTCCTTGAACACACAAGAGAAAGAATCTGCTATTACTACTTGCATGTCCTGTCAGTTTACAGCAATCTGTAGCATAGGCCCTCCCTGAACTACATGTTGTGACTGTATGGCTGCGCTTTAGTAGTTCTCCATGACCTCAGTGACTTAATATGATATTGTCTTGAATTGTTTACTCTTGTCACAGAAGCCATTATAAGACAGTGAGATACAGAATGCAAGTGTGCATTATGTGAAAATTACATTTTTTAATTTATTCTAAATTTTTGAGAAATTAAGTGCTCTCTAAATCTTGTAACATAAGAAATAGTAATTAACTTTTCTCTATACATTTTTTCTATATCATTAATTACTTTATCTACCTTTCTTCTATCCCTCCTATCTTTGTTTTCCGTGCTGAAAAATCCTAGTCTAAAATAATTCTTCCTGTACATGCTGAATAAGCTTTATTGAATCTTTATCATCATATCATGTATATTCAGGAGTATTTATGTTATTTTTTGTGATGGTTTGCTTAGTATAAATCTTTCTGTGATTATCTTCATTACCCTTCCCTTCATTCTTTCTTCTGCTCTCTTTTTTCTTGGACAAGCTGACTATAGTTACACACCAGTATTCAGGACATGAGTGGTTTTTGATTCCTATTCCTTTTCTAGTAAATTCTAAGATTCAATTTACATCTTAGAGCATTGCTGAATGATGTTTTCACAGAACTTGATGTCATGGGTATGGAGTACATGCAAAGTAGGAGCTAATTTTAAGTCTGCTGAAGTATGTCTTCAGTTAGGATTACATTTCTCCTTGTATATTTGCTTTTGTTTATTAACATTACATTTATTAGATTTTTTAATTTATTTCATAGCCAGTCAGACTCATGATATGACTTCTCAGATATTCATAGTTTGTGTTACTTTTGAATAGCCTGAATAATTATGCATCATCAGGCAGCACTATCAGTCACTTCTCATGCCTGATCTGGACAATTCATGCATACAGTGAGAAACACAGGTCCAATACAAACATCTGTGGGATTATTTTCATTACCGTCCATCCATCACAGGAGTTGATCACTTTTCTTACATTTGTTTCCAGTCTTTCAGTCAATTATTTATCTGTGACAAGACTTTTTCACTTTCCCAAAAGAGCCAGTTAAATGCTTTTTGAAAGTCCAGATATACTGTTATGAACCTTACCGACAATTTCATTGACATCACTAAAAACAGCTTCAAAATTTGTAGGGTGTGACTATATTCTACAAGAGCGTTATTGACTTTTCATCTTTGTACCATACATTCACTTAATTCTGTTCTTTATTATAGTTCTGACTGCTTTGCTTGGTACAAAAGTCAAATGCACTCAAACCAGTGTCTATACTCCTACAGATTTCTTCAAAAGACCTTTGTGAATATGACACTGCATTTACCATCTTCCTTTCCTGTGGTAGCAAGACTAATTTAAATGAGAGGTTATACACTATAGTCACCACTGTGGCAATTTCATATCAAGCTTCTTCAGAGTTTATGATAAAGAGAATCTAGTCCTTGCTGCTTTTTTTCTCCTGATGGATCACCTTCTTCTAACAACACTTCAACATGAGATCATTCTTCATATTTCTCCCCTATGAAGACTTCTATTGTGTTAAACTTTCTAACTTATCTGAAGTGAACAATTATTAAGAAACCCCACTTCATTCAGCTTTTCTGCTATGACATTGGCTTCTCTGAGTGTGCTTTTTATAACTTCATTATCCATCAGTGTGAGAAAAGCATTCAGAAGCTTTATTTGAACAGAAATTTTAAGTTTAAAGCTCCGTATTAATGAACTGCTGCAAAAGAGCATGCTAATTTTGCCTCTAACATGTACCTGAATGCACTGATCTAAGAAATCTAAGAGATGTCACTTGCTTCTCAGTAATTATTTCTTCCCAGAACAGATAACAGCTGAGCTTCCCCAGCTAGCAAAACCACTCATATACTGCAATTATGTAATATGAATTTATTCATTTAATGTAGGCTCTCAAATGCCTCCATAAAAGGAAAAGCCTATGAGTTTCCAGGGCATGTAGAACAAGTCAGTAACTCTGAAGATTATCTATAGAGTAATTTGGCTACTGCAGCAGTGTAATGCAATCAGAATAAGAATATGCTTCAACTAATACAGGGATTTTCTACCCTTGTACTTGTGCAAAATTCAGAGCAGGTCTGAAATTCCAAATGTTAGATCCAAATATTTCATAACTGTAAGAGAAGCGACTGTGCATTTATATATCATATTATAGCAGTAATATACTACGTATAACTATATACTCTGGTAGCTTCAAACATTGTTCACATGCCTACTGTTAACTCAAGCAAGGCATTTTACAAGAAGATTTAATGAAACTGTAGGGTGAGTATACAAAAAAAACCCCAACAACCAGTAACACAGATCCACAGCAGTGGATAATGTAGTATAGACTTAGAGAGAGAGAGCTGTGTGTATATAGGGATAGAGACTTTAATGTTTCAGTAATTACTGAGATAGAAACAAGGAAAGACTAGTTGTAATAAAATCAGCATCTGGACCTTAGGGACCCAAAAAGAAGATTCTCAGTAATAATGTCTCTTTTAATAAATATCCAGAATATTTAGAGAAGTGGGGATTTTTCTGCTGTATTCATAATCCATGCTGATTTCAAAGACAAAAGTTTTATATTCAAGAAAAAAAAAGAGAATCTTCAATAGTCTAGTAAAAATCATATTATGACATTAATATAAATGATGTTAGTGTCAATTTAAAATTAAGCTTTTAATTTATAGAGTAATTTTTCCAACAGTGTTCCTCTAAGTAATTTAAATAAATAAAAAAAGCTACACTGTTGATGGATTTTATCTTCTTCTCTTCCATGTCATAGTCATCCTAATTTATTATTTTAGAATTATATTTTTAAAATTATTGTTACTCTAAAGATAATATGTCATTTAAGAGCTAATTTAAGCTTAATTTTTGTTATGAAGAGGACAAATACAGATACATCATAGAGTTTTCTTTACAGAAAATTGTTTAACTTTTCACAGTTCACAGAATCACAGAATTACAGAATGGTTAAGGTTGGAAGGCACCTGTGGAGATCATCTGGTCCAACTGTCCTGCACAAGCAGGTCCACCTAGAACGAGTTGCCCATGACCGTCCAGACGGCTTATGAACATCCACAAGGAGGGGGAGACTCCACAACATTTCTGGGCAACCTGTGCCAGTGCTCAGTTACTCTCACAATCAAAAAGTGTTTTCTGATGTTCAGAACAAACCTCCAATGTTTCAGTTTGTGCCCGTTGCCTCTGGTCCTGTCGCTGGGCACCACTGAAAAGTGGTGCTCTCTTCTTTTTGCACCTTCCCTTCAGGTATTTGTACACATTGTACACATCACCCCTGAGCTTTCTCTTCTCTAGGATAAACAGTTCCATCTCCCTCAATAAATAATTTTCAAAATAACTAACTAGAATATGTACAAAAACCCTACAAATGGTTTTAGTGGATTTAGTTTATAAGGCAAGGTTTTGCAGAGGCTACAGGGGTAGCTTCTGTGAAAAGAAACAAGAATCTGTCACCATGTCTGATAGAGCCAGTTTTAGCTGAATCCAAGACAGACCTGCTGCTGGCCAGAGCTGAGCCTGTCATATCTAAGAAAGGGTGAAAAATGCTGTGCAACAGCAGCTGGAGAGAAGAGTGAGAATATGTGAGAGAAACAACTCTGCAGACACCAAGGTCAGTGAAGAAAGAGGGGAATGGGGTGCTTCAGGTGCCAGAGCAGTTTCTTCTGCAGCCCATGGAGAAGACTATGGTATTGCAGGTCATCCTCCTGCAGCCCATGCAGGACCATGGTGAAGCAGATACCCACATTGCAGCTTGTGGAGAACCCCATGCTGGAGGAGGCTCCTGGCAGGAACCACAGCCTGCGGAGAGGGGTGACTGCAAGAGCAGGTCTTCTGGCAGGACCTGTGTCCCCATGAGGGACTCATGCTGGAGCAGTCCATTCCAGAAGGACTGCACTCCGTGGAAAGGACCCATACTGGAGCAGTTGCTGAAGAACTACAGCCCATGGGAAGGACTCACATTGGAGAAGTTGCTGAAGGACAGTATCCCCTGGGAGGGACTCCACATTGAAGCAAGGGAAGAGCGTGATAAGGAAGGAGCAGCAGAGACAACATGTTATGAACTGACCACAAACCTTATTCCCTATTTCCCTGTGCCATTTGGAAGGAGGATGCAGAAGAGTTGGGAGTGAAGTTGACCCTGGGAAGAAGGAAGAGGTGAAGGAAAGTGCTTTTAGTTTTTTCCTTATTTCCTTATTTCTCATTATCCTATATCCTGGTATTAATTGTCAATAAATTAAATTCATTTTCCTAAGTCAAGTCAGTTTGGCCGATGATGGTGATTAGCAAGTGATCTCCCTGTCCTCATTTTGACTCATGAGCTTGTCTTTGTATATTCTCTCCCAGTCCTGTTGAGAGGGAGTGATAGAGCAGCTTGATGGGCACCTGGCATCCAGCCAAGGCCAACCCTCCACATTTAAATACTGAAACCAAGACCACTCAAAAAACACATATCTAAACTTAATCTAACTGAGTCTATTTCTGATCCTATCTGTGTTGTGTATTCTCTCTTGCAACTCCTTTATGTCAAGGAGTTGCTCATGTTGCCACAATGCACTTCATGTAGTAACACTTATTGTACTTTTAAATAAGTGATTTGCGATTTCTCCATGCTGTTGGCCATGTTACATTCTCTGCAGTACAGACGGAAGAGAAGCTGTGGAAAAGTTTTTTGGAACGTTCACATGTGTCCTCTTCTGCATCTACAAATAAAATGCTTCTTTGCTTTTGGAAAAGAATGTATTTATTTTCCATGCATAATACAAAAGCAGAAGTGTGATTTATAAGCTCAAATGGACTTTCTTCAGATCATATAGTCTGATTTCTATATAAATAAGATCTAAAATACTTCTATCCCTGTAACACAACCAATACGGCAATGTGATTAGAATGTATTTCTAGAAAAACATTACATACATACTTAATAAGAAATAAATGCAATGTACTTTAACTTTGTCACAATTTGAAGGGACTGATGGTGGAGGTGTGTGTGCTCATTTTTAGTGTTCTCCTTATTGTATCCTCAACAGTAGAAATAACCCTGTTCTATTTTCTCTTTGATAAAAACATATGGAATAAAATTGAGAGGAATAGCATAATCTACATAGCTAATTTTGCCCTTGAAATAGCATATGAAATAACATTGAACACTGAAACAGCACTGAACACTGAAATAACATATGTCAAACCACTAATTTTGCTCTCCTTCCTAATGATTCTCACTGGTGCTGAAAAGTTATGCCGGGTAGCTGTGGCTGGACAGTGGTTCCCTGTACATCATCATAATTTATAAATCAGGTGTTCAAGTACTTGTATGAAGGGGAAATTCAAACTGCAACTGCCCAGGAGTGGTAATTTGTGACCGAGGAATGATCTGGCATGGACGGCAGGAAGGCCCAACTGCAGAAGGGGTTAAACTGGCTGGAAGTAGGAATGCCAGAGAGAGAAGGACTCCCTGTAAGGGAGTGAAGTTTCCCTTGGTGCTGAGACAAGAAACAGCAGAAACATTGCCTTGTAGCCATTCCAGAGCTGGGCTGAGAGATGGACCCAAGGCTGGCTCGCTGATGTGCCCCATGCAACAGCTTATGGGGTTGGTGCTGGTGCAAGTATACATAAGGAATCAGCAGACTCCTTATAGAACCACTTATGGCAGTAGGACTCTGCCCCATGTGTTGTTCACTATTTTATATTATGTTTACATTTATGTTTATGCTTATATTTAGGCACAAACATGTTCAATTCACATGCCATAAAAATTCCCCAACATGTATCACCTGTGCTTCTCCATACCCACTAGATCTGGCACCATGAGCATTACAGTGAAGCCTGGACTTCTTAAAAAAGCACCACCAGAAGAGTCTTGTTGTCCTCAGATTACTTAGCAACTTTGGTTTTGAAGTCTTAAACAGAACAAAAGAGACTTCCATGGAAAATCCACTTATCCCGTGTCCTATTAAGTGCAAGGAACATTATTGCTGTGCAGCCAGAGTGGCTTCTATTCAGAGAAAGAAAGCCCTTACCTTATGTACTTTCACAAAAGCTTTTCAGATTAGGATTCCCAAGGGGAAGGGAACACTTAGCAGCATTGCTGAAAAAAGGTATTTTTAAGTCAAAAAGTCATAGTATTAAGATGTACGTGACAAAGACATGTGCCTTTGTCACTTCAGTTTTCTCAGTTGGCTGGGTAACTATGAATCATTTTTATATTTGCTTGCATCTGTATTAAAATGATTTCATATCTGTTCAAACAATGAAGACAAATGGCTTTATTTTGTGCCTAAACAGTGCTTAAACAGTGTCTCTAAACCTAGGTTTAGGAAACACTTCCTTAAAAACAGTGCAGTCATAAACTTCTTACATAGTGACATCTAACTGATATATATAAAATGAGAAATAATCATATGTAGCAGACAGATTTGCACAAAAACAGACACACATGACAACACACATAGCTATCGGCTTAGTCTTCCTTGATTAATAAAACTGTAGTGGATACAGTTGTGCAACAAGACATTTCTGAAATGCAGTTAATACTACTTGGCATTAAGCAGTCATACAGCTATGTGACTGCGACCTCTGATGTGAGAGACTAGAGACTTCTTCCCTTAATCCCCATACCCTTAGTCTTTGTTTCCTTTACAGAATTAAACCAGGATGATCTCCTGCTTAGGGTTTTAAAATAGGCCCATTCAAAATTATTACAGTTTTTGTCATGTGTAAAGTTGGTGCATAAGCATCACCATTCTGCTGTCCTGTCAGTAAATGTGATAATGTGTCCCCAAAGGACCTTCTTTGGTTTTGAAGGAACTAGAGGTCCAGTTGCAACAGTAGTTCTTCTGGGAACAGGGCAAACTGGCTGCTCTTCACTGTTTTCATACTCATCAGAAAATAACTGTAGACTAGGTCATTAACCTTATCTAAATATACCCTAAAGTCTGACATTTAAGGTTTAAATTCTCTTGAAAAGATACAGGAAGGTAATAAAAACTGAAATTGGACCGTACTGTCAGTCCACTACATCTTTGAAAGAAAGTAATCTCAAGGTTGAGTAACTATAGGGTGAGTATGTCAGGGAAAAAAAAAAAAAGGAAATCCAGAGAACATCAGAGAATTATTTTCCACAGCTTTACGCTTTTGTACACTTACAGTGTAGATGTATACTATTGCCAAATGCCAAGAATAGCATTGAGCACTCTTATTGCCAAGCTGTAGACAACCAAGCAAGATTTTGGTTAAAACAGAATCAGATACTTAGAACTTCACACCTTTAAAATTAATAAAAAAATCCCAGTCCATTCAGAATTACTCTTTGACAAGATATAAGATTCCTGAACAACTGTTTAGAAAAAATTAAAAAATCTTAAGAGGATTCAACACTTTTCATAAAATAAGAATACTGTTGAGAATTAAGGTTCTTATATTTAATCATTTTATACTCTAGACTTATTCACTGCTGGTCATAGATGCTGCGTGGATTTCCTCTCAGGTAATTAGGTGTTTACTGTGTAGGCATCTGCATCTAGACTAGTTGACTACCTTAGGCTTTGTTTATAGTCAATGAGGAAAAATAAGCAATTCCAGACCATGAGCCTTTTGACGTATTTTTGACATGTACTTTAGAACAAGATAAATCAAGCCACAAAAGTGCCTAGTGACTTTGCTGACTGCCTGGAAAGAGAGGCCAAATGAAGCCCCACATTTGGTAGATGAATCCCACCCTCTGAGGCTTTTGTATGACAGCACAGGATATCTTACTGTTACATGCATGGCTTCATAGTGAAATAACAGACCTAGAGGAAAAACTGCTCAAAGGTGGTATATGCATGAGAGGAAACTGCAGTTGCAGCTAGTACAGAAAATCTGTATCTTGGGATGAGGGAAAGTCAGAAAAAAAACAGAAGAGGAAACAGACATCTTAAAAAAGTGATGCATATGGTAGAGAGTAACAATCAGCCCCCACATCTGTGATCACACTCAGATGTTTTAAGTACATACAGACTTCTTTGGCCTTATTAATATTTTACAATGACCAACTACCAGACAAGTCAGTTTATAAAAGCAGAATGGCTAAAATAAAGGAATTAAATGTATCAAAATGGAAGGCAGAGGCATCAGCTCATAGCAGCCTATAGTGAAAACAGTGAATACAGTCTTCTCTTTGACCTGCCACTGAGAGCAATTGTATTCCTCTCTATTTGGCTGTTTGGCAGGCACAAAATTTCTGGAGCCCACATCATCATTTGTGCATCTGGTTGGCAGTATTTGCAGCTGTGTTGCAAGAAGCACTTGAATTGCCTATTAAGAACTTTACTTACTTACTTACTTACTTACTTTGAAAAGCATACTCTTGTATGCATCATCAGTCATCTTCTATGAGCTTGAGTCAGCTATGGTTCCTGAGCTAAGCTGCTGACTCATACTGATGTCTAACACATGGATTGTATTGCTGTTAAGTACTTTTACTGATGTTATTAGTGTCATAGGCACAGACTGGGCAGACTGAAGTAAGGGTGTTTTTACTTTAAAGTGAAAGCTGAATCATTGATGAGATACATAGACATTCTGTGTCTGCAACTCTTTTAAGGGGCCTTTGGTCAGGGGAGGAACAATATCAGTAGTTATGTAACTTTCATTGTGACAAGTTACTTTATCCATTTAAAAAATATTCAGCCATAACAAGGGGCATATAATGAGTCACAAGGAGCAAAAGCATGAGTTAACTTTACTATATCAGCTGAACTCTGTAAAAGCTCCAGGTCTTGCAACACATATGGGATTGCTGAGATAGAAGAGAAGCAATAGGTGCCTTGACCCGATTATTTCACTCTGTAGTTCTTGAGCTGCTCTGAATTCCCGTAATACCAGTGATACATGATGTCAACAACAGGGTCACATCCTAAAATGAAACTTAGGGGATGTACAAAGCTTGAATGGACGAAAAAACAGAAGCCAGGAGTCCTGGCAGACAAGGTGAACACAAGTCAGCTGTTGAAGATCTGGTAAATCTCACAATAAATCTTATACATAACCATACTGGGTTATCAACAAGAGAGTAGCAAAAAGGTGATGGAAGTAATTTTTCCCTGAATTTTTGCATCCCACAATACAAGGCAAGCTGGAGCTAATCACTGGGACTATTATGCGGTGGAGCAAACAATACATAGTTTGAGGCTGAATGAAATTGGTTTCTTTAGCCTGGAGAAAAGGTGGCTGAGGGAGATCTTACTGCAGACTTTCACTGAAGGGGGACTGCAGAAGACATGGAGCCACACTATCCCCAGCAGTGCACAGTGAATGGCAAGATGCAATAGTCACAAGTTTCAGCAAGGGAAATCCTGACTGAACATAAGAAAATAACTCTTTGCATAAAGAGTGTTTAAGCACTGGAGCAAGTTATGCAGATTGGCTGTAGAATAACTACCCTCAGAGATATCCAGAACTTAACTGGACAAGGCTCAGAGCAGCCTAGTCTAACTTATAAGACAGCACTGCTTTGAACAGCAAGTTGTCCTGAATGATTTTCAGGGATCTCTTCCAAACTTTCTTTCTTTTTATGATGCTTTGCTGCCTTTTAGCCCTGAAGTAAAGAACTCTCCCTCTGGCAGCCATGGCCATCAATATTTACACAAAATCCTGCAGGAGCTCTTGGCCAGCTACCTTCATCATCAGACTGCTGAAATCAGTCATTTAGATCACTAGTGACTAGAATATGTTGGAACAGAGAAATGCAATATAATGCAAATTAGAGGAAATTATGAAAATTACTTGCATCTTGAATTTTTTTCAGGGAAATAAATCGTGTGCATCATTGTAGCCATTCACTGGAAACATCTGTTCATTAGAAAATAAAAGAAACTAAGATTTTTAACTGTGTTAAAAAGAAATAGAGAACATCAAGAGTCTGACACTGAGGCAGAGCTCCTCCTGTAATCTGGCCTGCAACTTTTATTTACTTATTTACTCGGTAAATAACCTCACTCAGTATATGATGGTCTGAGTATCAGAATTATGGGTTGTTGACTGCCTTGATAATGAGATGGTTTTTGTTCCAGATGTCAAATGTACATAGTCTGCCTTTTCACCACATTTATCCATAAGTGCTATACGCCCTGAATTTCAGAAATTGTCAGGCATATTTATTGTGGGAGGGTAGATTTCTTCTTCCAGATCCCTTTCCATTTAGAATTGCTAATTAGCTACCTCACAGTTTAAAATGACATGCCATAGATTGCAAATTATTTCAGGGTAGTTAAAAGCTAGACAAAGAGAAGCTGAAAACCAGGTGTCTGCCTTTTGATTGGACACAGTGCTAGAAATTAAGAGGAAACGATGATTGCTGAAGAAGGAAGTTGGGTAGAAATCTTTACCTCAGTGTATAAGTGTACCCAGTATGCTTGACATTTTATCAAGAAAGCACAAACACCACCTCTTTTTAGAGATCTTAATGGCAAAACTAGAACAATATGTCAGTGAAAGCGTAGGATACTGACAGACACGTAGGAATTTGCATTGAAAAATATACACAAGACATGCTTTGTACTGATTAAAATTTGGGTACTGTGGAGGAAGCAGAGGTCTGAATTACACAGTCAGTTTGCATCCCAGTCTTGAAGATGAACTATGCCCAAATTTGGAGTTTTAAATTCATTATTCTATGCCTTTCTATGGTTTGCATGTATGGTTTTAAAGTTAGAAGTATGGTACGCTTAACAGTATGGATAAGAGCTCTTCCCTCTAGGACAAACTATACATTCCTCCAAGACAAGAAAAGCCTTAAACTTCTAATGTGCAAAATCCTTTGGCATCTGATAATTTCACTAAGAATTTGCTCTTTTTAAAGTAGTATTTATATAGGGCCAGAGAGAATATGCCAATTTTTGAATGTCATTCCTTTAGCTGGAATGACTCCCAAAAGTCTTGTTGGGAAACTTTCCTGAAAAAGACAGTCTATCAACTTCTACCATGCACATATTCAAAGACAAGTTCTCACTGAAAATAGAGAGGGTAAGAAAGAACTTTTAACCTTCCTTCAATCTTTTTAGTCACCTCTAAAGTTAACCAGCATAATTTCCAGTAGCATAAGCAACTTTTCTCTCTTGTCAATTATGACTCTTTGAAATTTCCCAGGAAAAACAAACAAGCAAACAAAACAAACAAAAAATTACGTAGTAGTTGTAAACTTCTGTCATTTCTCAGCTTTTGTGGGTGCAGAACACAGAACTGCAGTTTCTACCATCTGTAGCTACCCTTTTTGTTGTTACAGAGATTGCTATGGAAGGAAGGACCCTGGAAAGCACATAAGGCTGGAAATTCAGCTGAAATTGGTCTGCATTGAAAGCCACAGGAGCCTGAAAAGGACATTTCTATGACATTCATGTCATTTGCATGTTATCCATGGCATTCCAGACACTTGAACTTCGTGACTCACATTGCCTAGGAAATAAATTGTCTTCAAATCCAGAAAGAGACAGAAGAATCTCTGGGTCTGATGCAATACTCTTGACACAGTTGTAAGCCCTGCAATGTTGTTGCAAACCACCACTACTAGCAAAGAATTCAACTGGATTGTTGGATTAGTTTCACTGCTATTACATAAAACATGTCCTACAAGAGCAATATGGTTTATAAATAGACATTTCATAATTAAATACTAAGGATTTTCAGTATTGAATTCTTGAGTTTTGCAGTTCATTGTGAGTAAGAATATTTTTTTCTAGAAAACAAACAAAAAACCACATAGAAATTCAATTTCCTGATCACTGCTTGCAAAACATATTTAGAACTCTGTGTCAGAGAAAAGTGGTTTTAGTGACACCCTTGACAACATCCCATTATAGCATGGATGGAAATGGATATAATTGAGGTTATTCTCTAAGAAAAAAATCTTGAAGCACAAATTTAGAAAACAAGTGCACGAATTTTAACCATTCTAAAGAACTTAACAGAAAGTTACAATTATTTCCTAATATACGCAAAGATTATTCAAAGTACCTATTGAAAGGATATTTGTTCCAGCTAGGAGCTATAAAACATAAAATTATATAGAGTCAGTTTTTCTTATTAAGAAATAAAGCTGTTGGAGAGCTCTTGACAGGGCATGAGGACAGTCATTAATACAAGGCAATGCAATAAGGTGAGCCTTTTCCTCTCTGCTGGAAGGACTGGAGCTTTGCTAGAACAAAGAAATGTCAGTTTGTATCTTGTACATTCTGGCACATAAATGTGACATATACTTAATTCGGCTTCAAGCTTCAGTACTTGGAATAGGATAGCATTTGAGATTGACATCTAAATGGAGATGTCTTCCTGGTGATATCTTTAGGTCCTGTGGATATCCATGCAATAGGGATGTGGGACTTGATTCAGTTTCCTAAACAAAGTTTTCTGGGGTCATTTTAGGGGCCTTACAGTATCTCGCCCAGCTTATAGCTGCCACTCCAGAACGTTGTGGGTGTCCTGTAGGTCTTGTGTAAGATCTACTAGCCACATGGGAAGGTCTCAGAAAATGCCTTTTAGGCAGCTGAATTTGAAGCCACAAAGGAGGCTAAGGTAGACAGCTAGAGCTATATAGGTATGTTTGAATGCCCCGAAGTAACACACAGTAACGGACATACAGAAAACTCATGCCTTTTTGAAGTGATAGCTGGAGACCTAGGAGAGTGTCTTAGGACATCATCAATAGTACTAAATCCTATGTGTGGGCCCTGAACAAATTCCTCAGTGCTTATGTAAGCTATTGATTTATGCAAGATACAGATAGCAACAAAACTTACAAACTCATTCTTCTTAAAGACTAATTAATTCTCTAAAGATGTATGTTTAATACTAACAATCCTGTCTCAGCATCCTGAAAAATATATGCTTTATTATTATTATTATTCACCAAACTTGAAACAGGTAATTTTCTCAAAATATGTATGAATTCTGGTTGAACATAAGAGGGAAAAGGAAGAATATTTGAGAAATGTTTACAGCTTTCACATAAATATCACAGATTATTAGTTTATTTAAGTTGTGGTCACAGTTTCATAGAGTTCGAGGATATTTCCTCAATTAAAGCAGCCATTGATCAGTAAACAGCAAGGCACCTGCTGAAGCTTATTTGTTCAGTTTTGATAGCATATTAAATTCTTTTGGCCCAACAAAATAATATTACAGTACAACTTTTGCCTTCATCATGACACTTTTTAAGTAACAAATATAACCATGTTCACTCTTCATTAGAACAGTTTCAACAATTATTACTAAGCATATATTGTAACTCTTGGAAGTTCTCCTAATTTATTAATAGACAATGCGTTCTTTTCTCCCATTCATTCTCTAAATGATTGAAAAACTCTCAAAGTGACAGTCACTAGGAGTTCTAGGTAAATTAATATTCAAAAACTTGATAAGGCAGTCTAGGAACTGATCTGCCAGAATTCATCCTTCTGTATGTCACAGTTGTCTCTATCAGATCTGTGCTTTGCTTACTCAAGAGTTTATCTGAAAATGTAATGATTAAAATAGGAAGACTTTCCAATAGCTTCTGAAGACTGAGGAACAGAGGAACAAAACAAATGGAACGTATCATTGTTCAAAATCATTGTATATTGTTGCTCAAAATTAGAAACAACTCACAATGGAAAAGACAACTAAAGACAACTATTCAGCTAGATTTACAAGCAGACCAGTTCCTAGTATATCATTATATCTACAGTTTTGTCTTTCCCCCCCACTATTCTTTCTGTCCACTGATTGGTAACATTAGAAACAGCATGTAATAGTAACTAATTACTAATTTTCAATTGGTATAGATTTTTAATTTCCATAGTAATAATTTAGTGAACATTTACTGTTTTTCCGTGGTTTTAACAACGGAACAATTATTGCAATATGGCACAACACAAGTTGGTTGTTGGGTCGGGGTGGGGGGGTTTAATAGTGTCTTTAAAGTAACTTACTTTACTTACGATTACTTTACTTACGATTACTTAAGTCTTAAATAAAATAGGTAATTAAAAAGTCAAAGGAGTCAAAATTTAGATTTTTTAGCAGCTTTTTTTTCTTTTGATATACCTGTGAGTCCTACTGAGACATGTAAAGAAAGTAATCACAAAGTTGATCCTATAGTTTATTTCTCCAGTAAATACAGAATGAAGATTGAGACCAAACTGTATAGAATCACAGAATCACAGAATAGCTGTGGTTGGAAAAGACCTCTAAGATCATCAAGTCCATCCATTAACCCAGCACTGCCAAGTCACTACTCAACTATGTCCCTCAGCACCACATCTACATGTCTCAAATACCTCCAGGGATGGGAACTCAACCACTTCACTGGGCAGCCTGACAACCTTTCAAGTGAAGAAATTTTTCCTAATATCCAATCTAAACCTCCCCTGGCACAATGTGAGGCCATTACCCCGCAGCCTATCACTAGTTACCTAGAAGAAGAGACTGACTCCTGCCTCACTACAATCTCCTTTCAGGTAGTTGTAGAGAGCAACAAGGTCTCTCCCCTCAGCCTCCTCTTCTCCAGATAAAACAACCCCAGCTCCCTCCGCCGCTTCTATCCTTATTCCTTGTATATCCTTGTTACACTTCTCAGACAATATTATGCTGTTCCTGGATGGAAGACTAGAAATTAATAAAAATGAAATGAGCTGTTAATCATAATTTATCCACATAATGCAGACGCTTGCTAATGGCCCTGTAGGACAAAATACTCAAATTTGGGGGCTTCCATAACTTCCCCAGTGGTTATAAACAACAAAAACTACTTGTGGTAACCAGATCTCCAGCCGCTTCCGCAATGCCCGCTCAGCTGCCGCTGACAAAGGGTATTTGCGGTAACGCAGGCGCGAGCTGCAGGGTCCTAATGCGAGCACCTTCCGCCCCACGGCTCCCAAAACTCCACACGCTGCCACTCGGCAAATACCACCGCTTGCCTGCCCATACATCAAATCCCGATATGTTCCCTTTACAAGGGCTCAAAGCCACCTCCAGGGTTGTCATCCGCTTTTCCCCAGGCAGCCAAAACTGGGTTCGAGCTACGGGACATTTTTCTGCCACACCCGTTACCCCTATTATGTTTAGAGTTTTCCTCGAGGGTTAATTCCATTCCGAGAGAGAGCTCCTCAGCTTGTTGCTTATTCAGAACACTAATTTGTGCCCCTGTATCAATTAAGAACACCAAACACACTCACTTCGGCCCCACGGGGATGTGTATGTAAGGTCCTGTTAGCGGACCAGTGACAAAACTTCACTACGTGGAGAGGACGGCCCGAACTCCACCCCGCAACTTCTAGTTTTTAACCCCTTCGTTTCCTGTGGCAGGGTCGCTATCCTGTGGAGGGGCAGCTGCCTGTGTCTCCTCCTGCCCTCTACCTTTCCCCTCTAGTAATTCCACCAGTTTCCCGATGCGGAGGGCGGGCAGCCCGTGTAGCACCACCCCAGGTATCCCAGTGCTAACGCCTTTCGCCAGAGGCCATTCCTTCTCGAACCGGGGGTTCCACTCAGTTTACCCGGGGAGGGTTTCCCCGGGAGCCTGGACAGGCACCTTCAGAGAGTCCGGCAGCCTCTGATGAGCGCTTTGAGGTGGATGGGCTCCGTGCCACCCCCTCTCATACCTCGCCTGCACACACGTGGCCTTTTGCACTCCCTCCGCCAGCTCCGACAGTCCTTTTTCACCTGGATAGTGACAGGCTCTCCTCGCTCCTTGGGCCCCACACCCCCAGCCCAATAAGCCACTCGGGACGTGATCGACTGGTCGCCTGCCGGCCCTTCGTTCAGAAACACTCTGGGACCCCAAAACCCTGCTGCCTCATCATCACTCAGCAGGATCCGATCTCCCCCCATGAAAGAGGCTCTCCATAAACACTCGGTTTCAGTTTCTCCCGACTTGCGTGAAAACTTAGCCACGAGTTCACTGAGCTCGGGTCCCATCCCGGGAGTGGTACGGACGGCAGTTCGGGGGTTGCCGCCTTGTGGTCCTCTATGCCGCTCCGGTTTAATAACAGGTTACACTTTTATTTTCCCTCCAATTCCTCCGTTTCCTCGGAGCTACCTCCGTTCGTGTCTCCCCACGTGTTCCCGTCCCAATCCTCGGGTTCTGCACCCGCGGTTAACTTTTGGATTTGGACTGCACTGAGGAACTTTCCTGCTTGTCTTAACAAGATCTCCATCAAGATATGCGTCCGCTCCTTTTCTCTTTACACTTCTCTCTCCAAACAATTACCTTTGACTCTAACATGGTCCTGTGCCATTGTCACACAAGCACCCAGAACGGCACACACATCTCCTTTATCTACGCCACCCCAAAAGTCCTGTGGCTTTGCTCTAGCCTTTCTATGACCACCACCAGGTCGGACCACTCCTCCCCTGTCTGGGGGAGAAGGTGCACAGTTGCGTCTCCTTAATAATTCCTCTATCGACATCCTGCCGACTGCGCCAATACATGCCATGGAGGCACCCACAGAATCTGCAGAGCAGCCCCTCAAACACTGACAATCAAAGCCAACCCCGAGTCCGGGTGCCAGGCAGAGGCGCTCACACACAGACAGGGCGGTTACTCAAAAATAAAGATTTCTTTTGAGCAGAACTACTTAACGCTCCGACAGACCTAAAGTAAAACACAAGTTGTGATGTCATTTGGGAGTATATCACTACACAACTGGATTAACTCACTTAGATGACTCAAAATGTGCACACTCCCTCTGAAAGGGGGGTAAATCTCCCACCCACGGGTACCCAAATCATACAATCACTCACCCACACAAGGGTAAGGGATCACTCAAGGATACCCGGAAGACATATTCTAAAAAGTTACGTAATCAAATGATCACTAGTACAGATCACATACACACTGATACTGAATAATACGCCTTTACTCAGTGACAATTTATTTCAGGCAATTATCTTAAAAAGTATGTTAGAAAACAATGAAGGCAAATTGAAAACCTCAAGCATTCAAAAAAAGAAAAAATAGAAACTTATCTGAAAAATTATCACAGAATCACAGAATAGCTGTGGTTGGAAGAGACCTCTAAGATCATCAGGTCCAATCAGTAACCCAGCACTGCCAAGTCACTACTAAACTATGTCCCTTAGCACCACATCTACACCTTTCTTAAATACCTCCAGGAATGGGGACTCCATCACTGCCCTGGGCAGCCTGTTCCAATGCCTGACAACCCTTTCAGTGAAAAATTTTGTCCTAACATCCAATCTAAACCTCACCTGGAACAACTTGAGGCCATTGCCCCTCATACTATCACCAGTTACCTGGGAGAAGAGAACGACCCCCACCTCACTATAACCTCCTTTCAGGTAGTTGTAGAGAGCAATGAGGTCTCCCCTCAGCCTCCTCTTCTCCAGACTAAACAACCCCAGTTCCCTCAGCCACTCCTCATAAGACTTGTGCTCGAGGCCCTCCACCAGCTTCGTTGCTCTTCTTTGGACACGCTCCAGCAGCTCAATGTCCTTGTAGTGAGGGGCCCAAAACTGAACACAGTATTCGAAGTGCAGCCTCACCAGAGCTGAGTACAGGGGGGCAATTACTTCCCTAATCCTTCTCCTGGTCACACCATTTCTGACGCAAGCCTTGATGCCATTGGCCTCCTTGGCCATCTGGGCACACTGCTGGTTCATGTTCAGTCAGCTGTCAACCAGCTGTCCTTTTATTTACTTAGACACTTCCTGAATTTTCAGGAGTATTATGTTGCATTTACCATTTTTTCCTCAATACAACATAGTCTGTTGTAGTATAGTAATTCTGGTTTTAAATCAATGTAAAGATATTCTCATGCACTTGGATATCACCTGAACTTGGATATTTGAAAATATATTAAGTATAATAACACTGGAAGTACAAACCCAATGAGTTTTGTCACAGCATGTTTACATTTTCAAAATATTCTAAAATAAACAAACAGTAACAAAAGTTATATTATCACAGATCCATGATTATTCATTCGAATGAAACAATAACACATCACATGTTCCCAAAAGTTAAGATTCCTGGCAGCTCATTTATCTCTTGCAGAAGCCAATACTGAACTCGCCAATCAGGCTAGAGTTGCTCATAGGCAAGGCTCTCACATTATTTATGAGAGGAGTTCACTGTAGACACCATGAACTGAAGCAAAACCAAACCCAGAAAGCACGTACTTGCTTCCCTCCAGTCAAACAGATTAAAATTCAGACAAGATCCAGTCTCTTGAGAACTAGAATAATTACAAGAATACAACTATTTCAACTGACTTCAGATCATACTTTCTATCAGAAAACACAAATTCAAAGGTCAGTACAACAGCTAGGAGCAGAGTATACAATATAAATGAACTCTATCTAAAAAAAATAAAAATAAAAAAAAATTCACTGAGCCACTGAGTAAGTAGAAAATTTTCAGGCTATAGTAGTGAAGGCAAAATAATCTCATTGGACCTGGTAAGATTCAACCCGTAGCTTGTGAAAGACTGATCAGTCCAAGAGAAGGTATTTGTACTCATTTTCCTGTGGAACATTTCCACTTGTTATATTCCATACTGGTTTTCCCCCATTAATTTCTTCTGAAAATTTTAAAAGTTGAATGCTCTTCCCACTCTTAAAGGCAAACTCTTTTCTCCCTTTCTTTTCTTCCCTCCAATTTTGAATTAAAATATTTATTTATTTGTTTACTTACTTACTCACTGAAAACACATATCTGCTTAGCCCAGAAGGGTTTTTTCCCCTTCTACAGATGTCCCATCAAACCCAGTAGCCATGGAAAGATAATATTTAAAGCAATTTCAGCAACTCATGGCTATTTTCCTGAGTGATCTTATTTTCATAAGTTTACAAAGTTAAAATCAACAGAATCTTCAATCACTCTATACTTATTTTACTTTTGGTCTATAGTTATCACATGAATTTAGCATTGTTCAATAGTTATCTAAAATGACAAAGTGGGTAGAGGAGTGTTATCCAGATTTCCTCATTGTTCCTTATAGGCAGGCAGTTCTCCTTTAAGGCAAGTTGCAGCAGCCTTGATCTAAGAGACATACTCTTTCTGTGTTCCCTGTCTTCCACAACTGACTTCACATTAGGGTGACAAATAACCATCCTACTATTTGAATACCCAATCCTTCCCCCTGTATTCTCAACATGTCCAAAATTAATAATTACACATCACACTACAGAAGTTTATCTGTTTTCATGGATGAATCCAGTTTTACTTAAAATAAAGTAACACTAAAGGACAAGTTTCTTCCTTCCAGAAAGAAAGGGCCTTTACTTTCCATATGCACAGTATCACCAATTGAGAATGGAAGAATTGCTATCACCGTGAAATATTGTCTCAAGTTATTTCCTTAGATTTAAGGAACTTAAAGAAACTTTTAATAACTTAATTTCGATAACTCCTGTTATTTAACAATTCCATTGAGAAGTTGTATAGCAAAATAATAAAAAATAAGATGAACAAAATTACAGTAATGTAATTATGCTATTAATTTCCATTTTGGATGCAGATTTTGTTCTGCTTATGTGATGTAACCTGTTTCAGTTTTTGGCTATTGTCTCTCATTTCAGAGGTTGCAAGCATATGACTGTCTGAGGATTTTTCAGCGGCTATAAATTTAGTTACTGGATTTCACATTGCAAAGTGTGGAAATCTGGCAGTCCAGTACTACTGGAGAAAGAAATTGTGGAAGGAGGGAGAAAGGATGGAAAAAATATTTCTAGTAAACTTGATCAGTTGATTTTTTCAAAAAGTTCTATATACTCTGGAAATTCTTGTGATCATTACATGGGAAGTGAGTCATTCAGAAGTATTTTGAAATATGCTCTCTAATGTTTCAGAGAAAAAAGACTGATATCTGACGTCTACTTTATGGATTAGGTAAATGCAACTGAAATTTTTTGAGGGGATTTTTTTTCCTAAATCATATACATCTGAAAAAATGTATTTTCATCAATCATGGTTTAATCTTCATCACTAACTTTGATTGGCAGTCTCAGAATCTTCAGTACTTCAGATCTGTTCAAGTAAGCATCCAAAAGTCTGAAGCTTATGTGTAAAAATCAGAAAGCATACAAAAGCACAAAGCAACAAATGTATTGTTTGGAAACATTTGTCCCTTGAAAATCCAATATATGTCATCCTCAGTCTTACCAAGAAATTTCATTCCATAATTTAGTTTTCTTGAAAATAGAGAACATTACAACTTAAATAACCAGAAAATTGGTAGATAAATACAAGTCTGGAAAAAAAAATTCATGTTATCTAGTTAACTTGGTCATCTCACATAATTTTCCAAATAATTTTTACTTTTCAATGCATTACAGAATATTCTTCATAACTTCTCAGTGACCACTTTTTTAGTCTAGTGCAATAGGGTGACAGGGTTTTTCTTCCTAGCAGTCCTGGTATTTGTCCAACAGGTTGTTGCTTAAATAGGGGATATTTTCAGTAGACCTTACAATTATTATTATTCTTCAAAAAATAATCACAGGATCTGTTGACAAATCTGTTAAAACTAGTGTAATCAGCACTTTTGATTGCACCTGTCCATTAACATTCAAAACACCTCTTCATGACATATCATTTCTGTATGGAATTCAAGGGGACTATTAATGCAGTTAAAGGTTCACATTTTTCTTTTAAAAAAATGAGGCTATAATTTAGTAATATGTATTGTTTTATTAATATTGATTTACCTCTAATAGTTTTGTTGTTGGGTGTTTTATTGAAGAGTCTCTTCCCTGTATTTAAGAGGAAAGATATATGTATAACCATGAACAAATCATTAAAATCTAGCTGAGTCATTTTTTCCCTGCAGATGCCTATTAAAGTACTGATGAAGATGGAAGGGTGGCTCCTTACATACAAAGGTCTCATGGTAGTGAGGGGAAAGAATGGAGTTTAGTGGGCAAGAGTACAACATTTCAAGATGTTGTAAACAGAATTAGCAGAAATTTTTGAAAATATGAGATGAAAGATGAAGTCCAACACATATTTCAGGCTTTATCTGAACATTTATACAGCTTCAGAGCTTAAGGAAATCTTTAAATGCTGTACGTAACACAGAGGTACAGCAGAAAGAAGCCCAGAACAGACACCATCCTGTCATCCAAAAGCACAGTAATTCACTTCAGGATAATTAAAGTCTCTCCAAGATAGAAATTACAGAAACTGTAAAGACTAGAGGAGCTGTACCTCCCATTTCCAGATCAGTTTTTGTTGCAAACTAAAACATGATCAGCTGAAAGTGTACCAGACAACAGATCTATTTTCGCATAGGCTAATCAAGCTTCCTCTCTTGTACCGTGATTCAGCAGTTACCACGAACCTGCAGGATGGAAAAATATAATAATAACAAAATTATTGTTTCATTACCTGGGCAACTCTGAGATAAGCCTTCTGCACTCTAGATTGTTTTTGGTTTCCTGTCATTATACGTTACACCTGGAGGGTCTCATTGATTGATTGTCCTGTTTTTGTGGACTAGGGCAAGTCTATTTCTCTCAGTTCAGGGCAATCCATTACAGTTCCTGAATAAAAGTGTAAGCTTTCTACATTCATCCTGTGGGAAGGATGATACTAAAAAAAAAAAAAAAAAGAAAAAAGAGTAATGTACAGCTTTCCAGGAGCCAGTGTAGATAGAAGTGCACTCATATAAAATACTTCAGTGGAGGACATATATTAATATGGGGAACAGTGCGATGCTTTTTTCTATTAAAAAGCCTCCTTTGCTATATATAAAGATTGAGCAACATAATAATAGATGAAATATTATCTAGACTACTTAGAATAGAAAAGAATCTATTTGTTATTTCAAAATGTTTTCAACCACTTTAAGTAAATAAGTGGGTCATTTCTTTTGACATGCCAAGAACTAAACCAGGTTTTGAAATAAACTATCAGTTTTCCCTCCTTCTCTAGTTAAGATCTCTAGAGCACAGGACCAGGTATGATAAATCACAGAATCACAGAATATCAAGTAATTTTCTGCTGTTCTTCCCACATTTTATTAGAACTTGATACTGTTAATTTACAAGCTTTTGTGTTGACATTTGATTTCATTTTTATAGGCTCATGAAACTCAGGATTTTCTTCTAATGTTGTCTCAAATGTCCAAGGACATTTAAACCTGCAAAATATATCAGATAGAATACAGTTTTCCTTATTGGTATACGTTGCTAAATAAAATGTTGTTGATATAGCCGATTACCCTTCTTCCTAAATGGTATACAGCTTTGTTTGATGTTTGGGAGTCATACATCCCAGGAATGCACTGGTGTTGACTTGTCTGTAGAATTACTATATAAATAATAAAGACATTTTGCAGATATAGAAAAAACATCCAACTTTTAAGACCCCTTTATAGTCATAAATACTGTTGAGAAAGGTTCCATAAACTCTGTCTGCTTGAACATTGGCCTGACTTGCATTTTAATAGTTCCAGCATTTCTTATTCCTGGTTTATTTATTTTAGCCATTTCTTTCTCACTTTTATAAGATTGACTGTTTTTTCAGTGGGCAAAACAAAGCAGGAGAAAATCAATCATTGCTCAATGTATATGATGCCTTGGGCATAAGATCATCCTATCAGGAATACTTTACAGATTTAAGCTACACTTGTTTGTACTTTACTTACAGGAGAAATTAACTTCCCCATCATAGGTACTTCTTTACAAATTTTAGTTTCCATTAAAAAATATTTATTGTATAAAAAGTTCAAAGGTCTCAGTCACATATAACCAAACACAAATGTAATAGTTTCCCTCAAACCAAGAGAGAAAAAAAAAAATATAAAGCATTCAGTTCCCTGTGCACATATCCTTGTCCTCAGAATAATCTGGGTAGCACATACCCAAGTTGAGCACATTCCGGGTATTTTGGACTGGAGGACAGAAAGAATTCTAGAGTTTAGGGATTGTCCTACCAAAAATCTATCATGCTTAATTTTGTGACCACTGCTACTTTTGGTTCCAGAGTGATCTGGATCTTGTAAGAGTCAATATCCATAAACTGATGTTGTCTATTTGTTGTCTGCAAGAGAAGTCCTGTGAAGTTGCCATCTTTAAAGAATCATAAGAGTCCACATCTTCTGATTAACACTCTCAGAAACCTCAGTATGAGGTAAACAATGGGAAGCAGTGATGGATTCCTGAAGAATCAATTGTACAACCTCTCTAAGACCTTTCTTGTACAGCCTTGCAGGACCCTTGAAAACAGGTCCACCTCAAGATGCTTCTAAAGAAAAATAATCAAAAGAAGTCTTCAGCACACTGAAGAGAGCTCACAGATGGAATTGGAGAAAATAATTTGATAAGTAAATGTTTCCAGTGCTTTGATCTTCAGCTTTCAAGAGCATGCTAGCAAGTAAAAAATTGGCTAGATGATACCCTTGCCCTTGCCCTGTAATAATTGTAAGAGTTAAACAATATATCTGGGGAAATCACAAATCTTTTTCAGCATTAGCACCACTATATAGAATCATAGAATCACCATGGTTGGAAAGGACCTCCAGGATCATCAAGTCCAACCTTTATCCCATCATCTCCCTAACCACTAGACCATTAGACCATGGCCTCAAGTGCTTCATTCACTCATTTTCTGAACACCTCCAGGGATGGCAACTCCACCACCTCCCTGGGCAGCCTGTTCCAGTGCCTAACCACCCTCTCAGTAAAGAACTTCTTCCTAATATCCAATCTAAACTTCCCCTGATGCAACTTGAGGCCATTTCCTCTTGTCCTATCATTACTAATTTGGGAGAAGAGACCAACACCAACCTCACTACAACCTCCTTTTAGGTAGCTGTAGAGAGCAATGAGGTCTCCTCTCAGTCTCCTCCAGACTAAACAACCCCAGTTCCCTCAGCCGGTCTCCATAAGGCCTGTTTTCCAGACCTCTCACCAGCCTCGTTGCCCTTCTCTGGACTCGCTCCAGCACCTCAATGTCCTTCTTATGCTGTGGTGCCCAGAACTGGACACAGTACTCAAGATGTGGTCTCACGAGTGCCGAGTACAGGGGCACGATCACCTCCCTACTCCTGCTGGTCACACCGTTTCTGATACAGGCCAGGATGCCGTTGGCCTTCTTGGCCACCTGGGCACACTGCTGGCTCATGTTCAGCCGGCTGTCAACCAACACCCCCAGGTCCTTTTCCGCCAGGCAGCTTTCCAGCCACTCTTCCCCAAGCCTGTAGCGCTGCATGGGGTTGTTGTGGCCAAAGTGCATGACCCGGCATTTACCCTTGTTAAACCTCATGCAATTGGCCTCAGCCCATCGCTCCAGCCTGTCCAAATCCCGCTGCAGAGCCTCCCTACCCTCAGGCAGATCAACACTCCCACTCAATTTTGTGTCATCTGCAAATTTATTGAGGGTGCATTCAATCCCCTCATCCAGGTCATTGATAAAGACATTAAACAAGACTGGCCCCAAGACGGAGCCCTGAGGGACACCGCTTGTGACCGGTCTCCGATTGGATTTAACTCCATTCACCACAACTCTCTGGGCTCAGCCATCCAGCCAGTTTTTAACCCAGTGAAGAGTCCACCTGTCTAGACCATGAGCCGCCAGCTTCTGCAGCAGAATGCTGTGGGAGACAGTGTCAAATGCCTTCCTGAAATCCAGGCAGACAACATCCACTGCTTTTCCCTCATCCGCTAGGCGGGTCACCTGATCATAGAAGGAGATCAGGTTGGTTAAACAGGACTTGCCCTTCATGAACCCATGCTGGGTGGACCTGATCCCCCTGTTGTCCTTCACTTGCCACGTGATCTCCTCCAGGATGAACCATTCCATAATCTTCCCTGGCACCGAGGTCAGGCTGACAGGCCTGTAGTTCCCTGGATCCTCCTTCCTGCCCTTCTTGTAGATGGGCATCACATTGGCAAGTTTCCAGTCTTCCAGGACCTCACCCGATAACCAGGGCTGCTGAAAGATGATGGAGAGCAAATTGCAAGTTCCTCTGCCAGCTCCCTCAGCACTCTCAGGTGGATCTCATCTGGCCCCATAGACTTGTGGGTGTCCAGTTCTCTTAGTAGGTCCTTCACTACTATTTCTTGGATTACGAAGGGTTTATTCTGATCTCCATCCCAACCTTCCAGCTCAGGGGACTTGAATACCATGAGGATAACTGGTCTGACTGTTAAAGACTGAGGCAAAGAAGGCATTAAGTACCTCAGCCTTTTCCTCATCCTTGGTAACAATGTTCCCCTTGCATCCAATAAAGGATAGAGATTCTCCCTGGTTCTTTTTTTATTGTTAATATATTTGTAAAAACTCTTCTTATTATCTCTTGCAGCAGTGGCCAGGCTGAATTCAAGCTGAGCTTTTGCCCCCCTAATGTTCTTCCTACACGACCCAACTAAATCCCTATACTCTTCCCGAGTAGCCTGCCCCTTCTTCCAAAGGTGGTAGACTCTCTTCTTTCTCCTAAGTCCCAGTAGAAGCTCCCTGTTCAGCCAGGCCGGTCATTTTCCCCGCCAGTTTGTCTTACGACACAGTGGGACAGCCTGCCCCTGTGCCTCTAAGAGTTTCTTCTTGAAAAAAGTCCATCCTTCCTGAACCCCTTTGCACACTAAGACTGTTCCCCAAGGGACTTTCTCAACCAGGGTTCTAAACAGGTTGAAGTCTGCCCTTCGGAAGTCCATGGTGATGGATTTGCTGCCCCCCCTCCTAACTTGGCTAAGGATAGAGAACTGTATCATTTCATGGTCACTTAGCCCAAGATGGCCTCCGACCACCACATCACCTACCAGTCCTTCCCTGTTTGTGAACAACAGGTCTAACAAGGCACCTTCCCTGGTGGGCTCACTTACCAGCTGAGTCAGGAAGTTATCTTCCACGCACTCTAGGAACTTCTTGGATTGTTTTCTCTCTTCTGTGTTATATTTCCAGCAGATGTCTGATAAGTTGAAGTTCCCCACAAGAATAAGGGCTTGTGATTTTGCAGCTCCCGCCAGTTGTCTATAGAACAGATCATCAACCTCTTCATCCTGGTGGGGTGGCTGTAACAGACTCCCAACAGGGTATCGGCCTCGTTGGCCTTCCTCAACTTTACCCATAAACATTCAACTGGTCCGTCAAACTTATTGACCTCCATGCAGTCAAAACACTCTCTAATATAGAGCACCACCCCACCGCCCTTTCTACCTTGCCTATTCCACTTATAGAGCTTATAGCCATCCATGGTAGCACTCCACTCATGAGAGTCGTCCCACCATGTTTCCGTGATGGCGACTACATCGTAGCTGTCGTGCTGCACAATGGCTTCCAGCTCCTTCTGTTTGTATATCCAAGAGATTAAAGATTTCAGAAACTCGTATTGGGACTTTCTGTGAAGTAGGATTGGCAGAGATCACCTGCCTCCTTGTATTGGGTTAGTGTGGCAAAGTTTTGGTGGCAGGGGGGCTACAGGGGTGGATTCTGTGAGAAGCTGCTAGAAGCTTTCCTCATGCCTGATACAGTCAATGTCAGCAAGCTCCAGGAGAGACCTGCTGTTGGCCAAGGCTGAGTCCATCAGCGACAGTGGTATCATCTCTGTGATAATGTATTTAAGAAGGGGAAAAAGTTGCTGCACAACAGCAACTGCAGACGGAGAGAGGAACGAGAATATGTGAGGGAAACAGCTCTGAAGACACCAAGGTCAGTGAAGAAAGAGGGGAAGGAGGTGCTTCAGGTGTCAGAGCAGAGTTTCTTCTGCAGACCATGGAGAAGACTATGGTATTGCAGGTCATCCTCCTGCAGCCCATGGAGGACCATAATGGAGCAGATATCCACCAGCAGCCCGTGGAGGACCCCCCACTGGAGCAGGCAGATGCCTAAAGGAGGCTGTGATCCTATGGGAAGCCCACGCTGGAGCAGGTTTGCTGACAAGACTTGTGACACCATGGTGGACCCATACTGGGACAGTCTGTTCTGGAAGGACTGCACTCCATGCAAAGGAACCTCGCTGGAGTAGTTTGTGAAGAACTGCAGCCCATGGGAAGGACTCACGTTGGAAAAGTTTGTGGAGAATTGTCTTCCATGGAGGGTGCTTATGCTGGAGCAGGGGAAGAGTGTGGAATCCTCCCCCTGAGGAGGAAGGAGCAGCAGAGGCATGTGATGAACTGACCTCAAGCCCAATTCCCTGTCCCCCTGTTGCACTGGAGGGAAGGAGGCAGAGAAATCAGGAGTGAAGTTAAGCCCAGGAAGAAGGGCATGTGGGGGGTGGGGGAAAGGTATTTATAACATTTAGTTTTATTTCTCATTATTATACTCTGATTTGATTGGTAAGAAATTAAACTAACTTCCTCAAGACGAGTCTGTTTTGCCCACAACAGCAATTCGTGAATGATATCTCGCTGTCTTTATGTTGACCCATGAGTCTTTCATTATATTTTCTCTCCCCTGTCCAGCTGGGGAGTGACAGAGCAGCTTGGGTGGGCATCTGGCATTCAGCCAGGGTCAACCCACCACACTAACACATACGAATTGATTCAATTTGTAGAATTTATAGTAATGTGCTGTAGGAAGGAAATAGTTATCTTTTGATCCACGGGGCTTATTCAAGACATACCAACTTCATGTTAAAACAGTCAAACTTCTGCATGTCATCAGTGATTTTCAGGAACTTTTATTTCCTAACCTATGTTTCTTCTCCAAATCCTTACCCACATCTGCCATGACGCCTTTACATTGCAGGACAGTGAAAGAGGCAGAAATCTGCTTTTAGAAGCTTTATAGTTCATGGAACAGTAATTCCCTTCTCAGGGAAATGTGCAGACATGATATTCCCTTTGCACCAAAGGATTAGTACATAGGAAAAAAGAAATGATCCGGATAAATTTGATCAGCAGTACAAGTTTGCATGAAAGATTTATTGAGTTTGGATAAATACCACAGCCATGCTTCTGCTCCTGTCATCTTCTCTGCTGCTCTTAATCCAATGGACACCTGGAGCCATCTCTGCTAATATAACTCTGATGTATTCACCAACCAGGTTTCTCTAATTTATTCAGAATAATGAGGTCTGACAATTATAAAAATCTGATACTATATTGTTTAGCAAAAAGCAAAAACTCCAGATGAACATTTTTTTTCCCCAAGAAAAGAAGTGAAAACCTCAGTGGTTTAAAACAAAGGACAGATAGATGTGACTGTGAAAAGAAACAAAAAATAAATAATAAACTTGTTATTTCACTACTTGTGATAGTCTGTGTCAGTGATCCACGTAGTCTAGCAACCTTAAATCAAAGTTAACAAAGATTTTTGCATGAGGATTTTGTAAAAAATATATACCAGCCAACAGTAAAATCTAACATAATAGAAGCAGAATATTGAACTGATTTACTGTCCAAGATGAATTTGGTAATATTAGATTTAAGGCTAGCCAGTTAGTTGTCTCACTGCTGTTATATAATTGTCTCTTCAGAAATGCATTATTTTTTTACTGTGGCATAACAGTTTTTTGATCAAGAAAAAATTTCCTTTATTCTTATGTTTTTCCTTGTTCAGACGTCAGCTTCCAGCATTCAGGCATCAGGAACAGTCAGCATGAAGTATTTTAATTGATTTATAAACATGATATACACATATATATGATCTCATTGCCTGAGAGTGCAATATAGGTATTTACCATGCTTATTGGCTAAAAGCAATCACAAGTACAATTTAAAGACCAAGAAAAGTAATTCCTGTTAGAACAAAATTAACTTTATGTATTTCAATTATCTGTTCCAGACTCAAGTTCACTAAATTAACTACAATAGTTTTGAGACTACAAAGCTATTATTTTTTATCATCGTCTCCAGTTCCCCTGAATACAATTTTTCAGGAACTGACTTCTCAGGTCATTTCAGGTTTTAAATAGATTTTCTTTTCTTTATTCTATGTATACAGGCTGGTGATTTAAATAATGTGAAAGCCATTGAAGACAAATTAAAAGTTGAGTTAAAATTAACCTGCAATGAAAGAAAACCCCATAACAGGGCCCATGAGGCGATATTCACATTAATAGCAAATGAAAAGTTTTACTGGAATAAATACCAGATGAATTTAAATTGCTGAGGGCATTAATTAATATTACTGAGTGCGTATGAATCTGGCATACTTTCAGCTTAACATTACTAAGGTAAAGAGGCAGATGACCAGGCCCTGCCCTGAGAATTTAGCTAACTGAGCAGACCATGAGAAACAACTGAGTACAACAGCAAAAACTGCTAGGCATAAAAATATCCAGCAAGTGTCAGACGACTGTCCCTGCTGGGCCAGAGGTTTGACCCAGATGGAGGTTCAGATGGTGGATGTAGCCCTGCAAGTCCAAGGCTGCAGGAAGTGCCTGGGGCTTTTTAGTCTCAGGAGAGAAGACCCTCCATCCGGCAGGAGGTGTGGTGTATTTGAAGAGCTGCGTTGTTAGGTGGAAGAGTAACAGGAGGAAGTGAGCAGGCTGCACAGCATCAGAGAACATGAAAGACAAATAGACAGGATCTTCTCAGAAATGCAACAGCTTGAAGACCCCGGGACCCCATCTGCAGTAGAGACACAGGCACTTGTCCATCCCCAGTACAACAGTAATGCAACCTGTGGGGAAATTGAAGAATGGAAGCTGCTGTCTTCTGGCATCAAGAGTTCTCCTGCTTCACCTGAAGGCTTACAACTGTGAAACTCATTCACCTCACTCAAAGTTGAAGAGGAGTCAGATACACTTTTAAACCAAGCATCTGAGCCACTTCACCTTAAACGATGCAAGACCACTAGGAGGAAGCGGGACACAGACAGTACCATGAGGGTGGCTGGATCTCACTAATGGTTCAAGGGGAGTTGTGTGACAGACAGCCAGACTCCCCACATAGAGGAGGATAGTGTTGAGGCCTTTTCAGGAACAGAGTCTTGAAAGGCCAGCAGTGCTTTGGTGACCATATCAATAATATTATTTAAGTCTGAGGTAGTACAAGACCTAGGTAGCAGTATCAAGAAGTACCAAATACAGGTGCAAAGGTAGCAGATCCTTGGATTGTTTATCTGAGAGGAAGCAATACTGGAACAGGCCTCATGGGGCAGGATCTCAGTAGACAAGCAAAGATGAAGGGAGCCAGTACTGCTTAATGCTCCCCTGCAGGCACTGTGCTTTACCTTGAATGACACAGTGGGATTCACGTTGCCTAACCTGAGGTACATTTATATCTGAGCTAGTCAGCATAGAGTTTCCATATAATCAAAGATGAGAAAAAAATGGTTTCAGGGAACACTCTATCTGACCTATTTTAAACGCCTCTTCAGGATGAGAGGAATCATAGACTGAAAGAGTCCATTAGAAGAGACTGGAGGTAGGAGGTGATGTTTATTTATAGTTCTCAAAGTTGATTCTACCCACTCATGTTCTTTGTCATAGATTTCATTCTCACATTCTAATTCACATACTCACAAACACCAGCACTCCAGTTCACATGGTCTGACCAGGATCAATTCTATGTGACAGAACTCACCAGTGAACATAGCACTGAGTCCTCTTCATGTGTCACGGCGGCACCCACAAAATCTGCAGAGCAGCCCCTCAAACACTCTGACAACCCAAGCTAACCCCGAGCCCGGGTGCCAGGTGGAGGCAGTCACACACAGACAGGGCGGTTACTCAAAAAAAATATTTATTTTGAGTAGAACTACTTAACACTCCGAAAGACCTAAAGTAGAACACAAGTTCGGATGTCAGTCGGGAATATACTACTACACAACTGGATTATTTTACATCAGAAGACTCAAAAAGGTGCATGCTCACCCAAAAGGGGGGGGGTAAATCTCCCACCCAAGGGGACCCAGAAGCATACAACCACTCACCCACAGGGGCGAGGGCTCACTCAAGCATATCCAGAAGAAATATTCGCTCACCAAGGGGGAAATGGTGAGGGCTCTCAACCCCAGGGAGTTTCCTTGGGCGACGTCCCAATCAAGGGGAGCATCCCCAACTGCAGATCTGCTGCTCCGAGGAAGACCAACTCAAACTGGTTCTCCGGCAGGGCTCCGTTTATGCCCATGTTGAGTCTGATCTGTTGGGAGTTCTAATTAGCCAAGTGCCCTCCCTGCAGGGGACTGAGGATGACATGGTGTATGAAACACGCAATCAATGCCTTCCTGGTGAGCCCAGTCTTGTACCACTGCAGCTGAAAAGTGTGATATGTTGTCACTCTGAATACTCTCAGGAGTAGGTAAAACACTGAACCACTCACACAATACATGCACTGTTCTGTCCCCAGTTGCACTGCCAACAGCTGTAGCCACAGTTAAAGCATTGTGGACAATGCTAGGTGAGTGTTTTAACCCTGAGGCAGTCGATTAAGAGTATACTGCACTCCTTCCCAAGTGAAGGTAAACTGAGGTTTATCCTCTTCTCTTAAAGGAATCATAAAGAACATCTCCTCAACATCTAAAGTGGCCATCCACAAGTGAGAAGCTGCCTGTATTGCTGTTACTATTGAGGTTATACTTGGGACAGCAGCTGTTTATGACGGGGTATTATTCAATTTTCTGTAATCAACTGCTGAACACCACCATCCATTAGACTTACTTATGGACTGGCCAGACTGGAGAACTGTAAGGGGAAAGGGTGCGGCTGATTATCTGTCTCTTCTCCAGATCTCCAGCCGCTTCCGCAATGCCCCGCTCAGCTGCCGTTGACAAAGGGTATTTGCGGTAACGCAGGCGCGAGCTGCAGGGTCCTAATGAGAGCACCTCCCGCCCCGCCGCTCCCAAAACTCCACACGCTGCCACTCGGCAAATCCCACCGCTTGCCTGCTCATACATCAAATCCCGATATGTTCCCTTTACAAGGGCCCAAAGCCACCTCCAGGGTTGTCATCCGCTTTTCCCCAGGCAGCCAAAACTGGGTTCGAGCTACGGGACATTTTTCTGCCACACCCATTACCCCTATTATGTTTAGAGTTTTCCTCAAGGGTTAATTCCATTCCGAGAGAGAGCTCCTCAGCTTGTTGCTTATTCAGAACACTAATTTGTGCCCCTGTATCAATTAAGAACACCAAACACACTCACTTCGGCCCCACGGGGATGTGTATGTAAGGTCCTGTTAGCGGACCAGTGACAAAACTTCACTACGTGGAGAGGACGGCCCGAACTCCACCCCGCAACTTCTAGTTTTTAACCCCTTCGTTTCCTGTGGCAGGGGCGCAACAGGGTTAACTGCGCTATCCTGTGGAGGGGCAGCTGCCTGTGTCTCCTCCTGCCCTCTGCCTTTCCCCTCTAGTAATTCCACCAGTTTCCCGGTACGGAGGGCGGGCAGCCCGTGTAGCACCACCCGAGGTATCCCCAGTGCTAACGCCTTTCGCCAGAGGCCATTCCTTCTCGAACCGGGGGTTCCACTCAGTTTACCCGGGGAGGGTTTCCCCGAGAGCCTGGACAGGTACCTTCAGAGAGTCCGGCAGCCTCTGATGAGCGCTTTGAGGTGGATGGGCTCCACCGGCGCGGCACTGGGCGCTCCGTGCCACCCCCTCTCATACCTCGCCTGCACAGAGCAGAGCACATCTGCAGAGCAGCCCCTCAAACACTCTGACAACCCAAGCCAGCCCCGAGCCCGGGTGCCAGGTAGAGGCGCTCACAAACAGACAGGGAGGTTACTCAAAAATTAAGATTTATTCTGAGTAGAACTACTTAACACTCCAACAGACCTAAAGTAAAACACAAGTTCAGATGTCAGTCGGGAATATATCACTACACAACTGGATTATTTTACATCAGAAAGATAACTCAAAAAGGTGCACACTCACTCAAAAGGGGGTTAAATCTCCCACTAAAGGGTAACCAAAACATACAATTACTCACCCACAGGGGCGAGGGCTCACTCAAGGATATCCAGAAGAAATATTCACTCACCAAGGCAGGGGATGGTGAGGGCTCTCAACCCCAGTGAGTCTCCTTGGGCGGTGTCCCGATCCAAGGGGAGTGTCCCCAACTGCAGACCTGCTGCTCCAAGAAGGACCAACTCAAACTGGTTCTCTGGCAGGGCTCTGTTTATACCCGTGTGGAGTCTGATCTGTGGGCAGTTCTAATTAGCCAGGGGCCCTCCTTGTAGGGGGCTGTTAACCTGGCACCAGGCGAGGTTCTCTAGACAAAGCACCCTTAGAAGGTGGCTTAGGGGACCGTTTATCTAGACAAAGCACCATTAGAAGGTCGCTCCAGGATCAGGGCGGATGTATTTTCCACATCACATCTCTGGGATTCTTCTTAGGTGATGATAAATGTGTTGTCTATGTCCTTGAAGTGTCATTATTTGGCATGGAGTGGTCCTTTGCCTCAGAATCTTCCTTGCTTAATTTTCCATAAGTCTTAACTAAGTTGCCTGGTTTACCTTGTTTGAAATATCCTTGTGTTTGAAGTGTTCCTGGAAACTGGGAAAGGAATGGTATAGATGATTGATACGCCGCAATGTTGTTGCCATCATCTTATTGTCAGCACAAGGACTTCTGCCTATGGCTTGTTTATGCTGCAGCCTTATGAGAACACAGGGCTTCCTGGACTTTGCATAGAGTATGTTCCTCAGTTTTGCTGCTGGGAATGATATTTTAGGAAAGGCAATATAGGACATTCTTTTAATCCTTGTACTACTGTTTTTCTCTTGTATTTTCACACACACATTTCCATTCATCTTTCATATGTATCAATTTCAATATTTCTGCTACATATCTCTCTGCTGTGTCAAGAACATCTTCATTAAAAAATGCATGTGAAATACATACTATACAGCAAATTCTTTTTTTTTTTTTTAACCAAGAAAGGGCTATACAGATCGGTATAAACTATTCTAATAATTTATTTCTATTTTGAGGCCCTTTTTTCTTTACAAATAACTTTTCTTACATGTTAGAAGATAAATATATATTTCTACAAAAATAAGCTTGTCTATAAGGATATATCTGTGTATGGAAGTTGATAAGCTTCTGCGTAGAATTTCTGCAATGTTTTCTTTTTGTTTCAGTGCTAGGTGAACAGTCTTCCACAAATATTTCCAAAATGAAATGCCTAGACTTTCTTGTGCCATGAGCTACCCACTGTCAGAATCTGTACTATTAAGTTTTAGTCATTTGTACTCATATGAAAGGTTATTTTAATGATGGAAGGTGAGAATAATTTTGTCTTTTATCTTGACTATAGTTTCATCTTGAGCTAGGGAACAGCAAATTACTTGATGAAAATTAATGATTATCTGTTCTTTTTTTAGAAGTGACTTAATTATAAGTTTTATAAATAATGGATTAGTAATTCATTACATAACAAGCTGTTGAAGTTAGTCCATTAGTGTACCTTCTGTTATGGTTATAGGAGCCTGCCATACATAGCAATTCAACTTACAGAAATATATCCTGTGTTGCAGCAGCACTCACTAGAACCATGATGATCGAGACAAGGTCCATTACCATTTCCATTATAAACCACATTTTTCAGCTTCTAGTTTCTGAGCTGTTTCATAGACTATTTGGATCAAACTTGGTACAAAAATTTAGCACTCAGTACCTTCCCCTTCTCCCTTTCTCTTTCAACAGCTGAAACAGACAAAATGTAGAATTTTAAAAAAATTATTTCTCTATATGCATTTTCTTTGCAATACTCTTGTGGAGATTTAGCTGGATATGAAATGAATATATATATACTGATCTACATGAGGTTAACTTAGCCACTTATGTGATATAAAAGAAAGTAAGAAACTTCTGAATTGCTACAATATGTAATTTAAAACTTTGCTACTAGGCATGTTGAGTTGCATTTTTACATCTAATTATCAAAAGTTCAATCTTCACTATGATACTTTAATTATAAATCAGAATTTTACTTATATTGTTTGCTTATGTTCCATGGGATTTCACATTAGTTAATTAGAGATGATTCTGCTATTGCAATTTTGTGTTACATAAAAGATCCAATGAAAGAAAGATAGTCCATTTCAAAATATGTTTTTACAATTTATTTTAAAAAAAAGGAGGAACACGATGCCAGGAAATGGTAAAAAAAAAATAAAAATGAGATAAGACTGAAAGTGGAAAATGTAACTACCAGTATATTACTACATACACTTTTTAAAATTACTGTCTTGTTTTGCCCAGAAGTTTGGTAACAGGTTAGCTTAGAAATGGCTCAGAAAAACACTTCAGCATTGAAATAAATTTACTAACCGGTCCAGTGCAAAGGCGCTAAAGGTATTGTTTTCAACTCCAATCTTTACAGCACCAGATATCATTCTACTTGTCAATCATGATTCGGTATTTTGCTGGAATTATACTAATATTTTCAAATGTCTCTTGGAACTGAATACACAGAAGCAGAATTATAAAATCGTAGAATCATTTGATTGGAAAAGACCTTTCAGATCATCAGGTCCAACCATTAACCTAACACTGTCAAATCCGCCACTAAACCATGTCCCGAAACAATACATCTGCATATCTTCTAAATAACTCCAGGGATGATGACTCAAACACTTCCATGGGCAGCCTGTTCCAACGCTTGACAACCCTTTTGATGAAGAAAATTTTCCTAATACCCAATCTCAACGTTCCCTGGCACAACTTGAGGTCATTTCATCTTGTTCTATCACTTGTTTCTTGGGAGAAGAGACCAACCCCCACCTCACTATAACCTTTCAGGTATTTGTAGAGAGAGATAAGGTCTCCCCTGAGCCCCCTAAAATAATTTTCTTTCAAGGGGCAAATTTGAATTTTTAGCTATCACAACAAGTTCACATTGTTAATTAATTTCAAGCTTCTAACTCAAAGTCAATTTGGACTACTGTTAATTACATGAATAAGCAGAGACTTTTTCAGTTTATGAGCTATTGTTCACATCAAATCAAGGAGATGAATCTATCCTCAATTAGGAAACAATCTGTAATAATTTAAATTTTTTTCCTTCAAAAAGATTTTCATTTACTTTGAAAGTTTCCTACAATAATCTGCACCACAGTTGAAGCAGAAATGAGGAGAACTGAAATGTGGAAAATTGCTCAGTTTTGGGGAAGAGAAATGTGCTATATTATTTTCACCACAGCAGAACTCCTGTATCTCTATAAATTCTGCTGTCAATCAGAATTTTGAAAGCCCATACGAGTATTTCTCATTCATCTGGAATAAGGCCTAGTTTGAGGATGTTGTGTAAAAGAGTTACATTCAGGACCCTTGAAGAAGCAGAGAAAACAGTAAGGAGCACTAGTTTAGTTCTCTCAGTATAAAGCATGTCTGTGTCAGAACTGGATTAAGAAGGTTATGTTTCTTAAATATAACATGTTCATTTTTTCAGAGTAAGGGGAGATGTGATTCAAACTTTACATATATACTGACAAACGAATAAGATTAAAGCTATAGACATAAACTTCCTTACTTTTTATCAGCATCTAAAGCTGGTAACAAAACCAACACTGTGTAAGGATTTAATCTTAAAGTTGCTAACAAAGATGACCATTCCTTACAAAAGTCCAGTCATTTTGCAAAATAAATGAACAGAGTACAATACACGGGTCAGAGACAGTCCACTGAAGAATAATGTACAGGATTTAAAAGCCATGTTTATACTTCTTTGTTTTTCAGAAGCGCTTTTTTTTTTTTTTTTTTTAAAGTGAAGAAGATGTGTGTCTTGACTTTCAGCTAAATAAAACAAGATATTTGCTAGGTGTAATGCCAAAGTGAGTAACAGAAATAAATTTTCTTTAGGAATTATGCTTGTGATTTTGGGTGTAGTTTTTTTTAATGAGTATTGTCTGTTCTTTCAGATACATAATTAATCATTCATAAAATCAAAGTAAATACACATTATTACCTACAGGGTGAGAGGGAGTATTTATTCAACAATGATGTGATTTGCTTTCAAATACCTGAAACTTCTAGCCTTAACTTTACATTTAATGACAACCAAATTTCTCCAACAGTGTTCTGTCATGGACTTCTCAAGAGCTCAGTGGATTACGACTAGTGGTTTAGTAATAAATTGTTTAATGCTAACTGCTACGTACATGTTTCCACAGACTTACATCTATACTATAATTTTTCACATGGGATCTGATCCATACTTTGACTGTCCTGGATATGACTAATATTCAAGGAATTGGAGTTATTACAAAAAAGAAAAAAAAAAGAAAGAAAAAAGGAGTTGCACTGTGAAAATGACCAGCTGTTGTCCTATTTATTCCTATTTTTATTCAAGCAAGTTTGATGAATTCAACAGGATTATTTCTCAGGTTTTATGAATGTTATTTTGGTGACTGGATACAGGCAAAAATCCTGCTGTTTAGGTTACAGTCACTCACCTGAGAGCAAATGAGTGAGGAAATTGATTTTAATAATTACTAACAACAGCAACTGTCCAAAATAAGTCCATTAACAATTCAATAAAACTGACCAAAACTCAGATACCACCTCAGATACTTGAGGCAGCAATAACTCATATAGTGCATGTCTGATACATGCTTTTGGACAGATTTTATTATGAAAACCATGTGTATGGACAAAAATGGGGAACAGTTTATGTTCATAGCTCTCCTTTCCCTTGCACTGATATTTTGACTGGATGATAAATTTTGCATACAATTCATTGGTGCATGTTGACCAAATCAATATGGCTAGAAGGCATAATTCTACTTCCCTGTCATTGTATTTGAAGCAATTTTTCAGCTGCCCTGAGAACTAAGAATCCCAAAGAGAAAGGCTTCAGAGAGGTTCTGAAGGGAAGTACTTCCTCTCCAATGTAGCTTTGCACGGGCAACTTGATTAGGAATTAAATGTTTGCATTCATCATTATTCAGCCTTGGGATTCTTCATATGTGACAAGGAGAATTATCAGGAGTGATTCTGTAGGCATCCCCTTTGCTGCAGTACTGCAAACAACTTGACAATGCTTAGGAAGGTAGGAAGTGGATTGCTACCTCTTATACCAGTAAATACTGTTTTGGAGATTTACTTGAAAAATGAAAGTGCCTTCCAGATGCTTGGGTTGTTTAAATGAATCATAGAAACATAGAACAGTAGAATAGTTTGGGTTGGGAGTTATTATCAATGCATTCCAGGAACTTCCTGTGTTGCTGGTACCCTGCTGTGTTGTCTTTCCAACAGATATTGGAGTGGTTGAAGTCACCCATGAGGACCAGGGATCGTGAGTGCAAAGCCACTCCTATTTGTCTATAGAGGGTCTCATCCACTTGGTCATCCTTGTCAGGTGGCCTGTAGCAGACCCCCACTAAGATATCACTTGTCTTCCCATTAACCCTGACCCCTAAGCACTCAGTCAGCTATTTATCCATCCCCAGGCAGAGCTCTATGGACTCCAGCTGGTCACTGATGTAGAGAACACCACCTCCTCCTCTTCTCCCCTGCCTGTCCTTCCTAAAGAGTTTGTATCCATCCATTCCCACACTACATTCATAGGAGCCATCCCACTATGTCTCCATGATGCCAATAATATCATAGCCTTGCAAGTGTGTGCACATCTCTAACTTCTCTTGTTTATTCCCCATGCTGAGTGCCTTTGCATAGAGGCATTTAAGTTGGGCCCCCCTTGAAGCCAACTCACCAACTGGGATTCCATACTCCCTCACTTCTGGTGCTCTCCTGCTGTCCTGTGATCCTTCTTGAGGCCCAGGGCCATCCATTACTGGAACTGGTCTTGAAGTGTTAGCAGTGGGGTAGGTGGAGGATCCCCTCTATAGAGGGGAACTTATGCTAAAGGTTCTCCTGGAACTAAAGGATATTTTAGAGTTCTTCATAGAAGTGAAACTAAAGTTAACTAGGGAATTCCTGAATATTCTTTGCCTGTTTTCTCAGCTAGGTTTTCTCAACTGGATGTCGAAAGAATCCAGAACTGAATCACTGGCAGTTCTGTCACCTGCAATTTCTCTGCTGCAACCTGCAATTAGTTTGGTGGAACAACTGAAGCCAGAATAAGACAATTCTACATAGAAGGATTTAGAGAGGGCAGGAATCTCTTATGAATCTTTCACTCTGTGCAATGTCACAGTCAATTTAAAACAAGCCAAGCAAGCAAATACTTCATGCACAATTGCAGATGGGCTTATAATTAAGCTTTTTGAGAACAAGAGACTGAAAGCTGTTTTCTGACACCAGCTTGCAAAATTACCACATAGAAGAAATAATGTGATAATATTTCCTAAGTTATCATTTTAGCCATTGAATTCCTTAAAGATTATATATTATTATATTATAAACTTCTTATATTTTGACTGAATTTTCATGCATTATTATCAGCTAATTTTCAGAAATTAATTTTCCGTTTCTTCTGTGTCTGACATAAAGTGTTGAAAAAATTGCTGAATGCAACAAAAATGTGAGTTATACTGCACAATTTTACAAGCTGGTGATGTTGTTGGTTATTTTACACTTTCTTACAAGAGCCTTTGAAATGAAAGATTCACCCTTGTCAAGAACTCTCTACTGAGATAGCATTTACATAACACTATTGTGAAATTCAGCTTCAAAAGAAGGCAGAAAGATCAATTCACACTTTACACTTCAGTTAACAAATTCAGAGCTTTACCTCTCATGAAATGTCAAGAAATAAAAATTAAATTTCATGTAATAAAATACATGGAAGAAAAAAAAATTAGTATCTTCTGATAGTAAATTTTCTGACTCTTACAGGCATTCCTTTTATGATGTAATGAGCCACTAAGGCACATGTAAAACTATATGTGTTGATAGTGTAAATGATGCATCTTTCGGCAGGCTAGTGAGATAAACAACTTTTTGATAGTAGTGTTGCCAGAACTGTCCTAAGGAATCTTGTCGTGTCCAACAGTGTAGGTGAAACTACTTGTGTTAGGATAACTGGGCTGCAACTGACCTTTGTCTGCATCACCTATAGGTAAAAACATTTTCTGTAGGCTGGTGAGTCTTTTTGGTTGGTTGGTTGAGGGTTTTTCTTGTGTGTGTGATTGTTTTTGAGTTTGGAGTGTGGGGTTTATGTTTGATTTGTTGGGTGGGAAGGGGCGGGGGGGCTTTTTTTCAGCTTATAGGAAAGTATCTGCTTAAGTGGAAATGTTTTCTGATTTTGTCATGTAGATCTTAACCTAGAAATGCACTCAGATTTCCTGATGATAGCTAGGGTGCATAATTTAGGTATTTGTTTCATCAGAATTTCATTTGATTAACATGGGTTATCAGTTTTATCTTCATAAATCAAGCATTTGTAATTCCTATCGAGTCAGTGAAGGGAAATAAAATCTATGCAGAGATGATCTAGACATCTAGCCATAGCTACCTCTCTCTCCACTGGATGCCCCGAGCCTTTGTTGTAAAGTATATAGGTTCATATATACTTGGTTGCCCAACCACTTTTGTTAATTAGTTTAATTATTTTTACTATAATGTTCGTATTATGTAACAGATTTATGATAATTTCAATTTAATTACAGTCTTACATTAATACCTATGTAGTTTATATAACTCACTTGAGCATTTTCATGGTGTCTTATTTTCTTGGGAAGAAATTCTATTATGTAAATGTCTTCTTATCCAAATTAATAGTCCATTCTTGTTTGATGTGGAGGGTAATTATATGGTGTTAAATTAATTTTAATAAAATCAAATATCAAGTTTTCCTTGCATCCATCTGTATATCTACCTAATTAAAATGTCATGTAATGTTTCTGGATGATAAAGAATAAATAGCCTATTTCAGTGTACTGGCATTTAAAGTAAATATTTATATCAGATGGTGCATTCAGTAACAATAGGATTATCATCTTCCATGCTGTGTACAGACTCACCCATTTTCAGTTAAATGTAAAGAGCATTCAACCTTTTGTATAAGGAGTATGAATCCTTTTGTCTAACTCTTCAGGGACCAGAAGAAGGTTTGTACAAATTCCAAGACAGTAAACTAATAAGAATGAGGTATAATAACCCACTTAACTGGTGCAAGTATTACAGGGTTGTGAACAAAGGAGATTTTTTATGGATAGCATTTTATGGGAAATAACTTATTTCCACTGAGAGCTTTCAAGTGAAAACACAATTGAAATTGAAATCTCCCAATGGAAGACAAAGTCTGAAAGAAAAAGAGGGATACATAATATAAAGCACCATGCAATAACTGAAAACAAGGCATCTATAGTTTTTCTGCAACAAGCCAAAGCTACTGGGAGCTTTGAATAACTTTCATACTTAGGACCAGAGAGCTCCAGACAGAATAAAATGCTAACTACTAGCCAGATATACCCCCAAGGTGCTTTTCTGACCTTAATCTAACACCTTCTACAGGTTAACCTCGACCTTATAGAATCATTACTACTAACCTGGATAACCAACAGTGGATAGGAGTCTGTTGGCTGTACCAGACCGGAGAGTTTCCTAGTAATATCCCTGACCCTGGCCTCAGGGAGACAGCAGACTTCCCTATGGTGTGGATCTGGTTGGCATATGGGGCCCTCGATTCCTCTCAGAAGGGAGTCACCAACAACAATTACCCTCCTTTTTTTCTTGTTAGAGCTGGTCCTGACAGGTGACTGTATGAAATGGGGTGAGTATACCACAAGTTTCAGATATTTTACTTCAGCTCTGCAAACAACTATACCACAATATTTACCCTTTCGGTAGGCAAAACTCAGATCTTGTGAAAGGAAGTGCAACACAAAGGAAGCAGTATCACTTTATACCAGATCTGCAGAGTCATTAGGGAATCTCCAAGCAGTGCTAACTGACTAAGGAACATAGCTGCTACTGATGTTTTTACAGGCTCTATATTCCTAGATTCAGTCAGTGTATTTGAAAATCCCATTTCATATGCTTGTTTCTTTGTCTGTGTTAGAAAATATTTTATCATGGAGACTTCCACAACAGTTGCTGGGAGAATACATTAAAATGCCAACAGTGCCTTCAAAACATTCAGTGTTTTAAGTACTAGAGTATTTATTCAAAATCAAATAGGTTTCTAAAATAAATTAATTGAGAGAAGAAAAGTTTTATTGAGTGGTTTCAGCTACAACAGTAAAATGAACTCTCTTCCTACTGATTGTGCCTCTTGACATTTCCTCTTTAGTTTGCAGTGCTGAATCTTCAATATTCTGGGATTGAGTGCTGAATTGTGGGTGAAACTCAAAGTGGGTGAAATTCAACATAAGTTCAAGCAGCTAAGGATGTATATATTGCACAGTGTGCTGAGGACGCACACCTATGAGACAAGATAAGAGTACTCTAGGAACTGTCAGTATTGTACTTGTGTGGCAAACCACCAGATGTTACACATAGTCTTCCTAAATTTTACTTCGCAGTGATTAAGCACAGCTTTTAGTCTTGAAAAAAACCTCTAAATTGCTAGATGTGTGTAAAAGATTCACTGTAATACACTGTTGTGGAGGCACCCACAAAATCTGCAGAGCAGCCCCTCAAACGCTCTAACAGCTCAAGCCAGCCCTGAGCCCGGGTGCCAGGCGGAGGTGCTCACACACAGACAGGGCAGTTCCTCAGAAATAAAGATTTATTTTGAGCAGAACTACTTAACACTCCGACAGACCAAAAGTAAAACACAAGTGCGGATGTCAGTCAGGAATATGCTAATACACAACTGATTAATTTACATCAGAAAGATAACTCAAAAAGGTGCACACTCACTCAAAAGGGGGGTACATTTCCCACTTAAGGGTAACCAATACATACAATCACTCACCCACAGGAGCAAGGGCTCACTCAAGGATATCCAGAAGAAATATTCACTCACCAAGGAGGGGATGGTGAGGGCTCTCAACCCCAGGGAGTTTCCTTGGGCGGTGTCCCGATCCAAGGAGTGTGTCCCCAACTGCAGACCTGCTGCTCCAAGAAGGACCAGCTCAAACGGGTTCTCCGGCAGGGCTCCATTTATACCCATGTGGAGTCTGATCTGTGGGCAGTTCTAATTATCCAGGGCCCCCCCCTGCAAGGGGCTGTTAACCTGGCGCCAGGCGAGGTTCTCTAGGCAAAGCACCCTTAGAAGGTGGCTCCAGGATCAGGGTGGGTGCATCTGCCACACATACAGAGGTACTCAAACCAGGTGATACTTAGAGAAGACCTAAACTTAGTGCTATAGGTTGTGATCCTGTAGAGATTTCAGGATTCTCAGATTTACTGATTCTTGTTCACAAGCAGAGTGCTGGTATTGGGGGTTGGACCAGATGACCCTTGAGGGTCCCTTCCAACCCAATACATTCTTTGATTCTATGATTCTATGATCAGAAGAGAGCACTGGGTTCAGAACTAGCCAAAGTAATTCTCTTAAGAATAGCAGTAATTTACATTTTTGAACACTAGTGTAGCATTATTATATTAATTTTACCACTTAGCTAAATCTTTAATTTCATCATTATTTGGAGCTCAGCAGCTAATTAGTGTTTTGAGATCTAATAATAATAAGGAACTTTCAGTTTGCTTTTAATGCTAATACTAGAGATTTATAAGTTTCCAAACAGTTTCATTAAAAATATTAGAACCCTGAATAATAGATCACAGTTCTCTGTGATTTTCTACAAATTATTTTATCTGTTTCATGGCTGCCAATAGAAAATTCTTCCCTGTTTTCATTAGCAATAACTATATTTCCATTGAAAAAATGACATTTATATCTCCAAATAATCTATTTATGAATGGAGTAGAGTCAGGTGGAGTGGATAGACACTAAGGATAAAATGTCTGAGCTGGAAAACTAATATTAAAGGTTTGCATGTTATTTGCTCACTTTCTGATCATCATAGAATCCTAGAATGGTTTGGATTGGAAAGAAACTTTGAAGACTATCTTGTCCAACCCGCCTGACATGGACAGGGACATCTTTCACTAGAACAGGTTGATCAAAGTCCCATCCAACCTGACCTTAAACACTTCCTGAGAGGGAACATCCAGAACTTCTCTGAGCAACCTGTTCAAGTGTCTCACCATTCTCAGTGTAAAAACTGTCTTCTTTATGGCCAATATGAACCTACCTTCTTTCAGTTTGAAACACTTGAAATGTCATTACTGGCCCTGGTAAAATATCTCTCTCTGGGTTTTTATAAGCCCTCTTTATGTATTGAAAGGCTACATTAAGGTCCCACTGCATCCTTCTCTTCTCAAGGCTGAACACCACCAACTCTCAGCCTTTCTTCAAAGGAGAGGTGTTTCAGCCCCCTGCCCTTTTTTGTGGACCTCCTCAGGACCTGCTCTAATAGGTCCATGTCTTTCTTGTACTGAAGACCCCAGAGCTGGACACAGGATTCCAGGTAGGGTCTCAGAAGGGAGGAGTTAGAGGGGGACAATCATCTCCCTCAGTGGGCTGGCCACCCTTCTGGTGCAGCCCAGGATGTGGCTGGCCTTCTGGATTGCGAGCACACATTGCTGGCTCGTATCAAACTTTTCATCAACCAGTGTCCCCAGATTGTTTCTTACAGGGCTGCTTTCAAAATGCAGCAAGTATTGTTGTAGTTCTATGATACTGTAATGAAATGCTGCTTTGAACTTAGATCACATCGAACATAAATGCTGCAAGCATCGAGAAGAGTGATTGATATTGAAAACTGAAGCCCAAAAAATTTTAATTATGTAATGTAACGGTAGAATACGTGCAAGTAAAAGTAGTAGTGTATGGGAATAGCTACATTTTATAGACTTCATGTCATGTTATTAATTTCTGTATTTTTGACTATTAGTTGGTGCTACCCCCATCTTGGTCACCCTTTGACATGTAGTTATATTTTAGAGTGCAATCCAAACATGCACTTCATAAACCATTCTAGCTGCATTGAAATGAGACCATAGTTATCAGCTTGATTTGAACAAAGAACAGTGATTTTTTTTTTTTTTCCTTCTTTTTTTTACCTCATTCTTTGATGGAAGCTTGCATAAAAAGTATACTGTTAGGGCTATGCTCTGATCCTTTTTCAAAAGAAATAGTATTCTCACTTTAATATGATCACTAGCAGATGAAAATAATATTAAGTGAGATAAAGGGAAGCAGCACATCTCCTTCAGATTTCAGCTTGTTTTGGAAACATTTGCTTTTTCAAGTCCTGCATCTTCAGAGTGTTCAATATATTTGAAATAGATGTGTTCAGAGCTGCATATATTTTAGGAATGGCTAACATTTAGTTCACTGAACTACCACACTTACTGTATGAGCAAATACAACAATTTTTATTTCAGTCCCCATAGTCTTTAAAAATTCTATCCTTCCAAAATTGTTAATGATGGCACAGAAATGTATCAAAGAAAGAATTACACCATAGATATACTTTATTGTCCATATTTCAATCTCTCTGGATGTAGAGTAACAGAGCATATATTCAGGGAAAATTAGCTTTGCATGACTTTACACTAGAAAAGAATTCTTATGATAAAATTTGTTTTTACAGAGCTTCTTTATTCTGACATATGACTCTTTTTAAGAAATCTTTTACTGTAGTATGGTGATATTTATTTATATGAAAGCTAGCTTTCTCTCTTTTTATAGTTACCTAATAATAAAATTCTTATAAACAACTTTTTAAAGTACAGGCAAATTACAAAGATTCTGTGTGAAATCTAAAAAATGTTTTTATTTGTGTCATATCTCAGTACATCAAACTATCTCCAGTCTGAAACACTTCACTAATGAAGAAAATTAGAGATTGACAGCCACCAAGCGACATGAATTCTTCCAAAGTACCCTAATTAGACAAAAGAACTGTACAAAAATAGCTTTGTTCTGAGCCACTGGGAAAATTTCAGCTGATCAACAGCTTGAAAAATTTCCTATTGCTAACCTGTTATGAGGTGGCTTAGTGGCTGTACATTGAGATACTGATTCTAGACCTCTGTAAAGATGATCAGAGAAATTGGAAACCGCATTTGTGCTTTTATATGCATTAGCGTATCTCTATTTTTTTTTCTTCTTAGTATTTTAAGAATATTGTAGTTTAAGATGTATTATAGTTAAAACTGTGGTCTAGAAACTGTTTGGGATTTGGAAAATTTAAGTATAAAAATGTGCTTGTAGTAAATCTTTGGCTGCATTACACTGTCTAATTACAAGCCATTACATATTTAGTAATATTTGGCAGATACTTGAGGACATCATGAAACTGGAGACTTTGAGGCTCACTTCTAGTATGTTCTTCCAAGCAGTCAAGAAAATAAGAAGCCAGCAGCACCTGTTATTAGAAAGTCCTGTGACTGCCAACAAGGTTCAGTCCTGCAAGGCTGACTACCAAAACCTTTTTATGTCCTTATTCTGCACAACACAGTGATGGATTCTACTTATTGGGAATGGTTCCTAGCTGAGACACACAAAAAAATTATTGGGAGGGTAATAGGATCCCATGTTTAACAGCAGAGATGATGCAGTTACAGTACTCAGGACCTGGAGAAAGGGACAGAGTGTATCCTCAGCAAGTTTGCTGATGACATGAAGCTGGGAGAAGTGGCTGACATGCCAGAGGGCTGGGCTGCCATCCAGCATGACCTGGACAGGCTGTAGAGCTGGGCAGGGAGAAACTCAATGAAATTCAACAAAAGCAGGTGTAGAGTCCTGCATCTGAAGAAGAACAGCCCCATGGATCAGTACAGGCTAGGGGCTGAGCTGCTGGAGAGCAGCTCTGGGGAAAAGGACCTGGGAGTCCTGGTAGACAACAGGCTGACCATGAGCCAGCAATGTTCCCTCATGGCCAAGAAGGCCAATGGTATCCTGGGGTACATTAAGAGGTGTGTGGCCAGCAGGTCAAGGGAGGTTCTTCTCCCCCTCTACTCTGCCCTGATGAGGCCTCATCTGGAGTATACTGTGTCCAGTTCTGAGATCCCCAGTTCAAGAGGGACATGGAGCTACTGGAAACAGTCCAGCGCAGGACCACTAACATGATTAAGGGGCTGGAGCATCTCCGATATGAGAAGAGGCTGAGGGAACTGAGTCTCTTTAGCTTGGAGAAGAGGAGGCCAAGGGGGGATCTCATTAATGCTTTTAAATATCTCAAGGGCAGGTGTCAGGAAGACGGGGCCAGACTCTTCTTGGTGGTGTCCAGTGGCAGGACAAGGGGCAATGGGCACAAACTGGAACACAGGAGCTTCAATCTTAACATAAGAAAATGCTTCTTTACGGTGAGGGTGACAGAGCACTGGAACAGGCTGCCCAGAGAGGTTGTGGAGTCTCTGTCTCTGGAGATGTTTAAAACCCGTCTGGATGTGTTCCTGTGTGATCTACTCTAAGATCATGCCCTAGCAGGGGGATTGGACTAGATGATCTCCGGAGGTCGCTTCCAACCCCTACCCTTCTGTGATTCTGTGATTCTGCAACTATTTCCATTCACTACTATATTTACTAAGATAGACAACAGGAACACTTACCCCTCCATTTATTGTGCCAACTGAATAATTATTTCAACAGTACTGTGCTTGACAAAAAGTACTTTCCTCGTGCAAGACAGAAGTGAATGCCCTGTCATATTTTTCATGAAAAGATATTAGGTAAACTGCCAGCACTGGAAACAGAAAATGCCTCAGCTCCGTGGGGACTGAAAAATAAATGAGGCCATGGAATGGCAGCCACAGCACCACCACCTGCTCCCAGTATTCATCTTTCCCAGACGACCCATTGTTCCTTGTTTACATGTGAGATGTTTCACTGCTAGGCATGATATTGGCCAGGCTAACCTATGTCCACACAAGTTAAAAACTATTGGAGACATCTGAGTTATTCCTAGGCAGTATGCTTACACCAGGGGTACATGAAATTTAGTACTCTAAAGAGAGAGTCCAGTGGAGGGCAACAAAGATGATTGGGGGACTGGAGCATCACTCCTGTGAGGAACGGCTGAGAGAGCTGAGACTCTTAAGCCTGGAGAAGAGAAGACTGAGAGGAGACTTTATCAATGCCTGTAAGTATATAAAGGGTGGATGTAAGGAGGATGGAGCCAGACTCTTTTCAGTAGTGCCCAGTGGCAGGACAAGGGGCAAAGGGCTGAAGCTGGAACACAGGAAGTTTCATCTAAATGTGAGGAAAAACTTCTTTAGTGTGAGGATGGCAGAGCACTGGAATAGGCTGCCCAGAGAGGTTGTGGAGCCTCCTTCTCTGGAGATATTCAAAACCCGCCTGGATACAATCCTGTGTAATATGCTCTAGGCAATCCTGCTTTAGCAGGGAAGTTGGATTAGATGATCTTTAGAGTTCCCTTCCAACTCTATGATTCTGTGATATTTAAGAAGGGGAAAAAAACCCTGTACAACTGTAGCAGAAAAGAGGAGTGAGAATATGTGAAAGGAACAACTCTGCAGACACCAAGGTTAGCGAAGAAGGAAGGGAAGGAGGTGCTCTGGGCACCACAGCAGAGATTCCCCTGCAGCTCATGGTGAAGACTATAGTGAAGCAGGTTGTCACCCCACAGCCCATGGAGGTTAACAGTGGAGCAGATATCCACCTGCAGCCTGTGGAGGACCTCACGCTGGAGCAGATGGATGTCTGAAGGAGACTGTTACCCATGGGAAGCCTGTGCTGGAGCAGGCTCCTAGCATGACCCATGGACTCATGGAGATAGATGAGCCCAAGCTGGAGCAGGTTTGCTGACAGGAATTGTGACACCATGGGGGACCTATGTTGGAGCAGTCTGTTCCTGAAGGACTGCGCCCTGTGGAAGGGACCCATACTGGAGCAGTTCATGAAGAACTCCAGCCTGTGGGAAGAACTTATGTTGGAGAAGTTCATGGAGAAGTGTCTCTCATGGGAGGCACCTAACCTTGGAGCAGGGAAAGAGTGTGAGGAGTCCTCCACCTGAGGAGAAAGGAGTGGCAAAGACAACATTTGATAAACAGACCACAACTCCCATTCCCCATCCCCCTGTGGCACTTGAGCAGGGAGGCGGTAGAGAAATCAGTAGTGAAGTTAAGCCCAGGAAGAAGACAGGGGTGGGGGGAGGTGTGTTTAAGACTTGATTTTATTTTACCACTATCCTGCTCTTATTTGATTGGTAATAAATTATATTAACTTCCCTAAGTTGAGTCTGTTTTGCCCATGATGGTAATTAGTGAATGATCTCTCCCTGACCTTATCTCAACTTACAAGTCTCATGATATTCTCTCTCCCCTGTCCAGCTGAGGAGGGGAGCAATAGAGTGGCTTTGGTGGGCATCTGGCATCCAGAGAGGGTCAACCCACCATGTGAACCTGCTGATCACATGACGAGGTGAAGTCTGGAGCAGGATGAGGCATACAAGCCTTTCCAGAGATAGTACAAAGGCTCATGAGATTGGTAACATGTTTGAAGAAGTCATATTCTGTTGAATGGTGGATGCTACCAGGATAATTTGATTCGATTTCCCTTTTGTTGTTTCAGGAATAAAAGCAAATACAGACCAAACTTTTTTTCAAAATCTTGTCAGTTTAATGTGAAAAAAAGGTAGAGTATATCAGAGGTTAAGATCCAAAGTTCATATCTCTCACTAAAAATTCCTTCCTAACTTTATCTTTTAGGAACAGGGAAGATATAAAATAAGCCTTGTTTTTTTTCTCACTTTACCCATTAAAGAACAACTTCTAAAAAGACATTCTTAGTCTAATAAACTCCAATTCTCTGCTTCTCTGACCTTGAGAAATGCAGTCTTGCATTTTTTATGGCCACCTGGAATGCCAAAGTAGAGATCATTGTCTTGGTTCGTTTCTTTGATCATGTAGTGCAGGTCAGTGCAGGTTGCTACAAATGATAAAGGACTGACTTTTCTTTCTGGAGGGGGGAGAGCTGACTCTAGGGATATGGTATATGTATATGTATAAGTCTATGTTTTGCTATGATTCACTTGGGTTTTGGTCAGGGTTTGAGGTTTGTGCTTTTTTAAAGATGTGTCATTCTATATAAATATTTGAATGAGAAAGAAGAAATAGAAGGATGGTGTGATGCAGTTTTCTCAACTCCTTTTCCTCCCCTTGTTTTAAAACATACAGCAGGGAGAAGTAACATTACAGTAATTTTATTGGAGAAAGGCAAAGATTGTCTTCAAAATCATATTACCTAATAAAGTGTATACAATCCCCAGGCTGAGGATTGAGATATAATAAAAAGAGAGTAGAGACTTTACATAAAATTATAACTGAGATCTGCAAACAAAATATAATGACTAAGAAGGGAATCATCATTTGAGGGAGCTGTGTATTCTATGGAATCACAGCAGATTCTAAAAAAAAAGAATTCATACTGCACCAACTGTAATAAGCATAAAACCTAAATTAATATTTCAGGTTTCTTAATTCTAGTATAAGGATACGTAGCCTAACAGTAGGACAGTCTGGTGAGAAGGCTCTTGCTTTGACAATCCCCAGCCACTTTCCACTAGGAATATGTAAACCCTTAACAGATACAGTGAAAGCAGCCTGATAAAACCCCTTCCAGAGTACCCAGCTTGGGATCCTCTGCTATTCCTGTTACACACCCTGGAGGTGCCTAGAGGCTCTGTGGGGGACAGTTCTTTTCCATGCCACTAGTGCTGCTATCCAGGGCACACAGTGCTCCAGTGACTGTATGGTATCCATAGTGAAAGAGTTCTTTACAATTTGATACCTCCTTCTTTTCTCTAAATTAGTCTGTGAAGATTTTATCTGATACTGAATCTATGAAAGACCATGGAAGACTCCTAAAGGACATTAGCAGATTTATGTCTTTTATATATCAAAGTTTATTGCTGAGCTCTCTAATTAATTAGATTCTCAAGTCTAGCATTACAGTTTGTTATAATCTGTAATAAGTAATGGAAAAACATGCTTTATTCTCAGATACAGTTAAATATTTTTCTACTGCAATATCTTGGTCAGCCCAACTCAGATGTACTGAGCTGAATATACAACAGAGTGTGTCTGAAAAACTTTGGTAAACCAGTTGAATCATGGTAGAAAAATCAGCGTAGGAGAATCATGGAAGAAAAATAGTTTTCAGGAATGGCTTTCCTGCAGAATAATTCCAGAAATACCCAGCCACTGAAATTTGAAATCAGAAATATTTCTGAAGTCTACATGGTTTAAAAAAAAAACCCACAAAAACAAACAAACAAACAAAAAAGATCAAATCTGTGCAGGACCTAAGGAATATGGCTGATCCAGCTCTTTGTCTAATATACACTATCAAAAAAGAATTATCTGAGAGCATATTCTTTAATGACAAGTTAGATAAAGCAGGTGGGAAAAGATATCAAAGGGCTTTTTAAGTCATTTGAAACCAATGATTTTCAAAGGTGGTTTTACACAAAGGCAAAATTGTGGCATTAGCTACAAAAAGCCTTAAGAGGGTGCCTATTTACTCTACTGCAATGAAGTAAAAAGGTAGTAAAGTAAACCTGAAGTCAGGCAAACCTGGAACAGACTGCCATGCTACCGAGTCATGTCTGCTTCTGATGTTTATGATAATTTATTTTGAATTAACTTGGCCTTCTTTATAGGCCATGGATTTGTGCCATTTAAGCAGCCCACAAAAGAGAAGTGGATAGCAAAGGAAGTAGAACAGGGAGTTCGCAGTATGCAGAAGCTATAATACATAATACAAAATAGAGCAACATTCTGGGTAAGGAGAATCTCTCTATATGAAGCAGATATCTATTCTGAGAATATGAAGTGCCAAAAAGCAAAAGAGTTATTAAGAATAACCCAAAAAAGGCAAATGAAAGAAGAACAGGAAGGATAGATCCACAGTGTAAGGACATGTTTTTGAACACTTCTGCCCTATTTCAAATAGGCTTCTAGATTTATAGGAGTCAATACCTGCCAACTTCATCTTTTCCTATAAAAACCCACATAGAAAGTTGAAGACTTTTGTGTGTTTTAATTGGGTTACTTTGTTTCTTGCTTTGGGTTTTTTTCTTACAATGCAGAATCGGAAAGCAACGAGGCAAACCTAATTCTCTCATTAGCATATATCCCAAAACATTCAGAACTGCCACTGGAATAAAAAGCATCTTTGAGAACAAATACAGGAACAAATTTAGACTGTACCATGATATAAAAATTATTTGTATGAGCAAGATTGGTTTAAACTGTAACATATTCTAGGAGTGAAAATTCCAGGACTGAGAAAAATTAAAATCAGTGTACTCAGTAAAAATCCTTTACAAGATTTTTCATATATGGAAATCTCAGTACAAAAGATACTGGTATTCAATTTACCTAATTTGAGCGTCTGAAAATCAGGTATATAAACCTCAGTTCGACACTCTAAAGTCTTTTTAAAGTCAATGAAGGGATATAAGTGATTCACTTCAACCTAAAATGGGTGTCTAATATTGGAAAAATAAACTATCATCTTCGATAGTTATTCTGTCTTTATCTTAGTCAATCAGCTTCTGAATTGTAATACTCAGGAAAATGGATCCTATTAAAGATTGCTTGCAAGATATTGATGTGAAACAAGTTTTTTACAGAAGTGCTATTAACAGTAAGTCTAAAAATGAAGATAGAATTCTGGCATGTGGCATAAATTACTGAAATTGAAAAGATGGAAGAACCTTCAAAATAAATAAATTCGATGATTGCAGGAGAAGATAATTAATTTGGATATACAGATGACTAAATAGAAAATATAAAATACAGTAGTGATGGAAAAACACTTCAATCTTTTCATAGAAGATGGATCATCTAAACATTTCCTTGGCAAATTTATGCAATTTTTTAGATTCTCTCTCTGACTACAAGCAGATTAGATAGATCAAAACAATCAGCAAGCTAATTACTTTAAGTGCACTGTGGAAGAATCATGCTTCATGATTCTTTCTAGAGAAAAAATCAGTCTAGTAAATACTTTTCATAAGACATGTCCTAGGAAAAAGTTGTACTATATACTGAAAGACCTGATTGCAGCTGAAGTCTTGTCAGTGTGCTTTTTTTTTAATATGTAGCTGCATCAAACAGGAGCACAACAGAAAAATATGTAAGAGGGATAGAGAAATTTAGAGAGCGCCACCTGAAACCAGATCTCAGCAAAGCGGCAGTCAGGTTTGAAAGTATGAATTCCTTTAGTCATGTCATTGAAAAAGGAGACATCAAATCTGATCTAAACAAACCTAGAGTGCTAAAGAATTTTCTAGCACAAATCTCCAAAGGAGAACTGGGCACTGCATTGTGTAAAACCCTTGGTGGGGCTTGTGATGCTCATGTAGTTTAAAGATAACATCTACAAATAAAGGCCTCCTGGAGGAGATTCAAGTGCCGCATCTTGGCAAATAACACTTTCCTTGCTGCAGTCTTGGATGATGTGGACATTTGGTAACAGCTATGGGCCATATGTTCCCTTCAGCTGGGCCCTGCCATCCTCCTGCAGGATCTCACAGGAGATATTTAGCCAGCTGGCTGCTCGGCAGTGAATATGCACAGGCAGGCTTGACACCAGAGCCTCAGTGCCATCAGCGCCATGTCTGCCCTATGTGCCTCATACAGCTTGAACAAAGAGCAGTGCTCCACTCCAGCAGGAGCAGCCAGAGCCAGATCAGGTCTTCCAATGCCTTGGTGCCCAGCCTGGCCATTCTGACCCTGTAGGACCTCCTGACAGAGAGGTATGTGAGACCATATGTGCCTGTCTGCCTTGAGGCCAGCTCTGTTAGAGCAACAAACAGTAAGGCTTACTTTCTTTTACCGTAATAGCAGCTAAAAATAGATCTGGTTTTCCTCTCTCCTCCTTTGCTGATCAACTGTACTCGTCCCTATCCCCTTCTCTCCATCCCCGCGTCTATTAGCTCTGTCTTGCTGCACAGTGCAGTGACAACCACAGCTCCTCTCTCTTCCTGGGAGCTGCAGCTTCAGGTCTTGTTTTCAGCTTTCCTCTCTCTCTTTGCCCTTTCTTTGCCTTGTTCTTTTTCAGTTATGTCTTTGTTCTTTTCTTCTCTATGCTCTACACAGGCAGAAATTCCCACAAATTGTTTTTCATCGCCCTGTTACAGTCAGATCACACTTAGGGTTTTGTTAACCCTAGTCTTATTGGTTATTCTTTCCCAGTATTACATTGTCCTCTGTACTCATGCCATCTACCTAGGCACTTAAATACCCTTTAGTCACCAGGCAACAACATTAGCAGGCAACATAAATCTATTACAAAGGTTACTATACAAAACTTTGGTGTTCAGAAGATGTATTTAAAAGGAAAGTAGTTACAAAAGCAGAGGGAAAGTAACAGGGCAGGAAAAATAAATAAATAAATACATACATACATACATATCATACATAGGTGTTGTGCTGCTTCACAAGTTCTTGCCACCACAAGCATTATGGATGCAATGTAACCCATGGAGTCCCAGGACACACTCCCACCCTAAGAGAGGGTTAGATTCAGGTAGATTGAACAGTCAAGAAGACCTGAAGATCCTCTCTGTTCCTCTGTTACTTGAGCCAGTCCCACATGTGGGTAAGGTCAGCAGTCCTGTGCAAGAAGGCCATCTGAGACTTGCATTGTGTCAGCCTATGGTTCTAAATTAAAGGACTTCAAACATGTATTTACATGTGCTCTCATGCAGGGCAGCCTGTGTGCTTCCCTAGATGTTTTTCAGACCTTATCACCAGATGTATCTGCGAAGTCCTTCCTAGCAGCTGGGAACACATGGCACAGTGCACAGTCTTCCATAGGATCTTTCCTACAACCACATTCATCAAAAGGCCAGGTCCAAAGCCATGTTTGGAAAGGTCTGAGTTAGACCCATTGCAGAAGCTGGAGAAGAATCAGGGAAGAGTTCTCAATAAGATGGCCTTAATAATCTATTGTCTATATTCAATGTGGTTTGATGGCAGTGTCCTGGAGTCATGTGTAACAACCAGAACATCTGAACAGCAGCAGGAGGGAGCTGTGGGTGAGGAGAGGTGGTGAGGGTCATGTTTGCTGTGAGATGGATTCTGTACACATTGGACTTTTTGCTGTCTCTTTGTAGCCTGCTTTGTATGGGAAGTGGACTGAGCATGTGTTATTGCAACAGAGAACTTAACCAGTGGTGCTACAAGTGGAGGATCCTTTCCAGCAGAATGGAGGGGTGCTAGCCAGTCTGCTATGTGTTCTTTGTGCCATGCTGCTGCCCTGTCAGGTACAAGAGTAGTCAGGCAGGGTTTCTGTGATCTCAGCAGTCTACATGGCTGGCACATTTATACCTGTTATACCAACTGTTGCACAGAAAGGATACCTAGTGTCCCAGAGGAGCTGTGACAACATTTTGTAGAAGGACCACTGTCAGAACCACATTCCCTGGATCCAGAGCCTGTCCTATGAGAGGAACCAAAAGGTGATCATTTTTACCCTGAACATCAGATGAGGCACAGATTTTGTGTCCACAGCATAATATATTAAATATGGTTTCTGCCAAACTCTGATAGGGCTAGGTTAGAAATGGGGCATGCTGCAGATTTCTGCAAGGCCTCAGAGAAACTCAGCAGACAAAATAGACCCATGTCAGAAAGGTGGAGGAGGAGTGCAAAGAAAGCTACATGGCTTAGCATTTATTTTGAGTGTGCCTAGGCTGAGTTGGGGTCATGGGAGATTATGGATGCAGAAAAAAACAATGGTAGCAAGTTCCTCCAGATAATGCTTCATAAATTAAGTGACATTTGGTAATAAAAGCTGCATTTATTGCTTCCAGAAATGTGGGAGGCGTGGGATTTTTGGGAGCAAGCAGTGTGTGTAGTGTCATTTCTGTGAGTAGCATGGCTTCTTTTTCCCCATGCAGAGGACAAACAATCAGAGATAATCACATGTGTGGCCATGTGTGGAGTCCTGACAGGATCTATATCTTGGTCAGGACATGTGAGTGCGTGATTGTTTCTGCTGTTACCATATCACATACCCTTTGGGGTGGCACCCTGCTCTAAGGCATGGCTGGTTGCTATGGAGACATAAACCATGAGCTGATGATATTTCACTTTCTTTTCCACTGAGTTGCCATGGGAGACTGTCAAGCTGCAGCTATGGCGGGTTCACCATCCCTCAGGCATCTTTTCTCTCTGTATATGCCACTCTCAGTGTCACTAAGCTGGAGATTCCCCTTCTTCCCCGTCACCCCCCTCCCTCCCCGCCAAGAGCATAAATACAATTTACGGTCACTAGATCTCTCCTCAGTTCTTCCCGCTGCCCCTGGACTTGACAGTGATGGCAGCAGTGGCAGGACTGCCCTTGACACAGACGTAGGAAAAGTTCTGCCACGGGGTGCTGGGCTACTCCTTTGACAGGGGAGGGCGCTGCAGCTGCAGACCTCAAATGTCTGCCTTGTGTGGAAAGCCAGCAATCCGGCATCCGAATGCTGACTGCAGAGTGTAGTATGAGAAAATACGGGGACCTAAACGATAGAGAGGTACCCAGTCCGCATGCAAGAAAGCATTTTTGTTTGCTGTTGCATTGCTTAGCACCATGCTCTGCCACAGGCCATCTTGCCACCTCAGCCTAAACCAAACAGGACACTGTCACAGGCAAAGCAGTCTTGACTAAGGCAATTCCTTTTGTAACTTAGTTTATTACCATTTAGCACAAACTTTTCATTACTAACTTGGGTATTCAGAAAAAAAGGAAACATAAGCAATCAAACAAGCATTTAAGGAAATACCTTTCCTCTCCCTTCTCCAGGCTCAGCATGGACAAAACACATTTCCTTCCCATTTCTCAGTCCTGACTTTCCTTGGTTTTACTGCAGATTATGCTCAGCCAACCCAGTTCCTTTGTTGAGGTGACTGACAGTGCAGGAGGGTGGTGCATAATGGCTTTTATCTGCCACTCCTTGTTTCTTACTCATTTTCCTCCACTGCTCCTGCCTTATTCCTTGTTTTCCTCTGCCCCAGCATGGGTCATCCACAACCACAGGTGCTCAGGGGTGTCCCTGCTCTGACACAGAGTGCCTGTGTCCCCAAGAACATCATAGAATAGTTTGGGTTATAAGATCATCTAGTCCAACCCTCCTGCCATGGGCAGGGACATCTTTCACTAGATCAGGTTGCTCAGAGCCAAAGTAGATGACATCAGTTGCTTTTCCCTTGTCCACCAACACAGTCACTCCATCGTAGAAGGCCACTGGATTAGTCAGGCACAATTTGCCCTTGGTGAAGCCATGTGGGCTGTCTCTAATCACCTCCCTGTCTTCCATATGCCTTCACCATTTGGGGCTGGGCCAGCCACTAAACAGATGACAGATGCTCTCTATTAACCTCTCTCCCTTCTGGGACAGGGGAAGGAAAGAAGAAAAGGGAGAGAGACTTAAGGGATGGAAAAAAACCCTAAAACAGCTTTAATGAAACAGTAACAATAAAAACAAAACATAATAATAATAATGGCAATAATGATGATAATAATAAATAATGAAATATATACAAACCCAATATCGAACTTCCCCCCTAATCGTACGCTCCCCCCAGTGATGCTCACATCACCACTGGTGCTGCAGGTCAGCACTGGGAAGATCCCAGGCTGGGCTCCTGGACACAGCAGCAGTTGGGAACTGAATTCACAAATGCACAGATCGGTATCAGAGACAGAAGAATGGACAAAGTCCTCCCAGAACACCGGCCATAGAAGAAGAGAGCTTGACCCTCATGATCCCTCAGCTTTATACTGAGCCCGATGGGTATGGGATGGAATACTTCATTGGTCAGTTTGGGTCACCTGTCCTGTCCGCTCCTCCCTGCAGGTGCCACCCTTTTGCACCCTTACACTAATGGGGGCCTCAAGGCAGCACTGAAGGAATTTGGCAGTGACCTTGGTTTCAGTAAGATTAAGTATAAGCAAGAGCCTTTCTGTGTACCATCGTACTGTGAGCTCAGCACTAACTATAAACATGGAGTGCTATCACTTCTAGGAGCAGACACTGTCTGAAAAAACATGTTATTAACTTCAGAAAGTGCAGTCTTAGAAGACACTTAACTGAAAAGTAAAATCACTGAAAGGAAAAATTGGTTCTGTTTTAGTCAAACCAGGACACACAGCTTCCGGGAGGATCTGTTCCATGGTCTTACCAGGCACCAAGGTGAGGATGACTGTTTGGTAATTGCCAGGGTCTTCCTTTTCACCTTTTTAAAAAGTGGGTGTGATGGTCCCCTTTTTTCCAGTCATTAGGGATTTTGCTTGACTGCCACAGTTTTTTAAAGGTGATTGAGAGTGGCTTGCAACTACATCAGTGAATTCCCTCAAGACCCTGGGATGTATCTCATTGTGTCCTATGGATTTAGGCATGTTCAGGTTCCTCAGATGATCTTGAATCTGCTCTTCTCTTGTGATGGGAGGGACTTCATTCCCCCATTCCTTGCCTTGAGGTTCAGCAGCTTGATAAATGTGGGAAGAGATTACCATTGAAAAATGAGGCAAAAAAAAATGTTGAATACCTCAGTCTTCTCTGTGCTGGTTGTTTACCAGTTGTCCTGCCTTATTTATTGTGGGGATACATTCTCTTTAATCTTCCTTTTCTGGCCAACATACCTGTAGAAGCTCTTATTATTATTCTTAGCATCTCTTGCCAAATTCAGCTCCAACTGTGCCTTAGGTTTTCTGATCTCATCCTTACACATCTGTACAGTGTCCCTTGATTCTTCCCAGGTTACACGTCCCTGGTTCCACTGCCTGTGCATTTCCTTCTTGCACTTCAGTTTGACAAAGAGTTCCTTACTGAGGCATGTCCTTCTCCGGCCTTCCTTGCCCTTTTTCTTACACATGGGAATCAAGAACTCTTGTGCTTTAAGAAAAATGTTCTTAAAGAGCTGACAGCTCTGTTCAGCTCCTTTGCCTGAGTGCAGTTTCTCAGAGTGTCCCATTCATCGATTTCTTAAACAACTGAAATTTTGCTCTCCTAAAATTCAGTATCCTGATGCTAATCTTCACCTGGCCCATATCCCTCAAGATTGTGAACTCCTCCAGGGCACGATCACTGCAGCCCAGGCTGCCACCATTGCTACCACCGATCTTGACATTTCTAGTTAGTTCAACCTTTTTGGTACGAAATAGGTCAGTAACACTTCTCCTCTAGTCAGGCTGTCTGTCAACTGGATTAAGAAATTACCCTTGTTACTAACCAAGTCTTCTGGACTGCTTACAGCTTGCTGTGCTGCTTTTACAACAGATGTCAGGGTGATTGAATTCCCCCAGCAGGATCAGAGCCTGCAGGCATGGTGCTTCCTGTAGTTGAAGCAAGAAGGCTTCATCAACAGGCTCCCTTTGATCACGCAGCCTGTAGTAAACACCAGCCATAAGGTTTGCTTTGTTGGTGTGGCCTCTAATTTTTCATCCATAAACTATCTGCTGTTTTTCAGAGACAGCTCTGTGCAGTCAATTCGTTATTTTACATAGAGAACAGCCCTCCACCCCTCATTCCTTGCCTGTCCCTTCTGAACAGTTAATAACCACTGATTGCAGTGCTCTAGTCATGCAATTCATCCCATCAAGTTTCAATGACAGCAATTAGACCACAGCTTTCTGGCTGCACAGTGGTTTCTGCCTTCTCCTGTTTGTGACCCATGCTGTGAGCTTTGGTTTAGAGGCACTTCAGCTATGCTATTGACCTTTGAGGTGATTGCCCTAATTCCTTTCAGGCATTTCACAGGTGTTTCCCTGTTGGTTCCTAATACACCAGTGGTCCCTCACTTTTCTCTGTTGCTCAGAACTCCACTTTAAAGATCTCTGTATTAGTCTGACCAGTTGACAAACACGTTGTTGCTTGACTTGGTCAGGCAATCCCAAGCACAAGTACAGGCTGGGCAGAGAATGGACAGAGCGCAGCTCTGAGGAGAAGACTTGGGGGTGTCAGTTGATGAAAAGCTCAACAAGAGCCAGCATTGTGTGCTTGCAGCCCAGAAGGCCAACAGTATCCTGGGCTACATCAAAAGAAGCGTGGCCAGCAGGTCAAAGGAAGTGATTCTCCACCTCTACTCTGCTCTCATGAGACCCCACTTGGAGTACTGTGTCCAGCTCTGAGGCCCCCAACATAAGAAGGACATCAAGCTGTTGGAGCAGGTCCAGAGGAGGGCCATGAAGATGACCAGAGGACTGGAGCACCTCTCCTATGATGACAGGATGAAGGAGTTGTGGTTGTTCAGCCTGGAGAAGAGAAGGCTCCGTGGAGGCCTTCCAGTACCTGACGGGGCCTACAGGAAAGCTGGAGAGGGACTTTTTACAAGAGTATGTAGTGATAGGACTAGAGGTAATGGTTTTAAACTGGAAGAGGGTAGATTTAGATTAGATACTAGGAAGAAATTCTTTATTGTGAGCATGGTGAGACACTTGCCTAGATTGCCCAAAGAAGGTGTGGCTGCATCTTCCCTGGAAGTGTTCAAGGCTAGGCTGGATGGGGCTCTGAGCAACCTGGTCTAGTGGGAGGTGTCCCTGCCCATGGCAGGGGGGTTGGAACTAGATGATCTTTGATGTCCCTTCCAACCCAAACCATTCTATGATTCTATGATTCTATGAAGTGAATCCTGTCAGTTCCCAACAGACCAGGCTTCTTAAAGGTAGATCCATGATCACAGAAGTCAGAAACTTGAGTATGGCATGTTTTGCCAGTCACTAGGCCTAGTACAAAGGACACAGCCAGCAGTAGAACAAACCAGTAACAAGATTCTATTGCACACAAAAGGGTCAGTACATGGGTGATCGCTGGAGGTACAAACAAGTCAATCAGGTTACACATAATAGACATCAACCCCAATGACCCCAGGAACGATGCAGCACGACCAACAACCAAAATACAAGTTAAAGCTTGTACAAACAGTATTCTATAGAAAAACTCACGGAGAGTGTGATAATCTTTAGACTGCACAGTAGCAGACCTTAAAAGGTAAGGAAGAAAGAAACTGTGTTTATATTGTATAACCTGATTAATTTTTTTCTTGAAATTAGATGTGTTTATTGAAGGAATACTATTATGATGTATAAAATAGTGAGAACCTCATGTGACTTGAGTTTGCATCTGGCCTCCTTCAATTATTGGGAAATATATTGTCTTACATCCTTGAATGCTGTAAAGAAGTTTAGTGACAGAAAAATATACCACAAATAAATATGGCATTGTAAGGGCCTAAATTTTCATGTTTTATAGCACTGTTAATCTAAGCACTCTGCTTCACCCTACCTTATGTTTTCCTCTGTTTTAATCAGCTCTTGCCAAACTACTTGTAGAAGTAGTACTTGCAGAGATGAGATTCCATTCATTTCATTAGAAATGCCATATATAAAGTAGTGTGGAATCTGACCAAAAATTAATAAGCCTAAACAAAACATAATCTGTTCCATATCTACTCTATACTTTGCAGGGCTTTTGTACTTCTGGCTGTACTTCTCAAGACAGAAAGGTCAAAGATATATGGAAATATCTCCCTCATTGTTACAGTTAAACATATAATTTCAAGGGCAAATTTCTATGAGAAGACTTGGAGAAGGAAATAAAATAATTACAAAGGTCTAAAATGGAGATGACTCATTAATTAGTGTTTTCTGTGCAAATTAGGGGGAAAATGGCTCTCACTTTAAAGCTTCCTACCTGAAAGAGGTAAGTACAAAAAAAGCTGTCACAATACAAATTAACAGTATGTATTATTTGAGAAATAAATAGAAATGCCAGTGAAAGCCTTTGCTCAGATTTTTAACTTCCTAACCTACTTTTTTACATAAAACACGGCAATGTAAGATCTGTACCAATAAGCTCTACAATCACCTCAGTTTTCATAACGACAATGCAAAGTAAATTCTAAACCCTTTTCCTTTACCCTTAAAAGAATGCTTGCATTAATGTAAGCTTCTGCACAGCATGATATGTGAAATTTATATATTTCTCAATGTATTTTGGTTTTGTGTGCCTAATTATAAGGACACATCATCAAAAGGAGGAGTTTTTTAATATTATATTATGAAGTCACCTAAAAACTAGCACTATGGACTGTTTAGCTTTTTGCTAGGCCCCAGGTAAACATACAGGCCACGTATCAAAAATCCTTGATTTAAGGAGGTGACAAAAATGGTTTTCCTACTCCACCATTACTGGATTTGAAACTCCAAAATTAATTTAATTCTGCATTGGGATGAAAGTAAGTGCTAAGTGGTGTAAGGAATGCGGTGACCTCCTCCAGCTGATCCAGCCCAGGACCTCTCCAGCCTGGCTGCTGCACCAGAGTCCAGTGCCCCAGGGACTCACGGTCTATGCCCAGGCTGAGGAACATAGCTGGTTGTAGGCTCAACCAGCAGTGAAGCTGAGCATGTGTCCCAGAGACATACACAGACACACACGGGGTTATACACAGATGCACACAGAGACACATGTAAGACATTGATACGGCCAGTCCCACAGATTGCCACACAAAGTGGTGCATTCAGCTGCACCCACATATAGGGCTCACTTAAAATACATAGACAGCCAAATGCCTTTCCTTCTCTTCAACTGGTAGAGACAGAAGTTCACTAGTGAAGGCACACACAAGACACTCTCCATGTTCACAAACACACATTCACAGATCCCTCGAACACCAGCACAGCCCCTCTGTCTGCCCAGATCCCGTGGCCCCTCATGCACTTCACAGGTCCCCTACTCGTTGGCCAGTCCAGCCTGATGTTCGCTGGCAAGCACACAGCATTCACACATTCTTCCTTCATGCGCTCCACATTCACAAGTCCCCCTGAGAGTACCAGCACAGAACCCCTGCTTGCCTAATAACCCAGCCCTAATCCAAGGCCCCCCTGCTTGCCAGCTAGTCCAGTTTAAAGTCTGCTAGCGAATACACGTGCACACCCCGCACACACCAGGACTGGGGAAGATACAGACACTCACCCCGCCAGCAGCCAGCACTGGGCACACAGACTGTGTGGCCTGTGGTACGGCTCCAGCTGCTGGTGCAGAGCCCCTCACTCACCTCGCTTATGCCGGTCCCCCTCAACAGCTGGTTTTCGGGACTCACACAGTTCCCACTCCAGTGGTTGGACATTAAAGGCTCTTACTCCAGTAGCTGGCATCACAGGCCAGGAGTGCCCACACTGCTGGTCTGACTCCAGTAGCTGGCACTGATTTTCACTCACACCAGTACAGTTCCTACCAGTCAGCAGCTGGGACACGCAGGGCAGAGAGTGAGATTATGCAGACATAGTTAAGAAAAGACTTATTAAGAAGATATAAGAGGATAGGACAGACTGCAGTGATCAGGCACAGGGCTCCGCCAGACAAGTGTACTGACTGGACTTGTTTTACACAGGACCAGACCCTTTTATACCCTTTCCTGATTGCTCTCTGTTCCTCCCTGCTCCCCCTTCCCCTGCAGGTCCCCATGAATTTGTACAGCTCTATGATTCCCACACACCTCCCACTCAAGGGTCTTCCCTGGTTTGCAATCTTATCAGTAGCAAAGTCCGTGTTGATCTTCCTGGAAGTAGCATCTTTAGTTTCTCAATAGCTCATCAATTAGTGTGAGTGGTGAGGTGCTTTTTTTGTCATTGTCTCCATGTTTGCTTTTTCAGGTCTGTGTCTTGGTATATTTTGGTTTCTGGCTGCCACCTTTTCCCTTGGTTTCCCAGTTGACAGGATCCTGGGTCAGATAACCTTGCTGGAATAAGCACTCACACATTCCTCATCACATGCCCTCATCAATTGGCATGACTGACCAAGTTTGGTTCTCCTCACCACCTCCTCTATCCTTTGTTGGTCAGATTTGTGCCCCTGGATATTCTGGTTTATGACTTCCTTCTTTTCTTCTGTCCTGGTTTAATCTCAGTAGGCAGCTCAGCCCCACACTGGCACTTGTTTACTCTTCCCTCAGTGGGATGGGGAAGAGAATCAGAAGGGTGAAAACCTGTAAGAAAATAGTGAGAAAACTTGTGGGTTGAGATAAACACAGTTTAATAGGGAAAGCAAACACTGCATGCACAAGCAAAGCAAAACAAGGAATTCATTCGCTGCTTTCCATCAGCAGGCAGGTGTTCGGCCATCTGCAGGAAAGCAGGGCTCCATCAAGTGTAAGGGTTACTTGGGAAGACAAACACCATCACTCCAAACATCCCCGCTTCTTCCTTCTTCCTGCCAGCTTTTATTGCTGAACACAGTGTCATATGGTCTGAAATATCCCTCTGATCAGCTGGAGTCAGCTGTCCCAACTGTGTCCCTTCCCAAGTCCTCACACACCCCCAGCCTCCTCGCGGATGGGGCAGAGTAAGAAGCAGAGAAGGCCTTGACTCTGTGCAAGTACTACTCAGCAGTAACTAACACATCAGTGTGTTATCAACAGTGTTTCCATAATAAATCCAAAACATAGCACCATGCAAGCTACTATGAAGAAATTTAACTCTATCCCAGCCAAAACCAGTGCATCTTGTTACCTCTCGTTGCATTGAAAAAGGTCCTTGATGAAATACTCTTAAAGCATCAGACACTCTCATTCCACATACGCTTATATTAGACCTTTCAAAAATTTACATCAAAAAGTCAAATGAGAGACTACTTCAATATCTAAGAAACTTCCCTGGAACATGGCAAAGTAGTCCCAGAATGAACAATTAATCACAACACTTGCCTGTCGTGTAGGAAATTGCGTTGAGCTGAGCACAGCAAGGAGTCTGGATTATCAGTCTGGAATATCAATGCTCCACATGAATGTCCTGAAACTTGAAGTGCTGGACACTGTGCTAAGAGCTTTCTACCTTTCTTTTGTATGGTTTCTTCATTTTTTATTTCCCCCCCCCCTCTAAAAGGTTTACTTTTTCTACTACACCCCATGGAGAGATTCAGATTCAATGAGCTGACACACTCCAGTGGAAAATTCACCTGTCTTTTGCAGAAGGCCTGAAGTAGCTCTTTTCTAGAAGAAAGTGATTCTTTATCCAGTTTAAATTCACTGATACTGTCATGTGGCAATGAATTACATGTATCTGCAAAGGCATTACTATATTTCTAGTTTTAGTGTGTGGTTTTTTTTCATTGAGTTGTGTAGGAAGGAATTGAAACATTAATGCTATAAATTATCGTATTTTTGTATGTGATGGAAATTTTTTAGCTATTCAAATTTGCTATTTGAAAATGGTATTAGAACTAGAGTCAAATCACCAGTTTCCTAATAGATATTATTTACCTTCCACAAAACTCTTCTCTTCAGTGGTATGAAGAGGTTCTGGCACTGTGAGGACAGTTTGTTTCCCTGTAGGCTCATTGTTACAGCAGCAATTTAAGAAAAACAATCTTATGGAATAGTTCCACCCAGCTGTGCTGACACTTTTTACCATCAGCTTTCCAGTGCACATGAAGGCACAGACTATCCCATTTCTTTTTAAGATCCAAACATTATTGGCATATTTAAAATTCTCCATCTTGCTAGATCATTAGTATTTCTCTTGTCTGTTATGGAGCTCAACATCACAGGAGCTGTTTTTTCCCGTCCTTCTAAAGTGATAATCTTAAAAGAAAAGTCAGAAGTACAGAAGTAAGCAACTTCATTCTCAATGAAACTTGCTAAAGATGGAAAATAGAAAAGCAGTGAACTAACACAGGATAAATAAAACTCCTTGGGGAAAAAAAGGCAGAAGCAACATGTGAAACTTTAGATGGTTGAGGAAATGTAGAAAAGGGTCAGAAAAGGAAAGACTAAGTGTCTAAAGGACAAGTAACACTAAATATAGCAGAATTGCATTTGTATACTTTCAGTGCTTGGGGACAAGAGAAAAACAGAAGCTGCAAAATAAACTGACCTAACAAAATAAAAAATAACGAACAATCACCTTCAGAGTTAGCTTGAACTGACAAGAGCTGGATTATTGACTCTGTAAACAAGACAATGGGATTCTGAGAAAGAATAGAAAGAAAGAAAAACTACAAAAATCTCAGATTAAACATTTTTTTTCAGGACCCAAAATTAAAGAGATTAAGGAAAAGGTCTTATAGTTCAGTCATTTCAGAAGGAGGGAAACAAATCTGATAAGGTCAATAAAGACTATTTCAACTGTTGAGGCCAAAGCTCAGAGAGTGAAACAAAAATTATTCCTTTTGTACTACATTTTCTATTTTTTAAATTAAATCTTTGTCTCAGTAATGCAGAATGTCTGCTAAAACTTCCAGTCAATCAATATTTGATAATGTGTTCCTTCGATTTTATTTCAAATTAGAAATTTTATCAAAGATATAGTATAATAAACATAAAGTAGGTAAAAGGGATGGGACGAGTCATTGTCCTGGTTTCCCAGGAACAGAACCATGGGCCAGCCATGGCAGGCAGGCCACGAGTAGCCCTGAGTCAGATGGGAGATCCAATCAAGGCAGCTGACTCACAAGTGTACCCCATAACACTTAATCATGCTCATTATCAATGGAGGGAGCTGAGGGAGAGTGGAGAATTCATTTTCCTGGGGCTTTACTATCCTGGCCTTCTGCTCCTAATCATAATGACAAGGCTGAGTATAAGCTTGTGTAATTTATGTTGGTGATTGTATTAGTTTTGTTATTTCATTACAGCTGTTTCTACTTCAATCCACGGGGCTTCTCCCTTTTTTCTCCCTATTCCCCTTCTCAGCTGGGGAGGGGTCATTGGCTGGTAGAACAACTGTTACAGTTTAGCCCTGGATACAGGCTAAATGTAGACAGTCATATTACAATCTGCCTCTATAGTGGTGACAGGCAGAAACCTACACAAACGTTTCTGTGCAATTCCAGAGATCCACCCAGAATTCAGTCAACATTAAAAGTAATCATATATAACTACTTTAATGTGTAGAGTATGAACTCTCCACAAACTTTCTCATGAAACACTGATAAATAGTTGATGGCTTTAGTACTGAAGTTTTCTAGTCATAAGTAATAGGAAAGTAAATGTGAAGTTGTTTAAAGCTACAGATTCATGATAAAACAGGAAGTCCTTGCTATATTCCTCACCACCAGAGACAAAAATAACTTATGAATGACTGCTCTGAATCAATAACAATTGAATGTTTCAGCATTCTTTGAGTCTCAGCCCTTTCCATGAATTTTGCTATGTGTAGTACTATTTATTCATTAGTTTCTTAATATAAGAATTACTGTTACTTGCAGAACAGAAAAAAAGCACCAAAACTCAACTGATAGTCATGTTTTATCCAGATCTGTTATGTATTGAATTCAAAAGGAAAAATGTTCCTATTGCAAAGTTGGGGTTTTTTTCCTTCTTCAGAGATGAACATTTGTTATTTTATATGCAATACTCAGTTTGATTTTCTACTGAGGTCTAATAACACTTAATTCACTAAATTATAGTCCTGCATTTTCAGTTCCATGTCATGCTAAAAATTACCCTTGCATTATAATGACTCAGAGTTACCATAAATAAGGGCTAAATAACATATTTCTATGTTGAAATTATACAGGACTAGGGAGAAAAAAATCTGTGAATAAATGTAGTGAATTGTTGCTTCAGCAGAACACTTCCCCATATACACAGAAAAATCCCTCTGGGCCTGAAGAGGATGGGTGAGGCAAAATACGTGACACCTCTCCACTGAGCTGTTTCATAACCTTACTATAGCTTGTGAGCAGTAATCTATGGTTATTCTTTCAATGCAGCAAGAAGTACAGGGACACTGATGGCTGAGAACAGCAGCAAAACATAAATCCTGCCAGAGCCCAGTTGCAATGTTTCCTTACACTGATGGGGACCAACAGCCTGGTCAAGAAGAAGCTATAATCACATGCCTAATGAAAAATAAAATGAGAATTTCAGCTTTCTTAAGCAGCAGAAACCTCCTCCTTTATATGGGACTAAACCCAACACAGTAGGGTCACTTCTGAAATGCCTGCTACTCCTTACACAACCTATGGATAGTATGGGCAGTAAATGCTAACTTTTCATTTCAGCACCAAAAAACCCACAAAGGTTAAGACATGGCAAACTTGATGTATGTGATGGCTTATTATTTATATTTCCAAGACACTGGAATTAAATCTGGCAAGAGATGTCAAGGACAACAAGAAAGACTTTTTTAAGTACACCAGTAGAAAAAGGAAGACTAGGGAAAATGTAGACCCATTGCTGAATGAGGTGGGTGTCCTGATGACAGAGGACAAAGAGAAGATGGAGTTACTGAATGCCTTCTTTGCTTCAGCCTTTATTGCTAAGCCTGGCCCTCAGGATTCCCAGACCTTGGAGGTAATAGAGAAGGTCTGGAGAAAGGAAGACTTTCCCTTGGTCTAGGAGGATTATGTTAGAGATCATCTAGGCAAACTGGACACCTACAAAACCATTGGTCCCAATGGAATGCACCCACGAGTACTGAGGGAACTGGCAGATGTTGTTGTTAGGCCACCCTCCATCATCTTTGAAAGGTCCTGCAGAACAAGAGAGGTGCCTGAGGACTGGAGGAAAGCAAATGTCTACTCCAGTCTTCAAAAGGGCAAGAACAAGGACCCAGGAAACTATAGACCAGTGAGCCTCACCTCCATCAGTGGAAAGGTGATGGAACATCTCATTCTGGATGTTATCTCTAAGCATGTGGAACAAAAGAGGGTTATCAGGAGTAGTCAACATGGATTCACCAAGGGCAAATCATGCTTGACCAATCTGATAGCCTTCTATGTTGGCATGACCAGCTGGGTACACAAAGGGAAAGCAGAGGATGTTGTCTACCTTGACTTCAGCAAAGCCTTTGACACTGTCTCTCATAACATCAGCATTGGTAAGCTTAGGAAGTGCAGGTTAAATGAGTGGACAGTGAGGTGGATTGAGAACTGACTGAATCACAGCACTCAGAGGGTTGTGATCCATGGTGCAGAGTCTAGTTGGAGGTCTGTAGCTAGCAGTGTTCTGCAGGGGTCAGCACCGGGTTCAGTGTTTTTCCACATATTCAGCCATGACCTGGATGAAGGGACAGAGTGTACCCTCAGTAAGTTTGCTGATACAAACTGCAAGGAGTGGCTGATCCTCTACCTCTACTCTACCTTAGTGAGGCCACATCTGGAGTACTGTGTCCAGTTCTGGGCTCCCCACTTCAAGAGAGACAAGGAACTACTGGAGCGAGTCCAGCAGAGGACTATGAAGATGGTGAGGGGACTGGAGCATCTCTCTTATGAGGAGAGGCTGAGGAGAGACCTGGGTCTGTTTAGCCTGGAGAAGAGAAGACTTAGAGGGGATCTTATCAGTGCTTATAAATATATAAAAGGCAGGTGTCAAAAGGATGAGGCCAGACTCTTTTCAGTGGTGCCCAGTGGCAGGACAAGGGACAATGGACACACGCTGGAGCACAGGAAGTTCTATCTGAACATAAAGAAAAACTTAATTACTTTGAGGGTGACAGAGTGGTGGAACAGGCTGCCCAGAGAGGTGGCGGAGTCTTCTTCTCTGGAGACACTCAAAACCCACCTGGATGCCATCCTGTGTGACCTGCTCTAGGTGCAGTCCCCATCCCTACAGATGGAGTCCCCATCCCTAGAGGTATTTAAGAGGTGTGTAGATGTGGTGCTGAGGGACATGGTTTAGAGATGAATTGGTAGTGCTGGGTTAATGGTTGGACTTGATGATCTTAGAGGTCTTTTGCAACCAAGGTGCTCCTATGATTCCATGAACCTGCTTTGGCAGAGGGGTTGGACTAGATGATCTCCAGAGGTCCCTTCCAACCCCAGCCCCTCTGTGATTCTGTGATTCTGTTACCTTATCTCCAAATTCTGCAAAGTCTCAGCCACACAAGAAGTGAAATACAATTGAAGTGCACATATTCAGACTTAAAATGGAAATTCTTTTTTTAACATAGATGAAACTTGTATATGGTATGATAAAGCACTTCACTCTGAAAAATGCTTTTTATCTGAAGTAGTGTTGGCAAAGAACTGCATTTTTATACCACATGAATGAATATCCATTTTTTATTTTCAAACAGTAAGAGGGATTTTTTGGGTTGGAGAACTGCATAGCCTAGATGATTAGTAATGAGACTTACCTTGACTACTTTTTTGGTCTGAATTACATAGTCAACAAGAAGTGAATATAGGCAGTACATTCACATCTGTAGTTTAATCCAGTGAGATTATGGTTATGCTGAAGGGAGACAGGAGATAAACATGAAATACTCCATACCTTACAGGCAATGTTCACCCAGCACTACCTTCTAAGTCCTAAAGAGACTATACCAAGGATAACCTATTAACCCAGATGAAAATGTAATCCACTTCTGTCTTTTTACAATATTAGTAATCAAGGCTCTGCATAAAACATGAAACAGGTGATGAGAACATGCCCATCTGCTCAGAAGTAAGTGACTTGGAAGACCTACAAAAAGCACTAGGTGCTTCCAGAGTAACAAGAGTTCTTGGCTGGGATACATATTCTACTACTGACTCACAAGTATGGCTAAATTCCAGAAAATAATCTGTTTAACCTTACAAGTCTTTACGTATGTGTTTGGATCCAGGTGGCCACAGCACCTGCTCACACAGCTACTCACGAATAATTTCCTCCAACTTTGGTATATGTACAGCATTTTTGCTGTGGCCCAGAGTAACAGATACATCTGAGAAATTTAAATCACATGAACATGAACACTTCTTTCCGGCCTGTTCCCCACAAATCATCACAACGTTAGTAATTACTAAAAATAATAACCCTTCATCTTGTAATTACTGTGTTCAGTTTACTTCTAGGAAGTTCTGTATGTTGCATAGCTTAAGTTAAATCATAAACAAGCTAAGATACAAATGAAAATTACTGGATTTATGCAGTACATATTTTAAGCATAAATGTTTTTGTATGATTTACTCAGGAAATTTTGTAAGATATATCTGTAATGTCATTGGCTCTGCAATATTTAGTAAATTTCATTTTACAATCCTCGCATTTGTGCTAAAATATATTGTTCATGTAACATAGAACTTAAGGTGTTTATTAAGCAAAGGAATTACTGAAGCTAACATTTATATATTCTAGCAAGAAACTATTTGTCTTAAAGTGTTCTGATTTTTTCGCCATTTGGGGCAGAATTATTTTAATTTAATTTTTGTTAGAAGACCATCAGCTTTGAAAAGTGTCATTTTTAGTGATGGTAAAAGACAAACTACCATATGTGCTCCAAATATCAGTTATATCACTATTTTTTTTTTTTAATTTAAACCAATAAAAATGCAATCATGATAGACAGCTGTTTGTCACTGTTGCGAGTATACTCAGCATGCAGCTGTGGAACATACCAATGTTTATTTACTGCTGAGCATGGTGTTACATGGTACCTCCTCAGTGAGCTGGAGTCATCTGTCCTGCCTGTGATCCCTCTCAACTTCTTGTCCACCCTCAGCCTACTTGCTGGGGGAGGCAGAGTGAGAAACAGAGAAAGCCTTGGCACTGTGCAAGCAATGTCAACAACAGCTAAAACATTGGTGTGTTATCAACACAGTTTTGGTCACGAATATAAAATATAGCACCATAAGTGCTGGTTTGAATAAGATTAATTCTACCCCAGTCAGACCAACTACAACACTACTTAAGATTTCTCCCAACATTCCCTTATTTCCTTTAGTCCATAACTTTTCTGTCTGTAACTCTTTACTTACTTTCAGACATCCTGTAAATTAGATCTCTGAGGTTCACACACACACACATGATCACACACAGAAGTAGTTTGTTGCTAACACTAGTCACCATCTATTGAGGCAGTCACTTTTAATCAAGAGCTTTTACTGAAAATTATATAGTAGGATAGAAGTAGAAAATATTCTAACAAATACAAGTCTCTGGGTTAATTTTCACACATACAACAACAACGTCATGTTTAAACTAAAGATGACTAATGTACATTCAAGTCCCAGCTCTCTCAACTTCCCTCCATATTACAAATTCTCTAATTCCAAGATATGCAATATATGAAACTGTCTCCATTTAACCCTAGACCATATCTTCTCAGTATGTTTGCGTCACAATGTATGTACACTGAATTACTAAGACCTCAGTCCCACAGGTAGATGAACCAACCAGAGCTCATCAGTGCTGCCTTCTGGCCTGTGTCAGGTTTTCACCTCGTAGGAAACCAAGAAAGAAGGATGGGGAAGTCTCATGTGGACACAGAGATAGGACACAGGCAGAGCCCAGAACCAAGAGTCATTCTAGATCTTGCAGTTTAGCAGCACTCTACTAAATCAAACAGATTTACCACATGACATACAGAATAGTATAAATGTCTAGCAGTGTTTCACTGTAGTTTTATGTGAGTCCTCACAGATTCTTTCCTAGTCCTATAGGTTTAATTCAAACAATGTGTCCTTTTCTTAGCTTGACAAGCTCTTACAACCTATGCACTGTCCAACAACTAACTTGTAAACCAGAGGGTTATCTGCTCCTAGGTTTTACTTCTTATGGTTTGTTATGTGTAAGGAAGGACTCATTATATCAAAACTTTTAGAGGGCAGATTTTTCACACAAGTATTTTTTTTTTTAATTTCTGTTATTAATAAGAGATAAATGGCATTGGTTTACAGAAGCGTCAAATATGAACACGATCTAGCTACTCCACTCTTAGATATGCTTGTGATTTTAATCATTAAAGCGAACTTTTAATTACAGGAAAGGAAACAAAAATACATAGAATTTTGACTTATAGCAACTACATAGTATTTCTGAAGTTTGAGAAAGTTATTACCTTACGGGGTTTCAAACAATTCACTCAGTTTTTACTACCTAAGAAAAAATGATAATAAATATTTACACTAACTAGATTTAAAAAACACTTTATTCTCTCTCCTTTCTCTCAGTAGGCTTGAGAAGAGTTTTGGTCCAGACAAGAAACCGTGTCTCAGCTCAGTTCAAGATCTTATTATAGCTACAGAGTAAGATTTACATCCTCTTGTGCATGGGGAGAAGAATGGGAGGGAGTGGAGGCAGTGTGTCCATCAAAAAGCAGCTGCACTCACTGCTGCATCAGTCTGCTCCCACACCCACACGCAGAAGCAGATACATGCTAGAGCTGCACATTTGTCAAAATGCTCCTAACTGCCTTTAGATCTCTATTGAGCCTTTCAGCTGACAGTGGCAGTGTTTGTTATAAAGAGCCAGGCATTATTTGACTCACCCTCCTTTCCTGTAGTGCTGTTATAAGTGGAATAGTTACTCTTCTGGGTATATACTATAACATTTTAAGCTACTACTGTCATCTTGATATGGGTTCATAAAGCAATTTGGTTAAACCCATGTCCACTAATAAAACATTTCTATGAAGAATCAATACCGGATCCTCCTAGGTCAGTCTGTTTCTGTGAGTTTTAATTTCCCCTGTGTGTGTACATAGGTATATGTCTAGAGCTGCCGGAACTGTTGTGGCCTGCAGGACTCAAGCAGTATTACTAAGTGTTGACTGGGTCTGGATTAAATATGTATTTAAATACTGTCAAAAATGTGTATAACTTTGCCTAGAGTTCAGACTTTTCTACTGGTACACTGATGTCTTTCTCACAGCTCCGGGCAATTTTTATGTTTGCTTCTCTACTGGGAAAAATATAAATCTTACAATTATAAAAACACATTTACAACAAAGCAGATTCATATCTTTAAAATGCTTTGATTCAGGTAAAGGTTAATAGAAGGAGAATTAGGATTTAGAAAACAAAATGTTGTCTTTATTTCCCTTTTCTCACACAAACATTTTCTGTGTCATTAATCAAATAATAAAATCATAGAATGGTTTGGATTGGAAGGGACCTTAAGGATCATCTAGTTCCAACTTCCCTGTCACCTTTCACTAGACCAGGTTGCTCAAAGGCCCATCCAACCCGGCCTTGAACATTTCCAGGGAGGGGATATCCACAACTTCCCTGGGAAACCTGTTCCAGTGTCTCACCACCTTCACAGTCAAGAATTTCTTCCTAATATCTAAACTAAATCTACCCTCTTTCAATTTGAAACCATTTCCCCTCATCCTGTCACTACATGCTCTTGTAAAAAGTCCCTCTCCAGGTTTCTTGTAGGCCCCTTCAGGTACTGGAACGCTGCTACAAATCATTTTTGCTTTTGTGTGCTTTACTTTGCCCTTCATGGTATGGAGATAATAGCGTGGCTGTATCATCCTAAGGACAAACTGTGTGTTGGGAGAATATACACGCTACATTATTTTAATAATTATTATAATAAAGCTCAATTGTTAAGATAATTACACTATAAACTAAGGCAGAGAAAATAGAGGTCTTAGTAAGGTTTGTGTTTTATAACTTATTTCAGTCAAAATATATCGCATTCTTAAACACCAAAGTTATAGCTAAGCACTTTACTGAGAAATTTTACCAAAAAAAAGGAGAAAAAATATTTTTAAGAGTTTTGCCCCCCAGAAGAAAGACACTAAAAATAAATTTACCATTTTATCAGTAATGAGAATGCTGTTGAAGCAATGGGAAGGATTAATATATAACAATTCAAAGTAGTTGCCTGCTTATACTTTCTTTATCTTCTTCACATCTGTGTAAACTCTGGAGTACAGTCACTCCAAGAAATACATGAAGAAAAAAAAGTTCTGACTACAGATTTTTTCAAATCTCTTCATGCATTTGTGTCATGGTTTCAGACTGGACTAGCCACTAAATGCATTACCAATGCTCTCTGTTAACTCTCTGCCCTTCCCAGAAGGTGAAGGGAAAGAGAATAAAGGAGAGAGACTTATGGGTTGGAAAAACCCCCCTGATACAGCTTTAATAAAAGAGTAACTATGAAAAGGTATAGTAATAATAATAACCCAATGAAATATAACCAAATACATACAAAACCAATATTGAGCTCCCCTGATGACAATCTCATCATCACTGACGCTGCAGGGCAGCACTGAGAAAGTCCCACACTGGACTCAGCAGCAGACGGGAACTGGATTCAGGAATACATGGACTGGGATTGAAGGCAGAAGAACAGACAGAGTGCTGGCCATGGAAGAAGAGAGTTTGACCCTCATGATCCCTCAGCTTTATGATGAGTATGTCATATATGGGTCTGAATACTTCATTGGTCAGTTTTGGGTCATCTGTCCTGTCCGCTCCTCCCCGCAGGTCAATATTTTTATGCCCTCACACTTACGGTCCGCCAATATGGCACATAAGAAAGCTAGCTGACATTCGTTTCTATAAGCAGGAGCCTCTCTGTATACTATTCATACCATTACCTTAGTAATAACTATAAATATCAGGCATTATCACTTCTAGAAGCAGACACTGTCTGAAAAAACCACCGTTAACCTCAGGAAGTGCAGTTACTTATAAGATACTTAACTGAAAAGTAAAATTGCTGAAAGGAAAAATGGTCCTATTTCAGTTCAAAACAGGACACTGCATTATTTTTTTTTTTAAAAATATGTTTCTCAAAATATTAGGACAACTTTCACTTTTTAAATATACTTTAGATCAGTGTGTTTTCTTGGGTTTTGAATCACATTAGGAGGTAACTCTTTGCATTTAGATCCCGCTAAGTAGCTGCCTGTAAAATAGCCACTTGGGAAACCACTCTGAAACTGAGCTGTATGAATCATCAGTGGTAGATGAGTAACTTCAAAGAGAAGCGTGGTCTACCATGGAGTTGGGAGCAGGCACTGACTATGAAAACGTAAGAACGGTTGCCCTGGTGTAGTCTGAAAATCAGTCTAGCACCATATCTTGTTTTCTACAGTAGCCAAAGCAGACAATTAGTGAGAAATGTTATGACAGGACACATGTACATAGTACCTCCAGGATGTAAGAACAAGGATTCGTGACACTTCTGCCTAGCCAGAATATACTTACATATGGACCTGTGCATATAGATGCATATGAAATATAATAAATATATTAAATATACAAATTATATAAGCATAGGTGTGGATATTTTTATAAGCTTTCACATACTAGCCGAACATGACTGAGTTAACTTTTTATTTTTAAAGAAACCTTCCACAGCTGCACTGCTGAGAGCGTTGGTTTTATCTTGTAAATTTTCTCCAGAGAAAACTTACATCTTTTTTAGATTTTCAATATTAAGGTGGCCTGTTAAATACAGATAAGTTCTGGAGAAGAATCTGAAGTCCAGCACTCTTCTGTGCTCAGCCCACCAGGCATGGAGTTCTAGCCTCTCTCTGAAGTGTTTCTTTTTTCAGATTAATTGATTCTGCTTGTTTAATAATATATCAGAATAATCTAACTCCCTTAGTACCACACATCTCACAGATCTTCTACCTTCTAGGGTACAAAGCAACTTTTTCTGAGCCTTTCAACTAAAAGTGAAGTGGTAGCAGGGGGAGGGGGAAAAAAAGGTTCCCTTACCTGCAGAAATATCTGATAAACTTTGTGGCTTCAATTATTTGGTTTATGGATTGAGGGAGGGAGTTGCTGGTGGTGGTTTATTTGTTTTCATTCAGCACAGGAATAAAAAAATGTACCTGATAAAAATATACTTCATGTCTCCTTCTAACAGTATGTATTTGCTACTTTGGAAATATACAGCAGAAAAAGCAAGGGAACCTTCATTTTTATTTCTTCAAATAGAGTTTGAATTTATTAGGTGATTTCTTATGCAATGCACTATATTTCGTAAGTTCTAGAACTACTCTGTTTTTAATACTTCCACGCAATATTTAGGAAAATGCTGATAAATATCTTGTTTCTCAAGCTTCAGGTTAACTATCTAGGCTACATATTTTGTTCATTTGAATCTTCAACCAAAAAATGTTATGATTTGTTTTCTGATAGTAATTCACCGAACTTAATAAAAATTGAGGGGAATTCAAATTTTTATATTTAATCATCTCAGTACTCTGAAAAATTGTAACTAACTTAATAATCTTCAACCACATCATAAAATATTATTTATAGCATTTGAATTTGTATATCCACATGTTCTTATCATTCCATTGTTCCCTTTGTGTCTCAAAGCACTTTCTGATTATTTTGAATTCATACATTTTCTCATTTCATTCGTTTGAACATTTTCCACTCCTAGCGTACTATCATCTTTTAGACCAAGTAAATACATCATTTTACTTGTTCTAGATACTATACAGATTTTAATAAATGATTACACATACACTCATCCAAGAGAGATAGTTGAATAATTCATAATGAATCTTTCCTATTCTTCAATTTACATGAATAATTACTAGACTGTAGACTGTTCACAAATAGTTTATTCTGAGTATTCGCTATTTAAAATCCCAAATCTGTGCTGGTTTATTAATGTGTAGGTTATATTCAGGATGTGAAATATCACATTTTGCTTCCCTGAAGACTGAAATTCTTAACTCCAACACAAAATAATGAAAGAGTTAGTACTAAATTCAATTACAGAATAGGAAAAGGTTTTATGGAAAATGGCCTATCAAGCAAACATGTATTTCAGGCACTGAAAGAACAGATTTGTCAGTTAAAGAGGGCCGTGCAAATGTAATATGTTTGGTAATGTGTACATGATGTCATAGGAAAAGTATTAAATGCTACTAGTAAAGATGACATTAACTTTTGCAATAACTGTGTGATACTGGGTTCAATACTGGTCAACAAATTCATTAATGTTCTGGATGACGGGGCAGTGTACCCTCAACAAGTTTGCAGATGATACCAAACTGGGAGGGGTGGCTGATGCACCAGAGAGTTCTGCTGCCATCCAGAAGGATCTTAACAGACTGGAGAAATGGACTGACAGAAAGGAACCTCATGAAGTTCAACAAGAAGAAGTGCAAAGTCCTGCACCTGGAGAAGAAAAACACCAGGCACCAGTAGATACTAGCAACTGGCCAGCTGGATGGCAGGTTTTCAGGAAAGGACATGGGGGTCTTGGTAGTCACCAAGTTGAACACAAGCCACAAATCTGCCCTTGTGGCCAAAAAAAAAAAAAAGGCTAATAGTATCCTGAGGTGCATTAGGAGGTGTTTTGCCAGCAGAACAAGAGAGGTGATCCTTCTCCTCTATTCTGCAGAGTCCATGCCTACAGTACCTTGTCCAGTTCTGGGCTCCTCAGTCTAAAAGAGATTCGGACATACTGGAGAGAGTCTAGCAATGGGCTAGTAAGATGATGAAGGATCTTGAGCAAGAAATCACAAAGGCTCAAACAGTACAGCTTTGCTGCTGCTAAAGACATCTCTCAGCAAAAGCAGGAACTGAAGCATCTCTTTTGTGAGAAAAGACAGAGAGAACTGGAATTGTTCAGCCTAGAGAAGAGAAGGGTCAGGGAATCTCATAAATGTATAAAAATATCTGAAGGGAAGGTGTAAAGAAGACAGATTCCAAGATCTTTTCAGTAGAGCTCAGTGACAGAATAAGAGGCAATGGGCATAAACAGAAATATTTCTTCCTGAATGGAAATGTTCTTCCTGAACATCAGGAAACACTTTTCTTATTGTGAAGGTGACCAAGCACTGAGAGAGGCTGTGGAGTCTCCATCCTTGGAGATATTCAAATGCCATCTGGACAAGGTCCTGGGCAACTGTCTCTAGGTGTTCCTGCTTGAACAGGGAAGATGGACAAGGTGATCTCGAGGTCTATTCCAACCTCAACCTTTCTGTGATACTGTGATTCTGTCAGCTTGCTGGTAGATTTAATATAACAGCCATCATCAGGAATTACAAACAAGTTGCAGTGTTTCTAGTGGAGGTCCATCAGGATTAGCCTTATGTTTCTCAATATTCTAACAGTGATCCAGAGTAAAAACATAAATGCAGTGTTGAGATTAAATGTACAGAGGAAGAGATTGGCAGAAAAGAAAAAAATAGTCAAGAAGGCAATTATACATAGAAATATGGACTACTTAGTAAACTAAGCATATTTGCACAAAGTATATTTTAATATAAGCAACTGCACAGCTGAGGAAAGGAAAAATTGAACTTAATGGTTCTGAAAAGATATGGGAACTGCTAAAAACAGCACTCAATGATAGTATCCATTATAGCAGTGACAGAAAATAACTGTTCTTTAATTGAAAAGAAAAAAAACCAACCTACAGTGAGTGAGAATATTTTATTTGTGCTTTTAGCATGTGGAAACTGATTTTTTTAATTTGGAGTGATGGTTGTATGTATACACTTAAATATGGCTATTGGTAAATTGAAGCACAAATACATAAAACAAGAAAAGCAGGACTGAAAAATAAAAGATTAAATACAGCTGAAAAGTTTCAAGTAATCTATTTTTTTAGCTTAACAGAGAAAGAGCTGAGACATACCTCGTTTACAGTAGCTAAAATTATCAAAGAAACTCAAATTTAAAAGAAATGAAAACATTATCCTTGACAGTGAGCAGTACAGCATATTCTGACTTTTTTTTCCTCTTTTTTTTTCCCAAGTACATGTTTCTTTGCGGAAACTCTGAACTTACTACATGACATGGAGTGTTCTTAAGTTCCTGAATGGCATTTCTACTATAGGCAACACGGATTGCTGCACATATACATCATCATTGGTGATACAAGAATTTCAGTTTCCAGTCTGGATGTGAGAAAAAACCTTAACCATAAGAGCCCTCACAGATGGACTGTTGTCCAAGCAGGAACTGGAGTCATTCACACTTCGACTATACGTAAATTCTTGGAGATTTTGGAAGATCTTAATTTCATTCTATGACATTAAACAAGATTCCAGTGTTTCAGGATTTTTTATTCTTTTTAACTCACCTTAAGAGTTAACTATTGAAATAATTACTAGAAGAAATAGAAAATCTTTTTTTATTTGCATTGTAAAAACACAAAAACCCAAATACTGCTTCTTGGAGTGGGAAGAATTTTGCCAGGCACAAATTATTGCTCTTCATACCAAGAGAAACAAATTAAATACTTAAATCTGAGTCATGCAGGAGGCTTGTCCTCATGATCAGATGTTATTTTCTGTCTTACTAATCTATGATGGTTCCAAAAAAAATGTCCTTATACTGAAAAATTCTTCCCAAAGCAGTGAGAAGTTTGAGGGAACCAGATGAATTGTTTTGCTATTTTGGAATGTTCTGTTTTGTAAAGATTTTCAACAAAAGCCACCCCATCTCTGAAACAAAACCAAGAATAGAAGAGCTGCAACCCTATAACACAGGCTCTGACTGTTTCTTTACCCAATAACCTAGTGACTAGGATGAATTCATCCTAAGTCCATGACTGAATTCCTTTTTTCAGGGATCTCCACCAAGATATCCAGTGAGGATACTCTACTATCCTGTAGTATGCTTTGAGAAAGGATGCTGTCAGTCTCTCCTAGGTACTCTGCTTTACCTTTACTAAATATTTAATAGTCATTGTAGTAAGGTTTGGAAGAGAAGTATAGATCTAGACAACTGAACTACAGACATAAGCTTTTGCTTGATGTTTTAAGGAACACTTAAATATTTAATGCAGAGAAGAACAGTATCAACAGTAGTCTAAGGTGTGTCTTAAAAAGCATGGTGTTGAAAATGCACTTTGTCTATGGCAGAAAAATTGAAATCTTCTCTCTCTTTTTTACTGTGAGAGAAAAAAAATATCAGATTAAATTCATAAAGATGGATTCTTCATCTTGCTTCAGTTTTCTGACTGCTGCCATACTGTACAGTATAAGAAATGCTTCCACTATCCATTGTAGTTTCTAAATTCACTCTTTCATTACCTTTACTTCTACTAAATAGCTATTGGAACATTTCAGAAATTCAAACCCATATTTAAATAATTGTATCTTAACATCCACAAATGTTTTCCATTACTTCATTACAGACACGCTTAAGACAAAGTGATAAACAAAAAGTAGTTCAGGCTTGACCGAACCTGAGTTTATCCTTGATTCAATCCACAAAGCAGACAACCAAATATTGGCACAACTCTGATCAGGATAACCTGTCACAAAATTAGGATGCACTGGAAGGAGATGATATTTTCCTTTTTTTAAAATAAATACTCAAAATAAAATTATTTTTATGTTACTTTACTTTCTTCCATATATTTTCTTATATTTTCAGTTTAATCACAAATGCTTATCAGTTCAGTTTATATATCACTGCTTATAGGTTGGTCAAAAAAATTGCACACTACTGAACTTGCTAAAACTAGTTCATCTTTATTATAGGGCTGTCAATATATATTTACGTTCACGTGATTAGCCTCTGTTTGTGTACATTATATTTATCACAGGGAGGCAAATAGGTTCACTCTGTGTGTGATGCTAATTACTAGGTTGCCAGCATAGCAGCAATAAATTATGTTTTACTAAGGCAGATCCAAAGAGTCTGAAAGCTTGCCATTCACAGCCCATGAAAAAGACCTATCTGTACTGAGAAGCCCAGGAACAACTTTTTCCCATAACAATGACATAGGAATTTTACCATCACACCAGAATTTTTTTTCCTGCAGTTGCTGAATACCTTCAGTAGTTAACTGGAAAATGGCCCATGTCCTGTGAAACCTTAGGCAGTGGATGCTAGTATATCAGGACTCTATGACAGTGTACCTACAGTGATGGACTATGAACTGCCTGGGGACTATAGTGTCTCTCACATTGTTTTTTCTGCTACATGTTAAATCTGTTAGGTTTATATTTAAGCTGAAAGTCATCTAATATCTGTAATCAGTGAGTCTCCTGGAGAAACATCTAGCAATTCATTTTAACAGCCTCCGGTGTAGTAACAGTAGTGCTGGGTGTATTTTGATAGCCTACCGTATTAAGATGTCAAGCAACTTAATATGTCTTTGTAACAAGGAGACAGCAGTTTGCTTTTGCATTTCAATCCTTCCAAATTTGTAATCGTGACCCCCCTGCCAGTAAATAAATTAAACTGATTATAGTGACTACTCGAATAATAGTGAGAACATAATTAAAGTCATACTATTGATCTTGTTATAAAATGTTTTCATGAGAAATGTCTAGAAATTACCATTCCCCTGTAAACACTTCACAAAAATAGACATGCCTAATTAATTTTAATGCAAGGACAAACTTAGTCATTTGTTTTAAAATCTGAAACAAACTCCAAATTGAGTCTTCAGTTTTGTTTTTTAATTTTTTAGTGATGCAAAACAAGAGCTGAGCATTAAAAAAACCAAGAAATATCAAAAACAACTTTATGAAAATGGAGCTTCTACACATTATAATTCAAATAAATTAATCCACAGAGAGAAGTTATTTCTCTCCATATGAAAATGAGAATTACAGCCAGAGTCTTCTGTGGCTTTTATCTTGTATGAGAGCTACAGGAAAAGAAAATAACTAAAAAAAAAAAAAAAAGAAAAAAAAAAAAGAAAAGGTTTTAAAGCAAATATATTGACCCTTCCCTTTTCTTTCTTTTCTTCATGACTATAAAGCAGAACATGCAGAACATAATGAAGAAGCCAAATTTTAGCTTTTGCCATGAGAAAGTCATAGTATGACTCCTTTCTCTTCTATTTTCCTTTGCTTTTGTGGAGTGAAGCCTGGTACGAGAGGTATTAATACTACAAATACCCAGGTTTAAGTACCCAGCTGCACAGGACACAGATTCCTAATGTCCATGATCTTTGCACAAATATAAATCTTTCAGCTTTAGTTTTGGGACAGCTAAAGGAGAAAAGGTAGAAAAAGGCAGTAGCAAAAATCAATTATATGGACATTCCAATTACAGATTTCAGGAGGACAGTATCTCAGAATAACAAGCAATGAGTAAGTCACTCAGCTCATTTCTTGATATAGTGTATATTCCAACACGTAACTCAACAAATGAATTGCAGGTGACTTCTAGAGGCTCTTGAGGATCCTCATCCCATATAGATGTCCAGACTTGTTGCTGAGATATTTTTACGAGGTCTTTTTACAGTCAGAGGATTTTAACTTACTGTTAGAATAATCTCGTTTTAATGTACACTTAAGAAAGTCAGAAAAAATACCTATTTCTTTCTGTGAACTACAAAGAAAGTCAAATGCGGTTTGTCAACATTAGCAGAGACAGTGACTCCTAGCGTTGCTGTTCAGACTGAGGTAAATGTTGGTAGCTTACAAGGTGTATCAGTGAAAACATCAAAGTGAAAATCAAAGCTGCAATAAGTGGAGAGTGGTAGAAGAGGGATTTGAATGCCCTGGTCAAGAAAACTATAGCTCTAACCATTGAAGTTATGCTGGGCCAGGCTGGGGTGCCAGAGTGGCAGTTTCCACGGAGGATGTTGCTTGGCAGCCTGAAGTACTGGGGTTTGAATCCCAGGCCCTGAATTAAGGTTGACATATGGGTGGTTCCCACAGTCCTTCAAAAGGAGGCAATGGTTTGCCTTTTGGTTTTCCCTACAAGGTGCAGCTGACCTTGCCGGGAAAGCCATTGGGTAAAGGAGCCCCAGGTGCCCCACGTTGGGTAAATGAGTGCCAGGTGTCCTGCTTTGGGCATAGAAGCTGGGACCACTTGCAGGAGGGGTGGAGTGTTTATCTTTGAGGTGGACCTGCTTTGCAGAGTTTGTCTCTCATATATCTCCACCAAAGAGTAAGAGAAACCTTTGGGATGTAATTTTCAAGTTCTGTCGATAATGTCAACATAGCACAATGCTGAAAATATATCCAAAGTCATTCTTTCAGAGCAAGAAATCAATGACAACCAGTTGTTCCAGCTACTGTGATTATGATGCTCCTCATATCTCTGCCTGTCATTGCACAGAACTATACATATATTTTCTCTCTCACACACATACAAATACTCACACTCATGCATTTGCAACTCATTTGCAAATCATAATTTTAAGTAGCCCAAAAGTGAACTTGAATCAACTCAGTGACCAATGCCCAAAACAAAAAAAAACCCCACAAAACCAAAAAAGACAAACAGCAGCTTCCAAAATAACAAATGACCAGATAAATAATGATCCCTTTAAATTCCCAGCATTCTCTGAGATTGCCATTTAATTCCTCTAGTAACATATACAGATAGTGCTTCACCATGTATTATCCTTGTTGTGCTATTTTTTATTATCCTATTCAATCTGGCAAGAGAGGGAGTCTTAGATCTTTTCAGTTTTTCATTCATATTATCAGAAAATTTTCAAAGAAATGTTTCAAAATTTTAATATCTTTCAAAGCCTGTAACACAAAGATAAAACGTAGAGTTCATCTAAACCATTATTTTTTCTCTTAGACTTCTTTAGACCTTGCTATCTTCAAATTTAAAATACACATACCTTTAGTAACATTAGTTTTACTGTGCATTGTGCCTGTGTCTCACAGGATGACCTTGACCAGCTGAGACCCAGTAAGGAAGCAGATCAGTTAGCTGATATGGAAAATACACAGAGAAAAAAAAAAATAAATAAAGGCTGACTGCAATGTAAGAAAAAACCAAAATTAACCTGTTCATGACTGAAGAAGGAAGATTATAAACCAAGTCATACTGAAAGTACTGAAGCACTAGAACTGACTGCTCAGAGCAGCTGTGGGACCTCCATCCTTGGAGACTTTCAAAATTTGACTAGACCCCAGATAATCTGATCTTGCTCTATTGATAGACCTGATTTGAGGAATAGGTTAACATATATGACTTCCAAAAATCCATTCCATCCTGAATTATCATGTAATGAGCAATAAACAGTTTGACGGATCGCAATTTCCATATTGCATCATCTTACATTTATTTTCACAATTTTTCTTAGTAATGTTCAAAGAAGTTTTATTTCAAAGAAGCTGAAATCTGGTCATTGGCTGACTAATCCTTACTAAAAATAATTGGAAGATAACAGCAGAGATAATGTCTTCTCTTGAATACTATGAAATCTGGCTATAAACAGTGATAGTTTCTGTAAAGAAAAAATCCAAACCAAACAGTGTAAGTAGAAAATGAAATATAGCTTTGGTTGTCAATTTGTCTCACAGGATAAATTATGAATAACTTGTCAACACTAAATTATCATTTCTGACAGTCAATGACAATTCCCTTAAGACACAGAATATATCTTTGAAGTTTATGACATTAGTTTTCCATACTTTCTTCCTGTCATAAGAGCACCAAATATGACATGAGTCACAAAACCAGCATCCTGAGCCCTGGGAAAGCACAGAAGTGTCCAAGAATTTGATAGATTCATTAACATTAGCACCTGTTGTCAACATATATTTTTGTCTTTAGAATATAGAAAATATTTCAGCTGAATTTTTTGCACAAAAAATAATAGCAAAAAACTGTAACTGACTGTTGAATTGATGAAATAATCTGTTTTTTAAACTTAAGTTTGTTACAGTATCAAAGAAGCTAATTCATGTTGCTCAGTTCTGTTCATTCAATGACAGAAAATTTTCTGTCATTTTTCTTGGAAAATCTTTGATCATTTTACCTGAGCAGTAAAAATTTGATTAATATAAAGGAAACAATATATAAAATAATTTTCTTATTTTAATTTACAATCAAGAGGTGGTCAGTATGACACTGCATTTTTCATCCTATATTGTTCAGTTTAAAGTTTGATTTGTTACATTAGCATTTGGGTCACTGAGACTTTGCACCCAGGTGAAATTTAGGTAGAAATTTTGAGTAAATGCTCTTCAGAAGTTGTTGATGGGATCAGGGAAAGGCAACTAACAAAAATTGTTGAAGGCAACTGGAATATAAAATTTGTTCTTGTCTGTGAAACATTTGTTAAAATCTTTACTAAAATAATACTGTGAAGAATAAAAGTGAGCTCCAGAGTAGACTCAAGGCAGCTATTTCAAGTACACCAGTTGGTCAGCATTTATAATATAATCCTAAATATCCCTGTGGAATTTGTTATCTTTCATGCATTTCTCCAGAGAACAGAAATACTTTCCTAAGGGATGGTGACAAAATCCAAACTGCAAATTGAAAATGTCTGGGGAAAAAAGTTAAATGAGTGAAACAGTTTTTCTCTGGGATTTTCTCTTTGTGAGTATCCCCAAAAGTATTTCAAGCTGTGGCTCAAGAACTGGTGGATAAAGTTCAGATCAAGGAGGCTTTCTCACAAAGACCAACAGTATTTTCAACTTCTAATTCCTCCTAAGTAAAGCAGAAAAGATTTTCTATCTCCCCATCATTTCCAGCACTTCCCCATTAAACAGGCTAAAAAAGACCTTGCAGACATGGAGTGTACCTTCTAGAATGCCTAATGATTTGGGAAGGAGAAAAGCATTATTATTTCTTAGTGTTTCATTTTGTTCTGGGATCTCCGTTAACATATAATGTCTTGACCTATGTTTACATTAGGGTGTTGCCTCAGGTCTTGAATTTGAATTAAAGCTCAAACTATTGTTCACCCATACTGCCTACCTCTTGACTCACATTTGCTATAAGTAAAAGGTGGGGCTTTTTATTTAAAACTCAAAGTCAGAATTTCAACTACGGTATCAAGGGCCATGATTGGGAATCACGTGTACAACATTCTGGCCTTTTGCATTATATAGCCCAGGGAAGTGTTTGAGTCCCATCCCTGAAGGTATTTAAGAGACATGTAGATGTGGTGCTGAGGAACATGGTTTAGTGGTGACTTGGCAGTGCTGGGTTAATGATTAATGACCTGATAATCTCAGAGGTTTTTTCCAACCAAGGCTATTCTATGATTCTATATTATACAGATGTAAAAAAGGTAACCAGAACTGGAACCCTGAAAATAAGCATCTCATCTTCATGTTATGGGCATAAGAAAGTAAAATATAAAAGCCAAATCTATATTTAAAAAGTTCCACTAATTGTCCCTGATGATGGATTTACATATTGCTTAACCTTGATCCAAAATCCCAACTTTCCCATTGGAGATCTGTCAATTCCAGCTGGTTTTTCTATCTCTAGATTTTGAGCTATGAACAGATATTTTCTCCTCCTCTTCATAAGCAAAAGAAAAGTGATCTGATTCGAAAATCCTCTTTTCATGGTCAGAGAAAAATGGTCCCTGGTGATAACCAACAGCTTCCATTCATTCAATCATTTTTCTGGCATGTAAACTCAGGGAAAATATGCAGAAAAATAAAACAAACAATAAGACATTTTTTACTCTGCAAACTCTACAGAGCTTCCTGGAAATTTCTACATGTTATGAGTGGTACCCAAGCAAAGGTGTAATAAAAAATAGTACGGATGGCTGAATTTATGTAAATTTTATCAAAAACCTGCCTGAAATAGGTAGGACAGCTAAGAGTAACAGCTGAAGTGATTTTTTTTCTCTGATTTTCAGCTCATACATCATGATTAGCTAAACTTAGCCAAGGTACTCTGCAAGTCAGCTGTATACAACATGTATGCTAAGAGTAGCAATCATCTGCTCACAAGACAAGCTGAATATATAATGGGCTGTAAAATGCGGACATTTGAAAATGAAAATTAGTTCAAGAAATATATGTATTGTATATTAAGAAACAGATGTAGAAAAGGCTAGTCTACCAGACTTCCTTTTCTGGTACTTAAGGCAAATAATATATTTTTCCTTAATTTCATTATTGTCCTGGTTCCCCAGGCACAGACTCATGGGCCAGCCATGCAGGCAGGCCATGAGTAGCCCCGAGTCAGCTGAGAGTTCCAATCTAGGCAGCAGACTCACAGGTGTATCCCATACCACCTAGTCATGCTCATTATAAAAGGAGGGAGCTCAGGGGGGATGGATTTCCTCTCCCTGAGACTCCTTGTTGGTGGTGCTCTGTTCTTGCTGTCAGCATTAAGAACCAGGCTGAGTAGAACCTTCTGTGCTTTATGTTGATTGTTCTTTCAGTTTTGTTATTCTATTAAATCTGTTTATACTCCAACCCAGGGGCCTTTTTCTTTTTTTTCTGATTCTCCTTCCCTGCTGGGGAGGCAGCCTTGGGTGATATACTAACTACTATGGTTTAGCCCTGAGTACTGGCTAACCATAGACACTTTATCCTGGTCACTCTGTATTCTGACTTTCTGAGATCATGTTAATTTTGTGAAACATTCCACATGAGTATACTTTAAATACATTTCAAATGATGGATAATATATCTTCTCTTGATTTATTTAATTTGCCTAAAACCTAGAATCTCATTCTATTTCAATGTAGCCTTTTCAGACAATATTTTTCACACTGTTTCTGTAGTGGTCTGCATCCTGAAAAAACTCCAGCAGATAAATGGATTACTGTTACATATATTGTTACTTGGATATTTTAAAAAAAAAAAAAAAATCCAAATATGTTGGAGCAAAATTTTGAAAATTTTATTGATATTTACTACATATTTTCCATTATAACAAATCTCTCTCTTTTTTTTTCTTTTTTCCACTGTAGAATAGCTTCAAGAAGAATCCCATGATATTTTCCATGGAGCCTTTTCACTGAATCCATGGAGACAGACTAACTTACTGGTCAGAGTAGTCCTATAAGATACTGACTGACACAGGGAGAAATTCAGTAGAATTTTGAAGGATGTTACCTTTGTTTCTCTGTTTGTGCTTTTCTGTTCGATTTCCATTATTTGATGTTATCACATTCTAATGTATCTTCTCCATGTACAGTATGACAAACTATTCAATCTTATTGCTAAATTTATCAGCTCACTAATAACGGTTCTTGGTTGACAAGGTGTAATTAAAGTCTAGTCAGAGATAATTATTATAGTGGCTGAATCAGCGTAAGAACTAGATGAAGGAAAACTGGGCCAATTGAAAGAAATGGGGAAAAATACCAAACTGGCCGTACTTCAATTAAGAAAATACAGATAGAGCAGATCCTGGAGTTCAAAGAATATAAAGTTATTTTTCTGATTTTATTACAGAAAGGTCACAAAAGAAGCAGTTCTGTTTTTTATTCTATTGTTATTCAAACAATGAATTGTTGTTAATACTCACTAATTAACAGGTTCTTTGAAAAGCTACTTCTGATTCACATTTTAATACAAAACATTGTTTACAGTTACAGAAACCAGTAGTTCTGAAGTGCAAAGATAAGCTTTAATAACATCTGAATTAAAAGTAGTCTATAATGTTTGGCAAAATATATTTGCAGAAAAACTTTGCATAACAAAAACTATGATAATATAATTTCCAAAATAGTAAAGCAAGGGTAATAAACAGTTTTTCATGTTGAAAACAACCAATGGTCAGTGATGTTCATTTAGAACGTGAGACAGAGAAAGTCTTTGTTGGCATTTTAATCACAGAATGGTGGGAGTTGGAAGGGACCTCTGGAGATCATCTAGTCCAACTCCCCTGGTTTTGGATCAGGGGAACACAGGAACACATCCAGATGGGGTTTTAATGTCTCTAGAGACGGAGACTCCACCACCTCTCTGGGCAGCCTGTTCCAGTGCTCAGTCACGTTCACAGTAAAGAAGTGTTTTCTTACATTAAGACTGAACCTCCCGTGTTCCAGTTTGTGCCTATTGCCCCTTGTCCTGTCACTGGACACCACTGAGAAGAGTCTGGCCCCATCTTCCTGACACCTGCCCTTGAGATATTTATAAGCATTAATGAGATCCCCCCTTGGCCTCCTCCAAGCTAAATAGACTCAGTTCCCTCAGCCTCTCCTCATATCGGAGATGTTCCAACCCCTTAATCATGTTAGTGGTCCTACGCTGGACTGTTTCCAGTAGCTCCATGTCCCTATTGAACTGGGGATCTCAGAACTGGACACAGTACTCCAGATGAGACCTCACCAGGGCAGAGTAGAGGGGGAGGAGAACCTCCCCTGACCTGCTGGCCACACTCCTCTTAATGCACCCCAGGATGCCATTGGCCTTCTTGGCCATGAGGGCACATTGCTGGCTCATGGTCAGCCTGTTGTCCACCAGGACTCCCAGGTCCTTTTCCCCAGAGCTGCTCTGCAGTAGCTCAGCCCCCAGCCTGTACTGATCCATGGGGTTGTTCTTCCCCAGATGCAGGACTCTAAACTTGCTCTTATAGAATTGCATTAAGTTTCTCCCTGCCCAGGTCTCCAGCCTGTCCCAGTCATGCTTGATGGCAGCCCAGCCCTCTGGCATGTCAGTCACTCCTCCTGTCTTTGTATCATCAACAAACTTGCTGAGGATGCACTCTGTCCCTTTGTCCAGGTCGTTAATGAATATATTGAATAGGACCGGACCCAGTACCGACCGTGGGGGACACCACTAGTCACAGGCCTCCAACTAGACTTTGCCCCACTGACCACTACTCTCTGTACTCTGTCCTTCAGCCAGTTCCCAATCCACCTCACTGCCTAATCATTCAGTCCACATTTCTTAAGTTTGGTTGTGAGGATGCCATGGGAGACAGTGTCAAAACCCTTAATGGCTTTGAATCATCTGAATATTGAAAGTGGTAGCCATTTCCAGGTGAGCTGCTGTCCTGTGGTGAACAAGGTTCATTCAAGCCTTGACATGTTTTACTTAATAGAATTTATGTTTTCTTACTTGCCTGCAATGTGGTTCTTTTCCTTTTATTGATTTCTTTTCTCAAGATCTGTTCTATTAATCCACATACACCCCAATCCTGCTGCTCTTAAATCACTACCACTTCTGATATATGTTACTCTCTAATGAAGTCAGGTGTGTCCTTAACATTTTCTCTTAATGTGATGTTTTATTGTCTGCTAAAGCCTGCCTTCACAGAACCTCAATGAGAAGGCTAAGAATTTGTCTGTTGCATTCTCATATATTTTCATGATTTTCACTGTGTCTTGCTATATGAGGTTTCAATGAAGTCTGAATTCCTTGTATTATTATATTATTTATATTATTATTAAAATAATAACAGATTTCGGACTCCTTAGCCTAGGAACTAAACTCTCTATACATCGTGAACATCTAATGAAATCAGCTTCTAATGAAAGGAGTTAGTGCATCCATATTGTCCAGTTGCCAAATTGTCCAGAAACATCTACATGACCCCAAAATTGTCGAGGACCTATTCACTCAAGCAGATAAGACCTAAGTCTGAAGACTGTCTAAGATCTTTTTCTTTCTCCATTGACTGTACCAGAAATTCATGTCCCAATACAATAAGGTGGATTTCATCAGGTGACTAAAATTATGAGACCTCCCAGAACCAGAAGTGGATATGACTTATATAGCACCAGCAAAATGTCTGCTAGCTGTTTGAAGATGTCTCTGCTTACCTAGGTTGTCCAAAATGGTTCCAGATACCTATATTGAGGCAACTGACTCAGGCTCCAGATTTTGTGATTTTGAGCTGAGTCCCACTCAAGATCTCACCCTATTTTTTTCCCATTTCTTAATTAAAAGAGACAGAAATTATGTCAAGATTAGGTCTTAAAGGTTAAAGCTCAAAAAGCAAATGTAATAAATGAAAATACATTAATTTATTGTTGCTTTAGCTTGGATTTGATGCTTTAGCATTTATTGTATTCTTGCTGATTTATGAAAGACATGATAAATCAAGCTAAGGAATCAATGAGTAGTTTTCCACCATAAAAATATAAGAAATTGAAAGGATTCTTTTAAAAGTAATATAGAAATGAGTATGCTTCTTAAAAGTGTAATAAGAATGTAGTTTTAGAAAATTCCTGGCAGAGTCAGATGTATTTGGAAGAGAGAAAGAGTTTGGAAGACCCAAAGGGCAAAACTGATAGAGTAGGCAGATGAGCCTACACTGGTAATAGGATATAGAATCTTTATGTCATTACTACAGATCTGGAAATTGTTAAAGGTCATAGCCAATGGAAAAGTTATTTGATGCACACTTTCAAAATGAAATGGAAATTAATTAGGTAAATTGGAATGTGCACTGATCATTAGAAAAGAGCATCATTCTTCCAACTCAAAAGAAGTCACATGGCATAGGAAAGTGTAGAAATCTATTTCATAATTGTTTTGTATCTTGAATCGATCAGTTAGCACAGCTAAGGACTTCCAAGGGGATTAAGAAGAAAGTTTTCCCATAATAGTCAAGTATTTGTTTATATAATATGTTGGATGCAGCCACACAGCTGTATAACCCCTTACTCAGATCATAGTTGCATCTCATGAAGTGTCTTGTCCTTGTGATAAACATGAGGGAACTGGTGCTGTTTAGCCGAAAGAAAAGGAGGCTGAGAGGAGACCTTATCACCCTCTAGAACTATCTGAAAGGAGGTTGTAGTGAGGTGGGGGTCAATCTCTCCTCCCAAGTAACAAGCAATAGGATGAGAGGAAACAGCCTCAAGTTTTGCCAGGGGAGGTTTAGACTGGATATTAGGAAAAATTTCTTCCCTGAAAGGGAGCATTGGAACAGGCTGCCCAGGGAAGTGGCTGAGTCACCATCCCTGGATGTATTTAAAAGATGTGCGGATGTGGTGCTTAGGGACATGGTTTAGTGGTGGACTTGGCAGTGTTAGGTTAATGGTTGGACTTGATGATTTTAAAGGTCTTTTCCAACCTAAATTATTCTATGCCTTAGCAAGAAAACTACAGGAGATTAGTGAGGATCAAAAGGAAAAACTATTCTGATGTGAAACAAAAAAAGCATATCATGTTTAGACTTGTGGCTGTGGTTTATTTCTGAAATCAATGCATTCCTTTTTATTTTACACTTCTGAGAAAGCTGGATGTAAGCATACAAGTTTCAAAAGCAAAAATAAAAGAAGATACCAACTAAGAAAAAAACAAAACAGGCAATTAGTGTCTGAAGCTTTAAAATATCCACCTCTCTGTTGATGTATTTGCCTATAATTATCTCATTCAAATTCAGCAGTTACTTCCTCATGTGCAAAAGCTTTATTGATGCAGATAGATCATAGTGTGACATGCCTTCACTTTTAAACAGAATTATTTCTGAGTACTTTATAGACTGTATTGTGCTAAGAAGTCAAGGAAGAAGGTAGAACTGTTGTGGCAGAAAATAAGTAACATACACCTGTGGAGGACAAGGACTGCTCATATAAACCCAGTGTATATAAAAGATGTGTTAGAGGAGCCTCGTAACAATAAAAATTTTTTTAAAAAATATAAGTGAGGGTTTAAATATTGGAGCAACCTGAAGTCCCTACTAAGAAAATGCTCAGGTCTATTGCTCTGTCAGTGCTCTCTTAAAGGTCACTCTGTTGCTGTAAACCAGGCTGGAGAGAACTATGCAGTTCTATACCACAGGTCTTTATCCAGCCAGAGCAGGTTCATTCTGTATTACCTTTCAGAGGGCCATGCCCACCAGCCCAAATACCCCCACCCATATTGCAGTAAACTTCACTAAATCATGACTTTTCTTCATCACAGTGCCTTGTAATACCCAGAAGGAAAAATAGAGGGCTGGGTTTCCTGATCCCCTCCAAAGTCTAGTATATAAAGAGGAAAGATGCCTAGACTCCCTTGTTCTTGTGAGTCTCATGAGAGACTAGTGACATAAATCCTATCAGCTGGTGAGCCTTCACTGGTGTTCTTGGAATTAATTGTGGCCAAATGCCAATAGCATTTGCTTCTGAACACTGAATCACAAAAAAAAAATTACACATTTCTCTGTCCTTCCAAACCAGTCTCCAACTTAAAACTGAGAATTTTCTGCACAAGCAACATATCGATTGGATGGATGGATGGATGGATAGATGGATAGATAGATAGATAGACAGATAGACAGATAGATAAAAAAAAAACCTGGGGTATCTGTCTTACAAACAGATACATCCAAAGAATAAGCAATGTATCCAGTATCTCTTAAGAACTTTTTTTTCCCTGGCTTTCTGTATCCATAATAACATCCAAAAGCAAAGAGATATTTTTAGTGGCAAAACTGCATAAGAAACAAGAGAAGGAGGTGTCCTAGTGTACGTTCTATGGAACTATTAACATAATTTACACCCAGATAGTAAATCCAGCTTTGTTTAAGGCTTTCTCAAACTTTGTTTCCTCTCCTGACTTTTTCCTGCTGCTTCTGAGAACTAGTGAGTAACCACAATTAGAACTTCCTGAATTTTCATAAAATGACAAAAATACCACAGAGAACAAGATGCCATCACGAATAAACTCATGGACTTTATTTTCTGGCAATGACTGAACAGCAAGATCATCATTATCATTAAGAGATCTGAGTTTGTGCCCACAGAAATCAATGAATACATTGCTGAGCCACTGAACTGTAAAAGCAGGGAAGTATCTGTTTCAGTGGAAAGATTAAACGAAAAAAAAAAAACAGACACTTTTTCTGGATATACCTGAAATGTTTCATTGAATTTAAAATGCTTTTTATTTCCATTTGACTTTGAAAAAACTAAAATATATTTCAGAGTGAAAGAAATCAAATTAGTCAATTTTACATGCTTTGATTTTCTATTGTTTTAATCTCCTAAACTTTTTTTTTTTTTTTAATCTTACCTGATTTCACCTTTTTTTTTTTTTTTAATCCCAGTTCTCTTCTGGAAACTATGTATTTTTTCCTATTTCATTATTTCACACATTTCTATTTAGTAAAGCAGTATATCCTCAGGTTGGTTGAGTCATGTATCTCCACAATACTACAAGTGGGCATCATCCCCAGACTGAGAACACGTAGATGTATGTGCCTACATATATGAAACTCTAACCTAGTTATTCAGCTGGTTAAAAGAGAAACTCACTCACTATACTCTACCAGGCCTCCAGCTACCAACATAAGTAAGCAGAGGTTATCCATAGGTCTTATGTCATATCTTCCGGAAATTCATGTGAATTTCTCAGATGTCAAAGGGCATCTAGATAACTCTGTGTGGCAGATGAATTGACCTTTCAGTGTCTTCTTCAGAACGAGTTGAATCGTGGTCTACTGAACATGACTCCACTAATGTATCTAGGTGTCCGCTGACAATACCAGGAGCATTGACAATTAGCACATGTGTGCATCTACATTTAGACACATAAATTTAGATGCCAGTCTGGAGATGAAGCCTACCTTTACTGTCTGTTTGAAACTCCAGTCTGAGAAAGGACAGAAATAACCTTTTATTTCACTGGAAATTCTTTGATTTTACATTTGTCCTTGCAAAAGGAAACTAAGAAATTTGTGTTTGCTTTTTTCATATAAAACAATATTTTCAGGCCGAGTTTAGGAATCAGTTAAAATATCTTATTCAAATATCATTATTCTTTTTAAACTCCTGAAAATTTCTTTTTTTTTTTCCATTGTATTCTTGGTGGATAGAAATAATTTCTGCCAAAAAGTCATCATTTGAAAATGAAAGTAAAGAAAGTGTTGATATAAGAACAACATGTCACAAATGAGCAGTGAATAAATTCCATACGATAAGATGAAATCCTGGGAAGAAATCTCAAGAAGGTTTACTGTAGAGGCAATAATCTTCCCCATTTTAAAAGACAGACCTTGATCAGGTGATGACTACGTGTAAGCTTGAAAAGAAGTATGAAAGAAGAATTGTAGTGGAGGGGCGACAGAGCAGGTAGCAGAGCAGGAGCCTCCTTCTCTGGAGATTTTCAAGACTCACCTGGATGCAGTCCTGAGTGATGTGCTCTAGGGGATCCTGCTTTTAAGCAGGGGAGTTGGACTAGATGATCTCTGGAGGTCCCTTCCAGCTCTGAAAATTCTGTGAATCCACACAGGGACCCCCTGGCCCTTCCTGGGCCTGGCAGTCCAGCCTCCCTGTGGAATGCAAGGAGAAACCCCCACCATGAGGGGACTTGTAGGCCACTTGCAGGGAATGGAGATGTGACCCCTGGGGGCCCTTACTCACTAGAGTGAGCAGCTGTGGAGATGGCGTGGAGGCATATAGGGCTGGAGTACCCTCATCTTCCCCAGGAATGGGAAGTTGAGCAGGGAACTTGCACTGCTGGTTGGCAAGGGGGATGTAGGGGCATGTGTATCAATATGCACATGTGTGTAAATCACATGGGCTGTAGAGGGGACAGTGGATGGGGAATAGCCCTGTTGGGGTCTAGATACAGAGAGAGAGAGGAGTTTAGAACCTTGTAGCTGCAAATTAGCGTTCCATAGGTCTCTACTGCTATGGCTCATCTGTCATATGGCTGATACTAATCCTGAACGTACAGGTCACTGTTTGCCAGTTAATTATGTGTATTGATAAATCCATAAACCACTTCAATCCTAATTTGGTTTAAACTGTGTGAACTGAGCAGTCTTTCCCTGTGACATAAGTCTATAGCAGCAAGAATTGGACTTGTTGAACTGCAAGGGCCTTGCCAGGAAAAAATAAATACTCTTTTAATAAAGAATCATAAAAACATCATTTGGTACAAATAGTAAATAACTTTGCTATTTGAAGTGATCAGTCAGGCTCTACAGTAACCTTTCCACACTTTGAGGACATTGAATTTTTTTGCAAGAAGCTCTCATTTTGGAGGATCCAGAAAAGATTCAATGTTGCCTCTGAAACAGGGTCCTAAGTATATCCAGGGAAAGAAGTACAAGACCATCTGCTATTTGAACACCCAAATATCACAAAAGAAGAAATGACCAGAAGCTAATAAAACAGGAAGGAAAGTGGCACTTCTTTTCAGAATGTAAACAGAATATATAGGTAGAATACAGGTAGAACCTATACTATAGACTTTTCATTACCATAGCATGAAACTTTTTTATACTATTAAAACTTTTTATATTTAGAGTTAAAAAATCTGTACTCTGGGTTATTCACTTGTTACACAGTAGCTTGTTAACTGGCTACACCATTTGTTTAAAAATGTGCTAATTAAAAGTGATTTTATACAGTCAGATCTTTCCTACTTTCATATGGGAAGGAAGAAACTCAACTGTGATTATCTTCACTAAATGTACATGTTGCAGAATCACTCTTGTGATATACTGAAATCCATTTTTCTGCAGTACTGAGATTTGTGAGCTTAAACCTAGGCAGTGAAGACATTTGTTGACTCCACAAGAGCTCCATTACATATACTGTCTGGCAAGTCAGTACAATCGAGCCTGTGTTCACTATGTTCCTGTTAGAAATAAATGACATGTCAGATTTTCAAAACTTTGAAGTTCACTTTTCAAGACAGAGTGTTATATAATATCATCTTAAACAAGTTTTTATTTTATCCTTTAACTGAGTTGTAAGAAGGACTCATTGTTTCTTCCTATAGACTACAGTTTCTCCAGAATATTTTCTTGGGGAGTACAAGCATGAAGTTATTGATACATTGAGAACTGGACCCTCATATTACTTATTCTAAACATTACATGGATTCAATTTCTTTTATTGCAGAGTTATTCCAACAGCATTCCTCAGTTCCTGAACAGCAGATGTTCTATAATATAAGTATCTGTTCTGGATGTGATTTTCCTTTAGCTTCCACCTGCTTTCTCATTATATTTGGTAGCATGTTACATCTAGTTTGATGTAGAACAAGCGATCAGATAGAACTCTGCCTCAGCAAAGAATCTGAAAGGAAAAAATCTGTTTGTGTCAGAAAAAATTACATTCCAAAGTCCTCCTTTATAACACTTTAGTTTTGCAGAAAAGTTTAAAAACATATGGTTACAATTCCTGTGTTAATTTTTTGCCTAGTTTGAAATGTGAATGATTTCTGATGCTTAACCTAGCTTTCTCACTCTAATTTGAAATGCTTTCTACCAACTCTTCTAGTGACATTTGGTGAATTCATAGTACTGCCTTGCTTGTATCTACATTTCTGTAACAATCATAATAATGGTAGAGAATCTCTCATCTCAAAAAGATAATTTTTTAACATAGTGGGTTTTATAAAAAAAATGAAAGTATCAAATCTGTATCATAATGATATTATGGTACTAGAGAAATCAAGGCTGCTTCATAGTAAATGTAAGGTTGATGTTACTTAATAGGAAAATCCTTTTCAAATAGCTGGTCTCTCATTTTCTTTCTCTTCCGATGCCCAGGCATTTTTCTACTTACACGTATATCTAGTCTCTTGCATACTGCATTTAGAAGCCTCAGGTTTAGAAATAAAGATCAGAGAGAACTGTTGTTTTGGGAAAAAGCAAGTTCTCCCTCTGAAAAAAAATCTGTATTTCTCAAGGCCCTTTCTTTCCTCCTGTATCAGAAATCAGATTTCTTGTATTTTAAGATTGTAATATATGTTCCAGGGTCTGCAACTTTTTCATGGTGCAGAAATACCAGGATATTTTCATATGTATAGAGTCACAACACAGGTAACTGTAAGATTTGTTTCGAACTTTCCTATTTCTGTGACCTGTGAGATTTCCACTTCGCACCCCCTCCCCCCACACTTTCTCCTCCTTGTTCATGTACTTAGATTTAAGAGTCCAAATAACATTCAAAAGCACATTTGCACTGCTCTGATCAATAGCCAGAGGGAGCAAGCCTTCAGCAACTCTTGATATTAGCTTCCCTTCTCATACTGTCCCAAAACACTGACATATTCTCCTGGTCCAGCTCAAGAGGTATGAGGATCTGTGGTGAAGTAGTTTCCATTGTGGTGGTGATATGAGTATATTATATTTTTCATTTATATTCTTTGGAATACTATGAGAGTGCATTCACTCCAAACTCTAAAAACATTGAACAAAGCAATCTTTCACTGTTGCTATTTATTAGCCTAGTTTCCAAAGAAGCTAAAGCTTATTCAGCTCAGCCACTGAGTCTGTATATGTATATGAGAAAGATAAAGTGTTTCTCTAATAACTTCTGATTACAGCCAGATGTGACAGAAGAGGTGAAATATAAAGACAATTTAAAGTATGTAAGATCTTTGTGAAAAATAGGCAGTTGATGTTGGAAAGACCTTATAACTCTCAGCAGTTGTCACAAAATGATTTCTACAGAGAAGGACTAAAATTAGACACCAGAGGTTCTGTGACAAAGGCATTATTGGTGTTCTGATCACAGATATAGCTTTCACTGAAGCACACAATTAACTGGGAGATATAAATCCATAATAAAACACACTTGTTTAGATCAATACTTACAAAACTAGTAGTTTGCACTGAAAAACCTCAGCCATGGGTCAGATTCCCATTTTCCTAATCAGTGTACAGATACAGAGCAGAAAGTTCATTCCCAAGGAGGTTTTCTACATACACATCTCCTCATTAAGACTGACCTTTAAACCACCTAGCTTTTTTCACCCACAGCAAGGGTAGCTGTTTCATTGAAACTGCACAAAATTGTCAAGTTTAAAAAGTTTCATATTAAACCATAAACAGCTCTAATCTTACAAAACTTTGAGAGAGTTGAGGTCATAGGTTAAACTTTGTCTTCCTTTCAGGCTGTGCACAAAGCTTTAATAGGTTTCATCGTTTCAAAGCTTAAAGCCAAGAGGATGATTATAACATCTACCCTGATCTCCTTCATAACAGGGACTTTGTCTCATTATACTGTCCATTTAATGAATGGATAACAAGTGCTGGGCCAAAGAATGCCCTCCAAAATGTTACACAGTCCTGTGGTGTGCTAACCTTTACTAAGAGCCAAATGCTCACCCAGCTGCTCACTCACTCCCCCTCTTCAGGGGGACAGGGGGACAAAATAAGAATAGAAAGTTCATGGGTTGAGATAAAAGCGAGGGGATTTCTCATGAGTTACTGTCACAGGTAAAGCAGACTCAACTTGGGGAAAAATAATTAAAAATATTATTACTAGCTTTTCTGTAGCAATAATCCTGTTCAAACACAATCCTTTTCCATACTGCTGAGAAATAAATAAATGAGTCCTTTTTACTATTCTAGTGTTCTAGTCCCTAATGCCCACAGTTGCTCCTTGGGAGCTTATGTTCAGCTTCACGTCTACAACAGAAATCTTTGTCAGAATGGTTACTTGGCTATTTTCAGAATACATTCCTTCATTGTACAAGATACTTTCCCCAAAAGGAAAGATTAAAGAAATTTCAGACTGAAAATACCTTTTGTCTTTTCCTTTTCATATGGACCACTTCTTCTTTGAAGTGAAGGCAATATGATATATTGACAATGTTTTGTTATTGTCTTACTTACTTATTTTCTTATTTCTGTTACAATACCATAAGGTACTGAGGCTTGTCCAGGACTAGCCAACTAATCTGTTTTAAAGCAAACCTGTTTATTCTGGATAAACATTCAGACCTAACTGAACAGAATTTAGAGTCAGTTGTGGAATCATGGCAAAATAGTAAAACCTGGAGATCTTTCCCACAAACAGTCCTCTGTTTAGGAAGTATTAACTAGGTTGTTCCTCCTCATTCCCCATCTGTAGCACCCGACTTCAGCTTTAAGAAGGCCATTAAGTTGTACAGCGCTTCTTGCACTGCTCCTAGAAGAGTAGTTTCAGGATGTTAAGCACCAAGTGCATCCATGACAGTAAGAGCTGTTGATCCGTATTTTCAATTATTCAGTGCCCCTTACTCACACACCCTCAAAGACTAGGAAAAGGACAATAAAAGAATTTTTTATAAGATCTGTCAGGTCAGCTGCATTTACTGATTCCTACTCTAATATAGTGCTCCTTGCTGCCTTTGTGTGACTCATATACAGCATCACATTTACCCTTGTAACATTACTATGAGAAAGGAAAATGTTGCTTCTTCTTTTGGAGAACTGATAGAGAGAGAAAGTAAGTGACTTGAACTCCTATCTCCAGAGTTCTTGTTATGTTCTTGGATGTGATCATCCATCAAATTTTTCACCTGCTGGCAAGAAGAAAATAACAGCTCTCCCTACTCTGCTTCTCAACCAGAATTATTCATCCTTCACAAAAAAACACAGCAGACTCAACCACACAAACCCCCACTGACATGGAGAGTAGTTTGCTGGTTTTACTTTCTTATCAATTTCTCTGCACTCATAAACAGAAACAGCAATAAAGCCCAGCATCTAAAGCAAGTGAGAAGAGAGTAACAGAAACAGAAGTGTTAATCACTGTCTACATCCTTAGGATAACTAGCAGTTAATATGCATAATATTGTTTCCATGTATCCAAGGTCAAATTGGTACAGTATTTTAAGATAAATATAAATCTCATTTATATTTGTCATTGTGATGCTATGTAAGAACAAAATTCTTCATGTTTTATCTTTCCATGGAAGGGATGATAGATGAACAGATGGAGAAAATACTCTACTGTGTCTTCTGTCAGCTGTATGCCATTATCAGAATGGTACCATATAATGGAACAAACAGATTAATAGTGTTTTGTTGTTGTTGTTGCCTTATACATGGCAACCTTTCTGACCAACTGTGGAACAAAACTGAACATGCTTCTCTTTGTACAACACATTTCAGAGGCATTGTTCTTAATTCTTAAACCCCTATGGAAAGGTATATACACTTAACATTATTGGAGGCTGTAATCATGTACTACACACACTAGGTGATGAATGATACATGGACATTGCAAATAATGTCAAAGCAGTTTGGTCACCCTGAGCTGTTTCATGAATGCCCGACAGGCAATTATTCAGCTATGTTCAGGCTTTCCGATAAGAGGCTGGCAATGAATGATTTAATTAACATAATTATTGATATGAATTTTAAAAATATCACTGCAATCAAGAAGGTGCACAGTCTGTACATTTGCTATTCTTGTAGTCTTGGAAAGTGTTGATTAAACAACATGAATTTATATCTGAATTTATAAAGGAAGAAGATGAAACTTCAAGTTACCCTACAGAGGCATCACTTGGATTCAAGTGCTGAGCAGTTCTATGACAATACTGAACATTTTTAATAAACATAATTTCTGCACGTATGTGCAGAGAAAGAACAAATAAGTGGTTAGAGCACTAGATTAGGTCATGCATGCTTCAGCTCCCTTCTCAAATAACCTCAGGCAAATCACTTATGCCTAGATGCACAAATCCTTTTAGTCTCCCATGTGTCCTGGGTAGCCAACCAGCTGCCAGGAAATCAAAGCCTTGAAACTCCATTCCTTCTAGTAAGCACTCGTTGAAGGTAGGGCAGAACACACTCTAAAGGAAAGGAGGGTAAGCAAATAAAACACTTCTGACTTCTGTCCCTCCTTTCCTGCTTTCCTGGTACTTTCACCTGCTCACTCCCATCCGTACATGTTCATTCTGGCAACCAAGAATTTAACAATTACTGAGTTAACAGGATGAGAGACAAGCAGATCTGAACACATATGGTTTGTGAGGAAAGGGAGGATTACACAGACAGACACAAGAGTCTGAGCAAGAATTCAAAGCATTCCAGAAAAAAAAAACCCAAGTCTTAAGTTTGAGAAAAGGTTCATGGAACTATGTCAAAGACCTAATTGAGAAATTTATTCAAGATTAATTGCCTATCAGTCTAAACTCTCAGTATAGTCAGTAGAGATATGAGGACCAATATAATATACTACAAATAGGTGTATAATATCCTTTGAGATCATCTAGGATATCCCACTTGGACTTCAGATGCTCTTGCAGGATGACAGGTCTCTTCTTCAACCCAAGACGTTCATCCTGTGCTCAAATGGTTGCTTCATGTGCCAACATAATGACTGGAGACCTCAGAAGGCAGCCTGACTGACATGTCACTAAGGATGCACAGGCTGTTTTGCAGACTGTAACCAGTAAGTCGAGACAGGGACCCAAGGTGAAAAAAAGCAACTTACTTCACAGAGTTTAAACATACCAACTCTGTACACACACAACATACAGGAGAATAGTGACAGTATGATGGAATACTGCATAGCAAAAATGAGTTAAATTTTGTCAGAAAAGAAACAAACTACCAACCTGAAAGCAAGGGAAAAAATTATCCTGTTCAAAATGGACAAAAATATACGCTCCAACGCAATGACAGAAAAGACGATGTTAAAGAAACTTTCAGGCAGAACTAAATGCACTGAACCCCCACCTTTCACTGTTCTTATCAACACTAAACTGTAAGTGAATTACATGAAGATTTTAGAAAACATACAGTTTCTGATATTACTTTGGAAATAGTACTCATAATACACTGACAGTATTGTCAAGACATTACAGGAAAAAAACAACTGAATGTTGAATTTGAGAATATTTCTCAAGCATCAGAGAACTCTCAGATGAGTACAGAGATGATGTAGGCTATAATAAAGTTAAAGAGCTAGGTAGATGTATCCATTGCTGTGGGAATCACAGAACAAACAGAAGATTCATGCTGCATATACTTTCTAGTCACCATGGAAGAGAGAAAAAAGAACACACCACTCTACCTAAAGAGAGAATGTTACCAAACATACAGAACAAAAAAAAATTAAGTAAAAATCCTTATGGTCTTACAATCTGAAATAATTAACAACCTGATAGATGTTTGAAATGGGATTTGTTTTACTTAATTTTGATGTCTGCATCTGAACTAGTAGTAATCTGAACTCCTTTATGCTCAGTGGAACACAGCAAAGTAATTCAGCTCATCTTAAGGTAGACAGTTAAAACAAGTCAAGGAAGTCATTCTCAGAAAGTACCCTTTTCTCTTGACTGGCCATAAAAGAGTCTACACAACTGCCTTTGGGATTAGAGTAGTACCTCCACCTTGTCCTTTAGACACATACGCCAGATTTTAACATCCCAAGGAGTATTCTAATACAGACCAAGTATTGTAGGAGTGAGTTAGTGTTAGTAGACTGACTGACAAGATAACACTCAGACTTACAGGTAACACTCTCTTACAGAAGCAACTTCCTCTAGGATTTGTTGTTCTATATAGTTTTATATTAAAGCTTCATCAAAATTATAAAATTCAGCTCAGAATTCACAATTTAAGAAAAGAAAGACATGGTGCTTCACAAGAAAGTATGTCAGATATTTAATAATACACAAAAAGTACTAAAATTACATAGTTCATATTTTCATTTGAGGAAAGCTGCAGAAGAGTCACACCTTCTGTCTTGAAATTAAATAAACAATATAAGTAATATATCTGGCAGAAGTATAACACTGGGTACATAAATATCTGAAGCTATTTGCATGTGACAAAAAGGATAATGAATTCTTAAAATGCTGACATTTCTCAGGAAATATGCAAGCCCTCTAGATGCCTAAATCAGCAATTTAAGAATGCTATTATAAAAGGATATCTGGTGGATATGGGATACAGGCATCTATAAGTAATTTGAGCAGCCTAAAAGAGTTTGGTAGTACAGCCCTAACCTTGAACCAATTTGACAGAAAATTCACAACTTAAGTTGAATGTTGGTGATTCTAAAGAAGAGCTTTTATATTGTGGCTAAGAACCAATGATCAAAATGTTTGACAAGTAGCTTATGTATTTTGAGCATTAAAAGAAAAGTAAATGAAAATGCCTTTAATAAAAAAGGGAATTTCAATTTTATTCAAAGAATCAGATCAAATAACATGATTAGCTGTAACAGATTGCTTACCATTTATTGACAATACTATCATATCAGATTCACAAACTGAATACTAACGTGAGAAGTGCTGATTGCAGGCATTCTCTTGAAGATACTACTTTAAAGTGTACTTGAGTCAAAGTATAAAAATTTAGTCACAAAAAATGAATAACTCTATCTGGTGTTACAAAATCTGTTGACAGAACTATAGAATCTACTTCTGAAGATAAGATCCCAGTCAGAGTACAGACAGGTAATAGTCCCAGTTTATGAGATATTTGTGTCTTAGATGAGATTTAAAAAAAATAAGGAGAAAAATAATAATTTGTTGCAGTAAAATATATTTTAAAGGAAAACATAAAAAAATATTTAAGGATTGATAATCTATGAAAAGATTAACCCTCTGGCCCTCATTACCTTTTTCATCAGCCCTGAAGTTTCTGTCACTGTACTGCAAATCAGATCAGCTTATTAGTTTTGCTGAAAATTAATTGGCAGGGGAAGAAGTATTTTTTGAGTCAAATAGGTGAGGTGACCTCACTGGCAATGTGGCCATGCAGGCTCCAGTGAGCCGGTTCAGAGGAGCCTACAGGATCATGCAGGAGCAGGAAGGGGGAAAGGATGAGCAGAGTCAATCACCCAATGGCAGCAGCACCATCAATTATGAAAGGACTCCTTGAACTCCTTCCCGGAGCTGTACATCAGTCAATGGGGAAAATACAGTAGGACTGTGTGGTATGCCAGTGTTACAATAATAAGGGATTAATACCTGGATAAAAAGGTGAAAAAGTTGGCATTGAGTCAGCCCCAAAATTAATTTAGCCTGGTATTATGTCTATGATGGAAATCGGTAATAATGCTTAAGGGAAGGTAAGAAGAAACAGGAAAAGGATAAAGTGACCCTTCCCTGCAACACAGTTTTACTTTTTGTAATTTGCGGTTACAGCTGGATCACAATGTTTAATAGCCTTAAACAAAGCTATTCCTCTTGAACTTCTCTTTTCTAATTCAATTTGTATTTTCAGTATCAAAACTACATTGTAGCAATGAGTTCATTATTCAATTGTGTCTTCTATAAAAAAGCATTTGTTTCTTTAGAACCCACTGCAGGCCTGTTTAATTGGGTGCCTTGTTTCTAGCATGAGAAATAACAAATAAACATTTCCACTTCCCTATGCCATTCTTGGATTAAATTAAGTTCCCTGGGTAAGGAACTAGTTTGCTTCAATAATGTTAATTTATTTTCATACAAAACAATTAATTGCTACACTTCAAAATTAAAAAGTTAATCTTTTTTTTTTTTCTGCCAGCTAATCCCGTAAGTTTTTCCCCACAGAACCATGATATGAAACAAAATACCTGTATTAATGTGTCCCCTATATTGCTCTGCTAAGACTAATATGGTTTTCATCAGCCTCAGCCTACAGCATTAAAGCCTCTTAAGTAAATGGATTCCATGCTATCTAAATACTTTTCATGAAAATAGCCCTATTAATCAAGATTTATTTTAATGAAACAAGGACAGACAGCACAACCCAAGAATGTGAGTGATTTGGTATTACATAATCTGCTACACTTGACAATCAGTTGCAAGCAAGCTGTGGCTGAAGGGAGAACCCCAAGGAGAGTACTACAAACAAACTCAGAAGAAGTTGTCCTGACTCTATCCGTCTTGCAGAATGGGCTGTGAAGACCTTCCTAGGAAACAGCCCCATTAACTGATGCCAATCATATAACATTAATGCAAGGCATTATAGGATCTAACGTAGAAAACTTACCCAAGCGGGCACAGTGTTGTGTAAGGCCTTCTCACATATGGGTATGTTGTTGTCTAGGCCTTTCCTAATGCACATACAGGTTGCAAAAACTGAGTGCTGCCACTCAACCAAGTCAATATGGTAGTTAAGTAATGTATGAGTATAACCTGGTCAGTTTAATGAACTTCACTATGGGTTTCCCTTTGTGCAACCCATGCAAAAGCAATGTGGACATATTCAGCAGACTATCTGAGGTGTCCACAGTTTTGTTGTATTTTAGAGGTAACAAACCTGCTCATATGATCATAAAAACCCCTGTAATGAGTTATACTGAAATTCAATGTAACAAACCAATATGGTTTTCTGCCTTTGACACTGGTTTACAGCAAACACATCTTGTCTCCCTTGATCTGCTTTGCCAAATTCCACTGCATAAATAACCATCTTTGACTGTTTTGAACTGCCCATCTACAGAAAAGGCAGTAAAGAACTGATCCACATTCACCTTTTTCATGCCACTCACAGTTTTCATAACCCCTCTAAAACACATCTTTCCTGGAACACACAGTCCTAACCAACACAGCCCCCCTCTGGTGGAATCACTTCCTCCTGCTCTGTCACCTTTTTTGTACCTGTTTGTCTCCCAGACAAGGTTTGACATCCAGGTCTTTTACTGGATGATGAGGTTAAACTATTCAACTCCCAGAGAAAGCTCACAGCTCCAATTTCTAACAGAGGGGGGAATTCTCTGGCAAAGGAGAAACTTATCACTCTCTAGCCAGCTGGCTCCTTAAAAGCTTTGTGCTACCCTTTTCACTTCTGTCCAACACAAATCTTCAGTCACAGGTAACTTGGAAATCTTTCTTTACATAAAGATGAGGAGGCAATGGATGAGCCTTGGAGCAGGAGATTCCACTTTGCTGAAGCCAAAAGGCAGCTGAGGATGTGGTCTTAACTGATATGCTAATATGAATTGTGGCACTGAATTGGCATAAACCCCACGTTTTTCAGGGTCAGACAACCATACTTCCCTACTGTGTTTTTGCTTGTGGGCTTATTTCCCCCCTGAAATATGCTATATTTTTTTCAATGTCCCCTTTGGTTTCAGTACATTTCACTGTACAGTTCATTGTGACTTAGTAAACCAAACTGGAATAGTGTAATATAGTGAAATGTGATCTTGTTTGTATATATATTCAATAAGTATTAACATACCATAAAGCTATTAAGGAAAAAAGAAAGTAGTCCAACTGAATGAGGTGGATTTTACTTCTCTTTTTCCTGTTGATCATACTCCTTGTCTTTTGCTTTGAGCAGAAATGCTGTTTTTCAAAAGAACCCCCAAAAAACCAAAACCAAACAAAACACGGAGATAGAATGTTCTGAACATTATGTCCCAAAAAGATTTGTTAAACAGAGTAAAAACAAACAAACAGAATTATGAATAAGGAACTGTTTGTGAAACATACGATTTTATTATGTCAGTTACTCTCACTGGGAAAAAAATATCACTGACTCTTTGCCTGTGTTTTTTTCTCCTCTCAGTACCATGATCGCCAGCTTTACTATAAATGGACAAAAAAAAATAATCATTTTTTTAACAATAAATGAAACTTTTTTTACTTCTCAGAAGAAAATATATTCTTATTTAACTGCCTATTCATGTTGCTAATTTGACAGGAAACAGAGTTTGCCTGTTTTAGTAGGCACCCAGAAAAAAGGCTGTTTTGAAGCACTTTGCCTATAAAGCTGGTGAAGATATAGGCTGCCCCCAGACCCAAGAAATTACTCATTAAAACTTGAAATCATATGTTTCCATATCACAGATAGCATAACTAGAGTAATAAAGTGAATTGAGCAAGAGTACCTTAAGATAAATAATTATGCTTCATTTCTTGCTTCATCATTCACATGCAATACCTGGAGTGATTTAAAATGTAAGAGACAGGTGGGAAATGGTCATAAAGGAAAACTCGTGAATGTCAGCAGAATACACATGAAGACAGATCCACACATCAAGTATCTGACAGGAGAATAAGACCTTGAACATCATGAATTCCAAGCCGGGATTTCTGTAAAATGATGACAGATTGGTGTTTAAAGCTGCAATGTTCTCCAGCACTGAAGGTGTCTTGGAAACCTGCTGTTTCTAACATTTTCAGATTTCTGACAACTGTGTGTAAGAGCATTTACTAAACTCATTATTTTTACTAAGTTTTTTTTATAAATCTAATGCCCAGATATTTTAAAAATGCAGCTCTTAAAGTGACCTTTGACCTCCCATGGGAAATTAGAAAATGGAGAGGTTATCGGAGGAGGAGATCCAACAAAATTATAATCATGACAAGCTTGAATTACACCATGTAATTGAATCTATTCAGAAGCCAAAAATCAATGCAGTCAACCAGAAGTATACCAAATGTGACAGTCATTTCTTTCTGCTTTATCAAACTTAATTGATGTCTCAGGTACTAAATAAGAGTAATAGGCAGCCTTATGATAGAAAACTCACAAGATATTTCAAGTGGCTATTCATAAAGGCTGCAAATAATTCAGAAATTTCACTCTCAGTTGATGTGGAGATAGAATAACTATGCTGCTTTTAAATACCACATGCCCTGGTATTAATTTCACTCCCATCCCTCCAGGCTTCCTTCTGAGATAGGCAACCAGCACAAATCCATCTAGCTGGCATATCCTGACTTCAAGAAGCTCTTGATTTGTCAGTTTCATTTTGGACAGAAAGTTGACATACCATGGCTAACAAGCTAACACTAGTGACATTTCTTGGCATTTCCAAATACGGTTTGCATATGCATACATAAAATACACGAATATATCCCAGAATCCAAAAAAGGAGAATACTTGCATGAACTTAATAACATAGGGAATTCTTCAGAATAATAGAGCATTCTCCATGCCCCTGCCTCCTTGATCATGTCTAAAACAGTGCAGTAAGGTCTAAGCTACAGTGATACAAGGAACACTAAGATGATCACAGAATCACGGAATGTTAGGTGTTGGAAAGGACCTCAAAAGATCATCTAGTCCAATCCCCCTGCCAGAGCAAGAATACCTAAATCAGGTCACACATGAATGCATCCAGGCGGGTTTTGAATGTCTCCAGAGAAGGAGACTCCACAACCTCTCTGGGCAGCCTGTTCCAGTGTTCTGTTACCCTCACTGTGAAGAAGTTTTTTCTCATATTTATACGGAACCTCCTATGTTCCAGCTTGCATCTGTTGCCCCTTGTCCTATCATTGGATGTCACTGAGAAGAGCCTGGCTCCATCCTCATGACACTCACCCTTGACATATTTATAAACATTAATGAGGTCACCCCTCAGTCTCCTCTTCTCCAAGCTAAAGAGACCCAACTCCCTCAACCTTTCCTCATAAGGGAGATGTTCCACTCCATCATCTTTGTGGCTCTGCGCTGGACTCTCTCAAGCAGTTCCCTGTCCTTCTTGAACTGTGGGGTCCATAACTGGACACAATATTCCAGATGCGGCTTCACCAGGGCAGAATAGAGGGGGAGGAGAACCTCTCTCAACCTACTAACCACACCCCTTCTAATACACCCCAGGACGCCATTGGCCTTCTTGGCCACAAGGGCATATTGCTGGCTCATGGTCATCCTGTTGTCCACCAGGACCCCCAGGTCCCTTTCCCCTACGCTGCTCTCCAACTATGTCAACAATTTTGAAACTTACAAAGAAAAATCTAAGCAATGCAGAATGTTATTGAGAGTAGCTCTGCTGATTTCTTGAAAATTATACCAAGAAGTAGCCATTTATACTAAGCAAGAACAAAACACCTTAAAAGCAGACACAATTTTCTACTACAAAACAAGATTTGGCTGAACTTTTCAATTATCAAAATCATGGCTAACATACTTTGAAAGTTGCATGACCAATAGATTATATTTTACGAGAAAATTCTAATGTCAGAATATTCTGATTTTGATACTTAACCATTTTTCTTGATTCATTTATTATGATTTATTATCAGTACTTGTTTTGTCAATTACTAAGCCTAGTACAAAGGTTGCAGCCAGCAGTAGAACAAACCAGTAATCAGATTCTATTGTACACAAAAGGGTCAATACATGGGTGATTGCTAGGGGTACAAACAAGTCAATCAAGTTACACATAACAGACATCAACCCCAGTGACCCTAGGAATGACTCAACATGACAAACAACTGGTGGACTAAACAAAGCAACAAAGTCTCCCATAGAAGAGATGGGAGACAACCAAGCCAAGAGGCTGATAATGTAGGATAGAGGCAGCCACATACTGTTCCTATGAAGCCTGCATTTGTAAGTGATAAACCTGACTGGGGCCCAGTTGCAGGGAGAGTCAGGAGGTCCTTCCTCAACAGACAAACTCTGCAAAGCAAGTCCACCTCAAAAATAAACACTCCACCCCTCCTGCAAGTGGTCCCAGCTTTTATGCCCAAAGCAGGACACCTGGCACTCATTTACCCAACGTGAGGCACCTGGGGCTCCTTTACCCAATGGCTTTCCCTGCAAGGTTAGCTGCACCCTGGAGGAAAGCCAAAAGGCAAACCATCGCCTCCTTTTGAAGGGCTGTGGGAACCACCCATATATCAATCTTAATTCAGGGCCTGGGGTTCAAACCCCAGCACTTCATTACTGGAGAAAGTAGCTGTGATAAGCAAAACTTAAAATACTTTCTAACACCACACACAAACAGTTTGGAGGACTCAGAATTACATTTCTGGAGAAATCTTTGGCAGTAAAAAATTATTTGTACAGTTTTGTCTCAGTGAAAATTGTACTGAAATAATCAAGGGTAACAAGAAGCCCAAGTAATCTAAAAGCATTGGACCAGAAAGGGCAGGCTCAGTACAGCAAGCTCAATTCCAAACAGCCGGCATAGCATGGAATAGAGACACATATGTTGTCAAGCTGTAGGGTTTTATAGAAACATATATCTGAAATACATTAAAATCTCATGGCTTGGCATGCGAATAGGTTTCAGTACAATGTTTTTCATTAAGAAATAATCCTCATTGCTTGCATGTATGGGCTCCTCAGGTGGAAACAGCACACAAAGAATTTGTGGATGTTGGAAGTGTAATACTTTAATCATATTACTCAGTCACCAAACCCGTTAAAAAAAGTACCACCCCACCTATATTTGTGTTACTTTACCAGCTTTGTTAAGAAAATGGCCTGTATTTGCATTAATTCATTTAAGCAATTACTTTTATTTGTGAAGAAACGGTTAGCTCAGTCTTTGAGAGGTACATGGGCTTAGATTTAAAATCTAGCAATTGCCAAGAACACCTGTTTATAACTCATCTCCTGTAGCATAATCTTATCTTCTGTGAAATATGTTTCTGCACTTTTCTTCAGGCATAATATAGATAAGATTTGCCAGCCTTGGAAGAAACCCCACTTCCAAGTTTCAGTTAGTCCCAGATAGCTTCTACTTCTGTCATTTCCACCACATCACAATCAGCTAAAATATCATTCACTATCTCAATCAACTTTACAGCAAAGCAGTGGAATGTTAATTAGGCATTACTTTTGCTGTAAGGAAGAGGGGTTGATGAATCAAACATCAACCTATCAACATCTAAACACAGAAAATCTGTTAAATAAATTTATATTGCAAAATGTTACAAAGAAACAAATTAACAGCAAGGGACAGACTCTTCTAAGAAGCCTTTAATTTTGTGTCCCAATTGTTTTCCATATGCAAAGCAGCATGAAAGTTCTTAATTACACTTTTAAGTGCACCTGTACAGTTCAATAGAAATCAATACAGAAACACCCCCCACCTGTGCCAGCACCCCAATTCAGTGATGATTTCACTAGTACCAGAATGGAAGCAATCAGCTGCATGTCTCTGCACTGAAGCTAATTAGCCTGTTTGAGAATTACACCATTTTACCTTGGTCTGGCACTGTGCTATGACGCCTCAGTCACATTCAGCATCTGAACTGAGCTTTCCAATTACTGTAAAACTCTATGAATGTACCAGTTGCAGCCTATACAAGCTACATATATATCAATATATTCTATATTGATACTGCACTCTATAAGAGAATTTTGGTTGGGATCAAGATCTGGAACTGCATAACATCTAAGGGATATGCTCCCGCCCTTGAAACTAAGTATCAGTCCATCTCAGAAAAGTGACCTTTGGAGGTGCCTGAAAGCAGTTTGTATAGATGAAGAAGGAATTTCAAGGGACTTTGTACTGGTGAAAGACTGAAGCCCCACTCAACCTTGTTATGCCTTCACCTTCTGCTGATGTGCCCTAATCTCCATGATGTCTCACTTTCACAAGAATGGCAAGGACACAGCATGTATAAAGAGGAATTATGCCTAAGTCCCTGCAAGCAGCAGACAGGCTTTTGCCAACCCTCCCCACTTTTCCTTTTAAAAAAATATCTGTGATTTGCAAAAACTTTATTGTACATGTTTCACATTTCAGCTCCTTTCCTGGTACTTGGAGAAGAAGGAAAAAAACCCAACATACACAAAAGAGACTCTCTCACTATAAATCAGATACAAGTCCAAGCTATTTTAAAATATAAAATTCATTTTCTATTCATTCTTTTTTTTTGTCCCTCCAATTAGTGGCTAATCTCATTCATATAGCTGCAGGCTCCAAACTGGTTAATGTTGTGATTCACTAAGAAGTCTTTGAGAAGCTTTTTCTTAAAATTAAAAGATATAATTGCTTTGGAACTTTCTTGGACCCTTCCATGATTAGCAAAGCTTTTGGAAATTGTAGACACAACACTTATATTTTTAATAAGCAGGAAACTTTCATGTTCAAATAAAACAACCCTGCAAAACCCAAGAAATTTAGGGTTTAAAAGCCCCTGGAGTACATTTGGGAGACACAAAAGCAAGACTTCGGTGTCATCAATTTCTTTACATTGAAAATAGTCAATGATGCTGTGGTTATTAACATCAAACTGCAGTACATACCTGTAGGAGAGGAAGATCTTGCCCAGGGAGAAAAAAAATAATAAAAGAGAGAGGCTCAAAAGGTTGGTTAAACCTTTGAATGTTACCTTGTCTTGAAATCAAAGTGCGAAAGAAAAAAACAAATCCCTTTTCTCTCCCTCAGCAAGTTGCTGAGGAGCAGCAGCAGACTGAAGGTAAGAGGAGGCCAGGCTGAAGTGCAGCCTATGCTCTAAGGGTACAAATATACTAGGGAGAAGAAACATTTCTGGGCACAGGAGCTCAGCTCTCTGCATTAGTAGCTTATTAGACTTGCCCCTAGCATGCTTTTGGGCAGTGACAAATATTGGTCCCCAACAACTCGTGAACACAGTTCAGCAGTTAGTGCAGGTCAGGACCAGATGCCAATAGGAAACTTGCCTGCAGCAGACCTGTTCTGTAAGGCAGGGGTCCTTTAATACCCAATGCAAACAGTTCTGTTGTAGCTGTCCTCAGTGTCAGACAGTGGTCCCAGGAACACTCCATTTGCTAGGATAGAGACAGTCCTAGTGCTGAGCACAGCAGGTGTGCAGGAATACCATGCAACGTCTACCCTGTGTCTCAACGTACTCTGAAGAGATCTCCAAACCAATGCTGAACTGATCCGAAAAGTCAATGCAATACATCAAAGTAAAATGCAGATGCAAAAGGTGTAAATAGAGTTCCTTTATTTGGTGCTACATCTGAGCTAGTTAATGATTCCTCTTTGACCTTCACCTCAGCTCAGAAATGCATCAACACAACCGTATTACTTTGGGACATGAGCTGGCTCGAGGAAAAAGAAGAAGATCTACAACAGATTTGGGTGCTGGGAAGTAGAAAGCTAGGCAATTCAGCTAAATCTACAGAAGCACCACAAAATATCATATAGTGGACTCATAAATATCGGACTCAAAAATATTGACGTCATAAATGCCAGGGTACAGGCAGCACTTGTAGGAGTAGACACTCCATCTCGTCACTTCCCAAAAAACTATCAGGTAGGTTTTCTTTCTTGTGCCAGTGGAAAACTATGGAGTGGAAAAGTATAAAGGAAAATACTACCATTATATGAGATTCTGCTGGATCACAGGAAAACTGAATCATGGCAACAAGACCCAGACTTCTAATTCCTGTAGGGTTTGGGAGTTAAGTTGTCAGCCCTTTATTTGCTCCTTGTACTAAAGAGGAAGCAAAGGATAGATTGAAATGATCCACAGTCTGCACCTAGACTTAATGTTGTCAGCTGAAGCATGTAGGAATTGGCAACTGCCAATAGCTAATTTTTCATTTAATTAGTGACCTGAATAATACTTCCTATTAACATAGATCTCATTTCAGTGGCGACAAATGACAGTTTTACTATTGACTCCTTTGAGATCAGGATTCCTCAGTGTAACAAACTGGACAACATCAAAATATTGTGTCATTGCTTTTGTATGAGTTTCTTCATGGTTATGTATCTCCTCTATAAAACTAAGTGATGTTCCAGAACTGATAAATAAAAATGGTAAATGGTAGCTTTCAGTGTGTTTTACATAATCCAGAAAACAACATAATTGACTCTGAAGGGAATAGAAACAACAACAAAAAACCTGAAGACATTTTTGCAGCTAGTTTCTCAGAAGAGATGGAATAGAAATATGAGAAAATATATAGATATATGAGCCGGGCTGTCTAGAAATAATATGTTAATGGTCTAAATTTGCATAAGACATTTGCAGAGAAATAAACGTAGATGAATAAAACAAGAATTTATTACTGTGTTTTTGATTCTTTTCTCCATCTTGACACATCAGGGAACTGAACTGTTATAAAACACTTTACCTTCTTTCTCTCCATCTTTTTGGATAACTGTTCTTGGCAAATGTTTCTGTAAGTTTTATGTGTGGTAAAGGCTGAGTGTGTCTGAAATTGATAAAGGTTCTACAGTAACGTATATCTGCAAGACAGGCTGTCTATGAATATATTTTAATGCAAATCTTATCAACAAAATGTCAGTGGTGTCCTGGTGTTATTCCATACAGTCTCAGCATATTCACTACAGAGCCAGAAAGCTACTCACTAGGGATTCCAACTTGAAGTAGAGACAGAAAAAATAAATATGAATGCTGTACAGTTTCAGATAAACAAAGTTACATTCCTGGACATTGTAGTTTTAAACAAAATTCGGAACTGAAGTTTTCATTTAAATACTGTCAGGCAAAGAGCAAATAAATAAATAAATAATAATAAAAAGTGTTCAGCATGCTGTTGCTTACACAATTCAAGGTGAAAATTATTTCTTACAAACTAAATATAATACATTCTTGCTTCTGCCTTATTTTGGATGTGTCCTCTTTTCTTGCAAAAAAATTGTATCTCTGAGAGAAATATGTATTTCTGCAGTTAACTGGGAAAAGGTGACATTCTGCTACTAATAAGAACAGAATAGAAGATTGTTTCTAAATTTTTAAATCATTCTGAAATAATTCTGTGACAGGGGACTAGATTGGAATGCAGCTAAAATTAACAAATGTACTGTAGGATGAAAAATGTGAGTACCATCATTATTTTTAGCTAATATATAACACATCAATCAACCACTGGTCTGTTGCTGGGGGTGATATTATCTCTAGACTTGTCACTCATCTACTGAGATTTACTTTACCAATGTTTTAATTCTAAGAGAAGGAATTATTATAGAAATGAATGTATTTTGCAGCTTCTATTATGTCTCCCTGAATGCTTTAAGCAAGTAAAAGACTGCTGTTGACATGTTTCATGAGGACCTTTTAGAGGGCAGGATAATATGGCAAAGGGATAAAAAAACTTTTAGCTTGAGATCACCAGTTTAAATGCAGCACATCTGAAGTTACCTGAAATAAATTATTGCGGTCACTTCTGAGCAAAAAATTGTGTACATTCTTACACATGTCTGCATCAATGGCAAATTACACTACAAGTCCATTTTCTCTTTAACTGGAGGATCTGGACTTATTATAAACACCACAATGAGGAGATTTTTCAGTCTCACTCAAATAAGAAGAGATGCTGAAGTTTGGAGGATCGATGGGAAAAAAAAAGAAAGGAGATATAGGAGGGAAAGAAAACTAACATCCCAGATGTCTGAGACACACTAGTGTTTTGAACAGTAACTACTCACAATATGTGAACAAGGACTATACTGTGCATGGTCTTTGCTGAGCTGAATACTGTATATCTGTCTCCTCACAATCTGTCTTCTTCCAATGTCTGTAAAACAGGCATTCCTCCACCAATCTCTACTGAAAATCTCTACTGAAAATCTCTACTGAGCTGTTTTGCTCAGGGCTGACAGAGCACACCAAGTTTGCTGAAACTGTTACTTCTAATGGCTTGTTTGTTAGAACATCTGCTCCAGGAGACTAATTTTGAGACCTCCTCCACAAAGGAGAAGGAGGGTTAGGGTTGGAGCTGGTGCATCACAGCAGACTGTGCTAATCACAGAGCCATGGGAGGCAACTGCCTTTTATCCTTTTTGTGGAAAACGGTGCCACTGTGAGCAAGAAGTGCAAAAACCACATGGGCCGAAAGCGAGCAGATGTTAGCAGTTCAGCTGGTCCAATGGGAAAGATGCTGTCTTGAGTGGCTGCTCTCAGAATTATTCTTGGGGTTTTTTTGTTCCTTCATCCAACACATAGAGAATACAAACTCCATTGGCATCCCAGGAAGCAGAACACCACATACTGGGCAAGTGCTTTCATCAGGCGAATGTGTAAAAACCAGAACTCTGGCTTGCAACTTTGGGGAGTACGCTCCCTGCAGGAGACAGCATTTTAGAAGTAATCTGCTCTTTCACATTTTCTATTGATAGGTTTGGTCATCCCAGCACTTAGTGTACCAGCAGCTGTCAATCTCACCTTGCTCCAAACTGAAATTAGCTTTGCAAATTCTGCTCTGAGAGACAGGCTCTGAGACTGGGAGTGTTGTATGCCACACGTCACAACGAGTCCTTTCATTGAGCAAGATTTAAATTGTACTCTTCTTAATTGAACATTTTCCCCAAACTCGCAGACACAACTTCAAGAGATAGGCAGAAAACTCATTTCACCATCTGTTTTTAAAGGCTTTTTCATCAGCTGAAGTCCTGTCCTAGAGAAACTACAAGTGAGTTAAAAATATATGGCTACACACACATAAGTGGAAGCTCCTCATCTTGACTGAGTTATTGAAACTATTAGTACAATAAACACAGAACATTAAAAAAGAAACCATCATCATTTGGGGCTATCTTTGCATATTTTATAGCTAGATACATATTTTTCTCAGGCAAGGCTGTCTAAAATTCATTAAAATACTAATTTTCTCACAGGATCTATGTAACTCTTAGGACATCATCTAAACAAAGAAAAACACCCACACCAGATTATTCAACACACCATAGAAGAGGAATGTCTCCCCTAACATGAAATGTTTCTCATCTGAGTTACCATATGCATCCTACTCCTTATTCCATTTTTCTGTCACCTCTAGAATAAGCACTTCCATCTATTAACAACCTTTCAAATCCTTCACACTTTAAATATTGTATAACAATACATGTAAACAGAAATCTATGTTACTTTTATTGCACTCTTGGTACGAATTCACAGCAGCTGACAACAGAATCACAGCTCAGTGTAGGAAATGCATACCTGCTCAGCTGCAAAATTTTATATGCAAAAAATCCTATCAAATGCTATGTAAACCTCCACATTAAGGTAGTAATATTATGCTAGAGCATTTCCTCTGATTTCTCTTTCTAATTTCCTTCAAGGTGTCACTGCTACTTAAAAAAAAACCCAGATAAACTTGTATAGGAAGAAACTATATTAACTACCTATTATCTTAAAGGCAAAACAGACCAGCTGGAGAATATTCCTGGGCTACAGGTTTGACTGGCTGGAGTGTAGCCAATAAAATAAGTGAAGTCCCATTAAAGTCAATGTGCCTGATTCCTTCCCAGTACCTAAGTAATGGACAGAAAATAGGCAATCGGCTCTTTCCAAAGACAGTTAAAGAAGCATTAAAAACCTGAATCTCTGTCAGAATACAGAATGTATGGCCTAAGTGTTTTCTGTAAGGGCAGTTAGTTCTCACAAAAAAGCTTTTATTTTGATAATAAATATTTTTGTATTCCTTTTCTAAAGAATTTAAAAACACCCACTGCAAATCCTAAGCTTTTACTTCTGATTTGTTAAAGTCTAATCACAGTGCAACTGATCCAGAAATTTAGTTCTGTGTCAGTTCTGTATTAAGTAGAATTTCCTCTGCCACTGACAATAAAGTCAGTGCAAGGCATGGGGCAGAACCCTGGAGAACTAGCTCTCCTTTGCTGATTTCTGAAGATGATGCTATTTGGTTCACTGCAAATGAGCTGAATGCAGAAGTCTATCTACACAGAGAAAAGGAGCCTTAATGTTAGCACATCTCATCAGGAAGTGAAGCTTAATATTGTACCAATTGGGTAGTTTAAAAAGAAAGCAAAATGTGATTACTTTTTGGGAAAGCAAAATATTTCAACACTTTCAAATGAAAAACTGTTCTGATATTTTTCAATCAAAGTTTTTGTGTGAAATCTTTCATTGTGTTTATTTAAATAAAATAACCTTACAAGTAAAAATAGAATGAACAAAAATACATTTCTTTTTAATGCAATTTTTCTGTGAGTAGTTCCAGGTCATGCTGAGATCTAATTCTAAGATATTTAGAAATATGTCATCTCACAAGGCCTAGTATTATGAAAATGCAAATGTGAAATCAACATTGGTGTTTTTAAGATTTTAATACTAAATATAAATTTGGATTACATCTCTGCATTAATCACTATAAGCTCTGCATAAGACTTGGCACTCATATTTAAATACGTCATGTAAAGCTCTGCATGTTTCTATTGACCTAGTCAAAACTTGAATATTTATTAGAAAACTTCTTGTTTCCTGATTTATAAATGGGTATAATTAAATTTTAAGTCCAGACCATGAACAAGAATTGGATCGGTAAACATGTAATTTTCATTAAATTGTCGTGCACATTTCCTTAGAATACTTTCACTTTTAAAGACATTTCATTTTTAGTTTCCACAAGTCCCCAGTGAATCTCTATGAACTATCACAACAAAGAGCTCACAAAAATATAAATATAAAATATCTTAAGAAGGAAGACACTTTCTCTAAGATCAGGAAGTAGTAGACATGTAAGGGAGCCACACGCCATCACAAATGGCACGGAAGACCTGCACCCTGGTATTACCTCTTTCACAGCTCCTGAGCCCTTTGGCCCATCACAGATAGCAAGGAAGATGCTGGGCAAGAACTGCTGGATAAATCAAGGTGATTTGGGCCCTCTGCACACTGTCTGAGTTAAGATGAGTCGTCTTTATTGTGATTTTAATTAATAAAAAGAGTTTTCAATAGTTTCTGAGTTCTAGCACTCCCTAAATCATGGTGGGAGCAGCCTGACATAACTTTTCACAGGACTTACCTGTGTGAAGTATGCGTGCAACTGATGTATACATATCATACCTACAGGACACATGCTGTACGGAGGATCTGTATCTGCACAGTGGACTTTGCATGTCCCAGATGCACTGCCTCAATGGACATCTGTTGTATATTTAGTTGGCCTGGATTATCCTTTGTCGAGGATTTTCAGGGTGTGTGGAATGTATCAGGTTTGAGTAGTCAAGGCAAAATTTTGTGCCTCATGTTTTATTGATATGACATAATATGAATATGATATGACATTATATAACAGTACAATACTACACATAAGATTTCCATTCTTATCATCTAAGGTGTACTGTAACAGAAAAGAAGCCCTAATTGACTATTTGTGTCTCATATTGTTTTTAATATCTGTACACATTTATTTATTTATTTACTATTTTGTGTACTTAAAACAGTTTGCACATTTATCCCTTTTAAATTTTGAAAACTAATGGGATTGAGTATGCGACATTAATTTAAATAAATGTTATGTTTCTCTTCCTGTATTGCTCTCTTTCACTCTGGTGTAACTGAATGTTAAAAATTAATGAAATCACCCTTAATGGAAAACGAGTATGAAGTCAAAATGGATGCCCCTGTTTATAAACATAAAAATAAACAATGCTCTTTATTCACTGCCACAACTTTTCTCCCATGGCAAAGAAAGAATAATATTGTTCTTAAATATGATTTTAAGCAGAATTTAAAAAAGATCCATGGTTAAATATATCTTCTTAATTAGATGTAATTGGTTATTTAAATGAAAATACTGACTTATCTTTCTCAAGTTACTGCTATATTATAGAACTTAACAGCTAATTAAAGAGAAACCTTCCTCTTAAAATAGCATAAGGCTTGCAAACCTTATCTTAAAACAGAAATGAATATAGCACTTTGTTTTTAAGCTACCAAAAATTTTAGACATTCTTTAAGTCTTGTCATTCAATTACACATCAATCTACTCTGTGGGATTATAGTTTATCATTTAATGTTTACAATTTGTTTTCTTGCAATTTTGAAGATCATATATTATTGAAATTACTGTTGTAATAGTAGCAAGTGGACATTAGTGGTAATACATGGTCATCTTGCTGTAAAACATTATGTAAATAAGCATATCCCTTTCTTAAATTTTAAGATCAAGTAGTACTTCAGTTGAGTTTTAATCATGCAGTTCAGTTAATTATGTCCTTTATAGTGCTAATGTTAGTCTGTACAATTTCACTCTGGCAATACAGGCTCAAACTTTACTCTGTAGTTCAAATTAATTTATTTTTTAATTCTTCCATGTATGAAGCAACTACCATTTACAGGAATTAAATATGAATGTTTGCAGGGGTTGAAAAGGATGTGTACTATAGTTCTCTGTATGTGGGCACTCTTCCCCAAGCCTGTAGGTTTGCTGGGGGTTGTTGAGACCCAAGTACAGGATTCGGCATGGCCTTGTTGAAGCTCATACAATTGGCCTCAGCCCATCGATCCAGCCTGTCTAGGTCCCTCTGTAGAGCCCTCCTACTCTCAAGCAGCTCAACACTCTCACCTAACTTGGTGTTGTCTGCAAACTTACTGAGGGTGATCTCAATCTCCTCATCAATATCATTGATAAAGATACTAAACAGGAGTAGCCCCAATACTGAGCCCTGGGGAACACCACTTGTGACAGGCCACCAACTGGATTTACCTCCATTCACCAACACTCCTTGGGCCTGACTGTTCAGCCAGTGGTTGATCAAGCAGATTATATGCCTGTCCAAGCCTTGGGCAGCCAGTTTTTTTCATGAATGCTGTGGGAAACAACATTGAAGTCTTTACTGAAGAACAGGTAAACAACATCAACAGCCTTTCCCTCATCAGCCAAGCGGGCCACCTTGCCATAGAAGGAGATCAGCTCTGTTAAGCAGGACCTGCCCTTCATGAACCTGTGCTGACTAGATCTGATCACCTGGCTGTCCTGTAAACGGTGTGCAATGGCACACAAGATAGTCTGTTCCATGAACTTCTCTGGCATCGAGGTCAGACTGACAGGTCTGTAGTTCCCTGGATCCTCCTTCCTGCCCTTCTTGTAGATGAGAGTCACACTTGAGAATCTCCAGTCCATTGGGGCCTCCCTAGTTAGCCAGGACTGGTGATAAATGATGACGAGTGGCTTGGTGAGCACATCCACCAAATCCTTCAGCACTCTTTGGTGTAACCCATCTGGCCCCATAGGCTTATGTGTGTCTAGGTGATGCAGCAGTTCACTAAACATTTCCTCTTCGATTATGGAGGTCTCATTCTGTTCCCCATCCCTGTCTTCCAGCTCAAGGGACTGGGTATCTAGCAAACAACTAGTCCTGATATTAAAGTTGATTGACTTAAACCTTGAGCTACTTTTCCAGTAGAGGAAGACTAAAATCTATCCTACTCACCAGGTATCAAATAAAACAGATTCATACATTCCATCAGAGGCAAGCCTAGATTAAGTAAAACCACTTACAGTAAGACATCTGTTTATGGAAATAAATATATACATTATATCTTTTATTTACATATCTATACTCCTCATTGAGAAATCAAGGTTACAGCTCTGGATCCTGGTAATTGTGGGTCCATTATCCTCTGTACCTCTGAAACATATTTCAGTCTTTGTAGAGGCGGACCTAGAAATGAAAGGATACACTTAGGTGCAAGTAACCCTCTTAAACTGGGCTTTTAAACAGAAAAACATCGCTGGAGAGTATACCTTTGAAAATATTATAGTTCAAAGTAGTATTCCATACAGTAAAAGAGTTGTCTCAATCATTATATATTCCACAATAGAAACTCTCCTTGAGGAATGAAAAAAAAAAATATTTATTTTTTTTCCTAGGCACAAGTCCTTGACAGGACAGAACAAACACTACATTTTGAGCAAGCATACTTCAAAAGACAGCTGTTCTGTGTTACTTCTATTCTGACTAAAAATATCCCAAATCTCATCAAAGGAAACAAAAAAATTAATGACTGTTACATCCCAAAGCTTCTCACTTTGAAATTTTAAGAAAATATTGATAACTCCTCATGGTAATAGTATATTTTTTAACTATTTTTTTTTTTGTTGCCCATTCTAGTCATCTACGCCCTATTGAATGGATAATGGACTCATTTCAGACAATGGATAGAGATTCAGAAGTGAGCTAAAAGTCCAACATAGGTAAGATGAATCACCTTCTAGAGGGTACCTACTTCTCTTTTGATAAGAGAAACAACTGGCTTAGAAGATGCTTAACTGTCAGCCAGCTAAAATATGGATCTAACTCTTACTTTTTATCCAGCTCAACCAAGAGAGGGGTTGAACTTTTAGTAACAGTATTGTCTAGTTACCCTACAAATATGAGTCTTTCTAGAATTTCCCAGATTTGAATATTGAATTAAATATTAAAAGGTCTGAAGTTCGTAAATCATGGAATGAAGCATAGAATATTAGAATGGTTCGAGTTGAAAGGGACCTTTAAAGGTCATCTAGTCCAACGCCCCTGCAATGAGCAAGGACATCTTCAACCAGACCTGCTCAAGGCAGGTAGCTCAAAGCCCCATCCAACCTGACGCTGAATGTTTCTAGGAATGGGGTATCTACCACCCCTCTGGGCAACCTGTTCCACTGTTTTACCACCCTCGTTGTAAAAAATTTCTTCCTTATATCTAGTCTGAATCAACCCTCTTTTAGTTTAAAACCATTACCCCGTGTCCTATAACTACAGGCCCTATTAAAAACTCTGCCTCCATCTTTCTTATAAACCCCCTTTAAGTATCGAAAGACCACAATAATGTCTCCCTGGAGCCTTCTTTTCTCCAGTGTCCTGCTGAGAATGAAAGAAATAAATATCAGAGAATTTGAATGAATAGTTCTCAAACTGTTTTGATTCTTGAATATACTCTATAAACGCTTTTAATTTTGGTAGTACAATCTTATACCAAAATCTAGGACATTTACTGTAACTTTCCTTGTGGAAATAGGCAGAATCTGTTAAAAGTCTAACAATGTCCTATTTTCTGTCTGAGTGAGATTTTGAACCAGGAGTAACAATTTCCTGCTGAAAGTATTTCACTGCATTTGGAGAAAGTCTTTCAGAGATTAATAGCTTGTCACAAAAAACTCACTCTGATAACACTGACCTATAAAATCATATGTTCCAACACATGAGCACGTTTCATGCTCAAAATTAAAATATATATGCACACTTGACAGTTCCATGTAACAGTATAGAAAATGTCTATATTTTAAAAGACTTTATGAAGGATGAGAAATTAGTTGTACATCCAGAGATGGGGGGTTTTACATGATTTTAATGAGACTGCAATAACTGTAGTCAGTTTGTCTTTAGGAGTTTGGTCTAACCTAGGCAGACAGGCTCCTCCAGAGGATACCACCTATCTTTCTTTTAGTTACTTCTCACAGGATGAGCTGAATTGTCCCTTGGGATCTTCCTGTGTTGATTTCAGACAGCCTAAACTAATTTGGGTTAGGATATTTACACTCTTGAAGCCTAAAGTAATACTGGAATAACTTCACTGTATTTGACAAGTTTGGCATGAAAATCAACATATTTGTCAAGTAATATTACAAATTAAATTTTTATCTAACAAGATCATCGACCTAGGTAATGTTGGTTTTTCTTCTGAAGAAAATACCATTTACAAGTTTTAGAAAATTATACCAATAGTTATGCGACTATTTAACTCTCCTCATTCCAAGTAATACTGGTACATATTTTTGCACAATGACTGCCCTAATTTTAGTTTTCTAAAAAAATACATAAACTGTATTATTCAATAGTGGATTGCGATATAGCTATACAAAGGTAAGCACAAACATTTTTTTCAAGTCTCTAATTCAGAAAGAAGGATTTTCTCTATTTTATAAAAGCAGATCACCTGGTGAACTAGAAATTTAAAGGAGGGAGTTGAACCATTGATTTCAGCAGGGTCAGCATGTTTCCTCAAAATGTCTTTAACAGTTAGAGCTAATGTGTGTTAATAGAATGTCTTTCAGTATCTTTGGATTCTTGTAATTCTGATATAAAGCTGTATTATCTGAAAGGAACAAAACTAGTACTCTAACATGCTTCTGACATTTGTGTGCTGACAATTTCCTCTGTGATACCAACGCTTGTTACCTTGCCGTCAGCAATCAGACTGGTCCATTAACTAGGGCCATGACTTAGTCATTACGTTCTACAGAACATATCTTAATGAAAAAAGTCAAGGAGTTTTCTGAAAACTTTTAATAGCCCACATTGTATAGAAAAATGTTAGAAAATGTTGCCAGCTACTTTCCATCTACTGTTAAAACACTGGCTTTCTTAACTAGTTTTATTTTTTGTGTAACTGCAGATGCTTTCTCCCAAGCACATGTCACATCACATGTAATTGGACTTGGTTTATTATATAAGCAAGGCATACAGCCTACTGCAGACTACATCTTATGCTTCTCACTTTTCTATACACAGTATACAGTACTTTTAATGATATCCTTAGAGAGCCAGTCAAAGAGCTTGGGGGTGGAAATGTGCTAGTGACTGAAGGTTCAGCCAAAGCTCAGAAGGAGCTCAGAGTGGGATTTGTGGTATTTTGTTTGTTAGTTCTTCCTTAAAAACTATCCCTTCAGAGTAATAAGATGAGAATCAAATTCTGCCTTATGTTTGACAGACACATAAAAAGTCTCCCTTGGGCTGGAAAATATCATGAAAATGAGCCAAAAGAAATGGTAGAACAACAAACATCATTGTAGTCACCCAATCATCCTGACAATCTCTGTAAAGCTGAATGAAAATAGAATGAAATATTACAAAAATTAATTTATATTTAACATTTTCTTTGATTTGGTGAAGCTTATTGGTTCCATGTAGGTAGTGTTATTGAAGATCCACAGCTTTTGTGTGCATGCATTTCTTCTTTCTTTTCTACTGGGTCACAACCACAGAGAATGAATTTTAAAAGAAATACTTACAAAATAGTTGTATGTCTGCAGAGTGTGTATATGCAAGGGAATCTCTCGTAAATTATGAACAACATGTTGCCTCTGAACATTTTATTACATTATACAATGTCTAATGGGATCTATGGCAACAACTTATATGATTTGGAAACAGTCATTATTTATGGCTTTGGAGAATAAGCAATATCTCTGAACCTAAACACAAGTACAAATCTAAGAAGATGGCCTGCTTTTGAAGAATTCAAGGCCTTAATACAGATTTAAATATCCAGTCTCAAAGTTGAAAAATGTGAATTTAGCACATTATGGACATTGTCTTATCAGAAATCATAATTAGGTATCAGCTTGTAGTTTACATATGAACAGATATTTGATTAGCACAGATACACAATGGATTTGATGTACAAACCACTCTGAATATATTGAGTCAATAATGGTAGAATGAGCAACCACAACTAACATCTTTCAACAAGATGATTATATCTACTGAAGTCATTTTACAAAGGAGAAATAAAGACTTTTTAATAGGGCTCTTCCTAAGTGTGATTGTCTTCTGCATTGAAAGCAAACGCATTATGATTGTGCAGCATCTGGAGTCCATTATATTTTAACTATATTTTATACAACTGACACTTCCCCTTAACAAATATGCCTGAGAGACCACTATCTCTTATCTATTCTGTGTTGATCATTTCAGTTTTTGCTTTTTACATTTTCAGACCCAACTAAATAATACCAGCAGAGAAAGAGGATAAAATTGGTGATGAAAAGACTCAGAGACTCAATTTAACATTATTATTAAATTATTTCTTATTTACTGGAAGAAAATCTGCTGAAACATACTAAAAAGCAAAGGCATTTGGAAGTTGCTAGAAAGAAGGCTCAAAAGTCTCCAGGCAAACATTCAACCATGATGAAGACAGAAAGTATGATGTAGAAATTCCAGTTCACCATTGCAAGAGGCTGCCAAAGGAAGTAGTGGGCTGTCATTTCTTTAAGTTTTTGAATATTTTCTGGATGTCTTGGAATAAAAACTTCATTCAGCCTAAGTGGTCTAATGGCCTCTATTGGCTCCATTTATATAATATTATGATTTCATAATCATTTAGTATAACCATAAAGAGAAAACAACCTTTTTTATCTCCACGATGGAATAAAGCATACAAATAGCTAGAATTATTTTTTTTAAGAAAAAAAAAATTATTATAAAATCAAGTATTCCTGAAAGGACCTACATTTACCAACTTAGGTTGAGTATCACCACTAGTTACAGTAAAAGGAATAGTTGCTCTCATGAGACCCCACCTGGAGAACTACATCCAGCTCTGGACCCCCCAAAGAAGGAAAAAGCTATTTTCACCAACAGGATAGCTGACATTATCAGGAGAGATTTAAACTAAGAATGATGAGGGAGGGAGAAAGTAACCAGTAGTTCTGTGAGGGAGTGATGGACAGCATCGCTGAGCAAAGAGAACGGGATAATGTGACGAGGGATCATAGAATCACAGAGTGGGTGGTGATCAGTGGCATGAAGTCTTGCTGGAGAGCAGTAAGTAGTGCTGTACCCCAGAGGTCAATAGTGGTTCCAGTCCAGTTTAACATCTTCATTAATGATTGGGATGATAGGGCAGAGTGTACTCTCAGCAAGTTTGTTAATGACACAAAACTGGGAGTGGCTGATATGCCAGAGGGTTGTGCTGCCATCCAGAGGAACCTCAAAAGGCTGCAGAAGTGAGCAGACAGGAAGGAACTTCATGAATTTCAACAAGGAGAAGTACAAAGTCCTGTACCTGGGAGGAAAAACCCCATGCACCAATACACATTGGAGGCTACCCAGCTTGAATGAAGTTCAGCAGAAAAGGACATGGGAGTTCTGGTAGGCATCAAATTGAACATGAGCCAGCAATGTACCCTTGCAGCAAAGAAGGCTAATGATGTCCTGGGCTGAATTAGGGGAAGCATTGCCAGCAGGTTGAGAAAGGTGATCCTTCCCCTCTACTCACACTGCTGAGACGGCAGCTGGAGTAATGCGTCCAGTTCTTGGCTCCCCAGTACAACTGAGACAAGGACATACTGGAGAGAGTTCAATGAAAGGACAGAAAGATGATTAAGGGACTGAAGCATCTCTCATGTGATGAAAATCTGAGAGAACTGGGACTGTTCAGCCTGAAGAAGAGGAGGCTCGGAGAGGATCTCATTAATGTATATAAATACCTGAAGGAAGGGTGTAAAGAGGACAGTGACAGGTTCTTTTCAGTGGTAACCAGTGACAAGACAAGAGGCAAAGGGCACAAACTGAAACACGGGAGGTTCATTCTGAATGTCAGGAAACACTTTTTTTTTACTGTGAGAGTGACTGAGAACTAGCACAGGTTGCTCAGAGGGGTTGTAGAGTCTCCATTCTTGGAGTTATTCAAATGACATCTGGACAAGGTCCTGGAAAACTGGTTCTAGGTGGCCCTGCTTGAGCAAGAGGTTGGACCGGATGATCCCTTCCAACCTCAACCATTTTGTGATTCTGTGATGTACGGGTCAGCTTTCTATCTCTATTTGAACAGGCAGAGAATCAAATCACTTCATATCTATCACTACACACATGAACCCTACCTTCATTGTTTTATCCTTGTTCTAAAGTTTTTTTCACTAGTTCTTTCTTCAACAGAGATCATGTAAGGAATGAACACACAGATCAAAGAAAGAAAACCACTGCCTTCTCCCTCTTTACCAACTTTTTATGTATGAATAAATGCCATATGAAGAAACATTTTTATTTTAATTTTAGACAAGCCAACTTTGAACTTGAACTGCAATGTAAGATCAATATGCTACTATGTATTTGTATTTCGATCACAAAATAAAATAATACTTAAGGACTAGGGTTAAAGGTTTTCAACAGTCAAAATTCTTAATTTACCCAGGTACTTTTTCTAATTATACTCCCTGAGTAGGTAGATACTCAAAATGGTAGGGAGAGGTTGCAGCTTTCCCTGTTTCTCCTGCAATATGTTGCACACACTTAGTACCTTTTGAGAAAATGTCACTTACTTTGCATTCTCAGTCATAAATGCACAGGTAATCTACATGCAGATGACAGATTAAGACGTTTGTATAGATAATCATACGATAAAGGAGAAAAAAAAATCTTTCTAGAGACTGAGTTGAATATGTAAATACAGAAAAAAATTTACTTTGCAATTGGAAAATTTTGTTTTAAAGAAAACTCCCAGAAAAAAAAAAATGAGATTTCAGAAAGTATCTCAAGTTATCTACATTTTGTTTAATGTAAAGGAAAGGACTAGAGGGTCACAACCTTAGCAGTGTTTCAACTTTAGAGTCAATTCTTTGAATTCTTGCAAAATGCCACATAATGCACACATAAAATCATGCTGATGAATCAATACTCCTAATATTTATGACTGTCAGGAAATTTCAGATTTAGTTGCCAGTTCCTTTTTAACTATATGTGCAGTTTATTATAAAATTAAAGATATAATTTATAAAGATTTACATTTTTAAGTGAAATAAAATTGTGAAAAGTACATAGAAAAGGCAAAAATTCTTAGACTATAGAGTATTTAACACTGGTTCCATATGGAGCCCAAATTTGATAGTAAGAAATAGATTGTTATGTAATTTGGTTACATGAAAAGTGGAATATAAACGGCTTTGTTCATTTATGGGTGTAATAAGTAAGCCATAAGAATTTCTGAAGTCAAAGCAAAACATACTACTGGGTGGTGACTCTAATTCTTAAAAGATCACAACTCCAGAATCCAGTAAGTAGTAATCCCAAACAATGTTTGTTACTAAGTTATATGAATTTACTTGTGTAATATTCATGAATACACAAAGATATGCATTCATATTTTCTTACAGACCAGTTTTGACACATAATTTATTCAGGAAAATTATGTTAAAAATGAATCTTAGAGTTACAAGAATTATCCACACATGTACTTCATTTTATATTGTCTAGTTTATTCATTAAAACTGTTTAAATCTACCATGAACATTTAATTCTGGACAGTCAAATACAATGTAATAATTTCCCTTTTGAATAAGTATCAAAGATAAAATGTAAGTCCAATGATTTTTTATACCGAACACTGTAGTTTAATAGTAAGACAAATTAGTATAAGCAGCCACATAATCAGACATTCTGCATTGATATTGATGCCTTTTAATATCCTCTCACATGGCTAGAAGTGCTAATTCATGCAACTTTTCTGCTTTCAACACCACTACTACTGCATCAACATGTCACCTAAATAACTGTAATTAAGCATTCTCTGTAGCTGCTGATTACAGTATACTGATGAACATTCCCACTGGATTTAGCAGCCTCTTTCGTAACAACGACAATAATCATCTCATATTATAATGTCTGTGCTTCTGAAGACTTCTTAAATAATCTAAAATTTAAATTGTACAGACTGTTGATTATTGCAATCTAAAAGTTCAACAGGAGCTTGATCAAAAAGGTTCAAGTATCACATCACTGACATCTATTAAGCAATATGGTAATATACTTCTTGGGAAATAAATACTTAAGCTACTTGGTCTTTCAACCAAATTAAACTCTTTACTGAGGTCCATTGCCCTCTTGAAAAGAGCACTAAAACTTCTTATGTCACTTTCTGTTACAAGGAACAAAAATTTTTCTTTCTTTTCAGTGAGGATTTCTTCATTTCTTTAAGGTCTTTGTCATTTTGCACTGAGAATAATGACACTGAAAAAGCCAAAGTGCAGAATGATGTCTCTTATTAAGGCTTTTTATGGGTGACTTCCTATCTTTGTGAGTTTGAACGGTCATGGATCTCATTTCTTTGAACTGAAACCAGGCAGATTCAACTGTGCAGTAGTCACCTGAACCAGTGTACTGCCTGTGATGATCTCTAAATTCCTTGCTAACTGTATTGGTTACATTATGTTTTCTTGCTGTTATTCCTGTATAGAAAAAGTATTCCATGCAAGAAGCGGGAGCCCCTTTGGTTTATCCCATAATAGATGACTTAAGAGACTACATTCCTTAGAACACATGTACATCAGCAGAATGAAGTGTTTTGGTTTTTTTTCCTAACTGTTGTCCATGTTCAACACTGCAAATCTTTCACTAAATCACATACATGGTGACTCTCTACAATCAGTAAGGAACATACCTAGTAACATGAGGTTCATATGTCAGGAAAGACTGGTGCAAAACCTGTGGCAATGTTTAGAAAGAAGTAATCATTCACCCTCCACCCATCCAAAGCTGCAGGACATAACATAACATAAATGCCCTCTAAACTGTCTTCCTTCTTGTTCTCATTAGTAATTTTAGACATATATACTTCATTATTTTGCTAGTCTATTTTTTAAAAATGCATATATATTCTTTTTATGTTTGAATTAAAGGTTTTTCTCTTACTCCTTCATTTCTCCATCTGCCACATCTCTTGTTTAGAATGCTCTTAATGCCCATTTTTGTCAATAAAGACAAATATACTTGAGAAAGAATATCCACGGAACCATTCCAGAAATACTCCTGGAATAATAAGGCATAATCCAATTTAAATCACTGAAATTTTGCTAAATCTGTGAGGGTCTAGGTAGAGATATCTTCTCTGAGTATTCATTTTGACTACATTGTTTCTTGGGGAATACAGGACAATGAAGAAGTAAACATGTAAGACCCACATTCACATAAAACACGTGGCTTTATCAGTTTGTATCTTTTATGCTGTGAAAGGAAGTAATCTTCTTCACTACATTTTCTTGATATAGTATCAACAAAACCATTTATTGCTTCTTGAAAGCTTTCTCCAAGAAAAGTATTTCTCAAACAGCACAATAAGCCAGATGAGATGTACAAATACATATATATGCACATATACCTGTATTTATACATACACGTGTTCATTGGTCAAGTGTATAAACAGCTTTTGGTCAAATGTTTGAAACTATAGGCATGAAAAGGAAGCAACTCACATGCTTGGGTCATTTTTAGGATCTGGCTTTAGTGTTATTTATCCTTATATAATGTAATGTATCCTTATTGTACCTTCCCATCCAATTCAAAATTTATAAGTAAAAGGGCAATGTTCTTTCAACAAGGGAACAAATCTCCAGTGTATAAATGTGATCTTTAAATCTTACACTGACAAAAGTGTTTGAAAAAGACAGATGGAAACAGACTCAGGAAAATGAAGAGATTTTATCCCAATGCAAGAAATTACTGTTTCTTTAAATCAAGCTGTTTTCAGCAGTTCCATTTTGGTATGTAAATACACAGAAGCAATATCTAGAGAAAATGCACAGAAGCAAACGTCTCAGAATATCCTTCCACACCAGCTCTTCCACTTTCTGCATTACTTTTGTTTCTCAACCTTAGGATGGTCTGCCCTTCTCTAACTGTTGCTATTCAAAGCTTTTTTGAGAGATTCTGTTGACCTTTAAGTTCCAGGCAGCAGTTAAGTTTACCTACTGTAGCATATCCATATGAATGGTCTGGGAAAAAAACAGGTCATTTTTGCCCTTTAATTCCCCATAATACAAGAGAAAAGAGTAAGGGTGGAAGGAAATCAATTGTGAGTTATCCCTTGACAAATATCAGCAAACATAGTGTCACAAAACCAATGTGAAGAAATGGAGTATGGATTTTCTGCTGGCATTTGTAAAGTGTTTGTGTCAAAGTATTTTTCTAATGTAGCAAAGGTTACAGTATAACAAATTAAAGCACATGTTTCTGTTGAACTGACATGCTGGTCATTCGGGTTAATTTAAATGGCTTGTGTTTTTCTAATAAACTCTTAACCTAACCTAGTGTGATTATGGCCACTCTTTGCATTAATCTGCTATAAGTAATTGCTTTTTCATCAAAATGAGCCGAATGACAATAGTGTAACAGTCCATGACTTTACCTAATACAATTTGGAGGAAATACTGTATGCCACTTAAAATGTGTCCAGAAGTGAATTTGCATTTCAAAAAATAAGCAATGATTTAGATTTAAGATCTATATTTTCTGTTTTAGAAGACACACATTTTCCAAATCACTGAAATCATTTTGATATCAAAGCCATGGAGTGGATTCTTTTAATTCTTAAGATTTTAGTAAAAAGACAAACCCAAGGAAATTTAGTGTCAATTTGTGGTCTAACTGGTCCTGTAATAAGAATGGTTTCACTCATATTATGTGCTAGCTGACATGCCCACAACTTTAAGTGAGTATCTTCAAATTATTTACAGTGCTACATATGAACAAAATGTTTTTTTTAGTTTTCCATTGTCATTAGTGTCTAGAGTACAAAAATTAAATACGTGAGAGCTTCCCAATCTTTCAACATTTAACTAAGCCTGTGCGGATTTTGCCTAAAGGCACATATATGTACATAAATCTTGCTGTGAATGGTATATGAAAGGCCTCTCAAGAAAATGAACTGTGCTGAAGAGGATAAATACAATCTTTCTAGTTCTGAGTTCAGACTCACTCATAAAGGGGGTGGGATCATGTGCTCTCAGGATTCCTTCATAGATTAAGAATATGGCAGAAGCATACTTCATGCATTATGTAAGTTATGTGATTAACACTTGTGCAACATGTCTTTATGAGATACATAGAATTTTCAACAAAATGTTTTTTGTTGCACAAGTACAGTTTTGTCAAAATCCAATTGCTTTGTCCTCACAAACTTAATGAGCAGCAAATTTTGCTCCTTAGACTTGTTTCTTGAGTTCAGGAGAGACTTCTAACTTACTCTTCAAATAAGGGACTAAGGGAATAAGCAGGACATGAATACAAGATGTAGGATAGTGAGAAAAAACCTTTTCATCCCACAGCTTGTCAGCCTCCTTACCATGGGCTTTGGTCTTGCAGGATAATAATTTTTAGTGACTTATGTATTTTTCCACTTTGAACACAAACCACCAAAATGTTTCAGAATCTGTTCAATTTCATTTCAGTTTTGAACAGGAATTCAGAAGTTTTGCAGACACGGACAAAAATTACCTTCCTGCCTTTTTACTGTCCTCTGAATTTCCAGGGTCATTTCCTTATTACACTGTTTAGTGCATGCTTGTCCTTTCAAATCATTCACATTGTTATAGACTTTGCCATGCTCCCTACTACAGAATACGAATTAAAAAAAAACAAAACAAAACAGACCACTCAGAATGCTATGGGATCACTTGCCAAACAGGGACTCTCATACACAGAGTTACTGTGACTCTAAACCATTTGCTCTTGATCTTGCTAGTGAACCCAGGTTCTATCTAGATAAGAAATAACTGTGGTACTGCAGGGTGGTCCTAGATCAATGCACATGGTGGATACCACACACTAATAAACCTGTACGTGATGACAATGTTAATATGCAACACACTCCTTACTCATTTCTTCAGCATGGTTCCCAAAAAGAAACTAATAAAGCATAAAGGATATCTTTTTGTGGGAACCTAGAAAAGAAGCAGAGTCAAGTTGCCTGTATTCTATACCATTCAAAGAACTAGAATGAGAATTTCAACTTAGTATCAGAAAAGGCAAAGAAAGCTGTCAATGTCAATACACTTCAAAAAATAAGGGGCAATTAACCTGCAAAAACCCCTGACTATTGCCTATGGCTTGTCTGAGCAAACTGAGCTTCTAACTCTGGCAAAATATCGCAAAACTCTGGTCCAACATCAGAATTCCTCCCACTCAGTTGTGTCTAGCAGCTTCAGTTCTGCCCAGACAACTGAATAGCAAAATGGCCCTAGGTCGCTGATCTTGAGGGAGTGAGTAGTGAAATGTGTTTCTTGAGATGATAGAAAAGGAAGAATTCCAAAGGCAGACCAAAAAGTTCAGAAACATACCTTTGGTCTTCAGTGTTTGATTCAAGACAATAACTGAGGAAAAGATATTATTCTACTGTATTTCTAAGTCACATCAAGGAGTGCCAAGATTTAAAAGGATGGATGCTGCTTTTCATGGATTATGTGTAAAACTAAAATAAAGTATTATTGTGCTGACAGTTGAAATACTGAACAGTAATGTTCCTCTGACAATAGAAGAAGGAATGATCTAAGGCCCACAGAAGAGTTTGAGCCCATTTTTCATTGCAGATGTTTAAACACAAAGTATAAACCATCTCTCAATCTATTAAAATATTATCCTAGAAATTTCCAAAGTCAAAGTTTACTCTAGAATATAATCAGAACAAGTTACTAATCCAAAATTCAACTTCAATACAGATTTTTGAACAGCAACTTACTATTTTTGTTAAAAGCATCACTTAGAAGATACATTGGGTTAGATACTATATAAATATACAGAAATAGACAGGCCTTGCCCTGAAGACCTATGCATCCGAACAGAAAAGATAATTCAAAAGAAAATATCATTACCCATAATGTAACTGTTTTCCTTGATTAAATAGTTTTGAAAAAGGCTCCTTCATTCTTGTCCTTCTTGCTATAAATCAAACTAACTTTTGATGGTCTTTCCCTTATCCACCTTTCAATGGATAAGAAAACAACACTGTGACTTTATTTCCTCAATGTTATTACAGGTGATTATTTTTAACTCATTGTACTGAACAAAGCATGCTGCCAATTGACTTGCAATCCTTTCTTCCCATTTTATACAATTAAATAATAATTGAGTGAATTACTCTGGATATCTTTGTTGGGAAGCTATCACTTCTCATACTGTAGAGTTTTGAAGCATAAGAAGTCATATGGGACTGCTTTTAATGAAAGATTTCTAGTGGAAGTATTCTTATGACTGTGATATCCTTTTATTCAAAAAACATGAAATATTTGTTATGTATCTCGTTCACCTACATCTGATAAGACTGTCCTTTCTGCCCTGAAGAATTCCCTTTTCATCTCCTCACCTGATCTGTCACAACTTTCGACATAACCAGAATTTTAATGCACTTTAACTTGCATCACAATCACTTGCTCCTATAAAAAGCATAAAACTGTAAAATTGGATTAGCACCATAGACTGCAATATGTAGTTTTAAGTCAGTAAAAAAGAGGGCTGTAGACCAGGATTTAGGAAGTTCTTGCTCTTATTAGATTTGGCATAGAAAGAAAAAGGAATAAAATGAAAGCAGGCCTTGGATTCAGAGGAATGAACTCATTAATACTTATAGCTCTAGACTGCTAGAGTTATTTTACTGTTTACTATTTACATTTAAACATTTTCCTCTGGTAGATACTTGATGCCTAACTAGGAACGTAAGATCAGTAATTAAATATACAGAAATAGTTTGCAAAAGGGGAGGGAAGTTCATAAAATTAATAGACTTAGAGAATTTTAAAAATGTAATATAGGAATAAAGTAGAAATAGTCAAAATTATTTCAAAGAATGTCATGTGTATGCACATGTAAACAAACCTACTGACTAATCAGGGCATAAATCTTGTGGACAGCTGATAGCAAGAAACATTGAACTTTGGGGCTGGAAATATGTATGAAAGCATTTTAATGTGCCTCTTTAAAACAATATAGATTATGTATGATAATCTGTGTTGCACGTGAACTAGATACCAGAGATGTGTATTTTAGATAGATGTCTCCACAAATCCGTGTATGTTTTCTCAGTTTAACTACAGTGTTTCTTTTTGAAAACTTTGTCCAACGTAGACACAGGTCTGTAATCTCTGAGGAAGAACATGTAGCCCTCCTTTTCATCATTGTAGATGATCACAGTCCATATGCTCAGAATCTATGACAGCCTTTCAAACTAGAGATGTTCATTACTATAATGCTAAAGTTTCTGCCACCTATTTAAGTGAATTTACAATGTCTGAAAAAAAAAATGGTGGTCTATTTACTCATGGATGTATCTATCATAAAAACATACCTGTTAGCCTTTTAACTTAGAAATGTACCAGAAAACAATCACAGGAAAACATTCTCTCACAGAAGTCTAAAACAAAATAGAACAGATCTGTCATCTCAATGTCCAGTTCCTAGCACCCAAGTCATTACCTCTGTCATTATTTGCAACTGTTTGCATTTCTAATAGTTGATCAGATTATTTCAAAGATGCAGAATCAAAGCTTCTATTATGCATAGCCTACTTTTCTCTTCGCATGCAAAGAAATCTTGCATGAAAATAGACCAACATATCAAGTGTTCTCTCAAAAGACATCTGAATACAAGTCATTAATCACTCTAGGTTTTTTCTAAAGTGAGAAATTATGCCTTCAGACACCAATTCATCTAAGATACATATTTTAGGAGGACTTGAAACGCCCTCTACAGAGGTTTATTTTTTTCCCCTAGATTAAGGTGATGAGTCTAGATTTAGGTAATGTTTAGACATTTATGAAAAGTGGGAAGAAAAGGCTTCCTGGAAAACTACATATGTACCTCTTGAGAAAAGCTCTCACAGTTAAAAGACTCAAGAGCAGTAACAATAGTTGCAGGGTGGATGATGAAGTTTGCCAATCTCTGTAAGCTCTGACCTGTTCATTGTCTGCTTCAATTAGGATTCTCACCAATACACACAAAGAAGCCTTTCAGAGGTTCCAGCTCTGTCAAATAATTAAATTCCAACCACTATGCTCTCTCCAAAATAATTTGGACCTTTGCCTGGAAGGAACTTGCTGCCTCTACAACATGCATTATATATTTACTATTTAAACTGTCAAGTTATTTCTATCTTTGATTTCTTATCCTTTAAGTAGCTGAGAACACTTGCCTGTAGAATAAACTGTATGCCTATCCTTCTTTCATCTTAGTATTTTTAATTCTTTAGAATCATGTTAGCATGAAAAAAAATGGTTAAGAATAACTATGGAAGTATTATTCTGTCAGATTCAATTTGTTAATTTGTTCATCATTTACCAATACACTATAAAGATGTTTCAAAGACAATTCTTTTGGGGAAATATATGTATAATTGACATAATTCTTTGGGTTAACAACAGTAGCACTTACTTGTAGCATTTGCTATTGTCAGATAGGTGCAAAATAATAGTAAATAATAAGTTACTGTATGTTATGGCGCAGCCGTCAGGTATGCAGATATGAGCTGAACAGACTTACCAGGAGAGCTCATAGGGCTTTAGCCTTCCCATTAAACAGAGTCTCTTTCAGCATTGACAAACTATTGTACTCAAGGCAAAGCACTATATTTTTTTATGCCTTTCATATATGACACCCCTGAAATATTTGAATCACAAATATTCTTTGAAGCAGCCTTAGCAGTCTGCCACACCATAAAGGAAGTAGCCTTTTCTGTGACCCAAGGCTGGGTTGCAAATACAGTGCAGGATGAATAATTTCTGTATCCTATGCCACAATTCATAGGTGCACTGCTTTCCAATCATGCTGTACCCACTGCATCTGCCTCTCATCTATATGGTATTTAGGACGGCTTCAGCTGTAGATTCAGACCCTAGTTCTCAGCTTGTGTAGAATACCCTGCTTCATATATTCATTTGCACCAAGTGAAAGACCTAGGTGTTCGTTCTCTGCATGCAAAGATTCACTGAAGTCCCTGGCAAAGAAAGAACTGGTCTGCCACTTGGACAAATGATGTTGTCCACTGCTCCCCCAGTGTTACACTTCTTTACTGCACAGGGACTCTGGGAGTCAGTAAATATTTTAACATCTCTCTAGGATTGTAGTCACCTCAGCAACACAAGAGAGTACCATTAAATCATGATCCTGAACCCAACAGCACATGCTAAGGACAATACTATTTTCTGTGTAGAGTTAGCAATTCTGGAAACCAAATATTTGAGATACAATATAAGCTTTCTACCTTGTACTAACTATATTTTGATCTACATCATGTCTGGGTCCAGAGCTAACTGTGGGCAGCCCAGGCTGACATCCGTTTTATGAACTTACCTCTGCTTATAATTGCTTCTGCAAATCAAGTACCATTCAGGCTTGGAAGAATGCTTCCAGCTCACATCTGCAAGAGAAAGAAGTGAAGTTTCCAGTTGCAGTATACCTAAGAAAAGCATCATGGTCCTCCTATGATTGGTAGTAGGGAATGGATCATTCTGCATCACAGCAGGGGCTTTAAACCACTCTTACAATTGCTGTTTGATGCGCCTTACAGGGTTGCAGCCAACCAGAGACTTATTCAGACACCAGTGCTCCCAGCACCTTTCCATGTTCTTGATCTCAGTAGCATCTCACAGCTGAAAAAAAAAAATTTTCCTTTTTATAACAAAGGGATAATATAATTTTCTGATATTCATGTTCTATTGCACAGAAAAACCCTTTTGTTGGTTTGAATAATGGTGAAGTCTGCAAATAAATTCAGTATCTCCAAGTCCACTGTACTTCAAACATGTGCTGCTTGTAGCCATGAATTTGTTTATTATGACTACAATGTGCTTTCAGAAAGAACAACTATCTTAAGGCCACAGTCTAGATAGAATCATTACTTTATTTTTATTATTTTTCATAATAGTCTGAAGAGCTACAGTATAAAGGTTGCCAACAATAATGACTAGATTTGAGCATTTAGAAGTAAATTACTAAGTATAATGAGAAGATGTGGACTTACTTTGCATTTACCATAAAAAAAGAACTGGACATCAGCCAGCATTCAGATTTATTAACACCCAGAAATGTTGTCACAGCTCATGTGTACATGGAACATTAGTCATGTATTTTGTTAATCTAACATAATATGGAACATAATTTATCAGGACATCAAAATAATAGCCTTTACACCATTTCCCCATCTATGTGATGATATGCACAATAGACTCTCAAGTTATACATGCACTCTATTAGAGCTAATTGAAACTAGAAGATACAATTAACCTGTTTCTTAGTAAAAAGCATTAACACTTAATGTAAAATTCTAATGACAATAAAGAGAGTACATTGGAAGAAAGTGTGTTGTACAATGGTGTCTACAGTTAGCCAGTACTCAGGGCTAAACCGTAGCAGTTAGTATATTACCCAAGAATCCCTCCCCAGATGGGAAGGAGAATTGGGACAAAAAAGGAAAAGGCCCGTGAGCTGAAAGTACAGACACATTGAATAGAATGACAAAACAGAGAACAACAATCAACACAAAAACTGAAGGGTTCTACTCAGCCTGGTTCAATACTGATGGCAGGAACAGAGCACCATCAACAAGGAGCCTCAAGGAGAAAAGGAGGAACTCTGCCCTCATTGAGCTCCCTCCTTTTATAATGAGCATGACTAGGTGGTATGGGATACACCTGTGAGTCAGCTGACCTGACTGGAACTCTCAGCTGACTCGGGGCTACTCATGGCCTGCCTGCAATGGCTGGCCCATGGGGCTGTGCCTGGGGAACCAGGACAAATGGCAAATCACAGTTTTTAATTTTTTGAAAAATAAATTGAAAAAATAGTTACCAATAACGGAAAATTTAAAAAATCAAAAACATTGGCTGAGCCAACTACCATCTCCAGCATTGCTCGTTGCATTTTAAATTTTCCATGGGAATATGACATTTCAGCCACTTCCAGAAGTGATGAGTACACTAGCTCTTGGTATTTAGATGCAACACAAGAGAGCTGAACAGGTGGTCATGGTACGAATGAGTTGTAAAGATAAACTATTTACACTATACTGTGCTGTTATAAAGTTTGAAATGTAAACTTTCTGCTTAGGAAAGCACACCAATAATGCAATGAAACTGTCTTATTTTTTCTGTTAATTATGATTAATGACTAATGAATAATTTTTAATGCAAACTACTGACAAAATTTTCAGAACTGTAATTTCTCACTTCTCCAAAAAAAATAAAAAATTTCTCATGGTAACAGTTTCTTCGTCATCTGATTCACTGGTCTCATTTTTTATTTCTTTGATTTTCTTTGTATACATGCAAAGAAGAACAACAGAAAAAAAGAAATTAAGATATCTGGCAAATGACAGTATGTTATGGATAAAGGTCTTAAAAACTGTAATACACCATAAAGACTGCAACTGTATGGTGTGATACAGGTGAAATCAAACGTCGTAAGCACATTATATGGTACAAATATATTGTGATAAATACACACTAACAGATTCAGGACTGATTAGCAGGCAATACTAAAAGTATTTTTAAACTAATAGTACAGTTTGTGATAGTTTCTAGAGTGTAGCCTTGGATGACTGCAGAACAAAAAGCCAACAGACAACAGAACATCAATAATGTGAAATTTAAATGTAAAATGAAAAACCTCTCTTTTTTCTTTTCCAGGATTCTCAAGTTCTTTTGCAAAGCTGAATGTTTACCTGGATCTTACCTGAGTTGGCTGTGTGTTTCTCAAAAGCACAAGAAAAATCAAATTTACCAACTCCAAGAGTGTTGTGTTAAACTTGTTCCTTGCTACGGGAAAGTTAGGGAGAGAGTTGGGTTGAAGAGCTGTTAATATTTGGAGACAAGGGGAGGAGAAGTTGGAGACAGGGCTTAGAGACCTAATTTACTCATCCTGTTGGGACTGTACTTGGGGAGGAAGGGAGATTAGCAGCTGCTGCTCAGTGGCTGCCGCCCTGAATATTTCCTTGCTCTCCTCAACAGAAAGATCTGCAAAGCTTTTCAAAGGAAACGTAGGTACTAAAGCTGCGGCTGCCTCAGGCAACTACCTACTTAGTCTGCATCTAGGTTATTAAAAAAGTTTGGGGTGGAAGCCATGAAGAAATAAAAAAGGGAAAATAAAGGAACATTGGCACTTTCAGACACTACTCTAAATTATTTCTGGGCTTTATTTGCATAGCTAGTTTCACTGGAAGCTAGTATAGCAAAAAAAGGATGAATTGAAATCCAATTTTTGTTTGTCTGGGGGGCTGCATTTTGCTTTTTTCTCAGATTTATGTATTAAGGTTCCTGAAATCCCTTGAAAAGTCCATGTGTACGCACAGCCACATTCAGCTTGACCCTTTCTCACTGTCTGGCTTGTTTATTAGCTTTGACATGGGTATAGGAACAAAGAAGGCTTGGAAGACTTTTCTGTGAAAAAGGGACAGAAATATGGCTTAGTCCTGTTTTGACTCTTCCAAAGACCCCCCAGAGACACTGCAACTGTCCAGATGGAGCAATCAAAAAAGCTTCTACCATTTCCTTTTCTAATGAAACAGAAATACCTGTCGTCCTTGATTTTTCTCTGTGAAATGCAAAAGTGGTTGAAAGGGAAAGAGCCGAAAGGAACTTCTGTACCTCTGCTCTGTGCCATGGGAAAATAGGACACTTAGCTGTCTGCTTTGCACACTAGTCTTTCTGTTGTACTAGTGCCCTCTTAATGCACAACATACAGTGCTTGCAGAGGCAGGCTTCACAGCGATACACTGGTTTCCCCAGACCAAGCAAGGCCAAGGGAATTAGTATGTAACTTCTTTTCATCCTTCTGACAAAAACAGACCTACAACTGTAGTGGCAGATCTCACTCAGACTTGACACTTCCTGATTGAGCGTCTCATCCTATGTTGTGAATGGCTATTGCACATTACTCCAAGCTTTGCGGTCCGTCACCCTAAGGAAAACACCAAAATCCATCAATGGAGAAGGTATTTAACTCCTCTTTTTATAAGCACGAAACAAAGATGAGAAAAAAGTGTGGAAATAGCTGTGAACAAAAGAGGAATTACATATTACAAGTGCATTCACTGGGGAAAATATGTAAGGTTTTTATTGAAAGCAGATGTGCCAGCTTGGAACATTAAGTCTATTTTAGAAAGTGGCAGGAGAAAAAGCATATAAAATCAATTTAAATTTTCAGAAGACAACCCAATCATTTATAATCTTGGCATCATTCATAATTGTCAGATTATTAGTCTAAAACCAGAATGAAAGTGTCATATAAGTACTTCTGTGAAAGCAGCAATAGCATACTTAAAGTTTACTAGAATTTATTAAAAAGGAGGTAGAATAAAGATCACCTAAAATAAAGGAGAGCAATTCCATGCTGCATTTCAGAAAGGAGTTGAATTTAGTGCTAGCGTAACATTAGTATTGTAATATAAAATTGCACTAAATGATAGTAAGGGTTTTTAAAATGTAAATAATGTGAAATGACTAGATGTACATTTTAATGCAGTGAAAGTAAGTCTATTGTTACTTGAAAAAAAACACAAAGTGTTTGTTTTTTTTACATGGCACTCTGATTAAAAGAAACACATCATGTAAAGACTGTGATTTTCATACTCTCCATCAATAATGTCTAAGTCCACTTGAATAAACAGAACAACTGGGAAGAGCTATTTTAAGCACATTTAATAAGATTATGTAGTAAATGAGTAATTAGCCAGGGTAAGGAATAAGGTTTAAATAATGTAAATGATGTCTGTCTTAATACTTTACAACAGGTTTCCTGATGATTCAGATTTTGATCCTCATTCAGTCCCTTTTCACCAGAGGAAGAGGGAACCTCATTCCAAGGGGAATTCAAATAGTGTAAAATGCAAAACCAAGCTTTTTTTTTCTCTTGTAAAACGATGAACGGGGAAAGCACAATGATGTTTTCTCCATCAGTTCTTTGACCAAATCCCTCCCTAAGCCATATGAAATTTACCATAAAGCCTGCCAGTTCAGAGCTTATAGCTCTACCCTGCTCCCTCTGTAATGTTTACATGACTGAGAATAAAGAAGGAGGAGATTTACTCATAAGAGCTCTCTTACTGACCAGCTTTACTGACAAAACTATGAGGACTGAAGGACAATCATACAATAGTAGCTCTTTCTGAAGTCATGAAGAAGAGGCAAGGAGTTGATTGAGCAAGCATGAGACTATTTTCAGTCAAGTAGTTCTTCTAGAGGGACAGTAAGAAGGCTTCCCCAAGGACACTAAGGTACTATTTTGTTCTGTAAAACAGTAACAAATACCAGGAGTGCCACTTGGCAAAAAGAGAAAGGTTGTAATGAATGGCATGATCTGTTGAGGAGGAGAACAAAGTTAAGTAACCAACACCAGAATTACATTCTTTGTCGGTGAATGCTTTTTTCATAGTTAGACAACTGTAATTCTGTTCTAAGATGATCATGTACATTTTTCTTATAGTTCCATTCATCTTCAAGTGTCATTGTTTTATGCTCAAGTGCTTGTTAAATGAAAGTTTGTCTGCACAGCTGCCTAGGAAAGACACACAGAGAGATCAGAATGTTCCACCGCTCCTGCTGTCTTCTGGTCTCAAAAGAGACCAACAGTTATTTGAACATGGTCTGTAAAGACAAATCAAGAAAGTTAATTTTTCTGAGTGTCAAATGTGGTTTTTGTTTCCAGTTTTCTTTTTCACAAACTTTTTGGCTTATTTAAGTTGTTGTACTTGGTGAGCCATTAAATTGGTTTAGGAATGTAGAAAACTGAATTCGAATGACAGCAGAGCTTTTATGAAACAAGACCGCCCATGCATTTACCAAATGGTATGAGTAAATTACTGATGAGCAAAAGATTGGCATTTTTGCTTCTTTTATCTGTGAAGATCAGATTCAGAAATGAACTGGGATGGTACTGAGCACAGCTCTAGGCATTGCAACACTTGATGGACTTCATAAGCTTGAGCAGTGTACATACATTCTCTGTGCAAGAATAGGGAGAATTATGGAGCCCAGGAATGAAGTTCACTATAGTTAATTCATGGCTTCTGGGAGTGATAGAAAAACCTGAAGGAACTCCTTTTCTAACTTTTCTGGATAGTGTATCTAATTTTGCCTCTGAGATGGATGCCATATGGACATCAGTTTTCCCTTCCTGAAAACTTCTCTTGGAGATAGGATTGGGATCTATTTTAGACTAGAGATACTAAACATCAGGAGTGAATGTGTCCTTTCAAGTTAAAGTGCCTGGAGAAGTGACCGTAAGATTCATAGGACCAATGAGAGAATGAACATTTGGGAAGTTATGTCTGTGGTTTGGTGAGGTACGCCCCAGAAAAGGAGTTATCTGATGTTTCATTCACTGTTCCACAGATCAGGCCCTACATTAAAGCATGTAAGTATCATTAAAGTGTAATGAAAAAACACCACTAAATATATAGAATCAGAAATTAAATGATAGGAAGCAGGATTGTTTAATTTCCAAACTGGAGGATACAGTATTGAAATCCATTTCTCCTCCACATGTATAAGTGATCCAAAAAAGGGGTTGAATTGAGAGGTATTCAAAGTAATACGAAGCTTAGCATAGCAGTTTAGATTAATAAATGTGAGGACCAGGAATTTCTGAAAAAGAACTCTGAAGGCAACTGGGAAATATAGACATGAGTAAAATTCAGTAGAATTTTAACATAAAATTAAAGTCGGGAAAATAAAGCTCTGTTTTTACCTATGCAGCAATGGACTCCTGAAACGATTATTAGCTCTTAAGAACAGGGAGAATATAATAATGAGATCATAAAGACAGCTTCATAGAAGTGTCTGCTCTGTTCTGAGTGGTAGTCAGAAAAGCTAGAACCTTATAAATTATTAGAAATGGAGTAGAGGTCAAAACTGCAAAGCACCACAACACCATGTAATAAATCTAATGTCTTGAATACAGGGTGAATTACCATAGTAGTACTGGAAAATATTCAGAAAATAGTAAAAAGGATGATCAAATGGATATAATAACTTCCATAAGATTGTTGACCTAAGGAGGCTAGGACTCATCAGCCTAGAAAAAAAATGACCAAATGCAATACCATGAAAGAATACAGAATTATAGCAGCAATGAGAAGATGAATAGTGATTGATTGTTCATTGTCTTTTCCAGTGAAAAACCAAAGTGACATTAAGTGAAACTGGAAGCTGGTTGATTCAGATGAACAAAACAAGACATCCTTTCACTCAGTTTGTAACCACTGTGCTTTGCAGAAACTGCGAGATTACCTGTGTCCAATGGGACAATCTAATGGCAGAGAAATCCTTTGAAACACATAAGAACGATTTTAGATTCCATGAAACAAGTACTTAGAAACTACAGGAATGTTTTGGGGAAATATCACAGCATGGTTATCAACTTTTTACATATTTATATTCATGTTCATTGTCCAGTATAAAGGTATCTTTAGTCTGATTTGGTAGAGTCATATCCATGTCAGCATGGGTTTAAAATCCAAATCTGCAGCAGAATGTTCCCACCAATGAGCTCTAGAAATTTGCTTTCTCTGACCTGTGCCATAAAGTTTTTCCTTTTGAAATGGGAAAGAGAGTGTAATCTTGAATCCTCATAGACTATCCTGGGAACTGAACCCAGTCTCTTGGAACTGATAGGCAATCCTCAGGGAGGGCTACTTTAGACGAAAGTACTCTGATTTTGCTTCGTCAGATGCTGTCAGTATGTGAACTTTCAGAGCACACCTAGAAAACGGAACACAGCTTTATGTGCAGGAATACTCACTTAGTTATTCCCAAGCATTTCTAGTGTTCTCTACCAGCCATTGACACCTCTGGGTATCAGCAAACAGACGACCTTTATGAAAACAGATACAAGGATCTGGATCATCAGACTCTTGTTCTCCTGTTGTAGATCCAGAAAAAGAAAAAAAAAAAAAAAGTCTGTGTGAAAATTTGGGACTAGTGTCCCAAATAAACATGGGAACAGTCCCTGTGTTACAAGGCTGTCTCCGGCCATCTTATTCCTGGGATCTGAATAGCAACTACGTGTTACTGAGGTAAAAATAGTCTTTCAGATTTCCAGTCAAAATTCAACGACCAGTTTGTAGCTCTTTATTGGTGTGACAAGACAGTCATTTTAGCTGAAGTAGTCTCCTCTTTCCCTGGTGTTTAGTCATCTGATGCATGTCAACTGAACAATCATTACCCCTTCTGCCTTGAATTTTAATTATAATCAATCAAATCCCAGCTTCTGAATGCATATATCATTTGAAGTAATAAGATTATCATGGGAATTCTGCAGCTACATGGATTGTAAATTCAGGGGTAATTATGTTTTTATTTTTAGGTTCTGTTCCCAGTGCACAGGATTACATTAACAGCATTTCTATAGAGATTTGAGAAGGGTACACTTTTCTCTTTAGGTTGACTTCCAGGGGACAGTTTCTAGATTGTCTGTTTGTAGTTATTACTGAGGTTTGTGTCATGTTGCAATTTTAGTCCTCCTGAGAAAATAAATGCAAGAAAGAAATCTTTATGAATGTATGCAGTGCAAACCTTGTCCCTTGTCCTGTCATACGCATGTTTTATTTCTTTAGGGTCATAGAGTTATAGCTACTACTACCAGAGAAACAGACAAATATTGCAATGTTGGTAATAGAGAAAGTTGATGATATCTCATTTATGAAGGGGTTACGCCTATTTAAAGTATATAAATATTTTGATAGAAGATCTTGCATGGTATTAATCAAACAAAATGCCCTTGTCTCTGCCTAGCGCACACTGAAATGAAATAGCTACATAATAGACTCTCTCTATCTCACTGGTATGCAGCACATTCAGAGTTGTTTAAAGCCTCCTTTTCCTGGGAGGCTATCTATTGTTCAGGAAAATCACATGTAATTGTTAAAAAAATACTAAAGTTTATTGAGCATAAAATAATAATAATAAAATCGATACTATAAAAATGTTCTGAGGTAGTAGAGAGACATTAGTCCTAACAGCCGTACAAAATGTTGTTATAGAATCAGCTAGAATGCTGGTTATGGACTATTGTTCTACTTCCCTGCTTAATAAGGCTTTACTTCAGTAGCATGTGGGTATGATTTAATTTTCAACACATCTTTCTGTTGTGAGATGAAATTCATTCTACTACTGGTCAATAAACAAATGCAAAGTTCAAAAGACACCAGGGAACTGAGTTAACTGCTTAAAATTAGAGGAATCAAGGACAATAATTACCTGCTTTTATGTGAGTTTTATGCCAATGTCACCGTTTGTGTACCAATGTGAACTGGGCCTAATGCACATCAATTATGACAGAAATATAACTGAGTTAACCCCTTTATAAAATTAAGCATTGATTCATGCATACAATCTATTTCTTTTAATCGGAAATAAAACATTTTTTTTTCAGTTATGAATTCCCTTGATTTTCATGTATCATTTGATGGTCAATTTCTTATGAAGATAGTAAACAGAGCTTTTGAATGCATTACATAGATATCCACCAACAATTCCTTTATTTTAGTTTGCACTTTCTAATGAATCTCACATTTTTTAGCATACATGTTCTTTGGAGGAGAAAATGTTATCTCACTTCCTCTCTAGAAAAACCTCCAGGTTGGTGACTGGTACATGCATCTTGTCAGCAAGAGATGTAGGTTCAGCTTCTAAACAGAGCAAACTGAGACTTGGACTCAACCACTTTACATGCCACATGACTGTTATTCCTTTAGCATAGGGATAAAAACACCACAACATCCTATATTTTTATAAAGGGTATGCTTATGTTTTCATAGCATTAGAAATCAACTAAATTATACTAGGAGATAATCCTTTAAAACATCAGGCTCTCCATGCAAAAAAACCTTTCACCAATGGCAACAACCAAGAAGCATGACCTCTCCTCTTGTCCCAATATCATCCAAACAGTTAATACTGATCAGTCCCAGACTTGCTGTGGTTGTGTTAGTAGAGAGATCTCAATTAACATGCTTGGTCCACCCTTGTTTAATTATTAGGGTTACTTGCAAGTTTCCTTCACTTCACCATGACTTCAAGATGATTTTTGATATCTGTATGACCAGAAGACAAGCCCAATTGTAGAATGGGAATGGATTTTCTCCAGTGATTTCTCCTCTTCTGGAAGGTATATTGTAGATCAAGGTCCTTCAAATATTGTTAGTGACTCACAGTAGTAGTAAATCCAGTATGTGCAGAAAAGTTCCTGGTTATCAAACTTTGACTATTTACAGAGGAGATGTGTAGCAACAACATACAGCCCAAATACAGCCCACTCAAAACAATTCTAAGATGTGGTTTGGTGGTTCAAACACTCCAGAAATACCAATATACTCATAAAGTTATCAAAGCTATAGAAATTGGGAGAAATCAGACTACTTCCCTGAGCAAAGGCTATCTGTATAGTTTAGAGTTGCATGATCAGTAATGAGAGCTATGGCATCAAGCAAAACATTCATGACAGCTATATAAATTGTCTTATTCAGTTATCACTTTGCTTGTAGTATTTGTTACATGTGAATGATTTCAGCAGAGAAAGGAAAAGGTAGTCAGAAGCACAAAAGAAATATTACCACTCTTTTTCTTTCCTGTTTTCAGCTCTCTACTCTTTTCTCATTTTTCCTCCACTTCTTTCATGCTGATAAGTCAGTGCATGACCTTCCTTTCTGGATAAAGGGTTTGAGTATCAGAAACACATGTTTAGTGTTTTGCAAGACAGCACCAAGTGACCAGCTTCTGCAAGAAAAAAAAAGAGGGGCACGCAGATGGAAGCAGCTGAACAGATGGTATCAAAGTTGTAAGGAAAAGAGCCATTTCACCTAACTTTAAAAGTTTATCTTGTGGATGTCTGTAACTGAGATAGTCTTTTTAGTCTCTCTTTATATTCCTTGAAAAAGTCGAGTTAATCTGATCTCTAATAGTCACTCTGTAATACCTCAATTCAGAAGCAATAGTCCTCCATAGACTAGGAAGGGAGCTTTCAGGGAATAGCTCAAACACAGATGTTTCCCAACAGCTAGATGGATCACAACATAATTGTGTTATCCTTGTGTCTTTTGAAACCTGGAACAAAAAGCTGACACCACCTCTGGAATGACATAGTGCTGCAGGTACAGTGGTCAGAAAAAAGCTATAGCTCAGAGGAGTCCATTTTCCAATGAGTACCACTACTGGTATTATTCACGCATTAGAAAAATCCCGAGATCATTCTTCTAATTGTTTCAGGCCACTACAGTGCCCCTTGATGTTTCAGTTCATAATCTTTTTAAGAATCTGCATGTAGAGTTTCATAGCCCCCTTAATTTTTTATTGGCAGTCAGAATCACAGCATCCACTTATGTTAAATTTGACATTATCTTGTTATAAAATCTATTCCAAAGAAAATAATCTTAGAGCAATAGGTTCCCTCCTAAAGGGTACACTATGGTACTCTTCTGAATTTTGTTTTGCAATTAATTCTTTCTCTCCTTAGGAAAAATAAAAGGGTTAGTAACCATGCCAAGCTGACTGATCACTGCAATTATTTGACAGTGATGTTAGTTCTAATTATCTTCCCTTTCATTTGCTAAGTGGGATGGTAGTTTTTTTAATTTCAGTGCACCATTCTCCCTTACTGTTTCTGTACTGCCATTTGTTCAGCTACATTTGAGGGGGCGGGGTGGCGGGGGGGAACCTATGTTAGGTCCTAGTAAACAAATAAGCACACTATGGGGGACAAATCTGTAAAAAATAACCCTTCCTTCCCTGTGCAAGAGATTCCAGGGTATGGTGGACTTTATGTTACCTTATGTGTCTGTATCTTTTCAGACTCACACGTAACTCTATCTCCCAAAGATATTAATCCAAGAGATTTGTGTGTTTTCTGCAGTGCATGTGTAGAATGATATTTTGGCCCTTACCTTTGCAGAACAAAGCCAGTGGCAGAACTCCATTAGTCTGCCTAAGGCCATGACAGTACTTTGGATACTGCCTCATTGAGAGCAAATCATGGTCTTAATAGTTTATATGCAGCAGTTTTTTCCTTTTAAAAGCAGCTGCCACTCGCGCTGTTTCGTGTAACCGCAGGAATTGCCCTCAGTCCTGACAAAAGAGGTAGCCAATAGGTCCCATGAAGAACTGCTCTCACCGCAGCAGAATTGCCACTGCTGTGACCAATACAGCAACTGCTTGGGTGGCAGGGAACAACATGCTCCAAAGAGCAGATTCTTCTTCAAGGATGCATTAAAGGGATTCTTCCAGGAACTAGAAACATCAAGTACCAAGAAAATACCTGTGTCATTCTGACACTAGTTTGACACAGCCTGTGCTTCTGGCTGCATAGTGATGAGTGTGTAGCACAGTCATATAGGGTTGTAAGCATGCTTTTCACACTTCTTTTTGTTTGCCACCTGTACACATTTAATCCCATGCTGGGCATGTTATTATCTGACTTAAAATTCCCCAGCACTTTTTGGAAACCAAATGTTTGTGCCATTATATTATCTGAGGTAGAGAGAGGTTGGTTTTCCTTGGAGAGTATTAAACGTAAGAGATTATGAAGGCAATCTTCAGTTTCTGAGGCTCTTGGTGCTCTTACTTCTCTTTAATACTTCTGCTCATGTTTAGGATTTTCTTAATATTAAAAACAATGTCACTCCAGGTTTGGGATTGAAAATGAAACTCTATTACGTTTCAAAATCTAAAATACAATTTTATCTTGGACTGCAGACTATTAATAAAATAATAGTTTTAAATTTCTCTAATTTTGGCATAGATTGAGTTTTTGAAAGAAACCCACTTGTCTAATAGACTAGAAATACAAAGGAAATATATAGCCAGAGAAGACCCAGCATGAAAATCTTTTCATTTGGACTGTATTTCTTCATATGGCCACATTTTCATGTTTACAGGGCTCTGATCAGAGTATAAATGTGCCACAGGAAAAAAACCTAAGTGTAAACTGTGCATTGTGTCTTGGACTGCGAGTGGCATCTCAAAGCAGTCTCAATAAATATATTTTTAAACAGTATTTCTCCATAGAGCTTGACTTTAATTTCAAGGAAATCCAGTGGCTCACTGTACTGTGAACATTTTCTATAGTAATGTATATTACATCTACTTTTTCATTTTCTTCTTTCAAAGGGAACACTCTTATAAACCAGTGAAAAGGCATTTTATTGAATCATTCTGAACCCTGTCACATCACCCCATGACTTCTTAACCACTAAGATTTATGAGAAGAAAAACTACCAAGAAAACGTTTTTTCAACTTAATTTAAGGTCCTTAATTTAAGTATGGAAAAAACTCATGTTAAAATTAAAAGGTGTTGTGTGAAGTTGTACATGTAATATATCATATAAGAGAAGGATTAAGGACACTGAGATAAAATACTTACATCAATGGGTAAAGTTGATAAAGTGCATGATCCTTCTTTTCTTTGGAAATGGTACAAGCTGAACAATGCTGCAAACATGCTTAAAAATAGATATTTACTTTATTATCTTGTTAAATAAATACATCTTCGTATATCCTGGGACTGTTTCAACTCTTGAGATTAAGTTTGGTGTAGAGAGTGTGTATTCAAAAGAATATCTGTGAGCAGAAAAGCAGGTTATGTTATTTGACACTTGTTCCCTCATTTCTAATAACTGCACTCTTCAAAGCAAAGGACAAGGACACTAGGGCTGATATACTATATATGGGTAAACACTTTTAAAAGTAAATAAAGTCTTGGCTGATGACAGATAACACCATTTCTGACTATGACAGATAGCCATTTGGTGAATTTTATATATATCCACAACACAAGTTCTACTTCATCAGCCTGATAAGGAAAAGTGATAGCAGATAGAAATCTGTGTCAACACAAAGTAAATTAAAAATGGAGGTCTTTCATCTGATAGTATCTTTTTATATAATGTAATTTCTTTAGCTAATGTTCTGTGTTTTACTTCAAAAGGTTATAGAAAAAGTGTGGCTGATGGATTCTAAAGGAAATAGGCAAAGCTGCACAGAAGGGCATAATATCAATTGTAACCAAAAGTAGTTGCTTTAGTATGTATTATAAAACTCTATTTGTTGTCACTTTAGAAAAGCCATACATTCCCTTTCACTCTAGAAACACCTAGATATTAAGGAGGTAAAATATGTTCAGATTTATAAGGATTGACATTGCCTATTTCTTATGAAGTAGGATGGCCAAATGACAATAATGTTTGCATACTTCATGCTCATCAAACTTTCTTTCATGACTAGTTTAGATGTGATTTGATTCACTCCATGTATTTTACAGAACCCAGGAGAGCAAAAGGGAAATTTTTAAACAGTGAGAAGAAAATTCCATGTAAAATTCCTATAAGCAGTGGTGGGATATGTTTATCTAATTCTCCATGGCTTGTATTTAAAATTCACTCAAAATCTCTAACAATGGACCTTCAGTAGAACACTGATTCATTCCAAAAGATTTTCAGAGACATCTGGTATTTTGCACACACACACACAAAAAGAAGACAATTGTGTTATTGAATATTTCAAAAGAGAAAGAAACATACTGATTTGCTGCAAATAGTAATGCCCACCACTGTTTATAACCAATTACTTTAGAAAGATGTTTAAAGAGAGCAATATACATAATAAACATTCTATTTGTAAAACCAAGTGTTCTATGGTAATCACCATTGTCTTTAACCTTGAATCAACTGACAAAATAGGATTATAAATATAAGTTCTCTCTGAGAACAAAAGAGGCACCATAAGTAAACAGCACACAAGAATGCATTAAAATTACTTTTAAAAATAGATTCCATTATAATAATTTGATGATCAACAACTAGCTCATGCATCACTTATATGCTATTGCTTTTTACTGAATGAAACCATTCACAAATAGCCAGACTGCATACTTACTTGCAAAAGCTAGCACTTATAACTTATAAAATAAGTATTAATGAAAGGAAAATAATTCAGCAATGCAACTCACTGCATCACGCTGTGATTTTTTTTGCACAGTAGGATGCATTAAAGGCCACTAGTGAACCATGTCTTTGTTGTGCATATAGTGCAAAATATGAGACTGATAATTCTGCAAACATCTTTCTTTTACCTAGTGTTAAGATTGATCCACAATAATTTGTTCATGTGATTTCCAGTTTTTCCTGATGGTTCTAGCTATGACATGATATTTCCATCCAACTCTTGACCCAAAAAATGGCTCTAAATCTTGAAAAATACAGTCAGCTTTAAATTGCCAATTCAGGAAAGCACTCAAAAATATATTTAAGTATAATTGTGTATTAGATTCCTACTAAATTTAATACAGTTAGCTGAATACGAGTAGTTTTCTCCACTACTAATGAATTTTTTCAAACCACATTTCTGATCCACAGTCTAAAGAATTCAGAAAGAACCTCTGTGCAAAGCAGAGCTAAGTTGGTTCACGGCCAAATTTATCGAAGTACCTTTATAGAAATGTGCTATTGAATTGAAGGGGTGCTGTAGATACTGGATATTGGATCCATCAAACAACTGACAAAAAAATATCTATAGAATATAATAGAAGACTATATCAATGCCAGTAAAGATTTTTCTACAGAAAAGTTATCATAAGATATTAATTTATTTGGTGGGTTTTATAATGGCAATTTTTCAGGAGACAGGTAATATCCAATCCTAAAGAGAAACAGTAAGAAATACACATTACTAAGATATGAACAGGCATATTCTATTTACAAAATTGCAAAGACAAGAAATAAAACAAGTGGAAAACAGAGCTGAGTTTTTGTTTATTTATGAAAGCAAACAAAACATCCAGCATTTTTTTTTTAATTTTTTATACAGAACAAACCCCGGAAATACAGGACAGAATTTAACAATAAAATTACATGCGCAGGAGTTTGGGGAGATAGGAATATACAGAGCAAAACTTTTCAGCACCTTCAAATGCCTGTCATGTCTTAGAAATTCAAGAAGTTTCGTGTATCTTTTTATACTAAAAATTACCCTTATAAAAATCCTTTAGAATGATATAAAAGCTATAATCATGTGTAAATTTTTATTTGATTGTAACTTGGATAGATGAGAGCAATATTATGTACCAAACTTCAAATGGAATAACAGCAAATTACCACCAAAAGAATGAAATTAGATAATTATAAATGCTTATAGTAAGGCTATTATAAATTTATTTGCCTAGATTCTGAAAGTTGTCTAATAGTCGAAGTGATATAAATTAGGTAGAGAATTTGCCGCCACAGAATTTTCCTTACAAAAGGATCCAGTCTTGATAAATTATCCTGTATGCACACAAAATAGTTAGTTTGAATTGAGTCATTTTCCCCTGGACTTTAAAGTGGTTTCTCACTGGTGCAATTTTAAAGTATAAATTCCATTAAATTGATCATGTACTGAAGAAACCAGATAAAGTGACTGAGTTAAGTGTTTTAGACACCATAATTTTCTTGTTTGTTTTCTTTGAAAATTGCTGGATATAGAAATCTGTGGTCACTGTCCATTATTAGTGTATCAAAGAGCATTGGAAGTTTTTCATGTAAATGAAAACAGTATTTAATGAAAGTTTTCATTTCTCCTCTGTTGTTAGTAACTGTAATGATGTCACTCTTAATTAGAAGAAAGAGATTTTACAGAAGTTTACGTAGATTTGCCTAGAATTTACCAAAAAATCTTTTCCACATTTTTAAACAGTATTTAAGAATTTTATCTGAAATTCCAGATATCTGTAGGGATTCAGAAATGTATTATTATTGATCCAGATAATTGTGCCGCATTACTTTACAAAACGCACATATCCCAGTGCAAGCACCATTTAAACCTACAGCTTGAATCCTTCCTTCAGATATTGTTAGTACTTCTTTAGCAGCCCATATTAATGGAGTGCCATAGCACTTGTAGTCACTTCAGATCTTGATGAATAGCAATTCCTGTATCATCTTAATATTAGTTGTTATAACATAAATACAGCAAGACTTGTAAAGCAGACACTTGTGAAACTGGAGTTCTTTTTGCCAAATAAATCCATAGAAACAAGCTTGAAGCTTCTGTTTCTAGGCCATTCCTGCATGCATTCCCCTGACACTTCTAATGTGAAAAGTTAAAAATCTGAAAATGTCAATACAGTCCACCCACATCTGAGGCCTCTAATTGGCAGGACAGGGCAAAGAGAGGGGTTTCGATCCATTCAGTACTTCCATCCAGCACTTCCATCCAGTAATTAAATTGTTTTTCCTTTTGTTTTGTGGGGTTTTTTTCAGTAATCCAAAGCCTTCTAAAATACTTAAGTGTCCTTAAAAAGAAAAGAGAAGAGAAGGAGGCTTACAAGTTAATTGCTAAATAACGTAGAGCAAAGTAGACCTGACCTGTCTCACTCTTCATACCATTCGTTCTGTCTGGGAAGATTTTCTGCTCTATTACTTTTCCTACTTGTGGGTGTTTGGATGCATGCAGTCAGGTGTAGCAGAGCAGAGAAAAGCACAGGAAAAATGGTAATTTGATACTTTGTAGCCACTATTTGGGGCAAAAATCCAAGTAGCTTCAATCAATACCTTTTACCTTCACATTGTAGAAAATTTGCTGCTGTGGGTTTTTTTAGCTTTCTATATTAAAGATGATACTGATTACTGCATACATACCAACAAAGAGATATTGATCAGCACATTCCAGAGACAAAGATAAACTTGCCTTGTGGTTGCAATAAGTCTTGCTCTTAGTGGGAAAAAAATGAAACAAAACGTACATGAGACAGCAAAAAGCATTTCCAATGTGATTTTTTCACGTCAATTGACATTAATTCCTTGTCACTTTCATGAAAACTCACACCTTTTAGATTGGCTGAGGTTTAAGCTTACAATGTCACCATGGAGAGCTGAAGAAAGTCTTGGGCCCTGTCATTTCAGTTCTAGAGAATGTTTGATATCTCCTTCTTTTTATTCCTTGGGCGACTAAAGCATTAGGCTGTAATATCACTTGTCCAGGACTGTGTTCTTTGTGAGAAAAACTCTCAACAGTGTTAGAGCAGCAGCGCTTCCTGACTTCACAAACACTGACAATGCAGGCAAGGAGGAGAAGCAGTGTACGGGTCAGTATGGATTGGAAAAGCAAAAGAGACTGAATACAGGGAGGAGGTAATACGATTAATACCTGTTACTGACTTACTTTTTTTTCTCATTTCTGAAAGCACAGGATCACAGAATGGTGGGGATTGGAAGGGACCTCAGGAGATCATCTAGACCAACTGCCCTGCTAGAGCAGGTTCACCCAGAGCAGGTTGCACAGGATAGCATCCAGGCGGGTTTTGAATGTTTCCAGGAAAGGAGGCTCCATCACCTCTCTGGGCAACCTGTTCCAGTGCTCCGTCACCCTCAAATCCCCTCTCCTTTTGACGGAAACAAAATCCCACCACAAGGAAACATGGACACTATTCATACATATTTGAAATTTTATTCTTTCTTTATACTGACAGATTTTCCTCACATGAACTGAAATAAAGATGCCTCCACTCTCTTTCTATACCTTTACCCACTCCAATATGTCATAGAGTATTAAGGAGAGAAGAATATATTCTGAATAAAAAGAGATTCCCCCCTTCAAAGAAAGTAGGATCACAAACGCACAAAATTAAGAACTACATGGTAACCAGTTGCACTAACTGTCAATTGGACAGATCTTTGTTACCCATCCTGCTTTCCCTGTTGTCTCCCAACAATTTCTTCATCACTGCACACAGATACATTCCTTGGCACTGAAGATCTTTCCCTCATCTTGCTCTTCATAGCATTTCATGGCTAGTTAGCCAGACTACAAGAAGACTGAAAAGAGAGATTCCTGCAAGTTGGCTTTTTGTGAAAAGGAAAGCAAGCACAGCCCCTGACAGGCGAGAATTAGGAATGCAAATGTGTACTCATAGCTTTGCAAAGTGCTCAAAAATTTGATTTTTGCTATGGTAATTAATGGCACCTGTAGTACACCTGTTAAGTGTATACTAATATGCATTTCACCTAACACTGACCTAAAACATTTCAGAAATTTAAAAATCCTGTATTATTTTTGCAAATATTTTCTGAATGACACAAATATTGAATTACACAAAGGGGCTCTGCACTCTGCACTCTGCACTCTGTTTTCCACTCTCTGAGAAGTGTATGAAAGCAGAATTAATTAATTAATTGATTGATTAGAATTAATTTTATACCACACTGAAAATATATTGATTACTTTTGTAATTCAGAATAAAAATCTACTTCATGTTTTAAATCCTTTTTTACATTTTTTTTTCCCCGCAGAAATATTCTGCTCGTTTTCCCTGTTTTTCTACAGACAGAGGTCTTTCACAGCTTAATGGAGGAAGCATAGAAAAGCAACTGTCATAAAATTGCAGACATAGTTGTATTTCTGAGGTGACAGGGACACTATTTTACTACTTCCACATTTGTTGAAAATAGCAAAATAAATTTCTCACTAAGGTAAAATTATTGATGCTTGAGAATTTAAATAATTTCACCTGATGGGAGCTGTCTCAAATGTGACCTGGTAAACACACTGACAAAAAAGGGTATATCCTTAGCTGGAGTCCCAGGACATCTGATAAACTCACCCAAAACCTCTCTGATGGGGGAATAGCTGGCAGGACAAAGAAACCTTGATGGGTGCAGGACGAAGAAACTGTGACAGAAAAGTGACCTTCCAGAAATACAGGAGTCAACATCAACTGTTCTGGGAACTGATGTCCTACACCCACTTATGTATCTACACTAAAAAGGTATAAAAGGTAACTCACTACCTACTCAGAAAGAGATTCTCTGTACATTTTTCCAGTGCTTGGCCTGTACAAGATCTCCTGGGCAGACCAGACCCTTGCTGGGGATGCCTAGCTGACCCCACTCTCCACAATATGTACCATCTTTGAAGTGAAACTTCTTCTTTTGTCAATTGGAGCAGTTTGGTGAATGTTATAACAGCAGCACCTTGTATAATATATTTATAGGTGCACACATGCAGGTTCATAAGTGTATATTTGCTTCAGTTGTTGGAATTCCGTAATAACTTACACATACATTTATTTTACTCTTGTAATACATATATATACTTGTTCTTCTAGTGGTAATTTTGCAGTGACTTGTACATATATACTATATATTTGTTTTTAATAATAGTAACTTTGTAGTAATTTGTAATAAAGAAATTCACAGAAACCCCGACCTCCATGTCCATGTGTGTTTTATAAACCTGAGAACCCCACAGTCACAATCTTTGTACACCTACCAGTTGGGGAACCTTCATAGGTCGAGACCGTGAACACTACAACGCCACAGCAAAATGAAATGTTAAATGACTACCACAGCTAATGGAGAAGAGCCTTCAGCATAACAGCTGAATGCTTAACATATTTGATAAGGTCAATTTCCACATACTTGATAAGGTCATTCTCTGCTGTCCACTTCCAGACAAGAATTTTTTGTTATGTACCATTTCAGGTTTCATCAGACTAATACCTACCAATGGGATATTTCTTCATTACATTTGTGATAAACAAATAAAACTTAATATTTACAATCATAAGAATATTTTTTGGAATATCAACAGCCTTACATAAGAAAGTTATATATCAACCTCCTAGTAACATTTTATGCACTGTCAGAGAGACAGAACCATTGCCTCAGTTAAATTTTTCTGTATTGTTCAAAACTTTAGTTTTATTCCATGCTTAAGATTCTGGCACATTGTTCAATGTACCAGACTAAGTGGTCTCCAATAAAAGATAGGGGAAACAGCTTGTAAGCTTACTCTTCAGCTTGTAAGGTTCTGCCAAGCAATGCTGAAGTCAGGAGGAGTCACATCACTCAGCTGAGTGAGGTAAATGTTAGGATTTACCATAGAGGTAGGACTAGGGTCTCCAGAGGATCATTAACCCAGATAGTTCTAAATACACAAAATGTATCTCAATGGGCACTGAACTGTTTCAAAAACAGAGCCCTTAATTCTGATACAAACCTGAACCTGACTTATCTTTGAATTCATAGTTCTTTAGAATAAATTGGAAAAGTAATAAGGGGAGGAACATAGATGTCCACAGAGTAAGAAATATAGTGTTACAGTAAACATCACAAACATATATTAACACCAATAAATAAAGAAAACAGCATAGATTAGAACATTGATATATTCATAAATTTTTATATGGTTTCACTTTGTGTATGGCTCCATCTAATCTCCGCATGTTAAGGTTGTCATAACAATATCTTCTAATCATTTTTTATTATTAAATGATGCTTTATAGGACAGTTCTATAATCTTGTCAATAACCATTTCACCATACACTGTAATAAATGAGACCTATTACTCAACCGTGGCCACCTCCTGGTAAGATAAATATTCTAAAGTTGGATAAACATGATGAATAAAAACACGATGAATTGGAAATGTGCCTTCTTATTTCCAGTGATGAATGACCAGCTCTGCCACTCATACTGCATTCATACTGCAGGACATATTTGCCACTTGCTCTGCCCCAGGTCACCGTATATCTCCCCCTTGTCTGCACACTTGACCCTCTAAAGGCAGATAGCATGTGTGCAGAAAATATCACCCCTTGCTCTTTCAAGTCACTTTGCATTCTTTCACATTTCTGCATCATATTGTGCTGCATCTCTGCAAGTAAAATAGCCAACTTCGACTATATGAAATGATAATGTAAATAAACTACTTTTAAAATGGTAACTATTATCCCATTTAAAGCAAGTCACTGAGCTGCTTATGATCTGGCATGGACATTATGTGAAATTATGATGTATGTTGATGACATCTGCTGTGTAATCAGGATTTATTTTGAGAGTGTGGAAAATGAATAGAATGGGTCAGAGAATATTTTTTTTTCTGTTACTTAATTTATTTTCTGAATTTACCAAACTTATTGTAAAGTTTGTTCTATGTATTTTATTACATGAACCATATACTCAACTGTTACCATGTCAAATGCTGTTTTGCTCTATTTCTTGTTCAGTGGTTGAACAAGCCTAAATATATGTCACACAGCAGTGGCCCAGCTCCACAACCATGACACGAAACGGGGCTCTGAATAGCAGCAGAAATCCAGCTCCTTTCATGTCTCAGAATTATTAGTTTCCCTTCTTCAGCTCTCACCTTCCAAGTGCATAGCTTTCTTGTAAGAAAGCTTCTGCAAGTACTTGGCACCACATCACCCTGCCTTGTGACAGCTAACCACGAGATGCATTGCTCCCAAAGTGGAATCTGTGATCCTGGGACAGGTATTCAAGGTCAGTATGCCACATATGGAGAGAGGTGATAACTTTAGTACTGGATTTGTAGTTGTGTGTATGCTGAAAAAAAGAGCTGTCTGAGCTGACTAATAAAAAGATATAATGGAGAAAGTGCACTTTAAACTCAGTCCTAATCCATGGCAGAAGCACTTAATTCAAAGCTGAGTGGAAGCAGCTGGCACCTCCAGCCAGGATTTACAGTCAGAAGCGCTCCCAGAACTTGGAAAATAAGTTGTCTACAAGACAGCAAAGAAGGAACAGCCTATCCTTAGTGACACGCCAAGAAGAAGAAGGCCTGAGATGGGGAGATTCCACATTGTCCTTCCCCTAGGAGTCATAATGTTAGCCCAAAAGTTAACACTAATACATATTAATTTCTGTCTGTCCTTGGAAGGAATTGCAGTTCCCTCCAGGTCTAACCCACAGCTACTGCCACCACAGAAACAAACACACTGCTAAGCCATAGTTTGTTGTGGACTATCTAATATTTTCCAATACTGAGTTAATTTTCCAGCTCCTATCTGTTTCGTCTACTGAAGCTTCCAATACTCTGTTCCCTAAACTTCTTTTCTCACCAGTTCTTCTCCATTGATTACCATAGGCAGTTTGCACCTACTAGCAGAGGGTCATTCCAGCATTGTCCCATTCTTCCTGAATCATATTTTGCCTTCAACTAGAAAAGGGAATTGCTGCGTTGGCCCTGGGTAAGATTGCCTTTCTCTTGATAAGTAATTACTCATAACAATCAGCATCAGAAACAGATGACCAAATTAACTTTGATAATGTGTTTTCTCTTCTTTTGTGAGTGTTCAGTTTTAGGAAGACAGGATCAGACTTAACAAAAACTACAACAGCAGTTCCAGAGTATCTTCACTAACTTTTCTCTCTTTTTCTACCAAATGAACAGTTTTTACTACTTTTAATACTGTCTAAAAGATGGCCATCCAGGGTTTTCCCCTCTGTCAAAGCTTTCTGCAGTTAAAAAAGAAAGCAATTGAGAAACCCATATAAAGTCCTGCTGCAATCTCTTCATTTTGAGCATACTGTATTTCTTGGTGCAGATGAGCCATCAACTAATAAGTTTTTCAAATTATCCAAACAAACTCTGAACTTCCTGCTGGTTCATTTCTCTGCATCCTTCTCTTTTCTCCTGTTGTCAGCGGCATGGTTCCTTCCATGCTGTTAGACCACCTGTTCAAAAGAATAATAATAACAATACCCCTTACTGTTGAAAATACAGCATTTCTCCCAAGTTAACAAATTTCCCATTACACCACTTTAAAATTATCTTGGTGCAATTAACATATCCTGATGGATCCCACTGAAAGTATCCAGGCACTGTAATGCAACTAGTTAGTCTCCACAGGAAGAGTCAGCCAAATCACCTGCTCACACTCATGATGGGGTCTAAATTGAATTCCACAGACATAATCTCTGGCAGAAGTCACAGTTTATTTAATATCTACCAAGAGTAAGCTGTGCTGTTATGGAATTAGCTGCCACATTCCCTGTACAGTTAGTGCAAACACACCACAATCCAGTATCAAACCTCTTTCCTGCAGCTGGGCTCCCTACAGCAACAGTAATCTCCAACAGAGAGATGTTTCCAAAATTAAATTGCCTTCCCTCAAATACTAAATCTAATAGCTTATATTTCCCTAATTGCCCTCACATCCATAGCATCCCTTCCTAGCTCCAGTAATGAGTTGAGTATGGAAGTGTCTTGCACATCTTCAGACATGGGAATAGGACTATTGACATTTCCCCTAAATACCTGCATAGCTTAACAATGCCCTGAGGTTTGTTTAATTGGAGGAATTATGATTTTCTTCTATTGTAGTACAATTTTTCTCATGGGATAGCTTCAGGTCTACTTCAGTGTTTCTACATCAGAGAGAACAGTGAGACACTCCAGCTGTGAGGTGGAATCAGGTGCAGATTTGAGTTCAGTTATGAAAAATACAAATAAATTTTGTGCTTCCACAGATTGCTGAGTCAAGACTTGGGCAATGGTACACGTGCAAGTGTGGAATACAGTTGATCCCAGGATTTATTTTATACCATGAGAATGATGGCTTAGTTTTGTATTTAAAAATGAAACAAAACAAAACAAGAAAAACAACAACAATATAAACTGCCATGGATAGCTCCCACTGAGTTAGATTCTAAATACAAAGGAAGAAAGTACCTGAAGGAGTCCTACAAGAAAGCTGCAGGACATTTTACAAGGGCTTGTAGTAATAGGATGAGGGATAATGGCTTTAAACTGGAAGAGGGTAGATTTAGATTAGATATTAGGAAGAAATTCTTGACTGTGAGGGTGGTGAGACACTGGCACAGGTTGCCCAGAGAAGCTGTGGATGATCCCTCCCTGAAAGTGTTCAAGGTCAGGCTGGATGAGGCTTCGAGCAACCTGATCCAGTGGGAGGTGTCCCTGCCCATGGCAGCAGGGTTGGAACTAGATGATCTTTGAGGTCCCTTCAAACACAAACCATTCTGACTCTACGATTTTATGAAAGAAGCAATTATTGCCCCCCAAAATTGCTATCTAATTACATAAAGTATCAGCTCTTTAACAGAAGACTGAGCAATAGACCGTATACTCAAGATTTTTGCAGGTTACGATAGAAATACCAGAAGTGTAAGAGGGAGGAAATGAAGATAGAATGTCTCAAATTCAATCTGCAATCTTAATCAAGCTCATCCTTTACTTCCTCTGAGGGTCCTGATTAACTGCACAAAATGACTGCATCCAAGCTACAGCTTATTTTGAAGAAACTAATGATGTAGGCCACTCCTGTGAATTCTGATGAAAAAAAAATGACATCTGAGGTCATAAAAGCAAGCAAGCAACCAACCAACCAAAAAAACCCAAAAAACAAACAAACATGGGATTTCTGGGTTATACCCACATACTAGTCCTGTGAAATAGTTATATCCCAAAGATTCCTTGGACAATCAAATGGTTTCCTGAATAATTCACTTATGTTGCTGAAAACAATTCCCCCAGACTTTATTGGGTATGCCCATGGTACAACTCCAAAAAGGAGAGAAGCATTTCTTTCTCACCTTGACTTCTGAATTCATGCTATAGCTGCCATTAAGCATGGTGTTCATCTTATTAAACATCTACCTGTTGGCATGATTTAGACTCATATGCCATGTTCACAAAATCAGTGCCCTACAATTCAGGAGGGATTTGAAGTATCTATACCTTTAACAGCAAAACGTCTAAAGAATAAAATCTGTTGTATCGAAAGAACATGCTCAACATAGTCAGCTCTGTTCTTTAAAAGTCAACGTTGAAAATTATATATGTAAAACAAATCTTGACTTTTTTTCTTTTTTTGTAGGTTTTGTAGAAATGTTAATTGTAACATTAGGCTTTGCTAATATTCTGGGGTTCTTTTTAAAAAAAAAAGTAAAAAGCAAGGAGAGCTGTTTTTTCACTGTTGTTTTGTTGTGTTTTTAAGTCAGAGACGTGTTTTCAAGCCTGGTTAGGAACAAATTCCCACATGTCATGGGTCTGAGATGAACATGGAACAAAAGGTCAAATTTAACTTGCTACTGCATGTTTCTGCATGGAAGCCATACCCGCTATGGGAGAAGGATGCAGTCTGAGAATGACTTGTGTGGGCAATGAAAAGCCTTAGAAAAATACAATTTAAACGCAGTTGTGAAAAAAATCTACCTAGGAGTGCTATATTCTTCTTTTTTTGATGCTGCTGTTGTAGGGTTGGGTTTTTTTGTGGTTTGTTTTTCTGTTTCTTTTTAGATTTTCATATTAATGATTGCATACATAGAGAAAAAACATCCAAGATAGTATGTTTTCCCTGAACATTCTTAATTCCATCCTTCTGGCAGGTACTCAGCTTCTATTTTTATATGATGCTATCTTAAATACTTTTACTGTCTTTTGAATCAACTGCTTCTCCCAGAACCATCCACTTCAAATTTCCTATCTAGATTACACCCTCTAGTTTTGTGGGGAATTTAGCTTTACAGAAGAAACCCTTTCCTTATTAATGTTACCATTCCAAGTCATGGTTCTGAAGTTTTTCATATTGCTACCTAAAAATCTTCTCAATTAAAACAGGGATAATCAGAACCTCCTTAGATTTTTATTGAAACATAGACACATGATACTCAATTAACACTTTTGCTGCATCTTCTGAAAGACACTAATACTCTCTCTATAGATCAGTGAGTTATTGTTCACAAAGTTTTCTACCAGCAGGCTCCCAAGAACATGATTGTATAACAGTATAATCTTCATCTTAGAATTCTCTCTTTCTGCTGGGACTGACTGACATTCTATTTGTGTTTCTAAAGGATGCCCTGCATGAAGTAATCAGTTTCAATGATATTATTTTTTTTCTCCCTTACCCCTCCTCTTGGCATGCCTTCTCCAGACCCGGTGTCCCTGGAGCTGTAGGCTTTGTGGTTCTCTGAACCCTAACCCTAACTGTAACGGGAGATTGTGGATAGGGCTGAGCTCATCAGCACCATGGGTGGCCCAGATTAGCAAGATGTGGAGGGAGTGCTCTTGGTGCACTAACATGCATCCCTTGACATGCCTTCTCCAGCCCCAGTGTCCCTGGAGCTGTAGGCTTTGTGACGTTTTGAACCTTAACCCTAACTCTAACCTTAACGGAAGATATTGGATAAGGCTTAGTTCTTTTCCTTATCAACTGTTGAAAGCTTCCTATATTTCAGATTAATTTTGAAAGCATAAGCAGTATTTTTCTTTCAGTGACTTGACAGTGAATAGCATCTGAGAGTCTTGCTTAGAGAAACAATTCCCATCTGGAGAAACTCAGATTCCTACAAAAGGCTGGAAAATATAGTTACAATGTTTATACTCTCACTGAAACAAAATTACATTATGTCAATCTTGCAATATTCATGTATATAGTTTCAAGTTTAGGCTGGTATGAATATTCTAGAGAGAGAAACAAAGTTTTAGCTGACTGGAGATGAGTATTTTAAAAAGCTCAAAGTGTTTTCAACATCAGCTTTTTTTTTTTTTTTTTTAAGAGCAGACAGCAGTAACAAGACACCTTGCTGATTATCCAAGGACATTATATTCTTAAAATACTTTTTAAACTATTTTAATATTCCATGGCATTTGCAAATAATGCTGTTCCGTATAACAGGTGTTGTGACTATAGAATACTCTCTTTCACAATGTGTGCAGAGATACATTCTTTGTTTTCAGCATTGACTGTTTATATGCTGGTGTGGCATGAACCAATACAGTTGTGCAATTGATAAATCAGTTCCTCAGGCTTTGAAATTCTCTAGGCACCCTCTTAGGTATAGCTTGCATTTAATTTATAGCAACCTGCCACTCCCTATCTAGAAGCAATGCAATCAACATCCTGTTTAATAGACTCATTTAACTCAGAATGTCTCTGTTTCTATTTCTTGTTTTCTATTTACAGCGAGGAAGTCATCCTTGACAAAAATAGAAAAAAAATGAACAGACTGCACTTGCAAAGTGTGAATTGCACTCTTTCAATGACTAGTTTGATCACTCACTTAATAATACCAATATTGCTAGTATTGTCCTAGGTCTGGAGGTGACCTTTCCAATGATTTAAATAATATGATTTATGGTGATGCACCCCATGCTATTACACTTTGACATGTATAAATGATGTACTGAAATTCTATAATGCATCAATTTGCCCATGTTATCGGTATATATATTGCTCATTTGCAGAATAGGAGATCCCATTAATATACTTTCCTAATATAAAAATTATTTAGAAATCAGCTTAATTAAAGGTAGCATAAATATTTGATAAATTAAATAAGTGAAAAATAACACACATATAAATAAAGTATTTTACATCTGTTTGGAAGTTATTATTTCAGTTAAGTATTTCATTGTGATGGAATTTTAATTACATTAAAATGTTGGATCTTATATTTAAAAACCTGTTTAAAAACAGGTATTTACAAATAGCATTTAAAAAAGTATATTTACTATAACCATAACACAAGCATTCAGTTTTGAATGCCTTTTATGTCTTTTTTTTTTTTTTCTCATGAAGTGAGGTAACATTTTCTTTCCTCTTTCCTTTCTTCCTTTCTTCCTTCTTTCCTCCATTTTCTGAACTGTGAAATACAAAATCTGCTGCAGAATCATGGAACCACAGAATGGTTGAGGCTGGAAGGAACCTCTGCAGGTAATCTTCTCCAGCCCCCCTGCTTAAACAGGGGAGGACACCCAGAACTGGTTGTCCAGAACCATATCTAGTTAGTTTTTGAGTATCCCCAAAGATGGAAAGACCACAGCCTCCCTGGGTGCTCAGTCACCCTCACAGTAAAAAAGTGTTTCCTGATGTTTCAGTTTGTGCCTGTTGCCTCTTGTCCTGTCACTGGGCACCATATGTGTGCTTGTTCATAAGTTTATATTGCCATTGGTCAGCTTGTGTTATGAACAAACTTTACATTATTTTGTGTAATTTAACTTTTCTGCATGGTATTTCTAAAATATGTTTCAGTGATGTGAAGTAAAATTCTGTGATATTTGGAAGAATTTCCTGGCCAGACTTTCATAAATTCAAATCTTGATTTTCATCCCTGTAATTTATGGCATTAAATTAGTATTACAACTCAACCTCTATGTCAGTGAAAATGGTGAAACTGTTATGTATTGTATCCTGCTTAGAATCTCACTGAAATTATGTGCTATGCAACTCTTTTTTTTGATAGTATATATCTGTACTACCCTGTGTTGCTGCAGCTTAATGTTATGGCACTTGTCAAATTACACTGAGAGTGAGACTGGTGCAATTTTCTACAGATATGACTCATCAAAAGTTTCCTTCCTCTACTCCTTGCTGTGGCCTTTATCAGTTGCTTCAGGAAATCACCACAGCCTAGGAACATCCTATAGTGTTTACATAGTTCCGTGTTGGTCTTCCAGCAGAAGTTGCAGCTTCCAGGAAAGGCCTATGAAGTGAGACTTCACTAGTTATCTGAGGTAAGCATCATATACTGCTGCCTCTTGGCTGACAGAGGATATAAAGAAGGCAGAGGTGCTGAATGCCTTCTTTGCCTCTGTCTTTACTCCTGCAGGCTTTCCCCAGGAGCCCCTGATCCCTGTAGCCCCGGAAGAAGTCAGGATAAAGGAGGAGTTTGCCTTGGTAGATGAGGATTGGGTTAGGGATCAGTTGAGCAATCTGGATATCCATAAATCAATGGGACCAGATGGAATGCACCCAAGGGTGCTGAGGGAGCTGGCAGAGGTCATTGCTAGGCCACTCTCCATCATCTTTGGTAAGTCATGGAGAACAGGAGAGGTGCCTGAGGACTGGAGGATAGCAAATGTCACTCCAATCTATAAGAAGGGCAAGAAGGAGGACCCGGGTAACTATAGACCGGTCAGCCTCACCTCCATCCCTGGAAAGGTGATGGAACAGCTTGTTCTTGGCACTATCTCTAGGCACATCAAGGATGAGGGGGTCATTAAGAGCAGTCAACATGGTTTTACCAAGGGTAAGTCATGTTTGACCAACCTTATTGCCTTCTATGAGGAAATAACTAGGTGGATAGATGATGGTAGAGCGGTAGATGTGGTTTATCTTGACTTCAGTAAAGCATTTGACACTGTCTCCCACAGCATCCTCGTAGATAAGCTGATAAAGTATGGGTTTAGTGATCAGGTAGTGAGGTGGATTGTGAACTGGCTGAAGGGAAGAAGCCAGAGAGTTGTGGTTAATGGGACAGAGTCTAGTTGGAGGCCTGTGACTAGTGGAGTCCCTCAGGGGTCGGTACTGGGACCGGTGTTGTTTAATATCTTCATCAACGACTTGGATGAGGGTACAGAATGTATCCTCAGCAAGTTTGCTGATGATACCAAACTAGGAGGAATGGCTGACACACCAGAGGGTTGTGCTGCCATTCAACGAGACCTTGATAGGCTGGAGAGTTGGGCGGGGAGAAACTTAATGAATTTCAACAAGGGCAAGTGTAGAGTTTTGCATCTGGGGAAGAACAACCCCATGTACCAGTACAGGTTGGGAGCTGACCTGCTGGAGAGCAGTGTAGGGGAAAGGGACCTGGGGGTCCTGGTGGACAGCAGGATGACCATGAGCCAGCAATGTGCCCTTGTGGCCAAGAAGGCCAATGGCATCCTGGGGTGTATTAGAAAGGGAGTGGTTAGTAGGTCGAGAGAGGTTCTCCTTCCCCTCTATTCTGCCTTGGTGAGGCCACACCTGGAGTATTGTGTCCAGTTCTGGGCCCCCCAGTTCAAGAAGGACAGGGAACTGCTCGAGAGAGTCCAGCGTAGAGCCACAAAGATGATGAAGGGAGTGGAACATCTCCCTTATGAGGAAAGGCTGAGGGAGCTGGGTCTCTTTAGCTTGGAGAAGAGGAGACTGAGGGGTGACCTCATTAATGTTTATAAATATGTCAAGGGTGAGTGTCATGAGGATGGAGCCAGGCTCTTCTCAGTGACATCCAATGATAGGACAAGGGGCAATGGGTGTAAGCTGGAACATAGGAGGTTCCACATAAATGTGAGGAAGAATTTCTTCACAGTGAGGGTGACAGAACACTGGAACAGGCTGCCCAGAGAGGTTGTGGAGTCTCCTTCTCTGGAGACATTCAAAACCCGCCTGGACATGTTCCTGTGTGACCTGATCTAGGTATTCCTGCTCTGGCAGGGGGGTTGGACTAGATGATCTTTTAAGGTCCCTTCCAATCCCTAACATTCTGTGATTCTGTGATTCTGTGATTCTGTGACTGGTCTGTAACATTTCTCTCACGATATCCCTGATATCCCTGTTCCCTTCTGATGTTTGCCCTTGACCCATATACTCTCAACAGGCATTTCTCAGATATTATAGAACTGGGCAGTCAAAAAGCAACTTACCATAGGGCTCTTTCTCACCTTCTTCCCCACAGAGACTCCTACACAGCCTGTAACAGTCTGTGGTGGTGATGCAGTCCTTCATGCTACCCCATCTAGTTTCTGTGATTCCTGCCAGTTATAAAGAAAGGCCCTGCCTGGAGATTATCAGTTAGACAAAGCTGTGTCTGACCTGATCCAATACCAGTCAAAATCCCACTGCAGCGTGTCGCTGATCTAGACAACCAACTGTTCTGCAAAACTGTAGGATCTTCCCTACTTGCTGCCATGATAAACTCCTCCCATGATAGCCTTTGTATGTCTTGGCATGGGACCTTTAAGCAGACTTAATATGTTATCCGTTTGTTTGAGAAATTGGTTTCTATGTTAGATAATGGCCCTGAAAATATTCATTTATTTTTTGGATTATATTTAATTAACAGAATGCAGTGTTTTTCCGTCATGTTTCCCAACAACCTGATATGCAGCAGTTAAGAGAGTGGCACCCAAAAGAACTTCCTATTCAGCTGTATATGTTAATTAATAATCTTTGATGAAGGGGAGTTCAATAACACTTAAATTTTCACTTGCTTCTCCATTAATGATAGCATATTCAGTAAAGCATGTAATAATTATAAGCGTTTTAGAACACTAAACTCTGAAAATAGACAGGCTCATGTGATGAGCCAGTTGAATGTTTATGGGTTGAGGAAGGTGAACAAGGCAGATATCCTGCTGGGAGTCTACTACAGGCCACCTGACCAGGATGAAGAAGTCGATGAACTGTTCTGTAAACAACTGGCAGAAGCTGCAAAGTTGCAAGCCCTTGTTCTTGTGGGGGATTTCAACTTATCAGACATCTGCTGGAAATATAACACAGCAGAGAGAAAATCTAAGAAGTTCCTAGAGTGTGTGGAAGATAACTTCCTGACTCAGCTGGTAAGTGAGCCCACCAGGGAAGGTGCCTTGTTAGACCTGTTGTTCACAAACAGGGAAGGACTCGTAGGTGATGTGACGGTTGAAGGCCGTCTTGGGCTAAGCGACCATGAAATGATACAGTTCTCAATCCTTAGCCCAGTTAGGAGGGGGGGCAGCAAAACCATCACCATGGACTTCCAAAGGACAGACTTCAACCTGTTTAAAACACTGGTTGAGAAAGTCCCTTGGGGAACAGACCTAGAGGGCAAAGGTGTTCAGGAAGGATGGACTCTTTTGAAGGAGAAACTGTTAGAGACACAGGAGCAGGCTGTCCCCACGTGTTGTACGACAAACTGGTGGGGAAAGTGACCGGCCTGTCTCAACAGGGAGCTTCTGCTGGGACTTAGGAGAAAGAAGAGAGTCTACCACCTCTGGAAGAAGGGGCAGGCTACTCGGGAAGAGTCTAGGGACTTCGTTAGGTTGTGTAGGAAGAACATTAGGGAGGCAAAAGCCCAGCTTGAACTCAGCCTGGCCACTGCCACAAAAGATAATAAGAAGAGTTTTTACCAACATATTAACAATAAAAAAAGAACCAGGGAGAATCTCCATCCCTTATTGGATGTGAGGGGGAACATTGTTACCAAGGATGAGGAAAAGGCTGAGGTACTTAATGCCTGCTTTGCCTCGGTCTTTAACGGCCGGACCAGTTTTCCTCATGGTATTCAGTCCCCTGAGCTGGAAGGTTGGGATGGAGATCAGAATAAACCCCTCGTAATCCAGGAAATAGTAGTGAAGGACCTGCTGAGTCAATTAGACACCCATAAGTCTATGGGGCCGGATGAGATTCACCCATGAGTGCTGAGGGAGCTGGTGGAGGAACTTGCTGAGCTGCTCTCCATCATCTTGGTTATCTGGTGAGGACCCAGACGACTGGAAAATTGCCAACGTGACACCCATATACAAGAAGGGCAGGAAGGAGGATCCAGGGAACTACAGGCCTGTCAGCCTGACCTCAGTGCCAGGGAAGATTATGGAATGGTTCATCTTGGGGGAGATCATGCGGCAAGTTCAGGACAGCAGGGGGATCAGGTCCACCCAGCATGGGTTCACAAAGGGCAAGTCCTGTTTAACCAACCTGATCTCCTTCTATGATCAGGTGACCCGCCTAGTGGATGAGGGAAAAGCGGTGGATGTTGTCTGCCTGGACTTCAGTAAGGTATTTGACACTGTTTCCCACAGCATTCTGCTGCAGAAGCTGGCAACTCATGGTCTAGACAGGTGGACTCTTCACTGGGTTAAAAACAGGCTGGATGGCCGAGCCCAGAGAGTTGTGGTGAATGGAATTAAATCCAGATGGAGACCAGTCGCAAGCGGTGTCGCTCAGGGCTCAGTCTTGGGGCCAGTCTTGTTTAATATCTTTATCGATGACCTGGATGAGGGGATCGAATGCACCCTCAGTAAATTTGCAGATGACTCGAAATTAAGTGGGAGTGTTGATCTGCCTGAGGGTAGGGAGGCTCTGCAGAGGGATTTGGACAGGCTGGAGCGATGGGCTGAGGCCAATTGCATGAGGTTTAACGAAGGCAAGTGCTGGGTCATGCACTTCAGCCACAACAACCCCATGCAGCGCTACAGGCCTGGGGAAGAGTGGCTGGAAAGCTGCCTGGCGGAAAAGGACCTGGGGGTGTTGGTTGACAGCCAGCTGAACACGAGCCAGCAGTGTGCCCAGGTGGCCAAGAAGGCCAATGGCATCCTGGACTGTGTCAGAAGCGTTGTGACCAGCAGGAGTAGGGAGGTGATCGTGCCCCTGTACTTGGCACTCGTGAGACCACACCTTGAGTACTGTGTCCAGTTCTGGGCACCACAGTATGGGAAGGACATTGAGGTGCTGGAGCAAGTCCAGAGAAGGGCAACGAGGCTGGTGAGAGGTCTGGAAAACAGGCCTTATGGAGACCAGCTGAGGGAACTGGGGTTGTTTAGTCTGCAGAAGAGGAGACTGAGAGGAGACCTCATTGCCCTCTTCAACTACCTAAAAGGAGGTTGTAGTGAGGCTGGTGTTGATCTCTTCTCCCAAATTACTAATGATAGGACGAGAGGAAATGGCCTCAAGTTGCATCAGGGGAAGTTTAGACTGGATATTAAGAAGAAGTTCTTTACTGAGAGGGTGGTTAGGCACTGGAACAGGCTGCCCAGGGAGGTGGTGGAGTTGGGGGTGTTCAAAAAACAGGTTGATGAGGCACTTGAGGCCATGGTCTAGTGGTCTAATAGTTAGGAATATGATGGTATAAAGGTTGGACTTGATGACCCTCGTGGTCCCTTCCAACCATAATTATTCTATGATTCTATGATTCTGTGATTCTTATGTTGTTCCAGTAATTCTTTAGTTTTCCTAGGTGAATTGTAGTTCTCTGTAAAGCGTGCATGATGCATTGACATGCAAAGTAAAATGCACTGCATAATAAGATGCAAAATACTCAATAGATTCTTGATTATAATGTTATTAAATCAAGAAAAAGCAATATATCTAAATACTTTGAATCTCATATTAATTGCATCTCTTTAAAAACATCCATACTTGAAATTTAGATAACTTTCATCCTCATAAAATCTGAACCTTTAAAACAACATCAGAGACAGGAGAATGCAAGTTAATACCTTCATCGATGACATAGATAGTGGAATTAAGTGTGCCCTCAGCAAGTTTGCAGATGACACCAAGCTGAGTGGTACAGTTGGCACACCTGAGGGATGGGATACCATTCAGAGGAACCTGGACAAGCCTGAGAAATGGGCCTGTGTGAACTTCGTGTGGTTCAACAAGGCCAAGTCAAGGTCCTGCACCTGAGTTGTGGCAACTCCCAGTATCGATACAGGCTGGGGGATGGAGGGATTGAGAAAAGCCTTGTGGATTTAGGAGTACTGGTGTTGCAGTTCCCGAGCCACCAGCTGGGATGCCTGGGGGACCAGGGAGCCCAGCAGCTCGGTGGTGGGTGGATTCAGAGATCTGACACCCCCCGCAAGCCAGGAACCTCCTCACCTGGTCTTGTGACCTGTGTGAGGAGGGTCCCCCTGGTTGGCCAGCAGCCAGACAGTCACTCTGACCTTGGGTCACACTACATTGGCCCTCAGCTGTGGTCCCTCCCCTGTCTGTGTCCCTTGATAAAGAACCCAGTGGGTGGGGCCCGCCCTCTTGCTACCTGGCCTGGCATGGGAGCTGGTCAGAAATAAACATCGGACACCTAGCAGGGCCTCCTCTGGACTCTTTACTTCTGATATCGCCAGAGCTAGCAAGCTCTGTGTGGGCTTGGCCACGTGCTTCCATCACATGGGTGAGAGAAAGCTGTACGGGAGGTGCTGAGCACCGCCAGGAGTTCCTAAGCCTGGAATTCTTAGGGAAAAGCAACAGCTTTACCACCAGCCAAGCATCACAGCGGCATACTGGTGGATGAAAAGATGGACATGAGCTGGCATTATGTACTTGCAGCCCACAAGGCCAAACATATCCTGGGCTGCATCAAAAGAAGTGTGGCCAGCAGGTCAAGGCAGGTGATTCTGACCCTCTGCTCTTGTGAGATCCCACCTGCAGCACTGTGTTCTGTGTACCTCAGGACAGCTCTGGGGTCCCCAACATAAGAAGGACATAAAGCTGTTGGAGCAGGTCCAGAGGAGGGCCACAGAGATGATCAGAGGGCTGGAGCACCTCTCCTATGAAGACAAACTGAGGGAGTTGAGGTTGTTCAGCCTGGAGAAGAGAAGGCTCTGGGGAGACCTTATTGCAGGCTCTCAGTACTTAAAGCACACTTATAAGAAAGATGTGGAGAGACACTTTTAGCAGGGCCTGTAGCAATAGGACTAGGGCTAATATTTTTAAACTAAAAGAGGGCAGATTTAGACTAGACAGAAGGAAGAAATTTTTACAATGAGGGTGGTAAAACAGTGGAACTGGTTTCCCAGAGAGGTGGTAGATGCCTTATCCCTGGAAACATTCAAGGTCACGTTGTATGGCTCTCTGAGCAACCTGACCTATTGAAAGATGTAGCTGTTTATTGCAGGGGAGGGTTGGATTAGATGACCTTTAAAGGTCCTTTCCAACCCAAATTATTCTATGATCCTATGAAGTTAGCAGAGATTTGAGGTAGAACCTAGGGGTATGGAAATTAACTTGAGTAGTTTATAAAAAGACTGAAAGAGTAAATTTCCCTTTATATATCTGTTCACTCATACAACCTACAGTGCTGCTGACTCCGTTTTCTTATTTTTTTAAAAAAAGTATTATTTCAAACAGGCAATCTGAAGCTATACATGTACAAATGCTGTATATACTGCCAGGAGAAATTTGCATAGAATAGCATAGTTGGGTTTCCCTGCAGGAATTTTTAAAAATCTTGTTATAGAAAACTTTGATATATCCCTTAGCAAAAAGAATGTCCCTATTTTTCCTGAAAGTTGTACATTTTCTCACATAATTTAGCTCCAGTTTTGCTGTGAAAAAAAAATCAATGAACATGCCCACCTTCCTCCTCTTACTTCCTGCAGTCTACCAATGTGTTTGTTAGCTGTGTAGCCCTGGTGTCACCTTATGGTCTTGGAATTTATTAATCCATAAACAGTCTACCTGTCTGCATCTTTAATGGGTAGAGGGGGTGACAGGATTGCCTGTGATGCCTTCAGCAGGCTCAGAACAGTTGCAGTTGTAGAATCATAGAATCATTGAATGGTTTTGGTTGGAAGGAACCTGAAAGATCATCTAGTTCCAACACACCTGGCATGGGCAGGGACACTTCCCACTAGACCAGGCTGCTCAAGTTCTCCTCCAGACTGGCCTTCAACACTTCCATGGATGGAGCATCTTGTCTTGTAGAAAGAAAATGATTAAAATTACAAAGGCCTTCAGTTTCTTGCTTTGGAGGATGAGCAAAGACTTTTTTCCTGATGCAAAGTTATTTTAATATGTCACCTGCTTTTTTTGTTGTTTTCTTTCTGCTGTTGCTGTTATCACCATATGGTATCCTCCATATTTGGTGCCTGGTGGTGTGCTCAGGACAAAACAAACATTATATGTGGGTTCAGGAAAGTGTTTCCTCCCACTCTAGCATGGCAGGGACCTGCACACATTTTTCCTTCTTTGCCACATGGGGTACAGCTTGCCTGCTAGGATCATCTAGCATAGCTCAATTCATCAGTCCCCTGCTAATGCAACTAATGCTGTGCTTCATGTGGCAGTCTGTGCTGAAACTCTTCACGTAACACAGTCTGAAGAATTCCTTTCTGCCTTATCAATTAACAATTAACTTATATACCACACCACTTCTTAGTTTTTATAAACACATAACTTCTGTAGTTTTTTTCCACTCTCATATGACAGTATGTGGAAGTCCACAAAAAACCCCAAAGTTTCAATATCTTGAAGAAAGAGTTCTGAATTATTGTGATGAATTTTAAAAAGTCTTATTTACAGATATGATGGGGTTCTTTTCCCTATCAAAGATGCTGGTTTATATCTGTAATACTGAATTAGTTATATTATGCCTACTATTACTCTAGTTGATTTTTATGTGTGTTCCTCAGAAGAAGGGTTTTTTTAAAGGCATGGAAGTACAAAAGGAATGAAAAAGTCTGCTGCAGAATCTGTTTGACAGTCACACAAGAGTCTGTTTATACAGCTCTTCCAAAACAGTCATTTGCTGTAAGTGGGGAAGAAGGTCATTCATATAAACATTCCAGTACCAAATCCCTGTAGTTTTAAATTACATTTAGCTATGGAGATGCTACAAATTGTATAGGGATTTCAGAGGTGTTTTCTTCTTTTAAAGATCCCCCTCAAAAAATGTTAACATTTAGTAACCCTGTGAATCTGTTCTGTTTAATCTGTAAAGGAATAACACATTTTGGATAAAATCTGTTTCTGATAATGTCATAGAAACTAGTTCATCAGCATTGTGAGCGAAAAAATGTCTTACTGCCTTTTCTTCGGGTTGGTTATACATGCACTGCTGATCTCCAATATGTTCTTTTCCTTTTCTATGAGAAAGACTTTATAGAACTGAAATACTATAAAAATCCAATCTGACTTGGAATGGGATTAAGGAAAATACCACTACAGCTCTATCGTTAGCTTAATAAGCAACCTGTGTTAAATATCTTCCTTTCTTTGCACTTCCTATCTATATAATTAAAATTGTGAGAGTTCTTTTGTTTGTACTGTGCCCTGAGATCTCTGGAAAACAAAAACTTGAGCAGAGAAGGAGAACAATAAATACAGCTTTGCCATTTACTGTGTTCTAGGATGTGCCCCTCCACCAAAGCTGGATCAGTTCCATCTCTTCATGTAGTGATCAACACATTATTGAATACTAATAGTAAGTTCCATTCCTTCTTTTGCTTGTCTTCTCTAGTGTATCCCTCTCTATTATTTTCTTCCTTGAATTGCAAGTACTAGAGAAAAAGAATTGCTATGGTATACAGAACTGTGATGACATTATTTTTATGGTATACTTTAAGGTATGCACAAATTAAGGCAGTTTTAGACGTCACACCTGTTTGTAAAGGTTGATTTATTTCACCAAATGATAGGTGTCCACAGCAAAGATATGTACATCTGATTTATTTTCCTAAATGTTCTTTACTCTCAGTGAGGAAAAATAAAGAGTTTAAAGCCATGAATCATTTGACCTGTTTTAGATGTCTCCTTGAGGATTAGAATTGTGCCCTGAAAATGCCCATTCTTTCCATGGTGAAAGAGGGACTGACTAGGCCTAACATCTGTATTAAATCAGATTAATGCCCTTCTGTGTGTTTTATGCCTGAAGTCAAGACATTTGAAACAGAAAGCAAGGAAGCACACAGGATTACTTATCTGTAAAGAGCAATATCCAGAGGAGGACAAGCAACACATTTACTCACAATCCCAATGAATTATTAAACTACTGTTACGTTATGTAATTTAAACTGTTAATGAATAAAATAAAATTAATATAATTAATAAATAGTTAACAAATTGTTTCCTATGTAATTTATTTACTCAGCATTATCTTACATTTGGCTTCAATTATTTCTGTTCTGTAGTGAAACATTTAAACTACTCTGCCAAAAAGTCGCAATAAAGAAACAGAGTGAACAGAAAACAGAAACTTCACTGTTGGCTTTGGGACATTTGCATAGCAGCTAAAGGAAAAATTAGAACAGGTGAAAAAATGTAAGTATTCAAGTTCCTATCCATATGTGGATAAAGGGTGCTTCCATTGCTTATTGATCCTGCCTCTTTGAAAGGAAGTTAATGATGAAGAAGTTGTAATTAGAAATGCCTCCATCTATAATCTGTCAAACGTTCTTCTTCAAAGAATGGGGGTTACATCCATAGCTTGACCATCTATAGCCTTCTCCCTTGGGAGACCATTGCCTATGTAATCTGTAGCTTGTGGTGGTTTATGGGTAATTTCTAGACTCAGGGCAAAGAATGAGTTTTGGTATAGACAAGTCTGAAATGTCACAAATCTAGTTACTTCAGAGATTAGCTGGAGATATTTGCAGCTTCTCTTCCTGTCATGTTTCCACCAAAATGACTGACACAGTTACCCAAGTTTTACAACCAATAGAACCTAGTAGAAGGGCTTGTTTCCATCAACTACTGCAGAAGCAGTAGAATGGATTTATTCTGCAAGTTTCTCAAGAGGAGTCTTCTTCCCTTATTTATTGCTAACATTCAAGATAACATAAAATGCCGATCTCTTCTTTTTTTCAGTTTTTTCTTTACACACCACTCAAAATCCCACACAAATTGTCCCTCAGTATGAATATGAAAAAGCCTTGTCTGGGGACTTATGGGCTCCTAGATTTCGGCTTCATCTAAAGCAAGGAAAGATAGATGGTTTTGATAGAGGCAGATATCAGGCAACACAAAATAGTATCAAAGTAAGCAAACAACTTAATGTTCTTCAATCAGGTGTTAAAGTCAGAAGAATATAGGAAAAAATATAGTTGACAGATTAATGGAATTTTGCATATGATAAACCACTTTATGGGTTAATTGCATTATCATTTTAATGTGGCTGATATATATATACACACACATGGAAATCCATATGTACAGTGCTGTATATTCCTTATCACATGGATCATGTGCTGTACAAGGGAGAGATTCATCCTTCCTCTTTCTTCCCTCCTCTGTATAAATCAAGCTCTCATTTGCTATTGTCTTGTATCTTTTTTGAAAACATTAGATTTTTTTAATTAATAAGCCTGAAATTCAAGTCCTACTATCTTTGCTTGTATATCACTGAGTAGACAGACGTCTATTTTTTTTGACATATTTATAAAGTGTTGATTTGGATGCTCATTTCATTAATTAATGATCTTGTGATCTAAACAAACACTCCTCTGCAAGATCAAATTCTCTGAGAGCCTCCCAACAGAAAAAAAAGTCACCGAAAGAAAACTACCACTTATGTTTTTTAAACTAATCTAAAATACAGGAAGATTTCAACAGTTGATCAGAAAAAAAACTAAGCCTTATCTGCAATATACCATTATGTTTAGGGTTAGGGTCCAGGGAACCAGAAAGCCTACAGCTCCAGGGACATTGGGTCTTGAGAAGGCCTGCCAAGTGATGCACATCACTGCACCAACATTGCTTCCTCCACACCTTCCTAATCTGAACCAACCATGGTGCTGAGGCCCTCAGCCTTATCTGCAATCTCCGATTATGGTTAAGATTAGTGTTGGGGTTCAGAGAACCTAAAAGCCTACAGCACCAGGGACACTAGGGTTGGAGAAGGCCTGCCAAGGGATGCACATCACTTCATAACGTTGCTCCCTCCACACCTTGCTAGTCTGGGATACCCATAGTGCCAAATATATCAGCATCAGTCCTATACTACCGTTAGGATTAGGCTTCTGGTTTGGGTTCAAAGAACCTCAAAGCCTACAGCTCCAGGGACACTGGATCTTGATAAGGCATGCAAAGGGATGCACGTCACTGCACCAACAGTTCTCCCTCAGCACTTTGCTAGTCTGCGTCACCCATGGTACTGAGTACTTCAACCCTACCCACAATCCTCCATTAGGGTTAGGATTAGATTTCAGAGAATCACAAAGTCTACATATCCAAGGACACTGGGGATGGAGAAGGCATGCCAAGGGATGCATGTCACTGCACCAACATTTCACTCTTCACACTTTGCTAGTCTGGGCCACCCATGCTTCTGAGTCTCTCAGTCTCAGCACTACAGTCCCATTATGGTTAGGATTAGGGTTCAGAGAACCAGAAGGTGTTCAGCTCCAGGGAGACTGGGTCTTGAGAAAGCCTGCCAAGGTGTGCATGTCACTTTACCAATATTGTACCCTCCATGCCTTGCTACTCTGGGCTACCCATGGTGATGGGGACCTCAGCCTCTGCATTAAGATGCCTTAAGGGTTAGGGGTCTGAGAACTAATGCCTACAGCTCCAGGGACACTGGTTCTTGAGACGGCATGCCAATGGATGCACATCTCTGCACCAGAAGTGTTCCCTCCACAGCTTTATTGAGTTCTACACCCTTCAGACTGCAGCAATCTGGTTATCAAAAACTGGTTCATGTTGCTTTAAGTTGATCAAAGTACTGTTCACAGTCCTCTGTAAAAGTATCATGTTCAAACTTGGAAAAGTATGAATCCAGCCCTTTGCTTGATATATGAGTTTGTCTAAATGCCTGCCCCTATTACATTCAGCAAACAAAATAGAACAGAAATTATGTTTGCCTGTCACAAAGACAGCAAAACACGTAAAATAGGAGGAGATTATGTTGGGGGAATTTTCTCTTTGTAATAGATGTATAATGAACAAACATTCTTGTTTTGCGTGGAAAAACAATCAAAGGAACAATTCCACTAATGTAGTCAGTAAAATAAAGAGATTTCTATCTTGATAACAATTTATCTCCCTCATCAACAACTTGAGTTGTACATGGGACTATTATTTTAATCAGAAAGAAGCTGCATAAATTTGTTTTATTTTAAACATTGAAAATAAATGAGAGCCTCCCCCTGTTTTCACAGTGTAGAGTATGAAAGCTACAGATCTTTCATTATATTTTCATGTAGCACACAGCAGTATAAACTGTCTTGACAGAATAATATGAAGCTCAAATGACTTTGGCAAGTGATTAAAATCCAAGGGGAAGTGGTGATCATCTAAAAAACTATTTGTACTTAGTAGGTGGCAATGTTATGTATTTACAGTGAAATAAAGAAAGGCCAAGAAACAACAAAAGTCATGTTTTAAATGTTGGTGGGGAGAGAAAAAATGGAAAATTGGAAGAGCTGGTAGTAGTCTTTGAACACTCACTGGTGTTCTATCAGTTGCATCAGATACTTGCCTTTGAGATTTTTTTTAGCAACTTAACTTCAACAAATTTTCCAAGTCCTGGACGATTTTCAGTGTGACTATCAGATAACATATAGTCCATTCAATATACTTTAGCCTATACTTCAGCCACAGACACTGAAAAACCAACAGAGAATGGAGCTTGTCAAGTCAACCTTCTCCTGAATTTCCACTCTGGTTTCTCTTCTGAGTCGCTGTTGGCCCGGGGTTTACCCTAGGGAAATTAACTTGCAGGAGCCAGCACCTCCACAGCCTTATGAAAAAAAAAGAGGATTCCCCTCCCACTGGTATTTATATCTTGTCCCTTGTCCATCCTCTCTTCTCAGAACAGGTTCTTGTACTTCTTTTCCTCTGGCTTTTCTCAAGAAAGGATTCTCTGAATCCTTGATGAATGGTTTGTATACACATTTGTGTATACAACTTATAATTACCAGGCAGTGGCAGAAAGGAGAAACTGGCAGGGAGGGACAGGGACATCTTGCTATAATTTTCAGCAGGTAGGCAGTAGACATGAATTTTGACAAAAAGCAACCTTCTTCTTACATGTCTTAAGTAGCAATAGTAGCAATTATACACGGTGATTTCAAGGAAGTGGATGGTCAGTGAACTGTTGTAGGTTTTTTTTTTTCTGGTGCTTTAAAATTTTCTGCAGAAAGTGACACTGAAAACACTTCTTTAACTCATCTATCAAGTTGTAAAAGAAAGACAAACAAGTGGGAAAGAAAACAGATTATGGATTGTTGAGTGGGGTTCTATAGTTTCATGTTTAGACAAACTGAGTTTTGTGTGAAAAAAATGGACAAAATTTCAAATGGTAGGATACAATTAGGTAACGTTATATGTATATTCAGACTTCCCACTGTTGATTATTCCTACATGAAAGCTAGAACAAGCGATATGTATACTTCATACTTCATAAATGATTGCAGTATATTTGGAAGGTTTGTTTAAATTTTATTTAAGAAAAGTCAATTGACATTTTGATGAATGTTCAAGGGAAGAAAAATTAGAACCTGTATGAAATAACAACATGAAACCATTCCTCATTTTATTGAATTTTATGACTTGTGGCATAATTTAGAAAGACATTCACTCTTGATGTAATGATTCTAAAGCATAGAATATTCATTGTACCCCAAAGTCAATAATTAAAATTACCTTTAGTAAATACTTCATTCATGTTCTGGAATTGGTAGCTTCATGTTCTGGTTAAGACTCTGTTACACTTTTGTGTTTAATATTACAAGTATTACACAGGAAAATGCAAGCAGATATTCACATTATGAGAAGCTCCTGTCCAGATGGTGGGAAGCAGTCCTGTGAGGAGTCTTTCAACTATAATAATTCAGTAATAACCATTTTTCATAACACCACATTGGAAAGGTACTAATTATTGCTACTGCTTCTTACAGTTCCTTGCTAACTAAATGCTAAAACTGACTATTTCCATGGTCTCCAAGAACTATTAAAAGATAGGCGATTGCCCAGTTCATCCCATTTGGGCTCCTAAAACACCAGTAAATTCTCACTGTTAAAAAGTGAGAAAAAAGGCAATTCTCACTTTTGGAAAGGTTAATCGTAATTGCTATACTAACATAGATGTAACTTCATGGTTTATCTGGACAGGGTATACAAAGAAAGAAATACATCTCCCCTAAAACAAGAATGGCTGCTATGTTTTGATAAAAGTCTGTTGCAGGGGTTTACATTTAAAGTGAAGTTTTTATGTAGAAAGTTATCAGCTGGGAAATGAAAATCAGGAACATCTCCATGTCTCAAGATCAAATACAGAGGATGAGATGGAGCCTAGATCCCAAAGGAATAAAAGGACTTGTGGGAGTCCATGAATTCTCAGAGCGAATAGTTTTACTAATGAATTTTCAACTGAATTGCAAAAACAGATGTTATCTGTAGGACCTGAGGACACTGGAAATTGATTGTGCTCATAGGGCATAGAGAGAAAGTACCTACTCTAAATGAGTTTCTTCTTTACCTACCTCTGTGTTAGACTTTATGGTTGATGAGACGATCTGCAAGGGAAATGGTACACAATTCCCACCACCAGCTCTTAAACAATAATTACATTGTTTTAATTATTATGGATTCTAGGAGTTGATCATTCTAGTTTGTGGAGGGTTTTTTTCATGTAAATTAGTGAGATGCAAAGCAGCTTGCTTGTGTGTCATTTCTTCACACATGTCCTGCTTTGCTTTGTAATTCTCTTTCTCCTAAAAAAAAACCAACCCAAAACAAACAAACAAAAACCCTACAAAACACATGAATCAAAACCCAAAAGAGTGGGATACAACCCACCACCCAAAAGTTCAGACAACCATGAACCTTCACTAAGCACTAGTTCCATCAGTTGGAAAACATTTAAACATAAAATAACTTTAATTTCAGTTCACATAAAATCTAACTTCAGAGTGTACAAAGCATGAAAATGCTCACTACTTAAGGTGTGCAGTCTGTCATTCATCAGCTGTATATCTAGTTCTCATCTGTGGTAATCAGACATTTCTCATCATACATTTCTTATCCGTTATTTGCACTGTAGGCACTACTTGTAAAGGCTTGCAAACGACACCTTGCTCCATGCCTTCAGAATAGACTCAAGCATGTCTTTGTTTCATGACTTCTGTTGCCACTGTTCTGGAAATTGAGTATTAGGAAAGAACAGCATAAATAAGAAGGGAAGTGAATGTAGATTAGAAGGAGCAGAATGAAAAACAGAATATCAGATTCTCCAAACAGATGATGGAAGTGCCATACCTAATCCTGAGCAAGGCAAACACTAGTCAAGATTATTGATACTGATTCATAATTATCACAGTAACAAACACAAAGATCCAGCTGTGTTATAGACTGCAGAGAAAAGGGACAGAAAAACTACCTTGTTTAAAATGCTTGATGTTTAAGTGTAAGTAATGACAAAGTGAGTGCAAGAAAAAAAAGAGAGAATTCTATAAAGTATCCAAAATTCCAGCTCCAGCACACTACCTGCTTAATAATTTCTGCTCTTATTTTGGCCTTTCTGTTAAAGGTGACTGTCAGTGAGAGTATTACAGTGAGATTTGGTTACAGAGGTGGTTATGCAAATGTTGATATGTAGCTCATTTTATACAATAAAAGCTTCTTTTTCTCTTTTGAGTTGTTGCATTAAAGTAGATAAATTGTTGTTTGAGCTGGTTTGTTTCGGGTTCCATCCCCCTTGATTCTCTTGGTAGAATGAATGATAGAGGGACAAAATTTAATTACGTTGTACTGTGCCTCTCTCATCCATCATTTTTAATTTATTAGCTCTTATACTAACAGCCATGGAGACATTTGCAGTGATGGATGATTGAGTGTGTTCAGAAGTTTTTGCTGTTTATTGTCCCGGCTCCATTTCACCTGTGGTTCTTCTGTGACTTTCACTGTCATAGCTTTGGAGTATCCCCTTCAATTATTTCTTTTTACCTTGTCTCCTGTCCTGTTTGATTCCAATGTATTCTGTTCTGTTCCATAAATTCCATGGTTATATATAAATAACTAATAAACTTATTTTAAGGAGTCTTTGTACACAATGTGTATTTCCTAGTCCACCCTGAACTCTTACTGATAACAATACTGTAAATTATCGTTCCCTGCTACAAAGATCTTTTGTTCTTGTTGGTCTCATTAACAACTATATTTCTACATGGTAATTCTAAGAGTTAACTTGAATTCAGTTGATCATTTACCATCCACCCAAGTTTGAAGTAAATGGGATTACATTTCTTCTAATATTCCCAACATTAATTCTAGCCTATATCAGTTATGAACTGATGCTTTAATTCTAATCTGTCACAGCGAAGAAGATTAATTAAATTACATAGTTGGAGAAAAGTTTGACTCCTCTTTTTTTAACATAACTCTTCAAACAGTCCTAAAATCCACAGATAAACAAATTATGGATACAAATTATATGTTATCAGATACCCTGGCATGATAGATCACTTATTAATGTGACTTAAGATCTAGTATATTTATAAAGAAGAATTGTTTTCTCTAGCAGGGATTAAAAAAACCCAAAAACATACCAGAGAGAGCTTCAAAACATGGTCATTATCTAAAAAGCCAAAAAGGTCAAAATGGTGAGACGAGTCATAAAAGGTTTATCACAACAATTCACTAATATAGAATGTATAAAGCAAAAGCATGATAGGTACCCCAAAAATCAAGAAAATTTCACCATAAAATATGAGAAGGAATCTTCCCTAAGTGTAAAAAACACGAAAGTCAGAATCAAGGTGATCCATAATAGCCCACTTAAATTTTCTGCATTTTCCCAGGTTTTCCATTAATTTTACATTTAATAGCCTCATTCCCTTAAACTTCTCATTTTTAAAGAGCAGATTTGACTGACAAAATTTATATTTATATTCTTTCTCATCTTAAATAATTACTAGTTTGCCAGTTTCCACACTTACATGATTTGTATTCTTTCCATGTTATATACCCATTTCCAAATAAGATTTCATCAGCCAGAAGTAATAAACTACATGTCATACTGATGATTCTAAAAGCGAAAGTAAAATGTGGTCAAAACTACAAAATCAGTTCCTTAAGTTTCTCTGTTTGAGGTATGGTACTACAAAACTTATTTGTACAAACACAAATAATTATTTTTCTAAATGTAAGTCTAGTTTGCTTTCCTATTAAAATGTTCAGAAACAAATCTAGTCAGCTCTTACAAACAGATAAATACATTTGGTCAGTCTGTTATATTGTATGATAACCAAAAGCATATAAAAGAAAAATAAATAAGCTTTGTATTAAAATTTTCTGCTCATTTTTCCATATTTCATAATAAATTTTCAACATTTAGGGGTATTTTCAAATACATTAGGTTCAGTTCTATATAGAAATGATTCTGACCAAATCCTCTAAAGAAAAAGATGTAATACTCATTTTAATCTGAGTAATGTAATTTGTAGATAGATTTCTGAATTAGACTACAAGTCAAATGACAATAGAAAATAAACTGCATAATGAAATAAATGTTTTTGAAAGAAAAAGGGGAAGCTATTGTAAACTGAGAAGGTGTCTTTGTAAAACATATCCATGCATAAATGAAAGTAAAATATCCTACTTGTATTTGCAGTAAAAATGTCAAAACAAATATTTTGCCCTACTGAGTAGTAGAAGAAAATTATGCAATTTCCCCGGGTAAGATTGCAAGTTTATGCTTCTACTTGATTCTCCCCAGACAGTGACCAATCACAGACATCACAACAGAGCACCTGGAAACTGTGATAATTTGATTTTGTATCTAGATTTTTAACTACTGCAGGTAGGTCCTACAGCTTATTAAAATATATTCAGCTTATTAAAATATATTCGTTTGTTTGGAAAAAAAAAAAAAAGTCTAAATTCCCATTAAAATAATTTGAAAACTCACCAGAAAACTTCAGACTGTGTCCTTTTTTAAGACATTTGTTGATAAAAACAATTCCAATACTAAAATTCCATGCCCTCCCCCCTACTTTAAACATCAATAAAATCCTAAATAGTGCTGCTTGTTCTAGTATTGCTTGGGGCACTATCCTGCTAAGATCTGTACCATACAACTGATCTAATTTTCCTCATAGTTCAGATGGAAAAATGCCAGAGAATGACTTTGCCAAACACCATATGCCATATAGGAACTCTCCCACCAGGATTTTTCAGAACACATTAAGATATTCATCTGGTACTCTGTAGGGGAACAGCTTTCATCCAAAAGAGGAGGGTAAGGAAAAAAGAATTGAACAAACCAACCTGGTAAGTTGTCCAATACACGTACATATACACCAGTTTAGAGGTGTTTGAAGAGTGAAGCAAACTATTCGGAAGTGCCCAAGACAACTTTCAGTTCCTCCTAGTTTTCCATAGAATTTTGGTTTCTGTGTTCATTTGCTTCTTATAAAATTTGGGATCAAGCATTGAGAACAAGAAATGCACAAAGTACAGCTAACATTAAGCTACAGTTTTCTCAATATTTTTCTTTAATTTCATCAAACAAAGAGACAATTTTTGTGTATTTAATGAAAAGTTTTAATCAGACATTTGCACAACTTCAGCAGCTGTACCTTTTTCCATAAGCTGAGAGTTTCTAGTCTTTAATTTTGCTTTGACTACTCTACTATACGAGGAAGAATAGGGTGGGAAACAGGTGCAGAAAAATGTTACCTCAGACAGATTAAGAAAACTACCAAATAAACCTCACTAGTCTGAAGAGGTAGAACAGTAGTTTTCAGACAGTTGCCTCAAAGCAGCACTTTTTGCAGCCACCTTTATTTTTTTTTGTTCGCTCCACTGAGATTCTTATTCTGCTCCCCTGCACAATAGATTCCAGACAGCCTTGTAGTCCACTAAGTTCTTCTGAACTGTCAGCAGTCCAGTCCCTTTTTTTTAAAGAAAAGGTGGTTTACAGAAAGTCTGTTGTTCAGTAAGGCAGATTGCCTGAATCTTAGAAAAAAATTTCAATATGTATATAGCATTAATGACAAAAGTAGGATTTTGAAACTGGGGTTGCAAGTGCAGTTTCTCTGTAGCTTGCTTAAGTGTGCACCATATTAAAGAGAAAGTAATAATTTGCAAAGAAGCAAAATTTTCTGTGCTGAATATGAATGGTATAACTTTATCCACAACTTCTGGCTTGATTTTTATTTAGTGGACATCAGCTGGAGAACTGTAACAGACCTCAGGCTAAGACTACTTCCTTATAAAATCACAGAAGGTGTTTCGAACCTCAACATCTAAATTCCAAGTGCACATCATGAACATTATCCTTAGGAATACTGGAACTTGTTTCTTTCTAGTCATCCTGCAACTTTATTCTGTGTTGTTCAGTCCTTGTAAAATAACATTGCTGTCAGAACACCAAGACAAGTGATTGTTTTAATTTGTTCATCTGTTCATCTTTGCATTCAAGACTTGCATTTGCTTCTCATAATCTTATTCTGGCAGAGCTTGTATGCTCTTATTTTACCTTTTTTTTTCCGTAACATTTTTATTCCAGTTCCCACAGTATATCTCTAAGCCTTGCAATTTCTTCATACCTTTTTGACTTCTGGAGAGTTCTCTATATTTTATCTGTTTGCCTGTGTAGATTGCCTCTTAAAAAAAGAATCTGTACCATCTGAAAAGGTAAGACAACTATTTTCAGAAACCTCAAATACTATGGCACACAGACATATGACCACAGCCTGCAATGAGAGCACAACTAATTCTCTTACATGTAATCAAAATTGAGTATTACAAGTCTTTCTATCATCATGTAGCAAAAAAAACGTTGTTGTGCCCCAAAGGAGAATTTCCATACTTAGCCTGTGGGTAGAACATGGAGATCAGCAGGAGCTGAAACTGATCATAATAAACCTATTGTTGAAAGAGCTACTTGCCTTCACACTTCCCCTTTTGCAAGCTGGAGACTATTTTTCAGACTCAAATATTTTATTTGAAAAATTATAACATGCATGAAAAATAGTATTCACATTTGACAAAAAATGCTGTACAATAAAGTCTGAAACTAAATTTTGCACATTGCAGTTTGTTTCCTTTTTAATGGAACTGGCGTCAGACGTTAAGCAGACCATGAATTCCAGAGCTACTGCTGAGAATAAAAAAAGAATAATGACTATTAACACAAGCTGGCTAGGATATCATATTTATAGTCACCATCACCAATTTAAAATTGGAGCTTTCATTACAAGATAGGATTTTTATCTAAAGACACACACAATACCTTATACATTTACAGAATTTAAAAAAAAAAAAAAAAAAAAGGCTGACAAAGAAGGAGAAGATTTTATAACAGAATGTTGAAATGAAGTTTTCACATATGCCAAAATACAAGCAAATACAAGGCTAAAGATCCTGCGGTGACTGAAAGAAAAAAAAATGTACTGATCCTATTAACTCGGCTGAAGAGGGAAAGGGAAAGGGAAAGGGAAAGGGAAAGGGAAAGGGAAAGGGAAAGGGAAAGGCAAAGGGAAAGGGAAAGGGAAAGGCAAAGGGAAAGGGAAAGGGAAAGGGAAAGGGAAAGGGAAAGGGAAAGGGAAAGGGAAAGGGAAAGGGAAAGGGAAAGGGAAAGGGAAAGGGAAAGGGAAAGGAGCTATGTGTAGGTTAATGGTTTTCATCTTGTGGCTTGCAAATTCAAGGGAAGGATGACCCATGAGTTGGTATTCAACCTCAAGAAGAGAACCTAAATAAGGTTACTGTCAGCAAGTGTAAATTCACTGCACAGAGGTTCATTTTGTATGCTGAGGAGTTTGCAGTCAAAAAAGATCTTGTTCCCTTAACTTTGGTGCTCCTGAACAGATGACCATGAATATCGAAACCACTTTCTATTGGACACAGTAGTGTCCAGTAATGACTTGCAGCTAAGGATGTAAGTGTAGTACCAAAAATTCATTCAGACCTTATAACTGCTACTTTTTACTGTTTCTGGTCTGATAGGTGGGATGAAAAATAATGTCAGCAAAGTCCTATTGCATAACAAAAAATATCACTGTGGTGCTGAGGTCTTGGGAGAGCTGGGCAGCACTTCTCAGAGACTGACTATTGTCAGTTGATCTAGTCAACAGAGTAACAGTCAGCACTCATTACCTTTCAAAACGTTGACAGTGTTTGTTAATTGTAACTATCCTCCGGCTGTGAGAATACAAAATCAACATGCGCCTTTGAAGTTTGACATGAGTAGGTGGTTGCATTAGGCATAGGGCCATAGTGTCTATAGGTAAAATGCTAATACTGAATGAGACAGACCACTTCAGAATTCCACAATTACAGAACAGCATACTCTAGACCTTTATATGATAAGAGAGGCAATCAGGCTCCTCTTTACTGTTGGAGCTACTACATATAGCTATACATTAGGGATTGTTAAACCTGGTGCTGTGATTACACAACCTTAAAAAAATTCATTTTGACCTTGAAAACAAACAATAATGTCTTACCATTTCAGTGTTTCAGTCCAGCAGCTAATATCTCACAGATCCTCTTCTCTGATCTCATCTGCTGTGACTGACAGAAGAGTCCTACTGTCTCTGACACATGCATCTTCCCCACAGGAGGACTCACCACTAGTTAACTATACAGCACACAGGAGGTTTTAATCTTCTTTCTGACCAGTGTGGTGAAATGCCTCGGTGTAGCCCAGAATTACTAACATTCAGTACACTGTTCCAAAGATACTTCTTCACAAATTTCCTTTTTGGTCTCAAGGGCATACAGCTTTTGGAAAGGAAGAGGGAGGGGAAAGGACAAGGAAAGGAGAGGAAAAGGGGAGAAGGGGAGAAGGGGAAAAGAAAGAATTTTCCTCTGGTTGACTTGTCTGCAGCAAACCCCTTAAACTGCCTGATAGAACATGCACTAAGGTAGCCAGGGCAGATTGTATTCTTCTTCTATTTTAGGTAGAAATATCAGTACAAAATGTACCCTGGATTATTCTAACAATCAGATGCCATGTGCTGGATTTTTTTTCTATTTTGTTTGGACATGATGCATTTTCAAAAGGTGAAGGGAAATACCAGAAGTTTTCTTTTCTTCATTCAGCAAATTTGTGCTTGTTAGAACATGGACTGCAGCCAAGCATGTGTGTGTCCTATTTTAGGCATAAAAGCTTTGATTTAAGCATTTAGATTAAAAGTTTTGATGTAAAATTTGGTTTATATTCAAAAGCAACAAATCTCTTGAACATATGAAAACTCTTGTCTTTTTAAAGAAATTAGTATAAAATCTGGTATAACAGTATCTAAACTGAGAAACAAATCTTTTAATACAATGGTCCACATCAGAATTCATGCAGTCTTCTTTGAAAATGGCTGGAATGTGGAAAATTCAAACTGGATATAAGGAAAAAAATAAAATTGATCATGAGGTTCATCAAATACTGGAACAAGTTGCCCAGAGTCATTGTGGAAGATGCTCCTTACAGGTGGTCAAGATTCAACTGGCCATGGCCCTGAGCAACCTGATCTGATTAGACCTGTTTTCAGCAGGGGTTGCACTAGATGACCTCCAGAGATCCATTTCAGCTTAAATTATTCTATGACTATTTTATGTCTTTCCTCTTCAGTGGAGATAAAGCAGAAGATACTTGCCTTCTCTTGCAGCAGACTATGTATGCAGTATCTTGAGCTCAGTCATATTACTTGTCTCTAAGCATTCCACTGTAAATAAGTGTGAAAGGTCCAGAGTAGTTGTCTGAGTAAATGTGTTTATATGTAAATTCCTGGAGATACATGCAACATAAGGGATGGTCTATGTAAAACTGTTTGTGTTCCTGGGGTATTTAATACTAAAGATCATGAATACCATTAGTTCACATTTTCTTATATCTATTTCGTTTATTAAGTTTGCTGATGGTACAAAACTGGGAGGAGTGGCTGACACTCCAGAGGGCTGTGCTGCCATCCAGTGTGACTTGGACAGGCTGCAGAGTTGGGCAAAGAGGAACCTATTGAGGTTCAACAAGGGCAAATGTCGGGTTCTGCACCTAGGGAGGAATAGCCCCATGCATCACTATAGGTTGGGAGAAGACCAGCTGGCAAAACACCTCTGAGGAGACAATAAGTTAACCATGAGCAAGCAACATGCCCTTGTTGCCAAGAAGACCAATGGTATCCCGGGGTGCATTAAGAAGAGTGTGGCCAGAAGGTCAAGGGAGGTTATCCTCTCCCTCTGTTCTGCCCTGGTGAGGTCACATCTGGAATCCAGTTCTGGGCTCACCAGTTGAAGAGAGTCAGGGAACTACTGGAGAGAGTCCAGCGGAGGGCAACAAAGATGACTGAGGGACTGGAGCATTTCTCCTATGAGGAAAGGCTGAGAGAGCTGGGACTCTTTGGCCTGGAGAAGAGAAGACTGAGAGGAGACCTTATCAATGCATATAAGTATCTAAAGGGTAAGTGTAAGGAGAATGAAGCCAGATTCTTTTCAGTAGTGCCCAATGACAGGACAAGGGGCAACAGGCACAAGCTGGAACACAGGAAGTTCTATCTAAATGTGAGGAAAAACTTCTTTACTGTGAGGGTGACAGAGCACTGGAACAGGCTGCCCAGACTCCTCTGGAAACATTCAAAACCCGCCTGGATGCAATTCTGTGTAATGTGCTCTAAGCGATCCTGCTTTAGTGAGTGAATTGGACTAGATGACCTCTAGAGGTCCCTTCCAATTCCAACAAATCTGTGATTCTGTGATTTAAACATAAATATTTTCAGCTCTCAATAGGTATATATTTGGTGCTGCTAGGAGAACCTAGAGTTAGATACGTGTTACCTCTGATGTAAGAGCATAAGAACCATGTCAAAATACTTGCAGAAATTACTCTATATGACGTAATGTTTGTGCATCTTTATATTTATAGTGGTAAATCTCTGATCAATCTCAAAACAACTCCATACAAGTGAGTCTTCAGCAGGCACTTAAATATATAAGAGATAATGGCCTTCCATGGTCTGAAAGGTGAATACAGTATTGCACCAGGAACTGTGAAAAAATGTAGAAGCAGTGAGGGTCTGGGCCTAGGCCATGTGTTCATAGCTTGGAAGAGTTGTGATCTACTGTGAACAGACTGAACAGTGCAGCTGGATATAAACAGCTAAGCACTACCTTCAGGGATGGTGACTCGACCACTGCCCTGGGAAGCCTAATTGAGTGCTTGATAACCCTTGCAATGGACAAATTTTTCCTAATATCCAATCTAAACCTCCCCTGGCACAACTTGAGGACATTTCCTCTTAGCCTATCCCGTGTCACCTGGGAGAAGAGACCAACCTCCACCTCGCTACAACCTCCTCTCAGGTAGCTGTAAAGAGTGATAAGGTCTCCCCCTCAGCCTCCTTTTCTCCAGGCTAAACAACTCCAGTTCCCTCAGCCTCTCTGCAGAGCCTTCTGACCCTCAAGCAGATCAACACTCCCACCCAACTTGCTGTCATCTGCAAACTTACTGAGGGTGAACTCAATCCCCTTGTCCAGATCATTGATAAAGATATTAAACAGAACTGGCCCCAATACTGAGCCCTGGGGAACACCACTCGTGACCAGCCACCAACTGGATTTACTCCAGATGATAATAAATTTAGATGATATAAGATATACATTCTCACCGACATGATGCCTGAACTTGAAGAGTACAGAAGACACTTTGAGAAGAGTTCAGTTTGAGAAGTTGTCTGCTTCCACTTTGCTTCATTAACAGGCACAATTTCTGCCAAAGCACGTTAGCATTCTCACTGTCTTTTGGTGATGAAAGCCAATAGCTAATCAGTGTCTGAAAAGTTGCTGTGAGGCATTTTTAAAAATCTGATTAAGTTTCCACTGAATATTTCAAGGTTTTGTGGTTCCTTTGCATGGTCAAATGGAAACTGCCTCTTTTATTGACCAGATATGTCAAATTCTCAGTACTTAGGTTCTCTGATATTCCTGAGTGCTTCAATCAATAATAGATATTGATTTATTATTTTTTCCTAGCTAGCATCTGATGCAGCAAACATAAGAATTTTCAGGCATCACTTGCATTTCTCTGATATTAGAAGGAGCTATTTATTTCCAATGTACAGAATTCATATGTCCTCTAAAATATCACCCAATGTATCTGCAGTACACTATTGTGTACTCATCAGAAGTCATTTTTAGCAGTAGAAGCCTGTAGCTATTTCTGATAAGGACACTAAAGGTGACTGATGATTCTACTATTCTTAAAGCAGAACTCTTCTTCTAGGGTATCAACATTTGCCAAGAAGGCACTCCAAAAGCTTCAAGGCTTTTGTTAGGAATTTCAGAGCTTCATTCCTATCCTGACCGGTGCTTTGGTATTGCTTTGTAGCTGACCTCTACCCATTTTCTTCTCCCAACAAACTAACTTCCAAACAAAGGAGCAGCAGCATACAAAGGTGTTTATCCTAAGCCTGATACAATCCAGCAATTGTCGTACTGGTCTCATATGTACAGCAGGTTTTTTTGTACAAAGGAATAAAAAAATTTGGGATTGGTTATGCACAAAAAAAAATTTATTAATATTGCTAGAACTACACACACATTTACAACAGTAAGTAAAATTATAGGAAAGAAAAAGCCAAGGCATGCATTGTTGGGTAATTCTGGGAAAAGAAAGAATACGGTGGAGTGCATTTTAGTTATTATGAAATGAAATGAGCAACATATAACTTTCTCAAATCCCACTTAGGATTCTGAAAGGAGTGTGAATGCAGATGATACAAACTTTTAACATTTCAAAATAGGAACTCAAAAAGTTTTTTGCACAATAGATACATTTTCAGTGCAGTAAAAATAAGTTCTTCCTTAGGATGTAAAAGACAGCATGGTCTCTGCCACAAAGTCCTTCTAACCTAATTTTAAAATACAATAAAAGAGAGTGGCAGGAGGGAAGAATGCCGGCAAGAATTCTAAGGAGAGGATTACAAGGTCACTTATATGTCAAGCACAAACTTGTGGTTCTGTTATCCATAATCAACTCTGTATTATTGAATTCAGTTTGCCTTGGCACCTCAGTCATGGAATGTGCCACTGACAGACACTACAGTGGACATTAATGTATCCCCTCAGAGATACAAAGCTTCAATATATAAATTACAAGCAAGCCAAGAATTCCAATTTTATGCTTAAGAATAAAGATAATTTAATGTGCTGAATCTCAGAGCTCTGTATATTGCACTCAAAAAAAAAATAATAATTTAATTCCCCTAAGAATACAGGTACTAGTATTTCTTGCAACACTACTCTCTGGATATTATTGTTTTCCCAAAGATGACTTTAACTTCTATAAATAACTTCATAGAACTCCTGATAAATATCTGGTGTTCTCTTTTGGTTCATGAATTTGGTCAGTTGTGAGACCTTTTTGTTTATGTCATCTGAAGAGCATTACACCTTCATTATGTGAAATGCATAAAATGTAGCTAAAGGTACTCAGAAGTCAATAGCAAGGTCATAATTTACTATCAGGATTCTGCTGACATTTACAGTCCATTTAAACTTTGTTCTTCTGCTTTATAACATCAGCATCAGCACAATCCTTGAAGTGCATCACTGCCTGCGGTGTGGCTGTAATGGAACTCATATGAATAACTAGCAAAGAATTAGAATTCCTGTTTATGATTTATCTATGCACCAACAGTAAACATTCTAGTAAGGAACACTTCATTATAGAACAGCTAAATTAAAACTAACATTGAACTGAATCTTTTTTAAAAAGAAAACTTTCTCTAAAGTATAAGGCTATAAAATTATCTGAATTCTTCACAAGAATTAAAGTTGTACCTTTTCTCTAGTGAAGATAAAGAATTCTCTTTTCTCCTGACACTAGGTAACTAAAAACATGATTTTAAACAATTATTAGAGGTAGGAATAATATTTCAGAATGTTGTATACCTATTTAAATATGCAAATTGGAACTATTGTGCTCAAATAAAACAATAATGAAGCCAGAGAATTATTTTCATGTTTGTATTACCATTGTAGTGCTTTAAAGGTGCCTGATTTGGACAGAATTTGATACAACTGAACCATCTATTAATAGAAGGTAGCCCATCAACAATACTGAGAGTACCTACTGCCATGGAACAAAAGTACTAAAAATGTAACAATATTTAAACATATATAAATACATAAAATTTTCTATAACTATAAAAAATTAAATATAAGCATATAAAATGAATACACTGCATGTATTTATACCAAATGTACAAAGATTTCCACAGCTACATATATTCCTCCATTATTTTCCTCTTGGTGTTGGACTGATAGATGTTCATCTTGCTTATTCTGTGAAAGCAATCTGAGCTAGAGGTTATATCCTAATATGAGGGAATGAACTGATAAGCCCAGAGGCAACAGAACAGGAGAGGAACACAAGCTGAAACTTTTGGAGCAGAGAGAGCAGGAATGCCGACAAAACAGGAAAGTGACAGAGACTCATAGTTTTAAAACAGAGTTAGAAGAGGTGAACAATGAACAGAGAAGCCAGGTTTTTAAAGAAATTCTGAATTATTTGAGGAGATAATCAAAGTCTCACAGTCAGAATATTCTCTTGTTTGGTTGTCTTCTACTAATAAACTTTCATAAAAGAGACTGAGGTATCATTCTCGTCAAAGTGGCACAATAAGCAGATGTACAGTACATTGTTCGTGAGCCAAATGGTACTTTTAGTAATCTAATCTGGACTTATTACCTTGAATAGCATGTCACATAACTGCTGCAATATAACTTTGGGGTTGGAGTTGGTGTGCAACCAATTGGCTTTGAGTACAGCTAGAGTACATTGACATCTGCCTGCAAAATACTGTGTAGAAATACTCCCCGGCTGCTATACCTGAATATCCACTAAAGACTAGATACACTGGCTAGACATTTGTTCTCTATTACCATCTGGTGTCCATGTTAGTGTTTCTAACAACTCAGTTGAGATTAAAATTAATGATTTCTGGAAGTAAAGCAAGGAAGCTCATCCAATAGCAGCTCCCAAAGCCAGCGAACCTCTAAGCCTAGTTGCAACGTCAAAATCAGGTCATGCTTGCATCGAGTTTCCATTTCTCATATTTAGCTGATAGATTTGGTTCTCTGGCAAAAGCAGACATCTCCTTGCATAAGAAGAATCCAAACAAAGAAATAGCTTTCTCTCCTAGGTCACATACTTATTTTCATCCTGTTGTATCTCAATGCAGAAATATTCTTTCAATTTTGGTTTTGTTTGTTTGTTTGTTTTTTGTTTTGGGGTTTTTTTTTGTTTTTTTCCCAGTCTTTTTTGTTGAATTGAAAGGAAAATAGCTCTTTCTAGCCAAGAACTTTGACTCTATTATACTTGAAGTGTGGCTTCCACAACTTCCATAGGTATGGTGAGAAATGTCAGTTCAGACATTGAAAAGAGCATTTCACACCAACATTTTCCTCTCACTGATAGATTTCTATCTAGTGCTTCTTGAAGTCCCTTACATTTGGATCAGAACAAATTGTCCTCTGTGTGGCTTGCCTTTTCATATGGACTTTTTGTTACTGACCTTGGTAGTTCATTTATTGAGCTCATTTGACCCCAAGTCCCACTGCCGGTTCTCTCTCATTTCAACTCTCAGTTTTAAGCAGAAAATCTATTTCTTTTATGGTCCCACTGCAGGTTCTCCCTCATTACAACTCTCAGTTTTAAGCAGAAAATCTATTTCTTTTATGGTCATGGTCCACCTAACCTCTAGATGCATACTGTAGCATGTAGTAGGCTTGCCCATTTATAGTCTTGCTATAAAGCACAGTTGAAGCTGCTTCTTACATGAAAAGCACACTCTCTGGCACCTTTTGAGAGCAAAAAAATCTCATCATCTTTACCAGTCATGAAATATCCTATTGTGTTCCCTGATTACTGATGGCTCCAGATCCTGTAATGCAGTATCAACACTTAAGCTAGCTCTTTCACTTTTCTTATTAGACAAATTAAAAAAAAAGAAAACCAAAACACAACAACAACAACAATCCAAACCTATCCATAAGAGTGAAATATATTCTTTTTAACGAGTTCATTTAAATGAGAACCTACAATGCAAGAAGTACCTCTTGGAAGTTGAAAGCTGAAGAAAACTTCCAGAAAGATGAAAAAGCAGGGGAACTTGCTGTATATTATTCAGATGAATGACTGGTTCAGAATATGGAGAAGAATTATGTCAAGGAGATCCTATACCCTCTAAGTTTTCACACAGGCCTCTTCCTCATCTCACCATTTCTAAATGGTATATCAAGGCTTCCAGTTTGATGATTTGGCATTTCAGTTTCTAATATGCTGTTAGATTGAATTCAGCTTTCTAAGTAACCTTGTAACTGCAACAGAGTAATAACTGTAACTATAATAAGGCCTATTTTTCTTGGAGTACTGATGGTCATTCAGATTAGTCTAATTGACTGGTTAATATCATACCCTCATTTATGCTTTCTGAAATGCTTTGAGCTATGCATAATTGCTTCTTGTTCTGGAAAAGAATGAAAGTTTCTTTCACAACTTACTGGTTTGGTGGTAGAGGCTGCATTAGATTTAAATTTCTATGAGGGTGTCTAACAAATATATCAAAGGACACAGAATGGTGCTGCTGCCGTTTTAGTCATGTCTTTTAAGGATTTGTTACAACTTCAATAGGAACATCTGTCAGTTAGGGCTATTTCCATGAGCCCCATCAAAACTGGAGGGCTTGGAAAGCAGTTTAAAAGAAAACAGTGGTTCCTTTCCACAAGCAGAAAAGTAAAAACATCTTTCATTTCTGCCAAATCCTCTCTCAAAGAAAGATCTTAAGGGAATTCAACTTAGCAACTCCTCTCTTTTTTTTTCTTTTCTTATTTTCCTTGCATGTTTTATGTATTCTGATTATTGTTGCCAAAACCATTGATTGGGTAGAAATGGAAGGAGAGGAGAGAAAGGAAATCACAATACATAAAATGCACTTCATAAACTACTATTTTTTTTTCTATTTACTCCCAAACAATTCAAAAGAATAATATATACACGTACACATTTATACATGTACATTTAGTGCCATACCCTTACCTAATCACTTACTCAAAGTAACAGAAGCGGGTAACAGACTATGTACAAATTCAGAGAGCACCTTTCCTAGAGTGGATCTACACGCTGGCTCATATTTTCCCTATGTAATTAAAACCAACACACACAGTAAGTCCATTTCTCATAACAAAGGACAATCCATGAGACAGTATATGTGCATGCTTTATGACAGCACACCACAGCAAGTACACAGACAAGAATATGGGCCTGCAATATGCTCAAGTACTACACATTTATAATCTCCTTAAGCATCTTTTCCATTTCTTATGGTAAACATTCTCTCCTCACTCTTTCCTTCTCCTACCCCATGAATCAGTTTCCTCTTTACCAGTCTACAACTCAGGTGCCAGAGGCAGAACGGGTAAAGCATCAGCCAAGTCTGCATTCCACTTTTTGTCTAACAGAGCCATTGTAGAGAAGGCAGGATTTATGTGATGATCAAGCTCGCACAATTTTACATTCTTGAAAATCAAGTGTATTTTCAGTGCAACAGTGATCACTGCTAACTGTACTCTAATTTGCATTATTCTGCTCAGCTGGTTTGAAGAAATTCTCACTACGCAATTAAAGGAATTTTTTCACAACTGAGAAATGCATGGACTTGATGATCCTGGAGGCCCTTTCCAACCATGGTGATTCTATGATTCTATATAGGTGTTTTAATTCTGACATACCTCAGGTTTATCTTCATATTACCTCTTACTTTTCTCCTTTAACAATAGAGTTCTACCATACCTACTAAATATTCATAAGCAAATTCATGGCAGGGTAGCAGTATAACTTATAGCTACTAATGCATTTATAAGGACAGGCAGTACCCTGGGGATGACCTGTGGCCTTTCATGAAGAGAACGACATCTAGTCGTAATAGGTTTTCATACCCAGCTGATTTAAACATGTCATTACAAGAAAGATTTGGGCAGTTGTTTAAAATTTGTTAATATATTCATGAAATTTAATGAATGAATTATTATTCTATTTAAACAATGAAAAGAAAAAGTTACCCTATTCCCACATGTTGCCTCAATCCTTTTGACGTTGTATAAAACAGAGTTGCCTGTTTGTGCCTGATAGAAACCAATTTAACAGGTAAGGGACTATAAGGCTTTTCTACCCAAACTCTAATATATTTTTCAGACTTCCATTTCTCTTATGTGTCCTGAGATCAGGCACTAATAGTGAAGGATTTTTGATGTTGTAGTGTTCTTTGGTAATCAATAGTCTCTCACAAAGATAGGTGGCTAAGGTGCTTCTTCATGGTGTGCTGCACAAAATGCAACCTCACTGAAAATCCCTTAGATCCCCAGCACAACCAGATGAATGCACTGACAATTATTACAGTCAACCTTCATTCACATATTTGATTCTTTGGCAATACAGAACAGTCTCAGTGCTTAATGTGTTTATGGTGACTTTGTTTTTTCTTAACAAGAAGGGAACAGAAGGTAAGGACTTTTCACGTCAGTTACATAGAAACTGTCTCCAGGTTTTTTTCACATAACTTCTGTATGTTAGTATGTAAATATTTAAACATACTTCTTTTGTAGGAGCTACACTGTAGCAAAATTGCCTTGCAATGGGAAATTTCTATAAATAAATATAATTAAGTTACAAAGCCATGAACAATAAAGCATTAATGAATATTAAATAAAGATGACCTATTTAACAAGCTGTTTACTTTATGCCTTTTTTGGAAAGGCTTACATTCTGTGTCTGATCCCAATCTGCAGAATGAGAAGGATACTAAAGAAATTAAGAATATCTTTTCTACTGTCAGAGTAATAGGGTCTTTGTGTCTAGTACTTATAATAAAATACAACACAATCCGCATAGAAAGACTGGTAGCTTCTAAAATTAGGATAAATATTAAAAACTGGTTACATGAAAATATTCACAATATTTGTTTTAAAATCACAAAACTCAGAAAAGAGAAGGACAGGCTGATTATTCAATTAAATAGCGATGTTAATTACATGAGTGATCTTTCAGGCGTTTTTGTCTTCAGAATTGACAGGTAAATGAATGGAGCTGTACCAAGACTCTGCAGCAGAGTGAAAAAAACATCTATCTGCAGGAGCAGCTAAAGCAATTTTATAACTAAAGTCTTGTGAGATTAATTTCTTCTTTGGAAGGATTATGATGTATGGCAGAAGAGAAGATAGCTGGTTTCTGGATGCATCTATTTCTGCTTGTTAAATCCAGCTCTTGCAGAGAATACTTGTTGCATTTGAAACTACATGATCAGCAGAGGTAATTAAAAGAGGTGGGAGGAAAAAGAGAAGGAGGAAGAGGTACAGTTTAAATATTCACTCAGAGGGAGAGACAATTGGATGTGGATGATTTATAACATACGGAAACATGTTCCCCTAAATTATAAGATTTCTTCTGGCAGAGACAGATTTTGATATCCCAACATGGTGACAGCCAACCTGAGGATCCTAGAGCAGGAGACAAAACAGTAAGTAGTAGATGCCCAACATGCAAACTGAAACAGGTATAAGAGCTGACATCCAGGATGTTACATGTCCTGCCTGGAGTAAGCAGTCTCTTCTCCCTATCTGGTAGAAGCTCGACCACTACAAAGCCAAGAATACAAGAATTACAAGATTGCAAGGAGAACTGGAAAAAGGCAGAGTAATTATCTAGAAGAAAGAAAGTTGCTGAATAGGAAAGCACATGCAATGAGAAGCACCAGGGGACAGATCTCAGTATTTCTTTTCCCTCGTTCACTCAGGCTGTGACACCAGGCTCCCCATGGTCCCTGCCCCAGCAGTCCCAAGACTCATGTATTCTTTTGCCTTTATGGTGGTCTGATAGGAAGAGGGCAGTGGATGAAATGTGTTTCTCCATTACAATTCCCATCCTGGGACATCAAAAGTAGCCTGTAGTCTGTAATCTAAGGGTTAAGGAGCCAAGGGGGCGTGGGGTGGAGAGGGCAGACAGGAATCTTGCAGGCTACACAGAAGTTAAAAATAAGACTTCCTATGTAATTGGCAAATGGTCTGATAATGGCTATTATAGCATGTGGATATTTACACCTCCACACAGAGTGCCAGCTAACTGCTCCCATGTCCACATCTCAGGCAACTAAACTTCTTATTCCTAGGCTGATGTCTTCCTCCTGTGAGGGCCCTATTGTGTGCCACATGCATCAGGTTTGTCTTAGTGGCTAAAGTGTTTTACTGCAAAAAATAGTAATTCTCTACTCTGTAAGCCTGAAAATTAACTGTTTTCTTTCCAGCATTTCTGGAAATTTCATATCATGTCTCAGCTCTTTGTTGGGTTTGGTTTTTTTAAGTATTCATGATTCAGAACTAAGGCAAAGAGTTTGCTTTCTAGAAAAAAATTTATCCTAACAGGGTGGAATTGGGTTTTCTTCCTTAGATTCTTTCACATCTTATCTTGACATTTATTTCAGAAATACGTGATAAGAGCTAAAACAGAACATTGAGATGAGAATATGTGAACTTTTTCAAAGCTCCCCAGATCTCCAATTATAACTGCATTGTTGAGTTGGATAACTCAGTTAACATGTGTGCCTCCACTTTACTGTAGATATAAGCTTATCTATATTGTGAAACCACTGTGTTTGAAGACTTCCAATACAGGATTATAAATTTCTTTCTGAGAGCCTTGTAAAAAGGGTGGAATTTACAGCTGATGCCAGGAATGATTATTATCATTAATAACAATGAGATGTGTTATGCTGTTAAAGCAGTTATTTTGTTTCCTCCTTGTTGGATTAAGAAACCTCTCCGAAGTCTTTGTGTAATCAGAGGTATGGAAAGCATTTTGGGATCCTTCAGGATGAAAGGGACAAATAAAAAATGTGACCTGAATCATCACAGTGTTAATCACAGCATTAAATATTCAGTAACTGAGCATTTATAATTGAGTGGGGCAAAAAAAGTTACTTTGTGCTACACACCAAACTCAGATTTGCTGCATGTTGTGAACAGGGCAGAACAAGCCGAGCATGCAAAGCCAGCAGAGGTTATTCTAAGAGTTCAGGCTTTCTCTTCATTGATTGCTGTCCCTGACTTAATGTCATCAGGTGCCTGGTGATTTACAACTTACTGGTAATAAAACAGAGGTATATTAGTAGAGAGATAGAGAGCTTTTTTTTTTTTTTTCTGTTCATCCCTACAGTTCATTTCTCGGTTAAGGCAACACCACAGTGAACAATCAGCATGCAGCAGAATGTAATGAAAGTGAAGAACCGTGGGCAGATCATGCTGACAGAAAGACGCCTTCTTTCTTTGCGCTGTAAGTGATAGTCTGTCAAACAAACACGAGCCAATTTTTTTGAGCTCCATCTAACTACACAAACAATCCAGTCCAAAAGCCTGAAATGCTCTGATGTTCAACTGGGGAAAGTTATTGCAATACTGTAATGGTAATGAGAGATGACATATTTCTTTAGCTCTGCTGAAGGCAAGAGACATATCTATTCCATAAAGTTATTCAATAAGCTGAAACTCCCAATGGCCAGTATGCAACATTATTGAATGAAAACTTCACAGTTGTTGTTCTTATTTGTTTGTTTACTTGTTTGCTGTAAAAGACAGAAATTTAATCAGTTTTTGGAGAACTCCTAAAATCACCCACAGTAGTAAAAACACTCACAATACATTTTCTACTAGTTTTCTTCACTAAATTGGAGCATTTACTAAAGATGCTAGTAACAACATCAGTGTATAAAAGGTGCATACTTATAATTAAAACCTAAAAGGACATGCAGGCAGAAAATATGTTTTCAATTATGAGACAGAAATCTTCAAAAGCGTATAAAAGGGGAGACCAAGAGACTATGGTGGTGTGTGTCCAGCTCAGATAGAATTCTACAAAAGTAAAAGTAAAATAAACTGTGCCACACAGTCATCAAATCCTGAAAGAGAGAAAATCAAAAACACTGTAGTGATACATAGAGTATCACACTGTAATGATGTGAAAGTGTGAAACCACAGGAAAATAAAGCCTAGTGCCTAGAATTATTGAACCATTTAGGTAATCTCAAGAGTGAAATCCTCCTTTAAGATAAATTATAAAACAAACTTTTATGGCGTCTCTATAAGTGATCATGCTAGAATCTATGCGGTCAAAGTACCGGTACTTTGGGGAATTGCCAGGTTTTACCTAAATTATTCTTGTATTTTAATCAGGGCTGTTAGAATAGAAGTATCAGAAAGCAGGGTTTCTTCAGGTCAGGAAATTCTTTAATTAACTATTTTGATTTTTTTCCTCCTGTTTTATTCTTTCTTAAACAGAAAAAGTCTATACTAACAAACAGAAAGTACTTATTTATTTTAATTTAAAAGCAAAAGCAAAAACAACAAAAAGTTTTTACCATACTGATTTATTTTCCTACTGTCTGAAAGTCAAGTCCAAGCAAGGCAAGGCAAATTGACCCATTTTCTAAACCCACTGACAAAAAAATAAAAGCAATTGTGAAGGGTTTTGACATACAGGCGCAGTCTTACATTCATCATGTTTTGAGCTGTGCCTGACTAAGATTCCTGAGATTTGCTACTTAATCTTGAAATGACAATATTTTTGCATTTAGCAGGAGGATTCATTGTTACAAACTTAAACCAAAAGCAAAACCTTCCAGAAAGAATGATGCTTTAAAGTGATGGTGAATGAATTACATCCTCAAAATTTTATTCAGGAAAAAAATCAAGAGATCCATAAACTCATCTCTTAAAAGATGTTGGAACAAATAGCTGCGGAGTTCAACTTACATTAAAAGATCTTCTTCACTCATTAAAAATCCATTTCATTTATATTCTTGTGGTGAAGTTTCTACTTCTTTTTTCTTGGTAAGAATAATGTTTTTATTTGTAGACAGCATCAGATGGATGATGTCCTTAACTGTTCAAAGCTTTGCTTTCAATTGCTATTGTAAATGCTATTATACAGCGATATTTTGCAAACAGATGCAAGAGAGAACTGCCTGTGCACCAGCACAGTTGAATCAGAGCCAGCTTTAAGCTGGAAGCTACATGTTTATGGGTAGTGTTATATTGATTCTGTGCTATTAAAGCCCTTCTGAAAAATTATGTATATTAGTTTAATGCAGATACAAAAATTTGGGGCTTTAAGGTTGTTTGCATTCAGGTGTCTCAGTGAGAACTTCAGGGAGGCACAGGATAAGCTCACGTCTTCAGGAAAAATCCAGAGTAGATAAGCACAAAGCAGTCAATGTCTTCCTAGTTCACAAAATTCAAAGGGTTTGAAAAATTACTACTTTTGTGATATAATTTCTTTAGATGCGTCTTCTGAAAGCTTTTTTTTTAAGATTGGGTTACTGTTGAAAACTTAACTACCTGAGCTAGTGTCCTGGTTTCAGAGAAACAGACCCATGGGCCAGCCATGGCAGGCAGGCCATGAGTAGCCCTGAGTCAGCTGGGAGATTCAATCAAGGCGGCTGCATCCCATAGTGTTTACATGAAGCTCCTAAACTTCTTTTATAAGGAAGGACTTTATTGGGGAGGGTATGTGTGTATGTTGTCTGTGTCTTCCCACGTGGTTTCCTGCTGCTATTTCCCAAGATCTAGGCTGAGTATAAGCTTGTACATTTTATGTTGCTATTTATATTAGTATTTCTATTAATTTTGGGTTTTGTTAAATCTGTTTCTACTTCAACCCATGGGGTTTCTACCTTTTTTTCCCTGATTCCCTTTTTCAGCTGGAGAGGGGTCATTGGGTGACAGAACAACTGCTACAGTTTAGCCCCAGATACAGGCTAAACGTAGGCAGCCAGTACAGCATTTTTTTGGTGTGGGTTGGTGTATGATTCTTGTTCATCACACTTTTGAAATTCTCTCTTACAGGTTAGTACACTGCAGATAGTGAAAATCCAAAGTACGGGCAAGCCCTTTGGTGGTTCCTCTATTTGGGATTTAGCTTTATTACCTCTGCCAAATGACATGGTTTTTTTTCTTTCAAATTCGGCCAGATGACATGATTTCACAATAATTGTTAGAGGCTGGACTCTAAAGTTACATCTATGCTAGTGTATAAAATAGTAGAGGGATCATTCTCCATCACAGCAGACAGCTGGCAAAGCATAGCTTGTCCCCAGAAAATTAAACTTTCTTAGCTCTAAACCAGTGTGGCCCTACTCTGTTCACTGGAAGTGGTCCTTGGCCCATGTTAACACCTAGGCACTGCCTGGCATCATTGCAAGAGATCAGACTACAGATTTGACACTGTAGATGACAAGACACAAGCACTTATGTACATGTCCTGACTCTCTAGCTTCCTAGTTAGTAAATACTGTTCTTCAAAAGTGTTGGATTTGGCTACGTTCAGAAACGCTGTATGCAACTCTGTGAAAGCAGACCTTGATGTCACCTGCAGAACATCTACTGATAAGCTCGTTATCAAGAAAATTCTACAGCCATTGTCTGCAGATTTCATTGTTATTGTCACAATGCTTGTGTGATTGCATAGGAAACAGAAAGAAACCAAGTAATCAGTGTGTCTACCAAAACAATAACTAGTCGTTTGGTCTTCTAAAGGGACTGTGGGATACTTTCATGGAAATTAACACTAATTTATTATGTTGCCAGTTTTTATAATATTTATACATTTTTGCTCTTTTTTTTTCCAAAAAAAAAAAAAAAGGCTCTGTTTTACCCATACCAGCTCCCCATCTGCCCTAACTATAAGCACGTGAATCTTCACTAGTGTGCAGTGAAAAATAATCTGACATCTTTTTTACTGAATGTAAGGTTTCATTTTGATCCTATTTGGTTTTTGAATGCTTAATAATTGCAAGTAGTTAAGTGATAAAACTGTGTAGAAAAATTATGCTTCTGAATGCCAAAGGAAACTAAGCCAAAATAATTTATATTACCTTTGCCAAAGCTTGAGGTTCTCAAACCGTTCAAAAATCATCATCACACTTTAAATGGCATTGAGTTTATGGCATTTAGGGGATTAGAATAACTAAAGTATTAAAAGATATATGACTAACTGTAGGTTTGGTTTCTAAGTCATTGTCTAGGTTTTTCTTCCCAAGAGTAGTTGTAGCTTTATCTGTGCATTCCAGATTCCATAGGATATGATAAGGAATGTATGCAAAACAAAGTATATCAATTGGAACCCTTCCAAATAAAATGTTAAAGAATAACCGCACCATACTGCAGCATATTTTCTCAGAATACCCTTAATTTTTTCTCAGAAGCATCATGAGCAACAAGATACAATGGCTATTATATTCCTTACAGAGAATTAATAGTTGCACATCCATCTTTACCTAAAAGAAGATAACAATTATGTTAACTTATTCTTTGTCTCATGAGTACTCACATCAAAGAAACAAAAAAAATATTTTTTTTTCAACAATAAGACATAGATACACAAGCAATAAGTAAAATAGGGAGAGAGGAAATAAGCTGAAAGCTTTTGTCTGTGGGTGGTCAAAATCAAATACTCTTTTCCGTAATATAAAAGTCTGCATTAAAGAATACCTTAGTCCAATTACTTTTCAACTCTCATCTGTCTGCTTCAAATGTTTTTAATCACTGAACATCCTCTTTTTAATGGTGCAAGTATAGGAAGTAATAGCTGAATTTTCATTACTAAATATCCAGCTAAGGATAGACAGCAAATAGAAATAGAAAAACCCAGCAAAACGGCATTTGGAATTGCATTATTTCACTATTCTGTCCAGCTGGGATTGAAAGTAAGCTACCCACTAGCAAACAACCATATTTTATACTCACTCACTCACTTCATTTTTTACTACCGAAATCTTCCAGCTCTCTTGAAATCGTCATTAGTATGAGTAAAAATATAAAATTGAATGTTGATTTGGGAAATTACACAACCATCTACAATTAGCTAAACACCATGTATTTGCAGTAACACTGCTTTTTCTAAATACACAATTTTATTTTTCCCTGCACTAGGAATGAAAAGAGAAGTGCAACATTTGTGCCTATATTTTGCCTGTACTTTTATAAATTTACAAAAATGAAGACTGTTTTTCTCATTTAGACTAATTCTTTCAGTGTTCTACACTGAAATTTTCAATGTAGTTGCAACCCTCAGTCACGTTAAGTCTGCAAGCTACCCAACAGGATTCTGTTGTTCTTACAATGATTTGAAGCTTCCTGCAAAAACACATGACTGTGATCAAGTTCCCAAGAACCTGTACAGCCCCACCTTGTGGGGATTAAGCAGGAACTGGAGAGATGCTCAGGCTACAGATTCACAGTGCTGCAGTTTCATTCTGCCTGATTAAAATTCCCATGTTTCTTCGCTCATAAAAGATAAGAAAAACTGACTTTTGGTCAAGAGACTTTTGGTCAAGAGACTTAAGAAACAGAATGAACAGACTTATGTGCATACGTCACATATTCAACATAAATATACATAAAACCATTGGCATTTTCTGTTTTCAGTACCAGTTGAAAGCTATCTTGGCCACATACAATTATTTTATTGTACAGCTGGTATTGTTTTAAAATGCATTACTGCATTACTATATATAAAAGAGTATTGTATACATGTTATTTTGTAGGCTGACATAACAGATAACCTGCAGATAAAGCAAGTCTGACAAATTGGCAGAACTTGGATATGTAAGGGAAGACTGACATGTAGAATATTGTTAATATAAGCAAGAATGGGCTAGATTTGAAAATAAGCTTGGCAAGACAGGGCATAATAACATATCAGACAGACCCCATTCTATCCAAAGTAGTTGTATCATAAGGTTTTAATTACTTTTTTTTCTGCTTCGTTTGAAGGGAGAGTGGAGAAAGAAGAGTGATATTTTGTTCAAAGCCACTAAATATATATATAACTGAAGAATGGTAGCAGTAGTGTGGAAATCATTATGGTTTGGGGATACATGAGCCAATGTTTGTTGGTAGAGGCAATAGTATAATTAGGACAGCTGATATAGTATGACATTGAGAATGGAGAAATTGACCGACAGGTGGAGATGGCTCTTTTACAGGCTTTTAGAGAGTATGACATAAAAATGCCATGAAAATAGTTTCTGATTATGTATTTCCAGTATCCAAATGTCTTTGACAGGCAACGAAAAAGGAAAGTGTTCCAGTGATTTGGATATTTACATATAAATACCTATTGAAATTAATAGAATTTAACATTTAGCAGACCTAGATTTATTAGATAAGAATAGAGGAGAGAATAATACTGCTTGACACAGTTATACCCAAATGGTGTTTTGGGATTTGTACCCTCTTTAACAGTGTGTATTACAGAACATCGGAGAAGCATTTTAACATGGGGACTGTCAGAGGCCACTCACAAAAACTTTTTCCCCTTCTTTCCAGTTTTCCCCATGCTTCTGCTCTATGAGTCACTAAGTTCAAACCTATGTTCCTCACAGTCTTTGGAGAAATGTTCTCAAACTGTCTGGGAAAATCTTTTGTACACTAACTATTCCTTAGCATATTTACATGGAGTCACCTTTTGCAGCAAGTAATGTTGAAAGCACTCGTTTCTGTAAAATTCATCTACAGGTCAAAAGACAAGAGTTTCCTAAGAAAGTTAATTGTTTATTTTGTTCCACCCAGTAAGTACTGGCTGGAAAAAGATTATGGTGATGTTCCACCAGGCTGCCCTCCCTTTCATAACTATCTTCATGGAATATGGAAGCAGGCAGCAGTAATTATAGTCATTGATACTAACAGTTTTATTAGCCGGCAGGAACCAATACTTATAAGGACCTTTAATAGCATTCTTTATCACATTGCTTCCTTAAAGGAATTAGGACACTTCCTTGCAGTAAAGAGATTGTAATGAACATGTGATTAATTTCCCTGAAATTTAGAAACTGTTTTTTTCTGAAATTAGAGGCAATGCTTCCACTGGCTACAGTGGAGCTTGGCATGGACAGGATACAACTATGTACAGATGATTTATTTCACTTTATTATTTCACAGTTATGCCAACATGGTAGCAGGCATTTATAATTGTCTTGCTTCTTGTTTCCGTTTTCCTACACCATGTCCTCAGCCAACTTTTCATTTTTTCAAAGACCTCAGCAGGTAGTCATGTCATTGACCTCAAATATAGAACTTTGTCATAAATTCTTTCTAAAGGAAAGGTAGCTTTTTCATTTCATTAGAAAGTTTGCATTAGTGTTCAGAAACAGTTTTATTTGAATCCTCTCTTAATCATCAAGCTTTCACAGTCTTCCATCATAACCTCTGATTTCTTGGTCAAAGAAAAACTGATTTCCTTTGCAGGAAATTCAGGCACCTGAAGCTCTTGTCGTGGCATTAATTTAGTTACTGAACTCTTACAATGAATTTATAGGAGAATTTTCTTTTCAAAAAAGTGTGTGTGGTTTGGTTTTTTTTCCTGGAAGAATATTCAAAATACATTTACATATTTCTGATGAAATATATTACTTTTTACCTTGTTCCTTAAGGACTTTAAATAACATGTCCTTATTTTTTTTTTCTTTTTTTTTGTATTTCAGCTACTCTTGATTGGTATCTAATTCTCCCAAGGTAATAAGGTAATTTAAACAATGAAACACCTGTCCGTCTTTTTGTTTCCACGGTTCTATCACTTCCCTTAATGGGCCAGTTCTCCCTTAGCAAGATTGTTTCTGTGGGGAATATGTTTCCATGCAAAGTGTCTTAGGAATCCTTCAATGTTAAGTGGGACAACTGGACTTTTCCATACAGTTATGTTCTTTATATTTGATTAACTTAGATACTCTATAAAGATGCCTTTATGCACACAGTTTCTCCATGAGGCCAGAACTTTTGTGCAAATGGAGAAGTAATACAGATGGAGTGGGGGCTGAGTCTAATTAGCAATAAAGTTTTTTGAATGCTAATCCTGGTTCACCCATGCTCCAAGACTGCTATATGTAAACCAGCTTCTCCCTACAGGCTTCGTAGCTACCATCATGACACTTTACGTGAGGTAGTTAGACCTGTTCACGTCTGCTTACTAAAGTCTGTACAAATGTACTGTTAGATGCTAAAGGAAACACCTTCTTCCTGGGAAAGCATTAGATGTCGCTCAGCTCTCTTGTATGCAGCAAGCAATTCAAAGGGCCATCCTGGGGTAGGGGGGTGATGAACTTGATCACAGAGACGAGTTCCTGTCAGTGGTGGTGGTGGTTATGGAGCACCTCCCTTGACATGCTGACCCTGTTCCAAGTTGAATTCCTCCTACCTTTTCACACTACACAATAAATCTCTTTCACGGAACTGAGAAATGTATTCTGAGAAAAAGCAAACTTATTTTATAAAATGTAGATGAAGACCAGTATGCACGTGTCTCTGTGTGTGCACTAACTGAAGAACAGTAGGTGATTAGAGATTATCCTGAAATCAGATTAGAGCATTTTGTTTGCAGCAAATTAAACGAAACTAATAAATATGCAAATCATACTATTATTCTATAAATTGCAGTTTCGATATTCTGTTTGGCGGAGAACCATTTCAACACTTTCAGTTTAAAATTATGATTGTCTAAGTATCATAGATTTCAAGAAGTAATTTCTTGACAGTATATGAAATGCTAGGAAAATATTTCTTTATCACATTCCATTCTACGACCACCTTACTAACAGAGTTACTCACAACCTAAATGCTATTACAAGAAATAAGCGGAAAAGCTGTACAAGACAGTTACATTTCCTTTAGCTTCATACATCATGGAAAATATCCTACAAAATGAATCTGTGCAAAAGGACGAACTTTCTTCCCAGTAAATCCTCTCTGTCAAATCCTTCTCCTCTTTCTTTTTTTTTTTTCTGTCTCACACACCTGGAAACAAACACACATGGTGTCTTTTCCACATTTCCACTTGAATGAGAAACAAATACTAACAATGGAGCAGATGTTTTAACAGGTTCTCTTTATTTCATTGAAATCCAGTTTACCTAATCACAGTGCCTCTTCAAATGTTTTCATAATGAAATTAGTAAGTCTTCATAACCCCACTGAGAGCAGTTCATCTAAATACTGTCATTAAATTTTTCATATGGAAGAATTTAACATTGCCAGATTGTGCTAGTGTAATAAAGGACAACCTTTGTTCACTGCAAGAATATTTATAAACAACATTCGTGTAAAGTAGCAATATCAGTATTACTCACCTTGAGGACTAAGCAGTCATACTTTAGGTGTGACAGACCTTCCACATTACACTGTTGCACAGGTGGAGCTGGCCTCCCTTCTTTTAAATGATGTTCCAGGCAAACTCTATTAACAAATTTCACGTTGCTGATTACTTTGGGAGATCAACACATCAATGCCTACTGGCCTTTTCATGACAGTTACTGTGTTAATTAGTAACATGAAACAGGAATAAAAATGGAAGGCTGTTGTCTTGTACCCAAAAACAATGCTGAGAAGGGTCCTTACTCAAAGTCAAATGATACGTGCACAAATCTTCAGACTCTACAGGAACAAGCCAAAGACTTCATCGCTTTCAAATTCACTTATTTTAACTCATTCTTGTCTAGTAATGATAAGAAGTGCTCATCTTTTTCCTTTTTCATGATGTATAGAGTGAACAAAAGTACCGAAAGATCAAGAAGGTGTGATAATCTTAAGATGAGAAATAGAATATTTCTCAGTCCAAAAAGTGCCTCTAGGATCTTTCCTGTGATTTGTATGGTAAAATTTCATGACAGGAAAACTTAAGGAGAAGAGGGGAAAGAAAACACTGCATGTTATGTTCTGCATATTAGAAATCCCTGCAGAATGTCCTGATATACTGCACATGGCTGATGCACTCACACTGAAGAAGCTGACGGTGTAGTTGGTGGCATCTGGAAACATACCATGTTGGAGAAAAAATGAGGAAGGCTGCAGAAACAAAAGACATTCACGCTTCTCTTTCTCTAATCTAATACACAGTATTTGGAACCTGCTCAGATTCTGCATCCTGGAATGGTGTGTGGAGATCACGTATATTCAGTCACTAAGGCTACACCTTCTTCTGCCTGCCCTTACAGCATAGTGGTAGGCATATGGCTCAGACAGAAAGAAAGGATATTCCTAAAAACAGGAGCCTGTAATGTATAACTATTCCTATTTTTAATTTAGTTAATGCCCAAAATATTAAATAGACTCTATGCTACTTTGCATGCTACTTAAACTTACACCAGATATGCAATGGGAAATTTGAAATGGGCTGTGAATTATTTCATTCACATTTTCTCCTGGAGAATGGGAAAATGAACGCATACCTCATAGAGGATATGTACACTGTGTTAGTAGATCACTTGGTTTAAAAGTACTCTCAATAGTGGGATCAGAATGTCTTATGTAGTTTTGTATTGTCCAGACTACTAAAGCTTGATTTTGCAAGGAAAAACAACCACATTACAGTGAGGATGCTAATTAACAGTGTGAATTTACTGTGTAAAGTCCTACTGTCTGCAGGGCATTTACTGTAGAAGTTGAGGTCACCAAGGATATTGTGAGCTTTGGATGATGGACAAGTGTGGTTGTGGAGATGGATTTGTATTTGCATAATTAAGCAACAAAGGCAAAAAAAGTAAGCTAAGGGGGTATGAAAATTTTATTGAGAAATCAATCTTTAATTAGCTTGAATAACACAAGTGTTGATTGGTCCCTACATTCCTTTGAGACATAAGGTAGACATTTTATTAGCAAATGGGTGAAGACTGATATCAATAGCTTTAAAAGGAAATCAGACATTGCTTTTCCAGCAGCAATTAACCCTGAGTAGTAGTTTGCCCACATGTTATTCATATAAGGATTCTGATGCTTTTTCTAGAAAGAGCAATGAACTTAAGATCTAGAGATCTTCTGTTGCCATTAATGTTTTTAACTAGCAGATGAAGCATGAGGGTTATTTGAGTTTTCAGAGAGAAATGCAGGATGGACCAGAGCAATCAGAGAGGTAAGAGTGTAAACAGTATATGAGTGAGATTAATGTGAGAAAGATAATCAGCAGTTTCTGTCTCTCAGGAAAACTGTTGACCTGCACAGCAGGGATTGGATTTCACTCAAGAAGCTGAAAGGCAAACAGCAAAAAGTAATGAGGGGGGAGAATTATTCATAAACAACTTAATCTGAAAGAAGCATAATTCCAGAAGGGCAAAATATGGACCATAAGATATTAGTAAAAAACAACACCCAAATTTAAATGTAAAATATAAAAATATAGAAATGGCAGGAAAAACTTGTAAATTAGTCTTTCACTTCTGTGTATAAGTGGAAGGCAATGTGACCCAGCAAATATATGTGATATATAAATAATGAGAAAACCAAGACATAATGTCAGACTTATCCATTCAGAAAAAAAATCTTATTTATGTTTAAACCACCTAAAGGAAGGAGGGCTGGTTTCAGTTCTCCGCATACGATTCCTGCATATCTTCTACCCAGGTCATTAGAAGTAACATTTTCAAAGGTGCCTTAAGACCCTAAACACCATAGCCTTGCAATGAAATGTAAACCTCTGTAGGCTACTTTCATTCTGAAAAAGTTTTCCAAGCGTTTTGAGGAAAATTTGCTTTCATTCTTTCCTTTCATTAACTTTCCATGTACTGACACTATCTGTCTTCACAGTTGTATTATAAAAGAAAGAGTATATTAATAGAGGTATTCTATTTTAGTGTGATGACAACCAGTGAAAAATATGGATAGTTGGATGGAACACTTGAGGAGACAAAAAAAGTAATTTTCTCTGTTTCATAAATGACAAATCTCAGACTAAGAAATACTTAGAAGTAAACACCCATAGAAGAGAGATTTTCTTTTCTGATTGCAATGTTTTCTATCATAATTGAAAAGATGAGAAAAAACCCCATAATATGTAGTATAGGAAGTCTCTCCTGTATTATAGAAAATAAAATCTCTTTACAAAATGGTGCTGGAAGAGGACTACGGGAAAAATACAGATTTGATAAACAGGGGTTAAGGTTATCTGCTGTCATTACTATCTGTCTTCACTCAAAGTGTGGCAACACAAGGATTGAAAGAGCCCCCTTCTCTCTTGTGGAGCACTGAATAGGAATCTGGCTTAGTGTTCACACACCTGTTTTAATTGCTGTAATGGATAAATCAAAATAAGACATAATAATAAGCCGTCTGATCATCTTCATTGCCCTCCTCTGGACCCACTCCAACAGGTCCGTGTCCTTCTTATGCTGGGGGTCCCAGAACTGAATGCAGTACTCCAGGTGGGGTCTCACCAGAGCAGAGTAGAGGGGCAGAATCACCTCCCTCGACCTACTGGCCACACTTCTTTTGATGCAGCCCAAGATATGGTTGGCTTTTTGGCCTGCAAGTGCACATTGCCGGCTCATATTGAGCTTCTCATCAACCAGCACCCCCAAATCCTTCCCCCCAAGGCTACTCTTTGAGTGCAACCATCCAGCCAGTTCCTTATCCATCAAGTGGTCCACCTGTCAAATTCATATCTCTCCAACTGAGAGACAAGGATGGCATGTGGAACAGTGTCAAATGCTCTGCCCAAGTCCAGGTAGATGACATCAGTTGCTCTTCCCCTATACACTAACGCTGTAACCCCATCACAGAATGCCACCAGATTTGCCAGGGATGATCAGCCCTTAGTGAAACCATGCTGGCTGTCACCAATGAACTCATTTTCCATGTGTTTTAGCTTAATTCCCAGGAGGATCTGTCCCATGATCTTGCTGGGCACAGAGGTGAGACTGACTAGCCTGTAGTTCCCTGGGTCTTCCTTTTCCCCCCCTTTTTAAAAATAGGGATTATGTTTCCTCTTTTCCATTCAGTGGGATCTTGCTTCTACCCTCTGTAGTCTTCTTTTTTATATTTGAGATTGTCCAGGAGCTCCCCATTCATCTATGCAGGCTTCCTGGCTTTTTTGCCTCTCTTCCTCTTTGCTGGAATGCATTGTTCCTATGCTTGGAAGACGTAATCCCTGAATATCAACAAGCTTTCTTGGGCCTCTTTTCCCTCTAGGGCTTTATCCCATGGTATTCTACCAAGTGGGTCCCTGGAGAAGCCAAAATCTGCTCTGCTTAAGTCCAGCACAGTGAGTTTTCTGTGTGCCCTCCTCACTGCCCTAAGGATGATGAATTCCAGTTTCATTGTCACTGCAGCCAAGACTGCCCATCAGTATCACATTCCTCTCCAGCTTCACCTTGTTGGTAAGAACCAGGTCCAGCATGGCACCCCTCCTCATTGGCTCCTCTATCACTTGGATAAGTTATCATCAATACATTCCAGGAACCTCCTGGACTGCTTATGACTGCGTCTGCACACAATTTCACAATTTCAAGAATAGTTGGTACATTCCATTTAGCTCCTTAAAACACTTTAAAAAAATTAAGTTAATTTTTTTCAGGCAATTAAATTTCTGTGCTTGTGCAAGCTCAAACATGTCTTAGGTTTCCCAGTGTTTGGAGTCCCAACTACCAATACCCTCAATGATGCAATAGATGGTGGGACTTTTCATGAGACACAACTATAGGTTCTGAATGCACACAGATATTTTGTGCTTTAAATTACCGTATCCTTTTTAAAACAATATTTATGCAAAGGTGACTAGCTGAACTGTTGTACCTCCTTATTCTGAAGAGATAGGAAAGAGTTTCCAACTCCTTTACACTCCCTTGAGTATCCCAGTCACTTTTTACACCATAGCACAGACATACATGTGCACATGCATGGGAGTTCAACCTCCCTACACTGCAAAGATAATTCACTGTGAAGCAGACTCAAGCACAATGCAGCAAGAAGAAAAATTGTAATTTTAAATAAGATGCCTTACTATAAGCATACTAATTGATTAACTAAGTATAATATTACAGCAGCGGTCTTTATTCCATTTCAAAAGCTCTGGCTTTAAAATTTCATCAAGAAATTATATCTACAAATATTAAAAACATTAATTATCATTAGTGTGAAACAATTTTATATCAAATTACTCTAACCAGAAAATTGTGCATGCATATCTACTGTTAGGTGGGGTGAGTTCTATTTCTGAGGTCTGCACTGCAAGATATTGAGATATCCAGGGTACCTCTGAGAAACAACATACTTAGAGTTTCAATAAGAAACAGGAAAGAAGGCACTAAATTGCAAATAATATGCCTGAGTTTTGGCTGCCATTGTCACTCAAAACATGATTGAATTGCAATGAAACATAAATCCCTTTAACACTGTTGTTTCTGCCATCCAGATGAAGTAAAAAAGAGAACTTTTCAAAAGAACTACCACTGTGACATATAATCATCAGCTACAGCTCTGCCTAAATGGCTGGAAATGTAAGACAATGGAAGGTCAGGAAGAAATGTGAAGAGATATTTCAGATGTTGGACTTTGTAATTTATTAAGCGCCTTAAAATCAATATGAGACTTCAAAGGTGCCTGTGACAAAACTACAGGTCATATGAAAAATATCGACTTTACTTGCCAGAAAAATGTGGACAACATTCATTGGAAGACATTGCAAATGCTAATATACCACAGCTAACCTAGAGATGCAAACCACTTTAACTTAAGTCATGTGGCATCCAAAATTATATATAATAGAGGTCATTACCTAGGATAAGAGACTGCAGTGTGAGGATCAAAAGGAAGTGTAAAATAGACTTGGCTGTCACCTAAGGAAATGATGGCACACTGAGAAATCCATCTTAAGGATAGAATCTAAGTATTAAAAATACAGAAGATCTGAAAAAGCTGTTTGACATGTGCCGAAGCTTAAAACGCATTAGACAGATGTAGCTTACTTCAGATATAGCCAAATAAGTCAAACCAGACTATAAGTGCACCAGCAAGCCCTGCTGTGAATTGAGTTATGGAAAATTTCAGTGTCAGATGTTGCCAAAAGAGACAATAACAGATAAATGCTGTTACACATTTGGAAAAATACAAGCAAATTCGTAAGATCAAAATGACTTATTTTTTTTCTCTTGAAGCAATGGAGTCTTGGAAATGAAGGAATAACACTGAAACAAAAAAAGATCCCAGATTCACCAAAGAACATAGGTTTTTCAGTACAAACAAGAATAAACCAGACCCTCCCACTCCTTGTCATCCGCCAGTGTTTCCTTTATTGATGCTTCCAGTTTCAGAATCACAATTTTCATGAGAACATACAAATGGGAATACTGACTCAGATATATTTAAGACATGGCTGATCTCCTTGGGTAACAGGCAACACAGCAGAGCTGCACAATCACTTTTATCATTTAGAGTGGGAGGTATGTGACTAAAAGTTGATAGAATCATAGAATAGTTTGGGTTGGAAGGGACCTTTAAAGGTTATCTAGTCCAACTCCTAGGTTTAATCACCCAGATTTTCTCTGAATTCCTTCTAGAAGTACTTCTAAAAAGTGGTTTACCTTATGATTAAGTGAAGGCCTGATTCATTATCAGAATTGTCACCATGCCTTTCTCTGCACTGGCTGTAAGGGGAGTTAATAATTTCAGATGCGCACATCTGAAGCAGGTGAGGTGAATCCTCTCTACGCTAATGTGTACATCAGTGCCTGCAATGCCTGGTATTAAGATAGCCAGCCTATCTCTTGAAAAATGTATCATCAGCATTGCAGTAGACTATGGAAAGAAAGACATCATCAAAATAAGAACAAAAAAGGCTGAGTGCTGCTACTGACACACAGCCAAGTGAAATGGCAGATCGCTGGCAGTAGCTAGGAAGAGTGTCTAAGAGCTAGAATTTCAGTGAGGGAATGTGAGAAAGGAGGTGCAACTCCACTTATTACTAAACATCTTCCTAAGGCTTCGAGTACAGCAGAAGCAGTACATTAACATAGTTCTACCCAGACTAATATACCCTGCTTCCTATCGTGAGTCACAGCAGTTTTAACTTGCATGAAAGGGCTACTGTAGCACATGGTGATTTAATCTTTTCACACTGAGCTGTCCCAGTAATAAGCAACCCCAGGTCACTGCAGCAAATGTGTTTCAGATGAGGTTATGAGTCATTCTGAAGGAACATAAGTAGCCCATTTAGGTCTCACTGCTGTTGAGTACATGCACTGAGTACATGTTTCAGAGCCCTTCATGTACAAAATTCTCTCACTGCCTGCACCCAGCCAGACCTGTTGTTACTATCTTGCATTTAACAGGATTTCTATAAACAGGTAAAAACACCTCATTACCTGAAGTAGTCTCAAATAATACATAGACAAGGCTCTATGTATTAGGTAATATTCCCTAAGATTTCAAGACATATCCCAGATTTTAAGGGCTGCCATCTCATCATTTGAACTAAAGATTTTGAAGTGTTTTGTAAGTATTAATTATTTAAGTCTCACAACATCTTTGTGACCAAGTAAATGAGCATTATCAAGGCAATTTCCATTGCTGTCACAGTTTCAGAATTGTGATGAAATCTTCTTAGGAGTCCAGGCATCAGAAGCCCCGGCTGAAAAGAACTGCAAGTACATTTTTTGTAGAAAGCCAAAAAGTACAGAAATTGACCCAGAAGGCAGCTTAATTGTTTTTTATTAGCAGTTAAACTGAATGTCGTTATACAGGCTTCTTCCCTGAAAATAAACAGGCCACATTTGTAGAGAAAGGTCCTTTCATCAAAAGGTGTTTTTCAATTTAGAGGGAAAGATGGAAATGGAACAAGGAAGCAACTACAGAAAGGAGATCTATACCTCATCTCCTTTGTTTATAGGGAAGAGGATTAGAGATACAAACATGGATACGGGCATGGATTGAAAATAGGGATCTCAAATCCCCAGCTTTTTGTGCCTCTCTCTGCTTCCAATTAACTTCGGGGTAAGTTTTAAACTAGAGTATATTGTATAGATGGCATGTGTAACAAAATCAACCCTCTATGTGTGAGGAAAGGTGTGCACAAGACAGCAAAGGTATATACATCAGCCACTAAGAACTGTTGCCTACTTAGCATCTCTATGCTTATACACGTGTGCTGTATGTATGTCTGTTATTTCTTATTAAAGGTTAAAAACAGATTAAAACAAAGGTTATCCCTCCATTAAAAAATCTATCTTAAAATGTTCAACTACAAGGTTTGCTGTGGTCCTCATTTCTGATATAGTCCAAAAATGTATATTATGCTTGCAAATAATGATTGTAAAGAGTACTAGTCTCTACCCCTTGAGAAGTCACAGGGAATACTTCCCAGATAAAAGACAAGGTGAGGGTATTAGATGACTTATAAATTACCAACATAATTACCATCATACAGCATTATTTTTCCATGACTCCAGTCCTAATGAGTTCATCAAAGTTCATCACATATGATCTGCTTTCTCAGACAAGTTGCTAAAATACAAAACGTAGAAAGACTTTGCAGCTGAATCACAGAATCCAATCTACTGAAGGTACTTTTGCATTTGTCGCTTCTACATTCCCTTTAACCAAGATGAATATCTTGTGTCTTGTGAGCTTTCATTTAGAAATACTTCAGCAGAAAGAAGTGACAATTCTAATCCTCAAAACGTAACTTGGTTTGTTTAGTTAGGAGCCATAAATATCACAAGAAGCAAGTTAAATTTGAATATAGGAAAGTACAGTATTTGCTCTTCTTCATGAATTGCTATTCTTCATGAATCATAAAAAAAATAGTGGGTTTTTTTCACAAAGAATCTGCAGACTCTCATCAGATGTTATTATCTCCTCTGTTCACTTAACTGAAACCTTCTTGGAACCACCAGCTGAACGATGAAAAATTTGTGCCTCTGGTAGGGTAATGACAAATGACAATGATCATACTGTTATTCGGTATCAACAACAAATAATTAAACAGTGGATGAACCTGACAGAAGACCTTTAAGGTCTTGCCAAACTCTCTATGGATAAAATGAATGTTTACAACACATCTAATGATTTCATCAGTCTTAATTGTAATTGTGGCTGGATGAAAATCTCACATGCTCTAAAAATAATGAAAAATGTGTCAAATGTCTGAACAGAAACAATTAACTTCTGTCCAAATATTTATTGTTTAGAAAACAATCAGAAACTGGGAAAAATAATGGTAGTCGCAAGAGAAAGTCTATTGTCTGTACACACAAAAGAAATGTTTCTATACAGCAACTTAGAGTAGTAAACTATTTGAGTATATTTAATATCGAGAGTTTCCTTCCCCCCACTGTAGAAATATTTGAAAAATAGCTGCATTTTAAATAGAAAAAGAATTTCTCAATATTGACAAGCTCACATAATATATGCTGTTACTACTGACACATAAACAACATACTCAGTGTTCAAGGTTAGGTAAGATGGGGCTTTGAGCAACCTGATCTAGTGAAAGATGTTACTGCCCATGACAGGGAGTTTGGAACTAGATGACCTTTAAGGGTCCCTTCTGATCCAAACCTCTATAAGATTCCATGATTCTATTGGTTGTACTCTTGATTCCTCTGTATAAAACAGGATTCTTCACTGTGGCTTAAAAAGAAGTAACACGGAGCTGAATAACGTACCTGTTGAACTGAAGACATAATTTAAAATACTATTTATTTTCAAAACCTGTGAGCAAATCTATATTTGTGAGTATTTCTGCATTCTGCTTTGGGAAATCATAGTATACATAAAGTATGTAAATGGTGGACTACAGTTGTTAGTTATAACAGTAAACCTGGCAAGGAACACACATACACACATGAAAATTAAAGCATCTAAAAACATGTTGAACAGGCTGGATCCATGGGCTGAGGTCAACTGTATGAAGTTCAATAAGGCCAAGTGCTGGATCGTGCAATTTGATCGTAACAACCCCATGCAATGCTACAGGCTTGGGGAAGAGTGGCTGGAAAGCTGCCTTGCAGAAAAGGACCTGGGGGTGCTGGTCAGCAGCTGGCTGAACACGAGCCAGCAGTGTGCCCAGGTGGCCAAGAAGGCCAACAGCATCCTGGCTTTTATCACAAATAGTGTGGCTAGCAGGACTAAGGAAGTGACTGTGCCCTGTACTTGGCACTGGTGAGACTGCATCTCGAATGTTGTGTTCAGTGGTGCTGAGGGACATGGTTTAGTAGTGAATTGGCAGTGCTGGGTTAATGGTTGGACTTGATGATCTTGGAGGTCTTTCACAACCAAGGTTATTCTATGATTCTGTGATTCTATGTTATGATTTGGTGTGGTAGCATGACTATAAAAGTCGTATCAGGTTGAATTACTGGGTTTCAATGGCTATATTATTCACCTTCACTAAATATAATTTTAATACTTAAGACAGGACACCTAAATAGAAGAAAAACATTAAAGATCAGTTCATTTTGCATGCTAAATAACAAATTCATTACAGAGTAGAGAAACAACTGCAAGTTATCCATGGAAGAAAAAATACTTCAGGAATGAAGAGGAGTCTATATTAACAGACTATTGAAAACTGAATGTCTCTGATTCAAAATCAAGTTCAGAAATCCAGGCTGGAGAGCAGGACGAACAAGGAGGATTTTGGACTCCATGAAAACCCAAAGTCTTTATGAAAAGCACTCCCAGAAATATTCTGAACGATTCTTTGTAATAGTGAAGAAAACAGTTCCAATGTAATCAGATCATCCTCTTTACTGGATGACTGAAGACTTCACAGATCAGATAAAGGACTGAGGAAGGCTTCAATTTTAATATTTAATGTTTAAAGAAAGATAAACATTTGTGAACATTTCTTTTAAAAAGTCTTTAATATATTAAAATTTCCATCTTGCTAAATAGATTCCAAATGGTACTCTTTTGAATAGAAAAAAAAAATGATGTAATGCAGTGGTCTTAAAGGTTTTAATCAGACAACACCTTTCAAAGTTTTGAAGATCTAATCAATCAGATGATGGCCTCCAAAGCTTTAATCAGAAAAAACTGCACACTTTCCCAATGCTTCAAGTTGAAATGAATGAGTATTATGACTGCTAAACCCATGGCATAGTTACATGAATCCCAAGATTAATTTGGCCAATATGAGGTGCATGGATTTTTCTTAACTAGAAATGGTGAAGAGAGGAGATGACTACCCCCAACCAAGTGAGGAAGAGATGGCCCAGGTTGGAAAATGAAGAGTGCTGGGGGATGTGGGAAAGACAGACCTTGTAATCAATAAAAGACCTAAAAGGGGGCCCCATCCTGATGATAGGAAAGCCAAATCCATTTGGAGTTTAATCTGGTAAGTGATATGAAGGGCAACAAGAAAGGCTTGTACAGGTATATGAGCAGCAAAAGGACAATAAGGAAAAACCTAAGTCCACTGCTGAATGTGGCAGGGGATCTGGTCATGAAGAACCCCGAGATATTCAGTGCTTTTTCCACCTTGGTCTTTACTGGTAAAATTTGCCCTCAGTAGTGCCAGGTCCCTGAGACAAGTGGGAAATTTTGGAACAAGGAACACTTCTCAGTAGAGAAGGATCAGATTAGGGAACATGAAGACAAACTGGATATACACAAGTGCATGGGACCTGATGGGATGCACCCACAAGTGCTGAGGGAGATGACCAGTGTCACTGTAAGGACTCTGTCACCTTTGAAAGGTCATGGTGATCAAGGGAGGTTGCTGAGGGCTGGAAGAAGGCAAATGTCACTTCTACATACAAGGACAAGAAGAAGAAGCCAGGGAACTACAAGATTTTCTGTCTAATCTTGAACCCTGAAAAGGTGGTGGAGAAAATAATTCTGGAAATAATTTCCAAACTAGTTAAGGATAAAAGAAGGTATAATGATAGAGGTCAATACAGGGGCCAGTAATGTTTAATATTTTTATTAATGACCTGGACGATGGGATCAAGTGCACTCTCAGAAGTTTGCAGATAATGCAATACTGGGAGAAATGGTTGATGAATCATTTGCTTGTGCTGCCATTCTGAGAGACCTAGACAGACTGCAGAAATGGGTTGACTAGGATCTCAGGAAGTTCTACAAAGGGAATTGCAATATTCTGCACCTGGGAAAGAACAGCCTGGGTGTTAAAGGCTCAAAAGTAGCTTGGCAGAATCTGGGGGTCCTGGTGGACACCAAGTTGAACATGAGCCACCAATGTGCCCTTGCAGCTAAGAAGGCCAAGAGCTGCCTGGGCTGTGTTAAGAAAAACATAATCAGAAAGTCAAAAGAGATGATCCCTCTGCTCAGCCCTGGTGAGGCACACCTGCAGTGCTGTGTCTAGTATTGGGTTCCCCAGTCCAAGAGAGGCAGGGACTGGGTGAATCCAACAAAGGCTCCTGAAAATGATTACAGGATTGAAGAATCTGGCATAAATCCGTATTAATCCCTAAATCTACCCTCTTTCAATGTTCAGCTATGCACAAGAGCCTGCAGGTTGAGAAAATTATATATTAAGATCTTTAAACACAGTTTAGGGGTAGAAAAGTTAGGAAAGATAAGTGACCATTCTTCTATAACTGAGAAGAATGGTGCATTGTAAATATTTATATATAGCAACATACCCATGCATATTTACTTTACTGCAGTGCAGCAAATGCAGTTAAAATCTTGCAGAAAAGAGTCTTACACTGTTGAGATTCAGTAGTTCTTATTAAGTTCCAGGTCATGTATTGGCCTGATTTATTTATTTTTAAATAGAAAATATTTTCTCAGCCCTGAGAACATTGCTTGAAAGAACATAATATTTCCACAGGCATATATGGTGAAAATTAAACTCTGTTTGTGTATACAAAGGCAAGAAATACCAATGTCTTAAAATAATGAAAGCATATGATAATGACTTATGTGAAGAGAAAATTGCAAAGTAATAATAATAATAAAACTGGAGAATAAATCTCCACAACCAGCAGATATCTCTAGAGAACTCTTAAATGTCTGATCACAATGAATTATGAATATTTCCTGGTTTTTGTTCTTTTCCCTGTGGAAGACTGATCACTGACCTGCCTAGCACACACTAGATGCACTTGCCCAAGGACAATCTAATCACAGAAAATACAGAGGCAGCATGTGTTAAATCCCAACCCTAATCAAGGCTAAAGGGGAAAGGCCACAATTTCTACCATATTTGAAAAATTTAAAGTACTTATCAGCCCTCTGCAGGAGAGGACTCTGATGGCTCTGCATTTGAAAGAGAATAATCATGTGGTTTTCAGCTCTCCTGGTTTAGGCTGTGATCATTTTTAAATGTGAAAGTAAAAGGCTACAAGCAAACATGAGTGCATATTAGAAGTAAATCACATTAAGTAAACTACTCAAGATGTACTCTGGGGTAAAGACTTGTAGCCTATATTCATTTAATGCACAAAATAGCATAACAAATACAGGCATTGCAGATCAAGCTGTGGTTCCCTATAATGAGCTAGTTGTTAACAGCAGATAGACAGATACCTGAGAAAATGAACACCAAACAGATGCTGAGAAGGCTAGCAATAATGCCTACGATTTTTCCACGTGCGTCCTGTGAAAGACTTCCAGTTCATCATTTTAAAAAGTAGTTGTGACTACTTCTGATTTCAAACCCTAAGGAAAGTAAAAAGAACAACTTTAAACCAGCCTTTTCCTCTTCAGATTCTTACCTGGTGTGGGACCACAATAATCTTTCAGGGTATCAGAAAAGTCACCTGAGGCCACAAAACTCTTTCAGAATTTATCTAGATCTGGTAATTTACGTGAAAGGGCAGCTGTCAGTTCCAGCAGCAGGAAGCTGCTGCCTGCGGTTGTCTGCACAGGTAAAATTTACTCCGAATTCATAGCAGCCTCTCTGCTGTGTAGCTGACAGCTGCTGTGTTCTGGACTCCTTCTGCAGCATTTGAGAGGACAGGTGGATGGTATCTTCTGGCAGTGGTATATTCCCTCCCACATGTGTGAATTTGCTTTAATTTAGGGGCAGTTAATAAGCTTATTGATTTGTGGAGGGGTATTTGATATCAAAATGAGTACAGTTGAACAGGATTATGATGGGCAAAGTCACGTATGAGCTGCATATGTCCATTCCTTTATTAACAAGACTAAAGAAAAAACATAACAACTATTTACAAATAAAAATCTTCCTCTTGTCATTGATTTAAACTGGAAATGTTATTGACCAGCTGTTTGGCAGTGAGTCCATGCTGTAAGTGGAACAGACGTGTTAAGGCAGAATAGAAAATTATTCTTCCTTCGCTGAACTGCTGAACATATAAGTGTTGTCATGGCCCTCTACACACTTGGATGCTGCCATTTATGAAAGGGTTAGGAAGGACAGGAGGCAGAGTTGCATACAGCCACTCCCAAAGTAAATTAGGGTATTATGCATAAGGTAGAATATTAAGCAATCCAGAGACATTCAGATAAAACAATTTGGCTCCTTTCTTACATCTTACTGAAATATACATCTGGTGGATAAAAGCAGGTCATTTTCATAGCAGTGTAGTTTTTTTTTTTCATTGGCATGCATTGTCATTGGCCAGCATTATCAATACTAGCACTTCAAAGCATTCCAATACTATGACTGAACTCTTCCAAGATGTTGGAGTATTGTAGAAATAACATTTTTAGTGTTACTTTATTAACATTCTGGGTTTAGATCATAGGGAGTAAAGTAGGTGAACCTATCTTTTTTTCTAGGATAGTACTTCAGCTTTCTCCTTGAAGTTATAGGCTATTCAGAAGTAGGAACAGTATCTAGCCCAAATAAATTATCACTGCATGACAACGAATCCACGATTCCTTGAGCCTGAAGGAGAGCAAGCAGGAAGGAGCGTATATACAGCTCAGTGACACAAGTATTGACCTAGCCATAAGGAGATCAGCATTCCAGTCCCTCTCTAAAACACTCTTACTTTGTTTCTAGTGTGAGGGGGACCAGAGCTAACATCCCCCTCTCCTGAGTCTGAATGTTGTGCTCAAGAAAAAATAACATTCCTCATCTTTTGAGGAGCTCCCAGCTGTAGCTGTGTGCTCTGCAGGAGACCAAAGTGGGAAACAATGAAAATCCAGTCAGGAATAGCACGAAGCAAGTGATAAACTACTCAGCTGTGTCACAGAGGAGGCTGCTCTGGGCACACACAGAGGCAGAGCTGCATGTTCCTGAGGTACTTACAAGCGACAAGTCTGGTGTCTTTGGGCTTTATATTCTTTTGAAGTGAAATAAGAAAATTCTTAAGGTCAATCTGTCCCATACTAATTTGTATCTCAGAATAAAACTTGTAAATAGTCAGTTCATATAGTGATAATAAGAGACTCAAACTCTTTTTCACAAAATTCAAAAGATATTTCAGTGCTTTGGAGACTCTGACATGGCCTCAGGATTTTCTTAAAATGAGAAAGTCAAACACGGCACGTAGCAACAGCATTCACAGTATGACAACAAAGCACTTGTATGATTAAAAAGGGTTTTAGAAGAACAAGAGGCCTGATTTTTTTCTTCTTTGATAAGATTACTTAATCTTCCAATCCCTGTTTAAGAATAGTTTGAATTTTTATTTTTAGTATATCTCAGAAATTTTAAATATTTTAAGGGACAGAGAAAGTAAAGGAGTCTTTTTTTCCAGTGTTTCTTACTACTGGATCTCAATATACACATAACCTTGGAGTTGTCCATCCCTCCCTTCCCAGATTATGACAATTTTAAGACAAATAATAGATCTTAGCTTCTTAATTGTATTTAAAAGTATATTTTCTTTTACAGAAACTTAAGTCTTAAAATACAAAATGATTTTTCACTTGGCTTTAAAGACTAATTATTCTGAAAAATTTAATAAAATCTAATAAAAATTGAACAATCTAATGAAGTATTACAGTAATTTAGAGAGGTGGTTAAAACTATAACCATGGCAACAAAGAATAAGAAAGCTAAAGGTACTTTCCATCTCTGTGTTGTCATGATTACAGAGTTATTATAATGGAAGATGTAATGGTTTATTTAATGAAATGTTTAAAAATGAAATAATTGTTCAGATCTTACCAATCTTTGCTTCTATTTGAATAAAAATATACACATGTGCATAAATAGCTTGGCTAGTATAGTTTAACAAAAGGATGACTGAAAGAGAATGTGATTGTCTTCATCCATACTTTAAAGGTTATATCCCAGGGAAAGAGAAGACCGGTATAAGCTATTTTAGTACATCAACAAATGGAAATCAACTAATCATGACAGCATCCAAACATAAAATTGGGGGAAGAAAATTTTCTAACAATCAGAGCAGAAATGTTCTGGAAAAGGAACAAAAATAGCTCAGGAAAAAATAAAATACCAGCTACAGTACTTCTAAAATGGCATAGAACTGATTCATGAAAGGAATTCAGTGACGTGATGCCCATGGGTACACCTACCTTAGCACGTACCTAGTAGCAAACAGAAGTAGGAGCAACTATATTCTTGTCATACATTTTCCATCTTGATTTCATCTGAAAGTAATCCAGTTTGTGGTCTCAGATGCCTGTCCATTATGAATACCAAACGCAAGAATGGAAACATTTGGGAGAATTGCTTGAAAAATATGATCCAAACTAAAAACCTAATACAGGTTTACACATCTAGTAGTAAAACCAGAATCCATTGAATTTTGAGAGGGAAGTTGCTTATAGATGTTTACATTCATTTTTAAAAAAATAATTCTATAGCATTGAAGATGTGTTAGAATGTGTGTCCACATGTAACAAGAGAGAATATAAGGATGAGTCTATTAACTCATTTGACAGAAAGCAGTAATAGAAGATATACAAGGTTTGTGGTGTTTCAAATTTGAAACATATTTTGTAGAAAGTGATAGATATCAGGGTATTTCACCCCTTAATGTTCCGTAATGGCAGTTTTAATTCTTTTTTTATTAGAGGTTCAATCTTGAATAGAATAGAATGAACATATATAAAAATATATTTTCTATCATTCAAATGTGCTTTCATAATACATATGCAACTATAGATACGAGTTGGAGTTAAGAGGGGACTGCAGGAAATCGATTCATGTTGGATTTCTAGATATTTAAATGAATTTTTCTTTAAAAATGTAATCTAACACTTCACAAAATGAGTATCTACAGAAAATATGGCTTTACATCTAAGCATTCCTTCTCCATTTTGACTCCTCTTTATATTATAATAGATAATACAAAAGAAATACATGAAACCTTAGGTAATTTCAAAAGGAACTATTAACTCTTTTCATTTATAAAATACGAAAATAGTGTATTTCAACATTTGCAGGACTTTCTTCTTCCCCTCATTCTCCCTGCCTTCAAAGGCAGTACTGACAAAACCAAAATCAATTTTATGAAATGTTTTTGTCTGACAGAATTGCACTATTCTGCAGAAAAGGGCCTGACTCGATTTTTGTCAGAACTGTTCTAGTTACAGTGTTGATCTTGCATCATCAGTCACAATTTATAAACTGTTTCTGACGAATCTTTAGAAAAGGTGCAACAGATTTAATCTGTAGATTAAAGCAGATTACTGCTGCCCAGACACCCATACCAACTATTTTATAAACACAGCTACTGAATCTCTATAAGCCATTTAAATTAATATAATGTTAAAAGGTAAAATATCATTTTAACAAAGCATGTAAATTACTATAATCCTAAAAAAGACAAAGTTGATGAAATGCAAAGGTGTTCTATGCAAGAAAGTACACACCATTAAACACTTATAGATGGGTCAGGTTAAAATTCTGGGATATTTCAGGATTCTATTGGCATCATTAAGGCGGCAGAATTTTACATCTATTATTCCCTAAATGTACTTCAGTTACTATTCAGAGAACAGCTGAACTGCTTGAAATTTGATGTGGGGAAGAAGGAAGAGGAAACAAGGGTTGATAAACCTTCCAGGAAGACAAACAGACTGAAAGAAACCCTTTGTAAACTCATCTCAATTTTAATTTCTGCAACAAAATAAATCATGCCATATGACATAGACACATGTATGAGCTTCTCTGAAATGACTTCTGAACATCAGTAGAAATGCCATAATTGTTTTGCTCTCCTAAATTGGACCAGCATCCATTATCTCTTTGCGATGTCCTATAACACTCTGTCCCTGCCTCTGGTTTATGCCTTACCATGACAGAACTGTGCTGATAATCCAAGACAGGGAGAGTCGCACATTAATTACACACTAATGCTTAAAAAAACCCCAAACTTCTTTACATTTGATTTGGTTAGTAATTAATTGTATATTGTATTACTTCTTTACTCACTATACTTACCTTACGTACTACTTACTGTAGTTTTATAGCTGATATCAAGTTACCACAGCTGTGTCATGTATCATCATCTAGTAGAAAAAGCATGTAAATCCAATACACCCACTTAAAGTGATTTTATAATTTTATTCATGCCTGAGTGCTGCCATTAACATTAAATGAAGACCCCCAACTAACTTCCTTTATTCCCCTCTGGATCTCTAAAATATATCAACTCCTGTTCAAAAGCCACATGCAGGGGGACTGAAAGGTGAAAAGTAATTCTGTGCATCAAGCTCAGCTTTGTAATTCAGCTGGTGCAGAAGAATGGTGTGGTTGTAGTGCTCTTTCAGGTATGCTGTTCTGCTTTTCACAGCAGTTAAAGGCAACATGGCAACCAGATCTGTGCCTCTAAGGACATGAAAGTCTGTCTGTTTTTTTCTGGTTCTGTTTTTTTCTGGTTCACACCAAAAAACCTCTGTTTATTCCATTAGTTTTATTCTGGCAGAACCCAGTAATCTGTCATAGCCACTGCCTCTTAGTTTCTTTCTTGACAGAAACAGAGAAGAGATTAACACAGCAGAGCATGGCTCCATACCACTTTATCCCTCTCTGGTGATCTCTCTTCACCACATCACACAAATCTACCTATAGAGTAATGCATCTATACCATATAAAGGCTTGTGGAACAGCTTATGTTTTTCCCCTGTGGTATTTCCATGTATAGGTGTCTGTTTGATTTGCTACTCTAGTCTTCAATTCTATGACAAAATGTATGCTGTTATTGCCTAGGTGGAACATTTAAAATAGTTTTAATTTTCTCAGTTTTCCATTAGCAATTATATGGAGTTACAGGCTAAAATGTGGACACCTTTAGGATTAGATACAATGTTGAAACACTGTTTTGGAAACAATTCGTTACAGAAATAGACCCAAACACACTTTGAACTTCAGAAATGCCCCTTTTGGGTTGCTCAGTTTTCTTTTTCCATCTATTACTTTAAAGCTTAAAAGGGTAGTAATACTGTGGGCATACCACTAGACTTGCCTATTCTAGCACCAGTCCCATGAGATGAGCCTTCCAAAAATTCTGTCTTTAGTACACTTTGAATTCATTAAAGGCTAAGAGCACTCATCTTTCTGCCTCTGCCTGTGATGTTAACAAATGCATTGGCAACGATCACGGCTAATCAGTGATGTTCACTTTCATAGGTGTGCATCCCAGGCACTGCAAACCTATTTCATATTCTGAGCTGTACAGATGTAAAATGTATAGGCTTTGTCTTGCTGATTTTGTACTCTGTTGTTCTGCTAGCCTGCAGTTTTATTTTAACTGCTTCATAATTTATTAATACCACTTTTCTCTAATCCTCCAGCACACACAGCAGAGTAGCCTTCATTCAAGTAAAAGTCACAGTAGTCAGAGGATTTCTGTTAAACTTTGCACCTACACGAAAATAAGCTTTTAAAAAATCAAGGTAACATTAGATTTGGACTTGGGGGTTTGGGGCTCATTATTCAATACTTATTGAGGCAGAAGTATGATTTTAAACCAAAATGAACTCTGGGAATCCAATAATTATCTTACTTATGGTATGACTGTGGAAAGCTATTACACACCAGCCTATTATACTTCTTTGTTACACCGCTCCACACTTACTGAAAGTCATGTACTTTTTTGTGCAGAGAAAAACTCTTAAGCAGATGCATTGAAAAAGAACAGATGTGTTCACAGAACAAATTTTCCATGCTCTATTTTCCACTATGCATATTCGTTTGTTTATGGAAGTAGGAGGCATAATTCAGGCAACGTATGGTAAAGGACCTGACTATCCGTACAAATTATATCTGTTTAAACACTGACTGGAAAGGACAATTCATTTTAAGGGATTTTCTTGGGTCTGTTTCTGTGCCTAGAATTTTTTATAACCTTCTTCAAAACTTAATAAGTTTTACACCCTCCAGGCATCATTATGGGGTGGTCTTAGAAAGCTGGTCTTAGGAAACTCACTCCTGTACACCTATTACTGAAGGGCAAGAGACAACCTTCTCTATGGGTGTTGCCTAGGGAAAGCTTTCATACAGAGAGATTAACCTAAGTGAAGCCATCCTAATATTAATTAAGGCTTTTGTTACCCTAAAAATGAATTATTGAAATAAAACATTTTAATATTCATGAGAAGTCAATAACTAAAATCTAAAGCTTTTAAGTGAAATTTCTGAACACTAGCTTTTTTCAAAACTGTTTCACTGGAGTCTGGTATTTTTTCACAGGAAAAGAAGATATATTGTTGTCTTTATTTTTAATGGTATGTCTTTTGTAGAGAAGGCATGTAACAAGAATATCTGTCAGAAACTCCAAAGAAAGCCTTCCACTCTGCCACCTATTGAGAAATTCTGTCTTCTGCATTCATTTTAGAATATTGTTAGTTAAAAAGATTAAGTTTAGTTTAGTATCCCTTATGGTTTCCTGCAGTCATATAGTAATTCATTACCCTCTGGAATGTTTTCTGATTGATGCTATAAGGCACAAAAGGCTGGATTAATCAAACAGATAACAAGCAGATTTTCACCTCTTGAATATTAATGAATAACTGGAACTCCTATTCATTGACATTCAAAAACAGATAAAGAACCAGCAGGAAATCTGTAGTGAAGGACATCTGGCACCCAATAGCTGCCTTTAAATTAAAACTGGCAAAAAACATTTTTAACAGCAGAGTTAAATGTTTATGAAGTGCCATTTGTTTAATAACAAACTATATCAACAATATATTAAAACAGAAATTATCAATATAACGATGTATTTTTTTCATATTTTAATAACTAGACATATCATATATACAACAGTGCCCAGTTTGTAACTCATAGGGCACTGCCTCTGTACAATGCTTCCTACAACTTCTACGTTGGCAGAGAAGCCAGCACAGCTTTCTCTTTTTCAAGCAACAGCTTAGAAGGTGCTCAAAAGGCCTCTCATCCTGGGTAAACCAGGAAACAGATAAGTAAAATATGCACAAATTAAATATGATATTCAAATTCATAATTTGTGCATGCACTTTTTTAAACCACAACAAGATTACGAAGTATCTTTAGGAACTTCCTTCCACTCTCATTATTACTGATGCCAGTCTGACCTCTCCTTAGTCCCGTAAATGTTCACATTTCTGCTAGCGGGTATTTATAAAATATCCCAAGCTTCCAGTTCTCAGATTATTTTCCTTGTCTGTTTAACTCTGTTCAAATTCATTCCGTACATGATCAACAAACTGCTACAGAAAGGTCTGTTCTGGCTGGATTGGGCACCTGCATCCCACCAGTTGGAAAATGATCTGGCTGCACCTGTACTTATAAATAAGTTTCAGGGAACATCCCTGAGCACCACAAGTCATTTGTCAACAATTGCATTTTTAGAGTGGCCTTTAGCAAAATTTTCCCAATGTCAGCACAGCCCAGTCTGTAATCCTAACAGATGAGATGTACCCTCAGAGACAGAGAACAGCCATGAGGACATTGGATTTCATAATATGAATATGGTCATATGGGCCAGGAACTTGCACCTTACTCTCTTCAGCCCTAGGATAAATCCTTAAGCAGATATTACAAATGCCAGCCAAAGTGCATCTGAAGCTCTCTTTTGACTGTCTTTTAATCTGATTAATATTTAATTATGTAGCTAATATAGAAACTCAATGGGAGAAAAATGCAATGTGAGAATCCACTAATGTGATAGGATTTTTAAAAAATGGGATTGTACCTTGCCTGCACAGCTAGGTAGGTTAGGGGCATGCTGTTGTTAGGGTGTTAGTTATTCCCACCCTAGGTATTTAATACTGGGATATTTTGACTATGCATACACAGAGGAGTATAAACAAAAGCAGCTCAGGGTCAGTGTGCCAGGCTCACCTGGTATGAGCCCAGGTCACAGAGCATTCACGTCTGTTTGTATCCAACACTGTATATCAACTATTCGATATGTCCCATTTTGAGGTTGTCACTTTCTATGAACCCCTGTTCTCAGGTAATAGCTTCTAGGAACCATGTAAGAATAAATGCACCTGATTCTGGGAAGCAGCTTCTGTAACACAAGGAGTCCACAAGTTAGGCTTCACAATGAGTGCAATGAAGCAAGTTCTCCACAGCTGTTTTAAGTATATCTATCAATGATTTGACCTTCAAAGATGCTGACTATACACAAATCTGAATGCAAATAGATTAAAATTTAGAATAGAAGTACGAGTTTGTCAGCCCTCCTGGAAAACAGCAATTGTATTTCATACAGTTGAAATATCTAGCTGCTGATGCAAAACCTTGCATCTAAAATTTTAGTCACAGAAAGGAGTGGTCTTTTAAAAGCAAACACACATAAGTGAAAAATAGATACTTGTGCATGGTGACAGATAATTATCCACATGTAAGTTAAGAAAATATTTGTGAAATATTTTGCAAGCATGGTTATGATATGTAGCTATGAAAATTAATTAACCATTAAAAAAGTAATGTTTTGTCTGAATTTTCACATTAGACATTTTTAGTGTCCAGTTGTCCTAGTCTGACTAAAATAGAACCAACTTTTCCTTTCAGTCATTTTACTTTTCTGTTAAGTCTTTCCTGAGATTTCAGTTCCTGAAGTTAACAACATGTTTTTCAGACTGTCTGCACCTAGAAGTGATAACACTCGATGTTTATAGTTAGTACCGAGCTCACAGTACAATGGTTTGCAGAAAGGCTCTTGCTTATACTTAATCTTGCAGAGAGCAATGTCACTGTCAAAATCCTTCAGTGCCACCTTGGGGCCCCGATTTGTGTAAGGGTGCAGAAGGGTCGCATCTGTGGGGAGGGGCGGACAAGACAGATGACCCAAACTGACCAATGAAGTATTCCATCCCATACACGTCAAGCTCACTATAAAGCTGAGGGATCACAAGCGTCAAGCTCTCTTCTTCTATGGCAGGCATCCTGGGAAGATTCTCTCCATTCTTCTATCTCCAGTCCTGATCTGTGTGTTCCTGAATCCACTTCCCATCTGCAACTTAGTCCAGGAGTTCGTCCCAGGATCTTCCCAGAGCTGATCTGCACCACCAGGGGTTACAAGAGTGTCACCGGGGGGCTTGTGCAACTGCGGGGAGAGAGCTTGATATTGGTTTTGTATATATTTGTATATATTTTATTATTATTATTATTATTATTATTATTATTATTATTATTATTATTATTATTATTATTATTATTATTATTATTATTATTATTATTTCTTATTATTGTTTCATTAAAGCTGTTATAGGATTTTTTTCACACCTGTAAGTCTCTCCCTTTAATTCTTTCCCTTTGCTTATATGAGAAGGGAGAAGGGTTAATAGAAAGCATCTGTTATCTGTTTATTGGCCAGCCCAGCCCCAAACCTTGACAATTTTTGCTAACAGGCAAACAGTAATACCACAAAAAGTAGATTTTATGGTATCCAAATATTTTCAGTAGTAAAAAGTCACATCAGAGTAGAAATGCATCCATCTCCTCAAAATGAGCAGTTATTTTCTGTTCATTTTCTGGTTTTGTTTAGAATCTCATCTTAGCCTGCATTAGGAAAAGTGCTTCAAAAAACCTCACTGTGATAAAAATGAGTGCCCTTCATCAATCACTTCATATGCTCTTTTTTGAAAATTATTAATACATTTTTAATGTGTTAATGTATTTCATTCAGTTCTGTTTAAGTTGTCTGATTTATGCTTTCTAGTCCATGAAAAGCTTTACAAATGATCCATACTAGACATATTTGGCAGTTCTCTTCATATTTTTATTTCAAAACATTAGAAATAACCACAAGTCGGATACTTAAAACTATTTATACGGTAAAGTTAGAAAAAGTGTGGGAAAATATTTTTTTAGGCGGGGATCACCTGGAACCCCTTGGGTTGAACTGTATTTGGCCTGTATTTTCATCAAACTGGCACTTTCTATGATAAAATGTACGAAGTACACTCTGAAATTGCCATTATTGCAAGGTATTCTGAAAGGACTAAAAAATCCGTAGGATTAGAATCTAAGAACACAAAGCCCTGTTAGTGTGGGGAGGCATCAGTGAATTACTAAATGATATTTGGCATTAAAGACACGAGTAGAATTGTAGAATCATATAATCGTAGAATAAAAGAATGGTTTGGGTTGGAAGGGACTTTTTAATGGTCATCTAGTCCAACCCCTCTGCTATGAGCAGGGATCTTAAATAAGGTCTCCCCAGAGCCTTCTCTTCTCCAGGCTGAGCAATAACCAAAACATCTCTGCATTATCAGCACTGTTTTCAGCATAAACTCAAAACATAACCCCGTACTAGCTACTATGAAGAAAGTTAACTCTATCCCAGCCAAAACCAGTAGACCCACTGACTATATAGTGCCCCAGAATTTTAAGCGTAATAAATTGACAATGCATCATAGGTAATACAGTTTAGTCTGTGGTATGAGACATTAAGGATCTAGAATTAAAATTCCTGTGAGGCACATCAGCAGTTCTGGCAAACACAGAGAATTTCAAAACATATAGGTCTTAAAACGTTTTTGCTCCATGCAGTGTTACTCTGTTTTGACTTTCGCCTTAAATCTGGGTAAAAATATACTTGGGAATATCGTAATTTAATACCACACACAAGCTTGATTTCACAGAATCACAGAATGATGTGGGCTGGAAGGGACCTCTGAAGATCATCTAGTCCAATCCCCCTGCTAGAGCAGGATCCTAGAATAGATCACACAGGAACACATCCAGATGGGTTTTAAATGTCTCCAGAGACGGAGACTCCACAACTTCTCTAGGCAGCCTGTTCCAGTGCTCTGCTGCCCTCACAGTAAAGAAGCTCATGGCTTAGACAGGTGGACTCCTTGCTGGGTTAAAAACTGACTGGATGGCTGAGCCCAGAGAGTTGTGGTGAATGGAGTTAAATCCAGATGGAGACCGGTCACAAGCGGTGTCCCTCAGGGCTCAGTTTTGGGACCAGTCTTGTTTAATATCTTTATCGATGACCTGGATGAGGGGATCAAATGCACCCTCAGTAAATTTGCAGATGACACGAAATTAAGTGGGAGTGTCGATCTGCCTGAGGGTAGGGAGGCTCTGCAGCAGGATTTGGACAGGCTGGATCCATGGGCTGAGGGCAATTGTATGAGGTTTAACAAGGGCAAGTGCTGGGTCATGCACTTGGGTCACAACAACCCCATGCAGTGCTACAGGCTTGGGGAAGAGTGGCTGGAAAGCTGCCTGGCGGAAAAGGACCTGGGGGTGTTGGTTGACAGCCAACTGAACACGAGCCAGCAGTGTGCCCAGGTGGCCAAGAAGGCCAATGGCATCCTGGCCTGTATCAGAAACGGTGTGACCAGCAGGAGTAGGGAGGTGATCGTGCCCCTGTACTCGGCACTCGTGAGACCACACCTGGAGTACTGTGTCCAGTTCTGGGCACCACAGCATAAGAAGGACATTGAGGTGCTGGAGTGAGTCCAGAGAAGGGCAGTGAGGCTGGTGAGAGGTCTGGAAAACAGGCCTTATGGAGACCGGCTGAAGGAACTGGTGTTTAGTCTAGAGAAGAGGAGACTGGGAGGAGAACTTATTGCTCTCTACAACTACCTGAAAGGAGGTTGTAGTGAGGCTGGTGTTGGTCTCTTCTCACAAATTACTAATGAAAGGACGAGAGGAAATGGCCTCAAGTTACGTCAGGGGAAGTTTAGATTGGATATTAGGAAGAAGTTCTTTACTGAGAGGGTGGTCAGGCACTGGAACAGGCTGCCCAGGGAGGTGGTGGAGTTGCCGTCCCTGGAGGTGTTTAAAAAACAAGTGGATGATGCACTTGAGGCTATGGTCTAATGGTCTAGTGGTTAGGGAGATGATGGCATAAAGGTTGGACTTGATCCTAGAGGTCCTTTCCAACGATAGTGATTCTATGCTTCTATGATTCTTCGAACAGCATTTCAATAATCTGCAGAATCAATAATCTGTAGAATGTGCTCTTGCATCCTTTAGATTTAATGAGAGTTGATTTTGCAAACAATTAGAAAACTTTGAAGATTATATGGAACTGAATTATTGGAGCTCATATATTATGGAAATTGAATGTGACTATCATAAGAATGTTAGTGGCTCTTAGTTACTTCACCGTAAAGAAAGATACCTTCAATTGAATTCAACATAAGACTATACTTAAATTTGTTATGACTACGATAAGATCTGTTACAGTTGTTTAAAAATTGACCGTTTGTTTCCACCTGAAAGATGCTTGTCATCAAGACCATTTTTCTTTGAGAAATCTAAAACATTGTGTAGTGTTACACTACAAAATAAAATAAATGTCAGGTACTTAAAGCACCCAAATAGTAAAATCCTGATAGTACTCTCACTAAACGGAAACTTCTCAAGGATAATAAGCTTCTTGTCATATTTCTTGATGAAAGAATATGAAAAATGTGCTGTTCAATAAATTAATATCTCAAGTCCTTTCCCTTTTTTAATTTTAAAAAGTGCTGGTAGCAGAATCCATAAATCTACAGGAACATTTGGGGCAGCAACCATACACAGTGGTCCAAAAATCAGTCTTGAAGTTAATAGTTATCTCTCTACTGGCATAAAGGGAACATATTTATTCTTATAAGTGTAGAATTTTGTCTTACATCTTCATAACAAGAAAGGCTACCCTTAAGGAATGACATTAATTTTTCACATCATGAATATTTACTGATTTTCTGGAAGTCACAGTGACAAGATATGATCCATACATCATTACTTCCAACGGGTGCCTGGTTTGTGCAGAGACTTCAACTCTGCATAAAATAGTTCACACAAGTTCTGTGATTAGTGGAGGAGAGCCAAGTTGGAGACCTGTGACCAGTGGTGTCCCCCAGGGGTCAATACTCAGTCTGGTCTTGTTCAACATATTCATCAATGACCTGGACAAGGGGACAGAGTGTATCCTTAGCAAGTTCACTGATGATACCAAGCTGGGAGGGCTGGCTGACACTCCAGAGGGCTGTGCTGCCATCCAGTGTGACCTGGACAGGCTGGAGAGCTGGGCAGAGAAGAACCTCATGAGGTTCAATAAGGGCAAGTGTAGGGTGCTGCACCTGGGGAAGAAGAATGCTAGGCACCAGTATAGGTTAGGGGGGGACCTCCTGGAAAGCAGTTCTGAGGAGAAGGATCTGGGAGTCCTGGTAGACAGCAAATTATCCATGAGCCGGCAATGTGCCCTTGCCACCAAGAAGGCCAATGCCACCCTGGGCTGCATAGGGAAGTGTGTGGCCAGTAGGTTGAGGGAGGTCATTCTCCCCCTCTACTCTGCCCTGGTGAGGCCGCAACTGGAATACTGCGTCCAGTTCTGGGCTCCCTGGTTGAAGAGAGACAGGGACCTACTGGAGAGAGTCCAGCAGAGGGCAACGAGGATGACTGGGGGATTGGAGCATCTCCCCTATAAGGAAAGGCTGAGAGAGCTGGGACTCTTTGGCCTGGAGAAGAGAAGGCTGAGGGGTGATTTAATTAATGTTTATAAATACCTAGAGGGTGGGTTCAAGAAGGATGGAGCCAGACTCTTTTCAGTGGTTCCTGGTGACAGGATGAGGGGTAATGGACACAAGCTGGAACATAGGAGGTTTCATTTAAATATGAGGAAGTACTTTTTTTCAGTGAGGGTGCCAGAGCACTGGAACAGGCTGCCCAGAGAGGCATTGGAGTCTTCTCTGGAGATTTTCAAGACTTGCCTGGATGCAGTCCTGACTGATGTGCTGTAGGGGATCCTGCTTTAAAGCAGGGGAGTTGGACTAGATGATCTCTGGAGGTCCCTTCCAACTCTGACAGTTCCCTGAATCCATGAATCCATGAACTTGCCCACAAGTTGTTGCTATTTAAGGAGAGACCTTTGGCATGCAACTTGGAACAGCATATCTTGGAACTGAACTTTAATCTTTGGTAGAATATCTAAAATTATTTTAAGCAAGATCAGGCAGGGTATAATTAAAGCAATCGCATTCCTGGCGGTGCCTGTCTGCAGTCAGTGCAGCTGCTGTGCTGGTGTCTCTGCCAGCTGGTAATGGTGTTCCAGAATTCACTCACAGCCCCACTCAGACACGCTTCCTGCTTCGACATGATAACCACTCAGTAATGAAATGCATGTCTGTCTCTCTTCTTTTTTTTCTCTCTCTCTCATTTAACTCCATTTCAAGAGCCAATAATGAGATGAATTAAGTGGTGATGCCCTTTCATTTTTCCTCATTAGGGTTGCTGGCTATTTCAGCCTTACCCTTGCTGAAGAATTACTTCAGGGATGCAACCATCTTGCAATTCCTCTTCATTAAGCTGGAGGAAGTATGTAAAAATTTCATTGTCCCTGTTGTGTCAGCAGTCTGGATGAAGAGTTTAACGGTTATAAATAGGCTGTCTCTTATAAAAATATCTCGTATGTGTAAAGATAAATATAGCTTTATAGCACTGTATATGCTTTGCTTTTGTTCATCTCTTAAAAGACTGCCTAAAACTTTAGGGTTTGTCCAGCCTTTCTGTGACTGATGAAATTGTATTTTTGTCAATTTTAAAATGTGAAGAGGGGTTATACTTATTCAACACAAGGAAGAATGAGAAACCCAAATGTATCTCTATGCTTTTTTCACATTTGAATTCTATTTCTGTCTCTAGCACTTTTTTTCCCCACAAATAGCACAAAACCAGCCATCTGACTCACTCCTAACTCTGCTACATTCCTTCCGACACTACAGTTAGGCATAAGTATTGAAGGTTGAGTATTTTCCTGTTACAAAGATAGTGTTTCATCAAAATAGGTTTTTTGGAAATAATGTCTGTTTGAAGAACATTTTTCTACAAGCCACTTGAAAATAATATTTTAGTTTTTCAAAACAAAATTTTCAAATTCAGAAGAGTGTTTTCATTCAAGTTTCTTATTTTGAGTGATTTGCAATAAAAAGTTTAAAAATGTTAAAAGTTAAAATATGTTGTTATAAATAAATGGCATGTAAGCATACAGTTTTTTTTCATTTGTTCAGTTTTGATATTCTGGAGTTTCCTATGGAAATTCTAGCCCACATTCATTAATGAAAATAATTTTAAAGCAGCTGAAACAAAATATTTTCTCAGAAAACTTAAAACTCCAGTACATTCTTGTCACACCCACAAGTAGCACAACTTCATGTATCAAGCTCCACTGGGAACAAATATATCTGATTTTTAATATGAGCTTTAAACCACAGCATCTTATCATATTGTCAACATGAAAAGAAAATGTACGTTTGATATTCTTGTTCATGCAAATATATTTTGGTGTTGCTGTTGTAACACAAGAAAGGAATAATTTCTGCAACTCTATTAATTCTTTAAATACAAGTACAAAATGAAGATAAATATAATAGAATCTAACTTCTATTGTAATTAACTTGGTTGAATGAAGTTGGATTTATTTGTGTTTGAAGTATTTTTTGTGTCTTTTCCTGTGTTTTTTGCAAACAAAAACAAAGGGAGAGGAGGGATAAAATTATAAACAATAAAAGGTCAATCCTGCCTCCAGATAGGTACCATGACATTATTCACTGTATGAGTTATAAGAGTAACTAAGGCGCAGAGCCTGCAGTGAGATCTGCTTTGGTTGTCTTCCCTTGTAATGCCAACTGGTGAGAGGAGTTTTGGTCTCAGGATACCTTGAAGAGATTTTCTTACCATAAGGCTCCCTTTCTCCTTTGTTCAATAACTATTATTTGTGACGATAAGCAGAAACAACCATTCACAGCCTAATAGATCACAGTACAAGTCTTTATTATTCTACACAGAGAACAGACCTTTGCATTCAGTAGTGTCACTTTGGGACGCTTGTCGTTTGCTGTCATTACCAGGGAAGAGCTGAGCAACGCTGCAGTCCTGCACCCAAATGAATGCACAAAACTTATGCCACTGAAGACCATCATATTTACCTAAAGATGAGTCAGTGACACTATCTAGAAGTAAATTCAGGGAAAAAAAATCCACTTTCCTGAGAAACAGTGTCATGGATACATACCCCAGCATTTTCAGGAGTTACTGCTGACCCTGTCCCCACCCTTCACGATGCCTAATGGTAGTCCCTCAAAGGCACTTTGTTTTAAAATAACGTGTTTGTGCAATACTGTTCAATTTTATTACCTCAGGTTTCATAAAGACTCTCCTACTTTCCAGTATCTAACAGGAGCAAGAGAGATTAAAAAAGTAGTTCCATTGCAAAAGAAGAAAAATAAATTCAACCATTATTACTTTTCATTAATCTATAGCACTATTATAAATTATAGGACTGTTAAATATGGTCTGTCACTATAATCTGTTATTTCATACCAAACTTTATTTGCATATTTTGATTTCTCATTTATAACCACCTGTGCTCATTCTTTACTTCTATTTGAAGTGTAATTCATTTAAATGTCTATAACATGGATAAGAATCTACTTTGAAATATAGGCATACTTAAGCTTCATAAATTGGGACTAAAGCAGCAAAAAGAAACATCTAGCATTTTCTTATTTTCTGCCAATAGACCCTGAGCAATAAGCCTAATTACTTTTCCTGAAACAAAACTATTGGAAATGGCATTGCAAAGCACGACACAAGGCAAGCAACACTGACAGCCAGTTCACAAATGGCTGGCTTTTTAAGGTTTCTTTTTTTTTTATGATGCTAAATCTAGGCAGCAATATTAGTTACTAGCACAGGTCACAATCACTAAGAAACATAGACCTGCAGTTTTCTAAGTCTAAATTAAGGTAACTAAATGCAAACTCTGTCTCTTCAGAACTAAAATGCAGCACCTGTTAAACCTAGGATACATAAAGATTCCTCAGTTATCTACATTTCTGCTAGCAGAAAAAAAAACACAAAACCAACTCAAACAAAGCAAAACCTTAAACTTTAAACCTGGAACTTCAATAGTTATAATCAATGACAACTGTGAGAGCCCTGACATTACTGAGCTCTTCATTCTCTAAAATGTAGTTAAAAATGTGAAGTATTTCTTTCCTCATCTTGCCTGCAAAATCACTTTCAAAATGAGGTCTGCACAAAACACACAGTAGTGACAGGTAACAGTCTTATACGTTATATCCCAGGTGTTTGTCCCGTAGTGTGTTACAAGTGATCAGACTTACTTCTTCTGCCAGACTTGAACAGAAGATGTACAGAATCACAGGATCACAGAATCACAGAATGGTCGGGGTTTGAAGGGACCTCTGCAGATCACTTAGTCCAACCCCCCTGCCAGAGCAGGTTCACCTAGAGCAGGTAGCACAAAATCATGTCTGAGCAGGTTCTGAATGTCTCCAGAGAAGGAGACTCCACCACCTCTCCAGGCAGCCTGTTCCAGTGCTCTGTCACCCTCAAAGTAAAGAAGCTTTTCCTCATATTCAGATGAAACTTCCCGTGTTCCAGTTCGTGCTCATTGCCCTTTGTTCTGTCACTGGGCACCACTGAAAAGAGCCTGGCCTCATCCTTTTGACACCCAAGCATTGATGAGATCCCCTCTAAGTCTTCTCTTCTTCAGGCGAAACAGTCCCAGGTCTCTCAGACTTTCCTCATAAGAGAGATGATTCAGTCCTCTCATCATCTATGTAGCCCTCCACTGGACTCTGTCCAGTAGTTCCCTGTCTCTCTTGAACTGAGGAGTTCAGAACTGGACACAGCACTCCAGATGTGGCCTCACTAGGGCAGAGTAGAGGGGGAGGATCATCTCTCTCAACCTGCTGGCCACAGTCTTCTTAATGTGCCCCAGGATAAAATTGGCCTTCTTGGCCACAAGGGCACATTTCCTATGTAACCACACCATGGTTAACTTATTGTCTACCAGGACTTCCAGGTCCTTCTCCACAGAGCTGTTTTCCAGAAGGTCAACCTCTAACCTGTACTGCTGTACGGGGTTGTTCCTCCCTAGGTGCAGGACCTTGCAGTTGCTTTTGTTGAACTTCAATACGTTCCTCTCCGCCCACCACTCCAGCCTGTCCAGGTCTCGTTGAATGGCAGATATAACCCTGATGCCTGGTGTGTTCTACCTGTTGACTAGAAACCTGTTCAAGTTCAGGTTTCTAGACAATTTTAGGAAAAGAATGCCTAAATCCTTATATTTTCAGATCACTTTGAAATTGTTAAATCCATATCTCTGCTCTCCTACACAGATCCTGTTTGCAGGAGAGTAATTCTGAAGCTGAAGTGATTTCAATTCTCTTGTTATCAATGGAGATTAACTTCATTTCAGTTAATGTAGGAGTCCATGGCAAGTTTTTCAGGTCTCTTACTACTTTGTAGTAACTCTATTTATATTCAATAGGAAGAAATAGGTACCAACCGAAGATACTTCATCTTGTTCAAAAACGGGATCAAAAACACAAGAGACAAATTACTTTGTGAAGCCATCTATTCTCTTAAATTATAAAGGAAAGCTGGATGACTGTCTTACATCAAGATTACTCAATTTTAGGTGATTTAAAATTTGAAAAACGGACCCATCTGCTGGGTATAGCAATGCTTCATTATAAAGTGGTACCTGGCAGCACTGACAAACGTATATGGATCAAAGCAAGTACAAGTGGCTCTTCAGAACACCACCCTGCACCAGTCAAGGTGATTATACGTCTGCTTCATATGCGTTTAACATACCATGTTTCTGAACAGTGCAGAAACCTATGTGTGAGTGAAAAACTTCATGCATGTTCCCACCTTTTTCTTTTAACAACACTTGTCATCACCTTCACAGTAGCAAGAGAATTGCACAGAAAAATACACATGAAGGATATTTCACAGACATTTAAAGTTCTCATTTACATGTTCAGCTATTTCTGTGTTGTTAAACTTTCTATCTGAAAGGCTTGCAATGCACTGGAGTAGTTTGTAACTGTAAATAAAGACATAACTTTGCCTTTCATTGAAGAATTCAGGCACACCATCCAGAAAGTTTAACTACTGGTGTTTTATCCTGTCAGAAAACATAGGATAGAAGAGTGTTCAGCCACAGGCAATAAAAACTTCTGAAAGTTTTTACATGCCTCACATCCAATTTAAAGCTTGACTCAGATGTTCAGATTATTATAGCATGTTTATTTAATTTCTTGACCAGGTGCTGTGCCTATATTTTCACCATTCAGCTTTCTTCAGGCAAAGCACCTGCTTAGGAAATGAAATAAATACAGATCATCAGTAGCATAAGAAAGGCAAATCTTTACTTTATTGGACTTTAACCAACATGAATAGAAATGCAGAGTCCTTAACATTTTGCACATATTTTTCATCACCACAATAAAATCCCTCCCACCTTCAACCCTCCATGTCCCTTTAGGAAATCATGTATTCAGGTTTCCTCTGGATAGGTGGTAAGAAATTAAGAGTCAAGTCCCAGAAAAAATGAACACACTGCTGGTGGGTTAGGGTAGGAAACAACCATTCCCTGAAAAAGAAGGCCCAGGTTTCTGAGACCAGATCATGCTAAAAATTTCTCCTCCAAGACAGCACAACCAGCTTGCCTGATGCAGTGAAAATGAAGAGAGGAGACATGCCGATAAACCCATAATTGGTTTTGTTTAGGAATATGTTGCCAGGTAGAGTTCCCCTCCTCCACCAAGGGTATGCTGTGTACCACCATGGAAAGACTATCTCAAGGATTAGTTTGAGTAAACTCTAGTCCACACTGAGCCAAATTTTCTACCAATCTGCCCCTTCTAAATCTGTTCAGAGCCGATGTGACAGCCTGGACCATAAAGTACTGTAGGGGCACTTGTCCTCTGAACCATTCTCAAGGCCTACAATCAGCTAGTACGGGAGAAAACACACCAACACAGTAAAACTCTCCTCTTCTCTTAAATAATTGTCTCTAGGCCGCTTCATTCCCTTGTATAAATATAATCTATTCAATGTGAAGGTATGCCCATAGCCACCAAAAGCAGAGGAACTCAGGGTGCCCAAATTCTGGTAAAGCACCATGTGCAACTTTTGCACTATTTTCTAAAGATCAAAAGAAAGTAGGCACTGCATCAGGCACAACTGGCAGGGTTTGAGTGGGGGAGGCTTCTGGGGTGCCCTGTGTGGGAGGCATCCAAGACTCATTTGTGATGGGTACAGCTGGTGCCAGACAGAAGGTGACATTGATGCAAACCTCCCACCACACCCCAAAAATGCTGGAGGTGGGGGAGCCCATGGTATCCCTGCTCAGGCAGTGATGAGCAGCTGCAAAAAGGAGCTTGTGGCTTAGGCTGAGATGAGGAAGGGGAGAAAAGGTGTTTCCATAAAAGTTTGCTTTCTTCTTTGTGGCTTTTGTGTGTTGTCTTTTTTCTCTCCCAGTACCCGAATCAGTAAGCAAAACTTAGTGTTAATTGGCAACAGATTAAATTAAGAAAAGTTCCCCAAAGTCATGATGTTTTTTTCCCAAGAGCCATCCAGAATGGCATTGCTTTCATCTATGGGTGTAAAGTAGGCAACTACTTGATCTCACACAGGAGTCAGATGTCCTGTCTTCATAGTCAGTTGTGGTGCTTCTTAAGAGGACAGGAAGCTGAACACGTTAATAGTGGTTATTTTGCTGTTAACTGTATAAGGGAGTCCAGATCAAATGAAGATATGTGCTGTGGTAAAGTTAGAAGTTCACTGAGATCATTGCATCATTTAAGGGAAATCCCATTTCAGGTATAAACAATTTCTTTGATTTTGTCACTACTAATAGTGGTTTTGTTGGGTTTTTTCAGAGTCTTAAGTTAGATTCAGAAACATGATTTTTAAGAAGTTGTGTGTCATAGTTCACAATGTCAAAGCTGAATATAAAATTTGATGGACTTAGTTTGTAAAACAAGAAAAAAAGTTATGATACAGTATCCCACATATCTAAATACACATATCTAAATACATTTCAGACGAAAAATTATCACAGTGTTTATGCAGTCAAAGAGCTAGAGTTGTAAATTACCCATTAATCTAGCTGGTCCTAAAAATGACATGAGAATTAAAGCCATTTTCTAATGCCCCCATTCTGTCTGGTTTTGACACAGTTAAATTAAAAGCATGCAGTGAACAGCTGCTATAAACACCAACTATTCTTCTTCCTAAACAACAGAAAGCAAGGAATCAACTTTTCACATTGTTTTCAAAACCGTAATTGTTCAGCTCATGTTGACAAATTAAGAGGCAAACAGAACCTAATCGCATTCAAATAACACATTTTCACAATGCAAATGTCAAACACTTCCTTAAGAAATATACTTCGGCTAGCAACTGCATATGTCAATTCACGTATGTTTTGACCAGACTGTAATGGGAGGACATTCAGCAGCCCTCTACACATTTTTTCCCCATTAGATGAAAGATTCAGAAATATATTCATTTTCTTATGTCATGTAGTATATCATTATTCAGTCTTTGACACTCAGTGTTCAATGTAAGCACTATTAAAAGTACACATTAATTGTGTAAATGTAATTATCAATGGCCCTTGAAATGACAAGAACTAAGCATTTTACCAAGATTCTGGAGAGGCAGGGCCCATTTATTTAAATTCATTCTTATATAGTTAACAAAAACAAAATCAAACCTTAGGTGAAGTCTCTGGATATTGACTTTAAAATAACTATTTATACTAATTTAAAAAAATTCTCAAGCATATATAAAGTACAGTTACTAGGATTTGAATTTAATAAAGTATGCCAAGAGTTTTACCATTGTCATTGTCGGGACAAGAGATGGAAATATAAAGCAAGAGAGATGGGTGGATCATATGCATATTACTGGACAACAGTAGTTTTTCAAAGTTTTCTTGTGAATCATCATGGACCTTTATGATTAAATTTTTCAAGTAATAATTTTAAAAGTGACACAGATCTGTACACCAACTTATAAACCACATGTCATGATCTTATTAATGATAAGTGGACCTACTACTTTAGCTTATGTAGCATGTCCTCAAATGTCAAGTGGAGTTCACTTCTCATTCACAGCAGTAAGAATACTGACTGCATAAAAAGATGCAAGGTAGTATCTTTATATAGTACTTACGAATGTTTGAAACAATAGACTGTAACAATTCTCTTTGGATTCTGTCTTCATACCTAAATGTACATAATATTTAAGCCAAGGCATATAATTCTGTTTGAATTCCACAATTAAAGTATTTGTACTGGGTACATCAGCACTGAGGTGCAGGCCAACTACAAACAGAGGTATATGATTAAAAGAGCCATTAATGTTTGTAGTTTATGTTATATTCAGCAAATAAGCAGCCAAAACACTTCACCCTTGCCAATAAACACTATGAGCACCAAACGTTCCTTATATGAGGACAACAGCAATCCAAACATTTAGCAACATTCATAAGTTAAAGCTATTAAAACAGTAAAGATGTTTAAAATATTTATCTTACACATTTTGCTGAGTAAGCAACTTGCATTTGCATTTTGTGTTCCTAATCTATCTGAAAACCATGACCACAACAGGAATGAAGGGTACAATACTCAAGATATGATATGTACACATAGTATGAATATTTGTTTGCAATTTCTCCAGGAACAGGGTAATAATCACAGCTTTAAAATCTTTTGCAATATACTGCATTAATAATGTATCCACAGAGATCCCTGAAATGGTACCATTAGGAATTCAACATAAGGCAAAAGACGGTCTTGGTGTTTAAGTCAAAAAGGAAAAAAAAAAAAAAGGTAGATAAAGAGATATTGGTCTTCTGAGTATGCACTGGAGCGTTCTGGATATTACCATCTTCTTAACACATCAGTACAGGGAAACAGTAATAATGGGTTTGCAGTTGTCAATAGAAAAAGCTAAGAATTTAGAAATTTACATGGCTAATACTAGATGAACTGAACTCAGCATCAGACAAATACACAGATGTAAAACAGGGAACAACTGTTTAGCCAGTAACATGAATCTCTTAAGGCTACAGTAAATGACAACCTCATCATTAGCAAACAATATATTTTGGTGACAAACACCATCTATGAGACTCGACAGTAGTCTTCAACACATATAATTCCTGAGCTAGAAAACTGGACAAATTTACACCGTATTTCAAGGAAAGTTGTGAAACAGCTGGAGAGACACCAGCATAGAACCAAAGAATCATAGAATGGTTTGGATTGGAAGGAACCTCCCAGTTTATCTAGTTCCAATCCCCCTGTCATGGATAGGGACACCTCCCACTAGACCAGGTTGTTCAAAGCTCCAACTAACCTGGCCTTAAACACTTCCAGGGAGGGGGCAGCCACAGCTTCCCTGGGCAACCTGTTCCAGTGTCTCACCACCCTCACAATAAAAAATTTCTTCCTATTATGATGATCTCTAGAGGTCCCTTCCAACTCCGAAAATTTTGTGATTCCATGATTCCGTGATTATCTAGTCTAAATCTACCCTCTTCCAGTTTAAAGCCATTACCTCTCATCCTATCACTACATGCCCTTGTAAAAAGTCCCTCTCCAGCTTTCTTGTAGGCCTCTTCAGATAATAGCAACTAGAATGATCTTGAAAATTTTGCCCGTTACGAATGGCTGAAAGAGTGGTTTTTGTTTAGAGAAGAAAAGACTGAAGGAAGATGTGATTATCATACATACATACATACATACATACATACATACATAAATAGATAATGAACCTAAGCTGCAGCAAGGGAGATTCCCTTTAGATGCCAAGAAGAAGCTTGTAAGAGCTAGGATGATAAAATACTGGAATGAGTAGCCAGAGAGCTTATAAAGTCATTAGAAAGATTTCACAAACAGTTAAATAGGGTATGATCTTGCCTAAAGTAGATAACCTCTTGAAGCCCTTTTTATCCCAGTTTCTGTTTTTTCGTAGTACTGCATGCAAATTTTCTTTTTTTCTTTTTTCTTTTTTTTTTTTTTGTGAAACCACTGTTTCACAATTTGAGTTCTTGGTAATATTTTTCTTTCAGGGAAAATTTTGTACAAAAATAGTAATATTCTTAAACTGTAGATCATCTGATTTCTGTCTGACCTTCTAGCTGTCTCTGTCCTAGTAAATAAAATGAGTTAGGCACCTAATTTGCAGGCTCTGAGAACAAATGGCATGTGTGATCAGCAAGTATTTGTACACATAAACTCTCTGATTTACCCAAACAAGGTCTCTGTACACCCAAAGGCTGCTGGCCCTCAAGATTCCCTAACCACATGCTTCTGGATAAAGCTCTAGCTAGTACTGGTCAGCACTGTGTCAGGGACATGAGTACATAGAACGACAGGACAGTGCTCAAGCCACAGCATGGTCCTGATTCGCATATTTGAAAAGCTTGAAGTCCTTCTAGCTTAAAACTTGAAACTTGGCAAATACTCCAAATTACTGGAGGTGCACTCCTATCAGGAGGAAGGCTCAAATGCTATAGTTAGCGTATCAAGTACAGAAACACAGTAAGTCCTCATAAGCTATATAATACAGCTTTGACCAAATTACATTACATGTTATGATGAGAAATAGGCTAAACTTCAGCAATTTAAAAGACTGGAGAAATGCAAAGAGTTTGTTTAATGCTATATTTTCTGCCCCCTCCCCCATCAGCCAGTTTTTGCTGGTTGAAGATGCAGCCTGCAGCAGCCGAACTGACACATAGAGTTTCTGCTTTTCATTATTCTATTTGTGCATCATGCACACAACATATGGTGTTACAATAATAAAGGATACAACGGTTTCTGAAGTGTGTTTCAATTTATTCAAAGGATCCTGTCCCAATTTTTCCAAAGCTTACACAAACCTTAAAAAAGCTTCAAAATACACCATCTTTTTTTTTCTTTTTTTTTTTTTTTTTTACCCCAAAGCTACATCCCTGCACAGTGAATAGCTTAGATACTATTTCTTCATATATTCAAATTATTCAGTTAGGTGTTCACTGCTACATTTATTTTTGTCTTTAAAAAACTCCAAGGCTTCAGTGATTCAGTATTTTTGATAATTTGAAAGTAATTTTTTTTACTGTATAAAAGAATCACCACAATTTTAGTAATAAAGAACAAAAATTATGTAAAAAATGTACATTTAAAGTGTATACAAATCTGTTTAAAGAAAGAGGAAATTAAAACTCATCTGTTACTCTAGAAATCCAAATCAACTGTATTTTCATCAAGCTAAAGCAAAATTTTAAGGATTATATTCTTGTTTCCTCTCAACATTTTCTTTTCTATTTTCATTAATGAATCTTTTTGATTATTGTTTGCCACTGAAAGGCCCCCTCCAACAGGCTATAATAAGAAGCTAAGCTGTATGGAACTCCATTAGTATGTTGGAAAAATACTATGACTAAGAAACCCTGAAAAGATCTGTTAATGTGGAAACTAGAGTTATCAAACAGTAGGTTCAGATTATCAGTCACAGTACTATTCTCATAATCATATTTTAGGAGACTTCACTCCATTATATATTTTTAAATTGAAGTGTTATTCATTAGTGGCTGAAACAGCATGCTGACCTGATTTAAAAAAATAATTAATAGAACATGTAATTATTCCACTTCTGCTGAAGTAAAATCCTTTCTTTTCCAAACAGCATTGTCTTGTTGGTCTTCAGATTTTTTCATTTCTGCTAAGCAATTGAAGTGCTGGGGTCTGAACCCCAAGCCCTGAATTAAGGTTGACATATGGGTGGTTCCCATGGTCCTTCAAAAGAAGGGGATGAGTTTGCCTTTTGGCTTTCCTCCAAGGTGCAGCCGGCCTTGTAGGGAAAGCCATTGGGTAAACAAGCCCCAGGTGCCCTGCATTGGGTAAATGAGTGCCAGGTGTCCTGCTTTGGGGATAAAAGCTGGGACCACTTGCAGGAAGGGTGGAGTGTCTGTCTGTGAGGTGGATGCACTTTGCAGAGTTTCCCTGTTGAGGAAGGACCTCCTGACTCTCCCTGCAAGTGGGCCCTGGTCCGGTTTGGTGCTTGTGAATGTGGGCTCTGTGAGAACAGTATGTGGGTCCCTCTATGCTATATTATCTGCCTATTGGCTTGGCTGTCTCCCATCTCTGCCATGGGAGACTTTGTTGCTTTGTTCCACCGATTGTTGGCTGTGTTGTATCATTGTTGGGGTCACTGGCGTTGATATCTGTTATGTGTAATCTGATTGACTTGTTTGTACCCCCAGCGATCACCCATGTACTGACCTTCTTGTGTGCAATAGAATCTGGTTACTGGTTTGTTCTACTGCTGGCTGTGTCCTTTGTGCTAGACTTAGTAATTGGCAAAACAGCAATGTATTTTCAATTAAAGACTGCTAAATCCATTAATTTACTCATTGTGATGAAACTAGGACAGCAGGCACAACTGCAGCAGAAGATTTTTTTAATTTTTTTTTTTTTTAATAAATACATCTGAGCTAAGATAGCAAGTTCCTTGCATTGTCGAACTAGCAATTGTTAGTTGCTTCCCTAAATAGGCATACATGCCCCAGAAAAATAGTATCAACAGAAAAACTGTAAAATGTTTTTCTACAAGAAACAGTTTTGGGGGTTGTTTTTGCTTGAAATCAAAATAAGGCAAATATCGTTGACAGAGAATCAATGGAATTATAGTTGTTCTGCAAACTGTCTATTTAACGGGCTAAATGGAATCTGGATTCCCAAAGATGTTTGGAGATGTCCCACTGGTTCATGAGTGGGAGGGGCCTGACATGACTGGAAAAAAAAATAAAAATAGACTGTTATTAAAATAGGGATCTATTTGTGCATGGAGTTCCTGAAACAACTTCCTGAGGATTATTATTCTACAAAAAAGCAGCTGACAATGTTTGATTACTTGACCACGCTAAGCAGGTATCAAACTATGTGGCTACAGCAGGACCTCAGACCACTCTTATGAGGAGGACATTTTTGGCCTTTAGAACCTCGAGACTCAAGCTAACTGAATTCACTCATCTACATAACTCAGCCAAAACTGAACTGCTTTCAAGCAGCTGGTACCTGTATTGATGTCATCAGTCTGCCTCTGATCAAATAGTTAATAACTTTGCTCCATATTCACAAAAACACATAGTAAATTAACTTAGAATTTGTATTATTCAAGGAGTTAACAAAGAAGAAAACCATGGAGTATCAAATCTGTGAATACAAAGCTAAGCAGATTAATACAAACTCTTCAACTGATTAAAGGTTTGATAAACTGTAAAATGAAGGATTTTACATGCAAGACTTTTAAAAAAATAAAATTTTAAATTTACTAGTTGTTTTGGAACTTAAAATGTAACTGCCCTTTTGTATTGTAACAGTCATCCAATACAGAACTTCTGCTTCTGGCGAGTTGTAAACAAATGGAGAGATACCCAGGCATCCATGGAAAAACTTTGAGTTCATGCATGTGAAGTAGTAAGGTGATGAGCATCTTCCATTCTTCTAAATGGTGAACATCATGCATTCATTTCTATTTGGCAACTGCTTAGCAAAGTGTAAGCACAAAAATCAAAGGAAGGTCAGCAGGAAGCTTGCTTGGGAACTCAGCATTTTGTAAAAACAAACCTTAGGGCTTTGTGCCATTTACCTGTTTCTGGGACCACAGTAAAATCTTTGCTTTGGTTTTCAACAGGAAGCTTTAAACAGAAATAAATAGAAGCATAAAAGTTCTTTAAATCAGTTTAATGTTATAATTGGGGATTTGGATGTTGGAAGATAAATACTTAATAATTCAGAGAAAAAAAATCAGTGAAAGAATGAGCATATAGCAAATCACAGTATGTGCAAATAGGAAACAATTTATTGGTTCAAGAAGAGAAGTAAATTAGTGTTCCAATTATGTTTGCAGAATTCCTTAGTGAGTAGTTCTTCTCATTGTTAGACAAGCCAAAATAATTCAGTTTTACAGAGTAAGTTTTCCAAGTAACCTGTAAGAATTTAACCATAAGACTTGATAAGGCTGATGGGAGCCTTATAACTGATCTCTTTTTACCAGTATGCTGAAGTTATTTACCTCTGAGACAGTTTAAAAGTGTTCAGACCTTCTCTTCAGAGCGATTATACTCCAGCGTAAGGAGGACAACATACCCTTGGCAAACATTTGCATATGATAGATAACGAAGATTGATTTCTCCAAGTGTTGTTTCTCAGTTCCAGCCAAAGGGAAAGTCCACATTAGCTCATTTTTCTTTTTGTATCACTCTTCTAGCTTTACCAAAAATGTTAAAAAGTGAATGACCTTTTTAATAAACATATCTTGTGTTACTTAGGTAAACAACTTCAGAAGACTGGAACTTTTAAAACAGTCTTCAGAATGTCTATAGTGATAAAAAACCTGTTATGATAAGCGGTTTTAATGAAAAAGAAAAAAAACAGAATATTTATCCCATAGACACACAGCTCGCAGACTGCTTTATTATTCAGCATAAAAGCACTTTAGTTGTAAAATGCTTTGTTCCCCTTTAAAACATTTTTAAGACCTTTACCATCAGGAAAGATTTTTATCTGCCATGCTAAAAAAATATCACAGGAGGAGTCAAATTCATTTTAGAGAGAACGAAAGCATAATAGAACTCTTCAAGCTTAGAAGAAATATGATTATATGTTTCCAATACATTTTCAATATTTAAAGCACAGTGATATAAAGCAAACAACTTCATAAAGTTCCCATTCTTCAGTGGTGCAAGCAGCCTTGAAAATAAAAGGGATGTCATCAGTTTCTATATTGTAGCATATTAAGGTCATCCTTCTTATCCACTTTCATGAAAGTGACTCTAAGCTTGTCTCCTAGGTCATATCAACCACAGTGTTTAGATAAGAAAGAGAGGAAAAGGCAACATACATCCTAGGAGAGTTCAGAACTAAACAGCAAAAAAAAAACGAAAACCCACCCATAGACTAAATAATGGTAAAGACCATAAGCAAAGCACAAATGTTCATATCACTGGCTGTCCTATTTTTTACATGCTTATATACACTTTGCTTATATCTGCACTGAATATTTGTGCTTGCAAAAGCAAACCTCAGCACAAGCTGCACTTAAGGCTTCGTACGTCCATCCTGCATGTATCCTTCAAGTAATAGGCCTTAGTGGCTGTCTTCAGTTTTTCCAAGTGGCATTGTGTTGTTCTCCCTCTGAGGGGCATCTGTAAATCTGCTTTCTCCCTGAGAACATGTCCAAACCCTGCTCTTCCTAAACAGATTTGCCAAAAATGATATATCACACGGAGCTAAAGGAAGCTGCAATAGCGGCCCAACGTGCACCTTTCCCTTCCTTGCACCCGACTCTGACAGTTTTTGGCAGTTACATCCAGCTCAGTTCAACCTGGTTTTGCAGGAAGAGACAGGCTGTGCTGTGATGCTTTCTCCCTTTAATAGAGAGCTCATAATCCATTAAAAAGAAATAAAAAAATATCTCTTTTTAAAGCTAGCTTTGGAAGTATAAATCTTGACAGGGTATTGAGTCTACAAGGATTATAGCCCTATGCAAGCATGTTTTTTTTTTCTTTTCTTCCCTTAAAACCCTTGGCAATTCTTTGACACCACCATTATGGTCCATTCATCCCTTCTTCCTCTATTTTCTCTCTCTTGCACAAACACACACACACACGCGGAGCCTGGTTTGAATTACCTCAATGCATTGAGTAAAGAAAAATGGAGGAGAGAGAGCACGATACCTGTAACTAAACAGAACACACAGAACTTGCCCACTCTCCTCAGTAATTGATGTTTACAACCACCCAAGGATGACAGTTTTAACAACAATATAAAACGTTGATATTTTATCTTCTGATGTAATATTTTTGAATTATAATGTTGCTGAAGTGTTTGCAGCAATGTTTTTCGGAGGGACTGAGATTCATGTTTATAGCCAGCAATATTACAGGGGACTTCTGACTGGAAAAAGGTTACAGCATGTGTCTTGTACCCACCAAACCATTTATCTTTCACTGTATTTCACAGAATCACAGAATCACAGAATAGCCTTGGTTGGAAGAGACCTCTAACATCATCAAGTCCAACCATTAACCTAGCATTGCCAATTTACCACTGAACCATGGCCCTTAGCGCCTCGTCTACACGTTTCTTAAATACCTCCGGGGATGGGGACTCCACCACTGCCCTGGGCAGCCTGTTCCAACGCCTAACATCCCTTTCAGTGAAAAATTTTTTCCTAATATCCAATCTAAACCTCCCCTGGCACAACTTGAGGCCATTACCCCTCATCCTATCACTAGTTACCTGGGAGGAGGCCGACCCCTGCCTCACTACAGCCTCCTTTCAGGGAGCTGCAGAGAGCAATGAGGTGTCCCCTCAGCCTCCTCTTCTCCAGACTAAACAACCCCAGTTCCCTCAGCTGCTCCTCATAAGACTTGTGCTCGAGGCCCTTCACCAGCTTTGTTGATCTTCTTTGGACACGCTCCAGCAGCTCAGTGTCCTTCTTGTAGTGAGGGGCCCAAAACTGAACACAGAATTTGAGATGCGGCCTCACCAGAGCTGAGTACAGGGGAACAATGACCTGCCTAGTCCTGCTGGTCACACCATTTCTGATACAGGCCAGGATGCCATTGGCCTTCTTGGCCACCTGGGCACACTGCTGGCTTGTGTTCAGCTCACTGTCAGCCAACACCCCAAGGTCCTTTTCTGCCCAGCAGCTTTCCAGCCACTCTTCCCCAAGCCTGTAACGTTGCATGGGGTTGTTGTGACCAAAGTTCAGGATCCAGCATTTGGCTTTATTGAACCTCATACCACTTGCCTCAGCGCATTGATCCAGCAGGTCCAGATCCCTCTCCAGAGCCTCCCTACCCTCGGGCAGATCAACACTCCCACCCAACTTGGTGTCATCTGCAAACTTACTGAGGGTGCACTCAATCCCCTCATGCAAATCATTTATGAAGACATTAAACAAGACCAGCCCCAACACTGAGCCCTGGGGAACACCACTTGTTACTGGCTGCCAACTGGATTTACCTCCATTCACCACAGCTCTCTGGGCCTGGCCAGCCAGCCAGTTTTTAACCCAGAAAGGAGTCCACCTGCCTCAGTCATGAGCAGCCAGCTTCTCTAGGAGAAAGGTGTGGGAGACTTCGAAGGCTTTACTGAAGTCCAGGTAAACAACATCCACAGCCTTCCCCTCATCCACCAAGTGAGTCACCCTGTCACAGAAGGAGATCAGGCTAGTCAGACAGGACCTGTCCTTCATAAACCCATGCTGGTTGGGCCTGATCCCACGATTGTCCTGTACATGCCATGTGATTGCACTCAAGATGACCTGCTCCATAGCCTTCCCTGGTACCGAGGTCAGGCTGACAGGCCTGTAGTTCCCTGGATCCTCCTTCCGGCCCTTCTTGTAGATGGGTGTCACATTGGCAAGCCTCCAGTCATCTGAGACCTCCCGCATTGACTGGGACTCCTGGTAAATGATGGAGAGTGTCTTGGCAAGCTCTTCTGCCAGCTCCCTCAGATCTTTTGGGTAGCTTGCATCTGGCCCCACAGACTTGTGAGGGTCTAGTTGACATAGCAGGTCTATAACTGCTTCCTCCTGGATTGTGGGGGCTTTACACTGGTCCCCACCCTTGTCTTCCAGCTCTGGGGGCTGAGTACCCTGAGGATAACTGGTTTGGCTATTAAAGACTGAGGCAGAGAAGGCATTTAGTACCTCAGCCTTATCCTCATCCTTCATGACAGTGTTTCCCTCTGCATCCAGTAAAGGATGGAGATTCTCCTTGGCCCTCCTTTTACTGTTGATGTATTGTAGAAACATTTTTTGTGGTCTTTTATGACAGAGGCCAGATTGAGTTCCAGCTGGGCTTTTGCCTTTCTAATTTTCTTTCTACCTGACTTAACGACATCCTTGTAGTCTTCTTGAGTTGCCTGTCCCTTCTTCCAAGGGCTATAAACTTTTTTTTCCCCTGAGTTTCAGCAGAAGCTCCCTGTTCAGCCAGTTAGGTCATATTTGTTCTTTTTGAACTACAAAGCAATGGAATAAGCAAGAGGCATAATTATTCCTATCATAGGGAAAAGCAATAAAAAGATGAGGGATAGTCATAAGTCAATACTCCCACAGGCAAACAAGTGCTGTAGAGGTGCACATTGTATTAACAAAGAGTGAATATTGATTTAGTTAATAGCAATGTTCCAGTAAACTTTCACAAGCATCAGTGACCCTGGTTTGTGAACTCTTCCATGAAGGCAGATCCCATTACCTGTATGGATTCCTGTTCATCTATAGACAGCTTCTTCCATGAAAAGTATTTTGAAGGACTAAAGATGACTAACAGTAGAGCAGTTTTGAATAGTTATAACGTAAACTTAAGGCCATTAAGGCAATTAAGTTCTACTTATTCCCATAGTTCCTAGGAATTTACAAATCTCAACATATTCAAAGTCCAGTTCTGAATTCACAAAGATATACAGACAAAAAAACTGACTTTTCAGATATTTCCCTGAAAATTCTTTGGAAGCTGGTTGCTTTTTCTGTTTGCATGTTCATAGTTCATAACTTTTGGTGCAACTTCACTGTTTCAAGACAGATTGTATTCTATTTCACACATCATTTGAATTCATGAAAATATAAATTAGACAAGAAATAGTGAGGTTTGGGGATTTAGGTTTTTTTCCTCCTGCTAGGATGAAACTGAGCAGTAAAAGTCCCTTAAACATTGCTACAAGTATAGTGAGAAAGAAAAGAAAGTCTGAAGTGTTAATGTCTTTACAAATATTGGGAAAATACAGTTGTTACTTCATTGTTAAAATATAGCTAATATTGTCCATGAAATCTTTTATATAAAACCTGCAGTATGCAGTTGTCTTAAACATAGATTTCAACACTACAGTCCAACTGTACTTTCGTGAAGAACTGTTACACTTCTAATTTTTAACTATGAGGGGGAAAAAAAGAAAAAAAATTTTTGCATTCATGCTGGCTTTAGGCAATATAAATTTTTTTAAAGTATAAATGTATAAGCATATTTAGTGTTCTGGATCTTTTAAAAATCTTGCTACAGTATCAGTCCCACTCTTTCTTTTCAAGTGTTCACTTCTAATCAGAAAAGGGTATGCTTTTGTTTCTATTCAGGCAGGCCAGGTAGAATGAAGATTCAGTTTGCGCTAGCTGTTTGTCAGCACAATGTCTACTAACACACTAATGTTGCTCTTAATTAGACGGACTTATTTCTGCTTTTATCCAGTAAAAAGGACTGGATTCCACTAGAGATATAGGTGTCTACAGGTGAGACAGGTGTCTAAGCTTTCATTATAGTAAAAGGTGATCTAGTCAATATAGTCAATGGCGAGTGATTCAGTCAACCAGCCACTTGGGCAAAATTGCATTACTTAATTGTAAGCAAAGGTATGTCATCATATCTGAGATGCTTTAGGGTACACAGGACATAGGAATCAGAAGATAAGACACGGGACCAAACGGAGACCTGGGCCCTCAGGTCTGGAATAACAGTAATCAGGATACTGTAAGTTATCTGTCTCCAGTGTCACCAGAAAATTCTGATTAGGCAAAAGAATCAATGCCTTTTGTATCTTCAGCCCATAGGGGTAGATCGCTCTCCAGGTACTGTTATTTAAGTCAATGTATTTTGGCTCAAATGATATAATACTTCAGAACTGTAAGTTCCTCCAGTGAATCCTAAAATCTGTTGAATTAGCATGATCTAGTCTTGCTTACATAGTCACTGGTGGATAATTACAAGGCCAAACCGCAGCTGAGGTCAGCACAACACTTGCTGGGTTCACACTCCCACAAATAAATTCTTCTGAAGCAGAGTGCTCTCAGCAGGGTCACAGGACTGCTCCCAGGAAGTCAGATATCCCTCCATTATGCTACAGGGATACTGAAGGGAAACTAGGAGGGGAAGTGACGCCATAATGAAAGCACTGCTGGACATGTAGGAAGAAAAAGTCTCACCCTACTTTTGAATCCAGGTAAAACTTGTGTCCCTCTGTAATTCATCTGGAAGTGACAAGTGCTTCCAAAAAAACCCCAAAACAAACCACAAAACTAAGTGCATTTAAGATGTGATTCAGTCTCTAAAAGATGCCTATCTTTCTTCAGTGAATCCAAGGGAGTTTTGACAGAGTCAGGTCCTCATTTATTGCCTTCAGCTAGGTAAGATAAATTTAGTCTTTCTGGCTAGAAGACAGTCAAAGATAGTACAGAGCACTTACTTTTTCTTATTTCTCCTTCCCAAGCCTGCTAGAATTTTATTTTGGAAGTGTCCATTAGCATATTTTTATGGAGACTAAGCTTCTGACAGTTTTGAGACAGTCTTCTCATCTTTGTAGTTCAATGAAAGCTAAGCAGGCTGCCACAGAACAGATCATCAGTCTCTTGACAAACTATATTTTGCCTATAAGCCTCAAAAGACATTTCTGGTGATTCTTCTTAGAGAATTTCAGTCCTACAGCAGATAAACATTTTTTCTCATAAAAATCATAATTGTTTTAGCTTTTTGTCCTGTCCCAGGAAAAATCCTCCAATCAAAATTATCATCTCTATTTATTTGTTAAAGATTAAGTCATTTTACTCATAAAGTTTCTTTATAATACTATAATATCTACATATATATCTACTTTGACTTCAAATATGGAAGCTTCTACAATTGTTTTTCAGAAACTAGGCTATGGTCTAACAGAGCTTACCCAGATGATGGATACTAGTCCATATATAAATACAGGAAAGTAGGTATTAAACTTTTTTGTACAGTACCATAAAGCTGTTTGTTAATGAAAAACAACACTTTGGAAGGTACTTGATGCTGTGAAGTGTTGGAAAAGTTTTTCTTCGGAAAAAGTTTTAATGATAAAGAGCTATACATAAAAATAGCAGGAGAAAAACATCTAAAAAATTTTAGACATTCCCAAGATGCATTTCTGTGTTTGAAGATTTAGAAAGAATGCATTGTATTCTTAATGAAGCATGCATCTAGTTTTATTTTTCCTTTAGAAAAGATATTCAGGGGTGAGTCTATTAATACATAGCCAAACTCATTCTTCTTATTTGTACTTTGCAATTTAGTGCAATTGTACCAGCAATAAGTTTGTCTATTTTTGCTACTTTTGATGAAGTAAATTAGACAAGTGAAGAGGGAAACTGGTGGGATTTTTCTTTACTTTTGAATGTTCTGTAATTAACAGCTCAATAATTGTGCACATTCCTGACCTTTCTATTTTTTGTGAAATGTTTATAGCTTCACATTTCACTTCCATAATTCTATTATAGTCAAGTAAAATATTATTCAATCCACTAGTTTTATAGCTATTAGGGAAATATTTCTCTGACTAATTTGATGTTATTTAGAAGATATCATTTTATGTCAAGCAAGGAAAGATATGCTATTTTTAAATGACTTTTTTATATTTCTGAAAATCTAGGTACTGTCATCACAAAAGGATTGTATTCTCCAACCAAAACAGAGCTTTGTATAGAGGTATCTTGCTTTGTTGTCATTTAGAAAAACATGTGCATCAGTGCACATGACTCAAACATTTTAAAGAATATTATTATTAATACGTAGATTTTATAAAATAAAAATGAAAAAGGGAAATGCCAAGTACTGTGAAGAAAAATTAACAGGACCATCTTCTTTTTATAAGCAAGAAAATAAATCCTAAAAGAACTGTCATTTCATATAATGATTTAGCAAGTCTATTGGCTGTCAGTGAGATATATTAAGATACTAAAGAACATTCTTAAACATATCAAACTTGAGAATGCACAAATCTTTATAACAGCATTGTACTAACTAAACTAACTAAAAAGTAAAAAATTTTGTCAGGTTTGGAATAGTCTACTCCTCAAGTCACTCCTAAAATTTGTTCTCTCTACTTGTAAGAGCACTATTTAAAAGGCCTACAGGAGCTCCAGCAGGAAAAACAATGGACCAAGCAGACAGCATAAGGGAGGATCTGCAAGACTGGAACTAAACCATAATTCCCGCTGTCATCAGTAAAGAATGAGGAAAAGAATAAAGATTCTACAGGCATTAAAATATATGTTTACCCCCCTGTATATATCAGTTATGAGCTTCCCATCTATATCTTGCTGCAGTACTAGTAATGGGAAATGGAAGTAGCTCCTGTACAATGCATGAAGTTATTGTCTTAGACATAGAGGGAAGCTGATCCTATATTCTTCATGAACATGTACATTTGTGCTTTAAGTAAACTCACGAATTTGCTTTATGTGTCTGATGTTCAATGACCAAACTACTGTAGTCGTTCAAAGTGTATAGTTTTTAGAAATTACTGGAGAAACTTTACATGCATTTTTAATAATCCACCATACTTATTACCCATAGCCTAGTCAGGAATGACAGTACACCTGAACTACAACACTGAACACAATGTTACTGTGCACTGACCACTAGACTGAACACTAGACGCAGTATGCTCTTCTAATCTCAAATAGTTGATAATCTAAAAAACATATGATGAGAGGGTGAAAGAAGTACAGTATACAAGCACTGTAATGTCCACAACCATTAGGTTTTCTCCTTGCTCATTAATACCTGAGAAAGTATCCAGGGCCAGGAGGAAGAAGGGTTGGCATAAACAGACAGTAAGAATATTGAAAGATCTGTTCTATAACATCTATTACGATCCACTCCTTTGAGTGGTACCTTTCAAATGCTCAGATCCTGCAAAAACAAAGTCCAACCACAAAGGTCGGGTGCAAATAGAACGGTTTTATTTAGCAGATAATGTTAGGCACAAACAATGATAATACGGAACTATGAGGAAAAGAGAAAGAGAAGGAGAAAGAGAGAAGGTTAAAGGGAAAAGAGAAAGCAAGAGGAAGAGAGAAAAGAGTAACACCACCCAGGATTCAGGAATGTCTCGATGATCTTTCCTCATGGGTGTGGAGGCCAAGTCCAGCAGTGCCTTGAAGGTCCTCTCTCACATGGGTGATGGTCAAGTCCACGGAGGAAAAATTCTGGGTGTCTGTGTCCCCTTTAAACACTTGAATTTCTTGTTGCGCCACATCGCTCCTCCAGTCATCAGGCACCCCATTTTTCTGCCTCAAATCATCAGTTCTCTCCACTTCTGATGTCAGTCTAGTGACCGCAGTCTTGTTTCCCAGAATTGTGGGGACACTGAACACAGCCCACAGTTCCCCAGATACACCGTATCAGACAAAAACATTTTCCTGTTTTTGAGCACAATTGCTCCAGATACACTGTATCATACAAACAGTTTCCTGGTTTTGAGCACAATTACACCACATTGGGTGAACAGTTTCCAGGTTTTTGAGCTCAATCTTCCCATCTCGGTGCATGGCTCTTCCCCCCATAGTGCCTCAGAAGGAAATCTACTGCCTGCTGTGACAGCTAGGTCAGCAGTTCCACTCAGCTACCACCCTGGGAAAGAAAGCCATGCAGTGCAGGTTGTTGTTTGAGACATGATCAGCCCTTATGAATAGATCCTCACAGCATCAAAGGTCCCTGTTTCAGCCATTTCTGCTCCTCTGTTCCTCCAAGCCAAGGTTTTTCGCAAAGCTGCATGTGGGTGTCCTCTAATAACTCTGTTGTGAATAGAAGGGAAATGACCCCAAGTCTCTCCTTTTCTTCAACCTTTAGCATACCAGACTCCATTGAACTTAATTTTGCTCTTCTCAGTAACTGTATTTCCTTTTTGCATGAATCATACCTGAATACACTATACCTCATGAATTATGATTAGAGCTATCATTACAAGCATGATTGAACACGTTCTGCCAAGCAGACTTGCCTAGACTTGCAAATCCTTCTTACAGGGAGGAGCAGGGGAAAAAAAATAAAAAATTAAAGAAAAGAAAACAAACAAACAAACAAACAAAACCACCACCAAAACAAGACTACTTACAATTTAGGAAATAACAAAAATAAGCAAGCCTGATTCTACCTGATTCTACTGTATGTTTTTAAAACAGCTTTTATTTAGACGAGACCGATTTCTTATTGTTTCAAAAAGTGTCCCTTGTTTCCAACAGTCTTACTATTAAGGGATTTCACAAATTACAGTTCTGCATTTGCTTTATCCATTCTTCACAATTTTCAGGAACATAAAAATATATTATGCCTACTGAATGTCCTTTCTCCATGTGCTTAGAGATACCTACACAGAACTCCTTCAGGTCAATGTGGTGGGATTTCCCTTTCCAGAAGCTTTACTGAGCAATCTTTTCCAGTAGACTGCCCTTAATCTCTTCTGCACTATGGATGCTACCATGTTATCAGGGAAGGAATTTGAATTTGCAAATAGTTTTGCCTGGGAAAAAAAGAATGGATGAAAGTTAATTGGGGTCACTCATGCTCAACAAATTTTATTTACAAATATGCAAAGCTGGTCAGTTTAAGCTGCCAGGGAAATTGTTTAAGAAAGACAGTAGTAATTATAGACAGAGATGCTGGACTAGTCCAAAAGGAAGGCTTCCTTATTTTTTCCAACAACCATGTTTCAACCACATTTTAAAAATGAGATAAATGGGCACAGAGATTACGAAACTCCCTTACTCCTATTTAAAGTCCTGTTTAAAATGAAAAATAACAAAATAACCCTAGGGAAAAATAAACAGGGATTGGGAATATTCCCTTAAAAAGCTTTGCTGGAGACCTTCATTCATAGTTATACCACAGAACAACTGGCCCTAAAGAAGCTTTATTATTGCAGCAACTATGACTGCTATTTCTTCAAACCCATTGTGACAGCATTAGCTTTTTATTTTTCTAGTACTCTGAGAGGAATTAACAACAAAAATTTTAAAATGCAGTCAAAAATCCAGAAAGCCAGAGAGAGAATTATCCAGATAACTTTGCCTATCTACAAGTGCCAACTAAGTGCAAAGAAACCCTTTTCTTTCTCTTATATTCCCTCCTTGATATTTCTCCTTTTTCAACAATTATCTGGTTTAGACATCCAAAAGTCTGTATTTTCCAGCACTGCTGTGAGTTTGTGACAAGAGAGGCAGCTGAAAACGTTGTCTTTAACAGGCTCATGCTGGGTTTGATCTTGCCAGCATGGTGACGAACAGGATGTGAGATTGTAAATCTGCAGCAGGAAAGCTGCAGACATCAGAAAGACAGAAGTATAATTTTCTGCCTTTACTTTTTTTCCCTCTCTCTTTCGTGTACCTTCATATTGGTGTCTTTAAAAAAAACCCAAAAAACTCCTATGAGAACAGCAACAGTAACACTTCCAATCCACTGCAACTTCTCTTTCACAGAAAAGAAAAAAAAAAAAACCACAAAAAAGGCTCTGTCTAAAATAATATCTCAAAGACTGCTGTAATAGATTTCCCTGAAAAACAATATTGCCATGTAAAAATGTGGTACAGCTAAACCAATGAGAATTAGGAATGCTATTGAAAGGATAGCCTCATTTTACACTCTACAGTTCAAAGCAGATTTAAATATGGGAGAAAACATTATTTGCAAAGGGAGCAAGTAGAGGAAGTTGGGCCTGCTGTGTTAAAGTAGCTACCACAACCTGGGTTAACCATTTAACGACAGTTTTAGCAAGGGAGACATACTAGCGACTTTATTACATTACTATCAATAGAATAAAAAGACAGGGAATGTTAAAGTCCATTTCAGCTAGCATCTGTAGACATTATAACTCATAGATTCATCACCATCTTTCAGTACCTTCTCAGAAAGAGCACTGCGGCTGGAACCCACAAAAATGATTAACATTGCTCATCCGGACTTTCCACTGGGACAAACTCACCTCCAGCAACCATTTGAAAAGCGCAGTTCATCTTCATCTGATATAAAGCTACCTAAGCAGCCTATAAATACTGGTTATTCTTGGTTGCATCCTGAGGAACACTCTGTGATTTTACAGCCTTGCTTTCCTCTTCAAGTTCAAACATAGTGCTACACCTAATGGATGTTATCTCTGGAACAGCAACCTTCACATATTACCTTTTATTTCTTTCAGATAAGCCCTATACAGATGCAATTTACAATCATCAATTGTCATAGACCATTAAGATCTTTGGTCATTAACTTGTTGCCTCCAGAGATCCTATTGAACTGTTTCTGAAGTGCTGGAGCTTACCCTCCAGGCCTGTAAAACTAGAAGCCCCTACTGAGGATATGATACTGTCAGACAGTGAAGGTTTCAGCTGTTTAACTTACTGCTTCAGCAGACAGTGTTTGCCACTAGGCATTCTGATTAGGTCAAGTAAGCAAGAAATCACAGCAAAATAATCTGACTCTCAAGAATGAACCTTTTTTTTTTCAGAGAAGCTGCATCCAAATGTTCAGTTTAAGTGCTGTGATAATAGAGCCCTTCCATCATTTTTGGCTGATAGTTGCCTATTTCATTAATGAATACTCACTCGTCAGCATGAAAGGATTTGTGGGAAGAATAAATATCTTCTATTGGGATAAGGAACACGGAGGGAAACAGAAAGGCAAGCTTTTGGAATCAGGAGTGCCTCAGTGTTCATCAGATCTGAAAAGTGACAAAACCAAGGTAACTAGAAGGTAGATACAACTGCTCTGAGTAAAATGAAATTCCATTAATCAGTTAGATGACTTGAGACAAAAGGTTAGTTATCCTGTAAGCAAAAACAGGAAGGTGAGAAGCATCACCTTCCTGTTTAGGAACAGGTTAGCTGGAAAACTGTACAGGCCATTAAATCAATGTTTTTGTTGAGCCCTTTATTTTTAGCAGCAAGTACAGTTATGAATTTAGTCTGCAGGTTCATCTTTTGAAGGTATTCTACAGCACTCCTTAGAAGATCAGGACTGAGCAGTCAGAGTGAAAAATGTTCTCCTACTGTTAAGTAGCTGTTTCTATCCTTTACAAATTGCCTGAGCAAGCTCATTCTAGCACACAGCACTCATATAAGTGGACCCACATTGCATTCACAAGGGCATTTGATCCATTAAAAGAAGTAAACTGCAAACTGGGCTGGACATATGTAGGACCTGTAGATTTCAATGGTTTTGTTTTGGGGAGTATTATTTGTAGTAACTGTGGAGAGCGCTGGCATTGCCCTGGCACAACCTAGTTCCATTTGACTTTAGTTGATATGTGTGTGTTTATTTCTGAATATATGATTGTGTAAGGAAGGGGATGGTTTAAAAATTATGAAAGGAGTCATTATCATAATCTATGTAAGGCAGAATCTGCAAACAGCATTTTCAGTTTTTTACTGAATCGCTCTGCAGAGCTCAGTCTGAAGTGGGATGTTATTCTCAAGGGTACACAGTTAACAGAGGTTTCTTACACTTCCGTAGATAAAACTCACTTTGGCAAACAAATGCCTTGTACTTAATGAGTCTTTTAAAGACAAATTAGAAGATGTAACTTTGAAATTATAAATTATTTACTCATAGTAGACTGTTATCCTGAGTAATTTAGGAAATTTTTAAAAATTTAATTACTTTGACAACTGCTGATGAGGAATTTTAAAAGCAATGAAACCTGTTTTCTCAGTGATTGAAAGTGAAACTCTTGCTGGTAGGAAGATTCTATGCAAAACACTGTATCAGTTAAGCCTAGTTTCTACTAGTAGAGAAGCTTAGTTTCTACTTGACAAAGTGGAGTTATTAGCAGGATAATGAGAAACCGTAACAGAGTCTGTACTCCGTACCAGATTATAAGAGCTTTCCAAATTTTCTTTGTGTATTAACATTTAATAGGAAGTAACAATTTGATATTAATAGAAAGTAAACTTGATAAACACAGAAAGGATCCTTTTAGATGATCATGGCAAACTGGGAGCACTGGAGAGAATTTGTGATTGACCATAATGCATGCTCATCTTAGGTTAACTGCAAGTAAGAATTCAAATTTGAAAGGTAGGAAAATTTTAAGAAAAATAGTAAATAGAGTTTTATATATTCTCCATTTTGTAGTGTATTCAAATCAATGTATCCTACAATGAATATTTACAATTATGTGGGGTTTATGCTTAAACAGTCAATGAAGCCCAAAAATAATGATTAAATCTGACTAAGTTTTATGACATGGTATAAACGTGTATAAAACTAATTACAGAGAGTTTTTAAGAGTACTAACTCCCATTTCCTAGAACTTAAAAGTTCAATAAATCTTATCTTACAATTTAGAAAGAAAGAAAGAAAGAAAGAAAGAAAGAAAGAAAGAAAGAAAGAAAGAAAGAAAGAAAGAAAGAAAGAAAGAAAGAAAGAAAGAAAGAAAGGAAGAAAGAAAGAAAGAAAGAAAGAAAGAAAGAAAGAAAGAAAATCCTACAATGAAAAAAAGTCAGAGACTTTGATTCAGGCGCAGACTAATCTAGACTAGATTCATCTGGAACTTTACCAAATCAGAAGACTAATCCTTTATTTATCTCTGTGCATGGTCCATGTAAGAAAAAGGTAATGAAAAGGCATTCCTATGGTCTGACATCAGAAAAGTATTCTACCACAAAGACACTAACCATACTAACCTGTACTAGTTTTGGAAGGTATAAAAATAAATATCATAGTAGTTTGTATGGTGCTATGTTTTGGATTTGTGATGAAAACAGTGTTGGTAACACAGAAGTGTTTTGGTTGTTGCTGAGCAGTACTTGCACAGAGTCAAGATCTTTTTTGCTTCTCACACCACCCCACCAGTGAGTGGGCTGGGTGTGCACAAGGATTTGGGAAGGGACACAGCTGGGACAGCTGACCTCAACTGACCAAAGGGATATTCCACACCATATGACATCATGTTCAGCATATACAGCTGGGGGAAGAAGAAGGAAGTGGGAGTGAGTTTGTATTTCTTCATAAATTCCTTTTCAAAAGAAAGCTGGAACAAGCAGAATAAACACATGTATTCCTTTCAGTCAAACATTAAAAGCTTTTGTCATCCACCCAAAACAGGGTAATAAATTAAATTCCTTCTCTTTGGATTCAAGTTCATCTTCCTGCAGAGGACCTTAACTTGTACCGTACAGAGTTATACATTAGGACTGGGCAATACTACTGATTGAAAATGGCAGGGACTTTTTGGGTAACTATGAAACCCAGCAGGCTAAATCCTACTAAATTTTTGGTTCTTTGTTTAAAATAAATTGACAAGAAGGACAGCAAGTCAGAGGCCCAAATAAAAGTAGGGCATATAACTATTTCCTCAGTAGCTTTGGAAATGAGGCTTTCTTGGATGCACCTCCCTAGTAAAACAGTATGTGAGGTGCTGTATTGAGCTGGACTTTAGCTTGCCCACAGCAAAGAATTGTTAGTTTCCTACTAATTTTGTTTTCCAGTGTATCAATTACTTTCATTCAAGACAAAACATAGAATTGTTTTGATTGGAAAAGACCTTTAAGATCATCAAGTCCAACCGTCAAGATACCACTGCCAAGTCCACCACTAAACCATGTCCCTAAACACCGTATCTACGTCTTTTAAATACCTCCAGGGATAGGGACTCTACCACTGCCCTGAGCAGCCTGTTCTAATGCTTGAAAACCCTTTTGATGAAGAAATTTTTCCTAATATCCAATCTAAACCTCCCTCGGCACAACTTAAGGCTATTTCCTCTTGTCCTATTGCTTGTTACTTGGGAGAAGAGACCAACCTCCATCTCACTACAACCTCCTCTCAGGTGGTTGTAGTGGATGATAAGGTCTCCTTTCAGCCTTCTTTTCTACAGGCTGAACAACCCCAGTTCCCTCAGCCGCTCCTCATAAGACTTGTTCTCGAGACCCTTCACCAGTTTCGTTGCCCTTCTTTGGACACGCTACAGCAGCTCAGTGTCCTTCTTGTAGTGAGGGGCCCAAAACTGAACAAAGTATTCAAAGTATGGCCTCATTAACAGTGAGTACAGGGGGACAATCACTTCCCTAATCCTGCTGGCCACAAGTCACAAATATACATTAATTTTAAGTCATTTAGTCCCTGTTCTCTTATATTAGCACTATATATTTATCAAGGGGGTAACAAGACTTCTAAATCTATACAAAGAAATTTAAAGCTTTGACATATTATAAACCACTAGGACACTAACCTAATCTTGCTAAAATCTTGAGAATGAGGGTTTCCTTATGTTAAGGAAAGGAATTTTTAAGGAATTTTTAAGGAATTTAAGGAATTTTTAAGTCCTGTGGTGCTACTGATTGTGTTACAGGCATAAAAATCTGTGTGACGTAAAATCATTCTTTTCATGCCACTTGAGATAATAAGTGCCCAGTTTTGGTCAAGGTGTTGAAGAAATGTCTGTGCACTTTGCAGGTTCTGTTGCATGCAATGTGCTGCCCTTACAAGACCAGACAAAATGTTTGTAATCCTGTGGAAAGAGTGAGGATATAACAGTATTTTTCACATTGTGAGAAGACATTTTCAAGTCAGAGATTACAAATTTAATAGCTGAGACTCAAGCTAAAAATTAATTTGCAATGTCCTAAAAAATGAGAGATATGTAAATTAAACTACCACTGGTAAAACTGACTGATAAATACCTGCCTTCACAATGTTTTTCTGGGTGTAAGGGTATTACCATCACAGAAAGTACTTTCTTGTAACATACTAGTGTTTTCTTACAAATTGAACCAGAAATATTTTTTTATTATTTTGTACAAATTATGAAAAAAATATGAATATGAAAAATGTGTTTAAGATTTAAAGTTTTAGGATGCTCAGTCAGTATGAACTGATTACATGCGCAGTGCCACCAAAGCCAATAGTATATAGGTTCTCTTACGTTAAAAGCCAGTCCCCAGTCAGGCACTGTGCTTATACTTTTCAAGGACTGTACATTGCATACATCAGATATGAAAATCATCTTTCTAATTTCACAGGGGAGGTAGTGTCATATGTGACATTTCCAGGATGACAGGGTGTCCTGATTTCCCAGGAATAGATCCACAGGCCAGCCATGCAGGCAGGCCATGAGTAGCCCTGAATCAGCTGAGAGACCCAGTCAGGGCAGCTGACCCAAGCTGACTCACAGGTGTATCTCATACCACTTAAATCATGCTCATTATAAAAGGAAGGAGTTTACTAAGAGCAGAGAGTTCCTTTTCCTGGGGCTTTTTCTTCTTGGGCTCCTGATCCTGAGGATGAGTATAATCTTTTATACTTTATGTCAGCTATTGTATTAGTTTTGTTGTTTCATTAAATCTGTTTGTACTTCAACCCATGGGGTTTCTCCCTTTTTTTTTCCTTAATTGCCCTTCTCAGATGGGGAGGAGTCATTGGATGGTAGAACAACTGCTACAGTTTAGCCCCAGATACAGGTTAAATGTAGACACAGTCCTATTTCAGGGTGGAAAAATGTCTCAAAACATGACTTTGTAGCTATAGTTTTCATTCAATTGTGTAACCGATCTGATGTGAATGGAAGCTTCTCTATCACCTACACAGGAAGGATATTGACAGTTTTATGTTATATTAGGCTCTCATACCTCTTGCTTTTGTGTTTTCTTATGGCTCCAGCATGGCAGGAAAGAAAATTTTCAGTAATTAGTCTCTTCCAACCAGCTATTTCTAGCCCTATCTGGAACTGAGCTCTTCCTTTTTGAAAACAGCTAGAAAGTATAAAGGGTAAAAGCAGAGTAAGGCTCTGGCTGTAACCCCATGGGCAAGTGGCATGGCATGATTATGAATACATACAGGGAAAATTTCCCCACCAAAATAGGTAGCTATATCCCACCTATTGCTTATCCCAGACTCCCTACTGGGGACTGGTCCATGGCTCATATTAATTCCTGAATTATATTTTCATATTATATTTGACGCTACTAGTTGGCATGAATTAAAAAAAACAGTTACAATAAAGATTACATAGTAATCAAGTCCTGGTTCTAGACAGCTTAGTTTACTAGTATAAATATAGCCATAGATATCAGATGACTTGGGGCTACAGCATATATGTATGTCCTTTGTCATCTCAGTATCCATTTTGTACAAAAGGATGATTTGGTGGGATGGGGTTTTTTTTGCTTGTTGTTTTGGGTTTTTTTGAACATGAATACAAAGGTGATATGATCTCCATTGGTACTTCTGATAATGACCTGAATGAGAATAGGCTTTTATAAGCTTGGAGGAGGACCCCAGGCTAGAAGGAGTTGCTTCAGCCAGCAAGCATATTAGAGGATTGTATTAGAATTCAAAATGATGCTGACAAATTGGAGAAGTGGCCTAAAATCCAATACGATCCAATAAAGAGAAGTGCTAGATTTTAGTGTTAGGAAGAAATAACTACAAAAATGTTGTGTTGAGAATGACTTTTTTTTTTTAAAAAAAAGGCAATAACATCTCTTCAGAAAACTGTGTAAGAATTATAATAAATAGATCATGTGCTGAGCATGAATCAAGAGTGTCATGCTGTAGTGAAAAAGGTAAATGCAAAACATGCAAATAACATCATCATTTTGAAAAAATTACCTTAATTCTTCTACTGTACTATGTGCATTGTCAAGGCCCCAGCTGAATACTGTGTCCAGTTATGAACATCAGACTTCAAAATTAATGTCAACCAACAAGAGAAATTGTTCTGCAAGCAATGAAAATAATCATGGGTATAAAAAAATATGACCTTTGAGGATACCTTTGTCTTGGTTTAGACAATTTTTCTATCACCTGATGGACTCCCATCAGATGGGATGATGACTCCCCACCACAGAAGGGGAATTGGGAAAAGGACAGGACACCCATGAGTTGAAATGGAAAGAGATTTAATGAAATAATAACAAAGAACGAGTAGTAATTCCAATACTAATATGAAATACAAAAGGTTATAGTCAGTTCATATAGTGGTCACGAGTGGTGCACTCCCAACAGTGAGTGCTGATGTCAAAGGCTGAGCACCACAGCTTCAGTGAGAGCAGTACAGTCACAACAAACAAGAGAGTCGGCCTTGGGAGCAGAGCGATGAGCAAGACCTTCCAGGGACAGTGGCTATTGAGCCAGAAATCCCTCCTCAGTAAACTTTCTAATTTATAGTGAGAGTAATGTTTATGGTATGGAATACTTCTGTTGGCCAGCTTGGGTCAGATGCCCTGGCTTTCACTCCTGGCTTTATCACCTGGCTAACTTGAAACTGCTGAAGACCTTAATCACTATAGAAACCTAAATACCATGGATGGCCACAAACTAAAAAGAAGTGTCTTATCAACTTTGTTCTAGCAGAATTGGATACTGTGGTCTTTTCAACTGCAGCTTTCCTCAACTGAAAATTGATTCTATAATTCTAGCCCAGCAAAACCAAGACAATATTGAAAGCATTAGTTAGTATTAATATAATTTAGAGAAAAAAATATTATGTTGGGCATGGTAACAGTCAGAAATAATTCAGAAAATATTCAAAACATCTTGATCTTGGCAAAAAGCAAGGCTTTCCATGCCCACTGCAAACAGGACAATGAAGAATGAGCTTAAAGGAGTTTAGGTGAGACACAAAATTTTTCTGAATCTAATGTTCATCAAGTCTTGGAGCAGGTTGTTGCCTGAGTAAGTTTGTAATCTCCACTGTTAGAGGTTCAACAGAGACCAATTGGGGACGGTTTCTTTCTTCTATTTGCTTTTCAGTGAGGTTGTTAGATCAGCAATGGCTTGGACCACACTCCAACAATCTTCTTACTATTCTTTTTAGAGCTGATATTAAAAAATAGACTGTAGTATAGATGAGGAAGGTGAGGTGAGCAAAAGATAAGAAACAAGAAGGAGAAAAGCAACCAGTAACAGGAGAGAGAGAGAAAAAATGTGAAAGAGGGAGAACCTCTCATTGGACCCTTTCTCATTCATGAATGTTGAGTCTGCAGCTTTTACATGTACATTACAAATCAATTCATTCTGGGGCATGTTCAGGCCTGACTGGATAAAACGCTGAGCAACCTGATCTGAACTTACAGATGACCCTGCTTTGAGCAGGAGGTTGGACTAGATTATCTCCTGAGGTCCCTTCCTACCGAAGTTACCCTGTATTCCTACTGCTGCTACCGCACTTCAGCTCTGTACTTTTGATGACCTTTCCAAATGCAAATCTTATTGTTTTAAATCCATAAATGTAATTTAGACACATGCAAGCCCTCTTGCAAAACTGTTTCTGATTAGAAAAATATAGAGTGAAGACCAAGAAGAGTATCCTTCCTAGAGAAAATAAAACCTTGCAGATCTTAAATTCTCAGCAATTAACAGGGAGATGCTGTTTAAAAAATCCTGATTTGTGGTTATTTAAAACTGTGAAATTTGTATAATTAATTATCTGTGGGTGACAAGCTACTGTAGCTGTAGATAAAATGTAATTTTTGCCAGTGTTCCAGATTTAAAAGCAGCTTTAAAGCTCCCTGACTCAAACATTCAACCTGATTTATGGGTTGTGCTCTGAGAGTACTAAGGCTAAGTCTCACTAAGATCACTTTAAATGACTTTTAAAATTAAGTAAAGAACCAAATGTAACTACTAATCTAAACATGCTGTGAAATATTAATTATGCATTTTAAGTAAAGGGAATAAACAAGAAATAATTTCATCTGTGACATATAACAAATCCCAAAATATATCCTTGCTGAAGGCATTTTCTAAATAAACACTTGTTTCTAAGCCACAAAGGAACTGAAGTTGAAACCATTAGTTACTGAGTCAGAAGCTGTTTATTAAAATACCTTTTGCAGTCACCTCTTAAAAATACATAAATGTTTCTAAAGGGTGAATACATTGACAGAAAAGTAAAATAACCTAACATGAAAGTGAAGGAAAGGTCTTGGTGTTATGCCTGGCAATGTTTCCTAATGAGATAAAACTACTTAAGATCAAACCCAACTGCTGAGCCAATGTAAAACACATTTTAAGTTCACATGAAGTCTAATATTTCTGTCAACATATTACACAATTGTAAAAATTGAGACTAAACAGGAAATTATACTTCCACAGAGAAACTGTTCGTGACCCCCCTAGGTACACATTTCTCATGTTCTTTTCATGCAGAAAGTCCCTTATGCAAAGTAAACTCTGTGCATTGCAGAACCTAAATACCATGTATATATTCTAAATAAAGAAAGGGCCTGATAATGCTGAACTCTTTCCATTCTAAAAATATTAGAATGTGTCCAAAGGAGGGAAACAAAGGTGGTGAAAGGACTAGAGGGCATGACTTATGAGGAGCAGCTGAGGATACCAGGTTTGTTCAGCATAGAGGAGACTGATGAGTGACCTCATTGTTGTCAACAACTTCCTCATGAGGGAAAGCATAGAGGGAGGTGCTGATTTCTTCTCTCTGGTGTCTGGTGATAGGACGCAAAGGGATGACTTAAAACGCTGTCAGAGAAAGTTCAGATTGGATATTAGGAAAAGATTCTTCACTGAGAGAGTGATCAGGACTGGAACAAACTCTGCAGGGGAGCGGTCATGGATGCAAGCCTATCAATGTTCAAGAAGCATTTGGGCAGCACTCCTTTAACTTTTTAGTTGCCCTTTGTGGAGTCAGGAGTTGGACTCAATGATCCTCGTGGGTCTCTTCCAACTCGAGATATTCTATGATTCTGTCCTCCTCAGGCAACCATTGATACAGATTTGATAAACAGGGGTTAAGGTTATCTGCTGTCATTACTATCTGTCTTCACTCAAAGTGTGGCAACACAAGGATTGAAAGAGCCCACTTCTCTCTTGTGGAGCACTGAATAGGAATCTGGCTTAGTGTTCACACACCCGTTTTAATTGCTGTAATGGATAAATCAAAATAAGACATAATAATAAGCCGTCTGATCATCTTCATTGCCCTCCTCTGGACCCACTCCAATAGGTCCATGTCCTTCTTATGCTGGGGGTCCCAGAACTGAATGCAGTACTCCAGGTGGGGTCTCACCAGAGCAGAGTAAAGGGGCAGAATCACCTCCCTCAACCTACTGGCCACACTTCTTTTGATGCAGCCCAGGATATGGTTGGCTTTTTGGCCTGCAAGTGCACATTGCCGGCTCATATTGAGCTTCTCATCAACCAGCACCCCCAAATCCTTCCCCCCAAGGCTGCTCTCAATGCATTCTCTATCCAGCCTGTATTTGTGCTTGGGATTGCCCCAACCTATGTGCAGGACCTTGCACTCAGCCTTGTTGAACTTCGTGTGGTTTGCATATGCTCACCCCTCAATCCTGTCAAGGTTCCTCTGGATGGCATCCCTTCCCTCCAGCATATCAACTGCACCACACAACTTGGTGTCATCAGCAAACTTGCTGAGGGTGCACTCAGTTCCACTGTCCATGTCGCCAACAAAGATGTTAAACGATGCTGGTCCAGTACTGACCCCCGAGGAATGCCACTCTTCACTGATCTTCACTTGGACATTGAGACATTAACCACTACTCTTTGAGTGCGACCATCTAGCCAGTTCCTTATCCACCAAGTGGTCCATACGTCAAATCCATGTCTCTCCAGTTTAGAGTCAAGGATGTCATGGGGGACAGTGTCAAGTGCTTTGCACAAGTCCAGGTAGCTGACACCAGTTGCTCTTCCATTATCCACCAATACTGTAACCCCGTCATAGAAGGCCACCAAATTTGTCAAGCATGATTTACCCTTAGTGAAGCCAGGAGATTTAATTATTTATTCTTTTTATAAAAACCTTTATTCACTGAGTTACTAACATGCTATGTGGTGATGAATACCATCTGCATTTCCTGAAACAGAAAAAGAAAAATCCTGTCAAGCGAAAGAATGGACTTAGATCAATTTATAACAAGCACCCTGAACTCTGAAGGATAGGAAAACCTTCTGGTCATTTGCCTTCAAAAATGTTTGCAATTTTTATTTAAGTGGTGACAAGTGATGCATGGATGAAAGAGCAAAACATCTCTTCCATGCTTGGTAATACATAGGAAGATCATATACACATTCCACAAAAGATATTGCACATCTGTGCTCTTAAAGATTGGCTTTCAAACCCTCCTAGGACACAATCTATCTTCAGAGAAAAGAGGGGGAAAAAGTCACTTGCATTGTTTTGTATTTGTCCTGTTCCTATAAAATGTTTCCCTCTGCAGAACTTCAGCTGGCCACTATTACAAAGATTAAGGATGTAATCTCCAAGAAATAAAAGCATTAAATAGAATGCCTCTGAAGTTTAATCTATGGATAGTTTTCAACATTCAAGTCTTCTACCACACACAATGCACACACCTACAGTCATACACACCCATCAGCAATGGATAATCCTTTCAAACAGCCCATAGTACAGCACAATGACTGAGAAAATTATCCCATGCATTCAGGAGCATGGTAGGATTCCCACTCAGAGATAGCTGACCTTTGTCCAGGTTCCAGTGACATGCTTTCAATCATGTGATTTGTAAAGGCTAATTCATCATCGTAAGGAACACCACAGTGCTGACGGTAAATTTATGAGTTTAGAAATACTTTTCTGCTTGTGCTTGAATCCTTTACAAGAAGCTTGCATTAAACATTTTAGTTCCTTTGCTGCATTAGTTTGTATTATTCTTTTCTATCAGAAGAACATGCTACCAGTGAAATTAAACAGCTGCCTAAAGTGAAAAATAGCTCATGATCTATGTAAAGGAATCTGCTGTTTCCGTCTGACATTCCTTTTAGTCCTTGCTTTCAGAAGTAGGTTGATCTATGTGCATCATCAAAGATTCAAAATCATGTTTACTGCCTGTAGTGGGCTTAAAATCTCATGCATAAGGTTGCACAAAAATGAGGCTTTGAGGCTTTTTTTTGTTTGTTTGTTATCATAATCCCAGGACTATTCAGTAAGCGACACAATCCAACTGGCTGCATTATTGTGTACAAAATGCTAGCATGTATTTTATTGCTTGCTTTGAAGAATGGCAAATTGTGACATTTGGAGGATTCTCTCACTGTTAGATCTGATCTCCATTAAAAATGTTGTGCTGTCATAAACATGGCACCTGTCAGCTGGCCTAAGTTCATGCAGTGGTATTTTGTATATGGCTGCATAAAACTGTGTCACAACTTTCCATAAGAATATGTGAAAACAGGCACAGAAATGCAGAGAAAATGCAGCCCAAAACTTAATGAACAATTTCCTTGAAACTATACTAATGGGCAATATCATCACTAACCAACTCTATTGTGAATCCAACACTACGCAGATGGGTAACTCACTAGATATTTTATTTTCACAGCTATAGAAGAGATTATATTGTTTCTCAGAGACTTTTTCTGTTTCCCCTCTTGAAGAGCTTGGTGCATAACATTATATATATTTCTTAAGTAGTGGTTTTCTAATTCCTAAAGAGGTTAAATGGCCTGATGGACTGAGCATGAGGACAAAAGCCAAGAATTCCCAAGCTGTAATGTTGGCTCTGACACTGACTCACTATGTGGTTTCGTTTTAACAGATGCCATTTTTCCCTAAATGAAGGCAGTATTATTTAAGAACCACAAAGAGAGCAGCAAGGGATAATTATTATTTTACTGTGTTTTGAAAACACAAAGCATCAAATCTACCCACCGAGCTGGGCATGAGTCGCTGAGGTTTTCAGAGTTTTCCTCAGTAGTAATGAGAGGAGACAGATTTCACTGGAGACTGTGCCATCAGCAGAAGGAAAACCAGTTGCTAAGGGGAGATACAAGTGGGAACTGTGGGATGAAGCCCAGACTGAGGAAAGATGTTTCATTTTCTAATCAGGGTAGAGAAAACGGATAATTGCAGCAGTCTGAGGGGAGAGCTGCTGGGCTGCTCGATCTGCAGAGAGTGCTGTGCCTGACCCCTGCCTGGCTCAGCACCTTCCTCCAGCTGGCAGCTAAGAGCTACCCAGGGAGACCAGGTGGACCAGGCTCCAGCAGGGAGGCCAGGCCTGAAGCAGAAGCCAGGAGGAAGCCGATACGAACAGGAGGCTGCAGCTGGGTGACCCCCGCTGAAGCGCAGAGCATCCACCACAAATGTCACCATGAGGCAGCCTGGCATCAGTCTGGCTGGGAGAAGCTTGAGGCAGCTTTGACAGCTGCTTCATGGATATCTGCTCCTCATTCCCACCAGTGCCAGGAAGGTGCTGGTCCATATGAGGAGCTAGTTTATTAGTCCAAAGTCCACAGATCGTTTTGGAACTGTATCAGGGTGTAGAGGGAGAAAGTCATCAGCCAGCTGTGCTCAGGCCAGGTCTGAGCCTAGCCGCTTGGTTTGCTCCTGTCTTTTTGCTGGTACACTCTGCACTAGCAAGCTCCCTCTATATTGGATAAATACATCAGCCCTGCACTGTTTTCAAGCTCCCAGGCATGATCACAGAATCACGGAATATTCAGAGTTGGAAGGGACCTCTAGAGATCATCTAGTCCAACTCCCCTGCTTAAAAGCAGGATCCCCTAGAGCACATCACTCAGAACTGCATCCAGGCAAGTCTTGAAAATCTCCAGAGAAGGAGACTCCACAACCTCTCTGGGCAGCCTGTTCCAGTGCTCTGGCACCCTCACTGAAAAAAAGTTCTTCCTCATATTTAAATGGAACCTCCTATGTTCCAGCTTATGTCCGTTACCCCTCATCCTGTCACCAGGAACCAAGAGTCTGGCTCCATCCTCCCCCAACCCACCCTTTAGGTATTTGTAAACATTAATTAAATCACCCCTCAGCCTTTCCTTCTCCAGACCAAAGAGTCCCAGCTCTCTCAGCCTTTCCTCATAGGGGAGATGCTCCAATCCACCAGTCACCCTCCGCTGGACTCTCTCCAGTAGGTCCCTGTCTGTCTTTAACTGGGGAGCCCAGAACTGGACGCAGGATTCCAGTTGCAGCCTCACCAGGGCAGAGTAGAGGGGAAGAATGACCTCCCTCGACCTACTGGCCACACACTTCCCTCTGCAGCCCAGGGTGGCATTGGCTTTCTTGGCCGCAAGGGCACATTGCTGGCTCATGGATAATGTTGTGTGATGTTAGGGTTTTCTCCAGGGTGGAGGTGGCTGGGTAGGGGCAGAACGGTCAGGTACGAGTGGCTGAATTGCCATTAACCATGTGGTCCTCAGGCCTCCTCTGCATGGCTGGGTGGACAGGCGTTCCGGGCAGGACACTCTTTCAGTCTCAAGTACAGCTTTATTTGAAGTTTGAAGAGAACCACAGGTGTTTTTCAAAGATTTTGTAAATTAGTGAAAAGTAGCAACAGTAAAACGCAGACTTTTCTGCACACAGTTGTAACTGCGGTGACCTCTGAGCCCACTAACAAGATCCTAGGGCTTAGTCCCTAGTCCCCAGGACTGCTGACTTGTGCTAGGCAGCTTTGTGGGAATGCTTTCTGGTGGCATTTCCAATTAAAAGCAATGAAAAAACAGTATTGGGTGTTTTTCTCCCTCCCCAGTGTTTTCTAATCAGAAACACTCAAACTATATTTTATTATCTGGCTATGTGATAGGAAGCCAATACAGAAAAACACCAATCAAATCGACTGAAAAATAGCAACAGGCTACAGTATTAACACTAAAAGCTACTAGAAACCAGTCAGGACTTCAGCAGGGCCGGAGGGGCAGACTGGTGTAATGGAAGACAGCCTACTAAATATAGAAGTCAATTATGTAACAAGTTCAGAGCCACTGTCAGAGTCACTGACAACTGTGGTCCCCTGAATAGATCCAAGTAAAGGACAATCAAGCAGGTATTTGCAGGAACTTAAGTTCAGAAAATAGTGAAGGTAGCTGCCATCAGATCAGACATCCTAATCTGGTGTTTGGGGAAGGTGCCTCAGTGCTATTTGGAGATCACTTTAAAAATTCCTTTAAAGAGCAATGCCACAGGTTATGTAAAAAAAAATATTACCAATGCCAAAGGAAAGCTTAGGAAAAAAGTACATCTCAAGCACTTCTTAAATATTACCTATATATTCCCCTCTCAAGGAGATCACTTCTCATTGGCTCTTAATAATGTACTACACATAAATAAGGTCATAATGACTTGTTCCCTAAATCTCTACACTCTTGCAAAAAGAACTGGCAGCTGATGGGAAAAAAAAAAATGTTTCTCCATCCTGAGTCTGTCAGAAAAGCTTAATTCCAGCAGCCAGCTTGAGCAGAAAAAAAAATCCATATGACAAGAGGCAGAGGTCAAACATAAAGGGGTTGTTTCTACTTGCAGTCCCCTGATAGTAATACAAAATGGTATTCCAGAAAACTGGGATAGGTGAACCTCTTAGTTTTGGAAATGTCATTCAGTTCAAGCCATGGAGCAATTAAAAACAGAAGAGTTGTTGCTTAGTTTTCTTACAAATTCTAAGGCAAATATGCTTTACTTAGGAAACTATGCTACAATTTTAAGCAATGTTACGATTTAATACAATTTAAATGCTGCCCTCTTATATTTCCCTCTAACATTTTTACTTACCTCTTTTCACCTTTTCTGCCACTTGTATTGCAATCATAAACCAGAAACAAGGTATAACATTTGCACATACTAGCCCTTGGTCTCTGAAGAGAAGGGTTAAATTGGCTTTAAAAAGAATTCCAAACCAAAATACATAAGCCCACATACTTGCTCACTCTTGTTTGATATTACCAATGCTGGCAAGTGCCATCACTCAAAAGAGCAGACTGAGTGCAGAATGAGAGAAATGTGCATTAGCACTGTAGGAAAGCCTGAATGTTGGGTTAGTTCAGACTAATCAATGAGTAACCTTCTGGAGTAACGCAAGTCACCAATTTAGTCTATATGCTAGAAATACACCAAATCCTGAGAACAGTGGAAAAAAAAACATCATTGCGTTTGGTCTTATTGTGCGAAAAATTTTGTACTGTGAGAACAGCCTATAGTTAGGGGAGAAGAGGAACCTGAAGTGCCTGAGGGGCACTGCAATGTAAATGTCAAGGGAAAGCTGGAAAATATTTATAGCTCACTATTGCCCTCTAGTGTATGCTGTGCAAGCGTTTGTGGTAGTTTGAAGTGATGAAGGGGAGAAATTTTGAAGTACCGCTCTTCATTTTAAATGAAAAGATAACATCCCTTTCCAGAGAACTGGAGTTTTGTATAATTTCAAATTAACCTTGAGAGAATCTGGGGTAGGAAGAGAGAGGAAGGGAGTTTGGAAAGGTGGTGATAATCCATCATACCTTCTCTCCCTGATTTTTGATATAATAGACATTTTGCTTGGAAAACATTTGCTTCACAGACCCTCTATCTTCTAATTTAGTTGTATTATGTAGCAACAAATAAATTGTTTCCTGACTGTTATAAGGCAAGAGAAGGCAGCAGAACATATTAATTCCAGCATGGGATAGAGAGTAAGAGAAGAGCTTTTATTTTAAAGAAAAAAGCTTGTCCATGGTAATTTGCTATATATATACATTATTTTTTTTTACTTAAGAATATCTGGAAGGACTTAAAGAGGGCTCTTTAGACACCAGGATGTGTAAAACACTAGGATTATAAATCTGATTGAATAGTTCTGATAACAATGTTCCCAGGATGCTTTATGTAAAGGGAAGCAATACTGCTGTCAGCTAAATAAATGGACTTTTCTGCACAGAAAAGTGTGTCTAAAGACATACTTATACAATTTCCTGCACAAAATCTTATGATTACTAGAACTTAAAATGAGAGACAGAGAGAATAGAAATAATTAGTACATTTAAGATAGGATTGAAAAATATAGTCAGAAAAAAAAAGACATTTCCCTTGCGAAGCACTTTTTTGTGACCATTCTCCATGTGATCTTGAATATAATCTATGATATGGTTGTGCCAAAAACAGAGACTTCCAGATCCATTTCTATGAATTACTAATTGTTCCACCTGCAGCAAAGCTCTCTGCTTTCCTTGTCAACTTTAATACTTTTCTTTTTCTGTTCACTCCCTGTTCAGTTGTCCAGAGTGAGGAGTGGGATTCCACTGTTTATTCATAGGCATGTGCAACATGGACATACACACTTTAGTTTACCATCGACTGTCTGTATTGTCATCAAAAACACATAAGTACTAGAAAGTGTAATTTACCTTACTTTTAAAGAAAGCATAGAAGAATCAAATCCTGGAAAGACCTGTGCCTGAGCCTAAGGTGATGAGCCCACACGTAGCCATCCACATGAAAGGCCTCTAAAGTCAAGCAAGATGAGTCCCTGAGCTTGGTCTCCAACTACCAAGAACATGTTGAAAATCCACCTTGCCTTCAGAGCAAAGAAATGAGCTGATCCACTCTTTCCCCTGCTCTCCTGCTCCTGTACAAAGTTCAAACTTTCTTTTACTTCCAATGTTGCTCATCCAAACTGCCTACTTCAATGCAGCTGTCCACAGTCAATTTCTGGAATCTATTTAGTCAGAGTCATTCAGCCACCATGATGATATTAAGCCTTCATTCTTTCAAGTATTTTATCGTTAGCATAAATCAAGAGCAAAAGAATATTTGGAACCCTGAGGACTGTGTATTTAATGTCAGACCTGTGTGATCTGGTGAACTGGGATGAAAATAATCCCTCAAATGCTAGAGTTTATTATGGGGTAACTGACAAACTCTTAGCTTAAGCACTGTCAGCATGGCATTATCATACTGACATCAATTGCCACAGCAGATAAAGTATGTGAGTTTGACAAGTTCATTCTTTCAGAGAATCTTATTTAATAATAATTACTATTTTACAAGCATTAACCTGTAGATGAGATTAAAAATTAAACAGACATGCTCTGCTCTCTTGTGCTCATCTGATAGTCCCAATGTACATTCAAGGATCACAGTGAATAGCATATACAGACATTAATTTATTCACTACTTAAATCCAGGAAAAACAGTTTTATTCTTAATTTTGACCTTGTTTGCCTGTCCTCCCAAAGTGTGAAGTGACTATATCTACAAAGTACTTACATTACTCTGATTGCATACAGCTGCACTTCCCTTGTCCACATATTTCCACTGGCTGTGGAAATATGAGTTAACGCAGGTATTTAATGGAACAACGGAAAGTCAGACTCAGCAGCTATATAACCATGGATAAGGTACTTTGAGATTTGAAGAAGTTATCAGAAAAAAAATACTACCTGTCGTAACCACACTGTGCAAAAAACCTACAAGAAATCAAAAAAATCCTATATTTGAAATAATCCTTAAATAATAAGGAGTGAACTTTACGTCTTTGAAGTAACCATGTACTCTGTACCTGGATTTAGATCCCAGTTTTCAGCACTACCTTTTTGTAATCCAACAGAAACCCTTAAGGCCCCAGCTGAGATGAGAGGTGTACTAAGTTATATTCATAGAAAAACAGGTCTTAACTAAAAAGCTTTAATCTAAATAGAATGAAAAAAAATAATAGAGTTTTTTTCTAAACACTCTGTCCAACAGCCTTCCTCTTGCTAGCAAGCTCTCTGTCCCCAGAAGAAGGTAATCAACCTCCATATTGGGTCAGGAGAATCTTTCCTGGGTCTTTCTAACTTTTGAGTCTTGCCCAAGGACTGTCTGTGAAGCGCTGGCTGGCACATGCTGAAGTCATTCCAAGGAAACGCTAGCAGCTTACAGGCATGGAGGACAGAGTGTCAGCACTGAGAAATATCCTGCACACAGACCTAGTGATAACTTGATAGAAACTTCCTGGCAAACCTGATTTTGTCAGATTTGTCAGATTTTGTCAGTCAGGTTCCCTGTCTTTAGAGTTCAGACTTAAGCTGGATAGGGAATGACTCTGTGAAACTTGACTTGAAGCAAAAAAACACCAAAACTTTATTATTTATTGGTAACCTTACTATTTTCCACACAGCAAGAAATTTTGAAAACTACACATTTTATTTGCTTTGTTATCAGGGCGAGAGAGAGGATTGCTCTCTGCAGTAAAACTAATTTTAGAATTTCCAAATATGTCACAAATCTGAAATTCTGGCTTTCAATTGACTCTACTTACAATCAAAGAAAAATGTTGACCAGTAAAACAGCTGCAGCAGGAAACCCATTCAAAGATAAGCAAGATGCCATTGCATGACCCAAGCAGAATAGTACTCTGATTCTTGATGAAAATAAGCCAAGAGAAAGAAATTTCAAGGTGATTCAGAGTCAAACATGGTTATATTCAATTTCAAAGCTAAAATCCAAGCCAATTTGTTTTCCATCTACTGTGTGTTTTATACCATGATGCCATATGCTACAGTTTGGAGTACTGTCTCACTCAGTTGTCTTTTAATTGGCTTGACCTATGGGAAATATGGCAGGAAACCAAGCTAATTATATCAATTCACCTCATGCTCTATAAAATCTGCTATAGAATGACATGCCAGGTGAAAAAATAAAAATGAAGCAATAGTAGAAATGCAATTACAGTTTATAGGCATACTTCTAAGTGATGGACCTTGGTTATTGCACTATTAGCTTATGGATCCCTAAGGATTTTATTGACAAAGTGAGCAGATTCAGATCTCAGTCCATAAAGCAAAACTGTGGGAGAAAAAAACTCATTTATTCTCCACAGAACTCTTTAAAGCCATTGACAGTACTTTCAAAATAAGCGGGCCTCAATCCAGAATAATTAGCTCATTTCCAATTAGAATTCAGCATTTTTATACCTTCTACTCAGCATACATCAACATTACTCTCCAGTTACACTGCTTTAGATTGAAATATCATTTCTAAACTTCTGAGAAACTAGGAGCTGATGTCAAAAACTGTTAAGAGCACTAGGTGACATGAGTTAGTCAGTGAAGTAGATTTCAGAGCTGTAAGAAAGTCTTATTCAAAGCCACAATTGCATGTCCCATATGTCAGTAAGGTAAGCATCTTATCCTAACTAGCATCATATCCAGTTTCCTGACCGATATTTGAAATGATGAACAATGGAAAGCTTGCGAAATGCTGTCCCCGGTACACTTTATAGCTAGCATGGAGTGCATTAGGCACAAATGGGTAGCACTATAATGACTACCTACACTGAAATGATAAAGTCTGTCTTACCTAATTTTGGACACCTAAAAGGTAGTGGTCTATTCTAGTTTCCTAGTATTTGTTAGACCAGTGTATCTCTCTCTTCATTGACATTGGAAGATGTCTTAATGATTGACATAACTGTCAGCGACTTGAGTTTGCTGAAATGAGCACCATTTTAATTCCTAAATATTCAGTACTAAAGATTAAATCCTTGGAATATGTTCCTGAGAGATTTAATCAACCAATTTCATTTGTTTTTCAACAAATAACATACATACACAGTTGCTTGTCACATCCCTTCCATATATTGGTTTACATGTGCAAAAGTGCACCCTCAGTATGCATTCAAGTACATGCCTAAGGTTTCCAATAGTCTTTTAGAATACATTCCTATTTGTATCTTGGTTTTGTAGATAAGAGAATAGCCTACTGTTGCGGAGGCACCCACAAAACAGATAGAGTGGCTACTCAAGATGAAGATCTATTCCAACCAAAAATTACCCAGCACACTGACAGACCAAAGTAAATCACAAGTTCAGATGTCGGGCAGGAATATAATACCACACAACTGGCTTAAGAATTCCTAAGTTTCGCAAATAGTCCTTTTAGAAGGATGTACCCAAAATGTACACACACTCATTCACAAAAAGGGAAAACCTCCCACTCAAGGGTACTCAGAAAATAAAATCACTCACTCAAAAGGACTCACTCAAGGATACATCGAGAAGAAATATTCACTCACCAAAAGGAGAGAATGTATGTGTGTGTGTGGTGGGAGAGCTCTCAGTCCTGGGAAGTTTCCTTCAGTGGCGTCCAGGTCCAAGGGGAGAGTCCCTGACCACGGACATGCTGCTCTGAGGACTGACTCTGGTGGGTCTCCATTTATACCCCAGTTGAGTCTGACCTGTGGTCAATTCTAATTGGCTGGGGGCAAGAGCATGAAAAAGGCAAAGTAAGTGCCTGAAGCAAAGTAATTAGATTTTAATGGCCAGAAAGGCCTCGTCTTTGCATCTGCCACACCTCCTAACAAACCCACTTACAGAAAATAATTCACAGAATACCTATAGAAGCTTAATGTAGCCACTGGGAAAGAATTAATTAACTGACTCCATTAAACAGTTCAACTTAAATGCAGCAAAGTGCTTGGATATCTGTTTAATTTTGACAACAGAAATAAGCACTGCTTAGTCAAAGAAAAGTCAAGAGAGTCTCATCCATGCATAGAGTATGTCAATGACAATGTTGTGCAGAAGTGCTATTGGTCTCTTCCATATAGTTTTCCTGAAGTCCTAGTCTTTTCATTTTCAGCAATACAGTATATTACCAGATTTCAGCACTTCACAGGGTTTGATACATAGAGCCGACTCAAACTGAGCTGATATGTCTGTTTGGCTAGTTTAGTTTTAAACTCACTGTCAGATTTCCATTCTGATATACTGCTTGCCAAAGTCAAAATGAATCTTTTCATGGATTACAATGGTGCTGTGTTAGCCTAGTCCTTATTTTAAGTTACATATCCCAGGATTTTGGCACAGATACTCTCTGATAACTGGACAGAGATGATTCCTCCAAATCAGTTATAAAATAGCCCTGTTACTGTTACACTTTCATGGTGGAAAGAGTTGAGCAAAAATTGCCAATACCAATGAATCATAATAGCCTCGTACTTCTTTTTTCCATTTAGGCAGTGGTTTACTCCAAAAGCAATTAAAGGAAATGGGCCTACCTTAAGGAGAAAAATATTTTTTAAAAAAAGATTGAGTAAACGGATACATTCTGTGAAAAATATTCCTCTTACTCTTCACTCTGTAAGAACACCTAATGGTGTGTTCTGTAGAGATACTCTGCACTCTTTGCTGACAATAATCTATAAGGTGCTCGCCTGAGGCATACCTCTTGTCTGAAAAAAAGGAGAGCCTTTTGAGAACCCCGCATAGCAGAGAATTCTCATGGTTGAACTTTCTTCACCCTCACACATCCAAAAAAATGATACTGGAGTTTTGTTTGACCATATAAACTATTTTTGTTTGAAAGCAATAGGATCCAAGAAGCATTTTTGGAAGTTTTTGAAATCTCAGGCTCAGCTATGGCTGGCTGGGGTTTAAACCAATATCTGTTTGCTCTCTCACAGCTCACCTAGAGTCGTAATCGTCTTATGACAAGATCACAGCAAACTGCTGCTAAAGACCATTGTGTTACCACAGATCTAACACTGGTAGAGCAACAAAGAGTGAACTTCTAAAGAACAAACAACTTGTTTCTGTGTAAGGACTTTCAGCAATTCACCATGCTCTAGTAATTCAATCACAAGTTGTTATGTTACATGCAAGATCCCTGCGTGAAATTGTGTAGTTTGGGTTATGCAGGAGTTCAGCCAGGATGATCATAATTGTTCCCTGCAGCCTTTCAATGTATTAAAAAAAACACAAACAAAAACAAACAAAAAAACCCCGAAAAATAAAGAAACAGCTGAAACTGCCATATGTAAAGGAAGTAGAACTGTTCCTACGTCTTTCATTTTGTTATCCTCAAGTGCTGTTCTTGGCCTTAGATTACAACATTTTTGATAGAACTGATATGATCTGGCAAATCAATCATAGTGTTCTTTTCCTAGGGAAAAAAAAAAAAAAAAGAAAAATTATAGTGATCCCATAATTTCTACTGTGAATTTCAGGAAAATGAGATGAAACAGCAGATACTCTGAATCATAGAATCATAGAGTGGTTCTGGTTGGAAGGGACCTCAAAGATCATCTCATTCCAACCCCCTCTGCCATGGGGGGACAACCTAGACCAGGTTGCTCAAAGCCCCAGCCAACCTGGTGTTGAAATGTGGACTTGAATGTGAACAAAGAACTTTTATTTTTCTTTACATAACAAAACCTTCTGCCATTCATACGTAACAGCTCCTTAAATAATCACTGAAACTGACCACTGAGGGGACACTGACTGAAGGCTGCTTCACTGGCCTGCCAAAGTTTTAAGGCCTTTAAGACCAACGCACCTACGAGAACCTAGAGACAGTTTATTTTAACGTAAAGAGTGCAATTGCTGTTCTGGAATGTAAAAAGCAGAAAGTTAGTGTATGACAGTTTTGAAATTGAAATCTTCAAAATACTATAGCTTGACAAATTCTGACTTCCAGTATGAAATTGTTCCCTCCTTTTAGGTTTTAAAATAATTCACAAGCAAAAGCTTTTTCAACTACAAGTGAATGCCAAGTGCAAAACTGAACACCGCAATAATCTAATTAATATAAGAAAATTCAGTAGATGCCTCAGAAAAAAATACATAAATAAACATCAAGTAAACGACTTCTGATGTTTCCAGCAGTATATTACAATGTTGATATATTTGACTGTAATTCTGAGAGAGAAAACTGAAGAATTTGTAAAATTCATCTGGAGTTTTTTCCTTGTGGGAAAGGGTATGTACTTACCGAAACAGGTCTGTCCCAGAGAGGCTGTGAAATCTCCATTCTTGGAGGTATGAAAAACACAACTGGACAAGTCTCTGGGCAACCTATCCCAACATTTAATGAGTGGGGTTTGTACTAGTCCACAAATTACTTTCAATCTAAGTGATTCTACTAAGATTTCTAAACATGTAGAAATCCCCATTGATCAGAATAAATTCTAAAATCATCTTCATGACTCTTCCCTGTATTCCATACTATCCACTTAGGTCCAATGGGATTGTGCACTTAGTCCAAGCCCCTCACTACTGAGGCCTCCTCTTCTGGTGTTCAAAGATGCACACGTACAATATCAGGACTTGGAGACAGAAGCGCGTGCCCACAGCTTGTTGTCTAACCCATTCACATCAAAACAAATCAGGGGTCACTCCTAAGATGAATAAGTAAGGTAAAGTTTCCCAATTGAGCTTACCACACAGAGGCCCAGCTTCCACCATTACACACTTCTCACCTCCCCTTGAAGAGGCCACTCTCTCCAGCTTCATCCAAAGTTGGAGATCGTAAACCTTGAAATATGCAGCATTCTTAGTTCTCCCACCCTTGAGCATGCTGAGCAGTCACCACTGAGCAGTCATGTAAACGGAAACAACCACAACATTAGTTCTCCTGGGTGACATCTTGAATAAAACTAGCCAATTGTACTGTGAAAGAGTCCTTCATGTAGGTGACTTTAGGACTTCTCTAGCCTAATTTCCCTGATTAGGCCAGAGAAATTAAATGGCAGAAAGTTTATATGGATACTTCTGATCAATCTAAGGCATAAAAGAGATGCTATGCTACTTGGTTACTTGACAGAATGGACACAAAAGCACTTGGGGTTTTTCTTCAAAAAATTACTAAAGCAGTGTGGTAGGTTAACCTTGGCTAGCCACCAAGTGCCCACCAAGCCGATCTATCCCTCCCCCTCCTCAACAAGACAGAGGGAGGAAATACAAAGAAAAGCTTGTGGGCTGAGATAATGACAGCAAGATCACTTTCTAACTATCTTCATGGGCAAAAAAAAAGTTGACTTAGGGCAAGTAATTTAATTTATTGTCAATTAATAAGAGAGTAGCATAGTGAGAAAAAAAGAAAAAAACTAAAACCATCCAAGCAGTGCAAGGGCAATGAGGAATAGGTGTTGTGGTCAGTTCAAAACACTTTGCTGCTCGTTCCTCCTCATTCTCTTCCTCTGCTCCAATGTGGAGTCCTACCCACAGGAGACAGTCCTTCACAAACTTCTCTAACACAGGACCTTTCCATAGGGTGCAGACCATCATGAATGAACTGCTCCTGTGTAGATCCCCCACAGGGTCACAAGTCCTGTCAGAAAACCTGCTCCAGCATGTGCACCTCCCCACAGGCCACAGTTCCTGCCATGAGCCTGCTCCAGTACAGCTTCTCCACAGGGTCACAGCTTCCTTCAGGGTACATCCACTTGCTCCAACGTAGGATTGTCCACAGAATACAATGCGAGTATCTGCTCCACAGTAATACTCCACGGTCTGCAGAGCAACCTGCTTCACCATAGTCTTATCCACGGGCTGCAAGGGAATCCCTGCTCTGATGCCTGGAGCACTTCTTCCCCCTCCTTCCTCACTGACCTTGGTGTCTGCAGGGCTGTTTCTCTCACATTTTCTCACTGTTGTCTCACAGCTACCGTGGTTTTTACCTCTTCTTAAATATTACCACAGAGGTGTCACCAACAATGCTTAGGGGCTCAGTTTTGGCCAGCAGTGGGTCCATTTTGGAGCTGGCTAGAACTAGCTCTGACTAGCATGGTGAATTCTCACAGAAGCCACCCCTGAAGCCTGCACCACCACTTACCTCCTGCCCCTCTGCTACCAAAATCTTACCATGTAAACCCAATATAAGCAGAAACCTAAGCCAAGAAGTGGCTTACCCAAAGTCATAAATTACACCAACAGCTGAGCAGAAAACACAATCCGCATCTCCAGAATGCTGGTCTACCACTGCATAATCTCTTGCTAACCTGATTTTGCATTGCTGCAGTAAGGATAAGAGGGTACGAGTGTTTTGGTCATTTTTCTTCATGTTAGAACACTTACAGTGCAGGACAGAAACTTGCTTCCTTAGTGCTAATTCTAAATGGAAAGAAAACTACAGTGAAATGAATTCTGTGAATTTAAAGTTCTTCCTAAGCTCCTAGAATAATTTAAAAGATTGAGTTTTTCTTTCTTATTGGAGAGGCCTCCAGCTCTGTACCTTCAAGCTGCCTTTTACAAAACAAGCCTTTAATTTATAGATGTATTTATAGATTTCTAGCCCACTTGCAAAAACAGATTGAAAAACAATTTCACATCAGAGGAAAAAGGTGTTTTCCAGGGAAAAAAAAATGTGCCAGCATGTGTGTATTAATGCACATTTGCAAATGCAGACACCAGAAAGCTGAAATTAAAATAATGTTAGAAAGAAATGTCTTATCCTAGTGGATATAATAGTTGTTCATAGTGAGAGAAGATAAAATACTGGACAAGTAGGGAGATAATGCTGTGCAAAAGATCCACTGTATTTGCACTGAATCATATTTTCCGTTTCTGCGTTCATCCAATGGTGTGTACAATAAAAGATCGTTGTCACTGAAATTTGATGTTCCAGCAAGTATAAGCAAACACAGAATGTGATCTGGAGCATCATTTGTATTGGTGAAATTCTCAGCTAGAGTCCCACAGAACTACAAGATATTAAATAGATTTATTGCCTATCAGTTTTATACCAGAGGGAGAATATCTGCTTCTCACAGTGAAGAGATGCATTATAAAAAAAGTAACTGTGATACTAAGAAACTATCGTTCAGCCAAGGTAAAATAAACGATAAATTCCCTTTGCAACTGATTTTTATCTGGCTGCACCTGACCGCAAAAGTTTTCACAGGCAGATACCCACAGATTTTAAAAGGAGAGTAACTCTAAACAACATTTCCTGTTATCAGCTTAACCCTCTCCATCCTCTTCCCCATTTTCCCAAGCTGTTGACGGGAACAGAGAAAGCCCTTTATCAACTTATCTTGAGTCTATAGGGAACTCAAGAGGTAAGTCAGGCAAAACATAGAATGTAAATTTTCATTACCATTTTACACTTTCAGTAAAGTAAAGGTGGGCACAGTCTCTGCTGGAATTTTCTGCCACTTTCTGAAGATTCACAGTCTTCAATAAAGTGTAAAGGACTAAAAGGATCCTGATGTCCTACAGCATGTGAAAATTATGATTCGGCATCGTATTTCTGCAAGTAACAGAAATTAGGGGAAAGACCCTTACACATTCTGTACTAACATAAAACCCAGGCACAAACCCATAGATTTCTTGATTTTACAGGTGAACTGTAAAGGATATCTTTTATAAAACTAATATTTACTGCATATCATGTTATGATAAAGCATTCAATACTTCATCCCACTTTTGTTTTGCCAGGGTCTATAAATCAGGAATTACAAGAGGCAGAAGCACACCAATAAGCAGGTATAAGCATCTTCTAAATTCCACAGATTAAATATGAAAGTCACAGATTAACAGTAGATGTGAAGTAGCAGTCTCACCTTCTTAACATAAAACTGGTATAAAATGTTTATTCTTACTTAAAAGTTTTATACTATTTTGTATCAGTGCAAATAACTAAAGAGCAACAGAGTAGCCAGTAATACTTCACTATTCTGAACTCGTTGAGTTTGGTTTTTTTATTCTGTACTCCATAAGATGTGGTTTGGTTTTCATATTTTTCTCTTGGCTGTGTATCTCTCTCTCTTCCTTATCTTTTCCACCTTTTTTTTCTTTTAGTATATAAACATTTTCCTATTCCTAATGGATTTTTTGAGTAGGATATGGAGTATGCTTCTCAACACAAATTCATTTGCCGAAATTGAAATTCATGTCCTTTGCCTTTCCTGAACTGTGTTTCTTCTGAGAGCTGAAATTCATTTTTACCATGAGTACAAGGCTGTTGTTTATAAGGGATTGTTGCCCTGCCCATGGGAGCTATTTTTTGTGACAGTGAGCATTAGAATTTGAGCTATGGTTTCTGATGAAACTGTGCTTCAACTCTTACTCTGAAGTTCTCAGGGTAGAAAAATTTAGAGGAACTCAGGTCTTCATATAACAGATAAAATATCTGGTCAATAGTAAAAAGAACTTGTACCTTTCTTGGTAAAGGTGTGCAGCCAGACATCATGTCCAAGTTAAGGCACAACACATTTCACATGAAAAAAAACAGGGAAAGAGCTACATTTGACATGGGTGGCTCCTTGTTAATATCTACAAGGAGTAACCCCGAAGCTGAAGGGTAAATCTAGTACTCCCTGTGCATGGGTGATAGATTGAACATGAAGGGAACAGAAAAGTATCTTTGTGTAAACACTAGATTCAACTTTTCCCTCTTTCTCTCATGTTTTCCTTTTGAATTCAATATGTTCATTAATTTCATTGAGAATTTGATGTGTGTAAAGTTTGGAAAATAGAATTATTTACCCTGCTAGTGGAAGGTCTCCCTACATTCAGAAGTAATAAAGCTTACTGATATGATTAGACCCATTTTAATCTATCTTTCAGATAAATGTTCTCCTTCATTTCTTCCTTCATTTATTTTTTTCTTTTTCTTTGACCAATTCTTCTGATAAATATTCGACAGCTGGATTACTCTGGAACTGTGCTACAGGATGGGAGCAGAGGGGGTGCTAGGGCCTCAGTCTTGCAATTCATTCTGTACAGGTAGAAAAAAATAGGTTTAATGATTAGCACTGTCTCTTATTTAGACTCATACAAGAGGCCCTGTATTGGGTTTGCATGGCAAGGTTTTGGTAGTAGAGGGGCTACAGGGGTGGCTTCTATGAGAAACTGTTAAAAGCTTTCACCCTGTCAGAGAGCCAATGTCAGCTGACTCCAAGACGAGCCTGCCACTGGCCAAGGCCAAGCCAGTCAGCAACAGTGGAGCATCTCTGTAATAACATATTTAATAAGGGGGAAAACAAATGTGAAATTGCAGCTTGTGAGAGAAGTAAGAATATTGAGAGAAACAGCTCTGCAGACCCCAAGGTCAGTGAAGAAGGAGGGGGAGGAGGTGCTCCAGGTATCAGAACAGATTCCCCTGCAGCCCACAGTGGTCCACAGTGGAGCAGATATCCACCCGCAGGCCATGGAGGACCTGATGCTGGAGAAAATGGATGTGCCAGAAGAAGGCTGTGACCCTGCAAGAATCCCATGCTGGAGCAGGCTCCTGGCAGGACCTGCGGACTCATGGAGATAGTCCACGCCCATGCTGGAGCAGGTTTGCAGACAGGACTTGTGACCCTCTGGGAGACCCACACTGGAGCTGTCTGTTCCTGAAGGACTGCACTGCATCCAAAGGACACATACTGGAGCAGTTCGTGAAGAACTGCAGCCCATGGGAAGGACTCATGTGGGAGAAGTTTGTGGAGAACTGTCTCCACGGGAGGGACCCCAGACTGGAGCAGGGGAAGAGTGTGGGGAGGAGGAGAAGGAGCAGAAAACATGTGTGATGAACTGACCGCAACCCCCATTCCCCATCCCCCTGTGCCATTGGGAGGGGAAAGGTAGAGAAATCAGGAATGAAACTGAGCCAGGGAAAAAGGGAGGGGTGGAGGGAAGGTGTTTTAAGATTTACTTTGTATTTTTCATTATCCTACTCTGATTTGATTGGTAATAAATTAAACTAATTTCCCCAAGTTGATTCTGTTTTGCTGGTGATGGTAACTGCTGAGTGATGTTCCTGTCCTTATCTCCACCCATGAGTCTTTCACTATATTTTCTCTCCCCTGTCCAGCTGAGGAGGGGAGCAACAGAGCAGTTTTTGTGGGCACCTGGCATCCATCTGGGGTCAACCCACCACAGGCCTAAAAGCAAAGATGCAGTGTTGTTTGTCATGTATATTGAAATAACACCAGGATATTTTTGTTTCCAGCTAGGTTTAAAAATTAATTTGGAGGCATCAAAAGTAAGTTCCAGGTAGAAAAGAAGGTCTTAGAATTGGAATCTAAAAATCCCCTATTTCTTTGTTGCCGTCTAGCTCAGGACAATACAGATGAGTAAACCAGACTTAGCAACAAAATGTGCTCAAGACCTTGAGTCTGGCTGTAACAGAAGAGAGGTATCCATGGTTTGAAGCTCCCTGGGCCTCCAAAGCAGGGTGGCCACATGTAAAATGCCTTCAGGAATGCTCCCCATACTGTGCTAGGCTTCCAAACAGCACTTGGGAATTAGTGGCACAGTGACAAATGTCCCAGGTCAGAGCGGTAGCAGAGACTCTTCTGATAGCAAGGATGAGCAAATGCCAGTCCTCTGTTCTTGCACTGCTCAGATTAGTAATAGAGGCCAGGCTATAAAGTCTAAGTACTTTAGTTTCTGTTTTGTGAATGGCTGAAGCGCCCACTCCTGACAGCTGAGCTGTTTGAGACCTGCTTCACACATCAGCACAATCGAGATCTATAAACCACGACTTTGCCACGTATATACCATAAGTTCAGTCCTGTGACATTTCGTGAGGAGCAATTCATGGTTTGGGGTGACTGTTGCTTCATTTTAAATCTTTCATCAGGTGGTCTGACGATATAAGAACTGCTTTGACAGGGAGTGTGTATGTGTGTGTGTGCATTGGGAGAGGAAGATGATGCTCCCTTTAGATTCAGGATGCCAGGTTTCAAATACCTATAGAAACTGTGCACCTATATTTCCAGAGGGAGTTCACATATCCCTGCCAAATCATCTGCAAAGCAAAGAACTTGTAATGGCTCAGCAGATCAGGACAGGTGGAAGCTTTCAATCAAGAAGGAGGGACTGGGGTTCCCATCCCTCTGGAGATGCTTCTTTAAATGTGCAAATGATCCTGGAACAAACCTATCACAGAATCACAGACTGTTAGGGATTGCAAGGGACCCCAAGAGATCATCTAGTCCAATCCCCCTGCCAGAGCAGGAACACCTAAATCAGGTCACACAGGAACATGTCCAGGCAGGTTTTGAATGTCTCCAGAGAAGGAGACTCCACAACCTCTCTGGGCAGCCTGTGCCAGTGCTCTGTCACCCTCACTGTGAAGAAATTCTTCCTCACATTTATGCGGAACCTCCTATGTTCCAGCTTGCACCCATTGCCCCTTGTCCTATCATTGGATGTCACTAAGAAGAGCCTGGCTTCATCCTCATGACACTCACCCTTGACATATTTATAAACATTAATAAGGTCACCCCTCAGTCTCCTCTTCTCCAAGCTAAAGAGACCCAGCTCCCTCAGCCTTTCCTCATAAGGGAGATGTTCCACTCCCTTCATCATCTTTGTGACTCTGCGCTGGACTCTCTCAAGCAGTTCCCTGTCCTTCTTGAACTGGGGGGCCCAGAACTGGACACAATATTCCAGATGCAGCCTCACCAGGGCAGAGTAGAGGGGAAGGAGAACCTCTCTCGACCTATTAACCACCCCCTTTCTAATACACCCCAGGATGCCATTGGCCTTCTTGGCCACAAGGGCACATTGCTGGCTCATGGTCATCCTGCTGTCCACCAGGACCCCCAGGTCCCTTTCCCCTACACTGCTCTCCAACAGGTCAGTCCCCAACTTAGACTGGCACATGGGCTTGTTCATCCCCAGATGCAAGACTCTACACTTGCCCTTGTTATATTTCATTAAATTTCTCCCCGCCCAACTCTCCAGCCTGTCTAGGTCTCGTTGAATGGCAACACAGCCTTCTGGTGTGTCAGCCACTCCTCCCAGTTTTGTGTCATCAGCAAACTTGCTGACAGAGCACTCTATTCCCTCATCCAAATCATTGATGAATATATTGAATAGTACTGGTCCCAGTACCGACCCCTAAGGGACTCTGCTAGATGCAGGCCTCCAACTAGACTCTGTCCCATTGACCACAGCTCTCTGGTTTCTTTCCTTCAGCCAGTTCACAATCCACCTCACTATCCAATCATCCAGGCCACACTTCCTCAGTTTAGCTGCGAGGATGCTGTGGGAGACTGTGTCAAATGCTTTACTGAAATCAAGATAGACCACATCCACTGCTTTACCATCATCTGTCCACTGGGTTATGTCCTCATAAAAGGCTATCAGGTTGGTCAAGCATGACTTCTCCTTGGTGAAGCCATGCTGACTGCCCCTAATGGCCCTCTTATCCTTGATATGCCTAGAGACAGCACCAAGGATAAGTTCTTCCATCACCTTTCCAGGGATGGAGGTGAGGCTGACCGGTCTATAGTTACCTGGGTCTTCCTTCTTGCCCTTTTTGAAGACCAGAGTGACATTTGCTTTCCTCCAGTCCTCAGGCACCTCTCCCATTTCCCACGACTTAACAAAGATGATGGAGAGTGGCCCAGTAATGACATCCGCCAGCTCCTTCAGCACCCGTGGGTGCATCCCATCAGGACCCATGGATTTATGGATGTTCAGGTTGTGCAACTGATCCCTAACCCAGTCCTCATCAACCAGGACAAACTCCTCCTCTATCCTGACTTCCTCTGGAGCCTCAGGGGTCCTGGGCTCCTCAGGACAGCCTCCAGCAGTATAGACAGAGGCAAAGTAAGCATTCAGTAACTCTGCCTTCTTTTTATCTTCTGTCACCAGGGCACCCACCTCATTCACCAGTGGGCCTACATTGCCTCTTGTGTTAGTTTTATGTGCAGTGTATTTGAAGAAGCCCTTTCTGTTGTCCTTGACCTTTCTTGCAAGGTTTAATTCCAAGGAGGCCTTGGCTTTCCTAGTTGCCTGCCTGCATCCTCTGACAACAGACTTATATTCCTCCCAAGTGGCCAGCCCCTCCTTCCATGATCTGTACATTCTCTTCTTCCACTTGAGTTTGCCCAGCAGTTCCCTGTTTAACCATGCAGGTCTCCCAGCACCCTTTCTTGACTTCCTGTTGGGATGCACTGATCTTGAGCTCAGAAGAAGAGGTCCTTGAATGCTAACCAACTGTCTTGGGCCCCTTTACCTTCAAGTACCCTGTCCCATGGGATTTCCCCTAGCAATTGCTTGAAAAGGCCAAAGTTGGCCCTACTGAAGTCCAGGATTGTAGTTCTGCTAGGTATTCTGTTCCTGCCACACGAGATCCTGAACTCCACCATCTCATGGTCACTGCAGCCAAGGCTACCCTCAACCTTCAGCACTTCAACCAGACCCTCCTTGTTCATGAGAATATGATCCAGCAGCGTTCCTCTCCTAGTTGACTCATCCACCATTTGCATCAGGAAGTTGTCATCAGTTCACTGAAGGAACCTCCTGGACTGTGGATGGATGGCTGAGTAGGCCTTCCAGTGAGTATCAGGGTAATTTAAGTCCCCCATGACAACCAGGGCCTGCAATTGCGAGACCGCTATCAGCTGTCTGTAGAAGACCTCATCAACCTCCTCACCCTGATCCAGTGGCCTGTAATAGACACCCACAACAGTATCACCCATGCCAGCCTGCCCCTTAATTCGCTTAATCACTTAATAATAAGTGATTTCCTGAAAGTGAGCCATCGGTACTTCCTTACCATTCTCTTCTGTCACCATCTGGCCCAAATTCACTTTAGCACTTTTGTAAAAAGGAACAAATTCAATTAAAAACATGATCCCAGAAAGGCCTCTTTGTGGACTGGCAGTTAAGTCATTTCTCTCCAAGATGGCTGAAGCGAGGACAAATCACAACCACACTGTTAATGCTGAATAGCAAGGCACGGCTTCCTAGCAGGGCTCAGTAAGATACCTCCGTCCTGGAGAGGGATGCACTTTAATATACATCTCTAGAAACTCACACCCAGCACACAAGAGGATGCAGAGGCTTGCGCACGTGCACATTGTGATGCTGTACTCTGCGGAGATCTCGTTATTCAATGCACTGCTTAGGAGACAATATTCGACTCTGGCATATAGCACTCATCCCTGGACTGGGGACTTCAGCTGAATGTCATACATCTGAAAGTCAATGGTAACACTTGATCATGTAGCAGCCAAGTTCTTTTTGAATTCTGACAATTTACATTTGTCCTGGTTCCCCAGGCACAGCCCCATGGGCCAGCCATGCAGGCAGACCTTGAGTAGCCCTGAGTCAGCTGGGAGATCCAATCAAGGCAGCTGACTCACAGGTGTATCCCATACCACTTAAGCATGCTCATAAAAGAAGGGAGCTCAGTGAGGGTAGAGTTCCTCTTCTTGGGGCTCCTTTCTTGTGGTTTTCTGTTCCTGCTGCTGACCCCAAAGAACAGGCTGAGTAGAACTTTGCATACTTTATGTTGGTGATTGTATCAGTTTTGTTACTCTATTAAATCTGTTTCTGCTTCAGCTCACGGGGCTTCTCCCTTTTTTCCTCGATTCTCCTTCTTAGCTGGGGAGGGGGCACTGGGTGGTAGAGCAACTGCTATGGTTTAGCCCTGGGTACTGGCTAAATATAAACAACATTTCTGACTTGTATTAGAGAATCTCTTTGGCAACCTGGTCATAAATACAAAGGGGAATTATATGATGGGGCAGGAGAGAGAATGCATATCCTTCAGTTCTTAGGTCAAGAGCTTACCACTGAAATATCAAATATCTGGGCATGTGAAAGCTCAGAGTGATGAATTTCTCTCCTCTTCTTACTTTCAGAGTTAAGCAGACTAGTTAAAAATAAAAAAGTTTCTCACAAGCAAATTCAGCAAATGAGCATTCCATAGGCAAAAACTAAAAGCTAAATAACTTTTTTTTTTTTAAATGGTCCACTGATTAAGTAGGTTTAAACTAAAAGAGAATCAGAAATTCATGTCCTTTTTCTGTCTTCACTAGGAAATCTGCCATTTCTAATGCTGTGGACAGGTGAGAATTTTCATATAAATGTGAGTGAAAGAAAAGTTCAGAAACCAAAGCTCAGTGGTGAAATATTATCATACAGTGGGAAAGCTATCAAACAGTTCATGTCCCCCTCTGCCTTCTATCCTATTAATGTCAGCTAAACATCAAATGTTCACATTTGGGACCAAAAGAAAGTTTTTTGTTTTGATGGTGACATTGTAATTCTTGATTTACAGCCATGGAACTAGTTACTGGAGCATTTTCAAACAGTGAAATGTCTCAACAGCACATATTTTCAGGCTGTAGTTTTAGCAGATAACAAAAATAGCTCTTACTGGATAGTGTGTGCTAGACACCAGTCAGTGTATCCCTGCCAAAACACTCGATACTGTTTGAGTATATCCAGGGTGGAGGGAGGCCAGTGAACAGCCTGTATATAAAACAACACACGAGATAATAGAAAGATGTAACTTTCAACTTCCTTTCCCTGCACACTGGCTCAAATGCTGCCATTTGTCTGGCAGCTGCAATGGCTCATATATAAAGCTGTGGCCTACATTCAGGAGAGGCAAATTTCTTCCAGTATCTAGAGTGCTTCCGCACATTTTTGACAACTCTCTTGAGCTAGTGTACCTGGCATATTAGTATGCATATTTATTAGTGCAGTTTCTCAAATTGTCAAAGCTTTCCTCCCTTAAGTACATAAAACATGACTTGTACAGCATGCCAGCATACTCTTTTTCCACACTACCAGGTGAGATTTGTGTTTATACTCCTTTTTTTCCTCTTTTGAAGTGATAGGTTGAGGATTCTTCACCTGTCCCAAGGGTGGGACCCTCAGCTGCTCAGGATCCCTGGCTAGAGCTCCATCTGTTTTCCAGCTCTGTGGAAGACAGGACAACCAGTGGAGCTGAGACTCCAGGAGCTGAAGACATTGGCTGATTAATGATTCAGAAAACAGGTTCCCCAGAACAGAATGTTTTCTATTCACCCGGAGTGTATAACACACCCCACAAAGTGTCAAAACAACCAGATATTAAAATGTATGCTTCCTTTAAGAATACAGTAGTCTTTCCTTGGAATATATGTGAAGTTCTCTCAACCCAGCCAGTCCAAGAGTACCAGGTGGTTCTGTTTATAGTAGTTTCCCTATGTCATTCTGTAAAACAATCCATCTGGATTTCAGACTTATCTTCTGTAATTTAGTTCTATTAATTAGTCCAGCATACCTAATTTAAAATCACCTATAATTCTGCATATTTGACATGGAAAGACTGTACATTGTATATAAAAGACCAGCTGTAGAGCTGTTAAGTAGATAGTACTTCTACAATAGCCCCTCCACTGTTTTTTCAGACACTTTCCAAGTGATTTTATCTTTAGCGGCTCCTCTCTTCCTCTTAAACTTCTTTTGATTTAACTGTGTATTTTCTGATTGGATAATATCACATAGGTAATTAGTCAGATCTATGACATTTATTAAAATACTACAAATAATTCCCTTATTCATCACAGACAATAATTCAATTCTCATTATGTGCTTATCAAATGAGTATTTTGCTATTAAATATTCAGGAAATGATACTTCATTTTGTCTTATTCCAGTCCTAAGAACAAATATTGTTTGTGATCCCTTTCTCCTCTGCCTTCCTTTTTCTGACCTAATTTTCACTCCTAGAATAGACTGGTCACCTCCATTTTTATTATTGTTACAGGTAAAAATAAAATACATGAAAATGCTAGAGTCATATTAAGATGGTAAAATAGGTCTGAATATTTGCTACCAAAGAGCTGCATTATGTGTCAGGTTCTGATTAAAACCTTTCCATAGATATTCCATGGGCCTTACTGAAGTGCCTAAGAAAGACAGTGAGATGGAAAGTCACTGGGCATGACCAGTGAATAATGGAACTACAAAGGAGAGTCAAAGGCTTTTGTAGATAAGCTAGTAATTCTCCTAGGGTAATGGAGAAGGATGTTTGCTCTGTTCTCCACATCTTTTAGGGAAAGGTTGGTTGGATCATGTCCAGTATTTAAAATAAATGAGGAAATTCAAAAAGTGACACTTGACCCTAAGTATGCTCTTTTTTTCCTAACCTGACAAACTGTGTTTTAATCCATTTGAGATTACACTAACAGTAACACTATCATAAGGAAAAACTTTTCAAAAGCTCTAACTGAAACAATAATTTCTCTGTGCAGACCCACACTTGCAGCCACACTGTGCTAGCATATACCAACAAGAACAGGCACTGCCCCACCTCCCCCAGCTGCTCCTCCTGACTCTGCCTACCCACTCACACTGCATTACATACACATGCTCTTCTGATGCCCTCAGGAGCAGCACATACCATGACAGTAATCGAGGTGAAGCTTTCTTTTCACTTGTTCTCTCCCAGAGTTTTAGTCCCAGCATGGTTCCCTCAGTGGCTTCTCCTCCATGGGCAGGGGATGGAGGACAAGCCCCTATTGTGGCTGAAACTGCTTCCTCGGTAGGAGTGCTGGCTGGTACCAGTTAGACACACACAACATCCTTAGTCTATGGTGAGAAAGATTACCCAGATCAGCAGTATCATAATACCTTTAGCTCACCAAGATAACAGCACAGAAAAGATAAAGAAGTGAAAAGTAGAGAGCAGACAGCTGCTGCCCTGAATAATTATGAATGGAAAGCATGAGCAGAAGATTGTATTAATTACTGAAAAATGAGTCTATTACTTGAAATTTGCTTTTAATACTGAAATATTCTATTTAATTTTCATTTGCAAAGTTTTTTACCTTTCACTATTATATGGTAAATTTAAGTAAAATCCTTCACACAAAGAATTTTTAAAAACCTCTTTTTTCATGCCAAACTGCAAAGTAAATTGATTTTACTGTAGTTGGAGGTGAATAAATTTAAACCACATTTTATGCATACGTTCACTATATAAAGATTATTGTGCTTTCAGGGTCATTTGAAAACAAGTGCTCGTGAAAGATAAAATTTATGAGGGCTTTAAAACACACCATGTCCCATGTGCTGCAGTAAATAGCCTTGATTATTAAGTGACAAACTCAAATGTATACACACAGCTAAGAAATCTCTATTTTCCTAGCCAGCTGAGTTAAGGTGCAGGGATTTGGGAACCACACTGGTTTTTTTCATACTACAGAACAGAAACACAGATTTATCCTAACTCCACATATTAACATCTCCATACCACAAATTTCAGTTTCAAGTAGAATAGCTTCATCTGCTTTCTTTATCCATTCTTTGATAAAGGGCAGTGGGGGAAGCAAAATTCATGCAAAAACATGATATGCAGCAATGAGGCTAAAACAGCAGGTACCCAAAATTAGTAAGAATATTGCTTTTAAAATGCAGAGGTAAAACTAGATTTCACACTTTTTTATTTATAGCTATATGCAATTGGTATAGTGTTTGTATCATGATAATTACTGCATTACTAATACAATATAATAGAGATCTAATTTATGTTAATATGGGTAGTCCTGTATTGTTATCCTCTACTGTATTTCTGTGTTGCAGAGAAAGCATGAAGCTACAGCACAGCTGGTGACTATCTGACAAAAAGTTACAGTCCTACTCACACATCACACTCTTCTCTACAGACCCTGGCAATTATGAGATTATGATGATGTAGTAGAGTCACCCTGACTGCACAGTTCTTGGATTTTATGTTTATTTCCAGATATTTAGTTCAAATCTGCATATCTCTTCCTTCTCAATGGCTTTAAAGTAAGTAGATGGATATTTGGTTTTTTTAATGCTTCCAAGCAAATCTATAGGAGAGAGTGGAACAGTTCCAAGGAACTAGAAGAAAAATGGCAGATTGTATACAGCAGCTAGAGTCAGGGCTTTCATTGCTGAGGTCTTCTCTGTAGCATTTTCTTCATTCTTTCCAGTGCAAGAGTTTGCTCTGGGGCTGAGGATCAGTTCTGGTGGCACTGTGCTTCAGCAGCTTGACATGGTTTAAGCAAAATAGAATTCACCAGTAATATATATAGAATTTTTTTTGCCTCCCTAGTAGTGTTTTATCTTGGGAAGCTTAAGTCCATTTTTTATCTGCTTTCTTCTTCTTTTTTAGTTTTAAGTCTCTCTAAATTATCGGTGATCTAATGTCCTCTTTCCTACTTGCCTTCCACAGTAGCAAAGTAGATAAAGAAAACAAAGCAGAGTGGTAGAGAAGGGAAAAGAAAAAGAGAGATATGGAAACAAAATTTGGAAAAATCAGTCACAAAATGGAAACACCTAACTTTTCCACATACACGTTTCAAGAATCTGATGTTTGTTTAGTTTTCCCTTGTCCAAAAAATAACTATGAGCTTAGTTCAACTGATTTATACTGTCCCCATTCTGCTGTGCTACACAAAGCTGGTCATATTTGTGGCATAATGAGAGAATGTGCCTCAAGTTTCTTATTCAGAGAACCAGAGGCACATGACTTCTGAAAAATCTCTTAGACACCCATAAGAAGATTGTATGACATTTGAGTATTCCTAATCCACTGCAGAAAAACTTGGAAATTGTGGGAATTTATGATGCCACAGGCAATACCTTGGACTTCACTTTGATACAAGTCTAGTGTGTGTTCCTGAAAATTAGGATCTTTAGGAGATTTGTTTCTTTCTTATGCATTCATGAGGAATAAGTTTATTGCTATTTCAGTAAGAATGAATTAGTCTTTTAAATTTGAAGGTCAGAAGTAATGTAAAATAATTTAAGAACACTGTAGATTCCTGCGTATTCAGTACAAGTGGGGTCCAGCTAGCTGTGAGTAGCTTAATAGTTTGTTGTCTGTGTACAGGAATCATTTTAAAAGACGTCTGCTTACTACATACATAATGCCAGAAAAAATCTAGCATCCACTGATAAAACAATGTTGATTTTATCATCACCACCCAGAAAGTCTTACATGCATTACACCATAAATGTACTAGTGACCTTACACTGTGTTACATTATCTTATAGTAGTTCTTTCTATATTTTTATGATATAAATATCAAATTCTATAATGCTTTGGAAAATTTTTACTGCATCATTCTAGTTTGATATTTCAATAGTAGTTATCCTTCCCTAATATTAAGCCAAAGCCCTGCTGTGTTAATATTTTCCTTCCAAAACTCTGCCAAAAGTTCTTATCCAAAGACAGCATTGCATTTGTATAAGACTGAATAGTTTTGAAAGTTTTTGAGGTAATCTGAGGATTAAACATTTATAGAAGCAAACGTGAGAGGAAATATGTCAAATAATTCATTCTGACCATAGGTTAATTCTTTTCCTTGGCTTAAACAGCTTACTTTTCACTCTCAGAATTTTTTAAAACCTTGTATGCTTTTCAACATCTACTTATGCTCCCTTCCCCGCCACTGTTCTCACACAAAAAAATTGCGGTATTTGATTTCATCCCATCACAACCCACACTCAGTAGGAGCAAACTAAGTATGTATTCTCTTCCTAGACACATCTAAGCAACTTGTCCATCTTCCTTCTCACTGCCTGTAAACCTTTCCTTTCTATTGAAGTCACCCTTCAGAGAAGTTTTACAGGCACTGTGTGGGCTTTGCCACAGACGGTGCAACTTCTGCTGTAACCAAGTCTACAGCTGGCCAGGGGGCCTCCTCAACAACAGGTACATTCCCTATATGGACCAACAGCTGCTGTCGTTGAGGTTAAACTCCTTGCTATAGTGGCACTAAATTAGCAATTTTTTGGTTTCCTACATGTGAAAAAGAAAAAAGACAACAGGTATCCGTTCCGTTCCTTTCACCTATGGGATGCAGTGTGGTACCAGCTATTTTCTGCAGGATTTTCCTCACACATGGTGTCTGGGGAGTTGTCTGGTCCATCATTTCTCCTGACAGTGGCAACAGGCTGGATGGAGACATTAAATAGGCCAGGTGCAGTCCTCAGGCTGTCATTTTAAACTTATGAGGTAAAGTTACATCATGAAGAGATGCAGACGTGAAACAATCCTGGATTCAGCATCTATGACTATATTTTCTGCTTATGAAGCTTCCAAAAGCACCTTTGAGATCACAAACTCTTCCTCTCTGTGATAAGTTTGGATTTTTTTAAATCTGCATAGGGTACTTGTGTGTGTTATGAAAGCATGAAATCCCTGGGGAAAAAATTTTCGACACCATGAAACTCTACTAATACAAGGCAGTGCATACAGCAAAAGCAGAGGTCAGTATGCCATCACCTCTTGCAGACTTTTTTTTTTTCCTCTATAGGAACTCTATAGGTGTCTATCAAAGTCCTTGGCCACAGATGATTCACAGACAACTGGCTACAGATGATTCTCATGCATGTTTCTTATTAGTTCATTTGCAAACACAAATTGAGTTCAGATTCCTTTGGCACCAGAACAGCAAGCAGAAATGGACAGACAAGAATAACTATGATTCATACTATTTCGCAGAAATTTCCAATCCCAGAATTGCCAGTAGATTAGAATCAGACTATCTCCTTCCTTTCCTCAGACATCGCTACAGTTTAAATTAGCAACGCCAACATGTTGCAAGGAGGTAAGAGAGAGTAGGACCCTACTTGGTATGGATCAAAAATGGATCATCTCTGTGTTGATTAAGGAACAGTAAGTATTGGGTGTGAGCAGCTATCAGAAACTGTTCTGAGCGGACTGAATTTTCCTGTAGTGGAAATGCACATGTTCATTCAGCAGCCCCAAGGCACATCCATTTCCAGCTTTGAGGGACAGTTTTCCCATGTAGGTAAATGCCGATCAGCCTTTGCCTGACACCTCCACGTATTTCACTCCATACGTACTCCACATTCAGGGATTGAAAAGAGTGGGATTTAGGGCATCTCCCACAGGTGTTACCTATTGGCATTGATACTGGCTTCATACTGAGACTTTCTCTGCTTGGCAGCCATGATTACATTCTTTGTAGATCTACCAAGCCCACTGCTAACAGTGTCTGCTAGAGGTTATTCCATTCCTATATAGAAATGCTTATAAAGCATTATACAACCTCTTGCTACCCAGTAAATAGGTTCAAAACACAGTAAGCATAAGTCAGGATTGTATAATTTAGGGAAGGGATCGCTTAATGTAAAAAAACACCCAAACCCAAAAACATAAACAAAAACCAAACAAAACCACAACTCTGAAAATGAGGTAATGGACCCCACAAATATAGGGGCAGTTCTGGAAAAACACAGAAGAATAATGCCAGGTACCATGCAAAATATTCAGAAATGGTGAACTTTTAAGGAAAGACCAGACAGTGGGTTGTAGCTACTTAAATTCTATTTAAAATATCTACCTTTTTAGGAGTTTTTTGATCATGGGTTCTACCAAGGGTATCTGGAGAGACGGCCCAAGGCTTCCCACTTTGCTCTATTAAACAGGGAGACTCCAGGGACAACTGGCTTGATATTCTACCACTTTAACCTTTCAAAGAGAGACACTGTACAATTTACTGATGGAATGAAGCCAATGCTGCTACAGCTGTAATACCAACCTCAGTCTGCAAGAGTTCTCAATGGTTTCATCTCAGTTCCATGAGTGTACTTTCTCTCAAGTATTACAGCCCAACAGTGGTACAATTCAGGCCAAGCAAAATAAAGTTGTCAGCTTTCTTGACTATCATCAACATCTTGATACAGAATTTAATTTGCTGAAGTAAATGTTAAAGGGTTTTTGCTTTGTTTTTCTCCAGAGTATCATCACAAACTGGGATATAATCGATTTGTAGTTCTAGCCACAAACAAAATCTGTTAAGATTTGAGTTGCCATAATATTATTAGTTTCAGCTGTGGCAAGTTGGTTTGGGATTTACTTTTCTGTAAAGGGACCCTAATTATCTCTTGCTATCTGGAGTTTTAAAAGCATTTTCAAATATGATGTTAAATAATTACATATGTCAACAGTCATATAGCAGATAACATCAGAATTAAAAATGTCTATCTACAATCAGTCCATTTTGCTCACTACAAAAGAGCTGTGTAATACTCAGTTCATAATTTGATAATCCCAACCCAGAGGAAAGGGAGGAAACAGGTGTTTTATGTCAGCATGAGAAATATTTTTTTCTGACCCATTATGCTATTAGTATAGATCCAAAGGCACAGAGATGATAATTCTGGCCTGGAAAATGAAATTCTTCTCCAGGGACCCTTGATTGGCTCAATCAGAGCTCTCTCCTGTTACCTGATCATGGCTATGGTACTTTAGAGTGTCTAATCAAGAGATGATTAAAGATGATGACATTAAGGAGGTTCAGGTTTAGTGCCATCATGGTGGCCAATCAATAATGCGATTTTCCAACCAGTTTCTCAGAGAATCTGTGTGTAAGTCTTGTTACTTACTAACCCTTTGTTTTCTGCTATGAAAACAGAACTGATGTTCTATGCATATTGTTTGAAATTTGCTGATTGGGTCAGATCAGGTACTCGTCATTCATAGATGTTGCCAAAGGGTAGCACTTTTTTCCACGAGGAGTCAGACTTCAGTATTTATTCACCTATGTGAAAAGCAAAGAATCTTCAAAAAGTGAAACTAGGAGTGAGAGTTGAAATTTAAAGCTACCAGATTTAATATACTTCAAAGATTTGAACCTGTTATTTATAATGGTTTTAAAAAATGCCTTTTGAAAGTAGTTTTCCCTAACATTTTTGGGCTGTGAGTGAAATCTGTTTATTATTTTCATGATGCTCAGACTCTTATCTGATGCAGTGTGAAGGATTTTATTCTAAAAAAAACCTGCAAAAGTAAGTAAATCAACCTACTGTGACCAGAGGTAGCTAACAGGAGCAAAAAAGAAAGCAGTCAGTATTTAAGTTCTGCACTACAGAGCATACATAAGAACATAAATGAAAATGCAACAGAGAGGGAGAGAAAATAAAAAAATAGAGATACGATTTTGAAATAAGAGGTAAATTAAAAATGCACTTAAAATGCAGCACTTAAACCAGGTTAAAAAATTTAAATACACTCCCCTAAAAATAACAGAACTTGAGCAACAAAGTAGAAAACTAGTGAAATTAAATGAGGAAAAAAAAAAAAAACAGAAGGAAAATGCACAAAATAAATAGTACTTTAGAACTAGAAATAAATGAACAGAAGCAAAATAAAAGGGATATACTGCTTGATAAAACCAGAGATACTCAATTTATTGTAAAATAACACTATACAGCAATAAAGCTATACCAACAACAAAAAGAACATTAAAGTTATCTGTATTTGATACAAGGATTCAGGCCTCAGGTGTTTGCAGGAATGGCTGCAACAAGATTTTAAAGTGTTTTCAAACCACTAATAGTTTTATTTCCTTGCTTTACTTATTTTTACACAAGCAGTTGCAAAGCAATAAACTACAGGATAAGCACAAAGTGATAATAGAATCTGATAAGACAGAACATGTTCAGGATGCAGTACAATTCACGCCAGATGGTGAAAGTAGCAGAAGCTACAAACAAATAAAATATATTGTTCATTCAAGTCCAAAGCTGACCTCCCAGAATTTCAGGGGGAATGCCAGATAAAAGGAAGAAAACATATTTGCCCTATAGCACAATTTGACATAAGCAAGAAAGCTCATGCCTAATCAATTACCTGTCTCCTTCCACATTTGTTACGTGGCTATATTTTAGCCCAACACCAAGCCTACTCCAGCTCAAGGATCTCAATACAGTTACTACATCCTCTCATTTGAGTGATATACTTCCCCTCTCTTCCACCACTGTTTGACTCCTTTTCACAGCAGGGAGGCAATCCTAGTCCAGTCTGAGTCCAAGACTTATTACAGACCACAACTAAGCCCTCAGGGCATGAAGAGGCAGGAGGAACAGCAAAACCCTCAGAAGCACAGTCATTCATTCTTGCAACCCACCAAGATTACCCAAGCCCTAGGCCTGACTCCACAAGGAATTCTATTGCTAAAGGGGAATTTTTACGATGCAGATTCTTGCCAACAAATAAGTACTTCAAGACTATTGATTAACATCAGAGAGACCATCATGTGGTACGGTTTTGTTATTTGTTGTTTCAACAGGCTTCAACAGCTAAAATAGAAGTATTTCTTAGTTCATGTCAGCCACCCACTTCCCTACAGGCAGGATAAGATTTGCCAATACTTCTGCATAACAAGAAAGAGTATTACAAATAACTGGCCACAGCACTGACTTTATACTTACTAACTCCTCTGATCTCCTCTTCCTCTGTTCCTAATTAGTAAAGGATGCTTGTTCATAGGCATCAGGCTGGAAGCAGTCACCCTCACACCCAGTTGAATGCGTGGCAGTAATTGCTGCAGGTGCAAAGCCGCCATTAAAGTCAGAGGTCCCTCCAGCCCCAGAGGCTTGCTGCAGCTGTGCCTCCTCCTGTTAGCTTGGCTGCTGCAATGTGAGTTTAAGCCTAGCTCCAGTGTTTGCTCTGCTTCCACAACTCTTTTGTAAAGAGTAAGGACCTGACTCCCCATTGCCTTGGGCAGCGTGCTGTCGTTGACCTCTATGCAAAGTAGGTATAACATACTGTTGGAGCAGTACACTAGACAGGTGAAAACTACTAAGATCAAACTAACAACACAAGATGGTTTCCTCTCAGCAAGAGACTTCAGTAAGATGCTTTCAATATAAGTGTAAAATTCTCTTTGTTTTTCTGTACTGTAGATTCAGCAGGGGCCAATTCTTTCACAAGCAAGCCTCTGAGCTGATTTTTTTTTTTTAGGCTTCTTGTTTTCCTCATAGCCCAGCAAACACAATCAAGGCTTCCACTGTAAAGATATCTTACTAGGCTTACTTGATTCACACAGCAGGCTACAATGACAACAACAAGAGATCTGATGTGAAAGCTGACTGATCCAGAGGAAAGGAATAGCAATCAAAGACAAAATTGTTAATGGAAGGAGGAAAAAATCTTCAAATAGCTATGCAAGCAAAAAATGCTAGTGAAGAACAACCCAATTGTTAGCTTTAATTACAGAGGAACAAGTGGGGGGAAAAAAAAAAAGACTATTGTCTCCCAAAGATTAAAGTGGCACTCCCCCCACTCCTTCACATATTGTAACAAAATAAACCTTTGATGAAGGTCACAGGATGCATTCACCAAAAACGCGAGAAAAGGAAGCAGGACCATCAAAGTAATAAGCAGGATTGGTGGAATGCAGTACATATTTATGCCTTGTAACCTTTAATGACCCGTAAGAAAGACATACCTGATTCCTTAATTTTGACTTTCTTTTTTTCTATGGTTGCCAGTTCTCCGGTTTGTTTTATTTCCTTTCTCTGCAATTTCACACAATATGCTCTTACTACTAATTTTATAACTGAGTGTTTTGGGTTGGTGGGGATCTTTTGCGGGGTTTTTTTGGCAGATGATACATCTCGTGGAAGGAGAATACACAGCTTGAAAGAAATAGTGGCTGTACAGCATCTTCCCCTCTACCTGCAGGGGTAGGGGCTGTCATAATGTACTGTTGGGAAAGCCAGCAGTGCCTAAGTAGTTTGAAGCATCAGCAATGTTATGTATCCAAGCATATCTGAATTGCAGTCAAAGGCAAAACCATAAAAGCTAGCTTTGAACTAGACAGCTTGTGTGCCAACAGCAATGTGTCTCAGCATCACCATGGTTCTTCTTTCACTATTCCAAATGAATTTCCTAATGTGATCTATATGAAGAGAATTATAGAGTTCAGCACACCTGTCATTCAGCCTGGGCAATATCAGTAATAATTGCATCTCTTTTGTAGTAGAATTACAGTGATGTATAAGGGGAATATGCTGCATAGAACAGAGTTTTAATTAATTCATGTGTTTTCAGGGGAAACATAATTTTTCCTTGTCTAAGGAACAGAAAGGTTGAAGACAAATCTAATAATTATATTTGATGAGTACTCCATCCATCCATCCACCTGTAGACAAGAATATCTCACAGTATGATGCATTTTCATCTCTCTCCACGGAATCCCAATATGTGCTGTTAAATCAAACAGAGGCAGGAACCAGTCTCTGGGTAAATGGTTTGGCTTAGCTACATCCACACTGCACAGCACTTACTATTCATCTTTCCCTGGGCCTCGGTCACCTTAAGTCATGCTTATCATCTCTATATGTTTTCTTTTCAGTTGAACGTGCCTAGACTACTGAGAAATCTGTGTTGCAGTCTGTCAGCGTTTCACCGCCTGAAACTGAGAGTGGTTTGTAGGTTCTGGGGTAGCCTGAGCACGGGGACATGGAAGTGCTTGAGGACACCAGTCTTGCTGCAATACTGTTGGAGGACTGTACAGGGTGGAATTGTTGCGCTACATGCCTTTATGGACAGGAATGTGAGAGGTCCCCGACACATGCTGTCCTCCAAAATCTATTCAGACATTGTCTCAGAAAACTTTGGTGGGTGCCAAAACCATGACTGGAAGCATGAGAACAATTAAATAACATGCATGATGACAGAGCAAGTCCTTAAGACTGATCCCTGGATCTGGTTAATTTAGCAGTGTAGACACATCTTATGATATGCACATCCCTGACTGATTTTTCCACTTCTTTTGTATTGTTCTTTTATTAGTGCCCCGGGTGAAAATGATAGTACAATGCAATTCAGTCAGTGGAATCTTTTAACAGGACCTAGGCAGTTAGCAAAGAAAAGAATACTGACAGGAAGAAAGTATAAATAAACAATAACGTGATTACAGAGAGACATTACATGCAATTGATGCTAATCCAAATCTGAGAAGGAAACAAAGGCTTAGATAGCCATGGCAGTAATATTTCCATTGATGTTGTGACCTACTCAAACATGCAAAGTATTCTGTCCCAGATAAGACAGATCACTGTTATACCAAAGCTACAAAAGATATCTTAAGGTTTGAGGACTTGTTTGCTTTTAGTCCCCTCAAAAATAAAAAATTAAAAAAAAAAAAACAGAAAAAAAAGGGACAAGGTAGAAATCCAACTGCAGAACGAGACAATAACTGCTGCCTTTTACTGACAAACTGCTCTAGCAGTTCAGATTATTTCCTTGCTGCTTTGCAATTAGTTACAAAATTTTGAAGCCCTTCTCTCCTTGCAGAGAAGACACAATGGAGATGATGAGGACTAATTGTGGTGTGTGAGCCAACACTCCCGTTAGTGCTCTCTAATGCAGTCACAACTCTGCTAAATACATCTGAGCACTGATAAGTCTCTGGCACAGAAAATATGAAGTAAGAATAAATGTAGACTGTAATGAAATTTATAAAAACACCTACAAAGAAACTGAAAACTAATGAATATGTGCAAAAAGGATGTGCCCTGTTTTTCTAGAGACATTCACATTATGACTTATTTTGCTGCAGTTAGTCTTCAAGTAAATGAAGGCAGTCGTTATCTGCTGACCAGGATAATTAAAGAAGTGATTACTTTAACAAGTAATTGGTAACAAAATGCCTAACCAGTAATCAGAAGCGCAAGCCATATGTTTTTAAATATGACCAAATTATTTGCATAGTGTTTATGTGCAATAAATTAAAGCCAAACGAAAAATCTGCTGACAGGAAATAAGTAGCAATAAGGGTAGAGCGATATGTTAAATCCTTCATTCTGGATCATTTAGGTAATGTTCCATTCATTTTAGATTCATGAGTAGAAGCCCTTACAGATTGGGCATGCATACCATAAATCTCAGGTTATCCATTATTAGGTGGCATTCTGCTGTTTGCAATTGTACATGTTTACTTTGTGCATAATTAACTGCATAATAGCTGTCTGTGTTCTGCACAGAATTTACACTCAGGCTCTCATCAAAACAAATGACTCTAGAAAGTAGGGCAGTTCCATTAAGCTCTCTGCAATCTGCATTTTGTAATACTGGTTCTCAGAAAATTGAGTTGGAGCGTTGATTTTCCAACTGCAACCAGAATAAAATCCAGTCTTTCAAAAGGCCCCATGTTTGGTTTCGAGGGTATTTTATTAAATCTCACAGAAGTAGTCGGAACAGCAAGGGGTGGAGACAAGCAAAGCTGAGAATACCTAACAGGAGCTGGGATGATACATTTCCATAAAAATAATAAGTACGGAGCAGATTTGGACAGGCAATTGATCATTGCACAGCTCCATGCTATGGTTCAAAAACTCCAGCCTGCAGTTCTTCTATTTCTGTGCACGATTACCACTACTAGGTCAACTACTTCTGCCACACAGTTTCTTTATACACTGTATGTCAGCAAAAGCTCCTAGATTTCTTTTTCCATAATGCAAAATTGGATGGAGAAGAGAAAAAATAACATAAAATAAGGCTGAAAGAAAGAGGGAAAGCTGTTAATAAAATAGAGTCAGGCTCGAAGAAAGAGGGAAAAGCTGCTAATATGGAGGCCTGCAGCCACAGAATAAAATGAGGCAAAATATGAAGTGGTGAATTTGACTGCTTCATGGAACTGCAAGCTGATGTCTCTATATTTTTAAATGATCTAGATGCTACATAAAGAATATTTAGTACAAATGCAGGTATGCAGTGAATATTACTTTACAGCTGATCTGCTGCATAAAGAAAGTGTTTTATAGCAGGAGCTGTTTGAAAAGTGATTACTAAAAATGTGTGGGAAGAAATCTTATAACCTACCCTTATGTTTGAAGGAAGTATTGTGATAAAATGTGACTATCATGGTGCAGAATAATATAAATATTCATAACAAATAAAATCTCTCATATTGGGCAGCTCTAAGCTAAAAAGCATGAAGAATATAAATGGCCCACTAATGCTAATGAGCTTCCATTTTTCCCCCATGAAATGATGTAGGGCTACACCTGAGGGAAAAAAATTAAATGTAAAATTAATTACAAAGATTGTAACATGTATTTTATGTAAAATCCTTTGTTTCTGTTGTTGTACAGGTTACTATAGTGTACATTAATGTGGTTTTTTTCTTACAAACAATTATACACTACATTGACTTGGGGGAGGGAATTGTTTGTTTCCTGGTTTTTCATTTTGCTTTTAAAAGAAGCTCTGTTTTCTTTAAAGACAGCAGCAAGAGGGGCTCTTTTTAAATTATTTTTCTAATTGCTTTTCTTGGAAGGGATTTCCCTTAGTCCACACCCTACATCCCCCAGAGAAGTTTGGTATATCTGATTTGTGTAAGTTCAGAATGTAGGATTTTTAGTTAGAGGTAATTCCAATTTGTGAAGCAAATGACAGTGCCTTTCCAAAAGTCACATTAAAACAGAAAAATATTTCTACAGTCTGGTATGGTTTCCTTTATTTTTTTTCAAACTCTTCACTATTGAAAAGTGTATATCACAACATACCGAAATTAAAACATGCCACATTCTGTAAGCTGATGTCTATACATTTTTAAATTATCTAAATGCTATGTAAACAATAATTAGTACCAACACAGATATGCAGTGAATATTATTTTAGACTGCTCTGCTGAATAAAGGAAGTGCTTTATAACAGGAGTTGCACTCAGTCCTCATACTGATTAGTTCCAATGTATTTTTCTGCTCCCTTTTGTTCTTGAAATTCAAGGGATGAGCAGCTAGCAAACAAGTTTCTACTGCAGAATTTTTCAGGCTGAGATTTATTTATCTCTTCTCAACTCAGATGTTACAACACTGCTGCTTTATACCCTACCTTTCAGCAAAACACCTCATTATTAAAAATTCTTTCTGTAGACTGTTGTTTTATATTATTTTTATAGATTATTCATTAACATCTACAGATACATAAATTTAATTAAAAGGGTCATCAGAGGTTGTTAAACACCTAGTGGAAGTCGATAGAAGTTTGTGCTTATTTCCCATTTATGCCTTTGAGAACCCCTACTCTCACCCCTGCAAGCACCATTGTACAAGTTGAAATAGAAGTCTGCGTTCATCAAACAGTTACTCCAGTACAGTCATCCTTTTCATTCACAAGCCCCATCATCTTTCTTACAAGGGGGGGAAACAAAAAGGAAAAAAAAAAAAAAAAAGATGGAACTCTTCAAAGAGAAGTAAAATAAAACTTTAGTCATTAAATGCCATCGGGACCCATGCATGTCCAAGGGGTACCTGTATAAAACCACATACAGCTCAGAGTCTTAAGCAAACCCTGTCCGTCTCAGCTATGATCAAATCCAATACTTCGCTTTGAACATCTGCTGCAGTAAAGCACCGCAGCCTCCTGGCTTGCAGGAGGCTTTTTCATTTTCATTAATTGAGCACTTGATTCTTTTCAATTTGTGTTTGCTCATTATGATTAGATAGTATATACGTATTATATGTATGCAAAAGTGTATATATATGTTTATCTTTGTTATGCACTTTATAACCACGAATATACATATACATACTGTGCTGTGAAAGATTATTTTCAATATATTTTTATAAAAAGAAATATACATAAAAGCAGGTTTGTTTCAACAAAACTGGTCTATTCGTGATTTTAACATAGTCACGAGAATCTTGTGCCATGAGAAAGGTAAAGGATTAAAAGAACGAGAAAGAAATACTTCAGGATTTGTATTAGCTTTACAATGCTGATGATGCAGTATTGAAAAGCATGGTTGGACGAGATGAGAGCATTTACTAATGAGCTTTAAAATGTGCATAGTAAGAACCAAGAAAATAGCATTCGCTGTTTGGTAGGCTTCTTTTTAAGTAACAGCCAGTGATTGCAGGGTCAAAAACCTTTCCCTTTCTTTATAGTACTCAATAGGATATAAGTTGCTCCTCTGTAAGAGCTCCAGAGATCTGGAGAAGATTCTCCTGCAGGAGCAAAATTGCCCCATCTGACACTTTCTTCTACCTGGAAGTAAGCAGTGAATCAGGGAGTGTGAAGATGTATGTCTACATCTTATAGTTAGTCAAAATCTAGGTAGATGAATTCCTAGGAATGGCCAGAGAGAGGAAGGATAAATTTAAGCAGCTTTGAAGAGCTACCTCAGACTTAGGCTATGGTTTGTTTCATCTGCAGCAGCCCAGGCCAATGAGGGGGTAAGGACTTCTCAGCTCCTCCTTGACCACATGGGTTAGATTCCTCTCACCTGTCTGACCACGGTCATTGACAATATAGGCATCTACATATGTACTGGTAATGCTTAGTTCCCCTCCTGGGCAATGGAGAGGAAGAGGTGCTTCTGAGGTTCAGTGCCCTATTTTAGATAGTTCCTGTGGGATGAGATGCTTTGTACCCTACAAAACCTCTTTCTCTGACAAGGAAGAGAACCAAGATGTCTACCTTGGTGATAAACACCCGCACTGCAGATGTCTATAATTTGGTCAGATGAATCCAACTTTTTTGTCTGTTCTAGTTCTCAGAACTGATGTTAGGATTGTTCAAGTCCTTGACACTAAGTAATTGTTTTTCAGCTGTTGTAGATCTCTGGTGCAAACTGTGACAAAGTTTTTATGTGTAGACCCATGGAGAAAGAAATCAGGACTTAATATGGTCTGGACAACTGAATCATTCTAGAAATAAATCTGGATCAAAGCTCATAGTCTGAGTAACTGAGAAGGTAGTATCTGACTCCTGGCTCCATTTTTTGGAGCTTCTTTGAAATCTATCAAATGTGATCTTTCCTTTCAAAGTCTTTTCGTGTGGTTGAAAAAGCTCTAACTTACTTTTATTCCAGAAGCACTTTGTGTCAGGAAAGAGAACTGTCCTGCTCTGCCTTACCTGATAGTCTGTATCACTGGGAAAGCCAAGCCACAGGGAAAACAGGCTGCCCTCTAGGAGCTGCCGGTGGTGAGACTGCTGCATATTGTCTTCTATGAGGTCTTACTGCAAAGGGTTCCAGTGGTTCGTTCACCACAGCAAGTAGACAACAAACTCTAGTCCCGTTAGGAGCTTATTCTGACAACTACATTCACTTCCAGGCTGGTCTTAAAATCAGTATAAGAAGTTCTAGAAGAAATTCTGGATTCGATAAATTCATAATGTCTTGGTTTATTGCTTTAGTCACTTTCATCTTTGCAAATGTACCTTTTGTAGACAGTAAGAATGAGACGTTCATCTCTATTACTAGGTAATAAGTCCTGTTCCCTGTAAGCCCCCATATTTTTCAAAAACAAAGAGAATCATTAATGTTTAACATATAAAAGCAGGAAAACGCAGGAAATAATTGGATGCAAATTTATTTCATCCCAAACCTCCATTATAACAGCAGACATTTTGTACATTAACTGATTTTACATCCTGGATGTCTAAGCCATAGAGGTTCTTATTTCTCTCCACTGGCCGCAAAGGAGAAATCCCAGTGAGAAAACCAGATGAAGATACCTAATCAAAAGCTAAGCAACATTAATGCCACCATGCCTGTTTTCTGACTGAGTTTTCATTCTTGAAAACAGTAAATGTAAATTCAGAGCTCAAAGACAACTTCTCTTGTGAGTTGTAAATATTTACAGTTATTATCTTGGATATTGTCCTGGATCACTGATACATTTACCCTGCTGATTTTTCTTATTCTAGGATTTTGATCAAAGCTTCTGTCGGGAAAAGTCATCTTCCACCCTGCTAGCTCTGCTTATTCAATGTAGAAGGATGTTTTCTTACAGTAAAATGTGTTCTTGTCTCTAGTGTGCTATGATCAGAGTAAAATCCTGAGGCTGGTTTTCTCAACAAGAATGGTAACCTATATGTGTGAAAGTGACGACTGCTTATATTCCAGAATGTGTCTATAGGTGCAAATAAAACAAGTTATATTAAACTTCATGTCACTGACTTCTCCTTTAGTAGGAAGAGGAATTATAATGCCCTGGGCATTTATAAGTATTCTGAAAAGGATTAGGTTATGAAAAAAAGCTACTAGCATTGACATTCATAAGAACTATTTCACAATGTGTCTTCCACAGTATTAAGCAAAATTTACTTAACGTTTGATGCTTTTATGTGATTCCTCCACAATTTGTAAATTAATTTTCTCACACAGTCATAGAAAACGAGCACACTACAAGTTATCTGATATAAAGAACCTATGAAATTTGTATAAGTATTGAGAGGGGTCATCCATGCCAGTTTTTCAGAGAGGCATGCTTGAATCCATACTTAGAACTCAGTTTAAGTTTCTTTCAGAACATGGCTGCAGTTAATACCAGAGGAAGCCATTTGCAGCAGCAGGAACTGTTACAAAGCTAACTTGAGCCCCTTCTTCAACTGCTGTTTATAAATATCAAATCAGGAAAACAAACCAGCATACTCAGTTCCACTGTAAACACAAATGCTTCTCAGACATGCTGCCTCACAGTCAGGTTCACTGAGATTGAAGGTGCTTTTCATAGCCATAATCCCCTAATTGTTGCACAACAAAAATACTCTGATGTCCAGCCAGCTATTTTTTGCACACTTGTAAAGTCAGCCCAAGCCAGACCCTATATTAATCACAGCACTAGTATCGACTGTTTCATTTATTTTCCAATCTAAGACATACTTGAATGAAATGCCTGTCAGTCCATAATTCGTGGTTTCTATTCAGTAACAGGAAAGACAAATGTATAGTCTACAGCAACTTATGTCAAACCAGTGTCATGTTATTTTTAAACTGTATTTGGTAGGGAGATTGAAGTGTTGTGAATAGAGCTATCAGCCTCTCTATCACCTACTACATCTTTGGAGACAATTTTCATCACATTTGAATAATGTTTTGGCACAGGAATGCTTTATCTCTAAGATCTGGAAGCAGCACTTTTACACGGTTTTCTTAAATTTATCATGTTCTATATATTCTGAAAGAGAAAGAAACATGCTATTTTCCTTTCTGTCTGGCTGGAAGTTCTGTTAGTGCTTGTCATCAGTAGGGCAGAGAGACCATCAGAAACAAAACTGGGCATCTGAAATGTCTTATCCAAACACACAGTTCGAATTAACACCGTCTCTTCCCCAAGAAAGAGAGACTGTCATGTTCTAACATTGGTGCCCATTGTTTCTGTAAGAGTCATAAAAGGAAACTAACTTCTGTCTCTCTCAGCCTACTGATGCATGATGAAAAAGCCACATATTATGTATAACGGAAGACAGAGTGCATCCTAAAGAGGAGATTTCACTGAAGAAAGAGAAAGCACTTCTGTCAAAACCTAGTGAAGACATCTCCCAAAGGTATGGCAAGATCCTTTTATACACAACAGTGTGAATTACTACTGCTTTTATTTTGGTCTGCACAGCAGTTAGGGGCTTATCTACAAACTGGCAGGTCACCATGACAACTTACATCAGCCAGGATGAGTATGGTTTGTTGTTTCTGGTAGAAGTTTAAATTCTGTTCCTTCCTCAGTAATCATAACATGTGAAGACTGAACTAAGAGCCTATGTATTTATCTTTACTTTCATATGCTTTTTCTGACTGCTTTCATTTCAGCTTGCCTGTCTCTGTCATATTCTTGTATTAAATTTCTACTAACAGTAACATGAGTTAGGCATTGCAAAAGTAACAATGAAAGTGAGAACAAAGAAGTTGCCTTTAACCCAGAAACCTTTACAAGTAGTAATACTTTAATGAGACATCAGTTATCTAAAAAGAGAAAACATTATAAGAATACAAACAACATAAAATTTGTTGTATAGTAATCAGAATACATCTACTGTTTCTTTCTAATGCAGCATTAATGAGCCATCAGTTGCACAAGCCAAACAATAAAAAATACAAGTATGGGGGTGGGGGTGGGGGGTGGGGGGAAGCACAAATTACTTTGTTTTAATTGTTGACTGATTTCAATTTCTACTACTGTTGATCAACTGCTGTTATAAACAGATTATGTTTCTTTCAGTTTATGGGGTTTTTTCTTAGTTCTGTAAAAGACCTTTTCTATTTTATTTTTTCATATAGAACTCTATCTCTTAGAGTTAGTGGGAAGTGCTTGGATCAAGGCAAATCAGTCTGCTAATCCCAAAGATCCTACTGTGCATGCCATTCTCATCTCCTTACTAGAAATGGAATTACTGCTATTTTGAATGAGAAGGGCAACATTTCTTCACATTAATCACCATTATTTAGTGGGCAGAAGAGTCAGATCTCATCCTTCACTTCTCTTCTGACACATCCAAAAAATCAAGAGTTCTGAACTTTCAGTGTTCAAAATGGAAATTTAGAAGAGAACATGAAAATTTTAAAATAACACTTACCTATTAAAACATGTTTGTTTCAACTGAAATCAGAAAGGATACAGGAAACATTTAAAGTCTCAGTACCACAATGATGTGCCACCATACACAGGCTCATTTTGAACAGTTAGTATTTATGTAAAAACAAACTGAAAAGGAATGAGAGATCCAACGGTCCATCTAGATCATCACATGGTCTCTGACTGTTATGCCTTGTAAGAACAAAAATAAGGCAAGCGTGTCTAATGCTTTCTCCTATCTTCAGCTATTTTCACTTCAGTTCCTGATTTAAAGAGATTATTTCCTTGATAAATACGGCTACTAACTTATGACTATACAAAAAGCTACAGTATTCTCTACAGATAACAAAATGGTCTATCAATAAGACAATTCAACCATCAAAAGTAATTTAGCCTATGCAGAAAGTTTTACATAGGTTAATGCATCTTGATTATCACTGAATTATGTCATATATAGTTGGGCCAATTGGGCCTTCTGCTCTTGAAGGTGGCTAGTTTAAACCTAGCTCTACGTTAACATGATGTCATTACATCAACTGCAGCATAAAACAATGTGGCTTTTTGCAGAAATACTGCAGTGTGAGGTTGGTGCACCACAGGTAGATTCACCAATGCTCAAAGATATGCCTAGAAAAGACAAGAGTTGCTTGACTTTCTCTATTGACTAGGGAGGAACCCAAGCCATACCTCTTGGAGATCTGATGAGTAAAGGTTGAAGTGAAGTAACACATATCCCACCCTTGTCACCTCAACATGTATCACTGTTTTCTAGTATCGTTTTCTAGTATGTCTCGTGTTCTCTATAGCCTTTGCTATTTTGGTGTGAGGCAGAATATGCTGGACATCTAAATGTGGAAACTTTTGGAGCAGGGAGATCAAACTGTATTCCTGGGGATCACAATGTTTAATGCAAAAGCAAGTCTAATAGTTTACCATAAACTGAGTAAAAGATAATAATGAAATACACTATTGTTAGCATATGCTCTCTGTAGTTTCACCTCAGATTTTGACATATCAAGAATCTAGGAAAAAAAGTTGTAATATTGTTATCACACATTTACTGCCCCGTTACTGCAACTGTGTTAAAGATGTAGACACAGGTCATATCTTTGATGGATTGAGACATTGGCATTGCTAGTATTTAGCCTTTTCAAATCCATTTCAAGAGATATAATTAGAAATCATCTCAGCAACCTTTTCCGGTTCATAGCCTGGACATGGGGCAAGTAATTACTGACTTAATTTTATATGTTTTCTGAAACCACTTATTTAAATGTACATAGGGAACCTCTTCTCTAAGGACACTAATTATGTAGATATTATATGGCTGATCAAGTTTGCTAACTTGTTGCTGAAGGTATAAAATTATTTCTGTGAAACCAAATCAGCAATTCACTAAGCATGGTCTTTGGAAAGGTACTGCACTGTTAAAGTTGCTATACTTTCAATGAGGTGTTACAGGGAAGCCACATCTGCTTGCATCTCTTGACAGATGAAAATCAAAAGACCCCCCAGTAGTACTACATTCATGTTAATCCTGGTGTCCTTGCCAATGTTCTTTTATCTGCCCATCAAACAAGTCCTGATCCTGGGTTCTGCAAGCTTGAGTCATTGCTGAACACAATGCATATCGCAATAGGCCACATTGTCATTGAACAACCCTTTTCTAACCTTATTTATTGAAATATTGTCAATACTATGCATACGAAATTGAATTTACAGACAGCAGACCTTTGCCTAAACCACATCTCTCGTCTTTTTTAATTCAGAGAAACTTTTGTTTCAACTCTTTAGAAACAACTTTCACATAAATAATTTGGGGAAAATTATAATTTACTTGTTGCTTTGTGAAATCAATGTGAAATCATAGGCAGACTCCCTGCATCTGTCCTTAAATTGTACGGATGACCCAGGATCCAGTCGCCACGGAGTTGCATCATGATCTGAATTCTATGACTCAAGACAGCTTTCTAATGTAAGTCAGACTATGCTGTACCCTTGTTCATCTTGGGGGAGATCACACGGCAAGTGCAGGACACCAGGGGGATCAGGTCCACTCAGCAAGGGTTCATGAAGGGCAAGTCCTGTTTAACCAGCCTGATCTCCTTCTATGATCAGGTGACCCGCCTAGTGGATGAGGGAAAAGTGGTGGATGTTGTCTACCTGGACTTCAGGAAGGCATTTGACACTGTTTCCCACAGCATTCTGCTGCAGAAGCTGGCGGCTCATGGTCTAGACAGGTGGACTCTTCACTGGGTTAAAAACTGGCTGGATGGCCGAGCCCAGAGAGTTGTAGTGAATGGAGTTAAATCCAGATGGAGACCAGTCACAAGAGATGTCCCTCAGGGCTCAGTTTTGGGGCCAGTCTTGTTTAACGTCTTTATCAATGACCTGGATGAGGGAATCGAATGCACCCTCAGTAAATTTGCAGGTGACACGAAATTAAGTGGGAGTGTTGATCTGCCTGAGGGTAGGAAGTCTCTGCAGCAGGATTTGGACAGGCTGGAGCAATGGGCTGAGGGCAATTGTATGAGGTTTAACAAGGGTAAGTGCTGGGTCATGCACTTCGGCCACAAAAACCCCATGCAGCGCTACAGGCTTGGGGAAGAGTGGCTGGAAAGCTGCCTGGCAGAAAAGGACCTGGGGGTGTTGGTTGACAGCCAGCTGAACACGAGCCAGCAGTGTGCCCAGGTGGCCAAGAAGGCCAATGGCATCCTGGCCTGTCTCAGAAACGGTGTGACCAGCAGGAGTAGGGAGGTGATCGTGCCCCTGTACTCGGCACTCGTGAGACCACACCTTGAGTACTGTGTCCAGTTCTGGGCACCACAGCATAAGAAGGACATTGAGGTGCTGGAGCGAGTCCAGAGAAGGGCAACGAGGCTGGTGAGAGGTCTGGAAAACAGGCCTTATGGAGACCGGCTGAGGGAACTGGGGTTGTTTAGTCTGGAGAAGAGGAGACTGAGAGGAGACCTTATTGCTCTCTACAGCTACTTAAAAGGAGGTTGTAGTGAGGCTGGTGTTGGTCTCTTCTCCCAGATGACTAATGATAGCATGAGAGGAAATGGCCTCAAGTTGCATCAGGGGAAGTTTAGGTTGGATATTAGGAAGAAGTTCTTTACCAAGAGGGTGGTTAGGCACTGGAACAGGCTGCCCAGGGAGGTGGTGGAGTTGCTGTCCCTGAGGGTGTTCAAAAAACGAATAGATGAAGCACTCCAGGCTATGGTCTAATGGTTAGGGAGATGATGGGATAAAGGTGTGACTTGATGATCCTGGAGGACCTTTCCAACCATAGTGATTCTATGATTCTATGATTCTATCCCTGTATGCATAAAATGAGGAAAGGACTTTTATCTCTAAGTAAAGCTTCAGGTTTTCACTCTTTTCTAATATACATTTAAATGACTTTAAGTCCTCTTTATGTTCCAGTCTTAAACTGATACTTGATTTATTTCTGCTCTGTGGTTTGTGCTCAAGGAAAAAAAAAAAGAAAAAAATAGGAAAAAAGAAAAAAGAAAAAAAAAAACTGCGTTAGATATTCACTTTGACATTCTGACTCCAGATGAAATAACTAGTTTCATACTTATCCATCTGTTTTTCTGTTTTAACTGGAGAATCTCTGTTTATCATTTTCTAGGGACAAGTGGGTAACCTTCCAGTTGTGCCATTAAAATCCATTACATCTTAACAACATGCTAATTAATGTTCTCTGATGGTTCTGCATGCAAAACTGCAGTGGAAAATGTATTCCAAAAATGAATGTCTGGCATCCAGAAGCAAAAGTCAAGTGATGTCTCTTGCTTTCTTCAGCTGATATGAAACTTTAGTTTAACACATCTGAAATCATATTTAAATAATAATAGTTTGAATTTCAGAGAAGAATACATAAAACGTTTTTTAAAGTCACGTTTTAAAGTCTCACAAAAAAAAAGGCTGACCACTCATGTTGCCTAGCAACTCCATTTTGTAACAGGGAATCCAATATTGGATTGTAATGATCTGGGGAAAGCTAGTTAGAAGTAATAATTTGCATGAGAAAGATATTAACGGCTGTTCTTATTAGGAACTACAACTGTTTACTAAAATTGGAGTCAGCCATCTGCCTGAGTATGCTTTTGTTTGTATGAAATACCAGGTGAACATCATACTATCATCAGTAGCGTATAGATGGAACAACAAAATGGCTCAGAAATTAACAAGGAAGACAAACGGAATCTTGCTCGGGTTTTCGCACTGCTAAGATAGTAACATATTGCACATTTGTCCCATCTGATGATTTCAAAAAGACCTTTACAAGCATTCAAGTTAGAAATGATAAGTTATCATATCAGTCTTCACAGGCAGCGCTTCCACTCATCATTTCTAGCTTTGTTTTTTTTCAAATGTTTTTTTCCTTTTACACAATTTTTTATACTGGTTTAATTTTCTCTTACTCCTCCCCTACTTTTTTTTTTCAGTCTTCCCTTTCTGTAAAGCACTGATAATTAGGATTTCAGACACAATTTAGACACTAACATTAGCATTAAAATTTTAAAGTTGTATCTGCTCCAGCTCTGTGTTCCTACATAACGTTTCTGTGGGCAGAGCCACTTTAGACAGGCTGACTCAGAAACAAACTTACTGGCAAAAAACAGGTCTTGGAGGGTCATTGTATATTTTGTCTTTTTTCCTACATGTTAAATTTGTGTTTCAATAGAGGTCTTTAAGAAGCTCAAAGACAAAAACCACATGTGCTGTATCAACACATCCAAATTAATTGATTATTTACATTTGTGGAATTCTGACTTTTTGTGTCCAAAATGTTAAGGTGAGTTCTCTTTCATGAAGCTTTGTGTTTCCATCTGTCCTTTTTCTCTTGAGGAATTATATTTATGGACATCTTAAACTTCTCACAGAGGAATTATTATACTCTGTTATATTGTAAACAAATAGCATCTTGTAAGCTTTCAGTTTGTGTTGATGACAAATACAAGCAGAAATCAATTCCATCCAGATAGTAAGAAGCTTGTTTGGCTTCTTGAATCAGCATTTTCTTCAATCATGAAATACCAATTAATATGCTTCATTTTAAGCTTACAGGTATCCCCACTGAAATATGACTTCCCTCGAGCTCTACAGAACTAATCTCTGACAGAGGCTAGAGAAGGACTGAAAAAATGAATATGTTATTGTACCCCCCCCCATGGAGTTTCCTTTCAGCTAATATCAGTCTATAGCTGAAGAACAGACTGAATGAAAGGTTAAACCTGTACATCCATATTAAAAAAAACCTTTTAAACCTCTCTTCCATGAATTCATCTTACGGATTTCCATTTTCTCGCTTGTACTTGTAGCTTTTACAGTCAGAATGGGTTCCCAGTCTTAAATCTGTGTCGTGTAAAGGAATTCCTTTTGTTTAAGTCTGCTGCCTGTTAATTTCATTAAATTCCTCTGATATTTTCTGACGCAAGAAATAGGCATCATTTCTTCTCTGTGTATCTTTTGCCTGTCACTTTGATATCTTAGGAAGAAGTAGACTGTCACTACAGAACAAACAGGAATATCTGTTAGATATATGGTTTTACATAATCTACCATAAGATCATCTATTTCTTTCCCATGTTAAAGTATTCTCCATTTAGTGTTTGTACAGAAATCATTCCATACTTTATATTACATCTGCCATCGTTATCTTTACCTATTCTCGTTCTCTTGCCTCCTTGTTTTTCTTTTCTTTTTCTTTTCCCAGTAGAACCAAAATCACATGAAGCACTCAAGATTTAGCTCACCATTATTTTCTGTAATGACATAACAATGTTTTCTTGTTTAATTCCTTTCCTAATGAGGAATTCTCACATTCTGTTGACAAGTTGACTGCTGGTCATAAAGGTAAGCAATTACTTACACGTTTGCTGCATCAGAGTTCAAGGACCTTTGCATATTTTGTAATATCAGAAATAAAAGAAAAAAAGACTCTGGCTAATTCTGATCAAGTGCCAAGTTAAAAAGATCACATACTTTAATATTTTGGGATAGTTATAGTCTACTTGATGCATTTAAAATCTATGCCTGTGATATTCAGAATCACTGAACAATAATCTCCTGGGAGGAGATTATTTGAACTCAAGATCAGCAAATATCACAGAGTATCTAAAATGCTAAGCAAGAAATGTTGAGCTGGTGGCAACTGAACACACAATTCTGTGCAGCTGAAACATGTTCAGGGCCAGACTGAAATTCATCTCTGAGTACATCAGAAGCACAACTAAGACATTCATTATTTCAACTGAAAGGCCTATTGCTGCTGAATGGTCTAGTCCAAATATCCTATCACTGGACAGATGGATCATTAGGAATAGGATGTGCTGATGATGGAAGAGATTACTAATCTCAGAAGAGACCATAATAAGTACCTTACTACATGGCTTCCATTCATATTCATCAAAAAGATCGACGTTATAGACAAAGAAGTACCATCTCTGTTTTCATTAGGTCAGGCTAAGCCAACTGCTAAAATAGCAAGTCATTATTGTTTGTAACTTCATCTACATGCTTTTTCCAGTGACAAGAATAGCCATAGCTACATCATATTTCTTATTAGGAGTTTTATCTTCTCATCATAGCTCCCACCATAACTCTGTGACACATTATTCTTTTTGATCTGAAACTTTATTGTGGGAACTGTTGGTAACAGTTCAAGTATCAAGTTCAAATACATATATACTCCTTTCAAAATTCGCAGATGTACCACTTCTCGCTCTTGCTGTCAGTGCCCTGATTTCAGTTTCTTTCTTCTTCCTTGCACATAGGTTTTGGCTCCCTGTACTCAAGGACATGTTTTGGTGCCCCTGAGAGGCCCTAATTCAGAAAGCTGTGTAGAAAGAGCAGCGTAAGATAAAGCAGCAAGAGGTGGAGCCATCACCCTCTTTGTTCAGAAAATGCATTTAATCATTGGCATTCACACTTGGTCCTTTCCTGCACTACAGTGCAGCTATGCCCTTGCCTGGCCACATATCTTACTGATTCAGCCCCTGATCCTCATCTGCAGATTTGACTTCCTGGTTTGACCTCAGTCAAACCTTTCTCATCACTACAGACTTGTCTGGCATACACCAGACTTTTCACTGACCTTGGTTACCGTCATTGGTCCTGCTCCACTCACCTCGTTCCAGCAGAGTAAAACTGTGCCCTTGACAGTGAGATTCATAATGATATTATGAATGGTTCCAAATTATGCAGGTATACATTAGTACTTAGACCTCAGCTTTCTCAAAGTGGAAGTGTGTTTTTACATAACCTCGGAATCTGTTTTCTGAGGACAAGAAATCTTTTTAATACTATCAGCCACTGATTATTTATTCCCGGCTGAATTACATTAAAACATTCACTGATCAAAAAGTCACAAAGATCATCATGTTGTATCCCTTACATGTTGTTTACACACTAAAGTGTTGAGCACTATACAGCTTCTTTTAGGTATCTTGCCAAAATCCTCAGTTTTGTCTTTGGTATATCAAATAGTTAATGGTAACACTTTTACAGTGGAATTTCTCTGGAAAAAGCTTAGAGGACTGGAACGAGGAGACGTAACGAAGACAGATGGTAAACCTGTCATTCTGGAATGTTATCAAGTGAGCATATTTGCTTAAGCATAAGATTTTGTTAGGATTGTGTTAGTTTTGGACAGTTCTGGAATTTTAGCCAACTCAAGTAAAGGTGGAAGGTTCTCACTTATTTCAAAGGGGGGTCTAAGCAGTGACACCAAATTCAGGGGACTGCCTATTCCCACCTCCCACACAGGTGAAGTGATAAACCAAAGAGCATGTCTTTTGCAATCGATAGCTCTTAACTCTTCTTTTTTGACATATCACCTTCTGTTGCTGCTTCATTCTACTTCGAAATCATATTTCTATGTTCACGACAGAATGGGTGGTCTTAAAAATACCGAGGTTCAACAGTTATTTTTACAAACTTCCTGCAAACATGGGATGAGAAAACACTCGTGTAGTGTGAAAATATAGTTGATGTGGGCTAACACAGGGAGGGAGAAATGAAGGACCTGCCCCTATTGCCACATCTTTTCACAGAAATAGAGGCATAGTGTGACTGGCAGGAAACCTGTTAAAGGAATAAAAAGAGATCCTGAACTGTGATTTACCACTGCTCACTTCACCAACTATGTAAACCACTGCATGGATCTCCAAACAAATATACTAAGCAGATGCTTAGCAGGCAGACCACAGAAGTAATGATACAGTCTCTGCCAGTCTGGAGTCTGACTGCAGTCCCAGAATCATGCACAAGAATGGAAAGCTACAATCTAAGTTTGAACCTATTCTCTAATCAGCATAACCATGAGTCTTGCTCCCATCACTGTTATTCTTCATTGCAGCTCCACTTTCCTTTCGATATTTTTTTTTACTGCTTCTGAAAAACACTAACTGAATTTCAGTGCTAAAAACTTAAAATGTAATAAAAAATACTAATTTATTTAGATTATTCTTTTCATCTGGAAAACCACTTAGTTGAATCTTACTGGAAAGAACTTACTTCTGGAAACAATTCATCAGTATTCTAACACAATTATACCTGGAAAATCTCCCAGTGAAAGTATTATTTATGAGGAAAACCATTATTTTGTCAGTATTGTTGATTTCCAAAACACAAGCTTTGTAAGAATTTTTAGTTAATATAACTATATTCACCACACAGATATTGTTGGTTACATGTAGGATTTTTCTTTCCACCCTTCTTGTTGACAAAGCAGATTTTTTTCTTCATAAGCCACTAAGCCCTCTCCCTCTAACCCAAGCACTGTTGTCCCTGTTCAGTGTTGACATGGATGACCAATTTCTCTAATACACAAATTTAACACAGCGTTTCCCATTGCCCCTCCCATCAGCCAGCCACATACAAAGTCCTAGACAATACGAAATACAATTAGCATGCTTCTTCCCAGAAGGGACAAATAGTGTGAATATATTTTACTTACTTCTTCATTTATTAGTTTCCACAGCAGACTGATCAGGAGATACCTTTTAGTCAAAGTGATTTGTTTTGGGTGTCCCCATCCAGGCGCTGGCAGCAGGCAGGCTGCATGGGTGGCCTCTATGAGGTGAGGCCCCATGCCAGACACAGGCAGCTCCAACAGACCCACCACAGGACACAGCTGAACCCTTTATCCTGGTGGTGCCTTGGGGAAAATTTATTTAAAAGAGGGCAAAATGCCATGCAGTAGTGAGGGAAAAAAAAAAACAACAAATATTGTGAACACCAAGGTCAGAGAAGATGGAGAGAAGGAGGTGCTCCAGGAGCTGGAGCAGGTATTTCACTGTAGCTAATGGAAGTTTTGGAAGTGACCATGGTAAAGTAGGTAATCCCTGCAGCCCATGGAGAACACCATGCCAGAGCAGAAGGATGCTTCCTGAAGGAATTGCAGCCCGTAGAAATGAGTCCAAGCTGGAGCAGGTTTATCCTGAAGGACTATAGTCCATGGAGAGGACCCATGCTGAAGTAGAAGAAAAGTGTGAGGAGGAGGGACTGACAGACAGGAGCTTAACTTCTGATTCCAAACCCCCTGTGCTGTTCAGTGGGGGTGGAGGAACTAAAGGAGCCAGGAATGAAGTTGAGCCTGGGAAAAAGAGGAGTTGTGAGAAAGACATTGTTTTGTCTTTGTTTCTCACTATCCAAACCTATATTAATTAGCAATAAATTTAATTTTCACAAGTCTGTTTTGCCTGTGACAGCAATTGGTAAGTGATCTCCTTGTCTTTATCTCAGCCAATGAGCTTTTCTCTTCTTTTAGTGTTATCTGCAGACTCTTTCTGTTTCTAGTTTGGTTTTTTCCTTTTAACAAGTTGGAAAGTTGGTTTTGGTTTGTTTAATTAAGGCTATTGTGAATTATATGATGTCCCTTTATTGCTGAGTATCATCGTGTAAGTACATAGCAAATATGATGCACTGTACAACAGTGATTAAATAAGTGTAGTGTGTTATAATAAACATGTTCATTGTATTAGCAAAGGGTAATTTTGCGCATGCTGATGTATCACCAATCTGCAGGATTTTGTGTGTCAAGAAATGAGATAATTATGAGCTTCTCATTTTTACCACTTTATCAAAGTGCATCCACTGGAACTGTGCATACAAGTGGAAACCACATCTACTGGAATGTGGCAGTATGAAATATTATTCACTAACCATTCCCATTACTCATGTTAGATAGAAGCAGGATGGCATCAAAGGAATCTAACTGCAGGGACTCGAGTGGTGAATAAAACTAATTAGAGTCACATTTAATATCTTTATGTGGTTTATGTCAAACTAACCGTATGTCTGTACTTCCCACAGCAAGTAATAGGTCTCTTAATTTTTCCACAATAAATCACTGTAGTTCTCCATCTCAGATAATACTTGAATAATGTGAAATTACAAGAATTTTGTTAGAGAAGTATTTTAATCTTCTGACTACCTTGCCAGAAGGAATGTTAATGTATAAAACCAGTTTTTTGGTTAATGTTTCAATTTGAGGTGTGCGATAATAATAACTTCTATTTTAAGCACCAATATAGACTACATAGATTACAAAAAAAGGACCATGTTACTTATTATGAATATACTAGTTAAGAGAAAAAAAACAGCCTTACTGGTAATAAGAGAGAGGGCTTTCTTCCATTTTCTTCCATAGGACTTATTCTATGGAAACAGAAAAATAATCAGAATCAATGAAGTTGCTCTGGGTTTAGACCATTATAAGTCATAACAAAACTTGGATCACTGAGTATAGATGCCAGCAAATAAAACTCAGTATTTTTCCTCATGTATATTCAGATGATCTGAATTATTGACTTTTTGATAAGGATAGTTTTCCTATGTTTAAAAGCCTACAAAAACAAAATCAGAAGGGACTAAATATGCCATTCAGTTTCCCTTTGTAAAAATATATGATATATAACATATATGTAAAAGGTTATCTAAATTTTACCTTTGAAAAGGCAGAACTTCAAATATTATGAACAGATTTTATCTACCTCAAATTAGGCACATGAACATTAATCATTCATATGAAAGATAGGCACCTCAAGTCCATTTTAAAGATGATGGAGAGAAATAGGCACAGTGTACCTATCCTAAAATAGGACAGAATAGGTGCTCAAAAGAGGTGAAATGAAACAGCATGTCGCTATTTTTTTCCCTTCCTGATTTAAACAAAAGACTAAGAAGGCTGATTTAGACATAGATGAAGCCAGTTTAATCAGATGAGATCGATTCTGTCCTATGTTTTTTTAAAAAACAAGCCATACTCACTTGGTTTTTGATGTTTGTTATGACTTAAGGAGCACATATATAAGCCGATGTCTAGCAGTGACCACTTGGATGTGGGCAGTGCAATTTTCTTTTCTACCAAGAAAGTGATGTTTGACTCCAAGTGCAATTATTATCAGCAATGACAGCAGAGCCTTCAGAAGAGCTGGTCCAGTTTTACTCCAAAATAAGGAAACCACAAGTCAGAATTAATTCCCTTTCATCTAAAAAGTATAGAAAAGACACCTATAAACAGATATATGGCAAACAGGGTTGTTAGAGATCTTTATTTAATAGTATGTCTAATGAATATTCCTATTTAACACTAGTTAACATTAATTAGTATTAATATTTAGTACTAGGAAATATTAAATGTCTGCAACATAATCAATAGAATAAAACCAACTTGTTAAAAATTCTCACAAAATCAGAAAACGTTCTGCATTTGTACCTAAGTAAGTTTTGTTCCACTTGTAACTACACTGATGAATGTTGTAGATCAAATCTTTCTCATTTAGAGATGCATTGTCATTGTTGGGAGGGAATTTTCTTTTGTTTCCTAGTGTTCACATGTGAGTATGAGCTTTCAAAGTGGTTACTCCTTATTAAACACTGCAATTGTGCATTTCATGAACCATACAAACAAGGATCTAACACAGTCGCAACCTATGTATATGATAAAGAACTGTCACATTATTTTTAGCATCTTTCAACAAGCTCCTCTATAATAATTTTCATGTAAAAATGCCTTATTTCAAAACTCTTAGCTTCTTAGAGTCATTTATGATCCTTAATGAAAGGCACTACTAGTGTTTTTCCTATATACAGAATTTTAAAAATCATGATCTTTAAAATGTTAGTTATGTTTTGCAAGACAACTATATATATGGCATATGGGATTGATATTTTAAAATAATAATGAAACTTAATTGCAAGCAACTGATTAAATATATTACTAGCTCTTTGTAACGTCCAGTAAGAGGTTTCTGTATAGTCAAGCACTTTCTAGCAATTAGTTAACATCCTCTTCTGCTTTATTGCTTACAAGTTACTTCTTTTTAAATGTGTGCGGCCAGCTTTAGGAAAAGTTCTGCATTTAAAATTGAGACACCTATAGTTCTGTCAGCAATACTGGGAGATGAAAAAGCTCATCTTGTAAAACTAAGAATTTGTATTTTTAGTAATCAAATTGATATGATGTTTTCTTGTTGAAAGGCAGTGAACAGCAAGGTAATTTAATCTTCCACCATTATAGGTGAGACATTCACAAGTCTTTCAAAATATGTTTGCTACATTAAATTAATTTTTCTGGAAAAAAAACCCTATGGGATGCCGTAATAATTCATAATGAGAAAAACTATCCTTAGAAACTAATCTTATTTCAGCTAATGTTATTAGCATAACGAGCTTGTCTGGAGATATGTAAGTGCATTGCTTTTGGACGTATTCTACAGCATTGCAGTATAAGTGGAAGGCTTTTGTAAACATTCTTAAACATTTAACAGCTAAGCATGAGAACTTGAAAAGAGAAAGTCAGACACAAAAGTATATTTACTGTCAAAAAAAGCCCATAAAATCATTATGGGAAGACACTTTTTAAACAGTCCTTGACTACTTAAAGTGACAATATAATTTTTATTAACCAGTTAACCACCACCTGGAAACTAGCTAGTTTTGTGTTTGCTTGTTTGTTTTGACATTCACCCAACTGAACTGCTTCAGAACCTCACTGTACCCTGGAAAATTTTTTAACACTATGTCTCACTTAACAACTGAAATACATGTTGGTCTGATTTCTGTTCCGGATAGAGATTTCTTCAAGCAAGTTGGCACATACTGATTATTTTCAAAAACTGAGTGCCACATCATAAAGCCTACTGGAAAACTTTTGAAGTCTACAAAGTAGGTCTAATTTCAGTCCACTGTCTATGAGACTCTAGACATAAAACAGCCAAGTGAAGAGCCCTTATATTTATCTTTGCTGATAGGTATTGACCTATGTAAGTTTCTCCTAAGACATTGATCCATAAAAGAACCAGCTTTCCAGAAGTAAAAACTCAAGCTCCCACAAAACCCATGGGAATTCCCATGTGGGGCCTATTTTGTTTGGCTTTAATGCAATTATCAGATTTGGCTCTTTATTTCAGCTTCATTGTTGTGCTAAAAATACCAAACTCTGTTTATAAATCTAGATGATGTTCTCACAGCTGAGCAAATTATAGACATGAAGACAACTGAAGACATTAGACAATTAATGGAGAAAAAGATAAAAGAAGTGTAAAGGCTGAGCATGTCCTTTAAGTGCTCTACTTTGATTATTTCTTATCATACTATTTTTTCTTCCAGTACCAGGAATATGTGACTCATAACTGGGAGAAGAGAAGGAGCAAAAGAAAAGAACTGGTAGTAATTAAGTTTGCTGCTTGAAGATGAAGTGCACCATATCAATGCAAAGGTTAACAAATCTTAACACAGTTTGTCTACCAGATGTGTGTTTTTAAAATATTAGGTGCTTAGTGGTGTCACTGATGGTAGACTCCACAATTGCATTCTATTACAGAAAAAGTGAGTTGCAATCTTTTCACTTGATGCCTAAAACTCTGTTTGCTGGCATCTGTAATAAGCTACCATCTGCAGATGATTCACAGTATAATTCACCACAGCTTGTGCAAGATGAACAGCAACATATCAGAATTTCTCTCTAATCAGTTAATTGAGTCTCTATTAAGCAATATATTGACATTGTGATGCTCTTTTTACCTATAAATCATTATTACATAGTACTGATCCTTCTTTTCATACTTAATTGGTCTGCTTTACATCTGCACTTTTTAACTATTAAAGAGCTCTTAGGCATCCATTTTCTTGCTATTTATATCATCGTTAAATATGATTGATACAAAGCAGGTACCCAGTTTTAACTGAGATTAAAAGTTTTCTCATCTTTTTGTCATTTTGTCTTAGGTTGGGTGTTACGCATACATATTGCCCTAAAAAGGCACCACTTGAAATGTCTGGAATTGATCTAGTCAAGACAGAGGAAGGGTAAGTACAAGCATTACTGTCTCATTTTGCAAGTAAGGAACCACAAAAGATTAACTACTTTGCACTGGATCTCATACCTCAGACCTGTGAGATTCAGTTTCTTCATTGCAAGACAAAGCCTCTTGGGAATTCTGGGGTTTCTGGCATTTGCTTCTTCACAATGTCAACTCCTATAAACCAGTTTCTCACTTGTAAGGAAAGTTTAATGGATTTTTTTATTCTTTTTGATGGGAAGGGGTTTGGGTTTTTTTTACTGTTGTGTGCAGTGAGTCATAACAACCTGAACACACTCTAGAGTAATATGAAGCAAATGTTAAAGTCAGTGTCATAAGCATCAACCTCATCATCTCAAGTATTAATTGTGTTCTAGGGTAGTGTTAGAGAATAAGACAGAACTGTTGGAGTCTAGCCCTGCTCCCACAGTATTTTTCACAGGATCAAACTCAAGCTGTGCAAAGTCAATTCATTTTCCTTTTCTCATCTTGTCAATATCGACACAAAACTTTTTCATAAGGAATATGAGACAAGCCAGATCTACTAATTGGAAGGGGGGGAAAGAGGAGGTCTTTCATTATCAGCACAAGCTGTGCTGCCTCATAAACAGTGAGTGATCAAATCTAATAAAGATAAACCCTTGAATTCCTGCTGCTCTACTGCAGCAACACACTGTGAAGGCTTCAGGCACTGGTTTGGGGGAGACTGAATCCCAACATATGGAGGGATTGCCAACAGACATACAGGAGAAAAACAAAGCTGAACTCCTGCATCTCTATTTCCTGCTGCCTCTCTCCAGCCTTAGGCTGCAAAGCCATTCCAGATGCTGATTTTTAACAACATACAAACAATGAAAAAACAGCCTTAAAATTCAGTCTTGGCATACAAAGAGATTCTCTTAAAAGAAGCCAGAGAATTTGGTAGTGGTAAAATGGGACAGGGAACTTAAGGTAGAGACAAATGTAAAGTGAGGATGATTAACTGCTTTTTCCCACAGAAATTCCCAGGTTCAGGTTTCAACTGCTAGAACTTCTGTATGTATGCAAAAAAAAATTAAAAAAAATCTTATTTCTTACACTGAAACATTTCTCTGAAAAACAGGGTATTTTTCAACCATTTCTGTAAGTCATAGACTGCGTGATACCTCTAAGATATGACTGGGGGTTGATCTGACAATTAGTATTTTGAAAGCTGATATGGTTTCAAAATTTAATTTAGACAATTGTAAGTCCCTAACCATGACTGAATGAAGGAAAAAAAAAAAAAGAATGCAATTTCAAAAAGATGCAAGAATGAGATAAGCCAGGATAAATGCATAGCCCCTGCAATTCCATATGTATTTCTATGGGAGTTGTAAAACTGGAAGCTGAATTATTAAAAAACTAAAAGAAAACACAGAAACAGAAAGAGGATGTTTAGGTACGTTCATCTACCTAATTGCACCAAAATATAGGAAAAAGTTTAGAATGACAAGAGTGTGATTCAAGCTGGATATCCCTATTCATAACAAAGCACTGAAGTAGATTATATAGTGGGTTCAGGGGGGCTCTCCATCATTGGAGAACTTCGAGTTACACACATCAAACATCTGACTGTAATGATAAAGGGACAGTTAATCCCTCCTTCGGAAAGATAGTCTGTTTCAAGGTTCTCTGATTCACTATGACACATTGTTTATTAAAAGCACTCTTTTCAGAAAAACGTGAACCTATTTAGCATTATGCCATGATATGGAGTCTAGCTGCATGATGTGTTTAAGTGGGCACAGTCGCCTTCTCATTAACCTCAGCAAAGAACTCCATTTTGCTATTCTTTTCTATTTCTGTTACCTATCTTTGTCTTCATGTTTTTGTGATCCATCAGCCTGTTTGTGATGTTATGTGAGCAGCAGAGATACAGGTCAAGTGCTTACTGTTCAATTTTGTGAACCTAATACCTAAATGCCTCAGTATGAAGAGATATGCTTTTGTATGATACAAGGAGGGCTTCTCCACATGAAGAATTTCATGAGAGAAGTTAAAAAAGGTGAAATACCACTACTTAAAATATTATAAGGTACTTATAAGTGTCTCTTTTAAAATATCTTTGAAAATAGTCACTCACTGTTCTGTGTTATTTAAGAGCCACAGTTGGCAAAAACAATTTTTAAATGCAAAATCTGTTTTTTTCCATTACCATAAGAAAAGAGTGAAAAGCCTTGGGGTTTTGTGGGGTGGTTTTTTTGTTTTCTTTTTTTTTTGGTGGGGGTTTTTTGATTATTTTTTTCCCAAAAAAAACCAGCAAAATTGTGTGATGTTCTCTTTTTATGTTAGATATGAAGATTTTATTTCCAAGCCTAATAAACCACAATCTAATTAAACTTAAGGGTAGTCAGAAGAAGGAAGGGACATAGAAAAAACCCAAACTCTTGAATCTCAATCAAACTAAAATATCTATATTAAAATGGCTCCCCTTATCCCTAAACACTGGTACCTATTTATCAAGTCTCTTTCTACTAAATACATCAAAGAAACTGGAGCACTGCCAAATCTAGATACACTAAAGCAGATATACTTGACTATGCTGAGACAAGAGATAGAGGATTTTGTGGGATTTTTGAAAGAGATTACATCCACTAATGTCACAGAAGAATATTATGATTTACATTATTACAGAGGAGTGCCAAACGAATTAGTAATCATTGGACATTTGTTCTAAAGTGTCACACGAAAGTCTTTAGCAATCACCTGCCAGAAAAGCACCAGTTCAAAAATTTGTTGCATACAGAAAATGTCATAGTACATAATGAAAAGGCATAAGTTATCTGCAGTGTAGTTAGCCCTGTGCTAACCCATCACATTACAAACCTGGGCTCCACTCTACTCACTACCCGTGATGTCCTGGACACCAAAACGTAGAACTAATCCAACAGCTTGTGTGGTGTGTGTTCAACAGACACAAGAAAGGGTGTGAATTATGCCTGAGTAGAAATACTGTCACTTTAGCAAACAAAAATAGATTCTCACCTGGCAGAAACCTTGTTAATTCTCTTGGGATTTGATGTCTCTTTTTACTATAGGCTGTTATCAATTTTGGATCAGATCACTCCTCATCTTTCATGTTGCTACCAGATTGCAAGGAAGGAAAGATTAATTTCTCTTTGCTCTCATTCTTTCTTTCAAGGAGCAGAAAGAATGAGAGCAAAGGCAACGTAACATAGCTCAGAAGTGAGTGCTTTGATGGGAAAGGGGCTGCCAGGGCCCTGGGGGCATCAATGAGCCCCGCTGTCCCTGTCCAACCCCTCCAAGGCTTCCCCAGACCTGCGTACAGTCCAGGATCCTATTTCAGCCCCCCAGTTGCCCTGCTCCTGGCTAGGACAGTAAGACGGGTCCTGACTGCCAGGCCCTGCCCTGACAAACCCTTTGGGAAACCCCCACCACTCCAGGTCCTCAGGGAGAGCCTGTCCTCTGACAGAGAAGATAAAGATCAGGGTTCAAGTCCTGTTTCCCAAACCAGACTGAGATATTTTGTCCAGTTACTTGCACAATTGACTGTGATTCCCAACCTATACTTCACTCAATTGAGCTGCCTTTTCCCTCTTTCTCTATTTTCTTAACTTCAGTTCTGTGTTGCACAGTAGAGCAGCAATAGTATGTAAGAATTAATGATGATCCTTTTCCTAAACCTTACTGCACAATCTTCTGTAATTCCTTGTTTTCACCATTTCTTGTAGACTATCTGTAGGAGGGAAGCTCACTGTTCTGGACCTTCACATTCCCAAAACAGTGCACAGACCACAGGGTGCTGTACGTGGTGGCAGCTTTATCTTTCCTCTAAACACACATTTGCTAACTGTACTGGATCTGGCTGAGCTGGAATTGATTTTCCCCTATAGCAGCCCTCATGGTGCTGTGTTTTATGTTGGGAGCTAGAAGGGTGTTGATAACACACTGGTGTTGTAGCTACTGCTGAGTAGTGCTTACACAGCACCAAGGCTCTTTCCAACATTTCCCCCCAGTGGGATGGGGTGGGCAAGATCTTGGGAGGGGACACAACCAGGACAGCTGACCTAAACTGACCAAAGGGATATTCCATACCGTATGATGTCTGCTCAAGTATAAAGCTGGGAAAAAGGAGGAAGGGGGGTGGCATCACCCTTGGTCCTCTGAGGAAACCACTACGTGTATCACAGCCCTGCTTTCTGAGAAGGCCCGGCATCGCCTGCTAATGGGAAGTAGAGAATAAATTTGTTTTCTTTTTTGCTGCCACGCACAGACCTTGCTTTGCTTGCATTAAAACTGCTTTTGTTTTACCCACAAGGCTTGTTTTTTTCTATCTTATTTTCTTTCCCCCTTTTTGCCCTGCTGAGAGAAGCGGGGGGGAAAGTGATAGAGCAGCTTGGTGGGTACCTCGCGTTTAGTCAAGGTCAAACCACCACACTAACATGACAGTCATATGTCAGCCAATGTCTTTGTCGAAAAATGACCCAATATTCAACATATCCTTTACCAGGTTTCCCATTAAAGAACAAAGCACTGGGATCCAGATACATATTTGGTATTAGTTGTTTTAGATCTGTTCAGGATAATGCTATAAAGATCGAAGCAGGATACAACTTTATCACCCCTCTCTACTTGTTTTAACTATTGTCTTCAGTGGTCTTATTTTAAAAAGTCAGTTCAACTTCTAGAACAGTTATGGATTCTATCTCTGTTCCAAATTTCAAGTGAAGAGAGATTTGAAAGGAAAGATTGAAAGTTATAATCTGCAACATTCTTACACTTGCATTTACATATAATAGAATATGAAGGAATATATAGAGTATAGAATATATATTGTCGACTCCCTTTGGGGATAAATGTTTGGACCTACATAGGCTCCTTCTCTGAACAAAATATTTATATTTAAAATGTTTTAACATTGCTTTTATTATTAGTGTAAAGCCTTGAACCTACATACCACTGCCACTTGAATGCACAAATTCAAAAATACACAATCTGACTTATACATGTTGTTAGATATTTCAATTTGATCTTAAATTCAGATTCAACTCTTTCTTGGTTAAAAATAATGTATTGCAAATAGACTTTTAAATTAATTCAATATTATATCATTAAACTTGTATAAAGTAGAAAATAAGATAGTTAATTGAAGACATATGTATAAAGTCTTTACCTATAATCCTACATCGTTATGGTCAAAGTTTTTTTAAGATGGGCCACATTTCAGTCTATAGCTCTATGTTTTCAACACAGTAATGAAAATAAGCTTCCAAGTAACAGGCATTCGTTGGACACATCACCTATTTCAGAAACATTTATCTGAAACAGTAGCACAGTGTAGCACAGACAGTAGCACAGTGCTGTGGGTTTTATAATTCCAAAACTGAATTTGATGCAGCTTTTGCACCAACTCAGACTGAAACATCAGGGGAAAAAAACACCAAAGCACTAAGGTTGAGACTTAAGGAAAAACAATTTATTTTCAGAACAGATACCTGCTGCTTCCAATTTAGATATTGGATAAACTATCTGAAATTAAAGCAGCCGACTGAAATGGAGTGTTCTTCTAACCTCCCTTGATTAGAATCAGCTAGTTCAGTGCATCTCTAACCAGAATCACCTCTTCTTGTTTGCCTGACCAGGGTGACCTGCCAAACGGGAGGTGAGAATGTTGTCAAGGAACATCACAGCCTCTAGATAAGGAATGAAGGCTTTGAAGAACCTGTGAACACCCTCTGGGGAAAAAATTAGACTTGTGAACTTAGAGGGGGAAAAAAGGCATACAAATGGTTTAAACAAGAACTGAAGGCAGAGGTCTACAGGGATGTTTCCAACTGGAAATCACCTACTGGCAAGAAATTAGTTCTGAACACCTAATACAAATCAATGGAGTAGATGGGAAACATCTTAAATTATTCATCTTTGTCATGAAATCCTGGTTTCTATCTTTAGTGGACTCCTCTACTCGAAGTGTGTCACTGGAAAAGTATAACCTGAGATGAGCTGCAGCCTAATAATAAGAACATAAATATAAGAGCCGAAAAGCAAACATAACGCACATGAACAAAGGTCCATGTAGCCTGCATCCCATTTCTGAAAGGGGCTTGTACTAAATGTGGTGAGAGAACTTAATAGCGAAAGCAGAGATTGCTACTTTCTCTTACTACTTTTCTAGTTCGCAGCTGTCTGCCATGTAGATATTTTCTTCAGTTAAAAGCTGCATCTGCATCCTGTTTGATAGCCCTTGATTGATTCTTCTTCCATGAATTTGTGTAAGAGTTTTTCAAACCCATTTACACAGAAAGCCTCCACAGGAGCCTCTGGTGATGAGTTCCAGACTTTTCCTGCATGCTGTGCGAAAGAGCACTTCCTTTTCTTTGATTTATACCTGCAGCCTGACCATTTCATCTGACAGTCCGCTGGACTGTAGTTGTGAGAAAAAGGGGATAATTGTTCCCTGTCGCATTTCTCTATCATATCCCTTCTCAGCTGTTTTCCAAACTGAAGAGTCCTCACCTGTCAAAATGCTTTTCGTATTGTACTAGATCTTTCTGGAATGAAGTTAATTTTCCTCATAGCAGTCCATACATTGCTGTGTTTTAGACCTGTGACCAAAACAGTTGGCAGCTGGACAAGATGATCATTGCAGGTCCCTTCCAGCTGAAATAGTCTATTCCTATTCTGATTCTGATTCTAATTCTAATTCTATTCTTAAAACCATATTGATAACATAACGATGTTTAAGCTATTGCTGAGCATTGCTTGTGCAGTGTCAAGGCTCTCTGCTTCTCACTCTGGCCCCACAACAAGTAGACGGGATGGGCAAGAGACTGGGAATGGATACAGGCAGAACAGCTGACTCAAACTGACCAGAGAGATATTCCACACAATATCATGCTCAGCAATAAAACCAGGGGAGAATTTTTCCCAAGTAGCCACTGCTCAAAGACCAGCTGGGCATAAGTTGGTTGGTGGTAAGTGATCATGTTCACACCACTTGGTTTTTTCCTTTTCTTTTTTTTTCCCCTCTTCACTTATTAAACTGTCCTTAATTCAATCCATAAGTTTTCTCATTTTTGCTCTTTCAATTCTCTCCCCCATCCCACTGGAGTGGAGCAGTAAGAAACTGGCTGGGGGCTTACTTGCCAGCCAAGGTCAACTCACCACACACATGCAAAGTGCTCTATACTTTTATCCATTCTTGGCACTCCATGCATTTTCTCCTTTACTGTAGTACATTTCTTTATGTTGAGGGTGATTTAAGCAAATAGTATGTTTCTTATTGCAGAAAACCATTTAATCAAAGCAATGTATTTTCAAAGACCTGGAACATTACCAAGCAGTTTAAGTCTGCACAACGTAAGAGAATGGCAAAAGACAACTCATGCTGCAGTTGAGCTGTTGCCGCATACTCGCCATAACTTCCTACCTACTAACTACAGAGACAGGATTATATAAATAAGTAGCCCATTCTACACAGTGCAGTTGAACTCAAAAACAGAGGGTTTTTTCTCCATCCCAAGATTCCTTTTTATTATAGAATCATAGAATGGTTTGGGTTGGAAAGGACCTTTAAAGATCACCTAATTCCAATCCCCCTGCTGTGGGCAGGGGCATCTTTCACTAAATCAGGTTGCTCAAAGCCCCATCCAACCTGAGCTTGAACACTTCTAGGAATCGGTTACATATAACTTCTCTGGGCAGCCTGTTCCAGTGTCTCATCACCCTCACAGTCAAGAATGTTCCTTCTATCTAATCTAAATCTGCCTTCTGTTATTCTAAAACCATTACCCCTGCCCTATCACTACATCACAGGAGCAACAGGAGACTAAAATATGGATGGCTTGGATTATGCCAAGCAGAAAAAGGAATTTACAGTATTTACATTAATGTGTACTATCTGGGATATAAATCATATTCAAAAGTAATATTTAATGCCACCCATGAGTAATATTTAATACAAATCAACTACATTTTCCCCTAGGATATCATCTTCTAAACAAAACTGCAATAACCTTCGTGATCAAGTTATTGCCAGGCTGGGATTCTGGTAAGCAAAAGCTATTACTTCAAGAACAATCTGTTTCCAGAAAAGCTGTAAAATTTTGCTTTTTGGAGGAGTGAGGAAGGAGTTAAGAAGTTTCAAATCTTTAGTTTATACTTGATTTTCATCAACTTTTTCAGCATAAATTATCTTCTAAAACTATAGTATGTAGCATACATATGTACGTTCTTTAAGTTAACTATCAATTTTATATCATTGCATCTTTGCGAGCATTTTAGTTTAGATCTTGAGTGTTCTTTTGAAGGACATTTCCCTGTACCTCACATTTACTGAGCTTCATTCCACCTCATGATGAACTGAAAGGGTCTCATGGCATCTGAATTTCTTTCAGGTGAACCTAAATGAAATTATATGTATTCCTGGATATTTTCTGTTCTCCAGTTGCTATGAGGCATTCAGTCCACAGGATTAGATTAGAGGCAATGTGAAGCAACCTCCATAGCACCTAAATGCATGTAGTGGGGGGCATCACATCCTGATCTCTCCCTAGACCCACTCCTACTATACTCATTGTGTAGACATAGCCTAGAAAGACAGCTAAATATAGAAACTCATATTGTGGAAGAGTTCTTTCAGATATGTTGGTGAGATTCCCTTTCTGATGAAAGCTTTTTAGTCAGTTTTTAAGCTGTTCCTCACCCATGTGTTTACAAGGGTTCTTTCCTAAAATAAAATAAAATATTCCTGGATACATAGAGACACTGGTGTGTTTTCTAGTGCCTCTTAATTCCTTAGTGTGAAATGCTGAAAGCTACAAAACCTAAGTCTGATCCAATGATAGGATTGTTACCCTGTAAGAACCAATAATATTGCCATTGATGGCAACATGAAAAAGGCCTTAGGTTAATTTTGCCTAATGCTAACCTTGAAGTTCCCAGACCTTGCCTTTTATGTCTGCTATCAACCTGTTATGAGAATTTGCTATGTGACCTGGAGACTTGTACCTAATGTCCTTCACTATGATGTGGAGTTCAAGCATGAAATGACAGCAAGGGGCTTGAAAATATGGGCCCAGGCTGAAAAATGACCAAATCCCTATGACGGTAAATAACACATCGATGGCAATTACTGGTTACTGAAGAATTGAAAACTTGAGAAAAGACTGTTTTGTGCATGACAAAAGAGCAGCTGCCAATTAAAAAAAAAAAAAACTCAACAAGAAACAAACAAAAAAAAAAAAAACAAACCAACCCCCCCCCCAAAAAAACCCCAACAAAACAAACAACCCCTACCAAAACACATTTGGGTTTGCAGGGTAAGGCTCCTTCCACCAGGTGGGAAAGTATCATCTAGCAACATTGCACAGTATGTTGTCTGGAGAATGGAGGGTGGACGACAAAGGATATATGAACTGTTTAGAAAGTCAAATATCTTATAAAATACAATTTGGGGAGGGAAGATAGGAATGGGAATTCCCACATGAGATCATCATGGGAATTGTCTCACAGGGAGATCATCTGAGATATGACTGTACTGCCTACAGTTCCTGCCTGCTTCAGTCCTCCCTGCTCTCAACACCAAATTTCTCAAGGGCCTTTTGACCTGCCAGCCAATTACCCAGGAGAGGATACACAGAGATGAGAGAGACTGTGTTCCTTTGTGTGTGTGTGTGTACGTTTGCATGTGTATGTGAGAGTACGTGTTGTAGGCTCACAAAATAATATACTTATACTCAGAGTAGCTTAGAAGGTAAATTATGACCCAGCCTTTAGAGGAAGGCAGAAATAATCTGTCCAAAAAAGACCTAATTCCTTCTTGAAAAATCTGAGTATCAGTATAACTAAGCATGTAAGAAACTGAACCAGGCAATCATGGCAATTTCCCAAAACCTGTTGAAACAGTAATGCACCTGCAAAGCATATCCTCTCCAGCTAAGGTCATCTGCAATGCAGCTGGAGAGGCTGGCAAAACACCAGAATGCTCAGACACAAAGGCACTCATCCATGGGAGGGAAAGGATAAGGGACTCTACCAGCATCCTACAGATGCCATGAAGCATGGAAAAGATTCAAATTTAAATGGAGTGATTACTTAGGAGATAAAAGAGGGGAGACTTACCTCATTTTCATGGAAACAAAAGGAACAGTAAGTGCCCTTGTTGAGTCAGACAACCCCACAGAGCTCCACCGAGCTTGGGAGTCAGGATTTCCATTTACTGAAGCTATACTGAATCTTTCCCAACATTCTGTGCTTTTCCTTGTGCTCAATGGTCTTACCTTTTAGATGTTCTTACCTTGTCAGGGAGGAAATCACTCTCTGGTCTGTATTTCCCAGGTTCCCCTCGGTGGCTCCCAGGCTTTTTTGTTATAGGAATTACTCTTTTACTACAGTAGAAGCTGCACTGCACTTTTTACAATGACAGTTTACAAGACTTTGCTAGATGCTCTGCAGTTTCACATCTGAGTTATTCCAAAGGTTTCTGTCAAATTTCATCCATTTCTGGAGACTTACCTAACTTTTCCTTTTGATCTAATTCCTTCTGTATATTCACAACAAATTTGTCTAAGCCGTCCGATTCCTCTGCTGTAAAGAATAGGGAGAAATTGAGAATTATCAAAGTCTTCAGCAGTACACTAATACAAAAATCTGCTCCTCTGCTATGTCTTGTTCAACCATGGTCATCAAATTTTCTGTTTGTCTTCCCACATCTAAACTGAACAACTAAACAACTTCTTCCTAGCAACTTTGGTATTCTCTGCAAACCACTCTTCAAATTCTGTTGTAGTCTTCAGACTTTGTCTTCACGCTCAAACTGCTGTGTTTTATGGGCTTTCTTTTTCTTCTCATTTAGACAAGCTTTCAATTTTCTGTAATGCTGACCTTTCGTTATGATAGCCTCCTTAACTTTTCTATCAAGTCGGGCAGGTCCAGTAAAAACTGGACCTATTTTAGTTTGGGGTTTTTTTACTTTTATTTTAGTTTGTCCTTTTTATATGACTATTATGATAGCAGGCATTTATATAGTACTTTTCCTCAGCAGATATCAAACTGCTTTAGAAAGGAGATAAATATCACTCTCTCTGCTTTTGAGAAAGGGAAACACAAGTGGTGAAATAGCTGTCCCTAAGCCTTTCAATAGATGAATAGCAGCAAACCATGAATAAAATCCTTCTCAGCCCCAACAGTCATTACATTGCATGCACCAATAGGGTGGAATTCATGTGCATGTTTACACACTGTAGTAAGCATCCAGCCAGCCATTTCAGCTTTGCTATGCACAATGTCCTCTACAACCATATATGGCTTAGTGAGTACTAGCAATAATGCAGACAAACACAAAAGTATATCTAAGATAGGTTAACAAAAGTAGTCTTCACTTTTAAATTTGAAAAAAAGAAAAAAAAAAGAAAATAAAGAAAATAAACAAAAGCTGGAAACTTCTTTTTGTACTAATAAACAATGAACTGTAATGCCTAAGCCTGAGTGTTGCAAAATTGCATTTAAGTTTCAGTACTGAGACAGGACAGTTTCCAGACCCAAGCAGTTTCCGACTGGGACATGGTGAACTCGGCTTTGCAATGTTCCTTGAGCCATAAAAGGAAACTTGTGAAATACGAAAGTGCAACCTTTAATTAAAAATAACCATAAGAGGAACCAAAGAGAGAAAACATATTAGAGGGATTTGTGCTAAATGACAAACATTGACAGCAGACTGACCAAGTTACACTGAAATATTTTGGAATTCAATTTCAAAAAATTCATTGGATCTCATTCTCTATTACATGAAGGCTCCTTCATACTGCTTGGCTGGAGATATAGCAGTAAGGTAAATAAAAATAAAACTTATTGGCACTAGGTAATCCTTGTCACTATCACTTAGTCAAAGTGGTGCAGGTAATCACTTCAATGTGAGATCTATTATAGCTCAACTACAGCTTGAATTTAAACAGGTGGCAGAGAATAAGGAGACAAACTAACAAGTAAGGTGAAAGCAATGCAGCAGGGAAAACGTTCACATTTAACATCAACAAAGCACACAAGTAAAAGCTGGAAATAGAAATTCAAATACTAGAGTAGTTCAAACAGATGTAGTAAACAGTTTCATCTTGATTTCATCATGTTACTTGATATCACTGTGTAAAATTTTGTACAAAGACTTTATTTTAATTTCCTGAAATTATATTCTGTAGAGTCACAAGGTCAAACATGCAAGTAGAATGCCAGGGAAAAAAAAGGGAAATTTCTGCCAACTTCTTATTTAAGAAAGTGTGCAGTTTGGTATAGGTTTTTTGGTCCTACTCCAAATTAAATAACTGCAATCACTACAACAGGTCAGGGCATTTTTCTGTGCTAGGGTCTTCTGCAGAAGCTGTATTTCTACGAGACTTTAGCTTGTATGCTTCTGGAGACCATCAAGATCATAAGTACACTGCAGCTTTATTCTCACTGTTAAAAAATGTGCATGTTCTCAAATCACACTCATTCATAAGCAATAAACATTTTGAGCTTCAATACTTTAGAAGAGAAGACACATGCAGTTTTACTATCATTTACCATCATGTCCACAAAAAATTAATGCTATGAACTATCTCCAGTACACTTGGAGTACCTGTAACCAGACCACCCGCTTTGCTTTCTACTTACATGCAATGTTCCTGCTTGAATTGTTCCTAAATAATGATGAAACAGCACATATGGTATTCCTAACATGTTACAGACATCTCTATGTTCTTTGTGTGCCTTCTATGACACTTTTTCAAACTACAGTTCAGGAGAGGAAAGTTGTGTTGTGATAGCCATAACTTCTGTAAACTGAACAAAGACCAGAACTAAATATTATTCTTGCTGCATCAGTCATGTTGTCATAAACCAGAGCTCTGATAACAAGTTTTACTGTTAGCTTAGCAGTTTTACACTAAGAATATGCATGCTCATCATTTTTACTCCTTCCTAAAACTACTTTTTTTTCCATGAGGCCATTATACAATTACCATTCTAAACTTCATTGCTTCTGTGAGCTCCTGTTGCTGAGAAACACAAAAACATACCTCATTGCAACAAGAAGTGATGAACTACAGTATGATATTTAAAGTTTTGTATTTTAAACAAATACTTGGTGTAAATCAAATCTTGGAGTTTAAATCCACTGCAGACTATGAATTATTGACTTTGAGATTTCATGGTAACAAAAATGCTTGACATCACAAGAATTATTCCTTTCTGTTCTTGATCACAGCAGCTATGCTGAGAGGAAACACTGTAGCTGATGGGGCCCATGAGGGAAAGTTGTTATGCTATTCTGTATTCATTACTGAGCCTAATTGCTCTCAGATTACAATGCAAAATGCATCTGCTTTAAATGACATTCTAGTAAGAGACACGCAGATTGAACCAAATAGCTCTTCCTAATGTCATACAAGTGATTTCTTCTTCAAGAGGGTGAATGGCATTGATATGCACATATATATTATTCACAATTTAACACCAATTATTCACAGCAGTTGAACGGGTTCTTTTCATGTATCCAATAATACCTCAATATTGTAAGTGACATCTGTATTACTGGACCCGGGAGCACATCCATGTTCTCAGGTCCAGGTACTCCCATGATTACTCTCTTCCAGCACATGAAAGATTGGTGGTGGCCCGGACTCTCACTCCATGTCTGCAGCTCCTGGTTTACTTACAAATAAAATACAAGCACGTAGGCTATATAGGAGCAGCAGAGCCCATCAGTGAAATGCCAGACCAGGGTAGTGGGAGGACCATGTTTCTCACACCTGCCTGCATGAGTGCTGCAACAAGAGGAGTGGATTCATCCAGAGTGTCCGATAAAAAACAGAAATCAAACTAATTACCACTTAGCAAGGTTGTTACTGTTCTTGTTTTTTTCACTTTTTCTTTATTGTTCTTCTTCTAGTTTGCCTAAAATAAAATGGAATTTGAAAGCTATTGTTAAGACAGATTTAGAATCTCTTACAGAATATTCAAGGGATAGTTATTCTAATACTGTATCAGCTAAAATAGAAAATAGACATGAGATTTTTAGGTGGAAGCCTCTTTGTCTTTTCCTGTTTTGTGGGGTATTTTTACTGAAATATTTCATATCTCAAAGGAGGATTAAGAGCAAACAGCAAATGGTGGCTATATCAGAATTTTTTGGTGTGGATCCTGTAACATAATAAAAGCAATCTACTAGAAGAAGTGTTTTCTGTGGATTAGAAGTTGTACACTAAGATTTAGCCTGCAGTTAGTTTGTACTGATGAATTATAGCCCACTCAAAATGATAGAGTAAACAACTGTAATGGAAATCCTGATCTCAGAAGTTTACTAGCATATGACGGAGCAGCACTGTAATAAGGCCTTTTCATTTGCATAACTCTTCAATATTTTCTTAAAATATTTTAAACAAGCTTTAAGTAAACTTAGCCACTCTTAATACTAATATATTGCATTTTCAGATTTTTCCAGAAATAATTCTGCTTTAGATTAAAATTACTAGGTAATTTTGCCACAACTATACTATAAATTGCATCTCACTTCATACATCTCACAGGACCTGTTTCCACTGAAAATATTATCCACTGCTTCTTACTTTCTATGAAAAGCTAGTGCAGTCTTTCTATGATCAACTGAGCATCCATTGAGCAACTGAACATTGAGAAAGACTATTTTAGTCTGGGTAATTAGAACATTGAGGTAACATACGCACAGGATATTCATTAATCACCTTTTATTGTCCTTGTTATCTGATCACTTCCACTTTCCTCTGCCATCCTGAATTCTAAAGATTTGTGAATTCTTTAGTCCTTGTCTAGTTGGACCAATGAAAATGAGAGCAGCAAAAGAGCAGAGGCAGAAAATTGGTTGTAAGATCGGAAGAGTGGGGAATGTTAAAATGCACAAATGCAAAAATAGTCAATATAAGAGCAAGAGACTTCCACAGCACACATTACTTTCAAAGGCAAATACTAGAGGTCAGTCTCTTGTGATACCTTGATAGTAACATGGCAACACCTGGATAGAAGAACACTACAAATTACCAAGCTTAAAACTAGATCTAGAAAAGAGAAATGAAAAATTTGAGACCAAATGCTATTCAGTTGAAATTTTACTCTTAACACGTCTGGAAATGCTGAAAAATTATCCTTCACATATATTTAGCTGACACAAGAGACATGGATAGAGGCAGATGTTTCTGCAGAAGACTGAATAATGAAAAGAACAGACAAATATTAATTTCTGTGAATGCCAGAAACGGTTATCATATTTTAGAGCTGGGAGGACATCTGAAATGGGATTTTCAGCATTACTGTCTTGCAGCAGGAAGTAAACAGCGAGAGATCTGACTGACAATAAAACCTTCTCAAGCAGTGCAATGTGGGGGGAAACTGTGTGGGGTTTATGGGGTTTCATGATAGAGAGGACTGCGAAAGGCAGCCTGTGATAAAACAATTTTGGAGGAATATCCTTCTACATGTACGCAACATCTGACAGTACAGAAAGGATGCTAATTCTGAACATGAAAACAGCATTGGGGTTGAAATGGGAAATAAAGGATTAAGATATTTTAGAGAATCTTTCCCATAAGAAGCAAAACACTGACTTTCCTATATATAATTCATCATCCCACCTAGTTATTTTTAGCTATCATAGATATCTGGCAGTGAAAACAATCTGTATTGATTGTTGACTATGAAATATGATTGCTTAGTGTAATGTCACATATTACTTCATTGTTCCCTTGATTAAGAGCACTTGTTTGCTGAATATTTTTAAAGAATCCCTGAATTAATGTAATTGGAAGAAAACTGTCAAAAACAGTTTTAGAGTATTTAGCTGTAGCAAACTTGGATATGTCAGGGAAAAGCAGTTATTTACATCTCCAAATTTTTTTAAGTCCATTTCCAGAAATATAAGTCAAGAAATTCTACATATCAAAAGCACACAAAAGAAGAAAAAACAAAACAGCAGGGGAAAGGGCATAACATGATAGTGTAAGAGAATCTATATTTTTCCACTCTTGCTCTCATTCTTTAATCAGATTCTCCTTCAAATCATTTATAACAATTAAAGGTGATACAATGATGTGTCAACCTTGGCAGATATATGTGTGGATGCATGCATATGCACAATGTAATAACAATGGTGATGATAGCTGGTAATGAAGCATCATTATGGTATTTTAATGTGTCTTATCATTACTACTCCTATTGACTTGGAAATAAACAGTGTCTTCAAGAAACAATCCAACTTGAGGTCTTGCTGGAGGCAAGAATTTACCACTGCATAGAAACAACTCTTCGCAATACAGGTGTTTCATTTCAGATTTACCAATAATTTGATAGCATTCAAATAATGTTGGTATTTAGGGAGCAAAGTTTCTTGGTAAAGGAGATGGAGCAAAGCCACTTGTTTTACCACTGGAAAGGAAGCTTAGAAGTACTTTTATCATTTCTTAGATCCTAGTGCTTGCTATAGTCTAACCTTTCTTCTGGGATGCTCATAGTTTGGACTCCAAGGTTGTGACATCACTAGACACTCATAAAATTTTCAGATGACAGAAGATACATTTTGTCTACAGGCCAAAGGATAAAACACAGTCTAAGTATCTTTCACATTCTCCTGTTTACAGAACAATAGGGCCAAACCTTGGCCATGCTGACATAAACTCCTGTCTTAACCATTGACAAACAGATGCTGAAAATTTTGGTGAAAAATTATAAATATGTAAAAAAAAAAATTAGATTTGTTGATTGTGAAGTATGGAAAATAAAATAAAATTCTCTTCTGTTGGTTTGCTTAAGTTTAGTAATCAGATTGCTACAGTTAGTGTTTATGCCCAATCATATATTTAGCTAAATCAGGAAAAAAAAAAAAAAATCATCAATTAGGCAGTTAAAAGGAATCTCTGCATGCACCCAGCTATACAGTAGGAATTATTAGTAGAAAACTACATATTGAAATATTTGGACTAGTTTGAACTGCATGCAGTAAGGACCCTGAGAGAAAAGCACCCCATAGTCTCTACCAAGGAGAGAGAGGACATATGCTGGAGGGAATTACTGACTGGCAGGTTGTTTGTGTAATTTTGGTATCTGTATCCCAGATTTCACACGTGTCCTATTAAATAAATCTCTGTCTCACAGAAAGACTCTACCCTTCTCTTGAAGCTGAGCGAGCCACATGAAAGAGGGAACAAGAGGGAAGATAGAGGGCAGGTTATTAGCACTGTATGATTGATACAAATAGGAAAACACAATTCACAAGGAGTATTTATACTCTGCTCCTCTCTTGGGACAGGCTAGCAGTAACAAATATTCCTACTGTGAATGAGAACCGAGATCATGGTGGAAATTTTGAAACCTGTCCATCCTGCAACTGATGTGTATTTGTGTACATTTGATGTTCTAAACTGTGTCAGAATGGTATAGCTTTTTTGTCCATTGTAAGGCTCCTATGACACCAAAATTAGGCTTCAAGATTTCCTTTGGGAATAGTTAAACTTCCTCTCTATCCACCAGACTCAAGCTGTAATTTTCATCCACAGCAGAGTGATTAGGACAGTGCATGTTGTTCCACTTTTCCTATACTGGAGCTAGCATAAGTCTGTTAAGGCACCAGCAGAGAGAAAGTGTTCCCCTTTTGCCCTCTTTTTGATACCTGTGCAAAGAGAGTTCGCTGACTGAGTCAGGGCTGCTGTCCTCCATTTCCCACAACTTGATAATAATTAAGGAAAGAAAGATGGTCATCACAATGTGACCTTCTCTGTGTTGTTTTAATACATTTATTTTCTAATTAAGCCACATGGCCCACATCTTGTCTCTTTTCCTGTGAGACTAGGTCAGACATGATGTGTTAGCTGTAGATGAAATCTTAGTGAAGGAAACATCTTTCGCACAAATAAATACGTCAAGCTCAAAGCTGGAAATGAGCTCCAGGGAGAAACTTGGCCATTTAGATATCAGCACTGCAGTGTCCAGAAGTTAGTCACCCTTAGAAGAAGGAACTCTACTAGCCTGTAGGGAGAGTACAGTCAGTACACCGAATAGTGCCCTGTGCAGTCAGGTGCCTCGATTTAGGTTTCAGGATGATCAAAAATATTAAATACTGGGGACAAGGGGTTCATCCATAATTCTCTCACCTTTTCTCAGTGACAGTACAGGAGTAAAAGGATTGACATAGAGGTCAAAATCATACTTTGAGTACAGAGAGAAAAAATTATTTTCTTTTAAATCACTCCTATGGCTAGTAACCACCTTTTGTATAATCAACTTGCTATCATAAGTGCACTTTGTTAGCACAGTAGCCTGTGATGGGACCTGCTATTACAGCTTTGCTGGAATGAAAGAAAGATTGCGTCCATTGCTGAGATTTACTAAAACCCCTAGACTTTATTCCCATCATGTCAAATTGCTGAACTTATTTTAATATTTCATTTATTCAGAAACTTTTCTGGCCAAATTTGCACAGTTATGTTTTGACTTTCCTCTCAGCTTTCTATTAGTATTGTTACAAATCTTTTGTACAAATCAAATAAAGCACATTTCACAGGGAGCTTCTATATTCTGTATTAGCTTCTATAAACAGAAGAGCTGAGGTAAATTTACTATTTCTTTGCCTCTAGGACAAAGCAATATTTAAAATCAGGAATTTTTTTCTATACAGCTTCATAAAAATAAGCACGATGACATATGCAATATTTCTCGATTCTAAAGCCAAGTCTGACCTTTTTGATCTTCATGTAACTTTTACAGTATTTTCACGTAATCTAAATAGAGACACTGGGAAATTTTACTGTGTCCTCTAAAATTTGGATGATGTACATCTTTTGGAGATACCAGAAACATGAGCATAAGATGTCCAAGCTTCCAAGTGTTCAGAAACACAAATGCTGAAAGAAACAATCGACTGCTCCAGCTGTTGGTAAAAGAAAGCTGTCCCACACTTAAGTATAATTTCTATTCAAACAGCTCATAGAATCATACAAAAGCCTTGGTTGGAAGAGACCTCTAAGATCATCAAGTCCAACCATTAATCTAACACCACCAGTTCATCACTACACCATGTCCCTTAGCACTTCATCTACATGTTTCTTAAATACCTCCAGGGATGGTGACTGCACCACATCATGTTCAAAAGCAGTCCCATTTGACCTTCTATGCAACAGTAACAAGCTCATCCTGCCAAAGGAAGGGACTACTGCACCTCGATCGTATCTCTGAGAGGCTCAGTGTCATAAGAACACAGGAAGATGATCGAGAGCTAGACCAAAACTGTATGAAGAAAAGTGGTCTGAAAAGAACTCCCAGCTACCAACTGATGGCCAGGGCTTAACAATCAAAAAGCTGAGTGTTGTGCTGTAGAGTACAGCACATTGAACATGATCAGGCATTGACATGGTCAGTTTGAATCCCCAGTGTACTTCCTGAAGGAGCTGAAGGTGCTGTATCAAGCTGCAGGAGCAGTGTTGGTGCACAGCTTGGGATCAGTGCTGGCTTGCTGAGTTCTACCCTCTGGAGCCACACACAGCACAGGAGTTTACAGTAGGGGCAGCATCTGCTTCCCTAGCAGGACTGTGGTAAAATCACACATTTTATACACACACACACAAGCTTATTTATTATAAAAATGCACTATGCTCATTTCTATCTCATTCTAAAGAATGGCCTTGGCTCTTAATAAATGTGAGTATTTCTTGTAAAATACTGCAGTATTGTTGAATACATCAATATATACAGAATACCTACAAATGTAATGCTGTTCATTGCAAGGGGGAGCAACTCTGTTCACTTGTCACAACATCTGGGCTGCCCACCAGTCCCATCGGGGTTAGGAACAGTAACACACCCCATTTCTCTTCTTTCTCAGTCCAAACTTTCTTTCACTCTGTTTCATCTCTGTAACTTTGAGAACTTAACAGAAAAATGTCTTTACTGCAGCTTTGACTGGGCCCATAGAATGCTATCTTTGATTTTCCTTCATTTGAGATTTAGGGCCAATCCTGACAGACACTGGAAAATAACTCGATGAAAGTTGCTTCAAAAACCATTCAAAAGGCTTTATCTTCCACCAGATCACACCTTCCACTCCCAAACTTTGAAAAGAAATGCCTTCTTCCTAAGAGCCTCCTCCAGACCCTCTTTATATGTTTATATGTCATCAGCAATGAGTTCCTTTCCTATCTAGTGAAAGCTTTGGACATTTTGCAGTACACTTATTACAAGAACAGCTGCAATTTTCCCACCAGCTCAGCAAAGAGGTGATGTGCTGTTGGGAGCCACAGGTACAGCCCACAAGACAGACTGTGATCGGAGCTCTGCTCCCATGTCATCTGTGTAAGAAGGACAAAAGCTAGGGAGGGAGGATTTTAAGACAGGCTACTCAGACCCTTATTTAGTTCTATATTTACATAGGCTTCATGCTAGTAACTTGTGCAATAAAATGTTTATGCTTCAGTATTTATGTGTTATGTCAGCTAAACTAAGGGGTCCAATAGATCTAGTTTAAAATAAGTAAGCACAACACAACAGGATGAAATAAGGTCCTGTTCTAAAGTGTCTGATGTCAGCTTGATGTGGTAGACTTCATAAATAAAGTAATTACTTCATCCTTTGCTGTATGAAATTTCTGACTTGGTACTTGAGTCTACATACTTTACTTGTATATCTTTCGAAAGAGAATATACCTTTACATCCCATAAAGTAGAGACATTCAAAATGACACAGAAGAGATTAAGTAAAAATGTTTAAAAATGCTAAGGTCAATAGATAAACATGATTGTAGTTCCACACAGAAAAAAAAATATAATGGATATTAGCATTCTACTTTATTATAGTGAAGTATTAGCATCTAAGGCATCTGCACAAGGTTGATGAAGCTGACACAGGACTCAGGGTATACCTGCTCCTTGCTAGATCAAGAACTGGATGCCAGACCATTACCCAAAAGGACAGCAAAAAGCTGCTTTAGGCATCTAAATATCTTCGCTACAGTTAAGTGAAACTCGCTTCCTCTGTCTGCTCCAAATTTGTATTCCAGAGGCAACAGTAAGCAGCAGTAAAACAACAACAGCTAAACAATCAAAGAAGCAAGCAACCATTCTTCTAGGGAGATGAAAAAACATTATCTTTTAAAAAAAGGCAAAACCAAAAAATGAGTAAACAAACAAAACCAGAAACAAGTTTGAAGACTGCATATCTTAGTTTTAAGTCTGGAATAAGAACCAGCTCATCCTGTTGCTGCCAGGGTAATATGTAAAGCACAGAAGGATTTGTCCTGCATTTCTTGAGTTTCTGGAGAGGACTGCTGTGACTGCTGAGCCATTCACAGCAGATATATTTTAGACCAATCCCATTTAAGTCCGATTTTTGAGCATTCTTAAATCTTTAGAATAAAAGACAATGAAGTAGAACATATGAATACAAAGACGTTGTATGGAATATTTCTATGAATATTATTGTGAGCAAGAGAAAAGAGGTGGCTTGAATATAATAAGATTAGCTGGGAATTCTTAGGTAATTCTGTGAGCAAAAAAAAATAAATTATATTTCTTTAAGAAATTCAAGATCTCTTTCTATCACTTTCTTCTCTTTAAAGTAATATTAATTTAGGAAACAGAAACAGAGGGAAAAGTTTTTCCTATGGAAAAAATGTAAAACTCCTTTATCTATAGAATCAATCACAATTTTTCAGGTTGGAAAGGACCTCTCAAGATTGTCTAGTCCAACTTCCCAAAGCAGGGTCAGCTAGAGCAGATTACTCAGAGCCATGTCCAGTGGAGATTTGTATATCTCCAAGGATGGAGACTATACAGCCTCTCCAGGCAATGTCTTCCAGTACTGGATCACTCTCATATCTCGTTAGACTGAGTTTATGAATGCTCATTATGATCATTCTCATAATTTTTACACGGAATTCTACATATTTCAATTTTTGCCTGTTGTCTTTTGTCCTCTCACTGAGTACCACCAAGAAGAATCTGACTCTCTCTTTTTCATTCCCTCCCATCAGGTATTTACACACATATTACTCAGATCCCCCCAAGCCTTCTCTTCTCCAGGCTGAGAAATTCCAACTCTCTCAGTGTCTCCTTATATGGTAGATTCTCCAACACCTTAATTATCTTTATGGCACATCACTGGGCATAGTCCAGTAAGTCTATACCTTACTTGTACTGGGGATCCCAGAACAGGACCCAGCACACCAGATGTGTGTCACCAGGGCTGAGTAAAGTAGAAAGATCACCTACTTTGACCTCTGACAAAACTTGTCTTAAAGTACCCCAGGATGGTGCTGGCAGTCAGTATCTAAATAGTATTTTTATTTTCCAGGTACTTGTTGGTATTTTTGGCATATTGCTGTCTTTTAAGTGTCCTATTATATTAATAAGTTAATGGGCATAAAGGGAAAGAAAAATGTCTTAATGATAACAGCTTTTATCCATAGGATGTGACCACAGATAATGAACTACATGCATTTATGAATTAAGCTATAGAGGAAATAGGCAGGATCTATATGGACAAAACTAATTGTTGACATGTCTTGTGACACAGTGTTATGGACAAAGAGCATTACTAGCAAAGAGTAAGTGGAATCATAAATTATATCTCATCTACTCCAACTTTTACCTGCAAAATATAAATTTATCTTCCAGTCATATAATTTTGTCATTAATATTTTGAAGAGAGAGAGACTTCTTGGTTCTGCCTATTCTTTTTGAGTTGTTTTTTCATTTTAAGAAAACATGAAGAGATGTAAGTGGTGCCTCACTTCCTGATTGTTTAAAAAACATTAAAGGGAATATCACATAAGTCACTGTAACAATGTATGCATATATTTACAACCTTATTTAGCTTAATGTGAACTTTTTCTTAGGACATGGAACATGTTTCTTCTTAATCCTAAGAGGTGAACAATTGTAATTATTATATCAAAACATTAAGAACAAATACTTGAGTATAGGATTTTTTGGTTGTTTTTGTTTGTTTGTTTGTTTGTTTTTGTCTTATTTTGCTGCTATTTTTTTCTTTAATGTCTTTTCATCTTTAATTTTGCTATGCCTATAGGTAATGGTAGGTAATCTGTTTCATCAGATAAGTGAAATAAATGAAAAGCAGGTATTGAAAAAAGGGAGAATATACAAGGTAACACACAAGAAGTTCCCAAATCTTAGACTTCTCTGACTTGTCAGTAGCAGGGAGATAGAAGCTGGATGTACTGCATCACGGTAACCGAATCTGTAATAATCTTTTCCATTTGTCAGACTGCTGTCCTTCTCCACAGTGCCAAACAAACTGCTGCTCCCTGGAAAATGACGAGAATCACTCTGGTCACTTGTTTTGTGCACCTTTTTCTTTGTTTTTCTTTTGGTGCTGATCTGGCTAACAACAAATGCTGTGCTTTGCCATTTCCTCAACCTCAGAGAGATACAGTCAGGTTGAACAAGAGGTGGACCAAGACACTGAAACAAGGAACTTACTTATAGAAATGTTTCACTCTCACAGTTTGCAGCTGTTGCACAGTGCAAATAAAAAGCTAACTTGTGGGACTGAAAGATTTGAGATTTCCCCAGTGGACATGTCTACATACAAAAGGAACACCTAATATCTTTACAGACTTATGTCCTCCTATAGTGTCTCTTGTCCCCTCAGCTGTTTGTGAGGATCAGAAACAAAGAGATGAATTAGAAAGACTAAGCCATATCTGAGAACCTGAATAAAGCACACTGAACTATATGCTGTAGAACAGCCTACAAGGTTTACCTTTCTCTTTTAATATCATTGTGGGTAAACCATGTATGTTAACACTACCAAAATAAGTCATGCCACCTTCTGCCTTACAACAAAAGATTCTGCAGAATGATGTCTTTGCCTTGGTTCTCTCCCCTTCTTTTTCCAGAGGTTTCTAACTCCCAGCCAATTAATACTGAATATAAGAATTAACCTAATAGCAGGATAATTTATAAAGTGCTTTGAAATTCAGTGTAAAGCATTTAATAAGGCTAATGTTATTTTGTCACTCACAAAAAGAAGCATAAGATTCCCTCCAATTACTTTCCCTACGAGCAGTTCTCTTTTAAAAGATTTTTTAATTATAGGCGTACAATGAAAATAAAATTAGCAGGTATTTTTAGGGGAAAGTAGTTGTAACTCATACCTTATTACTCAAAGTGACACCAGAGATTCCCCAGTGTTTGAAAACCTCTCCTAGAAGTTTTCTGAATTTGATATTATATTATTACTTTCTCTTTTCTTCCCTAGTCTCCTTCCAGTTATTTTTCTAGAAATTACACTTCATGAGGATATTTGTTAACTATGGGGGAGAAACAAAAGAAAAGAAAATAAACCCTTTTTCAAGACTGCATCAATGATTTCTTCAGAAGAAAGAAATGATTTATTCAAAGTTGATCCAGCGCACGAATGGATTTCCTTATAAAACCATGCAGAGGTTTCAGCCTCTTGGCATACAGTGATACAAGTCAGATTGTAACTGCATGTGCACATTTTTCCTGAAAACCTTGCTCTGGATTTCAGTTGATAAACTCTACAGATCTGATAGGTCTACGTTCTTTGCAGCAATACTAAGTTTACACCACAGCTCTAGGGTCCTTACACATATTTTTAGCTTCGGAATCTCCCAGGAATTCCCAACTAAAGCATAGTCCAGATTCAGAAGACTATTGAAATATGAATTTATATATTTAAAAGTTGAATTGACTTGGGTTTAGTGATAATAAACATTAGTGATAATAACTTTTCCTGGTTATTATTTCAACTAGTGATCATACATTTATCTTTTTTTATTATCAATTTTAAATAAGCTTTCTGGCTTCTGCTTAAGCTACATTCTCTGCTAGAAATTTACGCCTTCTGTCTCAGAACGTGAAGACACACATAGTGAGCTCATGAGTCTGCAAAACTGAAGCAACACACAACTCCAGGAGAGGAAAAATGAGTGAGTGGCTGAGAAGACGACAGGAAAGCCTCTTGTTTCTGTTTTGCTTTCTGACTGCATGCAAGCAAGGTGTATTGTCCTGATAGAAGTGGTCCACTTGCACAGACTAGTATTCACTAGTGCCTTGAACTTAAGTCTACCATTACCTTTTCTGCCAGTGAATATTAAGTCTATCCAGTGAACATTAAATCTAATCCTTTTGCAACCTGAGGAGGGAGATGATGCTATGATGTCTTTTAGCTAACTAACAATCTCAGTGGGAAGATCTGGTAAGCAGATGGAAATTCTGCCCAGAGCATCCATGAAAAATGATCCCTCATTGAGAATGAATTTTTCAGGTAACAGTCAAGAATAAACCTGAAGGAACCTGAGGAACATAGAACTGAGGAGCCTGATTTGTTCTACAGTATTTTCTTTTTCCCAGTGCTTCCACTACAGCAGAACTTGGAGTCTTTATGTAGAGTCTTGATGTGCCAGGCTATGGAAAGAAGTAAAGCAAAGACAATCTGCTGGTGGAATTGTGGCAAGAAGTGAAGATGGACCTTCAAAACTCAGACCAAGTTTGTTCAGCTTCTCAGATTAAAAGATTTATTTATAATCTCCAAAGGATTAGTAAAGCATAGATCTTGCTTTTTCAAAGCAGAGCTACTGAGTAATTTTAGCTGGATGGTCTTAACAAGATTGTTCAACAAGATGAATTCAAAAAGACTAGCATAAAGTACTCAAGGAAGATAACAGTCACAGTACAACTGAATGCATCATTCCAGGTGCAGAAAAATCAGCCAGGCAGAAAATATGTAAAGGGCATAAAAGGGTCGAAGGCATACTATGAATTCATAATGCTATGCTGTTGTAAAGACAGATCTCACTTCAGGATGTGTACTAGGAGGCCCTACATAGGGCAAGAGAGGTAGCTACCTTTGTCCTGTTTACTGGTAGTATGGGGTTCCTAGCTGGAGCATTCAGGCTCATTTTGGATATCTTTCTCTTAAGAATGATGCTGGCAAGTTGCAGAGTCTACATAGGTGAACTGGAGAAAATATGGGGATGCAAAGGGGTTTAGAAAACATGACTTAAGAGAAAAGATAGAAAACGTATTTAGTCCAAAAAAAGAATGGACTGGCTAGTGGAAAACATAACTGTCTTCTATTACTTAAAAAGCAGTTATAAAAAGGGAGTGAACACTTGTTGTTCACATACAGAGAGGGAGGGACAAGATGGGATCAGCAAAGACTTTGGTTTAGAGCAGTAAAAACGTTCTAATGAAGAGTAATGAGACACTTCAGCAGGTTAGCCAAGGATGTGATGAACCATTCTTCACTGTTTTTAAGAACAGATTAGACAAGCACATGGTAGTTTTACATGATCCAGCTACAGTACAGTGGATTGAATGAAATGCCTTGAACTCTGGAGATTCTTTCTGACAGCATATGTCTATGATACTTTCCTCTTTTTGTGTTACCCTGAAACGTACTTTCAAAATATCAGCGATTGCACTTCTTTGAAAAACAGTAGTAGTTGTCAGTATACAATGCCAGGTTAATTTTGCAAATAACACAAACTAAAGTATTCTCTTATACTTCTTCTGTAATACACTAAATGTTTCCTTCATTTGCAACATACTGGGAAGGAAGGCTTTCAATGTCATACATTCACCTAAGGCATATCTCCACTACAATGCTCTGTTTCTCCTCTTAACTGCAATAAGAAAGGATTTTAACCAAATATCCTTAAAAAGAGATCTGATGAGTAAAATGAATATATTTAAATATAGCAGAAGCAGGCATGATAAAGTGCATAAAGAATTGAGGTTAAAAGTGACTACAATAAAAGGTTGAGTAAAAATTAATTTTAGCATACACTTTGTATAATACTGCATAAGCTGTTCTTTTGTTTCATTGCCTCTTTTTTGGGGCCTTAATTTTCAGTTAGTCACTGGCTTACATCTTATCTCACACCATAATGGCAGAAATTAATGGGATAAAAGTACTCCATTCAAAGACAAATTATCATTTCACTGATCTACTTCACTGAGTGCAAATTCCCTCTGCTCCCATTAAAAGCTTTAGAGCAGTAGAAAAACGCTAGTTAACTAAAATTGTGTTTCTTTTCTTAGACCATAAAATTTTCATTTATTCTGTCTCTAATACCCTTGTGTAAATACAGTAATTTTGAAGCCTTTCAGTATAGTGCAATACATATTTTGGCATTGTTGCATGTCTGGATTTCTTCCATGGTACTTTAATTTTGTGGTTTGGTGAGCAAAACTAAGAGTTCTCCTGAAGGGCCTGTGCTTAAAACAGTCAGGGATGTGTTGCCTGCTGAAACAGTCAATCTTTCCCCTTGATGGGGGTGTACATCCACTGTTAGTATGAACTGTATCTTTGTTTAAATTTGCGTCAGCTCTTAACAGCAGCTTCTTTCAGGAAAATAAGCTATAGTAGACATCTAGACAAGAAAAAACATTTTCAGGATATGATACAAAAGTGTGGTGTCCATTGGAATATAAAGGGTTTTAACACCTTGAAGTGGCAATTCAAAAAAACACTCTGAAAGGTCTTCAGCTGTTTGAGGTTGAAGATCCTCTAAAATGAGAAAAGAGATAATCTGTGTGTTTTTTAAGTTTAAAGGTAAAGATCAAGATTCATTTTGAAGGAACAGAATATGGATTAACTATAATTTCCCAAATCCAATAATTATAACTCCTTCTACTGCTAGAAGAAAACAAAATTAAGTTGCCCATGGTGATTAGAAGGGCTGAGGGTTTTGATAATGTTAATCCTTCATATCAATTCATGAAGTGTTACTTAATAAAGGTTTTACCAGTTTACTGTATTATCCTTGCTCTGGAGAGAGCTTAAAGCTATGCACTCTCCTTATGCAGGCATGCACATGTAATAAGTGCACACACATACAAATGGCCATTCATATGATTATGTAGTCAATGTCTGATTGTGTATTCAATATCTGAAGAAATATTCCTTAAAAGGAGACTACAACTGTCCATGTAACACAGAAACTTGAACTACAGAACAGAGTTTTTCTGCCTCTCATTAACTATCCCAGAATATTCACTAACAGGTCCTACTATATGCAACTGCCATTTGTAAATATTATAGTGTATAGCAGTAATCACAGCCTTCAGGACAAAACAAAATAAATGAACAACAAAACAAGTAAAACCACCAATTCTTCTTCCTCAAAAATTCAAACCAGAGTATTTTTTAGGAGTAATATGAAATAAATAATTTTAAGTTTTAAGAAAAACATATCTATATTCATTCTACTGATTTGTAAAAACAAGTAACAAACAACTGATTTTCACCTGCTTGTAAGCTTCCTGCTAATTTTTAAAAAATATTTATTTTTCTTTATACAATCCAAAGTAATAATATTTGACATCTTGGAATTTCAGTCCTAACAGGAAGAAATATTTAATGTAAATCTTACAAATGAAGCCTAGAATTTCTCTCACTATTAGAAGTTTAATTGGTTTCAGTGAACTTTTGCCTAAGTAAGTCTGGCATGATAATGAAGATGAGGCTTTAAGATTTTCTCTCATGTTTAACTACAGTAATGGAGGATATAGCACTCACCAAGGCTGGCAGAACAACACCAGGCACTGACCCTTTACCTTTTCTATGCAACTTATCTCACTTAAGAACCCAAATGCCTTGGAAAGCCACCAAGTGAATTCTTAGATCAGTAAAGACAGACAGTTTTAGCCCAGAGAAAAATTAGGATATTATTCAGTGCTTATTGGTTGCCCTGGAAATGTAACCACTTATCATAAACAAGAGCTTCAGGTTAGGGAATTCTGTGGGAACAACAGAAAACCAAAGATCCTGACACAGACAGTGTCTCAGCTGTTGCAGGCCCAGCAGCAAAACAAAAAACCCATTGGACTAAGTCCATTTTCAAGGAAGTTCTTTCACTCAACCCTTACAATTGGAATTAAGGCAAGTCTCTGATTACCTTCAAAAAACTTATATTTATAAATCCTAAAACTCTAAACCTAATCACATTATTTTTTGACAGCCAGACAGAGAAAGTAAAAACTTTTGCTCAGTCCTTGAGGAGCTTTTAAGGACACAGAACAGTTAATGTAGGACCTGGTAATAAAAACATATTTCTGTACATGCTAGCTAGGAGAAATCCAGTCTGTTCCATTTAATGACCTTCAGTCTCCCTGGTCTAGGTGGAAGCAGATCAGAATCGATGCAACACTATATACCTACCAAGGAAAGGCCTTCAGGCTCTTCTTCCCTGAACCAGTATTTCAAAAAAAGTAATGCAAAAGGATAATAACTACATTTCCAAAAATAACATAAATTCAGTCTTTATAAACTATTAATCAAGTCTGATTTAATGGGATCATTATATCTGGCATTCTGCATGTGCTAATAGCATCTAATGCACAGATGCTTTTTTTTGACTGTTGAATGAATAATGATCCAGGATTCAGGTTTCCTTAATGGTTCCTTAATATAAACCACTTTGGCTAGAGCTGCAAATAAAAATACATGGCATTTATTTTGTATTAGGAGCATGGAAAATGTGTATATTTGTAATCAAGGTAAAATTTGACAATGTAGACTTAATGACTTTTGCTGAAGAGGAGATGATTATGAAGAGCACCGCTTCCAGCATAGATATGGAGTGCTATCACATTAAAAAGTGATGTGAGAATAAGCAAAATATTGATAAAATACTACAAATTTACATAGCAAAAATGAACTGTTTCATTGCAAAATAAATTCTCTCTTAGAAACTTAACAAAAGAAGGCAGGAAAGCAAGGACAGGACCAGAATTTCAAAGTTTTTCTGTCATGCAGCTCAGTAAGCAGAAGAAAAAAAAAAACAAAAATCAACAAAACAAAACAGAACAGAAATAAATGCAGGGGACTGTACAACATATGTGTAAGTATCCTGTTGATTCCTGAAGTTAGCATGGGTAAATCAGTTAACCCTATTGCTACACAATTCCTGTCTGTGAAATTAATATTTATCATCTGTATTATACATAACTCTTATAATCACTTGTTGGACTTTTTCTACTATGGAGAAAAAGATGTAAAAATTCCCCAAAACCATGAGTGAGAGAACATAGATATACTCTGTAGTGCCATCAGAAATCTGACTGCAGCATGCGCAGGCATATAAAAGAGTCTGAATATAGCTAGGCAAGTATGAATGAGCCACCTGCGAATGAGTTGACTTAGTTTAGCTTATATATGCCTAAACTGAAAGCCCAAGCCTTTGGGAATATATTACTACCAGAAGTAGCTAAGTTAAATATGATACAGGTATGATTACTTGCAGTACAGCCACAAGTTGTGGCGTTGTACTTAAGCATTGGTATAATTTTACCAAGTGTTCCTCATAGTTACACTGGTTTTGTGGAGATGCATGTATCATAATAAGGTGGGGTGAGCCTGCATTTGTGGGCAGAGAAATATGTAAATACTTGTCCAGTTCAGTCTTAATGGTATAATTCTGGTGTTTTCAACTGGCCTATCCATGCTGGTATGTGTCAGTAACTCACTGTGAGGAAGGAAATTTAACCTGCTTTGGAGGTGATTTTCCAGAGGACTTAACTGCATACTCATATACTCTTTTGCTAATTACCAGGCCTAGTACAAAGGACACAGCCAACAGTAGAACAAACCAGTAACCAGATTCTATTGTACACAAAAGGGTCAACACATGGGTGATTGCTGGGGGTACAAACAAGTCAATCAGGTTACACATAACAGATGTCAACTCCAGCAACAACACAGCACGACCAACTGGTGGAATAAACAAAGCAACAAAGTCTCCCATAGAAGAAATGGGAGACAACCAAGTCAATAGGCTGATAACATAGGACAGAGGCAGCCACATGCTGTTCCCACAAAGCCCATGTTTGTAAGTGCCAAACCTGACTGGGGCCCAGTTGAAGGGAAAGTCAGAAGGTCCTTCCTCAACAGGGAAACTCTGCAAAGTGCATCCACCTCACAGACAGACACTCCACCCTTCCTGCAAGTGGTCCCAGCTTTTATGCCCAAAGCAGGACACCTGGCACTCATTTACTCAATGTGGGGTGCCTGGGGCTTGTTTACCCAAGGGCTTTCCCTGCAAGGTCAGCCACACCTTGGAGGAAAGCCAAAAGGCAAACTCATTCCCTCCTTCTGAAGGACTGTGGGAACCACCCATATGTCAACCTTAATTCAGGGCTCGGGATTCAGACCCCAGCACTTCACATACTCACTTGTGAGGGTGTCCACACTATGAAATGACAATAATTGAGATAGTAACAAGGCCATTCAACTCAACTTAAAAACTACTCCATACATGGACTGAAGTGGTCTGTACAGGAATGGGACTTGATATAGGATCTATGTTTGAGTTACAGATTGGTTTAGGTTTGTTGTAAATGCAAGACCTTTCTTATGTTGCTTCTAGAGAGATAATAAGAACAAAAAGCATCATTACAGAAAAAAAAAAACAGTTTTGCCACTTAAATAAGTAGTTGTAACAGTGCATACAAGGAAAAGATCAAGTATGAAGTGTGAATATTTTTATGTAACGAATATGACCCACTGGTCATATCATTACAGCTGTCACTACAGCTGTAATTTTGGAAAACAAAGCATGAATACAAAATAAAAAATATAAAATTTAGATTGTGAAAGCAGAAAAGAGTCAGAGTTGGGAGATTAAAGTTGCAGTCTAAAAATGAACTTCTCAAAAAGTTAAGGAATGTTCTTATCTCAGGGCTTGATTTCTCTCACACACACACATGCTCATTAAGAGGAACATCTCAAGAAAATGTGTTTTAATGTTAATTAATTTTGTCAGACTGAAAGATTGTTCAATCTGGGTTCTGTTAAATTTATGGATCATTAGTCTCTTATCTTTTCATTATGGTCTCCTGAGAGGAACCATCATAAAGTTAAATGAACACAGTAGGAAATTATTACAATCCTCCTTTCTCTTTCACTCTGCCTCCTTCACTGGAGGAGACAGGGTATTAGTGCATTCATTCCATGCAACAAATGATAAATATATTGTATGCTTTAAAGTCTCTAAGGATCTGATTTATATTGTCATTTTATAAGTGCTGTGATTAATGAGAAAGTTGTAATGTACGGGTTTTCCCCAATATCAAAAGTACCAAGACCACATTAAAGCTTGGCTGCTGATGATTAAATCGAAGACCAAAAAAAGGCAAATGTTTAAAAGGAAAAAGTTAACAATCTGCTGCACTCCAATAAATGAAAGTTAACACACACACACCCCACCTAAATTTTGTAGCTAAAACTAAAGATTTGTGCACACAATCAAAACATTTGTGCCCAGAAATATATGTTCCACTCTAGCCCTGAGCTTATTCTTATGACTAACTGAAAGATCATTCAGTACTTCAGAGACATGTAAAAGTATACCAGTAATAAAATAATCACAAAAATCATTTCTTGTAAATTATACTGCCAGAAAATAAACTCTAAGAAAGTGTGATCATTTGTAGACTAAAATAAGCCCACAGCACTTCTTGTAAATGTTGCAATACACAGCTTCTATTCACCCTAGGAAAAGAAGTAGCTTTTTAAAATGCAGAGCTCAATTTTATTTGGAATCACATTTAGACTTACTAGACTCTTCAGCTGTATTCATCAGAACTATGTTTCAGGGTTTTGTTTGTTTCCTTGTTTGCTTACTTGCTTCCATTTTTGTTTGCATATCTTGCCTGCTTTAAAATTTATTAAAAGTATCTAAAAATAGAGGGACAGAAAATAAAGTGTTTCGTGCACTAGAGATTCAGTGACCTGAATGCTTGTGCCTCTACACTTTATCTCCCGCAAACAGTTGCCTCCTTGGCATGAGGTATAATTCACCAAAATAAAAGGATGCAAAGTGCAGCTGCTAGTAATAAGGAGAAGAAAGCAATTAAGTGTTCACAAATGTAATTTGAAAGGTCCATGGCACACAAAAGGGATTTATATTTAATACTGAACCAAACAGACATACTTGGCTGTTGGATAAAAATTACAGTATTTTCTACTCTTCTTTTGTTGTTGTTGTTTGCTAGATGGGGTGGGAGAAAATTCAATTTCACTCATCCCTGACATTTCAACACTGAGATCAGCAAGAGTCATGCAGTACCTGATAAGCTGGCCAACCATTTCCATGTTCATTTGGTGCAGCTTGTGGCAAGATGCTGCAATCAGAAGTCATTACTAAAAGCAAACCTCAGTAGCCATTTTAATCAGACAGTGGTAAAGTCAACAACAAGTGTTCTTACGTGGATATATTAATTCTGAAATATGCCACTGTGATTTTAGTAGTGTTCTTGAAGGGAAACAACATGATACTATGTAAAATCAATAATGACAGAATCAAGTACTTCTTTGGATGGATGTCACAGTTGATTGTACAAAGACATTGGCCATTGCTTATTCAACTATAGCTGTGTTTAATGACTCACATGATGTGCAGATAAAGTAAGTACCTGCTGATCTTAAGCTATAAAGAGAATGCACAGTTTAAAAAACAGAATACGATTCTGATCCCTTGTTTTCATGCCTACATAGCCTTACTAATGTAGTTTATTTCTGACTTCCTCTATATAAATGAAGACAGAAAGAGACCTCAGGCATATGGAAGTCTGAAGAGAAACATGGGATAGTGCCTTCCTTCACCATGCAGCAATTCTTTCTAGTCTTAGTTATTACATTTTTTTTAGTTCAAGGAGTGAAGCAAAGATTTTCCAATTTTGCGAGACAAGTAACTGGCAAAATTCTCTTTTGTGCCACAACTTAAGCTTGATTCCAAATTACTTGGAGAAGTAAGAGCTAAACTCTAATGAATGTTGCTGCTGCAGTTTTGGATGACACTGTGCAGGTGGTCTGGCCTTTTACTATCAGCAGATGCATGTGCTTATGTACTTCAGTGCCTCAAGTCGAGCCTTCTAGTTTAAACTGTCTTCTAGTACAGTCCACAAAGAGCTGCAAGAGATGACCCTGGAATGACAGAGCAACAGCCACACATTCAGACTGGCATTAATGGACAAACTAAATCAACAATTAACTTAGTTGAAACACAAAGTAAATAAAACTTGAGAAATATTTTGTTCACACCAACTTGATTGAAGCCAGGAGCTGGCTGAAAGGACCTTTACAGATAGGAGATTCAGCCCTGCTAGTGATTTATTTGTCCTCGGTACCCCACTTCTTCAGTTTCACTTTTACCCCTAACTCATTAGAGCTTGTAAGCACAGTGCAAAAGTGCCAAAATATCAAAAGGAAATGTCTCACTGTACTTGAGTCTTTCACAAAACTACAAAGCAGCAAAGGCTGTTGAATTCAGGAAAGGAGAATATCCTCAGGATCCAGGAAATCCTTGTAAATATGAAACTGATGTGGCTGGCTCCTGTTACCATCCATCTGCTGCTCCTGCTGCAGAGACAGGAGAAGGTAGCTTCCCTCCTTTTTGTGAGCTGGTAGCTGATTCTTTAGTTCGTATTCGCTTCACCTAACTTAGGTACAGGATTGAGCCAAAAGCAAGGAAAAGTGTAAAGGGGCATAAATCATTTACTTCAAATGTCTATCTCTCTTCACTCCCCTAAGGTTCTCACCAACTTAGGACAGCCGGGCTCATATTGTAGATACTTCAGGAAGATGATGGAAGACCCTAATATTTCCTTGTTCCTCTGGCACAAAGACTGATGACATTTTTGTTTAGGAGATGTCAAGCAAGAAAATGAATTGAAGGAAATATACTTGGGTAGACTTCAAACAGACGCCTAGCTGGCTCGCAGTTTTATGAAGGATACACACTGATCCAGGAGGATTTGCAATTGAAGATAATGTCAAAACTTCCCTTTTAAATCATTTCTCTGAAAGAATTATTGAATTCAAAGGCACTTCTACATGCTTAATATACACTTCTTTCATAAAGACTGAATGAGGCATTATTGCTCTATATTTAACTTTTAATTAATATAGAATTAGAAATTTGCAAAAATGATATTATGTTAAATGATGACCACCTAAGAGTCATGAGGAATCCCAAAATCATTCTTCACAGTCTTCCAACTGTGTTTATCAACAGTATTCCTCTTCAGCACCTTTTAATATTTGTTTAAGAAAATTTAATAAATTGCAATAAAAACTAATGACATCTGTTAAAATAAAAATTAAAATCTTGAGAGCTAGAACTAAAATCTAGTCATCACAGGCTAGCTTTAGGGAAACCTATGGCTGGCAGATTTAATCATCACTCTGTTTTCAGCCATGAACCATACTTCCCCATGTGCAGGATCCCCTTTCTCTCAGTCTTTATGGTCTCTCTCTTTCCTCCTACATATTGAAAACATTATCATGTGTATGTATATTTAAAGGTATCCTTACAGGATCTGTTCCATATTTGAGCTAATCAACAGGACAACACTGATATCGAGATATTAGCAGAAAAATCATAAAAGTTGAAGAAAACATCTCCAAAGACACTAGACTTTCAAAAAATGCTTATTAAATCAGTCATGAAATATAATTACACATAAAGAGTAAAGGAATGCGGATACATGGCAAATTCATGTACTACTGTGCTATGAAACACATGTAAATTATTAAAATTGGGGTACACAATGAAATAAAAAACAAATGTAAAAGTTAAGAAAGGCTTTTTAAGGTAGAAATCTTATCTAGCTTATCTATGTTTAATGATGAATTTTTAAGAAGTAGTAAGATCTCTGCCTGAACATAGGTTCATAGGCAGAAAACCGTAATTACTTGTTCAGTGTTTTACTGTTTTTTAAAAAAAATCTTAATAAAATATTTTTACTTCAATTAATATCAAACTTGATATAAAAACTATAAACACATATCTTAAAACTAAAGGTGTAAAGTATGTTTATTGGCTAATAGGTCAAACAAGCCCTCTTTGCCCCACTCATTTTCTTGATTGAACATCTGACTACTGCTTAGCCAAACAAATGCTAAGGTGACATGAACTACCTGTAACAGATACTGATATATACTAAACTACTGCGCTGTCCATCTCCTCTCTTATCTCAACTATATCATGTTCTCTATTACAGACTTCTCCTGTATTACCTTATGCTGTTACTATATATACACCTGTGGAAGAACTTACAACAAAATGAGAAGCCTGCATAAGGTTTGCCTACCTCCTTCTTTCAAAAAACCATTCTACATGAGGCCTGTGTAGCACACCTCACCATTCTCACCCCTTCCAAGTACATACCACCTGTAGCTCTGGGGTACAGAAAATGCAGCCCAGAGGTAGACTACAGGTTTGGATAAGCGGGATGTCCAACTTAATGTGGGAGAAGCACATTGCATTCCAGGGTGGGCCAGGTTGCTCCCAGCTGTTCCTGTGGAGTAGTACCATACCCCTCCAGTAATTCGACTGAAATACCATGTGTTAGCTTAGTCATACATGGAAGGTGATTTAGCAATGCTTAAAAAATCACTATGCCCTGTGTAAGCTACTTTGCCACTCCAGCATTGCCATTAGTTCTATGTTATACATTTTTTAACAGCTCCCCCAGGCTTAGCAATGCCCACTGGCTTTACATCCAATCTTCCACAGAGAAAAATATTTACTCATCATAGTGTTACATGTAGATGCGAATGCTCCACAAGTCTCCTGATATTTCCCAAGCTATTTATCATGGAGCTGTATTCCTCTTTTCCTTTTGAATACATATAAGAAAGCTCAGAGAGTTCACAAATAAATTGTAAAATGTATGCTTGAGCATTTGGCCATACTGGTTCAGACCAAAGGTACACCAAACCCAGCATCTTGTCTCCAAAGGTGATCAGTAGCAACTGCTTGGGGAAAGCACAAAAGAACATGACAAAAAAGCAAAACTTCCCAATCAGATCCCCTTTCTAGAAACCTCAGATGGTTACAAGACTACCAGTAAAGCAGACAGGGTCAGCAGTCTCCCAAAATAACACATGGAGTTTGTTCATCTAGAGCAGAAGCTGCTGTTATTTAGAAACCATGAGGTGGAAGGGCCTGATCATGAGGGTGTCTTGCTGTAGGAGAGAGACCCTGGGAGCAGGGGCAGTCAGCCACCCTGTTCTGTACAAGCAACCAGAAGTGGGAGTTATCCTTCATTTTCATTAACAGGGCAGCACTGACAAAAATTAATCAGGAATCTCTATACCTCCCAGATGTCAACATCCCCTGCACAGTTAAACTTTCACAAAACTGTTATGATCATTGCTATTTATCAATGATGGCTGCATTTGATGCAGGCACCCAGGAACTGGCAGGGGGCTGTGGGGGTGACCTCAGTGAGGAGAGGCTGGGGCTATCCCATGCTGGACACAGACAGTTCCAGGTGGCTCCAACAGACTCACCACAGGGCACAACTCAGCTCAGCAGTGGTGGCACCTCAGGAAAAGCGTATTTAAGAAAGGGCAAAAAACTTCTCACAGAGGGAGGAAAAGGGAACAAAAAGAATGAGAAATAACAGCAAAGTCAGAAGATGAGGACGAGAAGGAGGTGCAGAGAAAGCTGGGGTAGATATTCTCACTGCAGCCCACAGAGAATGCATGCAGGGACAGGGTAACCATGTGAGAAGGAAGCAGCGGCAGAAGGAAACTGCTGTGGACTGACGAGAACCCATCCCATCTTCCCTGTGCTGCTGGGGCTGGAGATGGAGGAGTCCAAGTTCAGCTGGTTTATGTTTGTCTTTTTGTTTGTAAATACCCAAATCTATTTTAATTGTCAATAAATTTAATTTTCCCAAAGTCACATTTGTTTTGCCCACCACAGTAACTGGTAATCGATCTCTACATCTTTATCTCAGTCCACAAGTTTTTTCACCCTATTTGCTTCCCCCATTGAGGGGGTGAGCAGCTGGGTGGGTGTTTGGCTGCCGGCAAGGGATAACCTGCTACAGCAGAAGAGATGGGAACTGGCAAAGAATACATAATGCCTGGTAGTCAGAAATATCTCATTGTGTGTCTCAATACACATCTTAGCCGCTCTTCCTGAGATAAAAGCATTTATATCAGCTTTGTACACTTCAGAAAGCACAGCAATTGGTATACACCCATCTTTCACTTATTGTTGGTAGCATATCATCAGAAAGCAAGATAATAAAACCCACTGAAATAACAAATTATTTGAAAAATTAACTCAATTTGACAAGAGCAACAACACCCTATCTGCAAGTCAACAGCTGCAAACCAGCACTGAAATATAATGTTGAAACCTGGCTGTACTGAAGCCACTCCTTGCACACACTGGAGCGTAACTGAACAGGGTCATAGACACCTATCGTTCAAGTGATAAATGTTATGAGTGTACAGAGCAGAAGGTATTAAACTTCCTCAGAGGACAGAGTGCAGTATTAGACTAAGGTTGTCAAATTATGGTTACACATAAATTATAGTGGCAACAAGGGAAGGACTAAGTCTACCGAACTGAGATTAGCAACAAAAAATGCCTATTAAATGTGTGCATGTGATGAGGATTTAATGACTGAATAAGTCTTCTAAAGTTTCTAAGATATTCCCCACAAATAGGCATGTGATTTTTCAGGGGTAGGTTCAGAGAGATTATAAGTCTAAGATCAATGTTATTCACATCACTAATGCTTGCCTAACACTGGTTAGGCACATTTATACTGAAAATGAAAGTTTCATTTGAGTCTCTGTGGAATTAGCTGTATGATTAATCAAATCTAAAGTTACATTAAGAGAGACAAGATGTTGCAGCTGTATAGCCATGCTTTTTTAGCATACTGTTCATCCCAGTGATATTAAGAATCTGTTTAATTTAAAAAAACAAAACATCAAAAACCCCCCACAAAACCACACAAAAAAAAGCCCACCCAAAAAACCCACCAGAACCATGTATAACAATGCCTAACTCAAAAACACTGATGTGTGGGATTTTTAACTATAAAACATTCAAAATAAATGCCACTAAATGTACTTTCAAATGAAAAGCTCTGCCCACATTTCTTTTAGAAGGTGACTACTCACATTACAAGGATCTTAAATCAGCATATTATTATCAATGCAATGGGCACTTGCAGCTGACTGACAGGTTGTTCTGTCCAGGGACAATGATGAAGAGCCATACAACAGTATTAGGCAGGAGGCAAAAATGGATCTTGACCTGAGGAGACAAGACATGATCATTTGCTGCACAGTGAGACTGTATTGTACCTGAAGAAAGCTTTTGAATCTGGCTTCTGTTCAATTTTTATGACTAAAATGAGAAAATTATTTGTACCAGGAAATAGAAGCAGGACTCATGGAAGCAGAACAGCTGATCTCAGTTGTGCTTTTTGCTCTTTACCTGATTTTGATTTTTATGTACTCATTTCACTGCAAAAAATTGGCTTGGAAAAGGGACCAAGGAGCAACAAGGTCTGGAAATAGCAATGCAAGATTCTTTAGGAATACAAGTCTTCATGGTTTGGCAGATGTTAATATCTTCAATAGATTTACTTAAACCTTTATATTTCTAATGGGAAAATTACTAACTAACCTAAAATACATTTGACCAGCTTTCAACATGTGCACACTAACTACATCTCTGTAGGTAAAAAAAACATTAAAAAGTCTATGGCCTTTGTTTTAACATTTTTAACAGAGCTTTACACACTATATTAAATTATAATTTAGAAACTCTGGATAAGATCATTCATTCATACAAACCAGTAAAACTGATTTTTCTTTTTATTTGTAATTACAATTTTCTATAATCCTAAAAAGAATAATTACTTATCACATGCAATTGTTTCCCCTTGAGAAATGTTGGGGGGTTTTTATCTCATTTAACTTTTACTCTCTTCTTACTAATTCTGACAGTTAAAAATGTCCTAATTACTGAAGCTGTATCCTCTATCCAAGAAATCACCAGCAACAAAACAACTGCCTTATTGCCATATTTTCTGTTTAAAGTGAAAAAAAATGAATAAAAGGAGGAAGTTACTATAGAACAAATTGCAGTCTAGAAACAATCCCTGCAAAATCAAGCAAACTTTAAAACACAAAACATACCTTTGAAACTGTGGAGGAAAAGCATCAGTATTTTAAGTAGTGTTAGTGTTCAAATATTCTAAGATAGTATCACCTCATATATTAGTAAGCATGGTATAAATACTTCAAAAATAATAACAAAATAATTTCTTCAACTAAGAAAAGTTCAGAACTGGGGGAAAAAAAACCAAAACTAATTCTAGTATAAAAAAAATACACTGATTAAAATTCATTCTGCAGGATTTTTTTTCATTTTCTGGCTTTGCATTTTCTAGAGACTATGTATCCTCCAGCTCACAATATCCTTTAAAATATACTTCAGGATGGATCTTTTCACCATTCTTTTCTCTCTCACAAACATCATTATTACCAGCATTCACTTAAATGACAGTTTTTATAAATTCTGCCTAGTTAAATTTGGCCTTATGCTTTTGTCTACTGAAAAACCTCTATGGGCAAATCACTGTAAAGGTGCTCTGTCATTTACGCTCTGAAAATCTCCTATCTCTCCTTTTTCCTTCAGATTATTAAGAGAGGCAATCTTTTTCCATCATCTCCATCTGGAATGAAAATGCAGAGGTTTAGATTTCAAAAGGCCTCCTATTGTAGACTTTTTGAGATTCAGCCATTAGTATTTTCCTGTTATTCAGTGTGAAACAGTAGTAGGCACTAAATGGGTTCTTTTATATTGTGATTTAAGAGGAAGGTTTCGAAAAAGAAAATAGAGAATAACGTAAGGATATATACAGCCTTGACATGAAGAAAAAGCAAAGAAAAAAAAAAAAAAACGAGCTCTGGACAAAGAGAAGTGAAAACCTCACATATGTTTTTTTCTTTGAAGCCAAATTTGACACACAGCAACCAAAGCTTAATAATATTTCAGTGACTATGCTGATTAGAGTATGAGGATTTTTATTCACACTTCAGGCAGTGCCCATTCTCAGCTCCTTTTGCAAATTATGCACACACAATTTATTTTTGAAAAATGTATTTTCATCTTGCAATGGCAAGTTTCTTTTTTGTTGTTGTTCTTGTGCATTACAGTAACGTTTGGTAATTAGTAAAATGAAAGAAAAAAAACCCACATAAGATCTGTATGGCCAATATCACATGGCAGAAAACACAAGGCTGAGCTCCACATACAAAACAGTGAGACTGACACAGACAAACCTGTATTTCCAAATTATTAGATTACTACTCTAATGCAAATAACCCAAGTTTTGGCTGTATGAGTCAAATAGAACAATACTTCTACAGGAAAGCAATGCTGCCTCTGACACACGATTTGGTCACACTGAATCTCCACACAGGCTCCTCCCGTCACCAACATCTAACACTCTCCACCCAACCCAGTCTGCCTCACTCCCCTCTACAGTTATAAATTATCAATGGTATTTGTGTCAGTCTTCAGATCAGTACCTATTCACTGTGCATCGGTAACAAACACCATGAACTTACTTGGTGGCATCTACTGCGTGTTCAACACATTTCTGTTTCTTCTCTATAGCTCAACTGGAGCCATGTGTGCAAGGACCGGAGTCAAAGAGAAACCAACACAGAAACAGTAAGATGTCCACTAACTTATTCCACTCGCTTAAAAGCCAGTGGTTTGTATGAATACAATCTCACATAAGGTTGACTTCTCATCAACTCTTCCCAACTTCTACGGCCCAAGAAAGAGAAACAAATCTGCCAACTGCAGTATGGTGGTTCCTCTATTCCAGGACAGAGTGACAGAGACAGGAGGGCTCTGTGTTTTGCCTCGTGCATGTAGGAGAGTATCTCGTATGCAGCAGCTTTGGTATAGGGTCAGAAGAAGGGTCTTTGGGGCTTGTAAGACAAAACTATGTAGATTCAGTGGCCCATATATATATACCTGTAAGAGTCTCCTCCATAATGTTTTCACACAGGAAAAAAGTCTATTTTGTCAAACAACTTATACATAATATAAGGTTTGGGGCTAAAAGGTATTTTCATGGACCCTAAACAATTAGCTATTTCAAGCCTGCCATGTACTGGGACTATTTAATTGTACAGTTGAAACAGGATCTACCCAATGACAAATGAAACCTAAAAATCAGTTATAAAACAAATACACAGCAAAAGAAATTAGTTGTTTAAGTAAAAGAAGGAGCAAGTTCAATTTGTTTCAGGGATGTTTAAGATTTTAACTTTCATGTTTCTTATGCCATTAAAAGCTAATTATTATTATAGTAGGTTTTCCATTTTATTGACAGTCATGAGAAAAACTCAACACATGTCAACCTAATTTGTAATTAAATTTTGGATTTAAAACAAATCCTCTTGAAATATGAGAGATGTTGGATAAATCTCTTCTCAGCAATAATATAAATAGAAGTGTTTATACAATATAAAATGTTAGTTTTGGACACAGGCAAAGCATCATACATGGCAAAATCGAAGCCTTCCTAATGAAAAACATGCATCCAAACTGCTGTTTGATTTGGGAAGCACTAGCTTTTAAATTTCTCTTTCTAAATCATAATTTGCATTGCTTAATATATTTCATATACTTTTTCCTGCTTGTAAGCCCAGGAAAGAAATCAGATACTCATTATTCCTTAAGCATTTTTATGATTAATTATACCTATATAGTAGTGCAGCTTCACAGAGCCATTAAAAAAATTGTGTGGGATTGCTAAAAGGAAAAAAAAAAAAAAGGTACCTGAAAATATATGCACACCAGGCAGGTATGAATTTTTGCACTAGAGACTCTAATAAAAATGAAAAGTTTGCTTCACATTTTTAATTCCCTAGAAAGCTGCTAAATGGTACAAGATATGGCCTTATATAAGACGGTTACATGACCTTTCTCTTTTCATCTTTGTGCATCAGAACTTGCAGTTAAAATAAAAAGGCAGACAAGGAGAAAGAAAGAAAAAAGAAAAAAAAAAAAAAAAGAAAAAAAAAGGTAGAAATGCACATACAGATAAGACTCTACAGATGAGAATAATAAGAAATAAACTTTTATTGTTCTCCCAGAAGGGCTGTTACTTTGATGTCAGAACACCTGCTGTGATGGAGATCTTCTTTGAAATGCTTAAGGTGACGTAGTTTTATAGAGCTTTGTAACAACATCTCTTGGAAAACAGGAGACATTGAAAGCTGATGTTAGAGACAATTCAGTAGGTGATAAGCTGGACTGTGCATCCAGACACTTCTACTAAAAATAAATCAGCCATAGGAGACAAAAGGGCCAAACTGCTTCTTTTGGTAGCAGTATCAGCTTCCACTGGCCTCTGGTACTGGAAGGTAAAACTTACTTCCTCTGCACTGTAAATGAAAAGTCATCCTGGATGTCAGTACTGACTACCATAATACTACACGCTAGAAATAGAGTGTTAGTCTGATTTTTTTAACAACTGAAATTACTATTTTTCCAATTAGTCATTAGAATATTCTCTAGTAAAAAAGACTTGGAGAACCATCTTCAAAGTTAGCAAAGCACACGGTTCATTGTGCATTTCACAAGGCGAGTCAGATGCTTAAAATTAAACATGGCTTTTATTGAACAAGGGCCTTACTGAAGGTCAACTAGGTATGCACAAAGACAAGTATGTTTTCAGGAAAATTTGTTAAAATCCCACTGACTAAAAGATATCAATTGATGAAGACCAAGAAAAAAAATCTTGCGATATAGCAGAACACAAAAGAAAGGTACCACACTAGACAAGCATGGGGTGGGGGGAGCACTCATAAAAGAATTCTGCAGCAACTACATATAAGACAAAAACCTCTAAATAATACTTGAAAAAATTTAGTGGTGGATGAAAGATCATTATAGTTTCCTGCACCTAATATCTTAGGGTCTTCTAATTGAAAATACTATATAATAAATGTGATTTTAGATTATTTTATATTTATTTATATTTAATTTATATTTCTTTTCAGACCTTTATTTAATTTCACAATAAACCAAGGACTAAGAGCAGCATTTATGAACAAGATTGAAATTTGATGAATATGTAAGGTAAATGTATGAGTTAATTAAGTTTTGCGTAGTCCAAACTTGAACTGAGATACATAATTTAAAGGAGATATTCCATAGAAATGTTTTAATTTTCTGAATAATCACTTTTTCAGAGCTATATGACATTGGTAAAATGTGTTATTATTAATTATCATTATATCTATGGTTTTTAATTTTTGTTGGCTTTTAATAACATACTACAATATATTTTCGTTATACATTTTTTTTTTCACAGTAAGCTGGTTTTGTATGTTATGTGGCATCATCTTTTAAAATCTTAATATATTAACTGCATCTTTTATCAACTTAATAATAATGACTGTTCAAAAAATTCTCAGGTGTTTGAAGTCATATATACTGAATACTTGGAATATATCAAAAGCAAAATACTGCAGAATACGGCAACTAAATCTTGGAGCTTAGTAAAGTTTTTAACTATGGTGAATACTTACATACTGCACTTGGACACTTATAAGATTATCATATGTTGCTGACAATCTGATTACTTTTGTTTTCCTGTTTTCAGTTTTCATTCATCTTTAGGCTCTACAGGTGTACAAATTGCAGATATCTCATGTTCTGAGCACTCGCCAGATTTTAGGAAAGAAACTCAAAAGCTTATTTTCAAAGAAACATCCATTTTTAAAATCAGATTCTTGCATTATGCTTAGCCAAAGCTAATAGAGAAATATTTCGTCCTTTCTCATGACTGGACTACATTGTAAGTGTTGTATTAGTATTGGAGGGAAAAATATAACTGACTTATATTTTACTATGGGTTTAAATGAGAAAAGATGCTTTGTCTTGCTGAGGATTTTATAGTTCTTACTCCTCTACTTAGAGGTGGATTTGACTGAGGCTACTCATACAGTCTCCTTGGAAGGAGAGAAATAATGTTACACAACTTTGTTGAACTTCAAGCGGCTACATCAGCTTTCAACTCAAAGATACCGAATATTACCAGACCTCCACTCTGCCTAGTTCTTATTAATTTACTACAAAAATGAATATTGAGAAATAGGAGTGGGCTGAGAGAATAAGCAATTTAAGGAGCTCAATAAATTTATTTTGTAAAAGAAATTGAAGCAGTGACAGAACTCCAAACGTAGGCAGAAAAAAGAACATTTCAAACTATAGAGGGAAAACACAGTGCAATGACTAGAATTATAAGGAGGAAACATTCTTAAAACAAGGCACAGTGAAAAAACCACAAAAGTATTCTGAGGTAAATTAATTATTGATACTTCTTGAAAAACACAGTAATTTTCTACCACTGAATCTTTAAATCAGGACTGGAATACTTTATAGTATGAGGAAGGAATTCTTTTCCTCTTGAAATTACTTTGAAATGTAGCCATGGACATAAAAGGACAATATTTGTTATTGTAATTGTTGAGCTATATTTTAAAAAAGGCACAAGCCAGCTCTGGGTGAACCAGGCTAGTCTTAGAGAAAGGAGAAAGGTCTGTGAAGGACAGCAAATGACAGTACAAGGTCAAGCATCCATGTCAACCTGAGCACTGCTATTTTGGATGAAAACACTATACCTCTCTGCATCTTTCCCCTCGGTCCTTACTTCCTGTCCTTACCTTTCTGACTCTTAAATTGTTTCATGCCTCCTAAAGACTTGCTATCATTAGTCCATTAGAAGGCTGACTGAAGAGTTCTGCTAAGCAGTTTAATTGCATTTATCTTATGTTAAAGACTTACCCAGCAGCCTGTAGTTTAACCTACAAAAATACTGACAAGAACTTTGTTCTCCTTGCACTTCAGATTACAAGCAGGGTCTCACTAATTAACAAAATTCTACAGCTGAGACAAAAAAGATGATGAAGAATGAGGGACCTGTCCCTGTGAGTTGGCATGACTACCTCACAGGGTGGTCAGGAATTTCCAACATTAGTTTATTTTCCCAATCAATGATGCATCAAGTGTGTTTCTTTTGCCAGCCAAATATTGATCTAGTCATATCTGATTTTAAAGATCTGCTCCTTCATACTTCAGTGTCTGAAATCACAGAATCTGTGTTGAAAATCCTTTCTTTTCTCCAGTGGAAAAAAATAGATGGCTGAACTCCTGGTAAATCCATTAGTTGTAGCACCTTAATTGCAGCAGGTCTTTATTTGTACATTTCCTTTCTGATTAATATCTTAAGAGCTCAGATTAAGTTGTAACTAAATCATCTTAATGACAGTGATGACTTCCTAGAGAAACAATGAGAAAAGCAGGGTGAGCACCAAACATCATTCTGGTCATTTTTCATCCACGTTCAGTGATGGCCTTGTTGACATCACAATTAATCTTTTCATTCTTCAGTGAAAGCATCAATAAAATCTTGAGGCTATCCCTCATTATATGGCCCTCAGTACATGCACACCCAATCACAAACTTCTTTGCAATTGTTAGAACACATTAGAAAGTTGAATTTGTATGAAAATACTTAGATGGAAAGAAGCTAGTAAACTCACATGCAGTGGAAATGTAAGAAAATAACATATATTCATACTATAAAATTGTATATTTATATATACTATAACATCAAAATATTCAGAAATGCCTTTATATTCTATAACTCATCTTTATCATAACCTTTTTATGTCCATTATGTGTACAGATGTTATGAAGATATTATTTTTCATGTACCTTGACACTATTTGAATATGTATTTACAAGGTGATTTAGATAATTAAAATGTTTGGGAAACTATAGAATTAGCCCTAGTTATCGGGTAGCTGAATTTTTTAAAAAATAACAATAATTTTACAGTAAATTTTCTAGATTCTTGGAGAAGACAGTAGGTTTTTTAGGTGGAAATAAAGACATTCCATTCTATACTAGTGACATAATTTGCTCACAATACTTTCAGAGGATTTTATTTTTATAACTTCTGCCCTGGAACTACAGTATTACAGAACTGATTTACAGGAGTAAAAGAGCCATTGATGAAAAATGGACCCATTAGATTTCAGAGTTGGGGGTTGCTCTGGACCACACCTTTGGGACCCTCACTACAAGAAGGACCTTGAGTAGGACAAAGGGCAAAGAAAGGCCACAAAGCTAGTGAAAGGTTTGGAGCACAAATCTTATGAGGAGCGGCTGAGGGAACTGGGGTTGTTTAGTCTGGAGAAAAGGAGGCTGAGGGGAGACCTCATTGCTCTCTACAACTACCTGAAAGGAGGTTGTAGCGAGGCAGGGGTCTGTCTCCTCTCTCAGGTAACTAGTGATAGGACAAGGGGTAATGGCTTCAAGTTGTGCCAGGGGAGGTTTAGGTTGGATATTAGGAAACATTTCTTCGCTGAAAGGGTAGTCAAGCCCTGGAACAGGCTGCCCAGAGCAGTGGTGGAGTCCCCATCCCTGGAAGGATTTAAGAGATGTGTAGATGTGGTGATGAGGGACATGGTTTAGTGGTGACTTAGCAGTGCTAGGTTAGTGGTTGGACTTGATGATCTTAAAGGTCTTTTCCAACCAAGACTACTCTACGATTCTGTGATTCTATGATATACAAGGCCAAAGCAGTAATCTTTTAAAAATGTTCCAGTGCAGTCTCTCTTAGATCATTTTTCCACCAGAAGGTACGGGCCCCACAGCACCATGACATTCATTGCAGCAGAGAAGGACTGTGGTTAGGATGTCTGCTGGATTCAGGAGGATCCAGGGTGGCTTCTCCCCTTCAGAACTTCCTACTTCAGCACCTCCTAATCTTTCTGAATGTATTAAATGTAGCAGTTGTTTTGTGGAAAGATTAGATCCTCTTGTAATGTTTGCATAAGAATAAGCCAAATATGAAGTCTTTATTGAGAATAGGTACTCCTTGAAAAAAGTAATAATGAGTTTTTCATAGGCAAGAAAGTATTTTAGCTGAAGAAAAAATCTTGGAATTCAGAATTTTATTGAAATGTACTTTCTTCTATTTTTAATTGCTTGGATGAAACCCATTTTTATAAGGGAGAAAAATCAGGTTAAAAACATCCAATGAGTTCTACATAACTTTTAATCCAATTCCTGTGAGAATTCTACTTGATGAAATGCTGAGCCAAAATTTCAGAAATGTATGTGGACAGAAAATTTCAATCCAGGACATGTAAGAAGTTTGCAAAAATAGAGTTTGCTTGGGGGATATTGAAGTGCTGGGGTCTGAACCCCAAGCCCTAAATTAAGGTTGACATATGGGTGGTTCCCACAGCCCTTTAAGAGGAGGGGATGAGTTTGCCTTTTGGCTTTCCTCCAAGGTGCGGCTGGCCTTGCAAGGAAAGCCCTTGGGTAAACAAGCCCCAGGTGCCCTGCATTTTGGTAACGAGTGCCAGGTGTCCTGTTTTGGGATAAAAGCTGGGCCCACTTGCAGGAAGGGTTGGAGAGTCTGTCTGTGGAGTGGGCGCACTTCATAGAGTTTCCTGTGGGGGAAGGACCTCCTGACTCCTCATGCAACTGGATCCCAGTCTGGTCTGGCACTTACAAATGCGGGCTTTGTGGGGAGGCAACATGGGGTTACTTCTATCATATGTAACCACCTTATTGTCCTGGTTGTCTCCCATTTTCTCTGTGGGTTACCTTGTGTCTCTGCTTGTTCCATCTATTATGAGTGATACTATGTCATTCCTGGGGTCGCTGGGGTTGATGTCTGTTATTTGTGATCTGACTTGTTTGTACCCCCGGCAATCCCCTATATTCTGACTCCTTTACGTGAAATAGGACTTACTCACTGGATTGTTGTTCTGCTGCTGGCTGTGTCTTTTGTACTGGGCCTACTAATTGGCAAAACAGATGTACTCCCTACTTCCAGCACGAACCGCCTATATTCCCTTTGTAAAGAATGACAAAATACCAGTTTCCACAGTATGTTTTCTGCCTAAATACATAAAATTAGAGACTTACAGTTGAGACTTTTAATAAACTGAAATACAAAAAGATACAAGATTCCCATAGCATTATTGTATCAAATGTATATTACACTAGTCTACATCCACAAGTGGCAACAGTTTTCATCTGATGAAGTCTTGTTATATTCATTGTGCCCAGAGCCGCACTGTATCATGAAATAAGTTCAGACTAGAAAAATTAACTGCAACCCTTAAACAGAACTTAATTCCAAAATCTGCTGAACCTAAAATAATACAAAAAACCACAATCTTTATCATATAATACAAGTTACTCAATACCTGAAAGCACTGGACTCCTATAAGATGTAAATCCAAAGAGTATAAAGTTTAAATGAGATATAAATCATTTAATTTGATCTCAAAGATGATGTGGACACTTATGAAACATTTCAAATTTTGCTGCTTCTTACCTTCATCACACTGATTATATTAAATTTTCTACTATAAATTACAGCTCAACATTTCGGCCAAATATGCCTTTTGGATACTAATCTGCAGGCCCTGATGCCAGTTACTTGTAATCTCAGTAGTTACAGAGGTTATAGGGAAATGATGCTCTACATTCAAGGTAGTTTTTGTATGTAAGAGGAGGCACCATGAGCAAATCACTGTCAGTTATATGTTCTTCCATCAACTCCAGGTAGTCTGATTCATAAAATGTTCTTCACTGGTTACTGAGAGAATATATTACAGTCTTGACATTGATTACCATAAAATTTCCTAGTCATTTTCTGTTTAATGAAATAAATTTGGTTCAACATAACCTAGGAAAAGCACTGAATATATTTGCATATGCCATTTAATTGATGTTCAAAATGGAAACAAAACTGGAGCTAGTCAATGCTGTTTGATAACCACTCATGAAGGAAAGGCTCAGAATATTGGGAATTCCCTAGGTTTATGCAGAAACTTCCTGAGACTTCATGAAGTCAGCTGATTAGGCTGACAGTCACTACCTACATAATTAACTGCTCTCAGTAAAGTCTCCTAGAAAAACTAAATAAAACCCAGACCATTCCACACTCCCTACTTGTTTGTATACGACATGATATTTGCCTAACAAATTTTAAATATGGAGAGATATGTTCTGAAAAGCAAAGATGTAATGGTCATGGTTGGGTGAAACAAAAGAACAGACCCAGTGGCTAGAAGCAATTGTATGAATTCAAATTTCAAAAAAGTTGCGCATAGTTTCAGAAACTGAAGTTATTCACTACCAGAACAATCTGCCAAAGGAAGCGATTTCTCCGTCACCAGAAATCCTAAACTTCAGATCGGACACACTCCAAAAACATGTGCTGTAATTCAACACACTTCTTCAACTTAGAGAGAATACCAGGCAAAATTGTCTCTCTGGTGTGGCACTGATTACAATGACCATAACAGCTCCTTCTGGCCTTGAAATCTATTACTTATGAATTACAGCATCTCAATTGACAGCAACTTTTGTGTGGCCTCCTTGAAATACTAGCTCTTGAAACAGTCGTATTCACTCCCCAGAGGTATATGTATCAAAAAGAGTTGAACTGCATGTAGCAACATCATGTTCTCAGAGCCAGGCTTTGTCTGTTGGGCACAACCCTCTAGAAGCCAATTGCACAAAGGGATTACAAAAGCACACTGGTGTTGAGGGCAGAAAAAAACTGATCCCTCCAGCAACTCCAGCTCTCTTCTAGGCTTCTCCTTTGTCCTCAGTGTGCACTAAAAGGACCAGCATAAATTCAGTCATTGTGCCTGGAGATCTCCTAAGTAAAATCTATAAACTACACAAGACAGAGTATGGTTTATTTCCCCAGAAATTGAAATGTGAATTTCACTAAATAGAACCCTCAACAAAATATCCTCTAGGGGAATCAGCATCTGTAAATACTGATACACAGGACCAAAAAAAATCCTGGTTGAAAATAACAGAAATCTACTGAGTCAAAGCTTAACTGATGAAACTGAAGCAATACTGGAACAGTAAATCATCAATAACCTTTGATATAATTGGATGAATGGAAGTCATGGAAGTCATAGCAATAGCACCTGCTCATACCAAATTTCATTTTCTTCAAATGCTTCTCATAGCTGACATGTTATTAATTATTTGCTTTCCAATAGTGCAGATGGAAGCTTCAGTGTTCATCACTGTGCCAGGTACTACACAAACTCAGGGAAGAATGATTGTCTTTAACATACAGAGTGTTTCAAGTAGTTATTTATCAATAATTCTAAATACTATTTCCAAAAAATACACATCTTCCATTTCATTAATAGAATATCACCTCTATCCACAAACAGTATGACAGTAATGTCATCGGTACTATGTAGAACCAATACAACCAATCAATTATTTTCTAAGCATTCACTTTCCAATGAATATCAGAAATCTCAAGACTCACAAAAACTCAAAAGAAATTAATGGACAACATATGGGAAATTTCTAGTCTACTGTCAGAATTGTCACTCATTCCACACTTAGTTATACCATAAACCTGAATTTGTAAGCAGAGAGGAAACATGAAAGACAATTGTTGCCCGTAATTAACTACTTTATATACTGTTCTAGTATTTGCTTTCAACATAAATTTATCAAAATTAAATTTCAGTGATGCAATGCTATACTCTTTACGATCTTATGCACAAAAAAAGATAAATTCTTTTTTGTTTCAGATGATAGATAGAAAAAATATATCCCCAGCCACTGTCCTCATTTGTAACATCTGTGTCTCTTTATTGATGCAAGTGTAATAACTGTTAAGGTGGTCCCCAAATAATACTTCATCTTTGCATGTTGATTGGTATTCCTTATCAGGATGGGAAAAGCCTTCAACATCTGTATATAGAAAACATTCATTTGCAATAATTAAAATTATTATTTCTATTTTGCTTGGATTTTTTTTTTTTTAAACCTTAGGACTTCAATCTTAATCAAGGCAATATATCAGAAATTTGCTAGAAAACTCTTCAGACTTTTACAGATCAGATTAATGTCCCTGAAGAAGTGTTCCAAGAATGCTTTCTGATTTCACTAATCTTTCTTCTAATCTTTAAGCACTGACTGATCCTCAGAAAAGGGGGGGAAAAAAATGTTCTAAATAATGAATTAACCCTCTTTCTACTTAAAAATGTCTACCACCCAGATTCTGTGCAACTTTTACTTAAATAGCATCTTTTTTTCTTTCTTTGATATAAAGATTGATATATTCAAAATTGAAAAAAGAATTCATCACTGTTGACTGGACACATATAAATTCAAGACCTTTTATTATAAGAATTAATAATCATAAATTAAGTATATGCCAATCCATATACATTGAAATTCTGCCTCTGCAATATTTACAATAACAACTCAGTTCAGTCTCTTTCTTGTAGATAAAGGAGAATTTAGGACAGTCAAATCAAAAGTGGTAATTGGAAAACAGCAGTTTCTTGTAGCGTTTTTCCCAATTTATTAAATAATAACTGTTATTCTTCCTATATGGGCAATACATCTTTTTTTCACACAAGTTTGCTCTTTTGTTAGCAGAGAAACTGTTTAGAAATATATTTGCAATTGTAAGGGCTGTTTTTCTTCAGAATTAATTTTTAATTGTGAGATGTGATGGTTTTTGATCTGAGTCAAATTAGTGAGTTATTAATAATGGCATGAGAGGCAAAAAAACCAACTTTATTATTGTATCCAAAAGGAAAGTACGATGGTTATTTTCAAAGCTAAATGGAACAAAATTAATAATTGAGATCTAAAAGCAGTTAGGGGAAAAAAAAAAAAAAAAAAAGAAGAAATAAAAATATTTTAAAGTTAAAGCTAGAAGTATACCAACATGCAACATACCAATATGCACCATGATCCAGTTAACGTCAGTCCAACTGGTCATAAGTTTCTCATATATGTTTTCTAGGCTTTTTAATAACTATTTCTGAACACTAATGCTTCATTAGTGATTTTCCAATCCTATGATTTCATCAAAAAATGTCATAATTTCATAAAGTACATAAACTGTGCACATACAAAAGAAAAGGGAGGCAGTCATAAACACACCAAAGAAAACTAAGTGCCCTCTTTGATAAAAATCTTTTCAATTTCACAATTATGGGCCACAGATTTTGACATTCCTGCAGTTTCAAAGGATTTCTGATATTTGTGGTAGTTCTTCATTGGAACTACCATTTAAGAAGGCTTAAGGCAATTTAAGGATTCTCATATTCATCAGCACTTTCAGGTTCCCAAATGAGACTTCTGACAAAATCTTCAGAGTTTAACCCACCCACCATTTTAAGAAACAAGGCTGGAGGCAACCACAGCCTCCATGGGCTGATGGGAGGTGCTCTCTGCTCCCTGGTAAAATTAGTACTGCTTTACCTAATCTATAGTCTATAGCTACTTTATACTTCACTTTTACGGTAAACCCACCCTTTAAAAATATTAGGTAGGAAAGGACTGGACGGTGAGTAAAATTTTGATTTCCGTCTATAAGTCCATCTAAAATTAAAGACTTGGCTGTTTTTCAGAGTTACTTGGACTTCTAAACAGAGATGTGGTAAGAAACCAAAATACTGCTTTTATAGCAACTGTATCTCAATTCATTAATTATACCTGAAGTAATATGTGTTAAAATACCTGCATGGCCTCAGAGCACAAATATTACAAACAGTATGACTAAAATTTCTGTATGGCAAATCAAAAGAAAAGATTTCACACAGCACATTTCTATCTGCATCTCCAGATATGCAACACCACCGGAGACAACTTAGAAGTGATTTACTACCACTGAGCTAAGCCTCCCTTCACTCCTGCTTTTGTTCTTCTGTGCCCCTCTTAGAAGCACATTTTACTGCAGTATGTGCCACTGGATGATGAATCACTGGACACTGAGTGTATATTCATCATTTCAAGCTGATTTTAAACAATAACTGAATGAAATAAAAACACCATGTCTCCTTGAATTTCTTTGCTAGAGGAGGATATGATTTCATACTTCCAAAAGTGCATATATAGAGAGAAATCTAAAGATATATTTTCCAGGGCGATTGTACCACCAGTTGTTGTCAGTGGTTCATCAGAGTGTGCTTTTACTGGCCAGTAGTTTTTATGAACAAAAAGGAGCTAACGGCAAAATCAGCATATATAACAGGAGCTGTATGAAAGTGTTCAATTACATAAAGAAAACAAAAGAAAACAAAAGGTTTCTAAAAGGAATTTTAGGGAATAAGGCTTCTAGGTAACTAGTTTGTTTCCTTGAAAATCCTAGCTAGTCTCAAGAAGTTGATTTCTAACAGTGATAAAGGGCAAGCTGTTGATTACTTTCCTAGTGTAAATGACTGAAGTCTGCATGCTGAATACAACAACAGATTAGGCAGAAGTAAATACTAAAGAATATATTGTTGTTAATAGTCCCATATTAAGAAGATGGCTTGAACAGTCTATTGAGCCTTTTCCTTCTCCAACTTCTACAGTTCTATTTTCTTCCTGTTGACCTTGAATTTTTAAAGAATACAGTATAAATGTATTTCAGTCCCAAAGACAAAGGTCAATCTTGTGACCATAAAGGCTATGCAAACTTGCATATCCTGATCAGGGGAGTATAAAGATTCAGCTGAGACTTCTAGCACTGTCATGCATTGTGCAGAAGGACAGCTTGGGACAGAAAACCCAGCACATCTCTGATCACTTTCCATCTGAACATCAGAAAACACTTTTCACAGTGACAGTGACCAAGCACTGACACAGGCTGCCCAGGGAGGTTGTGGAGCCTGTGTCACTGGAGATATTCAAAAGCCATCTGAACATGGTCCTGAAAAACTGTCTACAGTTGGTCCTGTTTGATCAGGGGGGTTGCACTAAATGACCCCCAGAGGTCCCTTCCAACCTCAAACATTTTGTGGTTCTGTGATCCTGTGACATCGGTATTCAACTAACACTGACTTTACACCAAGATTAGGTTCTGTTAAATCTTTTATCTGACAAACCTACCTTTCCTCCATTGATAAAGGAAAAAAAATGTATCAGGAATATATTCTGGCTGTTGCTTTCTATGTCACTTTTATATATTCACTCCCTGTATTCAGTATGCCATTTTAAAAATGTAAACATGCCATGAATATTTCAGTGCATAAACACAATCAGAGCCCCATTTCAGCACCATTCAGTAGCAGAGTTCCCAAGTGTTTGCCTGCTTCCTGGCCCACTAAGCTCAGACACCTCTGTATGACTTAGAGGCTGTTATGTCCCTCCTGTCTAAATTTCACCTCATAAAAGCACATTAGAAATAACTACTGGCACCTCAGATATGCATGTGATGTTATATCAAGGTGACAGCTTTTTTATGTCTTCAAACTACCAACGAAAATATTTACCATCAAGGATAAATCTCGTAAGTCTACAGTGCTTAAAGATCTGCAACAGCTATTTATTTGTAGTATCAAAACTTTCCTAGCCGGCTTAGTCAATTATTATTCTGCCCACTGATGCTAGAAATACAATCTGATATTATTTTTTATAAAGAAGTGGTATTTAGCAATAGTAGCATGTACATGAAATCTGATTTTATTTTTATGCACATCTAAATTCTACTGCACAAAACCCCTGCGATTAACTATTATCATGATACCTGTTGGCTATCTTTTTTCCTTTTATTGATCTGCACTAAGCACTTCTCAATGATGTTTCGTGGTTTGCAGAACATATCTGAACTTAACTGAGAAATAATTTCAAATGTAGACTTCCACGGAGAATGTCAATGAGGTAAGGACATTTTTGACATATTATCAGCATTACTGAGCTTTATTTGATTTGCAAGATTAAAAGAGATTGAGTTGAAAGAAGCAGTGAGCTGCACCTTAATGGAACAATAGCCTGACATCAAAGATGTATGTGATTTGAAAGACTGAGTGGCAGCTGCTACAAGGAGAGTATAAAATCAGAATCCAGACTTCAATAGTGTACTCCAAGTCTTGGTGTGGAACACAAACCTGCAGTTCAGGAATAATTTTAGCACATCAAACATGTAATCTAGGCTGACTACTTTCTCGCTTCCATCTTTTTCTCTAATTAGATAATAATCAACAGCTTACATGACTGTCAGAAATATCCAGAGAGAGTTATGTTTCTTTTCTACTTGTGACAGCTCTATTTTTAGCCTATTCTTAAATGCACTGTCCTCATTATCTAGGGAATGATTCAGTGGGGTGAGGTCAAAAATGGCAGTCCAGACGTGTAATTTCATTTCCTAGGAAAGGAAAACAGAGAGAAGTCACTTGTGTCAATCCCTCATTCCTATGCAGGGGATGCATAGGAATCTGAACCTACAACTCTATTGTTGGTCTGGTTCCTGGGTAATGTGACAGCCGGGGGATTCTTTTCTAGATAAATGTATTATTCTTTGCCTTTTTTTCTTCTTTTTGAAAAAACTGTCTGACCTGGTTTTGACACTGGTTTTGAGTTTTAGGATCGTTTTGGCAGCTGTGAGTCTCTTTGATCATGAGGTACACTCCCAAATGTCTTCATGATTGGGATAAGGCTATGCCTTAGCACTTCAGCCACTTCAGCATCTTCCAGTGACCAGTTAACACTCGCTGGCAACTGCCAGTTTCATTCTTAGGCACTTATCTCCCCTTATACCATGTATGGAGAGCCTTGGCAATTTAACTTGGGCTTGCGAATTCAGCTGCATGGCAGGATGCCTAAAAGGAATTGAAATGTTCTGTCTTGCAAACCCTGAGCAGTGGCTTTTACCTCAGTGATAATGTAAGAGATGTTCTGAGGCTGGTATAAAAGACTGAAGGTTGTAAAAACATTTTGAAGGGCAAATCAGGACACTTTCATATTTGGGCTATGTTGGTTTTGGCAAGATAAGAGGCTTGAGGGAAGGGACTTGGCTATAGACACTCACATTCACCTTCTCTAGCTGGTAGCTTATCCAGAGGGCTCTTTCCTTTTATAGATATGTCAACTAATATTAAGAAAAAAATACATAATACAGATTAAGAAAAACAATCTTATATATGACAGGATGGAGGATTGGCACTCATGTCTCTGCTGGAATGTCGGATCATTCCAAAGATATTGTCATGCAGGGACACAGGAAAATGGAAGCAGCTAAAACTGTAAGATTTTTGCACTCTCCTTCCCTCCCAGTCATATGCCTAATTCAAACAAGAGTTTTCAAGTACTCTGGGACTATGAAAGGAGTAGATCAGTAAAATTGAAGTACCTATAAATGACATTCTCATGGAGTGCAAGTCTGCATCTTTGAAAACTAATACTTTCTGTACCTTTAAAAATATGGCTGTCCAGAGTGAAAATCGGTTTTGAAAATTTGAGTCACATTTAGAGCGAACAGGTCAGAGGGCAACAAAGTAAAAAAGATCAAAGCTTCTGCAGTATTATTTTCAGCACAAAACCCTGTGTACTAGTCTTACTCTCATTTCATTTTTACTACATCCAAATCCATACTGCAACATCTATACAGTGAAGTGAGTCTGACTGTGAAGACAAATTATTTCTAAAACTGAAACCTTTTGTCTTCATCCACGTTGTTGATACACATTTAGGTCTGCATGATCAAACAGATATGACAAGTGACATATTGTTTTAAAGATGATAGACATAATTGGATGTAGGTGTCATCCCATTATAACTGTTCTGTACACACCATAAGGGTTACTGAGGATGTTAACTGCACTAAATAAAGAAAATACCTATTTTCTGTAAGGAGCAATTTGAAACACAGAGCTTTGGTAACAGCTAATTTATCATCAGTAATAAAAAAACCCAAACTTGTCTCATAAGCAAATAAGAAAAAAAGCCCTTGAAAATATTAAAAGCCCAGAAAATGAATTCAGAAGTTTGTATAATAGAAAAAAGGTAAATGTAATTTTTACAGAAGGAAAATAAATTTTCACTTAATGACTACGCAAGTTTCCCTCCCTGTGGCTCAGCCTACATATATTCCTAGACCCAAGTAGGAGCATCACACAGAGCTTAACTAATCAAACTGAGAATAGTTAATCTTCTTGACTTGACAAGCTTAAAGTTATTCAATTCACTGTGGATTTGTGTATTATCAAATGCTTCTCAAAGGCAATATCCTATATATGAGATAATAATCACTTCCTGAGCTAAGCAGGATAAATCATCACAAAGGTTTGTTGTTTACATTTTTATTAAATGTGAATTTTATTATGAATACTGTGTGATGAATGTAATTAAAGACTGATGAAAGTACAGTAATCCACCATTTAGAAAGTGGTGTAGCAGTCATGCAGTGCATGGAATAGCCCACAGTGTTTAAAATGCCACTAGATCTGGTCAAGTAATGGCATTTTTATAAACCCAACATTCAAAAATGTATTCTCAGCCCACACCATGGATGGTATTTTTTCTCAAATCAAAACTCTGCTATGAAGATGTCGAATAATTTATCTTTCATAATGTAATAAAAATACAGTATAGTATCACAGAATCACAGAATCACAGAATGTTAGGGATTGGAAGGGACCTCAAAAGATCATCTAGTCCAATCCCCCTGCCAGAGCAGGAACACCTAGGTCAGGTCACACAGGAACATGTCCAGGTGGGTTTTGAATGTCTCCAGAGAAGGAGACTCCACAACCTCTCTGGGCAGCCTGTGCCAGTGTTCTGTTACCCTCACTGTGAAGAAATTCTTCCTCACATTTATGTGGAACCTCCTATGTTCCAGCTTGCACCCATTGCCCCTTGTCCTATCATTGGATGTCACTGAGAAGAGCCTGGCTCCATCCTCATGACGCTCACCCTTTACATATTTATAAACATTAATAAGGTCACCCCTCAGTCTCCTCTTCTCCAAGCTAAAGAGACCCAGCTCCCTCAGCCTTTCCTCATAAGGGAGATGTTCCACTCCCTTCATCATCTTTGTGACTCTGCACTGGACTCTCTCAAGCAGTTCCCTGTCCTTCTTGAACTGGGGGGCCCAGAACTGGACACAATACTCCAGATGTGGCCTCACCAAGGCAGAATAGAGGGGAAGGAGAACCTCTCTTGACCTACTAACCACTCCCTTTCTAATACACCCCAGGATGCCATTGGCCTTCTTGGGCACAAGGGCACATTGCTGGCTCATGGGCATCCTGCTGTCCACCAGGACCCCCAGGTCCCTTTCCCCTACACTACTCTCCAGCAGGTCAGCCCCCAACTTGTACTGGTTGGTTGGTTGTACAACCCAAACTGGTACTGGTATGTCACGTACTGTTAAAATAAATATTTCAGTATCAGTCCGGAACAATAGTAGCTGGAAGAATTACCTTTTTGAAAAATATTTGCCATTTTTTTTTTAAAAAATAAATCCAATCTATAAATTTCTCTGATTTTTTGCTTTTGACAAAATAATATTTTAATAATAAAAAATGCAGTGAAAATATTTGAGCCAGAATTAGAAATTAACTATGAATAAAGAAAAGACTTTTACATGTTGCAGTTACTGCATATATAGAACCTAATGAAGCTGTAAAAAGGATAGTGAATGCTACAACTACTATTGCTGACCCAGCGTTTTTACAAGCAAGACTCCTGACCTTGCTCCAAATGCTGAACATGCCTCCATCTGGTACACACAGTGATAATATCACTGTCACCACAAGTATTAGATCAATGCTCGTTCCCACATGGCTGCAATCTAAAGAGTCTCATACTTTATTGTCAATGTTATACAGAATATTACAAGCTGCCTATCAAGTACCTAAGAGAATTTCTTTTTGGATATTAGATAATACATCATCAAATCTCTCCACCTATGTCCTGATTTAGTACAAATTCACTGAGATAGTTTATCTTCATCCTAATCATTCTTTAAAACATTTTTCTAAGGCAGTCATGTGCTGTGCTATGTTACCTATTCGGAGTCAATTAGCGTTGTTCCCTGTGAATTTCTCAGCCTGTCAAATAAATATAAATTCAGGTTAAAATTCATTTAAGTCTCACAAATCAAACTTTATTTGGATTAACTATCAATATTCCAAACACAAATAAAAATAGGACTCTGTTAACCCATGACTATAATGCTACCTCAAAAGCTGAAATTTACAAATGAGGGGTAGAGTAGACTGATGGTCACTTTTACTCACCGTACAAAATATTGAATGTATCAAAAAATTAAAAAAAATGTTCTGCATTATTAGTTTTGGTTGAAGCAGAAATGGGTACATTCTCATGATTAAAACCTTAATATGTTTCTTTCTCCCAAACCAGTCGTTCCTGGGTCATATAAGGTTTGCTAAGTGCTTGCAGAACTTTGTGGTTTGGCCATGAGAGCACGTCTTGTTTATCTGGAAAGGACTGAGGAGTCACATATTTCGGTCTAGGGCAATTAACTGAAGCCTTACAATGATAAATATAAAATGTTTTATGAATTACATATATTTTAGCCACATGCTTATGTAAAGAAATATGAGCCCCCCAAAAAAGGTTTTGCTATGCTAACCATGAAAACTCTCACTTACTCACATCGATATAACAAGCCCTGAAAAAGATTCAAAGACATGTTCTACTGCAGTAAGAAAATGACATGTAAGAAAACTGCAGCTAAAGCATTCTGTGTTACTATATAAGGTAAAACTGTACATATGATTAATCTGGCATTTATGTCAGTTTTGAATCATTTATGTTACAAAAAGCTATTTTTATTGATATATAGATACGAATAAACCAAGTTTAATAAATGTTGTGTTTCAGTGTTTAACCAGATGCTAATGCTGTAAAAAAATAAATATTTCAACTCTGCACCAATCATTTTAATGTCAATGGATTAATATGACTTTCCTGTATCCCTTTTTATTGTTAATATTTAAGTAACTGCATAGCTGTAGAAAAACTAGGCTAATATGAATAAACTGAAATAGATCAAGGAATAAAACTGAAACTGGCATGGACAAGACTACCAATGGAAAGAATGAGTTCTTACATATCTTCTGGAAAAAAACAATTTGACTGCCCAAATAATGGGGTCCCAGGTTATAAATAGATGCACACATTTAATTTTCCACACTAATCTAACCCTCTAGAGTTACTCCCATGTGAAACACACATAGAAGTATGGCAATATACACCACACATCTGTTTGGAGCAGAGCCTTCTTTCAGGTACTTTGGAAGCATTTACTGTACAAAGAGGTGTAATTGAAAAATTAAAAAAAAAAAAATAAGTATCTTTCTTCTGACAATACCTCATTTTGGTATCAATATTTTGATACTAGCATCTCACAAGTTCTTCCAGAGGCTAAAAAGGCATTGATACCTTAAAGTCCTCATATCTTTATGTGATCCTAAATCGGTGCATGTGGACAATGAGAGATGGATGGGCTTAGTAAGTACAGGCCAAAACTGCTGGCTTTTCCTGTAATCTCAGATCTGCTGTCCATGATCTATATCTGCAGTCACACAGGTAAACCTCTTCAATCAGCTTGTTTATTCTTAACAGTACATAGCACTTGATTTTTTACTAATGAAAGTCAAGGGCAATTACCATATTAATTTCTCTGGTCATCATGACACAAGAAAACATCAATAAATAGAGAGGCTGTGTAAAGAGAAACATAACTGAAGAAGTAGGAAAAAAAAAAGAAAAACAGGGACAATTTTCCTCTAGAAACGACAAGTAGAAAAATGACAGAATGAAAGCAAATGAAATTAATAGTTCAGAGAAATTAGATGGGGTTTTGCCAAATACCCTTTTTTTCATGAAAGAAGAACACAAGGGAATTGTATAAAAATAAAAGGCTGAAACATCAATCTGGTAATAGAAAAACCTTTTCACCTGACAGCAATTAAACTATGGAGCCTCCTGCTGCAAGTTATTGCTGATGCTAATAGAACAGTCTGGTTCCAGAAAAGGATCAAAATGGTTAAAATGTTATAATAATAGCGTAGGTTATCATAGAATAAATATCGAAGCAGAAATTTTGCTAAACATGTTCTCATGCACCAAAGCACAAAATATCCTTCATCAAAATGGTCCAGCCTTTTATAGGTGTAGCTACAGGTTAAATTTCCACTGTAGGGTCTTCTCAGAGATCACAAGTTCCCACTCATCTTTTAACCCCCATACATGAGCCTTCCATTGTCATCCGGTTATAGTATACACAACTTAGTCTCTGAACCAGGCTTTTTACTGGGAAGTACTACACTATCTGGGGAAGAAGATTCTTCCAAAAAAACACTCTAATCTTTTGTTTTCTCTCACCTCTCTTTTAAACAAGTGGTACTGGCCACTACCAGGGGCAGGACAATAGACCTCCATTCTGAATCTGTGTGGCAAATACTGTGTCTGCATCTATCAGTGTCTGGCAAACCTTCTGCTTCCTCTGTCTGAATATAAATAAATATAGACAAGGTTTCTGTAAGAATGCTGGGGGTTTTCCTACATTTTTCCACAGTTCTAAAGCTGCATATGGCGGCAGAAACATAGCCACTATGCTTATACACTTGATCCTGTTAACATCAAAAACCTCAATACGAAAGCACAGTGAGAGCCCTGTCATATAAATGTGTAAAACTCAATGTTCTGTTGCTATTTGTGATTTAAGCACTATTTATGTCTTGTGTTTGAAAGGAAGTGTGTAGCAAGAGAAATTCACATAAGAAAATAAAAACCCTTACCCAGAAGAGGAAAGATTCAATAATGGTGTAAAATACTTTCTGTACATAGGTTTTATTAATGTTTTGCTGCTGGTAACATTCATCTGTCTACTTTAGACAGCTCATTAAACAACTGCTAAAGTGTTTAATAAATTAACTTCTGATAATAAATTAACAGTTTACCCAAGATCAGAACCATTTTGACCACATAATTATCTCCAGTTCCCCAAGACTCCCCTTGTACCATAACCTTATACCTGGTAAACCAGGGATTACTTAAAGAATTTTTACTGATAATTATATTAGATATATTGCATGTTTTTCATCTTTGAAGATGATTCTGCAAGGTTATGGACTTTTTATAATGGCTTCTAGAAGCAATATTGATTCAACTATTAGCCATTAATAGTATAATTATCGTGCTCTATAAAGGATACACATCTGAGGTTATTCTGTTTTCAAACCACAAATATGTGTTAAAACTACAGCAAACTAACATTTTTGAGAAATTTCCATAGATACAATGGTATGTTTCAAAGGAGCTACACTGAAACCTGCACTACTAGAAGAAAATTATAAATTGCCAGTGTGCATTTGAAAAGATAAAAATACCTTATACAATCTTACCAATGTCTGAGGATGTCCTTTTCGCTAAAGGTTCTACAGTGGCTCAAGCATTAAAAATGCCTGCAGTCCTTTGAGTAACCACTTCACGTACTCTTCCTTTGAGTTACCACTTTTCATACACCTACAGTTCATCCTGCTGCGCTACAGATGAACCCTAACTAAATCGCAGAAATTGTCATCTAAATTTTCGTCTCTTTCATATTTGAATAAAACATTTATTGTGATAAGTCCATTTTAAGATCCAAGACATATATTTAGAAGAAAGGTCACAAAAACTGTTTATCACCTGGACTATATTATGTATATGTATTGGTTCTTATTGGATCTTCTCAGTGAAAGGGCTGGTTATGATCAAGAGCTTAAGAATTGTGAGCAGGTTACACATAATTTTAGCAGTTTAATAACTCTGATTTGGTCTCTGAGTAACTTCTCCTGATCCATAGAGAAATGTCTGTAAATGATCACTCTAGAGAGTTAGACTGAAGAAAAACTCATATACCCTTGCAACCACACAGAGCACTTGTAAATAAGGAGAAGCATGAATGTCATTTGTTTTTTCTGTAGCAAGACACTGCTTAATACTCTGTGAGTATTAGCACATGTATCATGTTAGGACATCACAGCCTTGATGGATGGACAGACAGATGGGTCCTGTTTAATATCTTTATCAGTGATCTGGAGCAGACAATGGACTGAGGTCTCACCAAGTTTGCAGATGACACCAAATTTGGGGAAACAGTTGATTACTTCTGAAGGCAGGCTGCCATTCAGAGTGATCCAGACAGGCTGGAGGAATGGGCAAACAGAAACCTGACAAAATTCAACAAGGCCAAACACCAAGTCCTGCAGCTGGGAAAGAAAGACCCTCTGCAGAGATACAGGCTGGGAACTGCCTGCCTGGCTGGGGAGTAGATCTGTAGAAATGCCCCGGGCATGGCTGCAGACAGTGTGCTGAGCATGAGCCAACAGTGCGCCCAGGCAGCAAGGAAAGCCAACAGCATCCAGGACTATATTAACAGAGTGACAGCCCATAGATTGAAGGAAGTGATTATCCACCTGTACTCAGCACTCATGAGAGCACATCTAAACCCTGCATCCAGTTTTGGTCGCTCCAGTGCCAAACAGACATTAATAAAAAGGAATGAGTTCAGCAGAGGGCTGACAAGACAGTGGGGGGTGGGCTGGAGCACTTGTCTCCTTAGTAGAGGCTGGAGAAACGGGACTTGCTGAGCCAACAAAAGAAGTGGCTTCAGGGCGACCTAATGGAAGTCCACCAACACCTATGAGGAGGTCGTTAAGAAGATCTTAATGAAGGAATATACGCCAAGATGTTCACAGTAGTGCATGCTGGGCGAACAAGTAACAACACGTGTAAGTTGAAAATAAGAGGGGTTCCCACTGGATACAAGAAAAAAACATTTTCTCCATGTAGTAGCAGTGTAGCAGGTTGTAGCATGTAGCATCACTGGAGGTTTTCAGGACCTAGCTGGTCTGATCCCAGAGTTGACCCTGTTTTGTGCCAGAAGTTGGACAAGAGATCTCCTGAGGTCCTTTCCCACCTGAGTTATCCTATGATTCTGCAGATAGCTATATGAATGAGCAATCTATGAGTCTACCAGATGTGGAAAATAAAATGCCTGCTTATTTCAATTAAATACTTTGATAATTTTGAAGTATGATCTGAAAGAAGAGCTAAAATTTATCTAACTATCCTTCTTTCAGTTAATAAATACTTATTCACAGAATTAAGTTTGAGGTGCTTTTGAAAATCCTAATGTCTACATTTCCAGATTTCTTTGCATCTTATCTTTTTTATATTTCTAAGCCGTATCTGCGTACTGACAAACTTCTGTACCTTTGTCTCCATTTCTTACACAATTCTTATTTCAATAATTCACATCACATGTCAAAAGAAGACAACTCACGTGCTTAGATGTAAGACACTGAAAGGAGACACTGAAATTAACTTTTTTAATGAGTGCTACCATAGTATATGTCACACAGTGTTCTCAAATGACTTCTACTTTCAAGATCATAGGTCACAATTAAAGATGAAGAGATTAATTAGAACTTCTATAAACTGCCTAAATATACAGTAAATAAATGCCTTTCTTGGGTACTCACCACAAACATATTCCAAACACAATCTGTAAAGCTCTCTCATCAGGGTTCTTTTATGATGCTGTAACGAAACCTGTTTCAGATTTACATCCATTTTCTGTATTAATAAAACGCCAACACATAAACTAGATCCTGATTTCTCAAGGACCACTCTCTGATGAGAAAGTTGGCAATCTTTTCAGGGCAGCATGCCAGACTGCATTTTTCTTTCTTAGCTTAGACATCAAAGAGGTCAAAGAGTCATCTCACTGAGGACCAGAAGACACTGCCTCTCAGAAACCACAGGTGTCTTATCGGCAAGTGTATCAGCCTTTCTGAGAGGCCCAGATAGCAGGAAATGTGAATCTCAGCAGGAGTGAGCTATTGTTGCTTTTCACTGCTGCCTTGCCCTAGATGCTGTGGCTTTCTTAGCTTTTTTTATCTGACATCCTAAGCCAGCCTTTGTACTGGGTTTTGCTCTTCTTTAATAAGTTGTTGATTCCAGATCCAATATTATAAATGATTGCATTTGGTGTTAGTCACACTATAATAGGAGCTGGTAATCTCAGTTCAGATCTTTTCTACAGAATGAATCAACCCTTTCTACCTCTACAATTTAAAATGAAACTCCTCTCCAGTATTTCATATAGATGAGACACATCTTATAAAAATTTACAAAAAGAGATTCAGTCAACCAAATCTGGATCACAAATATGCAGATAGAGACACAACGTTCAATTAATAAGGCATTGTTTGCAAGAATATGGGTCTCAGCCATTTCCACTCAGGAAATGCTGAAACAGTAAAACAGCATGAAAACTTTATCATACTACTTTAGCAATTTCCCATTACATATTACTAGGAACTGTCATATTACCCTAGAGTCCAGCACAATCATGGATCTCCATTAACTTAGTGGAGGGGCTTTCTTCTCTCCCTGACATAACTGCTAAACTACACAATACTACCCTTTCCCTCTGTCAGAATACGGCTCCATCAGATTAACCATCTGGCCTGAAATACTTTCCTTTCCTGTTCAAAATCTGTTCCATATTCCACCCAGAAGAGTTTCTGAACACAAAAGGGCTATTCAGGCCTTGCCATTTATCTGGCAGAGCAGACTTCTATCCAACTGCAGATAGAGTCACAGCTGTGATGGTGTTCTGCAGAGAGTAATTTTCTATCCACAAGAGAAACTGTTTAATAAAAAGAAGAACCTATTCTCTGATTCAGGAGGAAGGCTATATCACACAAACACAACGGTGTACCATAAGTATGCTTTCACTTGTTATTTGTAAATCAAGGCCAGATAATCTCAAACAATTGGGGGCAGATTATCTTAAATAATTGTATATAATATTGACAGCATATTTTAGGGAAGGAAATAGGTGAACAGACATAGAGCATTCATCCTCTAAATTATCAATACAGACATTAGCTATAACTGAGTGTGCCGTTTGTAAACAGCAGGTCTAGCGAGGTACCTCTCCTGTTAGGTTCGCTTGCAAGCTGTGTCAGGAAGTTATCTTCCATACACTCCATGAATCTCCTAGACTGTTTCCTCTGCTACATTGTATTTCCAGCAGACATCTGGTAAATTGAAGTCCCCCACAAGAACAAGGGCTGGTGACTGCAAAACTTCTGACAGCCACTTACAGAATGTTTCATCTGCTTTCTCATCCTGATTGGGTGGTCTGTAACAGACTCCCATCAGGTTATCTGCCTTGTTGGCTTTCCCCCTGATCCTTACCCATAAGCACTCAACCTCATCATCTCCATCAAGCTCTATACAGTCCAAACACTCCCTAACATACAGAGCCACCCCACTGCCTCTCCTTCCTAGCCTATCCCTTCTGAAGAGCTTATAACCATTCATTGCAGCACTCCAGACATGAGAGTCATCCCAACCATGTTTCCGTGATGGCAACTAAGTCATAGTTGTCATGCTGTACAATGGCTTCCAGCTCCTCTTGTTTGTTTCCCATGCTGCGGGCATTGCTGTAAATACACTTGAGGTGGGCTATCGATTTCATCCCTGGTAGCATGTCACCCCTGGGCTCATCCTCAGCTAACCTGGTTTTACTCCCCTCCCCCTTTGAACCTAGTTTAAAGCCCTCTCAATGAGCCCTGCCAACTCATGGGCCAAAATCCTTTTCCCCCTTGGAGACAAGCAAGCCCCATCCGTCACCAGCAGGCCTGGTGCCATGTAAACTGCCCCATGATCAAAAAAACAAAACCTGCACCAATGGCACCAGCTTCTGAGCCACATGTTGATCATGTGGGTTTTCCTGTTCCTATCAGTACTCTTTCCTGCTACTAAATGAATTGATGAAGAAATTACCTGTGCTCCAGATCCTTTAACCAATCGTCCCAGTGCTCTGAAGTCTTTTTTGATCACCCCTGGACTTCTCTCCATAACTTCATCACTGCCAGCCTGAACAACCAGCAGTGGGCAATAATCTGAGGGCTGTACCAGATCAGGGAGTTTTCTGGCAGTATCTTCCACCTGAGCCCCAGTGAGGCAGCAGACTTCCCTGTGGATGGGTCCAGTCGGCGTATCAGGCCCTCCATTCCTCTTAGAAGGGAGTCACCTATGACAACAACCCTCCTTTTTTTCTTGGCAGAGGCAGTTGTGATGCCTGGGGATGACCGACTCATCCTCGGCATCTCATTAGACGTAACTTCATCGTCATGTGCTGCCTGACCCTCGAGTTCCAGGACCCCACACCGATTGTGTGAGGGCACCTGGGAGGGTGAGGGAAGCTGGGAGGGGATGTGCCTGCCACCCGCACAGGGACCTGTTTCCATTCGCCCCCATTTCTTAGGTCCCCTCATTCTGCCTGGTGGCGAGGGGGCAGGGGCTCTACTGTCTCTTGTGGAGCCTCCGATTGCTGCTTTTCCTTCAGGAGTGCTAGGGTGTGACCCCACCAGTCAATCTCCCTCTCACACTCCCTTACACTCCTCAGCCTTTTCACTGCCCCTCTCAGGTCACTCCCTGCTCACACCGCACACGGCGCTCTCACTGCTGCCCTCCGGCACCAGCCACAGGCTCAGGCACCGCCTGCAGCCCAGGCCTGCACAGCCCATTCCCTGTAAGAGGGCTCTGGCTGGGTTGCCGCATCCCTTCTGGCAGTGGCTGTAGCCCGAGCGGCAGCCATAGCTGTGACTCTCCTGGGAGGGCTGTGCCCACCGGCTGACACAGGCTGCCCCTCAGGCTGCCGCCCGCGCCCCTCTCCTCGTGCTGCCCACGGCGGAGGCTGCGGCCCCTCGGGCTCGTCCTGGCGAGAGCTGCCGGCTCGGGCGGGGCTCTCTGCCCCTGCCGGGTTCCCCGGCCCCGGGAACCCCTCTCCCCCTCAAGCCAGCCTCGATTCGCCTCGATCAGCCACGGAGCTCAGCGCTGCCACCGCTCTGCTGCTCGCACTATGGCGGCTCAAAAAATCACCCACCGAAAAAGTGTGGGAGAGCTGACAAAAGCAATATGACTCTGAACATGAGAAAAAACTTCTGAACATGAGTAAAAGCTTCTTTACCCCGAGAGTGACAGGAACAGGCTGCCCAGATTGGTGGTGGAGTGTCCTTCCCTGGAGACATTCAAAACCCACCTGGATGCCATCCTGTGCAACCTGCTCTGGGTGACCCTGCTCTGGCAGGGCGGTTGGACTAGATGATCTCAGAGGTCCCTTCCAACCCCCACCATTCTGGGATTCTGGGATCCTGTGAAAGAAGCTCCCATTGCAGAAATGTGCAATGTAAATTCTTCATCAAAAGTATATTTGAAATCCCAGCTGAAGGAAGACAAACTCTTTCAAATTTGCATGTACAGTAACTACACAGCATTATTATTACCATATTCTTTTCCTCTGCATTCGAGAAGAAAACTAGGCAACTTTTATTTCAAGTCACCTTAACTTTGTGGTCTTTCTTAGAGCAAATAATCAAGCACCAAGCTACTATTTTAGCTCAAATGAAAGGGAATCCAAATCACACAAGGGAATCAGTACATCTCTTAGCAATTATTGCTTGCCTTCTTCATAGCATGTAACCAACAAAAAGTCCTGTGCTAGCTAACTGAACATGTGCTTGCCACTGGCCGCTAAGGAGGATCTAAAGAGATGCCATAAAGTCAAGAATTCAAGTAACATCACAAGCTGAAAAAAACAGACCTTGTATTTTGAAGTAAAGCCACAGACACACTCTGGAGCTTGCTGAGATCAAGACTGCAGGTAAAATAGTCTGAGCACTGGATTGCCTGGCCACTGTTGTATCTTCGCTAGCTACAGTGGAAGCTGAGACTGCAAAGTACTCACATTGAGAGTGCAAATGACCTCCAGTAATGCTATAGACCTTCTGCATACTGCTGCTCTTGGTTTGATTAGAACCTATTGAAAGATTACCAGTTACAGATCACCAGATCTAGGGAGATCAATCGTTTAGCTTTGACTTCTTCACTGAAATAATCCCCTGTAGTAATGAAGCAATATGATTGTGTACAGGAACCAGACACTGTCAGAGCCTCTGTAACCTATGTGTTTGCCTACAGAGAGCAGGTTTTTGGGAAGCAGAAAGGGGTTTATCCATCCCTGTTGGCTTAGGGACACCATACAGTAGTGTAAATGAAAGATGGGTGGGCAAATGTGTAATATTGCTTCGCTGTTCAGGTGGTTAGTTCCAACTTATATAAATTCTTGGGTCGGTGTCTTTCCTTTCATCCCTTTCAGGGAGAAGATCCTTTCCAGGTACACATCTGACTAGAGTTCTCCTGGAATTCACAAAAATGAAGGTTTGGACATTCTTTTTTTATTTTTTTTTACCAGTACACATTCATTTGCTCAGGCAATATTACCAGGATAGTATATAGTAAAAAGTCTAGTAATAGTCTTAAAACAATTGGTGGTAGCCTATAAATAAAAGATTTTTGTTTTCAAGTCATCTTATAATAGTTAACACGAGACTTTTTAATATCATTTAGAGTATATGAATCTTTAAATTTATTGCTTTTTTCCCTATGAAGTGTATACCTTTTCATGTGTTTTAAAATCATTATAGATTCCTTCCTATTTCCAAGACAGAAATGTTCTCCCCCTGTAGCTTTATTCTTCTTTAGGCAGATTATGAACAAGTTACTCTTACCTGTTTGTTTTTTCTCCCACTCCTTGTTATTCTGTGGGGTTTTTTCTTACAACACAAAGATTTTCTCCTGAGCTTCCGGGTTCTCTTTGTTTTAGACACTACTTTCTATTATTACAGTGTTTATTTTTTACAATAAAATAGAAGTGTGCATTTTGTGTGACCATTCCCATCTCAGTATAACAAGTACTACACACAGACTCACTAATCAATCCAGCTTTTTCCCACTGGTATTTGAGTCTTTGTTTTTTGATTTTCTTGTGGAATTGTGAGGAATTTTTCAATTACTTGAGTTTCTAATGTTGGGACTTAGGGATGGGTATGATTTGTTTTCCCTGAGAAACACTTGTTCATGACAGTCGTGAACTGTGAGAGATCCTACACTTTGGTGCACAAGTAAGACTTGGAGTCAAGGAAAACAGTATTTATTTATTTTTAATTCATTTAATCAATTGGCACCTTACTCCTTATATTGGTTCAGGCTATGTTTTTATGTATCTATCTCACCTACTGCTCCCTTTTTCAACTTTACGCTGGACTACAAAGCTCTCACTTCTGTTTGTGGTAGTGGTCGTAGCACCATTAACTTTAGCGAGACTGCTCATGCAAATAATCATTCGCTACTGATTTTAGGAAGTTGCTGAGAAGTAAGTGGGCTCAAATTTACATGCTCATCTAGGGAAATCAATGGGTGAAAGATGAAAGGCACCTGCCATCATTCTGAGGGGTGCATAGCAAAGTAATCTAAAGCTGGATGTCAGTATGATTTTGATGTGTGTTTACTATAGAGTACCCCAATGTCTATGACTTGCATCAAGATGACAGTCCCCATGCGGACTGGATAGGATATATTTGGTTTACGTTTTTGCTATTTACCATCAAAATAACCCATATTGTTCTATATGATTCAAATCCATAAACTGAAAGGGGATAAAATCATTAAGATGTACGTCTGGGCCACTTCCAGAAGTGAGGTATGTTATGCATGAGAACAGGAGCAAAACTCTAAATTGAGAACTGCTGTAACTTGTGCACTGAGAAAACAGAGGGTTCTAGTGCAGCAGGGGAAACTGGAGAGAGCACATATGATACAGCAATGTACTCTGTACAAGTAATGCCAGAATAGCTACATGGTACTTCAGTGAAGCATACCTTTTCAATCTGTGTATCTTTTTCAAGGGACAGAAAAATGATAATTATGTCAAGCATTAATTTGTAGTCTGAGCATTTTATTAAATGTAAAGCTGTTAAACTAAAATAATAAACAATGCAAACTTTTCCTTTTTTCAGAAGTAGTATTGAAAGGCTTTCTACTGTAGGGCATCCTGAAGGTCATTTGCTGAAGGAGAGCGTAAAGCTGGTAGGGGTCATGACTGTCATAAGTGCCTAATCATCTGGGATCAGATCAAATCACCCAGGTTACTATTGATAGTATCCTCTGTGGCTGCATGCAGGCCAGCACAGCCCCAGCTGCTTCCCACACTCTTCATTGCAGGTTCAGCATCTCACACTTTCCATTAAAAGGCACTATTTTTAGATAGGAGATCAAATGTTCTTTGCACTTGTTTTAAGGAAAGGCATTCAATAGCTACACAGGCGATTTGAAAACCGGGCTGAATCTTTAATACAGTGTAAGCCTTCCATCACTTCCACCAGCTTAAATAGTACAGTTGCAAGAAAAGACAGGGTGTCTGGGTTTTTTTTCCCCCCTTACCGCATACAAACAAAAATTTGGAAAACAAACAACTTAGGAAGGTGACAATATGATTTATAAATTTAGGGGGCAAGGGAAAAGCATTCAGAAAAACAATATACAGATTTTTCCGGTGGGTACACAGTTTAAACCGTGCCTGTGCCATATGGAACATTGATGATTTATAACCAGGGGACTTCAAGCTTGCAAAATGTATAAAGCTGTTCCCAGAATATTTATTAAAAAGAAGAATAGTTCCCTTGCAGAACAGCATTTGCTATGCTAATTTCTCCTGTTTAAATGGAGGAATAAAACAAAAATTCATAACTTAAAGGGCCAACCATTTATTTGTTTCTTTGTTCTTAATGATGCACTTTAACACAGCAATTTATCCTTATTTATTTCTTTTTCTTTCAGCCTAGCCTGCAAGTCTGGAAGGTGTCAAAAAGTATTATGAAAGAATTGAAGGTCATGGGCTGCGGCTGGGTACTGTGAGGTGAAGCTGACACTCTCAGTCCGTCGGGTGCAATGCACTGGCTGGCAGACATATGGAAGACACTATAGCGTGAAGCAAAGAACCACTCTCCCAGCAGCACTGGGCACAGCTGCACTGCATGCTGTGCAAAGACACACAGGAAAAACGACCAATATACATGAAGCAGAAACAGCTGTATGTATGTTTTCTCAAGGTAGGAATCCATTGTGGGGTTAGACCTGGTAGGCAGCTCAGTCCCACACAGACACGTTCTCATTCGCCCCCAGCAGGCTGGGAAGAGAATCAGAAGGGTATCAGTGAGAAAACTTGTGGCTGAGATAAAGACAGTTCAACAGGTAATGCAAAAGATGCACACACAAGCGAAGCAAAACAAGGAATTAATTCACTGCTTCCCATGGGCAGGCAGGTGTTCAGCCATCTCCAGGATAGCAGGGCTCCATCACAAGTAACAGATACTTGGGAATACAAATGCCATCACTCTGAATGTGTCCCCTCCTTCTTCCTTCTTTCCCCCAGCTTTATATGCTAAGCACGATGTCATATGGTATGGAATATCCCTTTGGGGTCAGCTGTCCCAGTTGTGTCCCCTCCCAGTCTTTTGCCCATACCCTGCCTACTCACTGGTGGGGTGGTATGAGGAGCAGAAAAGGCCTTGATGCTTTGTAAGCCCTGGTCAGCAGTAACTAAAACATTGTTGTGTTACAAATGCAAAACATAATCCCATCATAATACAAATCCAGAGGCCCTTATTTAGGAACTGGAGCTGGTCGTCTCTTTTTCTTTATTTGCTCTGTGAGGTGTGAAGCAGAAAATAGATTACTTCAGGGCGATATTGGTTTTTAGGGTAACACATCTAAAAGTGGGGCTGGAAGAAATTAGGCATGTTCAGGGGTTTTTTTAATCACTGTTGCTAATAAAATGTGGGGTCAGATACAGTGGGAACTGGGGTTTTTTTTGTTTTCTTTAAATATGGGATCAAAGTAAAGCATAAACCTGGGGAAATTATTTCACACATTTCACTCCACAATATAAACTCATTTCTTAGATCACACCAAACAGCTGTGCACGGAATATATATGCTTATGGCTATGGCTGTGATAAAACCTTTGAAGAAAATCCCTTCTGTAAGCATATCAGTGGAGGAACATAGAAAACAGAATGTATATCCCACACCATTAGTCTCGGTGCTTTTTCTTTAGTATGATTCTGTTTTATGTTTATCTACCAAAGCCTTCGTAAATATACTTTTTAAGAAGTCACTTATGGTTAGTCTAATGACTAGAATGTACAAAAGAAGTATTTCTCAGGATATGCAATGAAACCACTATCAATAAATCACAATATGAAAATTACAGGTTTTAGACAAATTGACATGTTTCACAAAGAATATTTCCACTTCCAATATAGGACCTTGGAGTTTCAGCTGTTCATCTATTAAGGTGAATCTCTCTTCGCACCAACTTGATTACGATGGGCAGGTATAAGTAATATAAAAAAATCTCAATAAGAACATGGAAAGGTATGGAGCATATTCCTCAGTGATGTATGCACATTAGGTTAATAGAAATGTTACAGGAATGAATTAATAAATAAATTAATACTCCATTATCTCTATTTTTACAGTGTCTTTAACTGTTTAGGTTAGGCTGCAGTCAGACAGAAGCAAGGAGTACCCTGCATTCTCTGCATATACTAAGATGGAAAAGCTTCCCGGAAATTGAAATGAAAATCCTCAGCTCAGTTGTCTATTTTCTTGTTTCACATGACACCAGAACAAGTTGTAACATCTTGATTTGCTCTTATGCTGTAACATAGATTCGCAACACCAGCCTTCATTTTATCTCTGAACCTAAAATAATATATGCAGCTTTTATGTTATGACATTAAAATAGGCTTTCCTGTGACTGCTACTGTTTTATAGCAAAATTTTATTTCCAGATGTAAAACTCTGGAAGTGATCTAAATCTATAACATAAATCTACGAGTAAGAGACAGGACAGCTAAGCGGAAACAAAAAGCAATTGAACAATAGAATGAAAGAGAATATTAGCTTTATGTCCTCATCTTCCTTGAGACCTAAACTCAAATCCAAGCTTGGATCATAAGAGAAAATTAGTTTCATCTTCTCATTTTGGCATCCATTTGTGGAAATCAGAGTACTTCAATGGAGTTAACAGTCCCTGGTCAAAGGAAACATGAAAACTGAAAGTCCCTGAGTGTTCAAAGCAAGCAAATGGAGAGACAACTGGGATAAATTGCCTTCAGCCATTCCCTTCCTTGGGACCATATCTGACACAAGCCAGTGCAACTCATCTTTATTTTAGAGAGGGTGTAATAGACCAGATAAGTCTCAGGATGATAACGGGCTTAAAAATTATTAGCAGAATGGACCTGGCATTGAGCATGAAATTGTAACAGCTCCTCAAGAATATTTAAGAACTGAACACACATATTCTTTAATATAATTTTCAGTTTAGCATTTTTAAGAACTGAAAATTCCATATACTCCTCATTTGGAAAATGTCTTAAAACCTCATGGAATGACTCAAATTAAATGAACCAACTTTTGTAACTTGTGAGTTTTCTGAGAGGAGCAGGTTGACTCCATATTATGCAGCTGAGTCCATTTAAATAAATTACTGAAGTTTTCTTCACTATGGTCTTCCTTTGGGAATCAATAAAATAGATGTTACTATAGGAAAATGCAGAAACCATTTTCACCATTTCTCTTTCCAACCCTGCTACCCCATTTGCTGAATACTGGGAATACTTACAAGTGTATCTACAGAGCTCATCTTCATCTTTCAAATCACAATAATTTTAGCCTCTTCAAGAAGTGGAATAGAACCTAAACGGCCCCAGCCTCATTTAAGTCCGGCAAACCACGTCTGCATCTTGGGCCAGACCACACTGACCTCGCTGAATTATTTCACTTCTGTGACAACAAGTAAAGAAATGTGGGCTTAGGAAAGGAGGAGGTTTATAACTCCATAAATAACCCAAGATCCATTTCCCCACTACCATAACTGATTTTCTTCTGATCTTTTATTCACATACTGTAGTGTATGATCCAGTCCTGCAGTACCATCTACTAGGGCTTTTCCTTAAAAGGTTTTAGGGAAGTATCCATCAATTTTCAAACAGCAAACTGGGGAACCAACTATATCTCTTATTCATGCCAAGTGGAGCTTTACATTCCAAATCTTAGTTCTTTGAAAATACAGCTGCAAGCTTACTTGATATACCATAGGCCAATGTTATTTCCAATGAATTTTTATGAAGTGTATGTCAAATAATTTAATAAAATGGTATCACAATACCTCAAAAAAGACAGTAGCAATAGGCTTGAATTTGCAAATAAGACTGTGAGAATAAAAAGAAGAGAATCAGGAATCAGAAGTAATCTGCAAAACAGTATTTTAGACATTAATTATAAGAAGATGAAACTGGAATACTATCAGTTTTTTAAAAAATACAATAAACTAAGTTGAAGAAGTTTGGGTTTTCCTTTTTATTTTTTTCCTTCCACCTTACAGGAGACCTGGAGCAGAAAGATCATGGAATCATAGAATGGTTTGGCTTAGAAACGACCTTAAAAATCATCTAGTTCCAACCCCCCTGCCATGGGCAGGGACACCTCCCACTAGACCAGGTTCCTCAAAGCCCCATCCAACCTGACCTTGAACACTTCCAGGGAGGGGGCATCCACAGCTTCCCTGGGCAACCTGTTCCAGTGTCTCACCACCCTCACAGTCAAGAATTATTCCTAATATTTAATCTAAATCTACCCTCTTTCTGTTTAAAACCGTTACCCCTCATCCTGTCACTACACTCCCTGATAAAGAGCCCCTCCCCTTACCTTCTGTAGGCTCCCTTTAAGTACTGGAAGGCTGCTATAAGGTCTCCCTGGAGCCTTCTCTTCTCCAGGCTGAACAACCTCAGTTTTTCTTCACAGGAGGGTTGTTCCATCCCTCTGATCATTTTTGTGGCCCTCCTCTGGACCCATTCCAACAGGTCCATATCTTTCCTGTGCTGAGGACTTCAAAGGTAGATGTGTTATCTAGGTGAGGTCTCACCAGAGTGGAGTAGAGGGGCAGAATCACCTCCTTCAACCTGCTGGCCATGCTTCTTTTGATGCAGCCCAGTATATGGTTGGCTTTCTGGGCTGTGAGAGTACATTGTTGGCTCATGTCCAGCTTTTCATCCGCCAGTACCCCCATGTTTTTTTCTGCAGGGCTGCTCTCAATCCCTTCATTGACCAACCTGTAATGATAGCAAGGGTTGCCCTGATGCAAGTGCAGGACCTTGCACTTGGCCTTGTTGAACCTCATGAGGTTCACACAGGCCCACTTCTCAAGCTTAAGGTCCCTTTAATCACACCCATCCCTCGGACGCATCAACTGCTCCATCCAGCTTGGTGTCATCCACAAACTTGTGGAGGGTGCTCTTGATCCAACTATGTCATTGATGAAGATATTAAGCAGTACTGGTCCCAGTACAGACCCCTGAGGGACACCACTCATCACTGATCTCCATCTGGACATTGAGCCATTGACCATTAGTCTCTGGAAGCATTCACAGCACCTGACTCACTTCTAGCATTTTAAGAGAAAACTAGATGGTAAAAGTACTGGAAGTGCTTCATGTGCTTGGACAGGTCTTGTTGAAGATTTGACTAGAAAAAAAAGTCTCATTGTCCATTCTCTCTTACAAGGGCTATAGGTGTCAGTGATATTATTGTTTTTACCGTTGTTGATAACTCCAAGGTGGTGTGCACTTTCAGTCATAACTGTATATACTATCTGTCATTATTTTTCAAGCATTCCAGTTCAGTCAACCATTGGCAGTCGCTTCCTTTTGCCCCAAGGCATGCTGTATCAACAGTTCAGTAAGGCTGTCAGATATTTTTCATATTTTTAAAGGAAAAACAGTCCAAAACTGAGTATTTAATGTTTTCCTTTGCTAATAAAAATAGAAAAGATGGCTCCACACAAGGAATTATCATGAACTGTGATTCTCCATTCAATGTCTACCATTAGATAGTAACACACAGGTTTACTTTTCAACTACATCTCTTATTTATGCAGGATAGATGAGAAGGAAGAGCATAGCATTTTTCACTATGATCAACTGTTTCATTTTACAGTTTCTCTTGAAAATGAATAAATGCATATTCCCTGAGTTGAGTAACTCCCCTAGGTGAGTTGAGCTCACAGGAGAGATACAAATTTAAAATAGACTCAGACATTCGCTTACAGGGAATCAAGTCACCATGCATCAACTGGTCCACGACAACTGTCCATATATATACTCTTAGCCCAAAGCAAAGGCCAGATAACGGAGATTAACTTAGCCCTAAGTAGGATGGTGTGTGCAGACAGACAGCTCACACTGATCAGCTGATGGGTGGGAACTTGTCTTCTACCATTAAATTAGTTGCCTCTTTCAGCCCTATATGCGATGGTGCACCAAGGCTTTATATAGAGCATTACTTTAATATATAAACTTTTCTCTGTGTCTTTGTAGTAAGTAGAGTAGTGCTGCCTAGACTATGATGAGGCTCCTAAGCTAGATGTCATAAGGTGCTACACAAATTACAAATACCAGAAGTAACTTTAAACAAAGAATTACAATAGTTCACTTACAAAAGTAGGGCTTTCCTGATTTCACCATAGTCCAGAAGGTTTTTGTTAGAGTTAGCCTATGTTGAACATACACTGATATTGAACAACCACTTTTCACATCTAGACTCTTAAATCTTTCAGTCTGTCTGTGAGGGATATGCTTATGACAGAAATATCATATTATATATATTAAGCATCACTAGTAGTCATCCTTGAGGGAATGTAAGAAATAATCCATAGGATATTCTGATATCCACAAGATTAATCAAAGAGAACTGTGATATAGTTTTTAGAGAAGATAAGCAGAATGCCTCTGAATTCCTTGTGGGGGATTTTGGAAGATGTGTCCCAGAAATCAATCTGTCTGAGGGAAGTTCTCAGTGAAATATTGAATAGCTTCACATTATAGAGTTGAAGAGTAGAAGGGAGCAAATTCTGTGGTTGTTCTGGCAGACTGTGCTTAACAGGTCATTCAGATTCTGATGGTTACTTCTGAGTCCCATAAGTTGTGTTTGACTTTCAGAAAGGACGTCCAGCTGTGATTTGAACTGCAATGCAATGAGAATTCAAGCAGTTCCTTTGTTCCAATGGTTAATCAATCTCACTTGTAAGACTATTGTGCCTCATTTTAATTTTAACTTGTCTGTGTGCAGCTCCCAGTCATTGGTTCAGTGTTCTGTATTTTTCCCCTGAAGATACTTATGCAGTATAATCAAATTATCTCTCAGAGATTGTGCAGTCTCCTTAGGGCATTTTATGGTTCTTTTCTGTACTACCATTCCAACATCCTTTTAAAAATTTTTGATACCAGGACAGCGCATGATACTCCCGTACAAGGCTCACCACTGCAGTGAGTTAGAATCCCCTTCCTGCCCCTCTGCTTATACACAGAATAATAGAATCATTTAGTTTGGAAAAGATCTTAAAGATCATTGAGTCCAATTGCAAACCTAACACTACCAAGTCCACCACTAAACCATTTCCTTAAGAACCACATCTACACACCTTTTAAATACCTCCAGGGATGGTGACTCAACCCCATCCATGGACTGCCTGTTCCAATGCCTGACAACCCTTTCAGTAAAGAAAGTTTTCCTAACATCCAATCTAAACCTCCCCTGGTGCAACTTGAGGACATTTCCTCTTGTTGTAACACTTGTTACTCGGGAAAAGAGACTGACCCCCACCTTGCTACAGCTTCCTTTCAAGTAATTGTAGAGGGCGATAAGGTCTCCTCCTAGCCTCCTTTTCTCCAGGCTGAACAACCCCAGTTCCTTCAACTGCTCCTCATAAGACTTGTGCTCCAGACCCTTCACCAGTTTCTTTGCCCTTCTTTGGACATGCTCCAGCAGCTCAATGTCCTTCTTGTAGTGAGGGGCCCAAAACTGAACACAGTATTCAAGAAGTGGCCTCACCAGTGCTGAGTACAGGGGGACAATCACCTCCCTAGTCTTGCTGGCCACACCATTTCTGATACAAGCCAGGATGTTGTTGGCCTTCTTGGCCACCTGGGCACACTGCTGGCTCATATTCAGCTGGCTATTGACTACCACCAGTAGGTCCTTTTCCACCATGGAACTTTCCAGTCACTCTTCCCCAAGCCTGTAGTGTTGAGTTGTGGCCCAAAATAAGGATCAACATCAAAGGATCTGCCAGCTCCTTGCTACATAACACAAATACAAGTTTAGTTGCTTGTCCACTGTATATACTATAACCCCAAATTGTGTTCCAACACTGCTTTCCAAGATGTAGTACCCCATTGTACATATGTTCCTGATTTCCTTAATTCGTCTCCAGAGCAAAAATACTTTTCAGCAGTGTACGTCTTAGAGCAGAACATTAATTTTACAGTATCAGTAAGGACAATATTACTTTCACTTGCAGGTAGTAGATTTAGCTAATGACAGTTACCATATACAGAATGAAACTCTGGACAAAAGGTGCATATCTGTGGTCACGTTGCTATTAGAACATTAGGAGACACAACTGTTATACAGATCCAAAGACAAATCAGTGAGATGATAAACAGAAAGAAAAAAATATATATGCATGTATGCATACATACATATATATACAAACACTCAAAGATTAATATATTGTAGTATTCATTAATATTTACAGCTTTACACAATTTTAATTTTACTGTTTTGATAAGTTTAAATTAAAAATTCTTCTTCCTTTTCACATATATCTCAAATTTTATCACACCATCTGCACTGTACAAGTGCCTGCATGCTTCACTGTGATTGTGTTTTCTATGCAAAAAATACATACATAAAAATTATATTATCTGTATAACTGCTAGAAGTCCTGGACCTGCAATCAGCAGCTCTCCTTTAAGGAGGTCTCTGCATTTCTACAACTAATCATTGTGCTTTTGATAGTTCATCTCCTTCAAAGTTGAATTACTGTGAAGATGTCAATAACAAGGAGAGCTTTCTTGTGCCTTCAATTTGCAACATACTGGAGGCAATTACAGTATTTTAGTATTAGAAAAATATTGAAGTGAAATAAACTAGCACTATCAAGGTCCCAAAGTACTTTATCAATTTTTCTCTGGTTTGGGTTTGTTTGGGTTTTTTAATAATAAATTGGGGAGAGAGGAAATATTGTTACATTTCTGTATTATTTTTTGGCCTGTTTCTTTACATTCACTGGGTTGACTTCATCCCAAAGTAGAACAACTGTATCAGATGATTTAGGATAAAATGCAGACAGACATGAGTTTGAACTGTGTTTTTAAGACCTTTTCCACTGTATTATATACTGACCTCGGTATAATGTTGATGGTACACAGAGATTTTGAGGTTAACTCAGACTTGATGCATTCATTCTTTCCAAGTTCTCAAAGAAGAACCAGAAGAAAGGAGCAGAAGAGACCAAGAAAATCATCACATGATGAGGCATAAGATAAAGCACAGCCTGGACTCAGTCCTTGAAACTGCTCTTTGCCATGTGTGTGGTTAGATAAATTGCCAAATGATTCTGCAGCATAGTTCTCATCACACTACAAGGCAACAATAGAAAATATCCCTACTAATTTAACAGAGGAAAATTCCTTCTGGATTCCAGAGCTGCCAAGCCTGACAGAGCCATTTCATTACTCTCATATCCTACTGCACACAAAGAAAGTAAGATTTATTCCATTTTTTGTAAGAAAGACAACAGACCTTCTTAATGAGATCATCATGTTGTTGTAATGAATGAATGCATGAAGGTCTGATTTTTGGCCCAGCTGGAAGAACCTGAGAAATAAATAAACATCACCATGATCCTAGGGCTATGCCTCCCACGTCAAGGGCTCAGACATTTGAAATGGCTCTGCTTGTGCTGATGCTGAAAGTAGGGTCTTTAGTAAGCACAGCATATATCCAGCCCCAAGGACCCTGCTTAACTGTGAGGACTTAACAGTGAGCGGCTCCAGCTGCTCAGGGACCTCTGCAGCATCACCTCTCTATGGTGCAGACCCACCCTCAGGTCATTACCATACAAGGCTCTCATTTTTTAAAATTTATAATCTGAAAAACATACAAATAGAGTATAAAAATATAAAAGACTGAACACAGTTACCTGTACCTAACGCAATATATCTGAATTTATACATAAATATAACCCATTACAAGCTAGCTCTGTCCTCCGGCATTCTTCATGGCCACTTATTTACCTCCACAGCTAATGCCCAACAGATCTTTCCCTTCAGGAAAACTGGAACTGTCTGAAAAGCAGAAAACATTTGGCAAAAATAACCATAATGAAGACAAGTGTTAACACAACATGCTAAACTCAGCCTGGGACACAGGCTTTCAAGTTGCTATTTCCAGCTTGCAGTTGAAAAACTGTTTCAGACAACATAAAAAGCTGTATCTAACACTTTCTGACAGTGCCATATTGGCTGGGACTAACACAAAAAGGAGGTGTACATGAAAAGGCAAGGATGATTTCACCTTCATTGCTACAAAAAACTTCTAAGCTATCAAATAAATCAGAAAATTAAAAACCAAAATACAGTGAGAAAACAGCCGGCTTGCCTTCCAGCAGCTTCAGTTGAAAGATCAATGAGATCTTGACAGTATTGGTATCATCCACCCTTTACAGCTATTCAGGTGTTTGTTTAAAGTGAATTAAAGAAAGCCAAGCTTTAAGAGTGAAAATAGAAATAGCGATAATAGAACAACTCAATCAAGGGAACGAAACCATGCTACGGTCTACAGAACCTGGAACAGAAAGGTGTGCACTTACTATTGATCAAGACAAATAAATCCCAGCGTATAAAGGTTAAATAAAGCAATAAGAAAGGTACTAAAAGCCACTGAAATTGACAAGAAACAGGACAAGCTGTAAACCTATGCAGACCTTTAAAAGAGAGCTGCCAAAGCTTTGTCTAGCTGATATGTATATTGACAACAAGCAGAGAGCTAATCTGCATGTAACAGAGGGGAATTCAGCCTTCCTCCTTTCTTTTTGTTGAAAAAAGTATTGATCTAAAATTGGTGTTGCGCGACATGAAAAAAACAGCAAAAAGATCTTCCCAATACAGTGTCTCAAGGTCTGCATGCTATTCTTTGACTGCATCAATTACTTTCACAGTAGTTTACTTGCACAATCCCCAGCAGGAGCAAAACTTGCCTCCAGGGGCAGGCACCAAGAGAGCTGGATAAGGGCTCTGTAAGAGTTCACAGACTCTCCCTCTCTTTGTGCAATTAATTCATCATTAATGTGCCTAGGGGAGTCTCTCATTTTCCTGCCTCTCACCAAATGTCCATACTAGAGATTCAGCCACTTCAGCAATCTTAAAAGTCTTGAAATTAAATTTTAAATCCGGAAAAATATTTTTTCAAAAAAGAGCTTTTCTTTGGTTTAGTCTAATAAGATATATAAAATGTTGTTCCCTTGGCTTTATTTCATATTCTTTCAGACAATGTAAGTCCATTCTGTTGGTTTTCTGGAAACAGCTTCCTAAATAAGCAAAAGTTTTACACATGGCCTCCACTTGCAAAACTAAAACCAAATGTTCTAATGTTATATGGGATCTGGAACAATGATACCTTGGATAAGTAAGATAAAATGTCTTTTACAAGATTGCTAAAACCAGTGCATGGGCAGACGTGCTCCTTCTTCAGCTCATCCCAAGGAGGCAATAGGAGCTCAGCCATGAATGCCAGGAGGGCTAGTGGGGTTGGTTGCTCAGGAACTTGACATGGTGCAAAAAATGGAATCAGCATATCAGACAATAAAGCCATGTGGCCAACCTAGTACTAGATTTATTCACTGGTGATATTTTTGTGCAGACATAGAGCAGTGCAGACATACTCACAGCTTTTACTCTGAGAAATCCAATGAGAGCGAGCAGCATGAGGAGTTATATAGTTTAGTGCTATGCACTAATTACAAAATTAGGATGATTTAATGAAAAATAAATAATACAGTTGTTCATGGACTCTGATGGATCTTATTCCTCAGCAGAACATTTGTGAACTGAAGGAGGATTTCAGTGCCTAAGTCAAAAGTGACAGCAAAAGAATAGAGAAAGCTACAGACAAGGAAAGCCTTGCTAGTGGAGTATGCTTGGTGACATAAACAGAAAGAAGCCTTCAAGGCAATGCAGATGCCTTATGCTTAGCTCTCAGTTTGTTTATTGGGTTGGGTTTTTTTTTTAATTTGTAATATCATTAGGTTTTGTTAGAATTAGAGTTTTTGGGGGGTCAGGGAAGACAACAAGCACAACACCTTTCTTGCTTGGCAAGTACCAATGCCTCAAAAGCAGACTTTCATAAGAACTGTCTAATGCAATGGCTATCTGTCAGAGTCACAGAATCATGGAATCATGAAATATTCAGAGTTGGAAGGGACCTCCAGAGATCATCTAGTCCAACTCCCCTGCTTTAAAGCAGGATCCCCTACAGCACATCACTCAGGACCGCATCCAGGCGAGTCTTGAAAATCTCCAGAGAAGGAGACTCCACAGCCTCTCTGGGCAGTCTGTTCCAGTGCTCTGGCACCCTCACTGAAAAAAAGTACTTCCTCATATTTAAATGGAACCTCCTATGTTCCAGCATGTGCCCGTTACCCCTCATCCTGTCACCAGGAACCACTGAAAAGAGTCTGGCTCCATCCTCCCTCAACCCACCCTTTAGGTGTTTGTAAACATTAATTAAATCACTCCTCAGCCTTCTCTTCTCCAGGACAAAAAGTCCCAGCTCTCAGCCTTTCCTCATAGGGGAGATGCTCCAATCCCCCAGTCACCCTCGTTGCCCTCCGCTGGACTCTCTCCAGTAGGTCCCTGTCTCTCTTCAACTGGGGAGCCCAGAACTGGACACAGCATTCCAGTTGCAGCCTCACCAGGGCAGAGTAGAGGGGAAGAATGACCTCCCTCGACCTACTGGCCACACACTGCCCTATGCAGCCCAGGGTGGCATTGGCCTTCTTGGCCGCAAGGGCACATTGCCGGCTCATGGATAATTTGCTGTCTACCAGGACTCCAACCAATGTCCTGTTGGACACTCTGATCTCCTGCTACTTACTGTGGTGACTCTTCCTTATATTTTCAGATCCAAAAAAAATTAATATCTTGTAAACTGGCAGCACAAAAAACTAGTTCCTCCAAGCTCCAGCCCTTTCAGCTATGGTTCAACTTTTTCTCCCTACATGTACAAAAAGAGTATGCAGATTCTTCAAGGTTAATTTCTTCAGAATATAGTCTTTGAATCTCTTAGCAAGATAGTTCTGCTTTTTTCTTTCAAAAAAAAAAAAAATCTGGATGCTCCAGGAAAGAGATTTTTCGTTTAGCTTTTCACTCTTCAGAATTTTTGCAGAAAGAAATTTCCAAGTTTTGTTCCCCTCTTAACATTACCTTTATTTTGCTGCATGGAATGTAGTCTTAAATTCTATGTGATACAATTTTATACAGGAAGTTATTTCATTATATAATTACAAATATTTAAGTAATCTTTTGTTATAAATAAGTTAAATGTTCTGAGCTCACCATATTCATAGCAGCTTTAGTCACAGCTGGTAATATTAATTGCTCTAATTTCTGCCTCCACTTCTCTGTCATCTTTTATTTTGTGCTTTCTCTGTGCTGGAGATAAAATTTTGCACTCAAAGTAATGTAACAGTTCAGCAAGAAAGAACAGCAGAAACCATATGGTTAAAGCCTTCAGTTTACCTACTATCCACTGTCATCAGAATCAAGATGGTCTCCAGAGGGCTTTGGCAAATGTATTTGCACCTGCAAATTATGACCTTTTTTCAGTTTACACACCCCAGATCAGTAAACAGATGCATTAATGAACATCTGAAAAAGAAAATTCCTTTGGACATTGCTCATCTGTGGCCACTTGAAAAAACTGTTTTGTCTGATGCTTTGGTTGTAAGGGATAATTTATGAGCTGCATCCTAGGAGGAGAGCCTTCACTTCTGTCTCTTTCATTGCCACAAACACATGAATCTGCTGGGACACAGGAACACCGTTGTGAGCAGAAGGAAGACAGCATCAACAGTAGAAATACATCATACATAAAAGTGACATGCACACAAAAGACCTATAAATCAGATAACAAATTAGCAATGAAAACAGGCGACTTCCTTGCCATCAATATCCATCATCACAGGAGCTAGGGAGGCATTAGACAGGCATTGTGTTGTTCTGATTCAGCAAACCTGCAAGTCCCTGATGGCCCTCATTTGATGGTCAGCACATGTAGATACAATGATTCTCCTCAAACATGCAAATGAACTCAGAGGAGACTGCTCCTGTGCACAGATAATACCCTGCACAGGGATTTTTTTCCTTTTGTAGAAAGAAAACTTGGAGCACTTATAAACGGGCTCATTCTATCTCTCTGATGTAACTAATTCTCCAGCATTTTATTACCTAAATTTCCAGGCGATAAAATTTATTGGTCTCTGAAGCTAGATAAAAAAATTGATGTGAGTGTATCAATGTACATACATGAAGGTATGTGAGGAAATGAAAAGAGACAGCATAGCAGAAAAAAGGTCAACAGATTTCAGATTCTTTTTTTTCCTTCCTTAAAAGCATATAATTTAAAATTATTTACATAATTCTTACATGTTTACATAGCAGTGAATTCTATTATTCTATATAGGAAATTAAAGGGAAGAAAATAATAATCCCTTATTAGAGCTAAGTAGAAAAAGAAAAAAAAAAACATATATAGAACAGCAAGGTATCAGCCAGATGTTAAACAAGTATCTATTTTATTCTATAACATACTACACTATGAGAAAAGCTTGTCTCTAAATCTACAGATAAACTTCATTTTTATTCTAGAAAATCCAATAGCAAGAATGTCCACTGAAGCGTTTCATAAACGCAATATTACAAAGGAAGTTACTTGCTTGAAGTGCTAGAGACTGGTATGTTCTCACTTTGTCTCAAGGTTTGAGAGAAATGACATTGCTAAGGACAGGCCAGATGACTCTAGAATTTTAAGAAAAAGATTTATTAAATGTATTAATGTATTTTAAAAAGTTTGTTTGGGGCACTATTTTTTCTGAAGTAGCGTTTACATTTATTTTTTAATTGTGAAGATGAAAAAGACTTTCTCATATATTTATGTTTACATACACACATGTATATATGTGGAGGAAGAAAACAACACCATCTTTCTTGATTCTTCGCATGAGAAAAAATACTGTGGCCAAAAATAATTCCAAAGGTGTGAAGCAATTTAGACATTTTCTTTAGATGCAAAACTGAAAGAATCTATGTCAGCCTACCTAAATACTAAATTGGAGTTCGTCAAGCAGATCTGGAACAAGGCATGTCTTCACATCTAAAAATATTCTAAAATCATTAAGGTCCAATAATCTCTTAACAATTTCATTTACTAGGGCAGTTCACTGTGATTTTACCTGCTTTAACCGCAGTAATGAAGATGACAATACAATACTTGTGGTTTTCTACCTTAGACAAGAACAAAGGAGAAAAACAGAAAGTACCACTGTGACATTGTACAAAGCCAAACGTCACATCTTCTGAAATAAGAGACAGTAGAACTGGAAACGTGAGGAGAAGGTGACAAGAATGAATGAAGTTATTGAACTTCTGAGGAGGACTGAGAAAACTGCTAAGAACTTCAGCTGGATTAGAAACATTTGCAGGGAGGTATGGGATAGGAGAGAGGCTAATGACATCATGGTTGTCATAAAGCTGAGGGATTGTTCTGTGAAATAAACATTAATTTACAGGCACAAATCACTTCTCCATAAAGTGCATACCTAAACTATGAGTTCATTGCTATGACGGGGTGAAAATCAACATTATGTGTTTGGATTTGTAGATTGGCAGAAAATCTACCAGTTATTAACCACAACAGCATGGATACAACAGATTGATGGGATGTGGGAAGGCTCATGAAGGGAAGCTTCAATAAATACTCAGCCTCTTAACCCCTTCCCTATATTTGTGATACCAGTTTCACTCACAGGAGATGATAGACTCAGCAGACTTTTAGTGTAACCCAGTACAGCTACAGGTTTAAACTTTATTAGATGTGGATTTTTGGCAGTGTATTTTAGTCAAACAGTCCAATTTTTTAACTTTTTTTTAAGAGTAATGTATGCCAAAAAGAAAATTCAACTTTTCCACATCAGCTCTTTTGGGCTGTTCTATATGGTCTGTGGCTGTGTCTTCTGTCTGTCTGTAACTGGCAGTCACTGGTGGGAACGTTCTCTGAAGCCATCTACTGTTCATTTTAAGATCAAACACCCAGAACTTCAGAGGTTTTACAAATCAGACCTTGTTTTCCATTAAAAAGTTTCCCACAAGATTTCTTCAGCAGATGGTGGAAAAGTTATATATTATTAATGCTATCCAACTTCATTAGAAATAGTGGGTTTGCTATCTAGGACAAAGAAAAAATTCATAGTCTCCATCTGTATATGATGCTTGATTCTGAAGGAGTTTTACATAAGCAATGAAAAGAGGTAACTCTACCCAACAGTTATGGCAGAATCTGAGTGCTGTATAACAGACATCTACTTTTAAACCCATTAAAAGTTGTTCTTTCTTCTTTTTTTTAAAACCTAAAATGTAGATAGGTAATGGAATTTAATATAACAGGCTGAATTGAGTCTAAAATCATGCTGCTATTTACAAAATAGATTTTCTTTCCATCAAGTTCAGAAATATCCCTAAGAAATCTGCTTGTTTTGCAACTGCGTAAAATGTCACAACCACAAAATATTGGTCTTTTTCATCCAAGAGTTGTTGATATTAATATTAAAACTGTCTGAGGCAAAGCGTTTTCATCTATATTTCATTTCACATTTATATTCACACTCCTGTTTTACTTAACCCATCTGCATCTCTATGTGTCTTTTAAAAATGTTCAATGAGCAGAATTCTCCTCTCTGATTCATAACTTGATCAAGCTCAGTGGAACAAACACATACGTTCTGGAGACCAACTACAGGTACTGAGTCTCTGATAAATGCTCAGAAGGTTCCCAGCTCCTATCATTTGGGTTGTTGTATCCATTTTGCTCTCTGCATTGCATCAACTTAAGAAGATGGGCACCAAAGCACAAAAAAAAATTAAAAGCACTTAGCATTATAGAGTCCAAAGGAAATAAAATCTTTACCTTCCAATGCTGCATAAAAGAACCTTTTATCTAATATGGATGCCAATTAATATTTTTAAAAGATATAAAACAATTTCTCCAATATTTTGAAGCCAATAGAAACAAATAAATATGTTCAAAGTCTATCTTCCCACACATTCTGTCAGCCAGGTACAAGTCAGTAGCTCACACATGGTCACTCTCTGGCTAATTCTGGTTCTTTCCATTTCCAGAAAATCTAAAGGTGAAATATTTGAGCTACCGACCTAAATATATATTTAAATCTCCACCTAGACATCTAAATATGTGGCCTTTGGATTGCATAAAATTTTTCTCCTGCAGTAATATAGCAATTCAATCCAGTTTCTTCAAAGTCATTGCAGCATCTGCTAACAACAAAACCACCACCATTAAAGAGGGACTGCATAATTGCTGGTCAGTGCCCACTGAGGTGTCCCAGCTTTCCAAATCACAACCATGTCTGCACAGGAGCTAGTGACTGCTGCGCTCCCTGTGAGTAGCCCACCTAGGTGGGTACATGCATACCCCAGCTGTCTTCAGAAGGAAACAGAAATGAGACCCTGCTACCATTGAGCAACAGTGCATAAAAAAATTTGCACACAGTTTATAAAACAGGGGGTTTCTGCTACTATCCATCCTCCCTCTAATACAGCAGGGGTGCCTCAGATCTCACCTGTCCTGGCTGAGGATGTTGAGTGCCCAGAGCTGACTTATACTTACACTGTAGAGTCTTTGGGGAACAAGTGTCTTTCTGTTTATGCCTGTATACTAATTTTCCTGTCCATGAATAGAGCATGTAGGCATATTGAAAATAAGGGTAATCACTAATAAAACAATAGCATTACACTAAAATATGAAACCATAACTCTGCCCAGGATTTTTACTTTATTGCTATTGTATTGATATATTGGCGTTCTGTACTCCAATATTTACAGACAAATATATTTAAACCATGCTTATTTGGCATACCTATTCTACTTAAGCACCTTGGGAAATCTCTCTTTGATAGTTTCAGCATGAAACTGATTTCAATGAAAACCAATTCCTTTAGTCTTTCTGAAAAGAAATGCATGTGAGTGAAATAACTCAGTATTTCAGCCTCCACAAATTTGAAACTCGTATATCCCATAGTATATGATTGTTCCTGCTAGTCTACAGTATACAGATGGTTTCCGCTAACCGTGAAAACGTGAGACATACAGCAGGTGACACAGGCTCTTGAGGGACAGTGATGGGTCTGGCTGTCCGAATTTGATGTTGCTGACCAGAAACCGAGGAAGCTCTTTGATTTCCCCGTGCACTGTGTTATGACCGTCACACCCAAATTAACTGGGATGCTGAATCAGAGCTTGACTAAATGGACAGCACCTCCCTAAGACAGAGCACCTTGCATTTTCCACAGTATACCTTTGAATGTAGAGGAGGGTTGTGATAGCCTTAGTCTGAGCAGAGCCCTGCCCTACAAATACTAGAGCTCGATGAGGCATCTCATTTGTAAAGTACTAAACAAGGCAAATGAAGTGGGCCAAAGCTGACCCTTATTTTAATGAGTATAAATAAACATGAGATCTTGATTTTGTTTGCTCTTAGAATATTGATTAAATTCACAGAAAATGTCAAGGAATCAGCTTCACAAAATTGTTATGTAGAATGCTCTGAGGGACTTCAGTTTCACAATGACTCTGAAGTGATGGAGACAGCAATAGGGAAAAAAAGACACAATTTCCCTGGTGCCTGGTAGTGTTCCCAAGTTGTCTCACATTCTCCCTTCTAATTCTGTTTTTTATACACATTTATTAAATAGAATAAATCATGTAATGAATACAGAGAGTTATTTTTTCCACTGTTTAAAAAGAAATCATCACTGAGTTGCAGTGTGGAAAAAAAAAAAAAAAGGAGACACGTACTTCCCATGTATTCACATTATGAACTATATTTGCCAGTCAATAAAAGTATTACTCTGATACACTGGCTGGCCAGTTCACAGGGGAAATGAGTCCGGTACCTGAGAAATACAAGTTGATATGTGACTTATTTGTAGTTAACAGTGAGCTAAGACTAAGATGACAATGACCACAAAAAGACCAATCAACAAGAAATCAAATTTGGCACAAAAGGGACACTCTCAAGTCCCATCATGCCAAACAAAAACCTTCCTCCCCCAGATGAGAACGCTTGACTCTCTAATATTCAGAAATAAAGAGAATGTATTAAAGATCATAAGAATCTTTGATTTCATACCAGTTTATATTTAATTCACATTTTCAAGCTTTTTTGCTTAACTACAAGAAATCTAAACCTGCAGTTTTTTAAAATGAAAGTTGAAATTCTAGTGTAATCACTGAATTTGCGACAGGCCTTCAGGAAAAGACACTTACTGCATCAAAACCACAAGAGCTGGCAACAATGAGCCTGATTCTGACAGAAGCTTTAGCACTTTCTAACTTTAGCAGTGCTAATTAATGATTAGCAAGCTTCCGTTTCACACAACAATCCTGTACTCCATGCTTATAGTACTCCTGTCCTCCATAACTATTTTAAAATTTTTGTGTACATATACTAGCAACACATTACATCCACAAAAACACAAGTACAATATACAGAATATGGGGAATTATGAAACAAAAAATGAATCTGTGACCCTGAACAAGTTTTTTTTGGTTGCTTGTTGTGTTTTGACTTACTTTTTTCTTTCCTGAGAAAACAGTTTGCATAAATGCTATTTCTTTCAGCATATGGTAGTTGGATAATTTAGAGAGGAGGTTTACAGAGCATTTTATCTTAATAAAAACTAGCAATTAAAGGAAAAAAAAAAAAACAGTCTTTGACTGAAGTCCTAAATCAATTCATGCTAATCAATATTATTAAAACCTCTTTACTGCATGTGTCAGAACAAAATTTTAAAATTGCAGCCTTTCTTCTATAGCTAAGGTGGGTGAACCAGGAGTTAAATAAGCAGAAAAGGTTTTGAGAAATATCCAGTGTACTTTCCAATATTTAAAAGCATTTCCTGGCACAGCTCTGCGAAGTAATTTAGAGACTGCTTGCTGCCCACGGGAAGAGGACAGTTCTGGGGAACTTTATATAAGTTTAATATAAGTAACTAATTTTTCAAGGCCTCAGAAAGGGCAGCAGTGTTTCAGCTAAGCAGCCTGCAGTCACAAAAGCAGCACTCCACAACTGCCTGTCTGCAGCAGTAACTGTATTAGGTATGTTTCATCCTCCAACTTTACCTCATTCTGTCTATTCTGTCTTTATTTATTCAAGTGTGTGTACATCACCATCATCACATCTTTTGAAATGTGTTAGTCCTCACTTGCCGCACTTGCACCTTAAATATTTTGAGCCCCTTTCTACTGCATTCACCTCTGGTAATGTCTTCATGTCTTTAGCTAGTGCACTGCAGTACAGCCGTTTATTCTACTAATTTTCCTTAGTCCCCACAAACACACCAGCTCTAGTAATAGAAACCCCTAATAATGGATTCATTGATCTTATGATCACTTCCCAATGTATAGTTCTGTAGCTATTTTATGTGTATTTTCATCAAAACATGGAAAAGGGTCGAACAGCGTACACAGGTTCTTTTTACAAAACTTCTAATGCACTGAGATTTTCATGGGTTCATTGGGTCATACAAGCTTTGACATAATAGATAGGCAAGGACAAAATAATGTTTAATTTTTCATAATGTATGATGTTTTCTGTTGACCTTATTTGCCCCTTATTTTTTCCAGACTGCTCCAAAATGTCACTGCACATCAGCTTACCCAAACAGGACAGCGGGTATATTTTTAATGCATAAGAAAATCATGTATTCCTTAAAAAACACCAAAACCAAAAAACCCAACCATGTGATCTTTAATAATTGTAAGAAATGGAGAGAAGAAATTGGAAGAAACAGAGCATAAAATGTTACAAATTAAATTTTATGAAAGTTATGTCTGCCATGGAGTGAGGCACAGCAATGCATTATTTAGAATTCATACTGATGTTTACCCCAAGCATTAAGTTGTCTGAGTAATTAGAAATTTAGTATTACATCCTAGCCCAACTTTTCTGCCACATGTTTGACATCATCCAAAAAGGTCACGATCAAGAATTTAGTCAATAATTTCCTTTGGACACAAACACAGACTCCTATCCAACATATGAGAAAAAGTTTTTAAAATCCTCTTTAAGAGCCCTCTAGCAAGGGGAATGTCATCCACATGGGCAGCATATGCAGGCAGGTATGAAAGCCTACTTAGTAGACCTCTGCAGTTCTCTGCTTGATCTATGTTACTTTAGAATGCAACACACCACCATTTGCACAGAAATGTCTCCCTCATAGCAGGTGAAGAAGAGCACTTCGAGGTGAGTCTTTGTAGCTTGGCAAAACACTCTTTTTCCACAAGCTAATAATGGGCAAATGGTATATGTTTTCCTTTACCTCAGGAGCAAATACTGATCTGAAACAAGAAGGATACTTTGAATAAGGAATAACAAGCAAGCACTATACAACATTCTGCTTTTCCCTGTCCTAATTAGTTTTTTCCAGCTTTAAAATATAAAACTAGTTTTAACTTTTAGTGTTAAGTGATTCTGATAGGTTGTGGGTCATTTTTTGTTTTTTTTAAATGTGCAGTATCTTAGCCAAGTGTCTACATTTAGCTTGAATCTAGGGCTAAACTACAGCAGTTGTTCTACCACCTGATGACCCCCCCCCCCCTCAGCTGAGAAGGGGAATCAGGGAAAAAAGGGAGAAGCCCCATAGGTTGAAATTTAAATGGATTTAATGACGTAACAACACTAACACAAACATAAAGTGTACAAACTTATACTAAGCCTGGTCCTTAGGAGCAGCAGAAGAGTAAGAGAGAGTAGCCCCAGAAAAAGGAGCTCTAGGAAGAAGAACACCACACCCTCAGTAAACTCCCTCTTTTTATAATCAGCTTGATGTAAATGGTATGGGATACACCTGTGAGTCAGCTTGGGTCAGCTGCACTGACTGAAACTCCCAGCTGACTCGGGGCTACTCATGGCCTGCCTGCATGGCTGGCCCATGGGTCTGTGCCTGGGAAACCAGGACACTGGGATACTGTGTGTCCTTATGCATGTGCAGATGTGAAAATTGTGTTCTATTACAAGGTTATTCCTAAAGCAAATCTTGAAGACTAAGATTATTTCTAAGGTTATCATTTTCCTCTGGAGATGCATAATTCAGTTTATCATGCCATTTATTTAACAAAATATTCGTAGAAAATCCTTTATGAATTAAAATAATTGATTCTTACAGTCTGAACAGGATTTACCAGCCAAGCATTTCAAAAGATTTTTGTTGTTATTCACACCTCTGCACCACAGCCAGTGTGTTGTCAGCACATGCAAAAACCTTTGGTGCATCAGAGAAAAAAGAGGGGGACAAAGGACAAGAAAAGCTGGTGTTCTGGTTTCCCAGGAATGGCCCCATGGTCCAACCATGGCAGGCAGGCCATGAGTAGCCCCGAGTCAGCTGGGAGTTTCAGTCAAGGCAACTGACTCAAGCTGACTCACAGGTGTAGCCCATGTCACTGACATCAAGCTCATTATGAAAGGAGGGAGTTTAGTGAGGGTGGGGTGTTCCACTTTCTGGGTCTCTTCTGTTTTGGTCTCCTGCTCCTTCTGCTGATTCACAAGGACCAGGTTGTTATTTCATAAAATCCGTTTAAATTTCAACCCTTTTTTTTCCTGATTCCCCTTCTCAGATGGGGAGGGGTCATGGAATGGCAGAGTAACTGCTACAGTTTAGTCCTGGATACAGACTAAATGTAGAGAGCTGGTTAATTGTCAGACATGGGGAAAAAAAAATTCCTGTCCCTACTGGTGTCCTGAAGCATGGGATTAATGTAATACAAACATGATATAACTAAACAGCTATTCAATCTCCCTTCAACATCCCTGGAGAAAGTACTGCAATGGGTACCCAAAAACACCCTAAAAATTGAATTTTCTATGTGGTGGAATGCTGCAATTTGTCATGCAAACCTTTCTCAAGATTTACCAAGCTTCATCATGGAGCAGGTTTTGTTCATCACAGTACTGTTTGGTTGTTAGATTACTGTTTTTCAGTCTTGAGATAGCTGGGAACTTTCTATTACAGAGCAACCTGAGATATGCTACTCTTCGAGGTGGAAGATTTCCTGGTCAGTAATAAATTAGGAGGTAGCAATTTGTACAGAAGTCAATAGGAAACTCATTTCTTCCACTAAAATATTATTGATACATATATTGATTAAAAACTAGCATAGCTTAGGGGGTTTTTTACTGTATTCTTGCCAGAAATATATCCTTTTCTTTCATGATTCTCACAGGTGCAATGCTACTGCAAGAGGCAAACAAATTCCAGTTCCAGAAAGTAAAGAACTTGTTTCTATTTCTTAACAAGGAAGAAATGCTTACAAATATTTTAACATTATTCCCTTTATTTAGAGTAGTCTGAATGCAAAGAATAAAGAGGTGATAGATGGCAAAAGACAAAATAAGAATATTTTTTAATAGCTGATAAGCCTGACCACATGTACATGACAATGTAAATAAACAAAGCGAACTGCGTATTCAAGCTTCTGAACAAAAAGTCCTGCAATTTCCTGTATCTTTGTAATGTAGGAGCCCCAATCTCAAAAGCAGTAAAGATTTCTGGACAAATTATAACTCTCTTCTCTACATGCCTTTTACACCTGCATGCATCAAAAGGTCTTCATAAACTACCAATTCATTTGAGGAATTTAAACATGAAAATCCATAGCCTGATTTGCATTCTGCCAGAGACTGTGCGTGTAACCATTGTTAGGAGAACTATATAGATCAGGGACACATTTTATGGATGCAGAATCATACCAGTTAAAGACTGCTGGCTCAGACTCAACAGTTTGTTTACAGGTTTCTGCTATGAGCAGAATCTCAGAAAAAAGACCTATATAGTGACCAGTGAGACATGGTGTAGTGGTGACTTGGCAGTGCTTGGTTAATGGTGGTTTGATGATCTTAGAGGTCTTTTCCAACCAAGGCTATTCTGTGATTAGTGACTGGCAGCAGGGTCCTGGACACGGCAAGGTGATGAAGTAGATCCCAGGTCCACCCAGGAGCAGGAGACGGAGCTGAAGATCAGCACACCTTCAAGGCCTGGGGACAGAGCTTGTGGGCAGGAGTGGGGGTGCTATGTGAGGCTGGGCAGGGTTGTTAAAGTCTGTTACTGCCCTTGGGACCCTGTCTGAGCTAGGCAGAGAGAGAAAAGTCAGTAGTCCTGGACTATCTGACCTCTACCTACCTTCTTCTCTAAAGAACAAGGACTGAACAGTGCAGTCCCATGCCAGGCTCAATTTCACAGTGCATGCTATTGGTTTAGATTCAGGTGGTAGAAATTAGGCAAGTCACAACCTGCCAGCCACTTTCTGGACAGCAGACCCATGCAGTGTTCATTTCAAAAAATTCTTGGCAAGGGAATGGAGGCCCTGTGCTTTCCTGATAGAATATATTCATCCTCAGTTTCAAAACACATTATGATACAAAAATGATTTAACTGTTTCATGAGGTTCTACTCAGTCACAGAAGTCATATCACAGCTCCCCATTGTACCTTGATGTAGTTCATTAAGTTCTAGAAATACTGCCTGAAAAACTTAAGTCGTCCAAGTCTCTACCTACTTGCAGTAAAACTCATGACCTTCTCAAAAAGAGATTCTCTTTGAAATTGTGCCTTTGTATAAGAAACAGTGATGTTTAACCTTACAAAGATTTTCTTTATTTCCCTGAAAGCCCTGGAAAACATCTACAGCATTGTCTTTTACAGCAATATTTCATTTAATAATGCATTAATTTCATATCTTCTTGTATGTATGTATATGTATTTAAAGACTAATTTCAAGAAACATTAAATGCACTTAAGTCCATAAGCAGCTACATTCACTGGCACATATTCAAGAAGTGTGGGGATAGAGTTCTGAAAAATAATATATTTGAAGTTTCTGGCAGTCACAAAATCACAGAGTAAAGAAACTTCTCTGGGCAGTCTGGTCGCTACTTGACCAACTTCCTGGTTAAACAAATAAATAAATTCCTTAATATCTAATTAGAATTTCCCATGTTTCAACTTGTGTCCATTGCTCCTTTGCCTGTCCTTGGGCACTTTCAAGGAGAGTCTTGCTCTGTCTGCCATAGCCTCTGGTTAGGTGGTTGTAGACAGCAACAAGGTCCTCACTGAGCCTCCTCTTCTCCAGGCCAAGCAAACCTTAGTCTTTTAGCCTGCCTTTGTCTATTATGTGCTTCCTAACCACCATGCTCTGACATGGTGAACACTGTTGCCACCACATGCTCCTGTTGCCCATGCTGTCCTGGCATCCAGTAGTTACTGACCCTACAGGAGACTGTATGGTAATTTCAGAAACACTCTAAACAAAGTGTTGATTTTTTTGTGTTTGTTTGGTTGATTTTTTCTCCATGTTTAAGTAAGAAAAAGGTTATAATATACATTATGATTACTTTGCATTTCTTCATATAGAAAAAGAAAGAGTAAAATACTTTTTCATGGTAACTTTTACTATCATGTTTTAAGTCAGATATTAATATGGTTATTAAAAAGAGGATAGGCATTTTTCCAGTTCTATTTTGCTTAATAAAAGGGAAGGAACAACAAGATTTAAAAGACTTGACTATACTTTGGATGTATATTTTTGAGGGGAAGATGTTCTTTTATTGCTGCTTCTTAGAGTCCCTTCATGCTTATGCTTAGGTTTTTACAAAGCCTTGGAGTTAGGTGCCATTAAAGTACTTTAATTCAAAAAATGTAATGAAACTGAGAGAAAACAGAAACACTGTATGAACAGCGGACACATGAGCTTCTCTATGCACACCTGTGCCAGCTGGTTCCTTTGTGTGAACTAAAGGAATGGGACTGTATCAGGAAATTAATCAGCCTTGATGCAGCCAGTAGATACTTCTCCCACATACCCTGTCCCAAGACCCTGTGTTACTATAAAATAATTAAGGCAATGTACATCCATATTATCCTTTTTCCTTATTATTGCATTATTATACTACAGTACCTCATAAACCGATTTCTGGATGTCAGATTCAAGGAAACAGAAAGGCATGATGCAAGTATGTCTCAGTGCATCATCAGTGGTTACATCACCAAAACTCATAGTCTCAGGGCATTAATAACAGTTTGACAAGAAATCTCAGGAAGAGAGAAACTAGTTGAAGTTCATAGACAGAGAAGGGAAGTATTAGGACTAGCGGATTCTTGCAAGGCCAGCAATGCCTAGATGACCATATCAATAATACCTTATGTGACTCAAATTATCTTGGTTTCAGTATATGAAGTGCCAAATTTGTGTACAAATGTATCATAACTGGGACCAATATGGAAAAAGTAACTAACTACAGTTGACCAGATTGTTAATTGTTGTCTGCTGTGTTGGTTCAACACCCTGAGGAACCAGTTTATATTTTAAGTTATTGGGTCATATTAAGACCGAGGAAGCAGGTCTCCCCATCAGGAAATGCTGCTTTTAGCTTAGGTGGGACAGAGATTGCCCCTACTCAAAAAAGACATTGGCAAGAAAATCAGACACAGCAGAGTCCTTCTCCTACAACTATTCACTCTGTTCCTCACCAATGGTCCATGCTTCCTTCTCTCCTCTGTACACCACAGTAGGAGCTGAACACTGGAGATGGCAAAGCTACCTCCATAACGTTTGTCTTATAAGTTCACATGTACAAGGACTTTTAGACAGGAATTTAACCTTCAGGCAAGATAAGGACCTCTGTGTTTGAATGATGTCATCTTGCCACAACCTGATGAGACAATGTTAAATTAGACATTTCTGCTTACTGACTCATGAAAACACCATAATAGTAAATGAGATCAGTGATCTTCTGTAATTATTTACAGATGCCTCTGCAGTTTTAATTTTTCTCTTTTAACATTTTCCATAACTGATATGCAGTGCTTTCCTATGGATAGTAAAGATTTGCTGAGGTTTATGAAGAATGTCAGTCTTTTGAGTTTGCTCAAACCATTTAAATTAGGGATCAGTATGAAAGGATAAAGCTTGTTAGAGGACACTTTGAACAGCAGAAACAGTGGCTTGAACATCAGTCAAAACAGTGGCTTGACCATGCAGCTGAGGCAGTAAGTTATCTCAGAACAAACAGTGACCCTCCCAATTAACCTGATATCAGAGTGGAAGTCCATCTGAACAACAGGAGAAAAAAAAAAAAAAAAAAAAAGAGGAAAAAAAAAGGACAGAAGCTGTTACTCCAGAGGTTTTCTTTTACTGCAGCCTTTCCAAGCACAAGCCAGTGCAGATGATCAGTAGAGCAACCTGTTACAGAGCTCGCTTAAAATTTGATAAGGTCAAAGTAAAGCCATTTTCCTTCCTTTCAAAATATAAAGGTCTGATAAGAGAAACTTTTTAGCCAGAATGACACAGTCTAATTATGAAGACTATAGTATCCTTGGCCGGAAACTTTGGAAAATCCTGGTTTAGTGTTTTGTTACAGGCCTAATAATACCATCAACTTTTGCTGAAGTCTTGCAAAAGTTTGGTAAAACAATTCTTCACAAGAAATGTCGTGCCTCAATTAATAAAGCCCTATTATGACTGAAAACCCAGAACTGTGTGTCATCCCCTTCCCATTCATCCACAAAAGCAAATATCGAGCAGTCGTTCATATTAAATGAAATAATATTTGATCACTAATATTGGCAACCTGAAGGCATAAAACTGAGCAGCATGACATAACTGAAAATAAATGGCAGGTCCTATTGGTCACAGTGAGACAATCTTAAGCCTAACTCTCTTTAGCTGAATCAAGGTAGCACACACCATCCACTACATTTACAGACCCCAGGATCCAATTAAAACTCTAGCAACAGATCCCTTCTAGAAAGCTTTTTAAACTGAAATTTATCTTCTGCAATGTCAGACTGCAAAAAGTTTTGTACTTTCTGAATTAGCAGCAACAAACTGCCAATAATACCCTCAATATTTAAGCTGCAGTTGAGCTGAATTTATCCAGGGATTCAAGCATTGCTCTTGCTACTATGGATTGTTCCATGACTGCAGTAGGGTTCTTCTGAATCAGTTGAAATTTGCAGAGAATAAATGTCCTTTTATGACGTGCGAACCAATAATTCTACAAGGATTCTTCAAACTGCAGTTGTAAGGGACAGAGAGGGAGACTAAAAGCACCTTATTCCTGTTACCATACTTGTGTATGTCAAATCATAGACATACAAGTAACCAGAAGGGAGCCTAAGACACGAATCAGCTACATCAAATGAGGCCAAATCAAGGGAATACTGAGGCAGCTCTTTGCTTACAATTTGTAAAGCCAGACAGTGAGAAGACGCTCTCTAGATACATGGACTGTTTAAGCATTTACCATCCTAACAGCAATGGCTTCCTAGTACTCGGTTTAAATACTCCCTGAGCCAAATGGAGTTAATTCCATCTTGTCCTTGCTCAGCAGAGACAGTGAAAAATTGCTCAGTATCTTTGTGTAACAGCCTTTAAACACAAGTTCATTTCATGACTAGGCCTCCTCTTCCCTAGACTGAACAAATACTCTTATTTCAAGCTTTCTTCATAGATGATATCTTCTGAAACCCTGTACTGTCTTTGGGCTCTAATGCATTTTGCTCATATCTTATTTTAAGACCGTTAACCAAGCAAGGGAAAAAGTATTCTTTCTGTGGTCTTACCAACTCTCACCAAGTTACTTGTGGTCTTTCACACAGTATTCCTAGTAATATATATCAAAATTACGAGAGTTTACATTTTTTTCAATAGCATCTTAAAGTTAACGGTGACAAGTCCAAGCTGATGCCCATTCCATTTTTAGGATGTTTTTCAATAGGATCTGGCCAACATCTTAGAAAGGACACTTTCTCCCACTCTGCAACTTGGATTACCAGTTTAGAGGAGGTGTACTCTGCAGATTCCTAAGAACTCCTGAAACTACAAAGGGCTGGTGGTCTTCTGATCTTCTACTTAGCAAACCCTAATTATGTTTTCTACCTGCCATGGCTTAAGAGCCTGAACTGACTAGGAGCAGTGTACTCCTGTACATGAAGCAACACCCAGGAATATTGCTGGATGCCTGGAAAAACTTGCCAGCACTGTTACACAGGCATGCCAACTCCCTGCCATGGTCACAGGAAGAATTTGGCCCCATACTGCCTGCCATTCTGCCATGCAGTTCCAGGGCATGGTTTGGGACTGGCCAGGCACCTATTTTTAGTTTAGCTGGAGCTACACTGCTCTGGCATAAGGAAGTTTGGATGCACAAGTGTAGACCTCAGTGTCTAGGAAAGGTCCAGTGTACACTGGTTGCACTGTGGTAGACATAGCCAGTATTCACCAGTATTTATCCTGAAGTCATTTTTAGAGCCAAGAAAAGGTTTGCAGGCAAAATATAAACAAGTTCATTCAAGTAAAAAGCACAGTTAGGATGTGATGACAGACACAAGGGACAAGGGCAACACCTCAGTTTATTACCCCTCTGGTACACTGCCTTAACTTTGAGATTATCTTCATGTTTCTTTCAGCTAGATGGAGTAATCGTACAGACTGAATATTCGTCACAGCTTGAGAGAGATGGGCTTTATTCAATAAGTGGGCCAGAAGGTTTGAGACAAAGTTATCACTCTGAGACCATGACACTGACTCATATATGGTCTTGAGAGATCCTTTGCTTCCACATATTGCCTTAGCCAGCCATTTCCCATTTGTGCATTTGATTTTCCCTTGATGAAGTATAGTCCTTTCTACTCATCCTTTGTCAAGGAGTAATTGAAATCTGAACCAGTTAAGGACATAAAGATTTGGCAGTGAATAATTTACATTTACAGAGTACTTTTTTCAGGTTGAACATTTATGAGAATTACAAAAAAAACCTCCAATGAACTCTGAGGGCTTTGTGCTGAAATTTTGAAAATCTTACTAAGTAGCTTTAAAAATTTTGTTTTGTACTCTGTAACTTGTAACTACGTAAAAGTATTGTATCTGTAACTAGTTTATTGGAATAGTTTACAAGTTTTATATATATATGTATACACACTAACAAAAAGAATAAAGTCTCAATAAGAAATAACAATAATAGTAACAGTTGTAGTAGCAGTGGCAATAGTCATAATAATTATGCAGATGAATGCTTTCCCATTCAAGCATTAAAATCACCAAGGGCTAAATGCTGAAATATACAATGGAAAAAACCTGGAGCCTAATTCCCTTGTGATATATATTTATTAAATAAAAGTGGACCTAGAGAATGTAGCCAAATTTTATTCACAAATATACAAATTCCATATCTAGAAATTTTTATGCATGGTCTGATTATTATTCTCAGATCTAATCTTATTTAACAATATATCTAATCTTTAGAGCCATAAGCAGAATAGGCATAGGAATTTTTCAGTGAAGATATTGTTGTTGATAAATAAGTACAACAAGGCTTTTTGTTCAGAGTTCCTTCTTCCTCATACAGGCACTGTGACTTTCAGTTTGCAGATAACCACTACTGAAGAGCACTAAAATTCTGTTTTGCCAGGACTGAAAGTACTCAGAATCAGGACTTGTTTTCCCACTTATCAAGATCAATATTTTAATAAGAAAACAGAAACAAGGGACATTTTCTCCAGTGCAAGTCCCACTCAAAACCCCCAAATATGTTTGTAATGTTATTAATGCAGACTATTCCTGTGCTTCAGATTATCCATAACTTTAGAAATCTTCTGAAGCGAAGAACTAAGAGGACATTTTTCACATTTCTTGTGTCTTGCAGCAAAGAACAAGGTAGGCTTTCCATTCACAAACAGTAAAACAAGACACCTCCTTTCAGTTGGTGACACATTCATAACTTAAATCCTTTTGAAGGAAAAAGATGCATTTGCTCCTTAGAATAAAATTACTTTATGATTTCAGCTTAAAGATTGATGCTTTCCTCAGTTCAGCTGTCATATGGCTCCTTGCTGGATCACTTGGTTTTTGGGCATCCATGTCCCATGCCCTTTTGTGTCCTCATTAAAGTTTTAAAAATACAGGGTGGTGCTTAATAATCAGTAGTGACTGTCCACTATGGCTCTTTGTTGTTTTTTTGTTAGCAAGTCAGGGAGATGTCCTAAGGTTTTCTGCAACTACTTCTTAATGTTAAGCCTTTATTTGAAGTGTTTGAAAAAGACAGTACTAAAACGGTGCTTTTCAAAATTAAAAATTAGAGAACCAGCAAAGCAATACCTCTAAAATGTAAGATGAAAGTAATAGTATGTCACATGTTATCCCTTTTCTCTGATTTGAAACATGTTAAAAATACCCTTAAGGAAAGTTCTAGGGAGCTCAAGCAATTATTTTAATTTGGTGATCCCAGCCATGTCTCCTCAATTAATTATAAACATTCTGATGAAAACTAGGATGGCTTAAGCCATTAGAATATTGTTTTGGACAGGAAAGTAAAGAAATCAGCAATAGCATAGTGACTGACCCAACCAGAGAGAAGTAAGTTATAAGGAACTGCTCTCTAAATACATTTTAACAAGGCAAGAAGTAGTGTTTTTAATTTGCTAGTACAGCAACTATTGTAATGAATGACTCCACATTCAATAAACTCTTGTTTTTAATAGCATTTAAAACACATCACATTTCTAAGGAATGCATTGGTTTACAATTTGTATTGTTCTGAAAATTGCATTCCTTCCTCTACAATAACAGACCTTCAGTTTTTTCATGAAGACAAAGGCCAGAATTTTCAAATTAATTGCTTCCCATTATCCCTTAAATTCTAAGGCTAGATGGCCTACTAAGCTGTTTTGGAAAACCTAGCCAAAAAAGATGTCACAGTAGTTTACAGATTGCTCCCCTCTTATCCACTAAACCCTCCTACTTTCCTAATTGACTTCACTCAATTACCTTTTGTGTTCTGCAAAATGTTACAATCCATCACATTTATAGTGCGATCCTCTTAAGCAGATGACTCAGCCCTGATGTTCTTCAGCCTGCATATATCGCAAATACAAACTGAAATGAGCAGAAAGTATTATTTGCATAATAGTGCTGGAAAATGACTCAGAGGTGACTCTTAGAGAATTTGCATGCTTTACTTTTAACAGTGTTTACTACTAGTTTAATAGCAGAGGTCAAATAACAAGAAAAGATGGGATGGCCTGTACTACTCCAATTTGCACTGTGTGCTGTGTCCTATTTATAGGAAATGGCTTCAAAGATGTGTCAGATCTCCTAAGTCATTTCCCATTTTCCCTGTTTTATCCTGGCTTCATTACTTTCCTTCTGTTTTTCACAAAATGTTAAACGTCAGGAAGGCAACCAACTGAGTTAAAATTGGAAACTTAATTATTTGTTGTTCCTTTCATGGGAGAAAAAACATTACTTAAGTGGTTTTCTGGATCAGTAAATCCTTCCCTGCAGTGAAGAATTTCCTTGCTTAGCCATTGTTATTTAACTAACTCTACTTCTTAGGTTGTTAAGTATGCTCTAATATTTGATTAGTGAACTTTTTCTTATTTTTCTTGTGTAAATTGTCTACACTGGCTAAGTAAAGCAAGATTCTTGGATTCCTGTCCATGTTGAAGTAAAGAGCAAAGTCATGTTTTCCACCCCTGATAAGGTTTTTCCTTTTGCAAACGAAAGCCTTTCTTCATGCAGTAAATCTTGCACATGCTGCCATGGCCTCCAGTGGGTTTATCAAGGTGGGTAAGTGCTGGCACACTAAATAGGAGTCTTCAGATTCTTACCATGTGGATATTCACTACACACAGAATTTGATTTACCTTTTTGGGCTAATATACCTAGTTTCTACAACCAGACCACACCCAGGAAAAAGCGACACAGCCACCTGGCTGGACATGACAGACGAGTAATTTCTCACTACAGGTTCTATTAAACTAGGAGTTGTGAAAAGTTAAGAACTGAAATAGACCATTGTATTTATAAGCCAAGTCTATGATTAAATACCACCACTTCTACATGGCCATTTTATTTTTGCAACCTGCGGATAGGTGGGTAGACACAGTTTGAGATTAACTTCATTTCTGGGCCACAGGTAAAATTATTACCATTTCAACTGTATTATACTTTTTATGAGATGGAATAATCTTTAAGCTATATCTTCTTAGACACTTAGTTTTTGGCAGCAGCACCAATGAAGTCCTAGCAGTATTACAGACCTTACACCTCTAAGGTGTATGTTGTACTGCTTAGAATCTGACTTTTCTCAGTTGGCTGGAAAGCAGCTTGGCAAAGAAGGACTTGGGAGGCCTGGTGGACGAAGATGATGAAGAGACTATCTACAAAGATAATTAAGGGACTGGAGAATCTCTCCTACGAGGAAAGGCTGAGAGACCTGGGACTGTTCAGCCTGGAGAGGGCTCAGGGTAAATCTTGTTAATGTAGCTAAATACCTGAAGAGAGAGTGCGAAGAAGATGGAGCCAGGCTTTTTTCAGTGGTGCCCAGTGACAGGAAAGAGGCAATGGGCACAAACTGAAACACAGGAGGGTTCATCTGCACATAAGGAAATACTTTCTTCTTGTAATGGTGACCAAGCATGCACACAGGTTGCCCAGGGAGGGTGTGGATTCTCCATCCTTGGAGATATTCAAAAGCCATCCTAGACAATTGATTCTAGTTGTCTCTGCTTTAGCAGTGAATTTGGACCAGATGGCTTCCAGAGGTCCCTACCGACCTTCTGTGATTCTGTGAAGATGTCCATAAAGAGACACTAAAAAGAACAGGCAGGGATACACCCCTCTAACACCCCTCATCCAACATTAGTGCATGGAGGGACAGTAAAATGGGAATATCCAGAGCATGGCCAGGCTCACCTGCACCCTAAATGTCATCTTCTTGCTGCCACTGCCAGACACTACTGTCTGTTAGACTGATCCACTAAGACAGTGCCAAGCCACTCTCTATCATATCTGAAAAGTTGTGGCAGTCAGGGGAAGTCCCCAGTTATTGGAAAAAGGGAAACATCATGCCCATTTTAAAAAAAGGGTAGCAAAAAGGACCCTTGGAACTAACAACCAGTCAGCCTCACCTGCATGCCCAGTAAGATCAGGGAATAGATCTTCCTTCCAATCCAACCTATTCTATGATTCCATGATAACTTGTGTCCTGAAGCAGTTTTGTATAATTAAAAAAAAAAAAAAAAAAAACCACAAAAAAAACTAATTACAAATCAGTTTCACTTAATTACTTCTAGGGCATTTATAACTGGAGATTATGGAGAGAATGAATGACAGAATATATATCTCATGTATGTATGTACTCATTTTATACATACTTATAAGCATGCAGTCATTTATATATACAATAGTGCATATCTATTCCCGTTTGTCTCTCAAGAAAGAGATTTTTCTAGCAGAGGCCTAAGGTTTTAATTTTTCATTACTGATTTTTCCATCATCCATCAAAATTCATTAATATTGCAATGTCTAACCTCCATGACGTAGGAACATCATTATAGAGTTAGTGCTCTTACTACAGAACTGATTGTCTCAACCACACTCCCAGAAATCTGCCATTTCAATAAAAAGGAACTTTCCATTCCTCATAACTGTTTCTATTAACCCTTTCAAAGAACCCTTTGCTGATACACAGAATTCTTTGGTGTGTCTCTTTTAGGGGATATGTCACCCTCTTCTTAGTTACTGTGTTGCCTTAGAAATCACTGTCAAGAATGAGAAGCCAATAAAATTTAATTAAACGTTTAGATTTTTTCCTAGGTTTAGTCACTCTACATTCCCTCAATACTCTTTTCATAGTGTATGCAATAATGAAATCTCTAAATTAGAGTTTGAATTGAGAATGGTTTATTAAACCTACTACAGCAATTGGAAGATTATTATGATTATCATTTATAATGTAAAAGCACCTCAGAGCCCTAAGCATGTACATGTCATTGCACTAGATGCTGTACTAACAGAGAACAAAAAGATGGTTCTTGCCCTAAAAAGACTTTCATTCTATATTCTATTGCAGAGGAACGATAAGATTAATTCTTGTGTAAGTCATTTTGAATTCTTGCCCTATGTCTCTCAATGCAGTCTCTAAACACTAAAGAATTCAAAGTGTCTATTAAATGCTCACTTCATCTATTTACCATTTATGATGGGTAACAAGTCCTTAGGGTCACATGTGAATACTTGTACTCCCTAGTTGTGAGGACTTTCTCTTTAAAATAGAAAAAAATAGAAAATACACCTATTGACAAACAGCTACAGTTGTATAGATTGGATACAATTATTGATATGTTAAAAAGCTGTTATTCTCCAAACAGTTGTACAAAGAAAAATGCACTTGCTCAAGTATTTCTGAACTGGAAAAAGAGCCTTATGAATTTAGTGAACATATGAAAAAAAACATAGCAACCACAACATATAGTGTGGTTGTATCCTTGTCAATCCCTGAGACCCTAATCACCAGAATATCCACATTTTCATCCTGGACTTTTCTTATTCCAAACTCTTTCTGAAATAAAATACCTTAAGCAATGTAATAATATCCATAGCCCAGGGAAAGAGCTGAAATTATGATGGCACTCTATGGGCACTCTGCACAAATTGTATTTGTGTTTCCTTCTTTAGATTGGTTATTCTGAGTTTAGCTTGTATAACTTATAAATGGGAAACAACTTTTGTTAATGTCAACACCTTAAAAAATGTCATACTGAGCTATACTATGTGTATTGAATAAAAAAAAATAAATTTGTGACTTGTTGAAATCACAATAAAATATCATGGTAACTCCATATTAGACCAACACGTGCAACTATTTTATGAGGATCCTAATGCCAGTGTAGATGTGATATAAGGAGAGGAGAGGAGAGAGACTTCACAAGTTTGAATTTTCTAAGTTTGATGCATCATGGCTTTCATGTCACTGTTTGATCTGATAAACCTAAAAGATCTACAAAAGAAATGTAAAAAGACTTTCAAAAGGCAGGAAATTCAAAACTGATCAGTTATTCTTCATTTTTACTGTCACCAGTAGGAAGCAAACACCTGGTCTGGAATTTACAGCCTGACTTTAAATTCGCCAGCTTTGGTCAGTAAAATATCACTACATCTACTCTGCCAGAGGCAGCAACCCATTTCTTTAGCACTGACTATTTCCATATATCTGAAGAGCTTTTTGGAGATCCAGGAGGCTCACTTGCTGTCATACCGAGGTGAGAGGGAAAGGCTTTAGTTCTCAGCTGAGTGCCCAAGCAGAAGTCTAACATAGGTTAGATTGCAGTCTGGATAAGGACTAAAAGCCATAGGGCTGGAGGTCAGATGAATAAACACAGGCGGCTAGTGCCATTGCAGAAGCCCTACGGTCTCATCTGCTGGCTGCCATACCAGAGAGACAAAATCCTGTGGCATACCTCTGAGCCCCGTGAGAGTGAATCACTCTCCATCAGTAGTTTTAGAATTTAAATACTTAATCCTGGATCTTGCAATATCTTAAAGATCAACAAATTGCTGCTCCTAGCAGAGTGTACCTAGTTTTACTATGGATAGGGTTAGGATTAGGATTAAGTTTAGGATTAGGAAATCGGGTGCTGAAGAACCTTGTTTGTTACTTACCCATGCAACATCCCTGAGACAGATAAGTGTTAAATGCCAGAAAGGGAGTACGGTTATTATTTTGTTCTAATGCCAGGCAGGATCATTCGGTCTCTCAGGTAAACTCCAAGCTGTCATCAACATAAGATTTATTGAGAGAAAGGCTATAATTTGGGTTCTTGCAAGCCTTTTTAAGAGGAGACTGGTCTTAGTACTATAAAGAGAAATAGCTTACGGTATATTCTGGTATGTGTTTTTCTTACACTTAGGGGTTTGCTTACTATTTAGAAGACACAACTCTTTCTTTAGAAGATCAATTCTATTTGGGCACCTTTAACTGTGTAAAAGAAGGGGATTTGCAAGCAGGATTATATAAAACTAATGAATACAAGACAATCATCTTCTACATGTGAAATAACTGGAACAAGCATTAATGCTCACTGTCCTAGTGCAGGCACCCAATGGCTCTTTGCTGACCAGCCATCACCAGCCAGCTGGGAAGTATCAAGTTTAGTTACTGCCTAGAGCAGGATAATCCTTGACCTTGCTAAATTGCCATTCTCCTACTATCTATATTTTCTCTCAGAATTTTATATCTTTCCTTCAGGCCAGCATTTTCCTCCTGAGCTACTGCTATTATTGACTCAAGCGATTTCACTTCTGACTTGGTTTTGCTTTTCTTACTTTGCAGAACTGTCACTCTCTCTCAAAGTTATATTTTTTTTCAATAAAATTGAGTCAAGGTCACAGCTGCATTTATTGAAACTGGAACCTGGGTCACACACAGATAGGTTTTGCAAAACTATTATTAGCTATTGTTATTAACTATTATTATTAGGGGATACTGTTAGTTTTAAGTTTGTGCTGTGGTTAAACATAGGGTTAGGGAAAGTAGATTCTGCACAGTTAGTCTCAGTACTACATTGCACAACATCCAGGCACAAACTAGACAAATGCTGAAAGGAATAACTTCTCCATTTTTCTTTTCAGGCTAGGTTGCTGTAAACCAAGAGTAGAGAACAGAGGGAGATTAGGCAGAGAAGCAGCAGAGACAAGAGAGCTCCTTGCACATCTCCATCAGGCTCCCTGATCCTGTAGAAGGACCACCTTCAGAAGTGGAGGCCAGGACCTAGGCTGAACTGGGGCTTCTGGTCCATGGGTGAGGGTCCCAGTTGAGGATAGTCAGGGTGGTACACTCAGGGCCATGCAGGTAGGATTGCATAGTTGTGTACTGTAACACACCAAAGATTTTGCTATGATAAAAGACAGCTTAGTGTCAGGCTATAGTCTGTATTACTTTTCCACTGTAATTTGACTACTAGACTAAAATATCAGCTGTTGCTAAGTCTACACCTGAGCCAGAGTTGTGTTGTGAACTTCAGAAAAATAAGATATTCCTCTCTTGTGTGGCTTTTGTTTTGTAAAAAGTTGAGTATGAAAGAAGGAATTAGTTCATATTTTGTCCCTACTCAGAGATAATTCCCTGGGTTTTTCTTAAGACTGTGGAAGTTGTGGAGGATAGTAGCCAAAAGTCTGTCCTCTGTCAAAGCTGCCTGGGTGCTTGTTCTGGAGTAGAATGAATCCTGGTGGCAGAAGAAAGAGTTTTTCTCCGTCCCTTCATTAGTGTTAACCTGTATATTACTGCTCAAGCACTAGAATCCAGTGCTGTAGCTACCAGATGATGAAGTCATAAGTTTATTTTTCCTGCTGTATCCTGCAAGAACTGTTACACAATCTGGTTTTATAAACGAAGAATAATTTGTGTGTTGTGACATCTGACTAGGAATCTTTCATTAAGCCTAAATTAAGATTCCAGAGGAGGCCTTGAGAAGTTCTGAATCCCACAAGGTTAATCAGTCATTGATGAGCGATGATTCTGGGAGCAAGGATAGATTCCATTTTTTTTCCTAGTGTAATAACAACAGTGACTAAGCATTACTGTTAAAAACAGGGTGAGGACTGGGTCAGAATTAGAGAAAGACATTGATTTATTACTGAATCCTTCAAAACTCCCTTGCATCAGACATTAGAACATTTAATTCCAGAAATTACAATTTTAGAGCAAGTTTTGGAGCCTTTGGGTTTTGGTTAAGCAGAACAGTGTGTTAGGAGCTACAATTACTGCTGACTAAAGCCCCTCAATCAAGGCAAATCAAGGTGGTTTACTTCAAGGTCCCTGGTTTACTGTTAAGCCCTAGTTTAAGTCTTAGGTAGGCTCAGGGTCATGGACAGCAGAAACCTGCTGATTCTACAGGATTTCCTTGGAGGTGATAAAGGATGATTTAGGAAGAAGATAGTGACTTCTATGATTTTTTCCCCCCTAATCTTGGCAGTGATATAAAATGATAACAGGTGTCAGAACAAGAAAGTATCTCCTATTTCGTTTCCTCCCTCGTATAAGGTCTCTGTATAACTAATAAACCTGTGGTAAAGGATGAGTCAGGATGAATGATTTTCCCAAGATGGCTCCTTTTACTAAATTTATAGCTGGGGTTAGGATTAGAAAGGAGAGGGAATGAAGTGCCTACTTTATTACTGGACCTTTCAAGGCTCAGGAACATAAAATATGATCCAGTGCTACTAAGAAAAAGTGATTCCTATTGCATTCACCACCCAAAAGCACATTACCTCCACTCTTAAGCATAGCATAACAGTTAAGTTTACAATTGTAGACAGAATATTGGGAAGAGGAGTTTGGCTGTTGGTAAATGGTTAATGTAAGGATTATAGAGAAATACTACTTTGTGGCATCCTGAAATTAGGATGCAGGCATCCCCAAGCCAGGGGGAAAGAATGCATCACTTTTTTACTGAAGACTCTTTCGGAGTCTCTATTTTTTTGCTTAGTTTAGGTTTGGGTCTGAAGTTAGAATTATACTTACCAAAGCCTGTGCAACAAAGTTATTTCCATATTCTTCCCCCTGTAATTGTGTTTCTCTAAAAGAAGAAAAATAACAACAGAAACCTCTGGAATAATGCTAAGTTTAGCAGAGGCCGTAACACAAATTAGCATCACCTTAAAATAGTGTCTGAGAAATTTGTTTTATCTTAGTTCCTATCTGGCCTCTGGACTAAGACCAGAAGCAGTTTAATTTGTGTTTTGCCTTAAGCTGTCTTGGAGGCTATGCAGTATGTTTTTAAGCACAGGAAAGCTGAGGAAGAGATGAACAGCAGGTTCCTGGCAGAATTTCTGGCAGCCATTGCAGAGAATGGCTGATATTTTCTTCTAGTCCAACAAGAAAATTCTTGTGTTGAGAGACATAGGGTTATGGTTCTGGTTAGGATGATAAGCATGATAACCAAGGACATCAGTTTCCTTAATGTCCTGTTATTCTCAGACGCAGGCTATTGCTGTAAGTGCACCATTTACAAGGTTTCTGTGACCCAGGATGAGATACCAAGCCAGACATAAAGAATTGTTCAATTTTTTGTAGCTCAGGTCTTGGGGATATTTTTCAACTTTAGCACTGGTAGGGTAGAAAAGAGAGTGAATGGGCCTTCACTGACCTGTGATAAAAATCAATGCCAGAAAACCACCCTCTAGTCTTATAAATTTATATACTCCCTATCTGTTGTTCTGGTTGTTTACTCTTAAAATGAAGACTCAGTCTTTTAGGTTGATTCTGAAAGGTTCAGACATCTATTTTGAGAAATTATTTCTATATTCTTTTGATGGAGTAGGTAGAGATGAATCCTACTGTGCTCTACTATTTGAGTTCTGTTTAAGTTTCTGAGAGCAAAGCATGGAGAGAGTTTGGCTGAGGGATCCTCAAATACCTGAATCGTAAACTTACTTTGCTTTTCCTCACATATGGGTCTGCCACAGTGAGGCACAAACTTAGAATGCTGACTCCACTGAGGTTTACAGAACACCGTAACAGTATATCTCAAGGACCCTACGCAAAAGAAAGCTTCTTTTCATGTTAGAGGATTTTTTTGTTGGTGTTTTGTTCTGTTCTTGTAAACAACGCTATTAGCATATGAGTAGAGCTGTGGTTCTTGTTAACTTTCCTGGGAGCAAGGCCCGAAGCCATGAATGTAAATTCATGTTTCTTTATCCTTCAGGACTCACTGAGACATTTTGTTCCACTGTGGTAAAAAGAAGTAGTTTAATCTTTTGGTTTGGTTTGGGGGTTTTTGTTGTTGTTGTTGTTGTTGTGTTTATTTTCCGGTCCATCTCTCTATTCTATTTGAGAACCTAGGAACGGTGTCATAGTTATGACTGAGGTCATGGGCTGGACAAGCCAAGGAGTTTTAGATTCATTCAAGATCCTGTAAACTTATGACCCAGTGGACAGAGGTTTAATTCTTACTGAGTTAGGAATTCATAATACAAACAGCAGATCTTGAAGAGTCAATTTCAGTACTTGATCCTGCAAATTATAGCAGTCTGGAATGAAGGTTTCAGAATGAAAAAAAAAAAAAAGTCCTTTTAAATTTTCTTGTTCTGGATGTTTATTAAGGCTTAGCCCTTGGGCTGTGGAAAGTTGAAACAAAAACATCAGGTCCGTGCATTCAAAAGGGCTCTGGGTGAGGAAGAAAGCAGTATCTGGAAAGGAAACAGTTCATATTTTAATCTAGTCCATAGAGGAGCTTCTAGTTAAATTTATAATAAGGATTTTGGAGTACAGGAGTTTAACAACTCTGTTACTGAGACCTGCTCCTACCAGGCCCACCTTTAGAAGGAGAAAGGCTGGTTCCAGAGACAAAAAACTTTATTTTCTGTTGTCCAAGAAGCTGGTTCTCTGGGCCAATATTATGAATAGGTAAGGTTTGAGTAAGATTTCAGTCAGAGAAAGCAGAAACTGTAGAACTACGTACTCTCCTGAGTGAGAAAAGCCCTGTCAGTTTAGGTTGAGAGCCCTTGTTAGATTTAGGACAGGGTCATGTGCACTTTTGACCACAGAAAATAAGGGTTAAAACTTGTCTAACCTTCACTCTGAACATTATGTATTTATTAAATCCAAGACATTTGTTTGTTTTTGTGGTTTCCAATATTTCACAGTTTCCTCAGTAAAAAGAATACTAATTCCTTATCTTCAGGTTCTTGAGAAGATGATTGTTTCAAGGTGAATTAGTGGCACTGAAATATCATATCAGATCAATAGGTTAGAAGATTCCAGTAACTTAATGACATTTTTGCTTTGAAAAAAGTAAAAAAAAAAAAACAAAACCATTATTTTATAGAAAACTAAAAAATTAGGCATATGATATCTAGAGAGTGACCCATAAGAGAAACTTTAAATGATGTTTTCCATTTCTATATTTTCATTAACAATATTACACGACACTTGTTCCTTAAAATAGGCAACATTTTCATGTATTAAAAAAAAAAAAGAAAAACTGAAGGACCCAATTTAAAACCAATGCCAACTGCAAACAATCTATATTTATTACTGGTATAGTTTAACCCAGCTCCTCAAATTGGCTCTTTAACACTATTCTTCCACATAAAAAGTAAGTGTGCGGTATACTTCAGATAATGATGCATAAACACTTGTGACTTTTTTATCTTGGAAAATTAAGCCTAATTCTCAAGAGCAATGCTATGAAGAAGTACATTTTGAAACTACAATGCTATTTTAAACTTGTTTGAAAAGTGTACTGCTGCAGAATTTGAATCCATAAAGTGCATTCAACAGAAAAGGCCAAACATCATGCTCCTAAGCATTTTTAATTAATAAATCTCTGGCACTTGCTCAGGCTTCTTATATCATCAGTCAGGAAGTGATCACTACAAGAAGGACACTGAGCTGCTGGAGCATGTCCAAAGAAGAGCAACAAAGCTGGTGAAGGGTCTGGAGCACAAGTCTTATGAGGAGCAGCTGAGGGAACTGGGGTTGTTCAGCCTGGAGAAAAGGAGGCTGAGGGGAGATCTCACTGCTCTCTACAACTACCTGAAAGGAGCTTGTAGCAAGGCAAGGATTGGTCATTTCTCCCAGGTAACTAGTGATAGGATGAGGGGTAATGGCCTCAAGTCGTGCCAGGAGAGGTTTAGATTGGATATTAGGACAAAATTTTCCACCAAAAGGGTTGTCAGGCACTGGAACAGGCTGCCCAGTGTAGTGGTGGAGTCCCCATCCCTGGAGGTATTTAAGAAATGGGTAGATGAGGTGCTAAGGGCCATGGTTTAGTAGTGAATTGGCAGTGTTAGGTTAATGGTTGAACCTGATAATCTTAGAGGTCTCTTCCAACCAAGGCTATTCTGTGATTCTGTAATCATCAGTCCCACTTTTATTGATCTCACATGCATTCTGTCTGCTGGGGTACTGTCATTTATAATCTGTCTTTTCTTGTTGTGGATTATGGAGGTAGAAAGGATGTGTCCCTGGCTACAATTCATACCAAGTCTTAGGTGCATTCAGACAAGACTTTGTTTTCGTTTTGGTCTTACCTCTTAATCTTTGTAAGAAAAAGAATCAAAGCTATAAAAAGCAAACAGGCATTGATAAAGCCACAGGGAGCTCGAGATTCAAAAATCTGCTCATGTGGCTGTAGTCATTTAAATCACTCTAAATGCCAGTGGAACGGTACATGTATATGAAATGGGAAGTGCTACTGTTAAATAGGTAAAGATTCAGGCTGATATGTAAAGTTATAGAGAGGACTCAAAATTAATTAACTGCCTCTACTTTATGTTTCTCCTCTCACAGTCATCTGCATAGATTCATTGCTGCAGTAAGACATCATCCTAGGTCTCATAGTACTGAAATATGGTATCTTTTAGCATAAGAGAAACATAAATCTCGTAAAGAAGGAAGCATAAATCCTATTAACTAGAAAAGCCCAAAAGATTGCAAAGTATCCAGGTTAATACCTATTTGCTCACAACTTAATAGAACCAATGTTTTTTCCCCCTTCCCTTTGTACAAGTCCAAAAGCCAGAGTAGCTGCCACTGTAAAGCTCACTCTCCTGTTTAGAAAGATTATCTGAAAGCCCTAAGCTCATGTAAAGGTTCCCATGTCACTCCTCCTCCAGGCTTCGAGTATCATGCAATTCTAAAGGTGAATCAAACATAACCCCTACTGTCATACTTCAGCTATAGCATAACTAGCATAAGTAAATACTTCCCAGTATCAAGAGAAGCACTCCCAGCAATGATGACAGTAAGCTTTATATTTGGCTCTTCAATATTGGGCAATCAGGCAGTAACCCAACTGTCCAATCAAGCAGACTGCAGTCATCCATTGCAGTACTACAGTTTCTTTCATGGTGAATTGAACTTAAATCAGAATGCAAGATCAAAGCTCTCAGCATGAGCCCTGCCCTTACTGGACAAACCTGAGCTTATGTTTTAAAAACACAAGTCCTTCCAGTTGCTTACAAGTGAGTCTTTACATTGGTAAGCTTTCGAAGGTACTATTTTCAACTGATTTATAAAGCTCAGTTCAGCTGAGATTCCTGTATAATTTTTTTTTTTTTGTCATCTTATTCACTAAAGCTACAATCCAAGAGGAAAATGCACATTGCCTTCTGTTTTGGTACCTGACCTGAATCACTCTAAATTTGAGACAGCTCTAAATTACTTCTGACTTGTGTCATCTCCAGCAAGTAGACAAGGCCTTGGAGGTCCTATTCAGCATCCTGCTCCAAAAGAAAATTACTTTCCTTCTATTTGATTCCATCAATAGCACATTTTATATTAATTTCAACTACATTTCCACTATTTCCTACACTGTTTTCTTCTTACACTCTTTTCTTCCACTTTTGATTAGATGCACAGTTTACACCAACATGTGAAAACATAGATTGCTGGAGATTTGGACAGTTTGAGTATAGCTATACACACACATTTTTTGTCCTTACCTCTCTGTCTTTCAAGTACATTTAGCATAGTAGTTAGAAGGGATTGATCTTGGCCTACTTATCCAATATAAGAGGAATACTCAAACTATTCCTCTTGGGCATTCACAGATTTCAGCTTCAGCCTGATGACCTGCTAATCATCGTTTCACTGTCATTAACCTCATAGTCTGCCATAGATTAAAAAAAAAAAAAAAAAAAAACACACACCAAAAAATACAACCCATCTTAATCAGTATCTGCTTCACCTCTTTATGCTGAGGGCAAGTGTTCTTTTCCTCATCCCTTTCCTGGAAAAGCTTCTAACTCAGGTTTGTTACAGCACTGGCTGAGATTTCAGGGGACACTTGAACTTCCTTCAGGTTGGCCTTCTCCCCTTTTATAAATCACCAATTATTTGTTTTCTTTGATGGGTAACTATTCCGTTTTTCTCTTTTTTAAGGAATCTGAAGTGATTTACTAGAATTGGCAGAAAAATCATTGACTCTTAATAGCACCTAGATAAGTGTTAATGGTGTATTTAATGTTATGTGTTTCTCAAGACTGACACTATTGAAATTTGATTTACTTGCTTTTTAAACTATTTCTTTTCCTCTCCTGGTTTTGACTAGGTACACTATAAGCTGGAAACATAACCTATTGCTAAAGCTGCTCAATATTTCGCAGTATACATCCCTGTTTTGAAATACTCAGAACTTGGACCAAACCTTTCTGTTCTCACTGGCATTCCTGTTCAGACTAGCTCTGACTGAGCCAGTCCCAGGATGACTTTTTCTCTTTAAAATAATTCCAAACTCATCATTCAGCTTTTTTTTGGTGAAAAAGTACAGAAAAAAGTGTGGAAAACAAGCTGAGAGAATGGAATTAGATTAGTTCGGGGTGTAAGTGTTCAAGTTTGGGACAAAAGAGTGGTCTCTGGGGAAAAAAAAAATGTATTTGATCTGGTGATTAAAGAAAGTATGATCAAGTGTATGGATAAAGTAGCTAAATTAAAGCTGAATAGGCAATTGGACTGCTAGAATTCTTTAATTTTAATATTCCTTTCCATCCTCTGCTTAATGTGTATTTTCAAATACAGAAAACTATTTCCATTCCATAGTACCTTGTGTAGATTCAGCTTGACAACACTTCTATAAGAACCTTTCTGCATTTTAGCTATATTCAGCTATTGTCTGTTTTCATTTATTGTATGTCTTTTTCAGCATTCAGTGAGATCAGTGGACCTGTAATGCAACAGCTCTGCCAGATACACGTAGACAGTATGGGCTAGAATGCTTTCGTCCCTGTACAGATACAAAGAGTTTGGACCCATATATACTATCTCAAGTAGAGAGAATAGGATGCTAGGTACTCACAGCAGGATGTTTGCCACCCAGTTTTCAGATGCTATCAACTCTAAAGACAGGAATGCTCGGTAGGAGTATCAAGCTACTTGAAAGTTAACCTATGAGTTAAGTGCAGCACTTTCTATCCATTTATTGTAACCCACTTCTGTGGGGTAAAAGTCCATTCTACTGAAATAATTCTTCAGTCAGGAGAAAAGGTAGCATCTATTTCAAATGTAGTACACTGGACAATCAGAATGTTGTACATGCCATGAGGTATTTGTCTCTCAAGAAATATATTTATATATATATCTGTCAAAATCTTTCCACTTCTCCCAATTCCATATGCTTGTGTAGATAAAAACATATGAGCCTGAGCAGTTTGCATTTACATACACACACACAAAGAGAAGTGTCTACCTAGATTCCCAGGCATACTGTTTTGGCGAGCATAATGTGTCCATTATGGCAGTAACTACTGAAATACAGTATTGAACACAGCAGGCAGTAAGTAATATGGTTTCTGCCACAGAATTACAGAAAACACTAGGAGGCACACTGCAGCAACAATATGCATTTACAGATGTCATTGCAGCAAGAGTCATGCTAAACTCCTGGAGACCTAGATGCTTGCAGTGAAATTGGTTGTCCTTTAAACTATTTATTCTAAAATATAATTGCTTGGTTCTGGATAGGAAATAGAGAGGAGGGGGAGCATGTATCATTTTTCCTTTGGCAACTCTGTGAGCCAGAAAAGTTACAGCCAAAATTCTGAGTCAAGATAAATGATAAAGTCGTTGTGCTTTTAACCAAACACCAAACAAATATTCTTCTGCTATTTTTTAGACAAGATTCATTTACTACGCAATCTCTTACGCTTAAATACTTCTATGGTCACCATCTAAAAGCTTTATAAATGATCCTTCAGGTTTGCAGTATAAGACAATTACCTAGGTGCAAATCAAACCCTGACAAAACTCAGGTTATACATCAGGTTACTATTTTTTTAAAAAAAACACATTTGCAGCATATGTAAACAAATTTGGCATCCACCAACTGAAATTACAAATGTAGATATGCATTTTTCCCCTACTACAAAATTATAGAGCATTTCAGCTTTGGTGTACAGTTCCATCTTTTGCATACGAAATTTGTGCACCAATTTTAAATGTGTTACCTTACCTCTCAATAAGCTATATAAAGCATGTTTCTAGTCTTTGTAAATCAAAGTATATTTTTGAAATATACAATAACTATGATTAAGATAGTACATAGCTCCATGTCAAATTCACATATAATAATATTTGTGCCAGTAACTTACACAAAGCTAAATACAACCAAGTTATGAATGTATTTCTACACAAAGATCTTTGAAGCTCTGAAGTATAATGAAAAGAGCCAAGCAGAATCTACAGCTGAACTAACAAAGCAAACAACCAGACCCTCAAGAGAAGAACAGGAGACAGATATAGTTAGAGACTAAAGCCCAAAGAGAAATGTGAATGACATACAGAGTTTGCAAGGGAAAAGAGGTGATAAAACAGAGGAGAGAGTACCTGAGATTCATGAGAAGATTCAAATCTATGCAACTAGGGACTAATTATGAAGGGGAATTAATAAGTCTGTCACCAGTGCTGATCAAGAAACTGGAATAGCAAACTAACCACCAGAGTAAGGATGTAAAATGTGGTTCTGAAGTTGATGGAAGGTAGGGGAAATTCTATAATTATCCTTTATCTATAATTATCCTTAATTATCCTAATTAATCTTGATTGCCTTCCATGATGAAATGACTGGCTCTGCAGACAAAGGGAAAGCAGTGTGTGTGATTTACCTTGACTTTAGCAAGACTTTGGACACAGTCTCCTATAGCATTCTTGTAGGTGTGCTGAATGCGTACAGACAGGACAGGCAGACTTCAAGGAGAAGTTAAAATTGGCTGGGTCGTTGTGCTCAAAGGGCTGTGGTCCACAGTTCAGTCTAACAGGCATCCAGTTACAAGTGGTTCTCCTCAGAGCTCAATACAAGGACTGATGCTACTAAACACATTTGGGATAGGATCATCTAGTTCATGAACAACACCAAACAGAGGGGAGCAGTTGATACACTGGTGGGGGAACAGGGGACTTTGACAGATGGAAAAACAGCTGACCCATGAAGGTGGAGGAAAGAAACAGCAGAGTCCCGGTAAAGGCAGGTAATTGCAAGGCTAGCGGTGACTGGTTAGAAATCAGCTCTACAGATAGGGGCATAATGGACAGCAAGTTGAATGTGAGGCAGCAGTGCACCCTTATGGCAGTGAAGGATAACAGCATACTGGGCAGCAAAAGTGTAGCCAGGAGGCAAGAGAGTGGTTATTTCCTTTTGTTCTACCCTTCTGAAACTCCATCCAGAGCAGTGTCCAGCTTTGGATGATCCCAGTAGCAATTGATGACTAGGATGGTTAGGAGACGGCAGCACATGACATACAGAGACCAAAACAAATATGTTCAGCCTGGAGAAAAGAAGGATAAGGGGGGATCTAATTGCTGCCTGCAACTACCTAAAAGTGAGCTATAGAGAAGACAGAGACAGACTTTTCTCAGAGCTGATAAGCAGAAGCATGAGAGAGAATTGTCACAAGGTGTAGCAAAGGAAAATTGCCTGAACCAAGGGAAAACCATGTTCATGGTGAGAGTTATCAAGCACTGAACAGGTTCCCAGAGAAGTTTCGGGGTCTCCATCCTTGGAGGTTTTCACAGTTGGTTCAACGTGGTCTTGATCAAACTTTGAAACTGAGCTTGCTTTGAGCAGGATTAAATGAGCTCCAGAGATCCCTTACAAACAAAATAATTCAATGATGCTAAGTTTTGGGTGGATATTAAGGAAGGTGGGCTCTGAAGTGACTTTTAGGGGAATCATTACTTTCTAGCGAAGGACAGGAATGAGCAAAAAGAGTAAGGAGAATTATGTCTTGTGTTAGAAAGAAAATTTAGGGACTTGATGGTGATGATGCTGAGTTCCCTGTTGATTCACACTCATCTGGGGGAAATGAACAGTCTCCTAGTCATTTGCATATTTGTGGTTAGTTATGAACTGGGATAGTCACGCTAACACCTAAATAATCAGTGGCTTTAAAAATTATTCCCAAGAGCATCAGTCTTTGTGAAAATTAATTGGCCCAGTAGGTCATTTTTGCAGTTTATTCAAACAAGGATCCAAGTCAAGTTAGAGTCCACAAGAATTCTTCAGATCTGAATATTCATTCTGAAGGTCTGAAGCCAAAGAGAAATTTGGAGACAATTGTTGACACATAAGGTAATATGTATCCCCAAAATAAGGACTCTCTTCAGTGAAAGTAATAATGTTGGAGAAAGATTTTGTGTAATAAATCCTTGTTTGTGCAAGTCTGTCTAACTATCTTGACAGCTTGTTTGATCAAAGAAAGAAAGAAACCTTTTAGAGATGATCTAACATACAGATTTTCTTTTATGTACATGCTTCTTTCTCTAAACATAGTAACTGAGATGTTGATATTTGGATTTTAAAAATACTTATTTTATTCTGTCTTAACATTTCTTGCCTATAGGGGCAACTGTGGGCAACTGTCAAGCGAGACATTTCACACATCTGATGATTATTAAAACCAGATTACTGCCTATTCCACCAGGGTAATGCTAAAGATATTTGAGAGGTAGGGAAGGTCTTCCAGAAACATTCACAGACCAGCTCAGGAAGTGGCAAAACAATGAATAGCCTTGCTGGAGGCTTTTGGCCATGCAATGTGATGTGGGTAGGTCACTGGAGGGCACTGAAGGTCTGTCAGGGACAGGGACTATCAGCGTAGACAGGTCTTATGAGACAACATGGAAATTAAGAATATTGTTGGGAGAGAATTCACACCTGTTTTCAACACACAGAGAAAAGAAAATCCAGATAAACAAAATTGCAATGATGGATAAGAAGGCATGAAAGGCAGGAAGACATAAAATAAAAAATGCCCCCACAAAATGAAACACAAGAGCCACAATATGAAAATAAATGAGAGTAGAAGTCCATGCAGCTAATGAAAGTTACTGCACTTAATTCACATAAGAAATTGGATGAGTTCTGAGAGACACAATTTAAGTGTTCCTAGATTAAGACAAAAAAGTCTGGACAACAAAGTGGAGGGAACAGAGCCACTAGTATAGGATGTTAAACTACTGTAACAGCCATAAAAGAAAAATGGAGAAATAGCAATCCTGATGGGAAGTGGGTGGTGACTTTCTTCAGCAAACCATAAATAAACATAAAGGAAATGCAGCTGCACTGTACATTAGCATTGTGACAGAGAGAAAAGAAAAAAAAAGTAAGTAGCAGCACAGACAAAGTAGGACTGGTTTATATCAAAAATTATTTTAAGGAAATCAGTATCAGGACAGGTTTTTCTAAAACCCCTGAATCAGATTTGCATTCAGATAGAGACTTCATTTGATTACTATAGAGAATAAAACATATCTGGATTTACATCAAGAAACAAAAAGGCCCCGATATTTCTTCTTATTGTACTTAAGTTTCTTCAGCAACAAGATTTGGAGTCAAAAATCTTAGGTCATCTTTGGGTTGGCAGTAAAGAGCTAATGATACAAAATATAATTGAAAGAAGTTGTCACAGCTGCCTTAAATGACATGAAAAATATACACAAAAAATACGCTTGTAACTGAAGTTTCCAATTTAAAAAACTTGATCAGAAAGAATATCTGGGAGCTAGTAGATTAAGTCTGATTGCCTGGAAGGTTCACAGAAGCTTCCTCTATGTCCATATCCTCTGAAACCTGTAGCATAAAAATATCTTTAACTTTTATCCCAAGTGCTGTGAAAATCTTCTGTGGAAAGTTCCTGGTTTAATGGAATAAATTGGTGTCGCAGAAAGGTTATTAGAAGTCAATGGAGAGCTAACAAGCAAATGGAAAGACTGATGGTTCACCAAAGAATGATGTAAAGACCTTGACATCCTTCAGAGCTCTCAGGGCCTTCATTTCTGTAACTGAGTAAAAAAATCAATCAAGGAAGGTAAAATGGTCATTGCTCTCTGTTCTGCCTTTATATCCTCAGTCTTGAGAAGGCTGCCTTGCATCCAGAAGAAGCTTCCACTAGAGAAAGACAAGAACATTTGGTCCTGGTTAGTGAAGTCTGATGAGATAAGACCATGTGGAACATTTCCTCCGGTGGAGACTGTGGAGGTGCAGGGCAGAGGGAGGGATGTGTGCGAGCCATCCCTATGAGTACATTCCATGGTTGTGACTGACTTCCCAGCACTCCAAGAAGGCAAAAAGAAGTTTTTGTTCTGTACATAGGAAAGGTACAGTTAGGACTGATACCATTTAGATTTTCATATCTATAGCATTTGCCCTGCAGGCAGGATAATGCCTAGAGTATCAAAAGACATCCTGCAAATTTCGGTTCCAAATTCCCTTGGTTTGAGCATCTAACTGTTTGTGTCTAAGTTAATTTTATTACTCCTTTGACTAAATAAACAAGAGCTGCTTAAATGAGGCTAGATGGAATACTTTTTGTAGGGAAAGTGCTAATGTTGCTTCTGATCAAATCAGTGCTTTTTCCCTATAATTTAGAATTAATAGCTCGATATATACAGCAGGATTAAAAATGCTTGAACTTTCCAAATGCATTTCCACTTCTGCCAATTCAGCTGTGTTACAGTACAAGATTAACTACTAGGAGCTCAGGAGTCTGACTGCATCAATTTTGTATATTCATCTGCATTGGCATTTATTTGTTTGTTTGCTATAACTTCTGTACCTCAGGTTATGCCTCTGAAAACATTCAGTCCTATCACAGAAAAATGGCAAGAAACTAAAGCAGTAGAAGTGTCCTTTTTTACCCTTCATCAATTTGGTTTATACTTTAAGAACCTGCAGCCAATACTTCTGCAATGGGCATCAGTAGAAATTTCTTCCATGTTTCTCCTCCCTCTTCATATGTTCTTTTTTTTCCTTCTCCCCTCTGGTGATCATTTTATGTGTGAGTGGACAAAAGTGACAAGTCAGGTGCTGAGCAAGTAAACTGCAACATCATGGCCCTTATGCAACACTTATCAGACTTGAGCATCCTTCAATGTTTAGGCTCTCTGTCTTTTGGTCCAATTTGAAATGGCTCACTTTATCTGGTGGATTTTAAGAACATGCACCTAAAGCAAAAGTCACCTAAACTTTTGATTTATGACATTTGCAAATGTTCTGCAAGAGTTTGTATCAAAGTGACCTACAACAATGTCAAAACAGTCTGGGAAAGAGCGCTGTAAGGGCAATTGCATTTTCAAATAGAGAAGTGAGAGTTGTGTTTTGTGACAGTCTTCCTGTTTTGCCATCTGCATAACACTAATTGAAGAGGTACACGTTGACATAAAACTTGCAAACTTTTCTCGTACTAATTACGTATTTACTACATTAAGCAGTTTTGCATACTGTAAAAAAACAAGCAAGAATACATGTTTTTATAAAACCTACTTTAAAACCATGCTATTTGTGACAAAAACAACCCTGACAACTCTTCACACCATCAAAATCAACAACTGGGTTACATAACCTTATTTTCTGTGATATGCAAATTCCTTGGCTTGGAGAACAAGCATCACGAAAGAAATTGTGCTGGTATTAGCCTGGTCTGAATAGAAGGCTGGATAATAACAGAAAGATCGGCTCTGTTCTCTATATTCAAGTTTGGGGATCAGAGAAAATGGATGCGAGTCATTAATCACATCATTGTAGGGTTCTTTCATTGTTTCACGAGGAAACATCAAGCTGCATGGCTGGCAGACTTGCCCTTTCTGTCAGTTAGAAAATGATAAAAGTGTTTCTTAAAATAATCTTAGTCTAATACTGTGACTTTCGTGCACAATATAAAATTGCCAGGTCTCTACCATACTTCAAAGAATATGATTAGCAATGAATGCACCCTTTTTCTTTTGCTCTCATTTTGCAGAAACACTTGAAAATGGTAAATCTACTCAATGCTAGTAGTACTTGTCTGGGTTTTTTTCTTTGTGAGCTGTGAGTGTTTAATCATCTAGTTAAAGGCAGCAATCATTTGCCTAAACCAGGAAATAATTCAAGTAATGAGATATGCAAAACAGACACATACACACACAAAAAAAAACGTTCATTCCCATAAGACTCGATTTCTGAATTGGCAAAAAATAATGAATCTTTATGTCTGCAGTGATAAAGCAGGACTCCTCACTCTTCAGTATCTCCATCCTCAGTTAGATTGCTTGCAGATCTACTGAAATTAGATGTCAGTGTAAATTATGGTGTAGGCCGAGTCACTAGCCAAGGCTATGAAGGGTAGACACATAAAAACAAGGTGCTATTGAAGGTAATTGCTTCTGATCTTAAAGTTCTTAAGTGACAAAATTGGTGCTGATGTGGCATTTGCATCAGTGGCTCCTTTTTAATTGACACAGACTAGACCGAGGGCTTGCTGTTTTTTCCTAGAGGTTTTATTTTTTTCTTCTAAATTCTTAAAATCCGCCTTATAAAACAGTGTCAGACTGCGGAATACAATTCAGCTTAGCAGGAAAAGGATATTTGCTTCTTTGCCAGGAATCAAGGAGACCCCTGTCAAAAGCATGGGGGTGTGTACATGCATACACAACCATATACATGTGTCCATCTGTATGCACATGTGTATGTGCATGTGCTTTATACACAGAGAGGAAAAGAGCAATTTTAAGTTCATAAGCAAAATAGTTGTGTATAAAGGGTTAAATCTGAAAAAATCATGGCTGCACCATTGCCTAGTGTAGTGCTCAGCTGGATTTTGTTTCCCAGGCTCCTTGTGTCATCTGTAAATAAAAATTCTAACAATTCATTGAAGCCATCAAGTCAAAGAAGGCACCATCTGAACTATCCAGGAGGAAATTATAGGAAAAGGGTAAAAGTTAAGCTTCATATATTGAAGCGCATTAAGCCAGAGAGAGATGGAGACAACAGGCTTTTCAGTTTTCCAGCTAAACCTTTCTCAGAAGGGTCCTTCTAATGGAGTGATGCTTTCAAAATGCAGAAGGCACATACCTACACCTCACTAGGCTTCCTTCCTCCAGTTCTCAGAAGACTTGCATGATGTCCTAGTTGTTTGCCCCAAACACAGAATCATATAATGGTTTGGGTTGGAAGGGACCTTAAAGATTATACAGTTCCAACCCCCCTGCGATGGGCAGGGACACCTCCCACTAGACCAGGTTGCTCAAAGCCCCATCCAACCTGGCCTTGAACATTTCCATGGAGGGGGCATCTGCAACTTCTCTGGGCACTTCACAGCAACCACTGATCTCTGGAGGAGACAGCTATCTCAGACTCAAGGCAAAACTTGTTGGTAACAATATTAAGAAAGTCATTCTCTGCCATGTTTCCTCCAGTGGAAAATGGGTGCACTTTAATTACATAACCGTATTCCTATTCATTACCCAAAGGAAAAAGCTACCTCCAAATTTTGGTTTATTATTACTTTTATATTAACATGCAAAGCAAGAGGACAAAATACTGGAGTTCACCTTCAGTGAGATCATTCCCTAGAGGTTGGGTTTGCTAACTTTATAGTGTCTACACAGTCCCTTTAGACTGAGATAAACCATAGGAGTCTGCTCTGAATGTCCCTATGAAGAAGTTCTTCTCTAGACGAGTTAGGAGACTAACTGCTGAAAATCACCCAGTGCTCTCCTGAAAGTGGTTCAGCACAGGTCTGCCCATTAAAAAAATGGACCCATGAGCCTGGCCCCTGCAGCCACGTCCTCCTGGGAGCCACCATCTCCTCAGCTCCACAGGCACTTTAACATCCTCTCTCTTCTTATATTCAAGCCAGCTCCCAGGAGCATCCTGCTCCCCAACAGGCAACCACAGTTGCAGCCTTATGTTCCCACGCTATAGCAAATATATTCAGCACAGTTCGGCATTAGGCACCTGAGATAATTCTCTGACAGTACATGTTAGGCACTTGCAGCCCTTCCACCATCCCTGTGCAGCTACACGTTACATGAAGACTCTTGGCAGTGTCGCTCACAGGGGGGCTGATGACAAAATGTGTATGTGTCAATGAGGAAGTGCTGTTTGGGCAAAAAAGAAAACTACAGCAAAGTTTAGGAAATTTTTTGAACCATCATGAGCATAAGTAACTTTCAAGGCATCAGAAAACTGCTCCAGTGAGCCCAGTTACTCCTGGCCCACTCAGGACTTCATAATCTTATACTGATTCTGCATATATACCCTGGAGAAATATTGTTAATGACACCTATTTTTAGCATATTAACTAACTTGGTTTACCACATATTTTTTCCACAACTTCTTTTTCCCTTCAAAGAAGCAAATAATAATACTTCCAAAACATTACATTTAAAAGCTTAAACTGAGGAACTGCCAACACCTACACAGTTTCTTTTAAGGCTTTGCTGAGACAAAAAAAAAAAAAAAAAAATCAGCTATTTCTACTTTCACATCTCCTGTGGTCATCCATTCTCATTGATATGCTCACATAATAATTGACCAGCAGAAAATTTACAGGATGCTAGCACCCATGTGTATTATAGAAAATCCATACTGAGAAGAGTGTTATGATCATGTATTTCAAGAACAGAAAGAGAAAATTGACACCTCTGCATTTCGGTCAAAGAAACTAATTCAGCCCTCTTTTACTATGCATCCAAATTACCATGCTCACTATTTAAAAACACTTACATAAGGGAAAAAATAAGACCATTCCCTCACAGACTGCATGCATGCATGCATTGTTTTCTCAGATCTGCAGTAGTTATCTGGTAAAGGTATTAACAGCAAAAATGATTCCATTTTCCTTTAAACCTTTTTAAGACTAAAATAGTGGAATTTCCCTTAATGTACTTGGGTACAGGTATCAGGTATAGTCAGAGCTAAACTCACCTGTCCTTATGTCTTATCTTTAGAGATCCTGTATCATTTCCATCTTCCAGCTTTTCTTCCTCTGCTCCCCACCCTCCCCCTTTCCCAGGAGTTTATTCAAGAGATGTAACAAACACATTTGCATTTTAAAAACTGAAAACTAAGTGATATAGAAGGCAGAGTGAAAAACTATTTCTACAGATTATACAAAGCCCTTGACAATAGCTAATCAGTTAGTGTTCAGACACTGCTGCTTAGCACACCCAGTGTATTGGTTTTCTTGATAGCTTCCCCTCCATCCCTCCCCTGCAATTGTTTGTTCTCTTTTACTGTTGTGCCTTGTCATATGTCAAGATTGTAAGCTCTTTACAGCAGAGATGGTTTTATTATGCACATGGATGGTGCCTAGAATAATAGGGTCTTGAACCCTATTTGGGATCCTTAGCTGTTACTGCAATAAAGAACAATTATTATTATAATAAAATGAATTGGGTTGAGAATGGTTGGCATAGTATAAATGCATGAAACAGAGGCAGTTAGAAAGAAAGACCTTTTGCCACTGTCAGAAGCAGAAGGTTCATTCAGCCATTTTTTTTAAATTGGTGCCTTGCTTTATTCCCCTTCAGAATACATAGATAAAAGCTACTTAGTTGTTTGTATTCTGAAAAAGCTGGTGCTAGTTAAAGGTGGAAGGACCACATCTGGATGTGGCTAGCAGATAAGCCAGGAGAGTACACATTTCCCCATATTAATTTTATTTTTGTCTTCTGAGTTGTTCTTTGTGTCTCTGAATGACAAAGAAAAATGCACCGTAGTCTTGCATTTTCTCTCTTCCCATTTCACATTTAAATAATGTATTTCCTTTAAGTGCCTTAGCTGTAATAGAAGCATGTCCTGATAAAACTATTAGGAAAGCAAATACAAAAAAGCTGCAAAGTAACCTTCAAAGCCACCATAAAAATCACAACAAAGGAATTAGAATATAAAACATCAAAGTATCCAAAGTACTTTAATCACTGAAATGGAGGGTATGGGGGAAGGAGGGAGGGGTTGCATTTCCTACGCGGTTATATTTTTGTGACTTAAAGATCCATGTACTTCAGCAATAACCTAAGAATAAAGCAACTGCATTTTAAAATACACAAACAAATGTAAATAGGACATGTCATTTTTATTTCTTTCTGTCTTTTATCCATTATTTCCTTTAGCATGACATTCAGTATTCAACTGAAGTCAGAAGAGCCTGTGCGTGCCTCAATTCTTTTTGGGCTATTGTGATTTGCCTCTATTTTCTTGTTTAAAATAGAGCATGCAATTTGCTACCTAAGGTGATTCGAGTGCAGTGTGGAAGACTGAACACTCAGTGACCTTAGCTCAGTGCCCTCTCACTGCAACAAGTAATGCAGTTCCTTCCAATTGTCACAAGAAGGCAATCACATTAAAACCTTAATCTTGCCAAAAAATTCTCCCTGGATAAAAGCATGTAATTTGTATACTCCAATGTATCTAGCTGTCAGACATGGATTTATTAGCTTCACCTAGGAACACTTTCCTGTTCTGTTCATTCTGTATCTTGCTTTAGTGATTAGAATTATTTTCATCATCTGCTTCTATTTTCAGCTTCAAAACTCCTGTCTGACATTTATCTAAAAAGCAGGATTCTAGCAAGAAAATGTAGCCAGAGCCAGAACTCAGTTTCCTTTGGGAACTCCACCTCCAAAACACGACTTTTTTCCCCTGCCTACAGCATTTCAATTATATTAAACTCTCTAAAGCACTGCTGTAATGGCTGTAAAAGTATTTTCCTGGTGAAAAGGGATAAATAAACACGCATAGAAAACAACTTCCATGTTTTTCACACAGTGGGAAGTCTTAAAAATCTCAGCCGGTAGCAAAATTTAATTCTTACTGGAATGCAAGTTTCATGACTGTATACAATGCTCTCCAGTGAGAAGTTCTGCCCTATATTTTGTGGTTTATTCTTTAGTTTTGTCAATACAAAGTATTCAGAAACCACAGGCCTGGCTTAAAATCTGTCTCTTTTAGGTTGGACTTACTTTAGTTTCTTTTTGATTGGCCACAATTTGGAATTAATCTTCACAATCACGGTAGTTAGAAACTTGTTAAGTGACAGCTACAGTCCTTGTTTCCAGAATGTTATACTAGAAGCCAAGTGTAAAACCTCAAGAGCCATGCAAGAAAATCTACAGTTTCAGATAAAAATAGTCTAGAAGAAATTCAGGGGGTCATCTAGTTTATCTGATGTCACTGCAGGATTGGCTTCAGTTATGTCCTGTCTCATAGATTGTTGACTCATCAGTTCCTAAAGATTTCCAGCTCTGCATATAAATATTCTTCCCAGAAAATCTATTGCAATGCTTCAACATTTCTACCATTAGAAATATTTTTCTAAAATCCAGCCCAAATGTTCCTGGGTACAAACTCAATTTTCTTCTCTCATCCACCAAGGTTATTCAACCCCTCTTCGCAGCAGAATCATAGAATCATAGAATCACTATGGTTGGAAAGACCTCTAGGATCATGAAGTCCAACCTTTATCCCATCATATTCCTAACCACTAGACCATTAGACCATGGCCTCGAGTGCTTCATCCACTTGTTTTTTAAACACCTCCAGGGACAGCGACTCCACCACCTGCCTGGGCAGCCTGTTCCAGTGCCTAACCACTCTCTCAGTAAAGAACTTCCTCCTAATATCCAACCTAAACTTCCCCTGACGTAACTTGAGGCCGTTTCCTCTCATCTTATCATTAGTAATTTGGGAGAAGAGACCAACACCAGCCTCACTACAACCTCCTTTCAAGTAGCTGTAGAGAGCAATCAGGTCTCCTCTCAGTCTTCTCTTCTCCAGACTGAATAACCCCAGTTCCCTCAGCCGGTCTCCATAAGGCCTGTTTTCCAGACCTCTCACCAGCCTCGTTGCCCTTCTCTGGACTCGCTCCAGCACCTCAATGTCCTTCTTATGCTGTGGTGCCCAGAACTGGACACAGTACTCAAGGGGTGGTCTCACGAGTGCCGAGTACAGGGGCACGATCACCTCCCTACTCCTGCTGGTCACACCGTTTCTGATACAGGCCAGGATGCCATTGGCCTTCTTGGCCACCTGGGCACACTGCTGGCTTGTGTTCAGTCGGCTGCCAACCAACACCCCCAGGTCCTTTTCCGCCAGGCAGCTTTCCAGCCACTCTTCCCCAAGCCTGTAGCGCTGCATGGGGTTGTTGTGACCCAAGTGCATGACCCGGCACTTGCCCTTGTTGAACCTCATACAGTTAGTCTCAGCCCATCGCTCCAGCCTGTCCAAATCCTGCTGCAGGGCCTCCCTACCCTCAAGGAGATGAACACTCCCACTCAATTTCGTGTCATCTGCAAATTTACTGAGGGTGCATTCAATCCCCTCATCCAGGTCATTGATAAAGACATTAAACAAGACTGGCCCCAAGACCGAGCCCTGAGGGGCACCACTTGTGACCGGTCTCCATCTGGATTTAACTCCATTCACCACAACTCTCTGGGCTCAGCCATCCAGCCAGTTTTTAACCCAGTGAAGAGTCCACCTGTCTAGACCATGAGCCGCCAGCTTCTCCAGCAGAATGCTGTGGGAAACAGTGTCAAATGCCTTACTGAAGTCCAGGAAGACAACATCCACCGCTTTTCCCTCATGCACTAGGTGGGTCACCTGATCAAAGAAGGAGATCAGGTGGGTTAAACAGGACTTGCCCTTCATGAACCCATTCTGGGTGGACCTGATCCCCCTGTTGTCCTGCATTTGCTGCGTGATCTCCCCCAAGATGAACCATTCCATAACCTTCCCTGGCACCGAGGTCAGGCTGACAGGCCTGCAGTTCCCCAGATCCTCCTTCCTGCCCTTCTTGTAGATGTCCATCACATTGGCAAGTCTCCAGTCATCCAGGACCTTACTTCATCTTGGCAAAGATGCTTTTCTTTTATGGACTACCCCTGAATCACTACATGCAGGATTAGGCCTCATAGATTGAGGCTACTTTTGTGATGCCAAATTGTAGCATTTTCTGATGGCTACCCTGCCTTCCAATGTCCCTCTAAATCCCAGATTCCCACATTTTTGCTAGGAAGGCTTTGTATTAACATTAGACCTGGAGCACCAAACACCTAGTTCCCTTCCTTCTTACTTCAAAAGTTACTGTTACTGAGAGCGGATTTCTGCCAAAGGAATCCAAGGAAACAAATCTACCAGTAGGTTTGTAGCCTAAAGAGCACCAGTGGCTTTCAAGACCTGCAAAAATCAGAAGCGAATAATGCCACCAACTACAATATGAAAACGTGCTCCCTGATCAATTCACTTTGAGTTTTAAAATGAAGCATCAAACTGAGATGGTAAGAAAAGAAAATTGCCTCCCTGCATCCAAGGGCTCCTGGGGAGCTCTGTGCCTCCTCACTGCCTACCTCAAAAGGGGATAGAAACCCCGCAAAATATGCTGGTACCCAGTACCCAACAGGGCTGTGGGAGAGCAGAAGAGGAGTGTGATCATGCGTCAGACCAGAGTAGAGGAGCTAGAAAAGCTAGCTGTCCTCCTCAACAAACTTTTGATTTCCTGGAGCAGATCACAGACACTTGCAACTTGCTTTGACTGGAATTCAGAACATATCTGGGGTATGGGATGGAGATCATTAAGCACTGTTCTGTTCTCAGCAGTGGTTTTTTAGGATGAGAATTTACCATTCAGGTTCAAGATGAGGTTCAGTCACTAAACCATTATCTGATAGGTGAGGACACAGACACAGGCTGTTGTCACAAGAAGAACCTTCTTATTTTGAAAAGCAGAAAAGCTCATTGCCAGCCCAAACTTCCCTCTGCCCAGGTTGTACTATGCCTATGCCATGCTTACAACTGCATTTGTCCTTAGCTATAAGATCTCCAGGATTTTTTTTCCAGAGCCAACTCAGCACTTCGGCAGAGTAAGCATAGCTGAATTTTGCTCCAAGACTAGGGACAAAGGAGGTAATTTTGTTCTTTCCACAGTGTGTATAGGGAGAAGGGAAGCAAAATTTGATTTTGCAATGGAGATGGAGGCAGCACTGTGGGGGAGAAGATAGATGGAGAGGCAGTTCAGCGCCAGCCCTAGGACTAGGGGATGGAGACCAAGAAGGACCAAGAATGACTCTCAGAGGCAACAGAAGGTTTTGGGTAGCATGGATGTGGGCAGAGGTCTTTCTCTTCCCCATGTCTTATCTTGTACCTCACTAGCAAGGCTTCCTCCAGCCTCTGAGACTCTCTTTCCCAGCTTTAAAGTCTCTGTGGGAGACTCATCAGTCCAGGGGCTGGGATCTCCACTCCATTCTCCAGGAACCAGGTTCACCTTCCACCTCCTTTGGTACCCCACAGTGTTCCCACTCCCCAAGCTACCTCCCACACCAGGTACTCTTAAGAAAATAATATAAACCAATCTAGAAATGTGATATTCTGCAAGTGCCAATGATATCTCTGTGCCATGTTAGTTCTTCTTCAGCATTTAGTATAGAGGTTATGAAGGACTTAGGTGGACCAGTCCTTGTGCTGACCCACTCTGTTGGTATAGATACACATCCCACAATACTGCTAAGACTGGCACTTTTTCACGGGTGCACCAATAGGCCACCTGCTGTGGCTTTGCCACTACTCAGTGAATGCAACATACGTACATCCATGGGGTAAAGACACAGATGCCCTGATGTATTTGGCACACTTTGATCTGAAAAATAGTCAACAAGAAACCCACACAAGTATACACACAATTAAAAATTCTGCTTTGGGACTGCACAGGGCACCACATACAGCCAGAAGAGGTCTAGGACTGACTGCTGGGTAAGGTGGACGCAGCTAGTCTATGACACGTGGCTGAAAGACTGTCTTCTTTTTGGTAGTATCGATGTGGTTTTGGACACTTAGATGAGGGAAATAGTCAGCAGTATGAACAGAAGGGAGTGTGAAAAGCTTAAACGACATAAGCTTGAGCTTCAGGATGGTCTTTGCCTCCCATGATGCAGGCGCACACCATGAGGCTTCTCATTAATCCCAATCATTTTCAATCAATCATGCTACAGTAGTCTTTAGTTACATAATATAACTTTTAGCTGCTTTAGGACTTGTTTTATATTGCTGGAAATACTCAGCAATATTAGTTGTGACAGTTTCCTAGGTTTTAATGTCTTTTTTTTTTTGTCTAGCATTAGGTTGTTTAATTTTCTTTAACTGTCTATTGTTTGCAATAAGGGAGAGAGTTTTAAACTGGTGAGGAAATGTTCGATTTTTCTAGAACTCCTCTGAAATGAGTGGAAACTGAAAGGTTGGCAAACCTAAGGATTGTCAAGTTAGGAAAAGCTGTTACTGCCTTACCTTAAATGGCAGCAGAGTAGCTGTCCTATGCTGGCAAAACATCTTTGAAGTTGGCATAAGGTTATAAGCCATACTCTTCAGATAAGAAGAAAAAGCAGATTCTGGGTCCATTGGTTCACCTGTGAAAAAGTGTCAGTCTGAGCAGTTTTACAGAGCACCTATGTGCCAGTGGCCTTGGGTCAGCACAGGGTCTGGTCCGTTTAAGTCCAGATTAACCTCTATTCTACCTGCTTAAGAGGAACTAACATGGCATGCAGTCCTTATTTTGGCACTTGCAGAAAACCACACTTCTAGTTTTGTCTCACAACCTCACCAATTTGAACCTTTTAATGGAAACCTGATTGCTCTCTTACCTCTGTTCTTTGTTTGTTTGGTTTGGTGTCAAGCTCATTAATTTACTGCAATTTCTTACATCTTGAATGCAAGCTTTGTATTGCACACCAAGTGGTTAATGATACCCATTAAAGAAGTTATCAACTATCGGTACGATTTAGCAAAGTGTTCCTTTTCCTCAGAGAAAACCCATGTTTGTAACAATCCATTGGTGCTCCTTCAGCAGCAAGAAAATTGGTACACACAGTACTCTGCCGTTCTACATTGGTTAGGCAAAAATGAGTAAAGAAGACAGTAAGTGCATAGTACAACTAAGAAGTTCAGGAGTAACAGGACCATTAATCTACTTTCCTTTTTATTTTATTATATTAACATCTCTACATAAATCTCCCAGGATAAGATATCACAAATTGTTTTTTGAAAGCAGTTTTGTCTCAAGGCTAAAGGCATCAGAGCTTAATATTCCTTACTTACCAGTGATAAGGATTATAAACAGTATTGACGCTGCCTGTACTCTTCCTTACTTCTCCATATACACAGAAATAGTAATGAATAAATACTTCCTTCTCTCAGAACTGAGGAAAACATTACTCACTGAAAAAGGTATAAAAAACAAGAGCTATGTGAAGGATTGGAATTCAAATTAAAGATTTAGCTTAAACTTATTTGCTAGTCGGACTGCCACAGTTCTTCACAGTGACATCTTACACTGCAAAGTAAAAGGACTGAGTGATATAAAAAATATGGAGAATATGGAGGTGGAAATTAGGCTAAATTCTAGTTATAATTTTGTTTCTGACAGACAATGCACTATTCTGAATGTACTTACTAATGTTTTTAAAAGATTTTATGCTGAAGTTAAAGGAAGTTAAAAAGCTTAGATTTAGTGCATTATTCTATTCTCTCTGTCAATGAAAAATGCATTGCTAGGTCTAGCTGCATCAGGTTGATAAAAAAGCACAAGCATACATCCTGAAAGAAGCATATAAACTTGCATATGCCATAGTTGGATAAATGAGAATATAGTATAGAGCTGGCTATTCTTTTAGTTCAATAAATATTCTTTTTAAATGAAGTTGAATACAGTTACATTATCATTTGAATATCCAGTGGCATTCGATGCTAGTATTCATATTGCTTTCAGGAAAAGCACTCAAATCCTAAAAAGAGATAGACATCCCTTGAAGTTGAAATAAGGAGCTACATCAAAAAGAATCATGGGCCTAGAATCATTGTTAGTGGTTTGGTGTTTTCCATTGTGACTATGTAATATTTTTCCTCATGTACAGGTATTCTACCAAAAATGAACTTCTCCAGAGACATCTGAAAAAAACATTTTTGAGCTAGGATTGCTTCATATCTTGCAGTCTTTGGTACCTTTGAAAATTCTAACATTTTCATTTTGTATCTGTGTAAAAAACTATCAAGGGACAGAGCAGGGCAAAGTAATATCTTCTATTTCACTGATCTATCCGGTACCTCAATTAGAATAATGGCTTCTGTGAGACACAGAATTCTCTGTGTTGTGTTTCCTACATTGTTTTCCTCTCATTTCTATAAACCCTAAGTACAGAATACAGCAGGCACCACTCAGGAGTCCTCATACCACCATAGGATTCAGAATAACATTCACAACATTTGGAGATATTGAAGTTGCTAAAATAATAAAAACATACACAAATATGTATCAGTGACTTAGTTTTCTGAAATTTAGAGCTAGCCTTTCTCTGGGCTTCCCTGCCTACCCATTGGCAGCTTAGTTTTTCACCCAGGCAAACAAATAAGGCCAAGACAATTTTTGGATGCTCATCACATGAAGGATCAGAGCACATATGAATCCACATCATAGGAAGAATAAAATCCTTCCCACTCACACACTCCACTGCGCAAAGCCCAGAAAGCAGCTGGGGGAGGCTTCCCAGAACAGGGCAGAGAGGCGCTGCTGTGAGATGACCTCCTGATGAGCTGCTGTGTTGGATATAGGACTACCATGTTTGTGAAATGAGACGACCCCAGCCCTTTCCAGGCCATGTAGGGACTAGGTTCTACTGAAATCTGGTAAGGCCCAACAGCCAAATTATTGGAAGGGTTTTGAAGTCTTCACAGGTCTACATAAGGATCTGCACCTAGGCTAGCTATTTTAAGGCAAATTCAGGTGAGTTTACATGTTTTATTATTGACTATGGAATAGATAATCTCTTCAGATGTTTTTTGGAGACTACACTGAATTTCCAGGCCTTGAAAGAGGACAGACGTGGATATTGAGTATCCATGTATCAAAGAGCAAGAATAGATCAATATTAACATCTTATTCCTTCCTACATCCCTCCTGCCCTCCTCCTCACAGGTTTTTCTGCAAGTTTTCTCAGGAGGGTCTTAAACAAATCTGGCACCTCCACTGCTGAGCTACTCATAGCAAAACTCATTACCAGCCCTGTCTTTGGCCTGGAACCATTTTGGCTAGAGATGCTGGCTGGTATCTTACCTGCTGCAGAGCAAAAAGTGCTCTGTCCCTTGGCAATGCCAAAATCCTTACTCCAGGCTTTGCCCATCTCAGTACGAATCTCCATGCTGAATTTAAGGTTTAATTAAATCTGCTTTTTCATGCACCAACTTGGTAGGCTCTTTCAAAGCCCTTTCCAGACTTTTTCTATATGGCCACTTTCCAAGCATGCCTAAGAAATTTATTTTCTTGAGGACTTCAGCTCCTGTTTCTTTCAGGAACTTTCTATAAACAGAGATGCCTCCAATTATGTAAATACTGGTTAAATGAGAAAATGCCAGCAGATGGTGCTCAAGAATGTGCAGCAATGCTCTTGTACACATTAAATGGCTTCTATCCTTCTGTTTTATGCACGGCTTTTAGTCTCAAAGACCATGCCCTGATGCTATTTTGACTTTCGGCTGATCCAGAAACAGACATATGCAGCATATGCTGTCTGAAAGGGCTCCTCCGGTCTGCAAATAACCTGTGTTCAGGTGTAACAAAGGAATTCAGACTTTGCATTGGAGTTTCTGTAAAATTATTAATCTGAAAACTCTGACATTTAATATTATTGTCGTCTTTGTGCAGAGAGGGACACTGACATTCACAGAGTTTGAATGAACCCAGCATCAGCAGGGAGGCACTTCTGTCTTCCTGCAGTTTCACTATTGCAGTAAAAATATCATATCAAGCAGATGTAAATATTCTGAAGGGCATAATCTGACCAAGAGCAGATTTCCAATTTTTCCTCATGATGCCCTTCACACACATAAACACTGGAGTGTGTGGCTACATAGACTGTTATCTTTTGAAACTAATGAAAGTCAGACACTGAGAAAATGTTCTAACATCCATCAAAGGCAGACCTGCTCAAGATCTGTGAAGCTCACCATGAGCTGCAGTACACAATGAAGGAAAACTCACCCGGCAGAACTCATGAACCATATAATCTCTCATGTGAAAGCTGCAAGTGCCAAATTTTGAACAAAATAGAATTTCACGGGGCAAGTTTGAGTTTAAACACTTCCTAAAAAGGAAAAAAAAAAAATCACAGAAACTAATAGCATCAGTCAGGTTAAAAATCTGGGAAGGGCAAACATGTCATGCAGTAAATTATCTGACTTCTTTTGTCTATGCCATGGCATTTGAAGGCAACACAGTCTGTAGGTCTAGATCATTTTAGATGGAAAAAAACAGCGAAACAGTAAAATAGTTAAACAACAAACACATGATGATTGGCCAGCATTATTAATGTATCACATTTGGCTACTGGATACTACCTTTGCACTATGCCTTTGACATCAGTTAATGTCATATTTCCAAGCTGCAGAGTTCCCTGTGCAACCAGAAGCTGGAAATTATAGAAAACAAGGACTAACATTAAGTGACTCCATGGCAGTCTAAAAGAACTTGCCTATAAGTATCCAGGAAGAGAGCAGGAAAGTCATGTCTCCTGCACATTAACTTCCAGAATTTATAAGAAATTATTCCTTTGGACATCAGTGATAAGGCACAGCTGCTCTACAACAATCTTGAGAAACTGAACAGATGGACACGTCCCTGTGGATGCCTGGCCCTCTATAGCGTACTGCAGGTTCATTTAACCCATCAGTACCAATCTTAAAGGAGCTCTCATGTCTTTAATTCAGTCCTCTTTCCAATCCTGACCACAATAGTAAAGTTGCATGAAGATCTTGAGCAGCATTTACTTTACATCAGATTTCCAATTGGGAAACTGTTAGGGTCAGCAAGAGACAAGGAGTTGCTGATGCTACTAAATTCTGTCATCTACTGTAATGCAAATTCCCAGAGTAATTAGTTGGGTGTTGTGTTTTATACAGCTACTTTTTACACTCTAAGCCAGAATGGTGAACCAGACCAAGTCATAAAAATAAGACTTTTGACCTGCATATGCCAAATGTTGTAAATGACAGTCATGCTCTCGAGTGAAAGCTAAAATAGTTATACAGTTATTCTCTTTTGCATTAGCTGTTCACAGCCACAGAGAAAATCCCAGCAAATTCTCATAGTACCTAGAATCTGAAAAAATACATCTTCACAAGTCTTTCCCAACAGCCACCTGGGGCACCAAATAAGATGTTGCACAAGGTGTGTTTGTCTTTTTGACTCTTCTGTACCGTGCTCTCCTGCACCCACAGGATGTGATAAAGTACTTCATACTATGTAATTTCATCAGCGTTGATAAAACCATGGTTCCATTAAAAAAAGCAAGTCTTAAGAGAAGAGTTTTCTGTTTCAGCCATTCCTAGCACCGCAGGAAGGAATCCATCTGGGCCACCACAGCCAAATCATTCTGTTTTCTGGGTGAGCATGTTCAAAGGAAAATCCACAGAACCAGTAGAACATACAGTCCCAATAATGCAGTTTCTCAGGACAGAGAAGAGCTTTAGGTTCAAAAACTGCAAATTTTCTATGCATTTATAGAAAAAAAAAAAATCCTTTATTCCACATCAAAAATATCAATTAATAGTTTCAATGGTATAATTTACATGAAACCAATTTGTGCTTTGTAGCCACTTAGCACTCTCTAGGCCACATTCTCTGACTGTCTACATGGTTCCCAACATCATGTACAGAGCCTGAGGAAAGTCCATCTTTGCATCCACCAGATGCTACAGATGTTAAGTACAGGCAACAAAGAGAATAGTAATCAAAAGGAGAGTAGTAAAGAAGTTTTTTGAATGTCTCCTATTGTCCCTGGGTGACAGGCAAATCAAATTTCATTAAAAGGATAAACCCCTATGAAAGAGCAAGAAATACTCTTGGGGATGGATAGCCACAACATCAGTAATTGAGCAGTTTCTTCAAAATTTGCTGATTTAAAAACTCAAGAAATTATCCTTACAAATGTAGAACTAAAATTCTTAATTTAAATAAAATCTGCCCTCCTACTAAAGAGGAAATGAAACAGAAGCAAAGATAATAAGGTTAGTAGGAAAGTTGAGAGTGAAGCAGAAAACCTGAAGGACAGCGAAAGCACGTATACATCCATCCAGTGCTGAAGAGGTCAGGAAGAGCGTATGACTCCATTAACACCAAAATCATTAGAGTATGAGATAACAGTTTGTTACATTATCATAGAGAACAGCAGACAATGAGTTATTGTATTCCCATGTACTTCATTCCATACTTTTCTGATAAATTCAAATTAAATATTCTTTAAATGCATTGCTGAGTAGAAATTAGACTATGTAAAATTTTAAATTATAGGCACTCCTCTCTAATTTGATTTGTGATTTCTTTGTGCCTTTTACTCTGAAAAACTACATGTTAGGATATCTTCCGCCAACTGAGATACTCCCTTTGACAAGGCAGTTTGAGGTATGTGACTGTCTCACTTTCTGTCCTCCAATGTCTGTGCCATCTCTTTCGCTTTTGACTATTGTACTAGGCTGCTGCAAAAATATTACTAAAATGGTGTTCTAGTTTAAAAAATTGAGAAAGCATTACAATAGCCTAGTGAATATTCTCATAAGGAGTTGAAGAAATGCAAACCAAAGCTCCTGATAATGCTCTTTAACATTCTGAACTCCGAACTACATCCTCTAGCACAAATGTACACGTTTTTCTCCTACATTAATGAATTTTTATAGCAGCAATATGGTAACTCCAGGTGGTGCGGTTATCATGAGATAATCGCTCCCCTAGAGGGTACATCTTAACACCTGAGAGGTGATGGTAACCAGGCCCCCCTCTTGTGCCTTATTGCTTATATATATGCTGATGGCAGCAACTAGAAAGAATTGTTAAACATGAAGAGCACGCAGAATTAATCTGCACTGTCCATTTGTTAATTATAAAGGCAATGAATACTGCCAGTGATCACCATCTACACTTTTACGTTGTCATCATAATTAAAAAGTTTTAGTATGTGGTTTCGTGTTGCAACAACATCGATCAAAGTCCATTTCCTGACATGTGCAGCAGAAGCAATATGTTCCGCATAGGTTATTTCTGGAATTGTATTATTTACTGTAAAAGGGCCCTGTCATGCTACCTCTACTGCACCAAATATACCTGCCATGGCTGTAGTGGCTTATTCCGTTTCCTGGCTCAGACTCTCTCAAGCATGCATCAAATGGGATTGTTTCAAAAAAAAAGTTGAATTCATATAATATTCTGCAGAAGGATTTTTTTCCTTTTATGCACTGCAAGACTGTTTTTTTCTCTGTCTTGGCCTCCGCGTATCCATGAATATGCTGTTAGGAATACGGAAGTGCTTCTTACAGAAGTGGGACAGAGAAGGACTGGTAACAAGGACTCAACACTAGTGGAAATGCTGTGTAAGTTAATACTCCAAGCGCAAAAAGAAGGGGTAGATAATGACTTGGGGCACTCATAATAATAGTGCAAAGCATGTGTCACAAAATAAGACCACTGTAAAACAGTCTACAGACTTTGCAGCGCTGCTCACTCGAGCCCCAGACACCATGAACTTCCAGGCTGCACTGATATGAGCAGCCACATCTCTTCACTATCACCCGCAATACACTTTCTCAAGAAAGACAGCTCGAAAGTTTTTCTGCCAAAGTAGAAGGAAACTGCAGAAATTCGGGCTTCCAAAGAGTTAACTATTTATAAAACAAGTATCAGGCATGCAGGGGAAAAAAAAGTAAAAAACCATTCCCCGCTTGCAAAACTGCAATAGTAAAGGATGTATGTGGAGGGAGGGAAAAGAGTGGGAAATTAAATACCCATTTTACATCAATGTCCCACTTGTTTACTCTTTGTAAAAATGTAGATGTCTGCTCTTCATATTTTAGTGTCTAGCAAATTATGCTTTTCGGCACTGTTGTTTGCAGAAGAAAAATGAGAAAGTTGACAAACATCAGTGTCTTGACAATAACACCTTTCTTGCTTTCGATTTTCTATTCAGGTTCTATAAGTGTCATAAAGTAGGAAACAGATGGGTCATCTTTGAGGTTAGCGAAAAGAAAAGACAGTCTAAGCAGGGAGCTTGACAGAAAGATGATAGTTATCCCTAAATGACACTAAGTATGTATTGTGGATGGAGCACTGATTTTTGGTGTCCATGGGAGAAAATCCCCCATAACATTTGCAGAATTTGATTTCTTTCCCAGAATTTAACTGTACAGAATTAACACACTACCCTGGTGCATTGTGGAAATCTCTCACAGTTACAGCCGAGTGCACAATGTTCTATTACAAAAGCACTTAAATGGGGCCAGTTTCAAAATATACAGCAGAATCTCTTTCTGGCCTGATTTGTGCCATGAGATACTTGTCAGAAATTAATATCATCTCTTCATATGTCTCCAGTTTTCTAGGTATAGCTTTGCATGTGCTGCCTTTCAGTTGTACAGTTGTGCTTTTGAATAGTGGGGAGTAGAATATGTATCTAGAATACAGAAACATGTAGCATTTATGTATGAACCCATCTACTGGTTGCCAATGGACAAAAATGGAAAACGGAGAGGATGTACTCATTTGAGCTGTTGACAGCCTGGCCAGGCAGTTCAGAAACACATGGGAACTGGATACAATCTCACCTGGAAAATTTTACATTGAAAATGTCAAACTTTTATCCAAGACTTTTAGAAGTTTTGACCAAACTTAGTTGCTTGTTGGAACTTCATCTCTCTAGTAATTACATAAAGAAAGGGCACTTGAAGTTCATGCAATATTTTTTACTGAGAAGGACCCCAACTTAAAATTGCTTGAAACTTGCTTAAAATTGCTAAACTCTAGCACCTCCCTATTTCTGTTTAAGATAGTTTGGGGGCGGGGGGGGATTTGGCAGTCCTTTTGGTGTTTATATAATTCATTAGCCTGGTTTTCAAGTGGTTAAATACTAAAGATTTGAACAAGAAGTTCTGTTTTCTCTCCCATGTCGTTAAGCACTCTTTCCTTTCATCTAACCTATAAAGTCAATGCTATTTCTACTGCCAAAATACTGAATCTCAGTTTCAACAACTCAAACTTAAAAACACCACTACTTCTGTGTGGTAATTTTCAGGATTTTGGAACTACATTTCAGTGGCTTTTTTGATTCACACAAAGGGAAAAAAGCAAATCTGAAGTTTGACAAAATTAATTTATAAACAGCAGAACTGGATCTGCTTTAAAATCTTCTTAGCTTTTAGGATTTTACTTCCATTTATCTCCTTGTTAAGTTCATACCACTCTCAGGGCAGACAGTCCACCTGGGGGGTGAGATTTCTAAATACCACTTCTTAGGAGATGAGACATTTTAGGATTCAAGTATAGTCATATGCATAATGTGTTTCTAATGGTAATAGCATTAAAGTTATATAATAGACTACAGTCTACTGTCAACAATACTATGGCACTACAACTGAAGAGTGTAAAATCTTTAAAGAGAATGAGAGGAAGAAAGTATCAGAAACGGAAGGGAGGGATGGAGGGAGAAAGAGAGGAAGAAAGGGAGGGAAAGAAGGAGAGGGAAAAGGAGAAAGAAGGAGAAGGAGGAGAAGAAGGGAGAAGGAAAAGAAAAAAGAAAGAAGGAAAGGGAATAGGAAAGGGGAGGAAAAGGAAGAGAGGAAAGAGAAAGAAAGGAAGAAAGGAAAAGGAAAAGGAAAAGGAAAAGGAAAAGGAAAAGGAAAAGGAAAAGGAAAAGGAAAAGGAAAAGGAAAAGGAAAAGGAAAAGGAAAAGGAAAAGGAAAAGGAAAAGGAAAAGGAAAAGGAAAAGGAAAAGGAAAAGGAAAGGAAAAGGAAAAGGAAAAAAGGAAGGAAAGAGAAAGAAGAGAAGAGAAGAGAAGAGAAGAGAAGAGAAGAGAAGAGAAGAGAAGAGAAGAGAAGAGAAGAGAAGAGAAGAAAAGAAAAGAAAAGAAAAGAAAAGAAAAGAAAAGAAAAGAAAAGAAAAGAAAAGAAAAGAAAAGAAAAGAAAAGAAAAGAAAAGAAAAGAAAAGAAAAGAAAAGAAAAGAAAAGAAAAGAAAAGAAAAGAAAAGAAAAGAAAAGAAAAGAAAAGAAAAGAAAAGAAAAGAAAAAAAAAGAAACCTGGAAACATTACTGTATTTCAGTGGTAATGAAAAGTACTTGTAGGGAATGGATGGCTTAAAGGGCCAATAAAATTCCATGGACTTTCTATCTGGACACTTGGTGATGTTGGAGTAGTTATTGACCATAATTCAGTCTGACAGCTCTTCAGAGGCATGTACAAAATTTCACTTTGTAGCTCAGGGTGTCCATCCTCATAGGAGCTAACATCCCCCTCATCAGTGAGATCTGTACAAAGAAGCAGTAAATTGGTGTTGCACAGCTCTTGCCCCTCCTCATTAGCTACAGGAGCTGTTACTGGGGAGCAGAGCTGTTAATTTTGCCTTCTAAGTACAAGCTATAATCAACTGGGGGCTGAGGGAGAGAGCAAGCAAAGCAAAGGAATTCATTATCTTCCCTACATGAGGCTTTCAGTCCCTCAGCTGGAGCAGAGCTGTACAAACATTTGATTTTACTTTGGGGACAACAGAGAGGCATGAACAAATGGCTGCCTCCAGTGCAGATCTCCTGCTTAAGGCGAAAATGTCTGTTCTGTTAGTAGCAGTTCTGCTTTAGGAAGATCCTTCCCCGCCTCCTGCTGCTCTTTCTCTCCATTTCTTCATTTTCCCTCCCTCTTCTTCATCCCAACAGAGGGTCTGACTCTTCAAAGCATTTGGAAGACTGAACTGACTCTTCATCTGACTGCGCTCTGTTGATGCTAAAGAAATGAATCAATTATCACTCATGAAAATGGTAGGGAAACTGGTTAGCTTTTACCAATCCAACTAGGAACACACACTGATGTTTGGTGCAGACACCAGCTCTCAACCTCCTTTCTCCCATTGTCTTGTAAACTCCCCTTATTCTCCTCACAGTGAGAAGGATTTTGTTAGGGTGAAGAAAGTGTCTAATTACCTCTCCTTGGGATCTCACTACCCTGACAAATCTTCCAAAAGAGCACAGAAAAGTCCACTGTTCATATATTTTGTGAACTGTTTTGCCCAAGGAAAAGCCTGCCTCTTGGCTGGTATTAGAAAGGACTTCAGAAAGGACTTCTGCAAGCTAGACATCTTGAACAGGGTTCAGTTGCACAAACATAGCTGCCCAGGATCATATTAGATGTTATAGCAGACTGTCAAAAGTTTAAGTCTGGGCTGGCTATTAAATTGAGGACAGATGGTCTCAATTAACCCGTTTCCCCTCCCAGAAGGGGAAAAGAAAGAGAAAAAAGGAGAGAGATTTATGGGTTGGGAAAAAAATGTAAAACTGTTTTAATGGAACAACAACAATTAATTAAAAAAAAAGTATAATAGAGACTTAACTGAAAAGTAAAATTACTGAAAGAATTGGTCCTGTGCTAGTTCAAACCAGGAGAGGGATCCTGCCTAGCCCCTAGCCAGGGCAATGTGTGTCTTCCTTAATTGCATGCTGTAGGTAGCAGTCTCATAGGGATATCTCAGAGACCCCAATGTGTCTGAAATTCACTCAGCACTTACGTCTATAGAATTGAATTAAGTGGGAACTTTGCTGTGATATGAATATAATCAAAACCAGGTCTGGAAAATGAATGCAGCAGATTGACCCAGGAAAAGAAGTTCCTCAAAGTGACAAGAACAGGAGACAGTGAGAAAGATGGTGTTAGGTCAGGCCTTGAAATCACTGCAGTGTTTCAGAGGAAGAGAATCAAACAACATGTGTGTGCAAAGGGATAGATGTCACGACCACACTGACAAGTGCACAGTAATTTGTATATAGGTGTGTATATGCTGGGGGAACCTACTCATTACATGCGTACAGGTGCATGTGTGTATAAATATGCTTGATTTCAATGCCAAATCTTGAGTCATCTTGAGCTATGTCTAAACAGAGAAACCCTAAAGTCCTGGTTCTTTTGTAGAAATGTGACTGGATTTTCTGTCTCTCCTCTGGATCACATATTCACACTTTTCTTCCGTGAAAAAGAGCTAATATGTGTTATTGGTTTTGTCCTGATGTGGCTGTGGGAGGTAAACCCAGAGCAGACGGAACTGTCACAGCAGCTTGCAGTCTGGTACACACTCTGATTCTGTATTTGGTACAACCAGCACAGCTTATGTTCATTCAGTTACCACACCAGAAAACTTATTTTTGAGGGCCAGAGTTTCACCACTTTTGCAGCAATTCAGCCCAAAAACACTTCACGATTTTGTAGCTGTCCAGAACACTGTCATAGTTATCTTCCTTTAGTTCATACATGAAAAAATGGTCCCCACCCACTATTTACACTCTAAATTAAAAACACATTCATGATAGAAGGAAGTGAGGTACTGATAGTTTAAATATCTCTAAAATATTATGCTAGAAAAATATGGCTTCTAAACTTTTTACATTACATATGTGGTAATTTTTACTTAGATTTCATTGCCATTTTTTTTCAAAATCCCATTATACAAATGTTGTTTATGCCTGCCAACAGGACATGATTTCACAGAAACACTAAATTTCATGTCTCAACTATAAAACAAATGCATTTAAAAATAACAATTTATTTACATTCATTACAGTTCTGAACCATAATGTACCAAATCCCTTCAGACTTGTGGGAGTATAGAATTTAAACAAGTTTCCTCTTGTTTTGAAAAGACAATATGTAAATTCAGTCTCTATTGGAATTACTAGCATTTTTGTTAACTGCTTCAAAAGATCAGGGCCTGGTTCTAGGACAGCACAATTTACCCGTGACAAAAATGACTGTTCAGTATATGCCAGTTATAAATAAGTTACATGAAGAATTGCTAGTAAAAACCTGAAGACTGGATGTAATCTTCAAGGCACATTTTTCTGCTCCTCATTTTGGCTGGTTAGCTAAGCAGCACATCTTGTTCAGCTTGGTGACCACGTCTCAGTGTGTAGGTGCCACTCGGTGAGCAGCAAGGGAAAGACATCACAGTAGAGGTAAGTGTTACAGATCCAGCTCAGATCCCCCAGATTTTATCAATGCAGGTGCAGTACTGTCCAAATATGATTTTCTATGATTTGTGTTCAGAGTCATATTTATAGTCTTTATCACTGGTCCTAAGGTCACAAGCCCTGAGTCAGCTCTGTGACAAAGCACAAATTCATGACTACTGAGGAAGGTAATATTACTCTGGGTTGGTGTAGCACATCAGAGATAGGTGGACTTAAGTAGACCCCCCTCCTTGTGCTCTCTTATCTTCCAGGCTACAGCATTCAGCATAGCCCTGGTTTTGCTGGACCATGCTGGCTCCTGCTCAGAGCTTGGGCACTCTCTGCTGTGCTCCACAGTTCACGGGTTATTTGCTTGAACTCTGTACAGAATGAAATTATCTTGAGTTTGGCATTCTTCCTAAAGCAATAACCCCACAGAATACAGAGCATAATTCAAAAACATTTTCTGAATTACCTTCTCCATGATTTTAGGACCGTGTGGCCATAGCATTTGACTGGCTTCAGTCCACAGGACTTACAAGATCTCATTCTGTGCCTTGCTGTAGTGCTTAATAGTACTTAACCTGAACTCACTCTGGAAACGTGCCACTTCATTCGTGTTAATCAACTTTGCCAGCCCAGACCTGTGTCAACAACTTGTGTCTCCCTTCTTTTCTTATTGTGCATCTCTTCCTCTAGGTTTCTCATCTTTTCTTTCCCTACCTCATTTCCCCCACCCTCATGCCTCCCCCTTTACCTCTCCGCTTTTCCATTGTATTATCCATAATCCATCTTGGAATCAGAGACAACCAGTCACTCTTGCTCTGTGTTATAGACACCTGAGTGGCTGTCACTGTGCTAGAGACAATAAGCCACCAGGTCAGGCATTCGGCTCTGTGCTCCCCAGGAAGCTGGGGGAGTTGGGGGGGGGCATTTGCATTATTTGTGTTATCCATCCCTTTCCCCCCTCCTTCCTTTTCCTCACTCTCCCTTTAATCCTGCAAGAAGGCAGACTCTGTAGCCACCCCCTGGTACTGGTCTGGCCCCTGAACAAGTGACTAGTGAAAACCAAAGCCCTGTAAGAATAACTAAAATGGCATTTAGGATGGTGTGAATGTCCACTCCATTACAGAGCAAGTGACTGGTTGACACTCTTCTTGCTAGGCATTTTTTCTGCCCTTTCTAGTATCCTAGTGCTGTTCCTAAAATTTCAGGTGGTAATCAGTTTGCACAGCCCTGAAATTCAGCAAGTCTAATTCTATCCCTGCTCTGAGTACGCACTGTCATAAATCAAACAACTACAGTTGGATTATTTTCATTAAAAGAGCACTGAAAGTAGCCTCAGGACACCAGAGAGAACAGTTTACAGCATTTCACAACTTCCAGGGATTTTTCTAAATGTGTAGTATAAGGTTGTAAGACCACACCATTGATTTTCAACAGATTCACAACTGGTATCTCTAGGGATGTGCTCTTGAGAAGAATAAAAATAAAAAATAAAAAGAAGGGACATGACTTAAACTGGTTAGTTTCAGCACAAGAATTCTTGGCAGTAATGCAGTAGGTCGTAAAGATAATGTTATATGATCTCTGCATTTGATCTACAAACAGATTAATTCCCACTAGCTGTGCATCTGTGATTGAGATGATCTGGGGGCTGGATGTGCAAGGAGTAAACAGTTCAAAAGAATTGCAGTTTCATAGCTTAGAACAATTTATAGTGTTGCTTCTCTTCACAAAGCTGATCTTAGTATCAAATATTTTCAATTTTCTGTTTCAGCATGAGGATTTCTAACTTCCAAACCCTAATGGAACCCAGAAAACTTTGATATTAACACCAATTTTCCATAAGTATCTCTTGTAATTACATCACTGCACAGAACCTACCCAGAAGTGCAGAATAGGTCAGAAGTTCCACATTAATGTGCAGCATTCTCCACCTGTAGGCCAGCAGATCAAATAAGAAAAGGTCACTGCAATTTAAACTTGTGTTGTTACTGCTTGTTCACATGCTAGGACTTTGTTCAGCTACATGCTGCTGCGCATCAGTGGTGTCCTCTTTACTTAGTGGTGCTTTAAATCCAGTGTGTATTTACTATTCAAATGTGTAAGCAGCGATGCAAAACATAAAACAGTAACAGTTCAGAGCCCTAGCCTCTGCCACAAATTCATTTTTGCTAATTTCTTCATAAGAAAACAAGTCACCAGACAGTTCCCCAACCAGTGTTTTTTATAGAATGCATACATAATCCTTACTGTGATGGAAGGTTATTTTTCTAGAGGATTTATTTTTTTTTTTAATTCTTTGGAGATATTTCATGTGCCACTCATGAAGATAAAACTGTGCTATCTACACCCCATTTTTCTCAGCTTTCTTTACCCCATCCCATCTCACTAATAAAAAATCCTTTACATGCACAGTTTCGGTACAATTTTACATTTCAGAAACCAGTGCAACTTCGAAACTAACTATGACATTTGCTCTTTCAGGCTTGTCTGTTTTCCTTAAAAACTGATCTTACAAATCACATGGCCATTAGCCAAAAATTTTTGCAGCATTATGATTCTGTAAGTGTTTCACAAGCCTTTAAGTACATTTTTGAGGCTTCCTGTTAAACTAATCTCTGAGTACGAAGATGTGCAATACTAATGGAAGCATTTTGAAATTGTAAATAAACATGTTTGGAGCAATCTAGATGAAGAGCAAAACAATAAAAATGGTTATAAAAATCTAATTAACATTTTAACTGTAAAAAGCTTGCTGCTTTGATACCACAAGAGAATAGTCTCAGACAGTAGATAAAATTAAATATTCTCATGTGGGTTTCCAGCAGATGAAACACTGCTATCAATATTTAATGGAATGTGTCAGAATTTGCCATTATTTGAAAGAATGCAAATAGAGGTTACCATAGAAATCACCTTGACAGAATGCTGCGCAAAATGCAACACAAACTACCCCTGAAGCATCCTCAAAGGAGTTAGTAAGATCTTTGCCTGCTACCTTTTCATGTGGTCTCTTGAAAGGAAGGAGAAAATGCCTGTGTGTGTGTGAGAATGTGTACAAATACACATTATGATAAGTTATTAACTAGTAATGTTAAATAAGACAAATAAGAAACCAAATATATTCCACACACTTTCACACCGCAGATACCCGGCTCAGTTCAGTGCAGCATACAAGATAATAGCAGTGAATAGGTTGCAAAAACATCTCCATATAGTTAAGACACACCTAATTGTGTAAGCTACATACCAAAATTCTCACATAGATTTTGATATGAAATGTCTGAAAACTACTTCTCTCAAGAAAGAATTCCCTGTTACCAAGTGTCAGTTTAACTTTACACTGCCTAAATACAGGTATGCCCACAAATTATAGAAATATGGCTAGTAATCAGGATAAATTTTGTGGGTTTCATGTTTTTCCTCTACAAGAAGAATCCATATATTCTTAAATGTCTATCTCTATAAAAAGCTGTTTATAATCAACAAAATTTGGCATTTCAAGAAGCAGCTATATGTCTAATTATCCAATCAATTTTACAATGTCTGTATCCAGAAGATACACTCCTTCCCGAACTACCACACCTTGAGACGTTTTGCTTGTAGCTCTTAGAATCATAGAATAATTACGGTTGGAAGGAACCTCCAGGGTCGTCAAGTCCAACCTTTATACCATCATATTCCTAACCATTAAACCACTAGACCATGGCTTCAAGTACCTCATTAGCCCGTTTTTTGAACACCCCCAGGGATGGCGACTCCACCACCTCCCTGGGCAGCCTGTTCCAATGTCTAACCACACTCTCAGTAAAGAACTTCTTCCTAATATCCAACCTAAACTTCCCCTGACGCAACTTGAGGCCATTTCCTCTCGTCCTGTCATTAGTAATTTGGGAGAAGAGACCAACACCAGCCTCACTACAACCTCCTTTTAGGTAGTTGTAGAGGGCAATGAGGTCTCCTCTCAGTCTCCTCTTCTCCAGACTAAACAACCCCAGTTCCCTCAGCCGGTCTCCATAAGGCCTGTTTTCCAGACCTCTCACCAGCCTCGTTGCCCTTCTCTGGACTCGCTCCAGCACCTCAGTGTCCTTTTTATGCTGTGGTGCCCAGAACTGGACACAGTACTCAAGGTGTGGTCTCAGGAGTGCCGAGTACAGGGGCACGATCACCTCCCTACTCCTGCTGGTCACACCGTTTCTGATACAGGCCAGGATGCCATTGTCCTTCTTGGCCACCTGGGCACACTGCTGGCTCATGTTCAGTCGGCTGTCAACCAACACCCCCAGGTCCTTTTCCGCCAGGCAGCTTTCCAGCCACTCTTCCCCAAGCCTGCAGCGCTGCATGGGGTTGTTGTGGCCAAAGTACATGACCCAGCACTTGTTAAACCTCATACAATTGGCCTCAGCCCATCGCTCCAGCCTGTCCAAATCCCACTGCAGAGCCTCCCTACCCTCAGGCAGATCGACACTCCCACTCAATTTCGTGTCACCTGCAAATTTACTGAGGGTGCATTCGATCCCCTCTTGCCAGGTAAATTAAGCTGGAGCTACTGAGAATCTTTAGAATGCTACAGTTCCCCTCAGCTTCTGAAAAACAACAGTATGTTGAAAGCAGCGAAGAAGTGCTCCTTGACTACTGAAGAACGTCAGCTGATCCAAACTCCTTTGTGGTCAGAAAAAACACATACATGTAATTTCTTGTCTTTCAAGAGTGAGTGAGAGAGCTGGAAGGTAATTCATGATGATAGAATCTGCCTCTTCAGTGAGTTATTCTAAAATAGTTTAGAAAAATATCACTGTCAAATGCAACTGGTATCTTATCTGCTATCACGCCACAGAGCCTCATCATGTATTCTTGTTATTCATATTTGAAGTAGGTAGTGCATCTTGCTACTTAGTAAAGAGAGATATACAGATTTCGGTAATGTGCAATATTCTTATACTAAAAATGTCTGAAACCTGATGTTTTCTGCTTGCCTTTTGGAGGTTGTATGTGCATTCAGGTAAAGCACACAGTAAACACACTGTGCTACAATAAAGTTAATTTTTCAAGATGTAACAGTAACCCATATGTAAAATGACATAATTTCTCCTTCATAAAAATGTCTGCACCGATATGTTGTCCACCTTTTCATGGACAACACAAAAAAGCCAAAGGAGAAAGTGGTTCAAACCTTCATATTGATGCCTTGAAGGATGTCCTCATCACCAAGTTAAGCTACACATTTGATTGAAGCAATGACCATCCTCCTATTGGAATTCGACCATTCTGTAGCAAGGACTGGAAATGTATGAAGCTGAGAAGAAAGGTAAGAAAGAGCCTATTTCTAGGAGGCAGGAAATGTTGGGATGAGCCTCATTGTTTGAACCTCTGGTGTTTCAAAGAGTTCTCCAAGGGACAGACTACAGTCATGTCAATTTCAACTGTGACAAACAATGCAAGTATCTAGGCAGAAGATTTTCCTATAAGAATTTTCTGAAAATACTCAGTATTTGTTCCTTCAAGACAGTGGATCTTAGTGGAGCCTAGTAGGCTTTCTGCATGAATATACTTCAGTGCTTTCTCCCCATATTCTACTTCATTGCATGTCACACTAGAACAGGAGTCAAACAACTACTTCTTACTTTCCTGCTGGAGGAACATACACAGCGCAAACTATATGACAACATATGGCAAGAATGACAGCAGATCCTGGATTGTCACACATCTGAGCTTAATTATCTTATTGCTACTTTTGTTCTTTATGGCTCTGCTCCATAGTCTTTTGAAGGCAAATGGAATGTCTCTTCTGACTTGACTGACTTAAATTGCCAGAACTTTCATGAACATTTTGCTATATAAACTCTTCTAAAAGACTTGCGACTGGTTAAGGAGCATCCTGTAACTACTACCGCAGACCACTGAGTTACTGGATGATGCTACTGACACAGTGTTATCTGAAAATACTGATGTTCTTTGAGTCTCAGAAATATGAGTCTTTTATAAAATACCTGACCAACATTAAGATTTTCAGTAGTTCAGTTAAACAGAATGGCTTGAATCTTTTTACAGTCATGAAACAAGAATCCTTTCTGAACTTCATAAAAGTTTCACATACTGCTCCTCTAGTCACACTTGGTACTTAACCTAGCCCAAAGAGCAGAAGTGACACATAAAACAAAACACCTCTCTTGCAGGGTCATTGCCCTAAGCAGGAAGCACTTGAAAATTCACAGGAAAGGTTATTCACAGGAAATGAGACCTATTTTGTACAATTAAGGGTGATTCAAGGACATTTCCAAGCCTTTTTTTTTTTTTTAAACATGTGGGTGGTATCTTAAAACTCAAATTACCACAAGCAAATTTATCCTAGCACATAATGGACTGAATGCTTTGTACTTCTTCTAAGATTCCAAATGGATGAAAACGCGTAGGTGGAAACTCATATCTTCTTTGGACTGACTTTATGATATTGTCATACCAAGCTCTCTATACATTGTGAATGAAAAACATTTTCTTACATACCACCACTCAGTAGTATTGCTACTTTCTTTAAGCTGAACAGAAGGGCAGAAGGCTCTGGGCTGGTTCTGCAATCAATGCTAATGGTGCTCTTTAGACAGCTTGAAATAAGACCAGTCTGCTCCTCTGGAGTCAAAGATCCTGGAGTCGTAACACTAACATCTCCCAGTACACATTGCTCTAAACTTTTAGACTCGTAGAAAAAACTTTGGGGGTTTTGGATAAATGTTCTTATATTTTCAGATACAGTTACTTTCCAAGAAACACAATTCAGCTGCAGCATGCTACAGCACAGGCTGTTTGTGCAGGATGCCAAGCAATTTATCTGGTGATTCAAGGAAGAAAACATTTGCTTTGATTTTTGATTAAAATGAAAAAGAAAAAAAAACAGTAAGTCTAGATTTTGTCCCATGTGTCTGTTGCAGCTGAATCAAAGCTTCAAACTCATCTAAACAGGAACACTGAAAGACATCTGGGGAGGTGGGAATGCAACAATTCTCTCCTCCTGTTGTAAACTCCACCAATGTATGGAACTGATGCAGACTAAAGGCTAAATCCAAAGCATGCAGAAGTTAGAGTGCACTTCAGCAATCTTCTCAGGAATATATCTATGTTCCAGCATAGAGACTTGCCATCTACAGACCAAAGTAAACCTTTCCTAGGCAAATATATAGCAAATGTATGGCAAATATAGTCACAGTAATGATTCATTTTGTAATAATTTTATATTAATATTACAACAAAATAAGATTGACAGATGTGACACAGGTTCCACAGGTGACTTGTACACTTCTGGAGAGGAACCTAGACAACAGGAGCAGAGTTGAGTTGGAGGCCTGTAACCAGCGTTGCCCCAGGTCCAGTCTTGTTCAACATATTCATCAGTGACCTAGATGAGGGGACAGAGTGGATACTCAGCAAGTTCACTGATGATACCAAGCTGGGAGGGGTGGCTGACACTCCAGAGGGCTGTGCTGCCATCCAGCGTGACCTGGAGAGCTGGGCAGAGAAGAACCTCATGAGGTTCAATAAGGGCAAGTGTAGGGTGCTGCACCTGGGGAAGAAGAATGCCAGGCACCAGTATAGGTTAGGGGGGGACTTCCTGGAAAGCAGTTCCAAGGAGAAGGATCTGGGAGTCCTGGTAGACAGTAAATTGTCCATGAACCGGCAATGTGCCCTTGCCACCAAGAAGGCCAATGCCACCCTGGGCTGCATAGGGAAGTGTGTGGCCAGTAGGTCAAGGGAGGTCATTCTCCCCCTCTACTCTGCCCTGGTGAGGCTGCAACTGGAATACTGTGTCCAGTTCTGGACACAGTATTCCCCAGTTGAAGAGAGACAGGGACCTACTGGAGAGAGTCCAGTGGAGGGCAACGAGGGCGACTGGTGGATTGGAGCATCTTCCCTATGAGGAAAGGCTGAGAGCTGGGTCTCTTTGGCCTGGAGAGGAGAAGGCTGAGGGGTGATTTAATTAACGTTTATAAATACCTGAAGGGTGGGTTGAGGGAGGATGGAGCCAGACTCTTTTCAGTGGTTCCTGGTGACAGGATGCGGGGTAATGGGCACAAGCTGGACATAGGAGGTTCCATTTAAATATGAGGAAGAACTTTTTTTTCAGTGAGTGTGCCAGAGCACTAGAACAGGCTGCCCAGAGAGGTTGTGGAGTCTCCTTCTCTGGAGATTTTCAAGACTCACCTGGATGCAGTCCTGAGTGATGTGCTGTAGGGGATCCTGCTTTAAAGCAGGGGAGTTGGACTAGATGATCTTTGGAGGTCCCTTCCAACTCTGAAAACTCTGTGGTTCCATGATTCTCAGATGGGAATGGACACCTAGTTTTAGCTAACTGAGTCAACTAGCTGTGATAGGTGGTCAGACACCTAACCTAAATGAGTAAACCCACATTCTGATCAACTAAGTTTAGGTGTCTCACTCTGTAGCTGCGACTGGCCCTCGTGTCTATGTAGCATTTTTTTCAAACAGAAACTTCCCTTCAACAACAAGGAGCAGATGTCAGATGCTGGAAATCCTGACAGTTTTTTAAGGAACCAGAACTCCGAGCAGAGCAGGTCATTTCCTGCGTGGCGGAAGACTGCACTCCTGTAAGGTGTATAAGGTTTCTGCCCCACTTGCTATATCTTTGTGCTTTCAAATTAGTACAATAATTTGGGTTGGAAAGGCCCACTAGTCCCAACAGCAATCCCAACACCATCTAGTCCCAGCCATGGGACCAACACCATTACTAGATCAGGTTCCTCAGGGCAATATCCAGTCAAGCTCTGAATACCTCCAAGGATGCAGATCCTCAAATCCCTCTGGACAACCCAGTCCAGTGCTTGAGCACACAAACAGCGAATTTTTTTGCCTTCCATGCATCTATTAGAATTTCACTTGCTGCAGCTTGTGACTATTGCCTCTCACATTTTTGCTGCAGGAAAGGATCCTGGTTCTGTGCTCTGATCCCCTTTAGGTAGTTGAAGACAACAACTAGGTCTTCCCTTAACCTTCTCTTCTTCACGTTAAACAAATCCAGCTTTCTCAGCCTCCCCTTAGACAACAGGAAGTTTCATACGGTAAGAAACTTGTACTAAAACCTCCTCGCCTTCCTGAGTGCTGCTGAGCCTAAACAGGAATCATATATAAACTATACATCACAATGAGTGTGCAGTGACACATACAAGAAGTCAAAGAACTGCATGTATAACATTTTTTCCTCAAGTAACAACGATCAGAATTTTCTGAGAGTCTTAGCATTTTATGTTGCAAAGACAAAACTGTTCACTTCCATTTATTCAGAACTGCATTTCATTAGAATCAGTAAAACTAAAGTCTCTTCAGACTTCATAAAGCTTTGTATTTCAATAGTAAAAATTATCATTGCAAAAGCATTATTAAATGCATGCATAGCAAAACAGCACTGTTGTTTGTATGGAGTCAAATCCAATAACTGAACTTCCTATATCTGCCGAAAGATTTATTTTCAGGCTCATTTACCCTTGGACTGATAGAAAAGCTCACAGAACTCTCTACCTAAAACAGCTTTGGAATATAAATGCAGACTCAAGGGAGTGAAGAAAGAAGAGCAAAAACAGGGCTGAACTGAAACTTCGCTTGAACAGGAGCAGACACCTGAATTAATCCCCTGCTGCTAAGCAAGAACATAAACTAAATTAATTAAGGAAGGACAAAAAGGTTGGGTTTGAAGTTGAAACTTAAATTCAGATTTAATCCAAACACTCTAAAGCCAAAGCAAAACTGATCATTTGAAATTAAACATAGTGTTCTATGTGTATGAGTTATGAATTGCAATTAAAATTACCTCCAAAACAGCATGAGAGAAAGGGGAAGAAGAGAAAAATCATACTTGGGTATAAGCAGTAGCCAACGATCATATGCTGGGTCACTTAATAATAAATGTCCCATATCTGGCCCATATAATGAAGCAGGGTATTATGTTTTTGTAAAATTTTGGTCCAGTGCTGGGTTTAATCTTCAGCCCCTTTCAAAGAAGGTTACAGTTCTGTAATTTTGGAGAAAGTTGTGATTTTGGTCATGATCAGAAATGCCTGCCATTCTGCCTTGAGATCTGAACAGCTTCTGCTTTATCAGTCCCAGAGACTGAACACAGTTAAATAAAAGTACATCTGAAATCTAGTCTATGTGGCAGGCTGCATCCAAGTCTGGTTAAGGATGTTTAAAGACAGAAAGCTGCCCAGTTGCCATTACTTTTGCCATGCAACTAACTTCTGAATCACTGAATGGCACAATATCTTTGCTGTAAGTACAAGTATTTTATATCATTCATGCAGACACAGCTACTGGCTAGCTCCATTGTTAAAAAGACGTATTAGTATCTGTTTACACCAAAACAAACTTATGTTTGATACAATGGAAGTGGATGTATAAATTATTGCTCTGATCTCCAATTGACTACATCTAACATTAGGCTCCCATGCATCTGTTTTTCATAACCTTTACTAAAACTCTGCCCTGCTTGCTAGGAACCAATGTATTATTGCCATAGGAAAGGATACTGTTTGTATACAAAGAGGCAGCTCCTTGACCCTGTTACTGTGACTTTCCATACATTTTCAAACTAAGCAGAATAGTGAGAAGTCCCAGCATATAGGAATGGCTTGGGCAGCAGGCAGGCCACCATGATCCTCCACTTTGACACAAGACGTAGGGCTTGACCTCACCTCCAGGCTCATGAAAGTCCATCTTGTTGCATCAACTCCTTTGTGACCATAATTACAGCACACCTCAAGCTGTCCAGTCCTCAGATAAGTCACCTTAGTGCAAATAAATAATAGCACCTTTTGCTCCCTTGGAGCTCAGCAAAAGAGAAGTCCTACAGGGGTTCTTCTCATGTGGTCTCTCCTCTAGGGTCTCTTACTCTTATGCATTTTCTGATTGATGAGATTAACTTCTACTGTTTAAGAAAGTTTCAGGGTTACCCTGTCTGAAATATTATTGCTAGAACAGTAGGGAATCTGCCTTCCCAAAATTACCATGATGAAAACTGAGTTTCATTGTTTTTGCTTTCCCAGGCACTCATCATGAATGGAAACAAAATTGCGTTTTCTAATGCTAGAGGAAAATTATATTGTGTCATACGAGAAGCAGATTGCCTTCATGACATTAAAATGGGAGGGGAGCATGAATCAGAATAAAATTACTCCTTTTCTCAACATGGCCTGTGCTCAATGCAAATCCTTGTATCAGGTAGGGAGTATGGAAACTGGCTTTGCAAGACAATGGTTGAAACCTTGCCTCTTCCCCTACCTGGCATAAGCTGGTATTGCTGGTGCAAGGAGGGGAGAAACAAAAAGTAGAAAAAATTAGAAAGTGGTCATATCTACAGTCATAATTCAATGCCTGGCTCATCCCGTGATACTACAGATGTGTCACACTTCTTCCTAAGGGTTGTTGGACTGTCATGGTTTAACCCCAGCCAGCAACTAAGCCCCACACAGCCACTCACTCATTCCCCTCCAGTGGGATGGAGGAGAGAATCAGAAGAGTAAAAGTTAAAAAACTCATGGGTTGAGATAAAGACAGTTTAATTAGTAAACCAAAAGCCGTGCATGCAAGCAAAGCAAAACAAAGAATTCACTCAATACTTCCCATGGGCAGGCAGGTGTTCAGCCATTTCCAGGACAGCAGCGCTCCATCACGTGTAACAGTTACTTGGGAAGACAAATGCCATCACTCCAAATGTCCCCCGCTTAGTTCTTTTTTGCCGACCCCTCATCTCCACCCCCTCCCTTCTTTATATGCTGAGCAGACCATCATATTGTGTCAGCTGGGCTCAGCTGTCCCACCTATGCTTCCTCCCAGCATCTTGTGCACTCCGAGCCCACTCCCTGGTGCGGTGGTGTGAGAAGCAGAAAAGTTCCTGACTCTGTAAGGACTGCTCAGCAGTAATCAAAATATCTCTGCACTATCAACACTGTTTTCAGCACAAATCCAAAACATCGCCCCATACCAGCTACTATGAAGAAAATTAGCTCTGTCGCAGCCAAAACCAGCACATGGTCACATAACTAGAAAGAGAGAAAGCTGGTTGGGCTTCAGAGGGATTGGGATTGATATGCAAACTAGAAAGGACCCACAAAAACTCCAAATCATTAGATCAGAAACTCTAAGGCTTCAGCCCAACATTCAAGCCTGACTAAGAAGGACCTCTTTCCTGTAATTCTGTCTCTATGTAATACCATTGCAAGCCTAAAAAATCTTTTGTAGAGTCACAGTTTGTATCTCTATCAGATTACACGTTGAGAGCTGTGCTCTTCAAAACAGTAACTTCATGTGTCTTGACTGTTGTTTGTGTACAAATATTTTATAATGAGTACATTCACAGAACTTCCACATACCATATTTTTCTAAAATAAGATAGAGAGCACTGGTTAAGCATCACTGTAAACAAATTTAGATTCTAGAAGCCATAATACTGCCCCCATCTACTCTCAGAATCTGTGGAAATACCCATCAAGCTGACTCAAACATAAATAATGCATGGACGAGACTGGTCAACAACACCCACTTCAGAACGTTATTTCATTTTGGAAGTTTGTGTGCTATACATTTGCTTAATTATTAACTGCATGATGACTTACAATTTTTGGCAGATAAAAGAGTAAACAGCTCCAGCTTGTGGAGCCAGTGTCCTTCTGCAAAAGTCCCAGTAATGTTGATTTATGTGGTTTCATGAAGTTAAGGCAGAACTTCTAAAAACATTTTCTTTATGATTTTGGATCTTGAGTTCTAATTAATAAAAATATTTAAATAAACAAATGCATAGAGTAGGTGAGTAGAAGGCTTCCATTTCATTAGGCTAAGCTTTTTTTATAGTGGAATCAGAAAAAAGGTAACGGACAAAAACTATCATAAAAATCCCATTCTCCGGGATGTAGCAAGATGATGTTTTCCAGATTCAGTTCTTACAAAGCAAGCTATAGATGAATGCATTAAAAAACATGCTAGTTTATTAAAACACTAAGTAATCAATGAAGAGGTCTGTTTTTCTGTTCAAGCCAGTCCAGAAAGCTTTTAAACCTATTTCTCTTCCATCTACAGTCCAAATAAAAGCATTTTTCTTTATTAATGTGTGCATTGGAAAGACAGAAGGGATTTTTTTAATCCTCATCTGCTTAGGAAGGAATATGAAAGCTGTTTGGAGTGAAAAGCACAGCTTTCCACTGCAGATATGAAGTGTTTTCCTTAAAGATTTGAACTTTTCAAATTAACTAGCATGATGTAAGATGCCCACAGATGTTGATATATCTGAAACACCATGATAACAAAATCATCAAAGGCCCCATCCTGCCTTAGCTGTTCCCAGTTACGAACTTTTTACCCCTTTGGAGATAAGTGTTTGCTAGTTTTCCATTCCTGGGTGCAATTGCTCCAGAAATCCTTTCAACATTAGTGTAGCTGAATGGAAATGTGTGCATAGACACTGACAATGGTGAGAGTAAAACATTTTCTATAATTATTTATCAAGAAAAAAAATTAGTCTGTTAATGAAAAATGCATTCAGTCATGTGCTAACTCGCAACACAAACCATTTCCTACCTTTTGTATAAAGCTTCTAACAATATTCATTTTTCAGGATTCTACTCGGCTATAGAAGGAAAGGAAGAAAAAAAAAAATCCAGTGACTTCTGAGGACATTCATTTCATATCTATCTAGTTTGCCATCAAATTTCTACACACATTATGATGAGTCCTTGAAGAAAAATTGTTTAATCCCACGGGGAAAATAATGGACATCTGGCAAGAGAGCTGGGAAGTAGATACTGTACTAAAGAAAAAGGAAGCATTTCAGGGAAAAGAGTCAGCACTGGTAAGAGCTTCTTTATTTTATGACAATTAATTGCTGTTTGTATATAAAGTTTTACACACTCCTAGTCTGTTCCTACCCCAGCATAACAATTAACCTAGATCACTGGTTAATTTGACAAGTATTGAAAAACAGTTCAAACAAATGGAACATTGTTTTCCCTCAATGTTTAAGAAATTAATTTCTAACTTTTGCAGAGAATTTCAAATGGCATACAAAGCTACTGACTGAAAGAGCTTTGCCCCATCACCTGGTCCACATGAAAGGATACTGCAGAGGAGTCACTCTGTACAGCTAGAAGCAGCAGTTATGAAAGGAGAGCTACAATGATTAGTCCAGATGACTGAGTGGAGCCACCATTTTGGAGGACAGTGGATTCTAGTTATTTTCCTCCCAACAGTTGACAGTGAGCTATTATTCTCAATGTCTTATTGAAGAGATCTGTATCACTCAGAGAATTGGTACAATAACATTATCTAAGTGTATTTGAAGAAGAATAAAAAAAAAACCAAGGAAATGAAAGCTGCTCTACTATTGGAAATGATCTGCAACTAAAAACCATTAATGCAAAAGAAGGAGTCTAAGAACATTTATAGTATTTATAGGGAAGAAAAGACCATTGTGGATCGAGAAAACAAGTCTTAAGCCTCTGCATACATAAATCATTCTAAACAAAACTGTAGCTGCAAATGTGAGTCTGCTCTGCCAGAGAAGTATTAAGGAAATTTTTACTTCACTGGTTTTCTGTGCAAGACAATACATCTTTGGACTCTGAGTTCAATAAAATATAAAATTACTTTCAGAGAACGTTATACATTTCTGAAACAGTTATGATTAGTGATTAGCCAGATTTTTTAAAAAAAAAAAGAAAGAAGGAAAAAAAAGAAGAAAAAGAAAAAGAAAAAAAAATCACGGCCTCAAAAAAAACCCTTCTTTTCCCTGATTTGAGAATTAAGTTAATACTTCCAGAAAACAATAAAAGAAATTCTACTGAAGTCAGTGGGTGTCTTTCTGGGTGATTAAAATGGGCTTTGTGTCGTGTCTCTGGTTCAAATATTCATATGCAGAAAATTAGGATCAGAGACTGACATATGTTTTCAATGAATGTTCATTGCAGGCAGATTGGCTGCATGACTGTTCATAGAAGCTGAAGCCATGCAACGGACACAAATATATTTATTTAAAAGCTCAAATGCATATCAAAACTTTTTTACCTTCTGACCAGCTGTTAAAGGATTAAAAAACTTCGTTCTACAGTTTTAGAGGAAAAAAAGCAACTTTCTTTACTCAGTGCAGAGGATTTTATATGGTTGGACTGATATTTCCTTACACTGAGGATAGATTAGATAAGCTCCAGAAGGTCTTTTCAACCTAAGCTTTTCTATGATTTTTGTATAAATTTAGAATTCTTACCTCTGATTTATATGTAGATATTTGATTTACATAGACATAACTGTAGGTCTGGAAGCAGCCTTTCACATTTTAATACTGAAGCATTTAAAATTCATATCAGCAAGATCTAACACCCAGATAACTGAGGATACATGCAATTATTTTAAAATGAGTCTTAATTATATTTCAACAGATAAGAGAACATTACAGGCTGTTCTCAAATCAGTGATTATTAAGGACAAGCATAACTTAATCAAGTATTTATATAAGCTACTTACAGACTATTTAGAGATACATTGTGCAATGGACACCAGTGAGTACTTCCTTCTATCGATACCAGAAGTATGTCCCCTCAAGGAATTATAAAGAGAATGCAGAGAGATTTTGGTCCAACTAGATCTACTAGAAATAGATGCATCTCTTTAAATTTGTAGAGCTTCTGTAGGCATTTATTGTATTAAGACTTTGGCCCTTATTTTTTCTCTCAGAGTTGTGTAATTGCTCCAGCAACAGAGGTACAACATTTTGGTGTCTTGAAAGGAGAAGTCTCTGCAAGCTGGGCCAAAAGAGTGGGCACAGTGGCTTAGGGTGGGTCTTGCCAGATGCATTCCCTTTCAAAACTTCCAGCTAGTCATTGAATCTCAAAGGAAGGGTGGCATTATGAGCATGCCCTCCCAAGTGGAGAGTCTCTATTCAACAGTAACTGCATTGTTTCTCATAAAGGGACAGGAGAATACATCTGGCCTTCAGAGTGCTGTTAAATCAAATATATTTTGGTTTGCCTAGTAAGTCATTATAGAGAAGAGAGCTAGGAGAAATTACTCTCACATTAAGTTATTGTTTCGGTGAATAAATCAATTTCTTTAACAACACTTGGAGCTGTCTTGGTGGCCTGAGATATTCCATTTAGAAGGAAGAACCTAGTTGCCAGTTAATTGTTTAAGCACAGGGATCAATCCAACTCTGATGTCAATCTCCATGTAACAATGACAGCTATTGAACAAGGCTGGTTAACAAAATAAGGCAGCAAAGCTCAGGATAGGTTTTGATAACATTTGATATGGCAACTTGTTGCCACAAATTGCAGACAAAAAAAAAAAATACTTATAGGAATAATTAGGTTTTAAAAATTAAGAGCCATGTAATCTTTTTTGAAATGAAATGTTGTTTGTGCTGCTTTAGTATCAAACATTTACTAGCTACAATTGGAACCAAAAAGTCAATAACTCATCAGAGAAAAAGTAAGAATAAAAATCTACTGAGACTTCAAATAGGAGATCCAAGGCACTGTAATATATACATATTATTGATTACAATTTGCAGATTAGATATCTTTATGTTCTGAAGAGCCACTAAAGAATTTGCAACAAGGACATTACCAGCTGTTATACTTACACATGTTTCCCTTTTGTATACTTTATTACTAGAGCATATTTATGAAAAATATAAAAATATTTTTAATTAAACTTCACAAAATCTCTTTTCCCTAAGAATGTACTATAAATGTGTGGCCAAAAAAAAAGTGCAGATCTCTCCACCTCTAATCTTCAGCTTCAACTACTAGACTGCACCTCCCACAGTCAATCTAGTTTCAGCACTGCGATATCGGCAACAGCCAGTCACAAATAGTGTGTCGTATTATTTTCCAGTCTGTTAAAGCTCAGTTGTGAAGCCGAATGAGTAACGTGTGCAAACTGCCCCAGTCTAGATAGAAAGAGCCAACATGAGCAATGTGCACATTCCTAATATAAATGGAACTGTCTGGGGATTACATCAACATTCTGATTCATGGCTCTAAAGTTTCCTAGATTTAGTGCAGCAAGACTAGTCAAGGATTAAACAATGTGTTACCAAGGGAATAGCCAACATGTCCTGGAAGAACCACTGAGAACCAGTGCAATCAGTATGTGGAGGAACTGGAAAGATAAAATGAAAGATGTACACAGAAAAGCTAAATTAATACTGAAAACACAAGTGGAAAACATTCTGATGTTATTAAAATGCACATTGAGGACCTGGACATGTAACTCTGTGCAATATTTGGTACAATGTTCTGCTTTGAGACAGAGCACTAATAAAATATTGAGGTAATTCACTAAAACATAATACTAAAACAAAGGCTAGACTAGGAATATTTCAAGGATAATTAACCTATTTGGAATAAGCACCAACACAAGCTTTCTTTGAAAATTTCAAATATACAGAAGCAGTTCAAATGTTGCTAATAACAAAACTTTCAGATTAATAACTTCTTTCACTCTTTTTTTCTCCCTTAACATCATTTTGTGCCAAAGCAGTCTAGAAGCTGAAAAGCTGCAACAGCCACTGAGAAATTAGCATCATATCCCCAGGATCAGGAATCCAACAAAGTTTTAGCTAAGATGCTTTGGAAGTTTCAGCTCTGTTCTGAAGTCCTGAGTATTAAAAAAAATAAATTATTTATCTATTTGAAGATAATAGGTATAGGTGCTCATATTTTGAGTATTAGTTTTAAAAATCCCACTACTCACTACCCCCAATAATTTAGCAAAAGGCCAAAATGGTTCCAAATGGAGTGCAGAAAAATCTTAAAATTATCTGTCAGCTGCTAAGCTAACCTGTCCAGGATCAGATAGACTGGACTGTGATTGGTTTTTTGCTTCTTTCACTTTTGAAATACTCGTTATGTGAAGAAGTGGAGAGGAGGTAAATCAGCTTTATTGCTGTATCTCAGAAATTCTCAGCTGTGCCCTACAAAGTAGCTTTACAACCACTTCATTCTATAGGAAATATTTGAAGACTCTTCCTGATTCCTAAATTGTTTACTGGCAAAAACATTAAAAGCTCTGTTTAAAAGGAAGTTACAGTGCTCACACTGAAAACTCTTTACTTTAAAGGGTGGAGTAAAACAAGCATTACATTTAATGAGCAAGAAGAAGTATCTGGCATTGGTTTTAATGGAACGAAATTAGTTCATCTGTAAGGGAAATATAGGCGAGCCCACTTGATACAGAGCAGTGGATGCGAGTTTTTTGTGAGTAGGTGCTCCTTGAGGATATTTGGTCTTGAATGGCTTTGTCTTGATGTATTTAGTATTACAGCTGTTCACAATCTCCTTACCGGCACATACCTAGCACCTAGAAAAGCACAGAAAGTATTTACAGCAATTCAAAGAAGAAAAGAGTACTTCATTCATAGATTTCAGGTTAAAATACATGTAATAAACCTTTAAAAATTACTCAAGTTTTTTATTTAAAAAGATTGAGTTTTGAGAGAATAGCCTCCAGGCTTTTATTTTGTACAAAACTGAGCAATATAATTTGGAGGAATACAGAAAAATATAACAAAAATACTATTAAAAATATTTTTAGTTATCTCATAGGAGGCTTGAGCTCCAGTCTTTAGTCTGAATTTTTCATAGGAAATCTGAACCTGCATCTTCACCGCCCCAGCTGAGATTTCAGAGATCATGTAAGTTTTCTGTCTCTAACTTCATTATGACTGTTTGAGAAAGAAATTATGCTAGCTCCTCAGGGAAAATACTGTTTTCTTTCATCCCAAATTAACTTCTTTGCAATGATAGAAAACCCTGTAATTTTTTTACTTCAGTTGAATTGTACCTTTATCCCTTCTCTACATTCTTCTTAAGGCCTTCCCTAGATTTGGCATTTGATGGGTGGTTCAGGAACTTTCTATATTCCCACAATGCAAGGTAGATGGCCTCTGCTTAATTGCTCTGAGGACCATCCTGTGGAGGAAAGCCCCATCTGCATCTGTATTTCCTGTCCCTAAAGCATTTTCAGACTATCTTTGCCCACTCTGTAAAGTATGATCCCTCAACAGCTACATTGCAAAGCCCGATTTTTTCTATATTGCTGAGAAACATTGAGCTGTCTTGTGCTTGTTGGTTTTCTAGAAATTCCTTTGTTTCTACTTGGCAGCTGTTAGATCTTACTGACATTATTTTAAAGTAACAGGATTTTACTTTTATATCCAACAAAAAAATGATGAATGCAAAAGAACAACTTTTAGAAGGCAGAAGACAAATTTCACCAAACCACCTCTGACAACAGTCAATGCAAGTTCTTCCAGAGGATAGTAGAAGAAATTCCACTAAGTTAGCATGGAATAAGAAGTAAAAGGAGGAAACTGACATAAAAATATTTTTATCGTAAAATTTTAACAGCTCTAAACATCTAGTGATAAATGAGTTTGGGGAGGTCAAAAGAATTGGGATTTTTTTTGAGATTCCATCAACATAGCATCTCATTGCCTCCACGCAGTCATCAAGGAACAGCAAAAATCTGTCAATAGCTCATGATCAATGAGAAGATCTTTAAAAAACCAGTGTTTTGCATTTGGCAGTCTTAGTAATTCTAGGATAAATGATAATATTCCCAAAAAATTGAATTTAAGATTACTGTGGGATGGGGATCTTTGCTTTTTTTGGCTTTCAAGGGGTTAACTTAGTTGCTCAAGAAATCAAGCACCGTGGTGCCAATGTTAACTGCCAAAGGTGGCTCAAGAGGACAGCTGATCACATATCTTCTTACACATCCCCCAAGCCAGAATCTCTGAAGTCTAAAGTGGAAAGTATTTGTGTGCAGCTGATGGATTTAATTTACATTTTTTCTTAGAATCCTTTCTCATGTGGATAGTAGGAAACACATCAGACTCATTTGTCATCTGAATGAGACCTGGTTCTTCCTTTAGTTGAGACAATTGAGATTGAAAGTTGCTTTATAAAAGAAAACAAACGTTTTTTCTCTTTTTTTTTTTTAATTTGAGAAGCTGTTTCTACACATTAACACTTGACTAGAATAATCTTTGACAAAGAAACTATTCCAGATCCTAATAAACTCTTGTACAGCAAGTAAATATATGAGGAAATTAAATTGTCAACAAATGCAAAACCAAGGCAGAATGTTCTTTTGTTTATTGGAGAAAAATATTGCCAAAATATATGATAAAAGCAAGCAATAACTTTAAGAGTTGTCAGTATAGTAATCTGTAAAAATTTTTGTGCAAAAGGCTAAAATTTCACATTTCATTACTTTAGTCAGATAAGACAAATACTGAGCTGCAGCGTATATTCCTCTTGTTCCATGGTTAGTTCTCAATGACTATACTTACAAACCTGTGCAGAGAAGAGAAACTCCTCATCGTTTCAGTGCCTGGTCTCTAGGGAGCTACTTTGCTGCTTACTGAAGAAGTGGAAAAGAGGTTCTGGGTTCCAGCCCTGTACCTGCTGGCTGGTGCTGCCTAACAGATGGAATGGTAGTTTTTAAATGGTAAAAAAGTAGTAACGGGGAAATTTTGACTTGTGTCCACATCACAGTTCCTGGTTTTTGACCCAGGATGAGCTGTCAGATATACTTACACTCTCCTCTGGAGTAGGCCTACAATGATATCTTAGAGCAACTAACTGCTGTCCTTATGACTGCAAAAAATTTTTCCACACACCCTTGGTGCCTGTGAATTTCTCAGCTTTTGGGCAGATCTTTTCAGTTTGTTCACTGCCTGGAGGCAAACATACTTTGAGCTTTAATACCTCAGCCATTGTTGAGAGAGGGGAGAAAAAGACATTTTTCCAACATGCAAAGAAAGGTTTTACAGCAGTTTTTGTACAAAACTGTCAAGAACCACAAGTGCAGCAGCAATTTACTCATTTTTTGTTCCATTTATGTTTCAATTGTATTTTTAAAGTGAAGAAGATGGTTTTGACCACATATTCTTTTTGTAGGTGGTGATAATTTTTCTACACAGAACAAAGCAAAATAAAAGCAAAGCAAACCATTGGAGGTCACATATTTCTTTCCTATGTGTTTTGGACTTACCTGGAAAGGTTTTTGTAGCAGAGAGGCTGCAGGGATGGATTCTGTTGAGAAGACACCAGGAGCTGCCCCCATGCTGGCCACAGCCAGTTTTAGCCAGCTCCAAAATGGAAATGCCACTGGGCAAAGCTGAGTCTGTCAGTGATGTTGGTGGCACCTCCGTGAAAACATTTAAGGGGTAAAAAATGCTGTGCAGGAGCTGTAAGAGAGGAGTGAGAATATGTGAGGGAAACAGCCGATGCTGGAACAGTTCCTGAAGAATTGCAGCTTGTGGGAAGGAGTAGTTGTAAAGGACTGTCTCCTGTGTAAGGGCCTCTACACTGGAGCCAGGGAAGAGCGTGTGGAGGAAGGAATAGCAGAGAAAAAGAGTTATAGACTGACCATAAACCTCATTCCCTCTTCCCCTGTGCTGCTCAGGGGACAAGGTAGAAGAGTTGGGAGTGAAGCTGAGCCCAGGAAGAAGGGGAAGGGTAGAGGTAAGGTGGTTTTAATTTAGTTTTCACTTCTCACTGTCCCATTCAGTTATTAACTGGCAATAAATTAACTTAATTTCCCCAAGTCGATTCTGTTTTTCCCATAGCAGTAATTGGTGAGTGATGTCCTTGTCCTTACACTGACCCACAAGCTTTTTTCATTGTATCTTCTCCCTCTGTCCACCTGAGGAGGGGAAGTAATAGAGTAGCTTGGGGGCCACCTGATGCCTATGCAGGATTAACCCAACACACCATGATGCAATCAAAGCATTTCTTTTTGTACTCCTTTGACAACACATTTACTTGTACACTGTGCCTTCCTTCAGAATGATATGTAATTGTTACATCAGTACCACTTTCAAGCTATATTAAATCATGGCAGCATACCTGGTTTGGGTACTGAGTTAGAAGCTGAGAATCCCAGCTCCTATTTTGGGCTCTACTACTGAATCCTCATAAGATACATTATTTCTCTGGACTCTCAATTTCAGATTTTCAAAAATGAGCTAACAGTACTCACTTTCTAGTAGTGCCCTGATGAGGAGTCATGTAAAGGTGCCAAACACCTAATATTAAACATACAACACCAATACTGAAGAAACTACTAATGTAAAGCAATATCCATGAAAATTTCTCACAACTTTACATTTTTTAATAATGACATATTAGGAATAACACTGAGATAATGGCAATTGAATAGTCACAAACCATTGTCAGACCAAAGCTGATAATCTGTAAACCTTCTTAAAACAGTTCAGAGAGAGTACCATGACACCAGTAATTATCAAATTTGGGCTGACTGAGGATACCACTTACTGAATTCTGCCTTTGTATTCTGTCATTTATTATTTTGAAGAACCTTATAAACACAGTAATGAAAGTAACTTTATTTCTGATCTTTTCCCTTAGGCTGTTTCAGCTATCTCTTCCACTTGTGTGAGGTGACACAACTCTTGCATGGTAAAAGACAGCCCAAGGATACATTAATCTGTGTAACAGCCACAATTACACATGCGGGTATAGGTCCCCACTGCCATGTCTTCTTGCAAAATCACAGCCAGTGACTGATGTCTGCCAATTTAAGTTTCTTTTAGACCCAATGTCTAAAGGACTGGATAGTATAACCTCCCCTTTGCTTCCCAGAAACACCTGTATCCTTTAAAAAATGCTTGGTCTTTTTGGCTGACTAAGGTTAAAAACAAATTAGAGCACAACAAACTATGACCCACACACTTTCAATTCATCTCATGGGCCCAGCTGTAGCTATGGCTCAAAGAATTCATTAAGTGCTTTAAAAATCTACTAGTGTCTTGAGATGCAGGACAGCTACCTCTGCCAGATCTGCTGTGCCAGACTGAGCAAGAGCTGAGAGTTGCAGTGATGGGCTGAGCACGCTTGACTGCTTCAAGCCTTAATGGGGAGTTGGCCTTAATCTGTTTGTGGGTATATGCTTGCACAGGATCACTGGGCCTGGCAGACACATTTGGACTGCCCACAAATATAGGAATATACATATATTTGTTGGCAACTACCCTCGTTCACAAGACAGTGTCATTTTTTGATATCCACAGTCATGTTTTACTCTGATAGTAAAACAAGGCTTACAGCATATTGAAGATTGGGTTTAAGTTACTTAAAATTTGTTTTCCCTTCTGTCTTACAAGGGTGCATTGGGACTTTCTTCGCTAGAAGCTATTTGTTTTTTCCTAGTGATGATCTGCACTGAACTAGTATAATCTTACCTTTGAATAACTATTCCATTGTCTGTTGCATTGTTATAATTATCTATCTTGATAGATGAAGTGACATACAAACTTCCTAGAATTATCATTTAGAAGGTAGGATTGTCTAAAACATCATTGCCTAAACTTCAGGGGAAAGCCAGTTGTTCTGAACACAAATACTCTTATAGATTGTTGTATATTTTCTGAATCAAACTTTCTATAAGAATTTTCGGTATTTTACTGGTCTAAGTAAATGTTTTTAATCAAATCATGCCATTTCCAGAAAAATTGAGCTGCTGTGTTCTGCTGTGGGGAGAAAATTCGTGACATGGTTTGTCTTGGAATAGTCTATATAGATATAGTTGCCGTATGTGTACACAAATAGCTCAATTGTACACCTTTTCAGAAAGATACAGATCTATCTGATCTAGGTATTCCTGCTCTGGCAGGGGGATTGGACTAGATGATCTTTTAAGGTCCCTTCCAATCCCTAACATTCTGTGATTCTGTGATTCTGTGATCTTTGTTTAAGGTTGTTGTCTATATTTAGCCTGTACCGCAGACTAAACTGTAGCAGTTGTTCTACCACTCGATACCCACTCCCCAGCTGAGAAAGGGAATCAAGGAAAAAGGGAGGAGCCCCATGGGTTAAAGTAGAAACATTTAATGAAATAGCAGTAACACAATCACAAACATAAAGTACACAAGCTTATACTCAGCCTCATCCTTAGAATCAACAATAAGAACAGAAAGCCAAGAAAGATGAGCCCTAGAAGAAGAATTCTCATTATCACTGAAGTCCTTTTATAATGAGTTTGATTTAAGTTGTATGAGATACAGCTGTGAGTCAGCTTGGGTCAGCTTCCTTGATTGAATCTCCCAACTGACTCAGGGCTACTCACGGTCTGCCTGCCATGGCTGGTTCATGGGTCTGTTCCTGGGAAACCAGGACAATTGTGTAGGCAAAGTATGAGGAACTGTGGAGAACACTTACTCTTTAACACTGCCAAGCCCAGGTGGACCCAAACTCAGCTGATGACTGTGCTCTGAGCAGAGAGGAGTTGGGTGGAGGTGGACTTCATACCAAAGTATGAAGAAAACCATGGGTTTAAAAGATGAATCTCCATTCTTCCTTCTAGTTAGGACACTGTGCAGGCAAAAAACAGTGGGCAATAAGGACAGAAAAGCAACCTGATGTTTAAGGACTGAAGTTAAAACTGGAGACACATGGACTTTGCCATGGCTCTCAAATTTTCTCTCAGCAAATAACTCCAGTTCAGATGTACTTTACTGTCCCAGAGAAAAACTCTGTAACTAACAAACTTGTGCTTTTAAAGAAAACAACACAATTTAAACAATTTATTAGAAAACAGAAAAAAATATACTAGGGACTGAGTAAAATGATGCCATTTTCATAAGAATATTCATTAAAAATATTTCATAGAATATTGTTTGCAAAATAATCAGTGCAAGTAGATCAGAAATATGAAGTATTAACTGCATATAGTAACACCAATATTTTTGCAATTACTGAAGAAACAAAGTAAAGAAACACGACAAATTAATTATATAATTGATCTAATGCAACCTTCCAAGGAATAATTTATATGCTATCACTACCATAACAAATCATTCACATGACAAAACTGATACATGACACCTTCTTAGAAACCAGTTAAAAATCATTACTAATCATGTCATTCTGTATTATGGCAAATAGGATGAATAAAAACCTATTTGTAAAGCATTTAGTATCATCATTTTTCATAGTTCTCTCAATGAAATACTAATGGTCTTCACAGTTAGGAGTGAAATGTCTCTGGAAAGAAGAAAGAACTATACTCTTGAAGTGCTGGGGTCTGAAACCCAAGCCCTGAATTTAGGTTGACATATGGGTGGTTCCCACAGTCCTTCAAAAGGAGGGGATGAGTTTACCTTTTGGATTTCCTCCAAGGTGCAGCTGACCTTGCAGGGAAAGCCATTGGGTAAACAAGCCCCAGGTGCCCCACATTGGGTAAATGAGTGCCAGGTGTCCTGCTTTGGGCATAAAAGCTGGGACCACTTGCAGGAAGGGTGGAGTGTCTGTCTGTGAGGTGGGTGCACTTTGCAGAGTTTCTCTGTTGGAGAAGGACCTCCTGACTCTCCCTGCAACTGGGCCCCAGTCAGGTTTGGCATTTGCAAATGTGGGCTTTGTGGGGGAACAATATGTGGCTACTTCTATCCTATGTGATCAGTCTATTGACTTGGTTGTCTCCCATCTCTTCTATGGGAGACTTTGTTTCTTTGTTTATTCCACCTATTATTGGTTGTGTTGTGTCATTCCTGGGGTTGATGTCTGTTATGTATGATCTGTTTGACTTGCTTGTACCCCTAGTGATCACCCATATACTGACTTTTTTGTGTACAATGGAAACTAATTACTGGTTTGTTCTACTGCTGGCTGTGTCCTTTGTACTGCGCCTAGTAATTGGCAAGACAGCTCTCCTAACATAATGCAAGATTTATAACTGTGAAAAATACAGGGTCTAGAGATATATCAACATGATAAATTATTTATTTCATAAACTGGAAAGGATTTTGTAATACTTGATAAAACAAGATACCAACAGGTCTGCCATGCCATGGACAGATATAAACCAGTTTTAAATGGGCCTTTGAATAATTCTGTTTTCAGTACACTGCTCTTTCATATTTTGAGATGATTAAAAGCACTAAATTAATTGCATTACGGTGACTTTAAGTGGAGCAAATCATTCACTTCCCAGGAGGGAAGCTGCTTTTGCAATTTTCCTTTTAACTATCATCCTGAGAAGTTCCTACAGCCAAGGAAAGGGCAGTAGCTTTTAAGAAATCAGGAGAGGGAAAAATGCATTAGTTAGTTATCCTTAAGAGGGGGCAAAGAATGACATTTTAAAAGGTTAAATTAGGCAAATTAATTGGCAGCACCAGAAGGAGGAATCAGTCCAATTGAACAGATAGCAACTTTTTTGTACGGTTCCAATGCATTTTGTAACATATTTCAATTGGCCTTGGTAGCTGCTCCCAGACTTAGAAGCCTTTCTTCTGTCAGGTGAGGGAAAAGGACATTTATTTATTCAAATGAAATGTATTAAAATCATATGAACTTCTTAGCTTGTAGAAATGTCTGGAAGAACGAGGATGTGGACAGACAGCTTTTTTTGAACAGAATTTACAAGAGCTTTAGGATATTCAGAACAAAGTATTGTGGGCTTTCATAAGATGACAGAAACAATTTTAAAATCTAATTTTGGCTCAGCATGACTCAGTGATAGGCCCCCTGGGTTTTATACCATCATCTCCACTAAGCCCATTTTCTCTGCTTCTTATGTCACATTTTTTTCAAGCAGTTTCCCAGCCCTCTTTTTCCCTGGATGAAAAGCAACTAAGGGTAAAAATCTTATCCTGATATACCAGAATTTTCGTATGTAATAGATTTAGTGTCTAAGTAACTGTGTTTGAGCCTGAGACTCTGAATATGCAACTCACTTATTTTAAGGGAGAGGTTCCTACACTCATACTGTATGTTGTTTATGCAACTAGAACTCTACTGACTTCAATGAAATTTGTCTAGGATAAGAATACAAGGTCTACCCATAATGCTGAGAAGAGCATTTTTTTCTTCTTCGTCTGTCATATAAAACTGTTCAAAAGGGAAAAAAAGTTACCATGTACTATGATAACACTTTCAGTATTGAGTGTTGTTCAGTTCAACAGTTCTCCAGCGAAAAATAAAAGAAAAATGTCCTCATGAATAGGTGACTCAAAGAATTTTGCAGTTTTCAGGCCAGATGCCAAGATCTGTCCTTCCCCTAAAGAAATTTCCCCTGCAAAGAATTAAATATACTATCACTGGAATCATCTAGAAAAAATGCAACTTTGAGGAAAACCTAGAGAGCTGCAGAGAATGTCTTTAGTAATTCAGCCTTTCTCTGGGAGCCAATACGCATCCATCCCATGACCCGATGCTTCTCAGACCTAGAGCCTTCCTGTCATAAGGATGATATGGCACAAAAAATTGCTCTGCTGGAATATCACATGAGTAAAAAGTGATGGTATCCACTCACATGTGACTGCCACTGCTGATTTGTACATAAGTGGCTGAAAGCATTCTCTGATGGTTTTTGGATAAGAAGGGTATATCAGTCATCATTAGAGCTGTGTAGAGATTACAGCTGGGGAAGATGCTGATACATGCCCTCAGCAGACTTCATTGCAGTGAGTCCAGGCCCCCTAGGGCTGATTGATTGACAGGAAAACTCTTCCACCATGCCGCAGTTCAAGTGGGGTCAGTCGCAGTCCAGCAAGTTTGATTTATACATGCGGGAAATAATGAAAATTTTTGTTCACATTTTAAAATTGGCAAAGGGCCAGGGGAGGAAAGGTTAGCTTCATCATCTGAAGAAACAAAAAAGTCAGCTTCACTGTCTCAGTAGAATGGTTCAGCCAAGAGAAAGAAGAGAAAAAATTCAGAAAAAAAAAAAAAAAAAATATAAGCTTTTAGATAGAGGGTCCACAGACATGTCAAGAGGAAATACAGGAGAAGACTTCTTCTGGGTAACTGAAAGAGATCTGAAAACTCTACACATGCATTGAGTGCACAGTTACCACATTTTCCATTTCCTTCTGTACTTTATCTCGCTTATGGTAAACAATTTATGAAAACAAGTTTGGTTATTGTAATTCTTTTTCCAAGCATTTTTATTGACATACTATTGTTTTCAGTGCTAAATAACTTTGATTTATGATACTATAGGGAGGTACCACCCTGAAGTCTAATTATCCCCTCCTTCTTGCACTCTGCATGCCAAAAATCTGCAATAAAACATGTGTGCCTCTCATTTGTTTGAAATGAACAGGAGACACAGACAAAGTAGAGCTACATGGAGAGAGAAGTGCTGTTTTGCTCACTTTGCAGAAGCTGACCAAAAGGTAGAGGAGAGCAACCTGGGAAACTATCTGGCTTCTTTTTCACAATCCATTTCCAAAAGGAAAAATGCCTTCCACTCAGCTTTTACATGGCTAATTGAGCCATGGGGAGCTAACCAGAATTTTTACTTCAGTGGGAGCTGGATTGCAGTTTAGTGCAGCTTCAGCAAGCAACTTTCTTTTTTGGATGCTTTAGCAAAGTGAACCTCTGATTCATCAGCAGTAAACTGAGGCTGAGCCCAAAGCTAAATCTAACCAACGTCATGCTGGAACGCCGAATTTCACAGTTCCATGCATATCCGAGAGACAGGATAGGGCACCTGCAGGCAAATGGAGTCTGCAGGAGAATGAGGTATTGCAGCTCTGTTTGAAGCTACCCCAGTGCTTTCAGACAGCTTCAGCATTTGCTCAGACTGCCTTGTCCATGATTCAGTCTTTATTGGTATGTCTTGACAGATTTACATTCCTAGATTGGACAGAAAACCCACTTGTTTGTCTTTTAAACTAAGAGTTGGCAAAACCAAGTAGTGCCACTATTCAGGGTCATGCATGCCTCAAAGGAGCTTTTCTAGATTTCAGTTTTAACCTAAAAAAATACGGAGAGTGACAGGTTCAGCTAATGCTCTGAGCTATCCAGAGGATTCTGAACCTCCCTAAGCTAAAGACAGCCTTTGTGAATGTATCACTACACTCTACTGTATCATGTCCTAAGTGTAATTATAATATGAATATACAGAAACACTGATTCATTCCTTAAACACATGAACCAAGAACTGCATAGCTAAACAATTAATTTACAGTAATCTTTACCATGTGCTCCTGTTAGCAGAGATCTAATAGCAGAATGCTGTGGTAGCATTCCATTTAACCTATTCTATTCCCTTTAAAATGCACATTGTCTTGGAATTAACATTAAGCTATGAATACTTTCCAAAGGAAATAATCAGTGGAGATCACCGACAGTGTTAAAATGCGATGAGTCACAAAAGCAGCTGGGCAAAATCAAGGATAGTAAATCAAATGACCTTGTGCTCCATTTCCAGCTCTGTGTCTTTGACCTCCAGTCCTTGTGCCCAGATGTGAACCAGGCAACACATGATCTAAGAAAAAAGAATTGCTATATAGCCAGATGCTGTTACTTCAAATTACAATGAAATCATATTTGTCAAAATAAAACATGTTATGCAGAGTTATTTATTTTTATGACTCCACAGTTCTTGTTAGTCTCAGGAATTTGTTCACTCATTTGTTGATTCAGAGAGTCCAGTAACTTTGCATGTCAGGAAAGACATGATGAACTGACAATTTCCTGTCATGAGGAGATTAAAAGTAGAAATGCACCCTGGAAACTGAGCTTATAAAATCCTTTAAATGTCTTTGAGCCACTCAGTAACCATCCACACTCTGCAAGGGAGCCCAATGGTCAGAGGTGTAGGTATGCACACCATAGGGAAAAGATGAGAAACTCTGGAAGCTATCAAACAGTGAATTTTCACAGCAGAGCAGCACAAATGTATTTAGCACAGGGTTCTCTGTCACTGTGAAGTGTCAAAAGAAATTTGAGAATGTTCAGCAGTTTTCCTGCTCTGCAGTTGGTTTGTGCTCCTTGCTTCCACTTAGTTTCTCTTTACTAAATCCTGATGTGCTGCATGGCATGACAAGTACCCTTTTATTATACTGCAAGAAATTATCTAAAAGGACTTGACGAAACAAAATTTTGATGACCTTAGTCTTTCATTCCGTAGCCTTATAAAGAAGTGACTCAGAGTAGCAGCACAAAAAAAGTAATTAATAAAACTTCCATTTAGGTAGCTGATCCTCCATGGAGTAGTGTGTCAGACTATAATGTATAAAGGGGTCATTGACCTATATCTTCAGCTATGTTTCTTAGGATGATAAACACTACAGGAGAGTCAAAAAAGCAAAGTATAATTAAACAAAATGCCTCATAACCAGCTGTTTTCTGAAGAGTTAGTACATGTATGCTATTGAAAGTTCAGCATCAACCAAAAATTACAGCCTAGTGTTACATAACATATGGGTGCAATTTGTTTTCTGGGTTAAGAGAAAAGCTTAAAAACACTGGTGATAACAGGTAATAAATGTTGGCTTTATTATGGTATCCACTAAAGTTCCCATCATTTCTTTCTTAGAGTTCAGTAATAGTTGTTTTGGATTCATTCCCAGCAATATCAGCTATTGGGGAAGTCAATAAAATGTCCAAAATGCATTAAGTTTGGAACTGCTTTCACATAACATTTTCTTATTATATAAAAGCAAATTAAACAGCAAGACACCAATCTTGCGAACACACATCTGCATAAATTCCAGTCACACAAAAAAAAACCGCCACATGTTGCATTTTTCTCTATAGGTGTTGCATAAACCCATATGCTTTAAACATCAAATGGTAGGATTTGGGTTTGCATCACTGATGTCAGTGGGAACATGGCAAATAGAAGGAAGGCTATGAAGAATATTCATATACAATGCAACTAATGATACTCTATCAAAAACACTCTTAGAATGCTGCTAATTAAGCAAGAATGAAAAATGCCAGTTTGGAAAGTGAAAAGAAACAAATTTCATTCAAAAATTTCAAATCTCAAGCTTTGAAAATTTTGTTGCAATTATTTGACAATGCTTTTATTTTTATTTTTTTTTAAGTATCAGAAAGAGGTGTCTGTGATAAAGGCACACAGAGGTAGTAGTCATGTCTTTTGTCCAAGCTAATACAAAAGAGCAGGGGAAATGAAAGACTTGGGTCTTTCTTGTTTAGTGCTGAATCTGGCTAGCACTAGTTCATTTTGGAAGCTCTGTTTCTATTTTTGATTTGTTTTCCCCATTTTGGAATTATTCATTATGTTGTTCCTCACATGTTTAAAGCATGTCTAGACTGTTCCCAAACTAGCATTTAATGAAAGCAGGTTATTCTGATTGAAGGACGGTAGCTGCTTCATACTGTGGTTTGGGGCTTGCCTCTCTGACAGCTGTATTCAGGCATCTATTTTTGCCCTTTCATGAGGCCTTCGACATCATCTGGTATGGGACTGAGAATTACACCTGTGCTCTCTTCTCCAGAGTAAGGAACAGCAAAGGGCCAATATCAGAAAAGCTGGAGCAGAGGTAGGAGGCATGATTTATTCTGCCTCAGTGTGAGACTACAACAAAAGAATGTATTTTTTATAATGTGTCACAACTAGGTTTGTAACAACATAAACAAAATACACAGCAGCCATGCCAGCAGTGATCATAAATACATGTTTAGCATAGCAGCTATAATAACTTGCACATCATCATACAAGAACAAATTCTTGTCACACTCTTGTAGGTGGAAAAAATATGCTCTCTAAAATGTTTCACATGAAAATTCAATGCTCCCATTACCAGAGAGTGCAGTTCTCACAGGAAAAATAAGACTGCAGTCTGAAAACTATTTTAATAAATCAAAACTAAATACACTGCTGTCTATATTCTCTTTAAAGGCTTATGTTGACTCTGGCTCGGGGTTTTGTAGAACAGATGTGGCAGTGAACATGTGCACACATTCTCTCTTCTTTCTCTGCCTCTTTTTTTAAACACAATAGACAGAAAACAAGTAGCACTTGCTCACAGCAGTCCCCACTCCCAGAGGATCCTCAAAGCTCCTTCTAATCCCTACTTTTGCTAATAAATGTAATATGAAGAATAACCAAGTGGAAAGCCCATCCTTTAAAACAATCAGTGGATATAATATAAACTGGGCTCTATGCCCACTTCTGTCCCAATGCTTTCTGCGACTATAAGCACAGAAGTCCTTTTTACTCTCTTAGCCTCCATTTTCTTGTCTGTCTTTTGTCTTATCTCTCATTTTAGATCACAAACTCTACATGGCAGTGATTTTTGCACTATCCAGGTAACTTTAGAATACTTAAAGTGATGGAATCATACCCATTCCAAATATTTGCCCTTTTATGCCATTGCATAAATCAGACAGTTGTGCTTTCACCCCAGCTTTTATTTCAGCATACCTACACCTCTTGTGCGTAAGACCATCCCTTCTCACTCATTATCTGCCACGAACTAGTGAGTAAGAACAGCTATTTTAATTGCAACCTCTGAATTTGGGATGCTCAAAAATGTATTCCACTACACCCTAGAAAAACTTGATCCAAAAATGGCTGTTCTAATAGCCCATATGCTTCATCACTTGATGACCTTCTGAGGTACCTATGGCAGAGCCCCATGATACACACCATTGCTGCCCTTAAGGCTGGAGCCTTGAACTTAATCCCCACGGAGAGAATGCAACTCTCGTTCTCCATGAGAACAGTTTCTCCTTTCTCTGTAGTATTCTTGATCAGTAATTGCTTGCCATGGAAAGGCATTTAAGATCTTCCCAGCTATGTGTCATTATTGTTCCAATGTTGCTTTCACATCTCGCTTCTATTAAACGTATATCTTAATTTTATAAAACTGTCTTTTAAGGAACTTTACTTTCCTAATGTGGTTGGAATCATGTAGAGAAATGTACTGCTCTTCTGTGTTTTCTTCTACTGTCAGCACTTCAAATATTAAGCATTTATTCAACCTTGTATTTCTGATTGTTCACTCCAATCTATTTAGTCCTTCTCTTTTCTCTTGGCATCCAGGGAGTCAGGGCTACAGGCTTCTGAAGTCAGTTCAGATGGTTATCGCAATTTCTCTTTGTAGCGCTCTTCGAGGTCAAATCCATTACAGCATGTGCTCAGAGTGACTTTCCACACTTAACTCTGCCAGGCTTACTGTGACACACTCAGCAGTTCACCTCAGAACCTGTTATCCGTAGATACAGCAGATGTTAAATTTTATATAGAAAAGGAACCTGTTTCCTTCCTCCTCTTCACCTTAAAAAGTCTTGTGAACAGAGTGGTGTTTTTGATGAAAAAGATAAACATTATACTAGATGCTAATCAGAACCACTGCATCCAAAATGAAATACACCCACAACAATTACATTCACATAACATACACTACAGCCACAATTGGGAAGTTTAATCACACTAGCTGTCCCAAAGAGCTTAGAGATTGTGTTTTCTTTCTGTCATATCATATCAGCTGGGAAAGAAATGTACAACAGCAAATAAAACTCCTTAAATATTTGCAGCTGATTTATAATGGAAATTACAGACCCAATAAAATATTATTTTCTTACGCCCCACAGTCTTGGGTAAACTGGTGTATATAAGGCTTTTTCTGAAATACAGGAATAGATTTTAAATCCATCACAGACATACTAATGCTGAAACAGCCAATCTTTGCAAAACCTGCAATTTACATTCCAGTTGTAGATTGATACATCAGCCTTTTGCATCTGGAGGCAGGGGATACTTCTTCCTCAGTTTTCAGAGGGTTTTTTTTCCTAATCTAATTAAGATAGAGATGATTATAGTCATTAGGACAAAGACAGCAATACAAAGAGTGAGGGAATATCAATCCTTCAAGAGAAGTTATTGTTCTAAATTTGCTCGGCATTTCCAGATTCCCCAGCCTAGCAGTGACCAGGATGGCAAGGAGACAGAGACAACCCTTGTAAGCAGAGACTGAAAATGGCTCATCCTCAATTAAACTATTCCAATATTCATCTGTTTCAAAACATTAAAAAGCAGAAGGGGGGGGGAGGGGGGCAGGTGCGGTGGAGAGCGGAGAGAAGAGGCAATAAGACTAATACATTCTGTATTAAGCAAGGGTATCTTGCCATGACTGTGACATCTATATTATGGAAACAGAACTGGCTACCTATGATTTTCAAGGACAGTCATAGGGCTGCTTATCCTAAAGACATTCTGTCTCTCCCTGCTTCTCTAACCAGTGCTGTGGTCATCACCCACCAGTGATACAAACTTTGACACCTTCTGAGCATTCCTCAGCTTCTTCTTCCACAGCCTGGTACTCCCTTTAGTCTTAAAATGAAGGTTCCCTATCATTAGTCCAACAGAAACTTTGCTAACAGTAAGGATGGATAGAAAAAGGGAGAGTTAGGGTTTACAGATAAGCTTACTTTTATCTTTTTTATTCATTTCACATGGCAAGCTTATCATTCAGAGCTGAGGTGGTCAAATGTGCCTCAGCTGGGCATGTTAAAAATTTCTGTACTAATTCTGCTGCTACTTTGCAAAAATCCAGTAGAAACACCCCAGAACATTCAGTGGCAGCAACAACAATTTTAAAAAGCAGTTCTAAATGTTAGAAACACAAAAAGAAAAATATGTGGCCATATCATCACACAACCATAAAGTTCTTCTCTTAACTATTCAGAAAAGTGCCTTTGATTTTCAGTAAAAAGTCCTTTGTATCTCAGAGGTACAGTACAGTAGTTTGATTACTATCGTGCGATGTGGCATTAACTAAGATAATGACTTTTTTTTTTTGGAAGCCTGAGTCTATAAACACATAAAATCCCTGTATTTTGTCAGTGTCTGTGTTATTGCTGCCCTTCAGCTGAAGTAATTACACCTTTTTCCTTTTCAGAAAACTTACTCATTGTTTCCTTTCTCTTTATTACAACTGCTCTACTTATGTTTAATTGCTCAAGGTTTGTCAGTCTGCTCCTTACTGTTTTCACTCCTGTGCTATGAGATGAGCTGCAATAGACTGGCTAATGCATTTGGTTAGAAACACTATCAAATACAATTATCTGAATGAATAAGCCCAAAAAAATCATATTTCACTTTTTCTTTGAAATTTGAAGATTATTATGCGAAAATACTTACTTCACAAGCATATCATACTCGAGTTTCTAAACAAATGTTAGAGCAGAAAGAAGATATATACATACCCTGACCCCCAGTAGCTGAAGTATTAACTAACTCTAACTCTGCTGTCCCTTCCACTTGCTCAGGTGGTAAAAAGGTCTAAAGGAGGAAGTAGGAGGCTTGGAATTTCTATAGGGTATACACTGGAGGATTAAAATAGAGAGAGCAGGACCCTGAAGGCCTGTTTCCTGGCTTTGCCATGTACTGTTCGTGTGGCCCTAAATGGACTGTTGCGTCCTTAAGCTTCAGTTTTATACACTGATACATGGGGGTAGTACTACTAACTTGCTCCCACCCTTGCTTTCTCAGATTTTACACTTTTCTAGGACTGTGTTTGCAAATTGCATAGAGGCCACAATTCCAGTCTAATATAAAAAAAAAAAAAAAAAAAAAGAAGCTATTTCAGGTCATAAAAGAAAGTCTCAACTGAGCAAGCTACTGATACACAAATAACTGGAGTTAATGAGGTCACTAAAAGTTAAGGATATTCTTAAAGACTTTACTGATTCAGAACCTTAACCTCTCAGGATCACATTGATTCATAGCTTGAGATAGTCGTTATTTTGCTCTTTCTTTCAGTGTATGCTTATTTATAAAGATTTTCCTTCCTGAGTAGACCTTATGGCCTTCACTGTGCTGGGTTTCTGCCCAGTGATCCCATCAGTTTTTAAAGATTTCTAAATATGTAATTAAAAACTTTTACATCTGGCAACTGGACCTGTCAAGGGATTGAAATGGGAGGAACACAAATCTTTTTGCTGAGAGCTTAATAGCCTGAAGTACAGTTACAATGTTCAGGAGGCTGTTTGAGTGCCATTTATGAATTGCAGAGTGAATGTGGGGAGTGATTCCCTTCTTCCTGATCTCTTCCGTCCACACTCAGAGCATTAAGAAGGAGAAAAAGAAAAGGTTTCAGGTGGCATAGAAGGAGCAGGATCATAGAATCAGAATAGAGCAGAAACAAGAAACATACTGCACTATATGGAGGGAGGAGACCCCTCAGTTGGGAGAGAAGGTCAGAAACAGATGTGAGGAATCCAGTACTACACATACATGTGGGCTGTTTTGCTGTTTCAGACAGATATGTGTTCCTCTTGCACAAGGCACAGCACATCTGCATCTCTCAACCTCATGCAGCATGCGTTTCTCCTGTTCCTAACGACCACATTTGACTCGAGGTGATCTGAAAACTCAAAACCCTCACTGGCAGAAGCCCTGTAGAGCTGAGTCTGATCTGCACTGGCTTGGAGACTAAGGACAGTGGGCTGTAGGATGTTGTGTCTGTGACCAAAGAAAGCAGTTGGCAACAGGAGATGGGAGCCTAAGGGAAGGGAAGAGCGCTGTGGCCTCCTCATGTGGAGCGGAGCATCTGGAGCAGTCTTGCAGGAACCCAATCACAGGGACCCTGGTGTGCCCAGTGAGCAGGCAGCCAGCAGGCTGCCAGGGCTGCACAACACAGGCCCCTCAACCCTCTTCCATGAACACCTAGCATTTTCTCATCAGACAAGAGCATTCACACCTTTGCAATATCCATACCAAGGAGAATGGAAATGCACCCTGAGGTAACCATTGTTCTGGTTTCCATCTAATGAGAGTTGAGAAATATCCGTGCGGATGCTGTGATTTGTACCCACACTGTGCAAATTCCACAGGCCAGCAAAGGACTTGGGTTTCCATTAGTCTCAAGTTGGCATCCTTTACAAGCATAAAAATCCTATTTTAAAACAATGTTCATTCACCTTCTTTCAAAGAGTGCCAAACTGGCACATTGCAGTGATGAGAGACACTGCATGCCTTTCCAAATGCAACTCCTGCCATTTGGGAGCAGAGCAATGACTTTCAGCCTAGCAGGCCAGCAGGCTCTTAAAGCAGTCCAGGAGTATGACAAGGCATTTCTACCTTCAGGAGCAACAGAATTTTGCTGGTCAGCTTTGAATGATCTTCTGCTGCTTTGTAACACATCTGTCAAGAGGTTTAACTGATGTTAAGTTTTCCAAGTACACTTGTATTGACTTTTCTGATAACCTTTACCTACCAAATCATGCATGAAAACTCACCGAACAGATGCAAAACATTTTCCTAATAGCCATTCTGCTCTATTTCCTATATCCTACACACTGATGTTTGTTGCATATTTAGCAAAAATCTTTATAGCTGCACAGCAGATTTTGATAGTGTCAGCATGAAACTCAAGTGAAAAAAAGACCTAGTGTGGGGGTTTCTGTGGGCTGAGGTACATGATAACAGTGGTTTAACAAGTTACTGTGCATCAGTCTGAGACATCCATTTGTGTGCACGCCTTTCACATGAGCATATATAAGATGAGGAGGATGAGATCGGCACAGGGATAGTAAGAACTGCTCAGTAGACATGCAGCAGCTTGTTAAGCTGTCAAAGCATGATTTTGTGTCTGAGCCTGTCTGCATAACTTGTGCTAGGTTAATATCCAGAGGTTTTCCATTACCCATCTGTTTATATGGGCATAAGGTGACATTGTCAGGTACTAAACATCAGTCAGCAGCTCTAAGAGTCTTTATCAATTCTTCATAGTACAGCTGCATGTAAGGGCTCCATCTGCAATGATGACTTTGCCATGTTAGACATACGGCATTGCCCATGGTGGCAGGATTGTCCCCAGCTTAAGGGCTGACAATGTTATCAGGTAAATGCCACAGATAGAATTGCCTCACCTAACTTCACACATTTAAAAAACAGCTTGGAGCCTGAGCTAGTTGCTTAGACTGCCTTCAAAGAGAAAAAAAACATGTACATAGAGGGGGCATTTTTCCCAGCTGTCTTAGACACTTCATTTACCTGAGATGAATGTCTCCCTGCCTCCTATAAATATAGGAAGAGCCCAGACAATTAGCTTGACACCCAGCACTTGCAGGACTGACTATTAGGTAGGATACTTCTCCCAACAAGAACATGAAGCAAGGGCATTACAGCCATGTAGCTGATGGAGAGCTGGGGCACAGGGTTATCACCGTCAGCTTCCCAGGAGCTATGTGCTAGTCCCAGACCTGACTCCGGATCCTTTCAGTAACAAAGCTACAGGCCCTTCTTCTAGCCCTTACAGCCCTGGAAAAGGTGGCTCCACAGAACTGCAGGAGCCAGAGCCTCCTCTCACCATGGTATTTCATCTGCTGCTCAGTCCCAAAGGGACAAGAGTCCCTGCTATGCCTGCAGTTCTCCGTGAAGGATTTCCTATTTCACACACCAAATCTGTGGCTGGTTCCCCATGAAGCAGAATAATTCAGTATGTTTAGTAAACCAGGAGCTCAAATGCATAGTGCTAACCACTGTTAACCATGGATCAGTTGCTAAAAAACAAGAGAGTTAATTTTAAGGAAAGGGAAGAATAATGAATGACTGCAGTGATGGTCAGTTACAAACAATTTCAAGCTATTTTTTGGTTTTAATGCCACTGTTGATACTCACCTTCTGGCTAGCTGTGCTGGAATCTCCCTGAGCAGTGTGCTGTCTCGTTCATTGCTTTGTGGGCTCACATTCAGAGAGCCATTTGGCTTGCAAACTTGCTGGATTATCTGTAAACACAGTGAAAGGAGACAGTTATTGCATGAAACCCAGAGAGTGCACCTGCATGCTAATGAGTTAAATGTCATGACAGAAATGCTCTACCAACACTCCATGCTGCCCTTTAGAAAGCAAGTGATTCACTCCTGTAACATTTCAAACAGAAAATTACAGTATAACTTCTTGTGTCAATACACATTTATTTTGTAATAAATAACTAAATGCATATTTATTTCACCTCTATTTTAATCCACTGCTGTGCTTTTCACAGGTTCTCCATGCCCTAGAGGTACTGTTCAGATTGGTTACAATATTTGCTGTCTGAGGCTACTGTACACTTAAAGCTCTATAACAACAAAGGTATTTGGACAAAGAAACAACATTCATTCCTTCATTCCCCTCCAAATGCTCCCAAGTTATTTATTTTCCTATTTTTGTTTTATTTTACCTTAAACTGAAGGGGTCTCTAGTACCAATAAAGAATAAACTGAAGACAGCATTAACTATAAAGCATACAGCGTTTCTTTTCTTTGATCTGCATTGCAACTGAGATAAAAATCAACAATGCCAGTAAAGTCAGGACTGAGGTTGCAGTCAAACTTTGATACTCCCACTGTATTTATGAATTACAGCAGCACACAGGACACATGTCAGCATATACAGAGCTGTGGATTACAGCATACCTCAATGCAGTGTATTTGCAAGCTGATTTCAGACTTCTGCAATGCAGATCCAAAGAAACTGAAGAGAAACTTTCTTTTACTCCTGTGGTTTGAGGCTGATTCACTATGGCAGTGATTGAGAGTTATCATAAGATGGCTGTTTGACCATCCATGTAAAATGAGATGGATTTGCTTTATTTACGTGCTGGGCCTATCCTTCTTTATAACTGACTAGTGCCTGCAGCACAGACAGAATAACTTCTCGCAGATGATACAAACTGGTAGTGATGGGTGAATTTCTAAGTTCTAATTTTTACTTTTTAAAAATGCTATAAAATAAATGACTGTGCTCCTCTAGCTCCATTCATGCATAGCCTCAGACAACTTCAGTTACATCTCACCAGCAAATGCCATGGATGCATTACTGTGCCTATGAGAGTAGCCTGTCCCACCAAGGCCACACACAGGGGAGGGCAGAGCAGTGAAGAGAAACTATCTAATCTCCCATCTGGCTTTGTGCTTAAGCCACCAAGCCATTCTTCAAACACAAAAATAAATGTAAATTCTTACCATCAATTATGCAGTTGAATTTCTGTCATTGGTAGAGTTGAAAAAACACCTCCAGAACTAGGTCTTGCCAAAAAAGAGTATCCCATTTTAATTTAAATTATACATTACTTGTGCCCCATCCCTGCATGGCAGCTGCCTCCTAATGTAGGATTCAGAAGTGCACATCCAATTCAGACCGGAGGGAAGCAGCAGAATCAGAGGACCTGAGGAGATTTTTTGTTTGCCCTTCAAACATCTTACGCTATCTCCAGCTCACCATTTGTCCTCTGGGACCACACCAAGGCCTGAATCTCACTCAGAAGTGCAGACTAGCTAGATAGCTAAAGGTTCTTTATCCCATCCCATCTCCTTGTTTAATAGAGGACAAGACAAGGCACCCAGCAACACCTCTTGCAGCCCCACAGAGACAGTGACCCCAAAGTGCAGCCCAGGCAGAGTCAGAGCAGGGCACGCACCTGCCCCATCATTTCAGAGGGTAGTGCAGGGTTCCTGCAGCACCCCCATCCTGCCCTGCTCTGCTGCAGCCTTCAAGATGCTTGTGGGCAGAGGAGGCTCGTGACTGTTGGCCCCACACTGGCTGCTCCACAAGAGGTATAGCCTCCAGGACAGGCCACTGTCCCTTTGTTGTGCAGACCCCACTGTGTTGGTTCCCCTTCACTCCCTGCACAGCAGGGGAAGGAATGGGTGAGGGGGGGAAATCTGAAAGTATTTTTCATAAGTCACTTCACAGTACCTTCCATATGGCTAATCCATGGCACCCCCATCCACACTATGCCTCTGTGCTGTCTGTCTGTAGCACTTCTCTTTTGGAAGGAGAAAAGAAGGTGAAAAAATCTCTAACATTTCTGAGGTGCAGAGATAGCATGTGGCAGCACACACTCTTTCTGCTGCATTCGGATTTCAGGGGAGAAATCATTTCCACCAAACAGGGTTCCAGTTTTGCTCCCACTGCTGTGAGAGGGAAATGGTTGAAGGAAGAAAAATGCATCCATGCTCCTGCAGTAAAGCTCAGAGGGTACTGACCCCATGAGAGCTGCACATTTACAGGCCCTTTACAATACAAACTCTGGTACGTAAATATGCACTGGAGGCTTTTAAGAGTGAATGTTACTGAGCGACCAAGCTGACAACTCAAAGCAGCGAGTCTGTTGTGTAAATACATGCACAAGGGACCGTTCCAGGTCCTCCTTCAACACTCTCAGCATGCAAAGAGAGTGCTTCAACACCCAGCGTGAGATGATCATTTCTGATTCTTCCGTTTAGAGAATTCCCCAAAGGTGGCCCTGGGCCATCTATTTTTTGGAACAATGTCAGCAAATGAACATTATGTCTGTGAAGAAGGATGCTGCTACTGAATCACAGAAACAAGAAAGCCATCTAACACACTCAGCCCAAAAGAAGACAAAACTATTTTTATCAGCCAGAAATAAATCTCAAACACATTAGCTTTAGATATCTGCTGAAAAATGCAGACATCATCTTTGATATGTAATAGCTGTGCAGATGAAGTCTCCTTAGTGGTTTTTACTGCTTCTCTGGAAAATCGGGCATGACTCTCCCTCAGCTGGGTTTGCTCGTGGACAGCCCTAGCCTTCCTCCTCTGCCTCCTCTTGCACACTGGCAGCACTCTCAGGAGGCAGGTGTCCTGCCACTCCACTGCGTTACCTAAACAAATCCTGGTACGAAAGCCTCGTGAGGAGCTGAGAACCTCAATATTCCTCTTTGGCTCTGTTAACCTCTGCAAAAGAAGTACACTAGTTATGCTTCAGGAAGCAGAATAATGCAAGCTGCACAGGATTCTGGCCCTAGACAGCTCCTGTACTCCTGCTTCCTCGCTGCCTAGAAGGGTAACCTAATTAATTGACTTTATTGGATCTCGTCCTGGGTGCAGGGTGTTGATGCATCAGCTAATAAAAACAGAAGCAAAGCTAGCACTTACAGAAAATGACAATATCAAGAGTAGGCAGGGTGCTTTGTGTTATGTGTCACAGCTCATAATGGAGTGCAGTGGTTGACAACTTTATTAGCTCCTAAGCTGGTATATGGTCCTGGATGTGCACGCATGTGTATGTGTCTGTCTGTGTGGCAAGGAAAAGAAAGAAAAAGCAGATGTGTAGAAGGTAACTTTAACACCTTAACATAGTATACTATACATTGAAAAATTATTCCAAAATAGATATGGAGAGTTTTAAAATATGTTACTGTACATTGACAGCAGTGTGTAAAAGGCCTTAAAAAGAATTATATTTAATGCTCGTTTACTGAAATTCTTTTTTAAATTACATATTTGTAAGCACTTGTCTTAAAAAAGGTTTTTATAGATTCTGATGGTATAATGAGGTCAAGCTACAATCTTGCAGAGGAGTACAGTATAAGTGAACTAATGAAAACCAATTTCAACCATTTCCTGTAGAGAATAACTGGTAGAATATATCATCTCCAAATGCAAAAACAAAATTATCAGTAAAGACTATTCATTTAAGACCCACCACAGAGCTAAAGATAAGGGTACATGCTGCTTTTTTGAAATGTCAGAAATCCATTTCACAGTGTTAATGAACTCTTAATGCCCACTTCATATTTAATCAGTGAGCTACTAACATTTTCTCAAACAAATAACCTATCTTTGATGTTTATCATTTCCGTATTTTGTTCAGTTGGGTAAATCAAGTATAAATGAGAAAATTTTGAAAATCTAAACATTGTGACTAAGCTAAGCATACACAGAACTGTTCAGTGGAGTCAAAGCAAAACTGATTATTCACTCCCAGGAGTATCTGTCTGTGTAATCTGCTCTGCTGCCATTTTAGCTTGTTATCCTGCAAAAATCTTCTACACACATATCTCCTCCCATTCTGGATTATTTTACTAAGGACCTTGGTCCCAACCTTCACTGACTCCCATAAGAGCAAATTCTCTACTTTTCAAAGGTTTTTCCTTCTCTTTTATTAATCTCTTTGTTTCTGCAAGTGACATACTGCAAGCCTAGACTAAAACCACACCTGCTTCAGTAGACACTGTGCAAGCATCTTCTTACAGCTCTGCAGATTTATTTCCATATTGACCTAATTAGCATTTTTTCTATTTAACTTCTAAGTGCCCGTAAACCAAGATGAAGTTAGTTAAATACCATGAAGCATCCGTGGTAGTTCAGCCAAGACAAGCAAACTCATTTAACCACTGACCTCAAGCAGGCACAAGCCTCAGATTTTGGAATAGAAAGACTTAAAGAATTTATGTTCTGCTTTTTGAAATGATGTGAATTTACTTAAGAGAAAACACTTCAAGAATTAGATAAGATAGTCTTATAAAACCAAAGGTTTCTGATAAAATAACATTCTTATTTATACTCTGTTCCCAGAAATGACGTAGCTCTGATGCTGTAAATTTTAATAGCAGTTCATGATGGGTTTCCCCCCCCCTCCTTTTTTTTAATCTGTTTCAGAAGCTTAAGATTTAATCTGTGAGTTATTTTTAAAGAGAATTTTGGTGGTTGATGCAAGTATTAGAGACTGCGTGGTTTTAGGGTTCTTCTTTTGTTAGATGCTGTCTTAGAGCAACATCTAGTGGCACATTAGCTCTGCATCCTCCCTCAAAATCACTTGTGATGCAGAAGAGTAATGATGATAATTAACTATGACAGGTTTACACACACACGCACAGGCACACACACACACTACAGGAGGCACTATCCCCAGCCAGTCTGGGGAGCCACTTACAGGCCTTTACAGCATTGTCATTATATTCAGAGTATAATGATTATAAAAGTGTGAACTTAGACACTCAAACTGATAAGAACTGTTGAGTACTTTACCTTGCTTTTCACAGCTGCACCCATGTTTAAAATTCTAGGTTTTTGCCTTAGTTCATCCAAACTAAGTGTATTTTCTTTATAAATTTCTGCATTCAAAAAGGAAAAATATATATGAACATACTTTCCTGATACAGCACTCAATTTCTCTACTTGTATGTCTAGGAACTATTTGCACAAGATTTGGCACCCTGATTCAAGTAGTTAATTCTGACTTTTTCTGTAGTCTCCTTGATTTCAATAGGAATCAATCCTATTCAATTGATTTCACATTAAATCAATTTCAATTATGTGCTTGAGGAGTTGTGTTTGTACCTTAGACTGTTGTGGTAAAATTGCTTCAGTCTCCTTGAGCTGCTTTTCAAACAGCCTCAGCACAAAACCTACCCTGTAAGTTATTCAGGTTTGGTCTATACTCTCTGAAGAAGAAAAAAAAACATTATTATGATTTTAGATACATTCAGGTACTACTCAGGAACTAAAATCTAAGAAAATGTTATTTAAATAAAAGGATTGATATATCTAAAAAAAAAATTCAAAAGTAAAATTTGCAATAATGAGGAAGGTTGGTCTTCTTACAATGCTGTAAAAACATTTTTAATTAGTTAAAAACCACATTTTTGTAACTAATTTTTCATGATAGGTAAAACCAGTAATCTGATGGGGAGCATGAGGTGAGATCGTGTGTCAAACTGAATGAAGTGTTAAGCCATTTTAGCAGTACTTTTTCAAGTGCTGAAAGATTTTTTTCCCCCTTCATTCTGATTTAACAGCTTTGTACAGTATTTAGATTCATTCAAAGTATAAAAACTGAGTGGGATTAAAATGTGATAGTTTGTCTTCCTCATCCAGTCTACAAATATAAATAAGCCATGAGAGACTAAAAGTCAATTATTTTAAAGTCTTGGGGAACTGTAACCATAAACAACTTGCTTAATTCACTAGCTACAATTAATACTTTCTCACTAATAAATCAGTTAGCTCAAACTACAAAATGTTTTAATTTAAAAGGATGTCACAAGTCTATTTAAAGTAATATTATTTCATTAATAAAAAGCTTTAAAAGATGCATTTTCTGCGGTTAAATAGGACTCAAATTTAATAAAATTTCCATTTTCATCCATGTTGGTTTGAAAAAAGGAATAAGTAAAAGTATCAGACAATAAACAAGAAATGTAATTTGACATTTTAATGATAAAATGTTAAATTAAGGAGTAGTGTGTAGGTTCAATGCGTAGTTTACATTTAGTTGCAAATCAACATGTCTCTTTACTCAACAACAAATAACAGTCAGGTATTTCTGAAGACAATAATTTGAAAGTAAAACCAAGTAAGACTAAAACCAGTAATTAGTTCAATCAACATTTCTTGCCTCAAGATAGAAATGATGGGTGAAAACACTTGGTGTATTAATTCTTGTCTGCAAGCACTATATGGACTATTTTTAAGCAACAGTATTGCTTTTTTGTTGCTCTTGAGTTTCTTTAGCTCAAATCAAGCCCAACAGACAAATTCTTAACATGTCCATGTGCTTGCTGCAAACTAAACAACCCATGACAAACATCACACCATTTCAATGACTGAGAAACACTGGACAAAGGGGAAAGAAAAAAAAAAAAAAAAAAAAGAAAGAAAGAAAAAAAGGTACCAAGCTACAGAAACCCTCAAAATAAAGAGAAGGCCATAGAACTGTTCCTCCATCATCGGATGTCAAGTGAGCAATGCAATCATAGGCGATATGATGTGGGAAAGAGAGTTGTGCTCCTTGGCTTCACTGGCAAGCTCAGCTATGATGGACACTTCTGAAAAATAAAGAAGATGTATTTACTTTGTAAATGCATCAGAATACTTAACTGAACAAAATTTTTAAACAACAATATATTGTGGGAATCCAGTACAGTCTAAATGCTAAGTTCCAGGTCCTCCACATCATTCTGGCATGCTGCATGATCTTTGTCAAACATTAGGAAAGAATGACCAGTTCCACTTCATGCATATATTAAGGCACACTTTTAAAGACTGACAGTATCTGTTCCACATATTCCTCATATTTCTTCAACTTATTCATCAATGACCTGGATGAAGGGACAGAGTGTATCCTCAGCAAGACTGCTAATGATGCAAAACTGGGAGGAGTGGCTGATAGACCAGAGGGCTGTGTTGCCATCCAGTGAGACCCAGACAGGCTGGAGAGCTGGGTGGAGAGGAACCTAAAGAAGTTCAGCTAAGGCAAGTGCAGGGTCCTGAACCTAGGGAGGAACAACTTCATGCACCAGTACAGGTTAGGGATTGACCTTCTGGAAAGCAGCTCTACAGAGAAGGACCTGGGGGTCCTGGTGGACAGCAGGATGACCATGAACCAGCAATGTGCCCTTGTGGCCAAGAAGGCCAATGGCATCCTGGGGTGTATTAAGAAGAATGTGGCCAGCAGGTCGAGGTGATCCTCCCCTTCTACTCTGCCCTGGTGAGGCCACATCTGGAGCACTGTGTCCAGTTCTGGGCTCCCCAGTTCAAGAGAGGGAACTACTGGAGAGAGTCCAGCAGAGGGCAACAAAGATGATTAAGTGACTGGAGCATCTTTCTTATGAGGAAAGACTGAGAGGGGGTCTCATCAGTGCTTATAAATATCTAAAGGGCAGGTGTCAAGAGGATGGGGCCAGACTCTTTTCAGTGGTGCCCAGTGACAGGCAGAGGGGCAATGGGAACAAACTGAAACACAGGAAGTTCCATCTGAACATGAGGAAAAACTTCTTTACTGAGAGGGTGGCAGAGCACTGGAACAGGCTGCTCAGAGTGGTGGTGGAGTCTCCTTCTCTGGTGACATTCAAAACCTGCCTGGATGTGATCCTATGCGACCTCTCTAGGTGAACCTGCTTTGGCAGTGGGGTTATCTCAAGACCAACCCCGACCATTCTGTGATTCTGTGATCTCGGCCTTGTGATGAAAGAGGGTATTCATACCACCCATCTTTAGCCATCCAATTAAAACAACTATTCTCTCTAGGTTCTTCCCAATAGTCAGTGCAGAGAGAAACAAGTTTTTCCCGGAGGTGATTCAGACCTTGTAAATCAGAGCCTGGCAATAGGAAGAGTTTGGGTAATAGGTTGATCATATCTCTTACCTAAGACTGGATGATGTGAACACTTCCTTAAATCTTTTCAGATTTATTCAGCTGCTCATTATGAGCTATTGTACTTGAACAATTTGAAGTTTAAAACTTGGTTTGATTTGAAACATTTCCCTTTCCTCCTATCTGGACAAGAAAGTAGGATTTACTTCATATATTTAAATAGGATTCTTTTATAACCCAAAGGCAGCTGAAAGGATTCAGCTGAATTCAAATACTCTCTCAAGCGTGGAAAGCTATGTCATAAAGGTGAATGTTACATGAATTAATGAAAGTATAAAAACAGAATTTTATAACAGAAACTGATCTGAAACCTCCTGATGACCTCTCTGTAAAGCATTAGAATGAAGCCCTTTTCAGATATATCTCTATTTAAACACATAGTGAGCGTAAGCATCTTTGGGAGTTGAATTATTGGGTCTGACAAATTTGTAGGAGATTATAAGCATATGGATAAAGACAACCTAAGAATATGTAACTACTGCAGCTAAGTGCATCCAGAAATCTTTCTGCCAAGTATTATATTACAATCCCTTCACCTTTTCGATAACTTACTGTAAGAGGAAACAGTATTTAATCATCTGCAGTGTTCAGTGTCTAAGAGAATTTGCTAAATTGCAACCTTAACATTATAAATTCAGGATTGCACCATTCTCAGGATCATTGTCACTAGTTTAGTTTTGTTCTGTGCTATTTTCTGTTCTTCTCATAGAGCCACAAGAAAGAGATAAAAAAATCTGATGTTTGCTAGACCCTGTGGAAGAATTAAATTCTCCTCTATCTTATCCTGTGTCACAAAGTTTAGTGGCCTGACAATACTATTTTCCACATTTGAAGCCTCAGCGGTAGACATTTTTCGTTAAAGAGTTTTACCCAATGGAATTGTACTGTGTCTGGCTGGCCTGGAATTGATTTTCCCCTATAGCAGCCCTCATGGTTTTATGTTGGGAGCTAGAAGGGTGTTGATAACACACTGGTGGTGTGGTTACTGTTGAGTAGTGCTTACACAGCACCAAGGCTCTTTCCAACATTTCCCTCCAGTGGGATGGGGTGGGCAAGATCTTGGGAGGGGACACAACCAGGACAGCTGACCCGAACTGACCAAAGGGATATTCCATAGCATATGATGTCTGCTCAAGTATAAAGCTGGGAAAAAGGAGGAAGGGGGGTGGGGTCACCCTTGGTCCTCCGAGGCAACCACTACGTGTATCACAGCCCTGCTTCCCAAGAAGGCCCCACATCGCCTGCTAATGGGAAGCAGAGAATAAATCTGTTTTCTTTTTTTGCTTCCGTGTGCGGACCTTGATTTGCTTTGCTTACATTAAAACGGCTTTTGTTTTACCCACAAGGGTTGTTTTTTCTATCTTATTTTCTTTTTCCCTTATTGCCCTGCTGAGAGAAGGTGGGGGGGGAAGTGATAGAGCGACTTGGTGGGTACCTGGTGTTTAGCCAAGGTCAAACCACCAAAGGAATAAATAAATAAATGGTAAAGCCAGTATATTATCGATTTTCAGAGTAGGATTCTGATGGTTCACAAAAGAAACATATTACATCAAAACTAGACAAAACAGCAGTCTGAACTTTCCCATTAGCAATAATCTAGGAACATTGTTATGCATTTAGTGACAATGATCATGTAGCAAAGCATTCTTGGAGATGAAAAATAGCCCAAATTTGCTGAGTTGGTTAAGACTCAGTACTGGCAGGTATTGAGTTAATCCTGATGGTGCCAGCTTCCCTTTACACTATGAAAAAGCACCTATTGAGAGTCTGGTAAACTCTGCATAATGTGGCAAAATACTATATGTGTTGCCTGCTAGTATTTCATCTTTCTTCATCAAAATCCAATAAAATTGTAAATAAAAAAATAAACAAAAAAAATATTCTAAACTAAATCATGACAAGACCAAACAACTCTCATTACTTTGGTTGCAAGTTATTGTAAGACCAGCTAATTTGAATTTCAGATTTCAATCAGACATAGAAAACAGGGTAGAAGAAGTTCTTATTGACTGAAAGGCATACGGAGAAAAAATAAAATCTGAAATTTTATAGTACAAGAGATACACTTTCTGATGGCTGAACTATTTGCAGAATTAAACTAAGTAGACCTCAAAATCATATGGAATTTATAATTCACTACATTCATTACTTTGGAATAGTCTTATTCATAGAACTGAAAATCTGTAAACTTTCAAGTGCCCTAAAACCGAATAAATCACTTTCTCAAAAACGATTGTTGCTTTATTTATGCTCTGCAGGAATACAAAGGAAAAGTCTCTTGGTTCCTCTCTCTTAATCCTTCTCAAAAATATTTGAGACCTGTGAATACAGTCATGGCATTTTTCTCTCATGACTCTCAGAAATGCAAAATTAACATGTGCCAGTTGGAAGAACAGAAATATCACAGGGTCAGCAGGGGATCACCCAACACCAGCCAATAAAGACAGAGAAAGGAAAGATAGAAAGTCATCCAAAAATACCAAAACCATATAATAAATCTCAGGTGCTTGTTAGGATAAACAGAACAGATGAAGAACAGAGAACAGGATCGCTAGTAGAGGGGTGTGAATATTTTGAGATTCAATTTTAATTCCCTCCAATTAAAAATGACAAAAATTTCCAGGATTATTTATTTCCTTTTCATGTCAAACCCACTACATGTTTCAATCCAGAATCATTTCAAATAAAGTTCAGAAGGCTTAGGACAGCTCTTCCAAATGCACAGATCTTCTAGAGGAAGAGCTTCCAGAGCTGAGGAGCTCAGCTCTGCTGCTTGTCATACACTCAAAAGATCCTCAGTTCAAAGCTGACCATAATGTTCGGCCAGCTATGTACAGAAAGAGAACTGTGACTAGGACTAGGACTTCAGTTTTTGGAAATAACTTGAGATGCCTTTAAAATGTTTAATTTGCAGAAAGTACTATTTTCATGCTTTGTTGAATGCACCACAACTACACACCTATAATTATGAAGTGGTTTTGATATCTTGTTCTACATAGCTCCATTCAAATAAGCTATCATGAGATTGCATCACATCCTATATCTCGAGGCTTAAGCAAGCACTCACTGCAAATATGGAGTCCTCCTGAAGCAAAACTCACCACTTTACCAGGAGAGAGAGTGCCTCAGGGATCAATATTGAAAGAATAACTCAGTTACCTTCTTTGCAAAATATGATCATAAGTTGCTTCACTGTGCATGGAGGTTCTAGTATTAATGACAGACAGGTGATGAAATTCTCATACTCTAAAACAAGGTTATAAGTTTGTGTCACCATCTGATGTTATTATCTGGAAAAATCTAATAATGTAATATGGTTTCCTGTCATCTAGCTGTAAATAATTATTGATCATGTGTTCTCATTCAAAACTACTCACTATACAAAATCTGGTTATGTCCAGTATATGTGTAAATATATAGTCACAGGTTAGCTCTTAAATGCAAAGTGTGATTGCATGTAGATGTATACACAAAGACGTGAGAGAGACAGAGGCCAGAAAAGGACATCACATAGCCATTATAAAAAGGATGTCTTATTATTTGTCTCAGTCTGGTTACTTCTGTTTAACAGACTTAGATAGGCTAGTACTCTACATTGATAGAAATTCCAGTAAAGTAGTGTAAACTGATACTGAATAGGCCTGGAAGCCATCTATTCAGTTCATACTCTTATGGCAATACTTTATAAAAACTTGAGTTCTATCAGCTCCTAAATTGAAAAGATTGATTTGCTTGTCATGTTGAGTGGAGTCTAAAAGAAGTTTAAGGAACAATTGACCCTGAGCAGAGCTGCAGCAAAATCTTCTGGGCTTCAAGCAGAAGGCAGCTCAAGATTTCCAAGATAACTCAAATTGTCTCAGTTATGAAAAACAACACCACAGCTCACTGTGGACTGAAAGACTCAAGAGGATTTTCATAATTAAGACTAAGAGAAAAGCTTCTTTAAAAGCTGCATTTGCATAAATACAGTTAAATCTCCACTTATGTATGCTTGGCAGAAAAAAAAATAATCAATACAGATTTGTTTTGGTATTATTTTCATTCTCATTTTCACTTTTAAATACAGTTCTTCAAACCTAATCCACACTGGGATTCTTGCTGAATGAAAGTGAAGAAAAAAATGAATCAGTGCTGGCATCTCAAGATGGATGTGCATGGTGGATGTGTATCCTCGCCAGCACTTAATGATGCACAGTCACACATCTCAGGTCACAACACTGGCAGGGCAGGGAGCAGGGGATCCCTGAGGGATGCAGTTAGAGCACACAATGCACAGCAGGATTAAGCTTCTGCTGTCTGCTTGCACATCTCTGCCCCTGAACACCTGCACATCACATGTCTAGAACAACTTCTTCCCAAAAATGATGATCTCGGTTAAGTCAGTACCTAAATGCAACAGGAGATTTGGAAGTCTGTTTCTGCCACCCTCTTTTCAGTCATTTTCAAATTTTTTAATTCCTGGTTGTACTTCACCCTATGTGTCTGTGCTAAATGACTCAAGTGTCATCCCAGATGCTTCCAAAGGCCTTGCAAGCAATTAATGCTAGAAAGAAAAATCACAGCTCCCAGTTAGCCCCTATCTCTCTGTGATGCATTTATTTCAAGGATCCTGGTTAGGGATCGTTGTATCCTACCAAGTACAGTGCTGTACATGGGAACAGAACAGCTGGGCAGGACTGCGAAAGCTATGTATCCTCAGGCTGCTCTTCACCATGCCACATTGTCCACAGGGTCGTAGGGACCATATGTGAGATGTTGGACAGAAAATTGTTCAGCCACTGGCACAGAGGGCTGAGAGATAAGTTTCTGATGCACAGACTTGGTCCCCACCAACCGGAGCAATTCTCTCTCTCAGGCAGGTAACCCAAATGAATGTTTTATAAAAACTTTAACAAATGTCATAGTAAGCAGCATTTACTCAGGACAGGTCTAAAATAAGAACAGGTGATACTTTACATGGGCCTGTTTTGTAATCTTTTCTGTTTAGTACTAAAAATGAATAAATGGGAAAAAAATACTGGAAGTGCAACATGATGGATGCAAAAACCTCACCTCTGAGTTGAGGCTCCAAACAAAGGATTATGATTGGATTTTTGTACAATTGGATTGGGGTGAGCTCAAATATATTTTTTAGATAGAAATACACAGTTAAACTGAAATTTGAAAACATATCTATGAGATTTTCATCGAGTAATGTAAAATGAAAATCACAGAATCACACAGAATCACAGAATGTTAGGGATTGGAAGGGACCTCAAAAGATCATCTAGTCCAATCCCCCTGCCAGAGCAGGAACACCTAGGTCAGGTCACACAGGAACGCATCCAGGCGGGTTTTGAATGTCTCCAGAGAAGGAGATTCCACAACCTCTCTGGGCAGCCTGTTCCAGTGTTCTGTTACCCTCACTGTGAAGAAGTTCTTCCTCACATTTATGTGGAACCTCCTATGTTCCAGCTTACACCCATTGCCCCTTGTCCTATCATTGGATGTCACTGAGAAGAGCCTGGCTCCATCCTCATGACACTCACCCTTTACATATTTATAGACATTAATGAGGTCACCCCTCAGTCTCCTCTTCTCCAAGCTAAAGAGACCCAGCTCCCTCAGCCTTTCCTCATAAGGGAGATATTCCACTCCCTTCATCATCTTTGTGGCTCTACGCTGGACTCTCTCAAGCAGTTCCCTGTCCTTCTTGAACTGGGGGGCCCAGAACTGGACACAATATTCCAGATGTGGCCTCACCAAGGCAGAATAGAGGGGAAGGAGAACCTCTCTTGACCTACTAACCACCCCCTTTCTAATACACCCCAGGATGCCATTGGCCTTCTTGGGCACAAGGGCACACTGCTGGCTCATGGTCATCCTGCTGTCCACCAGGACCCCCAGGTCCCTTTCCCCTACACTGCTCTCCAGCAGGTCAGCCCCCAACCTGTACATGGGGTTGTTCTTCCCCAGATGCAAAACTCTACACTTGCCCTTGTTGAATTTCATTAAGTTTCTAACACAAACTGGTGCACTTAAGTTCACTCATTACGTATCACTTGTTATGTAAATGTGTGTACTATATATATATAAAAATATATATAAAACAGTCATTAGATATATATTCTTTTTATTTTTTATGTCGGTTATAACTTATGTAAATCATGGGATTCTTTTTCACTTTAATCATTTTATAATATGATATCAAATCAACATATACCATTTTATAGTACAAAACATGCTGATGGTCCTAATGCATTTTTTTATTTTTTTTTTCACATGAAGGGCAAATATTCTTGAAACCAGCTGAACCGTCTATAGACTTGAAATTCCAGCTTCTGGTGATTTTAGGTTAGAGAGAAAATCAAAAGTAAAGAAATACTATTTGATTACTATTTTTTTTATTACTTCTCAAAAGGAAGCAGGTTGTGAAGTAAAGCAAGCTGAGGAGGACTGCCAGGGTCAGGGATATCACTGAGAAACTTCCCAGACTGATACGGCCAACAGATTACTATCCACTGTTAGTTATCCAGGCTGGTAGTGATGATGCTTGTGAGAGGAGCCTGAAGACAATTAAAAAAGACTTCGGGGCTATGGGGAGATCACTTGCGGGATCGGGAGCCCAGGTGGTGTTCTCCTCAATTCCCTTGGTAGAAGAGAAGAATACTGTTAAAGGAAGGAAGACCCACCTGATAAACATGTGGCTAAGAGACTGGTGCCACAGACAAAATTTGGGGTTTTTTGCACATGGGGATCTTTATGATATGCGGGGTCTGCAGGCAGCAGATGGAGCTAATCTGTCTCAGAGGGGAAAAAGAATCCTGGCAAAAGAGCTGGCTGGCCTCATTGAAAGGGCTTTAAACTAGCTTTGAAGGGGGAAGGGGATAAAACTGGGCCTGCTAGAGTTGAAGCCAAAGGAGACAGGCCACAGTTGGTAAGGAAGTCGTCAGCCTGACTCAAGTGCTTCTACACTAATGCACACAGCATGGGCAATAAACAGGAGGAGCTGGAAGCCATCGTTCTGCACGACAGCTACGATGTAGTTGCCATCATGGAAACATGGTGGGATGACTCTCATGAATGGAGTGCTGCAATGGATGGCTATAAGCTCTACAGGAGGAAGAGGCAGGGTAGAAAGGGCAGTGGGATGGAGCTCTATATTAGGGAGTGTTTCGACTGTATGGAGATGGACAAGTGTGATGAGCCAGTCGAATGTTTATGGGTTAAGTTGATGAAGGCGAATGAGGCAGATATCCTGCTGAGAGTCTACTACAGACCACCTGACCAGGATGAAGAGGTCGATGAACTGTTCTGTAAACAACTGACAGAAGCTGCAAAGTTGCAAGCCCTTGTTCTTGTGGGGAATTCAACTTACCAGATATCTGCTGGAAATATAACACAGCAGAGAGAAAACAACCCAAGAAGTTCCTAGAGCGCGTGGAAGATAACTTCCTCACTCAGCTGGTAAGTGATCCCACCAGGGAAGGTGCCTTGTTAGACCTGTTGTTAACAAACAGGGAAGGACTGGTAGGGGATGTGGTGGTCAGAGGCCACCTTGGGCTGAGCGATCATGAAATGATACAGTTCTCGATCCTTAGCCCAGTTAGGAGGGGGGACAGCAGAACTTTCGCCATGGACTTCTGAAGGGCAGACTTCAACCTATTTAAAACACTGGTTGAGAAAGTCCCTTGGGGAACAGTCCTAGAGGGCAAAGGGGTTCAGGAAGGATGGACTCTTTTGAAGAAGAAACTGTTAGAGATGCAGGAGCAGGCTGTCCCCATGTGTCGTAAGACAAACTGGCGGGGAAAGCGACCAGCCTGTCTGAACAGGGAGCTTCTGCTAGGACTTAGGAGAAAGAAGAGAGTCTACCACCTCTGGAAAAAGGGGCAGGCTACTCGGGAAGAGTATAGGGATTTAGTTAGGTTGTGTAGGAAGAACATTAGGGAGGCAAAAGCCCAGCTTTAACTCAGCCTGGCCACTGCCACAAAAGATAATAAGAAGAATTTTTACAAATATATTAACAATAAAAAAGGATGCAGGGAGAATCTCCATCCCTTATTGGATGCAAGGGGGAACATTGTTACCAAGGATGAGGAAAAGGCTGAGGTACTTAATGCCTTCTTTGCCTCGGTCTTTAACGACCGGAGCAGTTCTCCTCATGGTATTCAGTTCCCTGAGCTGGAAGATTGGGATGGAGATCAGAATAAACCCCTTGTAATCCAGGAAATAGTAGTGAAGGACCTGCTGAGACAATTAGACACCCATAAGTCTATGGGGCCGGATGAGATCCACCCGAGAGTGCTGAGGGAGCTGGCAGAGGAACTTGCCAAGCCGCTTTCCATCATCTATCAGCAGTCCTGGTTATCGGGTGAGATCCCAGAAGACTTGAAACTTGTCAACGCAATGCCTATATACAAGAAGGGCAGGAAGGAGGATCCAGGGAACTACAGGCCTGTCAGCCTGACCTCAGTGGCAGGGAAGATTACGGAACTGTTCATCTTGGGGGAGATCACGCAGCAAGTGAAGGACAACAGGGGGATCAGGTCCACCCAGCATGGGTTCATGAAGGGCAAGTCCTGTTTAACCCACCTGATCTCCTTCTTTGATCAGGTGACCCACCTAGTGCATGAGGGAAAAGCGGTGGATGTTGTCTGCCTGGGCTTCAGTAAGGCATTTGACACTGTTTCCCACAGCATTCTGCTGCAGAAGCTGGCGGCTCATGGTCTAGACAGGTGGACTCTTCGCTGGGTTAAAAACTGGCTGGATGGCCGAGCCCAGAGAGTTGTGGTGAATGGAGTTAAATCCAGATGGAGACCGGTCACAAGTGGTGTCCCTCAGGGCTCGGTTTTGGGGCCAGTCTTGTTTCATACCTTTATCAATGACCTGGATGAGGGGATCGAATGCACCCTCAGTAAATTTGCAGATGACACAAAATTGAGTGGGAGTGTCGATCTGCCTGAGGGTAGGGAGGCTCTGCAGTGGGATTTGGACAGGCTGGAGCGATGGGCTGAGGGCAATTGCATGAGGTTTAACAAGGGTAAGTGCTGGGTCATGTACTTTGGCCACAACCACCCCATGCAGCGCTACAGGCTTGGGGAAGAGTGGCTGGAAAGCTGCCTGGCGGAAAAGGACCTGGGGGTGTTGCTTGACAGCCGACTGAACATGAGCCAGCAGTGTGCCCAGGTGGCCAAGAAGGACAATGGCATCCTGGCCTGTCTCAGAAATGGTGTGACCAGCAGGAGTAGGGAGGTGATCGTGCCCCTGTACTCGGCACTCCTGAGACCACACCTTGAGTACTGTGTCCAGTTCTGGGCACCACAGCATAAGAAGGACATTGAGGTGCTGGAGCGAGTCCAGAGAAGGACAACGAGGCTGGTGAGAGGTCTGGAAAACAGGCCTTATGGAGACTGGCTGAGGTAACTGGGGTTGTTTAGTCTGGAGAAGAGGAGACTGAGAGGAGACCTCATTGCTCTCTACAACTACCTAAAAGGAGGTTGTAGTGAGGCTGGTGTTGGTCTCTTCTCCCAAATTACTTATGATAGGACGAGAGGAAATGTCCTCAAGTTGCGTCAGGGGAAGTTTAGGTTGGATATTAGGAAGAAGTTCTTTCCTGAGAGGGTGGTTAGACATTGGAACAGGCTGCCCAGGGAGGTGGTGGAGTCGCCGTCCCTGGGGGTGTTCAAAAAACAGGCTGATGAGGCACTTGAAGCCATGGTCTAGTGGTTTAATGGTTCGGAATATGATGGGATAAAGGTTGGACTTGACGACCCTGGAGGTCCCTTCCAACCATAATTATTCTATGATTCTATGATTCTATGAGTGCTAAAAGGCAGTAGCTCCTGCAGGCCAGGCTCTGCTGCATGTGGGTTACTAAGAAGTATGAAATGTCAATTGCGGCTGTTGACTGACATTGCAGTTGCGCATCACGGACTGCCTAAAACACTTTAACTGCTCATTAAGTCCATTAAACTCTGAAGGTGAGGTGACAGTTGTATGTACCCAGCACCAGTGTAAATACAACATGCAAGTCACATGCTTCTATTTTCAGGCCATTATTTCAAATTTGGCTAATGAAGAATGAGTGCTTTCACATCATTGGATTCCAAGGTTGAGCTGCTTTATAGCATGCAAACCCAATCACTTCAGCTGGCTGTGTTCCTACTGGCAAGGCAAAAAGCTGGCCATTAAATTGCTATATAAAGTGATACTGTGGCCGTTGGCAATGTTCAAGTTAAGGTTGTGTCAGCAATAGTCTTTCCATTACAAACTCCCATTTTTCAAGGGGTTTTATGCCTTGAGATAAAATCCAATTGTAATTCTTCATTCAGTGCCTCCACTCGGTGGTGAGGTTTTTGCATCCATCATGTTGCACCCCTGGTATTTTTTTTCTCACTGATTCATTTCCAGTACTAAACACAAAATATTACAAAATGGACACATGTAAAGAATTACAGCAAACAGAACGAGCAGTGCTTCTGCCACTTTCCTGAAAAAGAAATGACAAAGAGGCCTCAAACTCCCTGCCAGCACAACTTCCCTTTTCACCTCAGGGTATCTACCATGTATCAGGTATTCTAAGCTAAAAACACAGTGGAGGCAAAATCTGCACCCTTGTGCAAAGTCACCTTGTGCATTGCCTTCACTTGTATTTTTACCTCAGGCCATCTGAAATACATAGTACCCTGAGGTAAAATACAGCTATTTTGGTAATAAAGACAGTCCCTAACAAGGATCCCAATCCTGCCAAGAGTTAGAGATAGGTGTATTCTCAAAGAGGCATTAACAGCCCAACATCAGGAGCCATGCATGTAAAAAACATCACAGTCCTTAGGATGGATGGACATGCTGTAACATTTTTCCTTATGCCCAACATTAGAGACAGTAGAGAACTCTTAGCATGCAGAGCAGCTGCCTGCAGAAAGCTGGATGGTGCCAGGGGCCACTGGGAACTGCACAATTTTGTTTTCTCATTTCAACTTAGATCATTCTTTATCTTGTCTAAGCAGGTGTTGTAATGTTCTCATATAGCGGTTAATTAGAACTCAGTGCTGGAGTTGATAACTAAGATGTCTTTTATATAAGAGCAAGAAAACTGAAAAAAAAAATCTGAGGTGAAAAGGGCTGATGAGAGGAGAGAAAAACCTCTGTGTCCTCCATTATCTGCCACCACCTATCTAAGTGGCTTAACTGTAGCACCCAAGATGCTTCCTGGATGGCCACAGTTCAGCACAAAGCAGACAGGGCCAGGCACAGTTATAAAAGCCACGTGGGTTTCCTTTGTCACCTTGTGCCTATAGCTGAGTTAATTGATCAGCTGTACCCCTGAAGGTAGTTCTCTGAACACAGGCTGCTTGCGCAGTGAGGCGAGGGCACTGTGTGCGCACTGTGCTCCTGGTGCACCGTAAACTCAAATGGTTATGCAAGCAGGAGGGCAACACAACCAGAGGCATCATCTTTGTGTCTGAAGTTCTAGCCCTTTCAATAGTTTATGGTTTGTCTGTTCAAGCTACTTTATCAAAGTTACAGAGAGAAATACTGGAGAAATTTTTTTGTCTGCATTTTCTGAACGAGAAAATGTGGTCGGTGAATATCTCCTGTAAGAGATATTTTAAATTTGACAGTTTGGGGGGCAGAAGGGAGAGGTATTCCCATTAAAAAAAAAAAACAAAAAACCAAAATGCCACCTTTTGTTTTGGGTTGAAATGATTCCAATAAAAACACTTAATTTCTGGTTTGAATCTGAGGCTTGACATCTATATACAGCTTCATACAGCCAAGTTCTACCCCAGTGTATATTCTGGTGCAAGTCTCAGTTTCTCCTGTTAAAAACTTTTCATTTTCTACAAATAAATATTTCTGGACCAAAAACTTAAAAGTCCAGCCCAGTGAGTGCGGAGAAATTACTGAGAGAGAAACAAGTCCAACAGACAAGAAAGGGATTGAACCTGTAGCCGAGAGGTTTGTGTTGAGAAGGAATTGAAAAAAAGAAAGCAGAGCCCTAGCAGATCAGTTCAACGAGTTTCTGCAGTCTGTTGCTAAACTTTGACAGCACAGTTAGCAATACCTAGAGAAGAGAGACACCCTCGAGTCACTTATGAATTAAAGGCTTGACCTCTCCGAGGTGTATTCTTGTATACTGTATACACCGGTTGCCTAAAGTCCTCAGCTTTGCTGTTCTGAAAGATGCTATGCAGTGCTGCTTCCCACTTTAATTATTTCAATTATTTTAGGGTAGCATCAGCAACATTCAAGACACGTTTAACTAGACTTCTCATTGTGAACAGGACTAAGTGTTTAATGGGAACACCATCAGCATAGCAAACGAATACCCTGACCTTGAAAATTTTCAAAGCCAACGGATACAAGACCGAATACAACTATTTATTTAGATGAAAATTTACTGCACTTGGCTTTATCATTCTGAGTTACTCACATTTCAATTTTCCTAAACATGCTCAGAAACCGTTGTTTGTGACAGAAAGGAAAGGAGCGGATATTGTTGCCATGGAAACAAAAACATTTTCTTCTGCTCCAAAAATGTTGTCTATTAGAGACCAGTGAGGGAGAAAAAATAACATGTGTATATAATTAATTTTACTCTCCATCATGTTTTTCAGATTTCAAAAGATTGTTTCTGTTAGGGTTTTCAGAAACAGAGATACTTAACCACAGCAGGAATCTTTACAGGCAATGGGGCGCACCTTTGCTAATACAGTGAAGCAAAGATGCATTTCTCCTTGCTATACACATGATTCAGTGGGAGTTTTATTTCCTCACTTGCTGTTGTATTGGATAGGACATTCAGACAGGAGCTAGATCTGCATTTTATATTTGGGACTTAGAGCTATTGCCTCTTAATGTATTGCTGTTAACCAACCAAAAAAAAAAATGAGAGAGATTTTTTAGGAGCAGACAGTTTGTTAAAATGTGAGTGATCATTGTTTACTCCCTAAAAGCTTTTCCAGCTTATTCTCTCTCAGGCTGAGCTCCTTCCTTTGTTCTACATAAAGATGACTCTGAACTCTAATCCCAGAGGTAAAGCTCTAATTTTCTTCAAAACTGCTGTAAGTTCTGGCATTCAAAAAAATTAGTGTTTTGCCATCAGTCTGGACAGAACTACAATCCTCCTCATATACTTCTACACGCAAAAATCACTTAAGCACCATCTCCATTTAGATGCCATTTCAGTCATCTTGATTTTTGTGCAAGAGAAGAATTAAAATTAGTATATTTTTTTAATTAACAAGTATGCATATTCTTATGAAACTTGCTACTTTGTCTTCACATCCATGTAGAAGATGTATTTCACTGTTGATGGGGAACCACACTGATACATTCGAGTATCTTCCATTGTTTCAGTGCCCTCTGTTTTGGAAGTAGTAGACACTTTCTGCTCTTCTTGTCTTCCAAGGGTACATTCTAGGTAATTATGTGATATCTTATTAGCTTTTTGTTGATTTGGTGCAGTCACTTGTGATTCTGCAACATATGCTCCATCATCTCTTTGATTAATTGAAGAGTCTGATCATCCACTTCCAACTAGTTTTTAAGTACCCTCAATTATTTTTTGTTTGGGAATTGATTTAGAGTTGAAACATGTCTCAATTAATTGCAAGACATAATACCACAAAACTGTACAACAAATATTAATGCATACTTATCATCTATCCTAGGTACCAATATTTACACACACACACACAGAGAATGCTTCTACAGGCTGAAATTAGAAGACAAGAAATACAGATGCAAAGTCTGTATTTCTCTAGTAAATTCAAAGCATTTAGTTATTTAAAATCAGCACAAGGAATATATCCCATTCAGACAAGCTGTTTCAGCATCTCCTATGATTAAAGGGCTTTCTAGATAACCCTTATGCTAGCAGAGGTTGTGCTTCTAGCTGATGTTACTTGGTTAACATTCAATGCAAGGTGTTTTGCCAAATGCTTTGACTGCTGTATCCATCATAAATTTAAAAAAAACTTTTGATTTCTTCTCTTTGTCATTCAAATGATGTGCTACAAATTTGCCAAGTCATGCAAACCAGCACCAAATCATGTTCTGGGCAGATCATAAATTTTCACAGGAAAAAAGGTGTTTAGAAACACTTTAGAGCTGCTCAGATATTAAGTGGTGCTATTTTTCAGTATCTTTCATCCATGAAGTTTGCCTACCTCATAGTATCAAAAATCTAGCTGTATATGCATAAGAAAAAAACAAACAAACAAGCAAACAAAAAACAAACAACAAAAAACCACAAAACCAAAAAACAAACAAAAAAACAACAAACAAACAAACCAAACAAAAAAACAAAACAAAAAACAAAAACAAACAAACAAACAAAAAAAAAAAAAAAAAAAAACCAAAAAAACCAAACAAACAGAAAAAAAAAAACAAACAAACAACAACAAAAAGCTAACCACAAGCTGGGAGGGGAGAAGGTGAGGGAAGAAATCCATGTGTGGCCTTTGGTGTTTTTAAGATCTGATCAGAATATTGTACCTTCATAAATGATTAAAAGTTGCTCCCTCTTAAAGTGTACCGAGCTCTCACTTTTATGTGGATGGGTATTACCACACCAGAAATTCAACATCTCACTGAGAAAAGGGATGATAATAAGAATGGGAAAAACATTTAGACAAATAAAATGAATGCAAATGCAAACCTTTCACCAACTCCTTGTAAAAGAGTGACAGTCTGAAAAAGTACAGACACATGGGGCCTACATTTCCCAAAATAACAAGTCATGGCAGATGCTCAGCTGGTACTGACACATCAGGTAGTCATCAATCTAGGAGGACACGTGCACTCCGAAAACTGAGTGCTTTTGAAAAGATTGAAGAGAGAGTACTCAAACATCAAAGTGCCCAAAAATATTAATTTGTTTTGCAAATACACATTTTACTTTTTTCTCAAGACCCTCATTCTTTCCTATTTTAATGTGTATTTACTTCCTTGCTCTGTCTGAAACCAGAAAAAGGGGAGAAAAACCACTGTGGGACTAGAATAATGGGTATATATGCACATATTAATTATATACATCCATATCAATTAGCAAGCTAATTTTTAGATGCCATTTTGATTACAACTTTTCTTTTTTTATTGTGTTTGGTTAAGAATATTCAGGAGGTTTTCAGAATATACATTTACACATAGCAGAGACACTGTGAGTAGAAAACACAACTTTGATTCTGCCCTATTTAAATGAGTACTGAATGCATACCAAAAGGCTTCATTTTGGTCTGCTGAGAGAGACAGGAGTGAAATGAAGAGCAAACATGCTTTTCAATGGAGAAAGCCATAACTCTGTTTCTAGTCTACAACTTTAAACATCAAATCTCTTTAATTTGTGGCTCCAGGAAAGCTGCGGGGGGAGTGTAGGAGGCCTGAGAGCTCTGGGTCACTGGACAGGCATTAACAATGGCCAAGGTCATCCTGGATGAGTGAAAAAGAGGATTTTGCATCATACTTTTTGTAAATTTTGCCTTGCTCTGTACTTTCCAGCAGCAGAGAGTGTCTTATGCAGGTAGTTCATTGAAAAGCCTATGATGATTTGCCTTAACTGTCATAGTCTCCAAAAATTCAAACTGTAAATTAGACAGAACATAGGATGCAACTAAGGTATCAAGAGTTGTGTTGGAAGGCACATTAAAGCATCTGGGTCTCACATTGCAGAAAGGGATCATGGAATGATTGGGTTGGAAGGGACCTTTAAAGTCCAGCCCCTCTGCAATGAGCAGGGACATCTTTAACTACATCAGGTTGCTAAGAGCCCCATCCAACCTGACCTTGAATGTTTCCAGAGATGGGGCATCTACCACCTCTCTGGGCAACCTGTTCCAGTGTTTCACTACCCTCAGTGTAAAAAATTTCTTATATCTAGTCTGAATCCACCCTCTTTCAGTGATGTTTCCTTTGGGCTGGGTCCCACTACCTGTCCCTGCATTGCAGAGGATTTATCCCAGTTTTGGACATTGATCTTTGACAACATTCCCATACTCTAAAAAGGTGCATCATTGAGTCCCTTGAAGCAGCCTTTGGCCATTTTGAGCCTGCTCGCACTGGACAGTTGCTGGGTGCCCAGGATGGGTCCAATGCATCAGTCTAGTGCCTGACACAGACAGGACTCAGCCTGGGCAGTAACAACCGCCAGAGGCGATGCTGTTGCCAGAGCTTAGCTCTGTTTCATAGGAATATAAATTTCAGAGCATTATTTAGTTTTCATAGAAACACTTTGCATAGGAATGTCTAGGATCTCAGGCTAACTATCTCCTAGCCATGACCACCTTGGCTTCAGGAAAGTTGTGAAAACAAGGAAAGCTCCTCACTGAGCAAGCTGGTGATACTAACCATGTGCATCCTCTGCTTCTGTGTACAGTTTATGCACTTTCTAATCTTATTGTAGTGAAGAGCAGGGATTTCATGTGGTTTTATTCATGAGGACGATACTATCAGTCTATGGGAATTCACTGCAGACTGAAAACTACAATAGGCTGTAGAGATTTCTGAGCTAACTTTAAACAAGCAGCCTGGGTATCAGAAGCAGCCTGGTATGGCAGCCCAGAGCTCAGTGTAGCCTCACTTAATCTGTTTAATTGTGTGTAGCTGGCATGGAAAGCAAAGATATATTTTATCAGATATATCTAAATGCTTCTTAATAACCTGTGCTTTCATCAGTGTTTTCTCTATGCATTGTTCTTTGTGAGCAGTACTTAGCAGTTTATAGTCCTTCAGAGAGAAAGATGACTGCAGCTCTGAAGTAATCATAGAGAGCAGTGACTCAGATGTCTTCCCTTTTAGATATTCAAGCCCAAATACCACATATTCTTGATGGAAGTGACTTACATTCAGGTAATACATGACGGGGAAAATCAGTCTAATTGTCATATCGGAAAGAATAAAAGGAAAATTGTTCAATGGCCTCTACCTTATCAAGATGCTAAATACATGCAAGGCTGCCTGGCTTGAGATAGTTACCACATCTGTACCTGTACCACAGGGACTGTGCCAGTACTGCTCCCCCAGGCTCTGAAGCATCAATTACTAAGCATACCAGACTCCACACTACCAATGGTTGTGCAACTGGGTGCCTATAGCCAGCCTGATCCCTGTCTAACAGCATCATCACCTGCTAGAAACACACAGCCCTGCACCTTTCCCAGGGCCTATTTGAGGCTGTGCACACAGGTTCCCAGTGGGCACTCGAGAGGAGCCAAGGAGAGTGGGGAGTCACTGGCACACTGGGAAGAGACACTTCAGAGGCAGCAGAACGTTCATTGTGGTTTTTTGCATGAACACACCTAGTGTCTCTTTATACCATTCCCTACTCCCTATGTGGCATCAACACAAATTAAGAAGAGTTTTGTCCTGCATTTACATTTGCCATCCTCCATCCTCTGCCTAGAAGAACCCCTTACACTGAAGACATAGGGGCATATAGTTGGAACTGGCCTGCCCAGAAATTAAAGAGCAAGTAAAATACACTAAAGAAACAACAGGGCAGGAGAGGTTCTCCTGTGCAGACATTCCCTACCCAGCGCTCTCTGCAAAGAAGCGTCAGGTATTTTGAAGGAAATGGAACAAATCTGGAAGAAATCATGGGGCTAATTTCTAAGTTGTTGGTCCAAGCACAGGAAAGAAAATGGTAATTGTAATCAAAAAGGGGAAGAAATCAAAATAAATTAGAAAATTCTTAAATATGTGTGTCAGCCAAAGAAAATATGTGACCATGCACTGTGGACAGCAGAACAAGTCAACATCCATAACAAAAACCCAGTTTTCACGGGAGCTGTTGGAGATGAGGCTGTAAAGGCAATAGCTGTGTTATACCCTCAGCAGGCACATCTGAAAACAAATCTGAGAAAACACTGAAACATGCACAAAATGACATAAAGCCTTCCTAACATCCTTCTCAGTTCCTGCATTTGATCATGTTGTTACAACTCATCTTTCCTGCTAATACACAACTTGATCTAGGCACAGAAATGCCGCTGACATTAGGGTAGAACTTGGCCAGTCATTTGCTACTGCAGATTGCAGAGTACTAATGGCTGAAGATACCGTGTTATTCCATCTGTAATTACCATATCATTTGCAGCATTACAAGAAGATTGTAGCATAGAAGACAGAAATGAGTGTCTCGTGGACACATGGAATTTACTGTGTAGATTCTTGATCAAATTTTAGCCTATAATTATACAGCATTTTACGTAGTAGCTTGTCTGCACCCAGTAACATAAAGAAGAATCAGATAGCAAGGCTGATACAGGTATATTTGAAGCACAAGCTTCTCAAAAGCTCTTATCTAATGCTTTCTGCCAAATTTCTAATACTTTTGAAACTGTTTTTTACATTTTGCATATTTTAAGAACATTCACATAATATCTGAAGATTTAGAGAGGACTGACCTAGATGGGCCTCAGCCTCCTTCTGTTCTAAAGTTTCTTAAAAGGATAATAGTGCTATTCTGGGAGGCGGAAAATGTATTGGTCTCATAGCCTGTGAAGAAAAATGCCTAAACTAAGCATCCTGTCTACTTTTATTTCCTTGTTTTCTCAATACATCTTATCATGAAGACTGCTTCAAAACAGGCATTGTAAATTCTGTGGATGCCAGAATAAAATACTCCAGGTCCATAGTTCACTCACAGAAGATGAAAGAGCCCAGAGAATGGAGAGTCCATGCTGAGTTTTCGATAGGCACCTCAGGAACAAAAGCAGCTCTGTTCGTAAGCATGCCAACCCTGCCCACGCACTCTGGATTTATGGTTTGGTATGCACAGTGAAATTTACTGATCATGAGTATCTGAAGCCCTCATCTTACCTTAAGGCGCTCGAAGAACCCAAGTGCCATGAAGGCAGCAAGAAAAATTGCTAGGGAGGGCACAGGAATCCGGGGGGACGGAGGAGAGGTGGTGAAATGAAAGAAAACCATTTGGTAGAGAGTAGCTGTGGGAAATGACAAGAGGCCAGTCTTCCTCCTGCACTGTATTTAACACCATCACTTTCACTGGCTTCTTCCCCAAGTACAGCTGGGACCTTGGGCTCAGAACTGATACCCGAGCATCCCAGAGAACAGATGACATCTCTAATGCATCTCAGACTGCAGATGAAGAACATGCTGCAGCCACAGCAGCAACCTCTACCATTATCCCTTTCTTACTTTACCAGTAGAGGAAAGAGTTGAGTATAAATAATAAGCTGGGATTTCTGGTAGAAATCTAAGGGCTTTAATGTGTTTTATAACCCCACTTAAAATGTTATTGTCCCTTCATAAGCTCTTGCAAAGTTTTGTTTTAAAAAATAAAATTATCTAAAAAAAAAATCTTACTATAATTTTAGTGCAATGTAAAATAGTATTGATCTCCTATAAAGCCCTCACCCAGCAGATCACAATACATCTTAAAAAGGGGATGAATATCATTGTTTCCACTTTAAAGAAACAGTCTAGTATTTTCCCCCATACAGAAAGCTTAGAGAGGGGGAAATATAGAAATAAACTGCCAACTGGCTATTTTCCGTTTTACTCAAAGATATTAAAGTCATTTGAAATGAGAGAAGGTATTCCACTGCATTTTCTCCATCTCAAAAAAGAAAAAAGAGAGATAGCCCAGCACTAAATTGGCCTTCTGACAGCCTGGCTGTCTGAAGCTAGGAGAATACTACAAGGAAGGATTACAGGACATGTATTTCATTCTTATGCTTTCCCTTAATTGCCTGTTAGTGGTTTCTGTGTGACCAGCAGTCTGAATTCAGGCTCTCATGGTTTTTATGGCACACTTCTTCCTCATTTGGGAGCTTAGAGGTGGGAGGTGGTCCCTCCTAGAGAGCCAGGTACAGAGCCTCAGAGAGCTGTACACAGTCTTTTTGCCATATCAGGCCAAAAGGAGTAGACAGAAGTGAATGATACAGCTGCCATCTTCCATTCCAGATCCTTTGCAGGTGAGAGAGTGACTAAGTGAGCTGTTTCTTCGCTGTTCCCAGCCAGATGTCTTGTAGCAGATACACCATGGTACCTGTCTGGTATTTGGGGATGTTGCCATGGTCAGAGGAAAATGCAGGATACCTCAGCTCCCAGGTACCTGCAGCTGTGCCAAGGCTGCAGGATAACTGTTGCCTTTCCCCATATGCATCTGTAAACAGCCAAATTTACCTTCCCAAGGTGCTGGAGGGAGACGTCTAACTGAACCTTTGGTCAAGACTTTTCCCTTCTTACAGCAGTAAGGATTTTTTGTCTCTAGCATCCTTCCAGCTTCTCAGACAAAATACTAAAGCCAAGTGTTCTGTTCTGAGGCTGACACAAAATTATCTAGAAATTTTATGTTTTCCAACCCCTACCATTCTGTGATTCTTCATGAAAAGCTTATTGCTCTGATGGGTTACCAGTGTCATTTTAGAACTACGCTGCATCACACTGATGCAGGAAATCCATATGAAAAGCATGAAAACAACATGATCTGGAAAGTTTTCAGCTGCTTGTAAGTTTAATTTGTTTTTCAAATGGGCACATGAGTGTTTTAAAGCGTGAATGAATGAGGAAGCTCATTGGATGCATGGGGGTAGGATGCTAGTGAAGCAGAGAGCAATGATAGAGTCTTTGTTCCAGCAGGGAAGTGATCTGTCCTAGTGTCATGCCTGGCATGACAGGTCCATCCCATATGAGAGCTGATGCACAGAGTTTCAGCCAATTGTACCAGCACGGGAAGATTGGGTCCTGCTCACTTGCATCATGCATGTGCTATCTCACCCTGGGGCTCTAGCTCACTCAGAGAAGAAATCCAGATGAGGTTCAGGAGATGGTTCTTTCTGAGGACTGATTTCCATAGACAGCTGCACCTCATACTGCCTCCCAGCTCTGTCTGATCCTGGTCACAAACTTCCCCACTCTCCTTATACTGCAGCTGAGGATGCACAACACGTATCTGGGAAATCACACCACAGAAGCACTATTCTGGCATGCTACAACACAGCCTTCTCACTACTTACCTACAACTGGAAAAAAAAAAAAAAAAAAAAAAAAAAAACACACTAATAATAATTAGTATTAATTATGTAATGATTTATTAATAGTATTATTAAAAAATATTAATTATTACTACTACTGCATCTTAAAACCCAAAGGGCTGCATGACAAGAGTCAAAATGGTAGGGAGCACTGAGATGACCCATTCATTGTAGAGAAGAATCACTTTGACCAATGTGGACATGAGCCTTTCAGTATCCCTTGGCATGAGACTCATCATTAGGGTGGATCCCATCAGCACAACCATACATACAATGTAGATATGACCTTAGCCTGTACTTTATGTTCCTCTAATCCTTTCCATGAACAAGCACCACCTCAGAGGGATGGACTAGCCTGACACTGGGTGTAATCTCAATAAAAATGTTCAGGTAAACAGGAAGTGGAATGATGCCATACTACTTACCTACATATAGACTTTCTGACGTCATTTCCCATAGGAAACTCAGCCATCCAGCCACATTCAGTTTGGACTTGGTCACAGTTTAGTTTTGGTATGAAAAGAAGAAACTAGCAACAGACAATTTAGAGGGCACTATCTCCTCAAGACAAATTTATGGCAACACCATAAAGGGAAGGATTGCTGGAAGGAAGGTTAGCTGCCTCTTCATGGGCAGCTAGCCAGCCAGCAGCCTGGGTTTCACACTGTGTAACCATTGCAGTAGCTCTGTAGCTACAGTATTTGATGGGGAGAGCTGAAAAGAGTTCTCAAGACAGACCAAATACACAAAAATAAATGCCATGTGTGCAAATAAATGTAAAACTGTCTGAAGGCTCGAGGTCAAATAACTCGATAACTCGAGGTCAAATTAGCAAAATTTGGAAAGTCATTTAATTTCATTAACTCATATGCAGCAGTTTTCAAGTAATTTTTAAGGGTGTTTTGCCTATAAAATGTATGTTTTCATTAAATGCATCATTACTTTTATGAACTCTGCAATCAATCTTGCTTTTCTTCCTTTTTAAACGTAAGAAACCAGACAGACACAAGCATATATACTGATGAGTTTCTTTCTAAGTGTGTGTGATAGCTTAGAGGCAAGAGAATGAGCTATCATTTCATGACACATGATAAAAGAGTTGGTTTTAACTACTAAATGAGAAACACACTTCAGAAAACAAGGCCTGACACTGGAGATGAGAGAAACATCCATGGATGATGGGAAGGTACAAAACTACCTTATTCATATATTTCTTTTAGTACATATTGCTTACTCGGTATAGGAATTGGTACCCACAAATACTACTCTTTTTCTGTAGTACTTACACAAAATATACAGTTCTGTATACAATGCACAGGCTTGACGTTTCAGTTCCTCTCTTCTGTTTCTACTGAAAACCATGAAACATACCATCATTTTATCTCCAACCATGTCATTATCATTTCATCAAACTTTTTCAATCAGTGCCAAGAGTGACTCATTCTAAGGACTTTTTTCAAAGAAATACAATCAGGAAAGTGCTTGGTATCAATATAAGATGCCATTTCCCCCTAACCTAACTCTGTGAAACAGAGAAATAATTTCTAGTCAACCTTTCAAAAAATTCAATCTGTGAGACACAAGCAGTGGGGAAATTTTCCAGAGAATAAGAAAACTATTTCCTATTCAGACCTATAGCATACCCTACATTGTCAGAGAGGAGAGATGGTTGGAACATTCTGTGAAATGGAGAAAAAGGTAGAAACTGTAGGTTCAAGGGAAGCTCTGAAGAATAGAGTATCAACAGCTCACAGTGTCTCTGTCCAGCAGAATTTATTAGCAGCAACCCAGTTCCAGGTGATTTCTTCTTATGCTGACAGTCTCTGTAGTTTATCCATATATAAAGTGTTTCCAGGGGTGTGAGGTACAGGAATGATTCAGCAGCCTGTGTGCTACCCCAGGAGAGCTTGCTCAGTGCAGGCAGTCACCAGCTCAGTGAGCGGGTTGCAGAAGGGAGCAGGGAGCCTGCTCTTGCATCAGGGGCCCATCAGTCACCCATACCTGCGGCCCTGGCACAACGACCCTCGCTCTGCTCCTCAGCCAGCCTTGCACACAGCATGGCCACCTTCAGACAGTATCACACCTGAGTTTAAAATAAAAACCCCTAGGCTACAGCTGGCTCCACACAGCTAGTTGGCATGTTGCCCCGTGTGATATAGTAAATCCACAAACAAAATAAATCCTGTATGGATAATTGTGTCAACTGTATTTGTAATGAAAAGCGGTAATCAGCAGTTTTCAGTGTAAACATTTAATAAAAACTGCAGCCAATTAAAAAAAAACCCTGTGCCAAGTACAATTATGTGAAGGTAGTGCATACATATACAATTTTTGCCAAAGAATAAATGCTAACTTTTCTGTTATTGACCTGCATAGAAGCTAAACTGCAGTAACTGTCTCTTATTATATGCTTGCAGTATCTGACACCGTGGGGCTCTGCTCTCAGCATTGTAAATAATAATTAAACAAATGGCTGAAATCACAGCCCCCATCACTGCATTCCTTTTTTCCCCCTCTCTCATCCCTGTGCTAAAAACTGTATACCTCACTTCAAGCTTAGAAATAAATTATTCAGAACCAGTTTATCACAAACAAACACTATCTCATTGCTTACAGTGGAAATATTTGCTCGTGCATTTTTGTCTAGACACCCTATGCTTCAGGAATTCAGTGTTCCTTCTGGCCTCTGAGTGACTCATTAAACAGCAGATCTATATAGTACAAGCAACCAAAGGGAGGCAATGAAAATAATTTGCCAGTCCTGTGGTTCTAGAAAGCTCAAATAGTAATTAAAGTAGATGGCTCTGCAGAATAAATCATTTTTTGAAAAGTAGATTAGCAAGTGCATTCCTGCTGGTTTGGAAAGTAAATGCACTGGTTAGTGCAGCGGTGGATGCTTGGGTTGGATTGTTCCCTCTCCCCAGGGGTGGAGAAGGGAGGGGAAACTTAGACCATTCATGAACCATCAGAGTTGTCTACTGGGCCCAAAAAAAGCTCTAAGGGCACATGCTCTAGCTTCTGGGAATAACAGGCTGGGATTACGAGGAGGATCTGAGAGCGTTTCACACCTCAGCCAGAAATTAAGTCCCTTGAATCCAAGCTTCTCTCTCAGCTTGCTCAGTGTTTGAATTTGTGGTCTTTTTAATGGAATAAGGAAAACTATACTGAATTTGTTTATAATGGACATTTTTCTGTTTCCACATCCTGTAAAATCTCAAAATGCATTTCCCTTTTATGTAATACGTTCAGAATAGAGTGCTTGAGTCTATAAAATTTCAGCTCCCAATCATTTCTCAATGCAAGTCTGCTACTTTCTCTTTGAAAAGGAATCGGGAACATGGAGAGAGTGAAAGTGAGAGAAAGAGAGAAAGAGAAAGAGAGAGAAAAGCAGGTACAAATTTACTCATTTTGTAATAGCATCTTGCAATACATATTTGGAAGTCAGTAGATTATTCAAAATACCAAAAACATACCTGTGGCCATCTCCAGTTCACCAGAGCATCACAACATCTTAATAGTAAACAAGAAATGAGAGAGAGATGAGAAATGGTCTTGAAAATAAACACAGGAGAAATGTTTGATTGAGAGAAGTGGGGTGACAGCTGAGGAACCCAAAGAGACAGTTGATTTTGAATTAATAGGGTAGAGAAACTATCTTTGCAGCAACACTGAGTGGATGTGAGTAAGGCAAGAGGCAGATATCAAAGGAGGAGACTCCAGGTATAAAGATGTGAGAAGAACCTGCACTAGCAACGTATATACATGGATGGATAGGAAAGGCTTTCTGTCTCAGAGGCTTTGTATAGAACAAATCTATAAGATGCAAACTTGTGAGAACTTAAAGAAAAATCTTAGCAGGTCGCAGAAAAAAATGAGTGTCAGCTGCTGTTCAGCAAAAGCTGGGAGGGAAAGTGGATAAGGAAGCATTCTGTCCACACACACAGCCTGTATATTTTCCTTTGCACAATCACTGCCACTGACAAGAGCTGAGCTTGCCTTCTCTGCTGATTGCTGCTCACAAGCTGCTTGTGCCCAGATGGAGAGCATTGTGTGACATTTGGTACAACCTGGTCAGATTTAGCAACTACTTCTTTAATAAATTAAGAAGACCTGAGCTGGAACTGATTAAAGTGAATACATCTAAGCAGTGTTTAACTAAGTTACAAATAAGTCACGAATTAAGGAATCACTCCATTTGTGCTATGAAAGCTTAAATCTTTCAGATGACTTTTATATATCATCAAATGAAGCACATCTGAAAGCAGAATTGCCTCTGTGTGAACAGAGCCCTAGTTGATATACATATCCTCAGACAGTAATCAAACGGTCTCTCTGCAAAACCAAGTGTGATACCAAAATTTGAACTTGCACTAATGCAGCTATCCTGCACAGTGGGCAAGTTTGAAAGTCAGCTTAGTATCAAAAAAAGGTTAACAGATTTCATCAACATTCCTGGTTCAAAAAACTATCCCTCGCTGAATTTGTGTGTCTAATAATTTGTTTTGTTTAATAGAGTTGATCTTTTGCTGCAGACAAGCTTCCAGACATTGCGACAATCTGCTTGAGAAATTAATACAGACTGGAGTTTTCCATGACAAATTTTAGCTTTTAACTTTCTGTCATTTCAGCTCAAGGGTGCCTGGGAGATGTTGTGACCATATTATTTTTAATTAAAGAAATGTGGTTATTTTTATTCTCTTGCAGAACACTTTTTCTTCAAACTGAAAACCAAAGCAGGAAAACTTCACAGGTAAAATGAATTCCTATTTACTTGAAAATAGAAACCAGTATATAGTCTAAATTGCAGCAGTAAGCAAACCGGAGTGCTAGAATACTCAACATTTAATTTTGCAGCTTTTACTGGCTTAGCCATCAGCAACCAAAAATAGGCTGTATTTGAGACTCTATGTAAATGTGAAGTTTTATAATAATCTTTTGCTGTTGTTATTATAGTGAAACAACAACTGCAAGAAGATTTTATAATAAAATGTTATCCATTTTTTTTCTTAAAAAATCTGTGTGACAGCAATTTTAATTTTTTTTAAATATTCCTTTTTTAATTCCATGGAAATATGTTGTATACAGACCAGGAAAAATTTTATTTAAAGGCAATCCATAATATAATTTTAAGGAAACCAAAGGAATAAAAAGACCATGTATGTTCACACTTTTAAGTTAGTATAAGTTACTAAATGGAGAATTTGCATTTTACCAGGTCCAGCTCAAAACCATATTACAAAATCTGTGAATTTTGGTCTAACTCTAGGATTAATCATTAGGGAAAGGACTGTAATTTTGGCACACTATTTCTGTCTGCAGGGTCTGTGATGCAAGCCTCTGCAAAAAGCAGCCACCCAGTCACCCTGTGGGAGGAAGGCACACATCCTCGTCCCCAGCATCACTCAGCAGCATCAGCATCAATTTTCCATGCCACAAACTAAACAGTCTTCATTAAGCCATCCCAAATAATATCTTTTCAACTACTAAAGTAGTTCAGTGAAAGAGAACAGGGTGAACAGCCTGAAACTTCACCCTGGCAGCAAACAACTTCATTCTTACTGCATAAGAAAAAAGGTCAGAGATCTTAGGCTGGCTCTGACAGCAAAGTAGCCTCCCCATAACCATCTGTGGCCCAGTAAGGGGAATCAGTCAAACATTAATTTAATTTTGAGTTTTGCATCTGGGGAAGAACAACCCCATGTACCAGTACAGGTTGGGGGCTGACCTGCTGGAGAGCAGTGTAGGGGAAAGGGACCTGGGGGTCCTGGTGGACAGCAGGATGACCATGAGCCAGCAATGTGCCCTTGTGGCCTAGAAGGCCAATGGCATCCTGGGGTGTATTAGAAAGGGAGTGGTTAGTAGGTCAAGAGCGGTTCTCCTTCCCCTCTATTCTGCCTTGGTGAGGCCGCATCTGGAGTATTGTGCACAGTTCTGGGCCCCCCAGTTCAAGAAGGACAGGGAACTGCTTGAGAGTGGCACTTGCTTGCCACTGCGCTGTGGCTCCAGCGCAGAGCCACAAAGATGATTAAGGGAGTGGAACATCTCCCTTATGAGGAAAGACTGAGGGAGCTGGGTCTCTTTAGCTTGGAGAAGAGGAGACTGAGGGGTGACCTCATTAATGTTTATAAATATGTAAAGGGTGAGTGTCATGAGGATGGAGCCAGGCTCTTCTCAGTGACATCCAATGATAGGACAAGGGGCAACGGATGCAAGCTGGAACATAGGAGGTTCCACATAAATGTGAGGAAGAATTTCTTCACAGTGAGGGTAACAGAACACTGGAAGAGGCTGCCCAGAGAGGTTGTGGAGTCTCCTTCTCTGGAGACATTCAAAACCCACCTGGACATGTTCCTGTGTGATCTGATCTAGGTATTCCTGCTCTGGCAGGGGGATTGGACTAGATGATCTTTTGAGGTCCTTTCCAATCCCTAACATTCTGTGATTCTGTGATTCTGTAATGTGAAGTTAAAATTCCTACCTGGCCTCTGAAATGCAAATTATTGCATTTGCCTGGTCTTGAGATTAATTGCTGCAAGTTAATGTTTGTTGGTGTTTAAAAAACAATAGGAATTAATTCATAAGGAGTAATTACAGGGACTATTTCCAGGTCTTTGCAGCGTTCTTTTGGTGACCCAGCCTTGGCAGTCAAACATATTTGTAAGCTTTCACACTCACTTGGATGATGAACCACTGTCTTTGAGGCAGGTGCAGCTCTTAACATGTCACAAGCTTCCAGAGAAGCAGCATCTCCAGTCTTGTTACTCTTAATGGCATACAGATGTGTGTATGAGCTCAAAAAGAGCTATCGAATTTGCTGGGAAACATTTGCTGGTCATGTAGGCCCAGGTGATAGTTCAGAGATGAGATGGAAACACCTCATGACCTGGAGAAGCAATCAGTAGAGCCTTGGTGCAAGCCAGCAATCTCCCTGGCTTCCACAACTCTACTTGTAGTACTAATGGTATGGTTCTGATAGACTGTTTATCAAAACTGTTACAAGCAGGAGAACCCAGGGAAGTAAGGCAGATCAGCATCTTCCAAGCAGATACTCCTACAGCTCCTGCAATGTTGCTTTAACACAAAAATTATTTTCACTTAATCACTTGATAATTCAGGAAAAGAAAGGAGCTTCTCAAAATCCAGATCTCATTTCCCTATCACTAGCTACAAGAGCAAGCACTGTAAAGCCTGAAGTCATCTCTGTGCCCACCCTACACCGTGAGGGTGCCTATATCTACACCCACTCAGACAAACAGTCTCTTGTTATTTGCATGTCAATCCTCAGCATCCCCAATGGAAAGCACAGCAGAAAGACTCATAATCTCAGTCACAGGAGACATTTTCCACCTGTCCCCTATGTGTGACCACAGAAAGATGGGTACCTGAAATGGAGGATTCCTGATTCTTCCCGATTCTCCATACTACTCTGAATGCTCTAAAACATATGCATGCATAAGGTCTGCTAAACAAAATGTCTTAGGCACCTCATGAGAAATTAGAACTTTTTTGCACCCTCTAAAATCTCAGCAGACACTTATGCAAGGAAAAGCTCGCCACAAAACAAGCGTTTCCGGAACAAATCTAAGCCTAATTGAAACAAACTGCACAGTATCTCTGTGACACCAGAAATTTCCTCTAAGCAAGGCACAAGCACCTGAAGTTTCCGAGGCAGATGACAACACCTCTACAGTCACAATCAACCATAACAAAATTTAGCCAAGACCTCATCTACCTGCTTCAGCTGTTGATGATGGAAAAAAAGAGAATTTTGTAATTTTCTTGTCCTAAACTGACCTCCTATATGGACCCCCCCTTTTTATTCTCCACTCTCCAGGGAGAAGTCAGTTAGCCACTGGAAAGCAGCACTAAGCAAGAGGAATAAAAATAAACAGTTTATGAGCACTTTTCTGAAGCATTGTTTTGGTCTTAAATGCCTCTGGCAAAGCACAAAAATTTGTGAGCAAGCTAGCCAAACATTTTATTGTTCACAGTGAACGCTGAACTCCCACTAAGATTTGCAAGGTGTAAATGGAGTTTGCAAAACACATTAGCAGAGGTATCCAAGTCCTAATATCTGATTTTAAAAGTGTGAATATTAACTTACAATCAAATTAACTTCTTCTAAAAACCAGCTAAAAGCCAAGCACAGAGGCAGAACTGTTTCTCCTGCTGAGATCCAAGGCTCCTACCTCAGGTCCTGATTCAGCTAAGTGCCTACATGCAGGCAAAAAGCCCAATGCCCTCAGCTGGAGCTGTCAGCTGACTTCCCAGGCTGTGATTCACTGTCCTGTTTGTATGACCCACTATACACCTGACCACAGGCTAAAGAAGAAAATTAAATTAGCCTACATGAAGCAAGCCGGCTGAAGACTTCACTCTCTCTTTTACTGCTTAGTTGAAGCTGACAGCAAAATAAGTGAGAAGAAAAACAGTGGAGACTTAAGAAAACCTATTTTGATTTACAATGTGCCACCACAGAGAAATGTTAATGATCTTCTCTCAAAAAAGCAGCACACATTGTCATCCCAGACCCTTGAAGGTTTCCTAGAGAAATTGTACTGCAGGTGTGACTAGCTGTTCAGTGAGCTCCCTACACAAGATGATAAACCCCTTGATCCCGTGGTGATGTGGGAAGGGGTGGATCTTGCGTGCTGTGAGCTGTTAACTTCCACTTCATAACCCCTGAAGTGCCGTACCAGAGACAGGACAATCCGGAATGTGTCAGGGTGTGAACAGAGAAACTATGAGTGCTGCAGAAATAAGGACAACAGTGTTCTCTAATGATGGAGCAACGGAGTCTGCATAACATGGCTTAATCAGGGACTGGCTGATGTAAAGGAGAAGCCTAACTTGTAGCTTAACATTAAGGCCCAGGTAACATACCTCTCGTGTGAACATAGAAAAGGAACTGCTCGAGAATATAAGCAGACATTAAAATGAAATGCATATGCAACATAAACATGCTGTTAACTGCAATGGAGAGAAGCTGCTTTTGTTCACATTCAAGCTATTACTGCAAAAATAGGGAATTGCTTTCTTCTCAGCACTCCTTTGAGGAAAGGAAGGATATATGTGCACAGTAGTTCATGAGCCTGGTAAAACCATTTTTAAAAGAGTACCAAGACAAAACAAAGCTTCTCTGCATAAGAATCACAGAAAGAAAAACAAATTTTGTTGGCATTAAGTATTTGTAGGAATAGTAATGTAGTATGGATACCAATTACTGTAACTATGTAAATTTATATGGACTTCAAAACCATTCAAAAATCCACAAGTGATACAACAGATGATCCAATGAGCCTGTTAAATGTTAGAGAGATGCAAATGAATTTTATTCATAGCAACAAAAACTTGATTGAAAAAAAAGCCTCCCAAAACAACTAAGTCAACCAGTAATTCCTCCAAGTCAAAAAGCTGCTGTAAAATGTTCAGAAAGACTTAAAAAAAGAAGGAAAAGGCTTGCCTCATAGACAGACAGACTTTAACTGGATCCTCTCAGTTCTGGGGTCTGCAGGAATGTTTCCTCTGCTGATAATATTCAATTATTTTTGAGTGCCAGCCCCGTTCCTCTCAAATCTCCCGTTTCTGCCTGATCTTCTGGTGCCTTCTGATACGGCTTGTTCCACATCCTCAGTCATTTTCCCCTAAATTCATGTTCTATCTGTTTTCCTTCTCTCTCCTAAACTCTACATTCCAGCTGCACTTCTTTCTCCTTTCCCTCTTCTTCCCCGGAGGGCAGCAGCAGGAGCACCGAAGGGCATCCCTGACTTCACCGTCCAGCCAGCATACCTGTCACTTCAGTGCTTCCAAGATAAACAGTTTCAGGGAAGGTGTTGCTCACTTCTCAGTGAGTGTTGGCCATGTCGCAGTTAGCAATAGGAGACAGTGAGCTACACTCAGTCTTTGGAAAATTTTAGCTTATAAAATTAACCAACTTCTACTTTTGGGGGGGGAGGAGGGGTGGGGAGGTGATTGTTCAGATTTAGAATTTTGTTTTCAAAGGATTACCAAAAAAATATTTCATATTGTAGGGTACATTCAGTCTTTATCCCCCTCTTTATCTAAAGTCATATTCCTAAACACTGAAGTATACAGAATTTTCAAATAATAATTTTTGTAGAATGGACAGAATTGCATGTTTCTCAAGTTTCATATTCTGAGAGAGGTGAATTGTTTCAGCTGAGGCTCTCTAGAAAGAAAAAAAAAAATGGTGAGGTGAGTAGCCATCATAAAAATATTTAGGCCAAGTGCCTGTGATGAGGTCTAAGCTATTCAGATCAGTATCTTCTAGTGGTATGTGCTGAACAAAGCGAAGGGCTCATCTCACCACCTGCTCTGTCTATAATAAATAGAAAGAGATATGAAAAACAGCAGGAGAGAAGCTAAAAATCTATTTGCAAATAATAAGGCTCATTAGCCAGTTAATTTCATAAAGACAGTTCAGTAATTTCAATCTTAAATGCAGCCATCTTGGCCAGATAAGAAAATGCTAGAGGTGTTTGTGCATTTGGAGAAAACTGAAGGAAGTTTGAAGAGACAATAAAGTACTTTCTATAATTAATACACATTTTACAAGCTTATGCACAGCCTTTCACAAGACCTTTAAGCACTGGGGTTTTTATCTAGCACTGTTCAGAGAATGGCAAGAAGCTGATAAAACGCTCAGTGGAATTTGCCATTCATTTATCTGTCCTTCCGTGGCCTTCAGAATTCACAATTTTTATTTTTGGGGGGCTTTGAACAGTATAATTATATATGAAAAGGCTTCCCATACCACACCAGATTGCATTATGGCATATTATAATTAAATGAGAGGAAAAACTTTTCATTATACAGTTTTCATTGTTATTCATTCATGCATTCATGTAACAATACTGACTCAGACTTCTGTGTGTGTACTCTTAAGCTTCAACAAACAGTTTATCTTTCAGTGCTTCATCCACCATCCAATGCTAATTAAAAGGAAAGAATAGTCCTTATTCCTGTTATTCTAAATAGCAACTGATGAACTTCAAAGGTTCTGATTTTTATCAGAGCCCTTGCCAAACTTTCACACACACTTTTTGGAGCTCATGCTCTTCATACAAGCCTGGAAAAGAGGCTTAGTCTTAATACAAGGCCTGTTACATTCAGAAAGGATTTGTCCCAGTTTGTTGTGTAAGATCATACGTATTCTGCAAGTGGACTACAGGGCAATCAATTCTGCACAAGTGTTAGGCACTGAAAATTACGCCATATCGTGACAAAGTAAAACTTGTCTTAAGTACAGATGGTATGGAGCCATACATGATATCATCTAATGACATGCAGAATCAATATTTTATGGTCTTATTCATACAGCCTGTGAGCACCAGTGAACTGGAACGGTCTCATGCTAGTGGACTTGAGGACTTGAAACCAAATCTGAAGATCTTCGAACAAAATGGGACTTGTCTCTAATTTTGAACCAAACCAGAAAAACGTATAAATTAAGTCTTGAAACTGATGAATACTGCAGCTCTTTAAAATTATGACAAAACTTTGGAGGTCTGCTTTTAAATTAACTCTATATATACATATTTACACTCATGTTGGTATTTAGGCATGCAACTTTCTTACTTCATTTGCAAGCTACGGCTTTGAGAAGGCCAAAATTCACATCTCAATTCCTGTAATACACATACAGGTCCAGGCTTCTCAGTTAATGCCCACATAAGAAAAACATACATACAAAGAAAAATCACCCAAAAAATGTTTGTTGCCAAAAATATTATGGAATGGGATGGAAAAGAATTCTAGAGGACTGGACATTTTTCAGGGAACCAATCCAGTCTCCAATGATAGCCTTGCATTGTAGATTTGTGGTAGTCCTTGTAACAAGTTTCACTGGTCATTTTATCTTATGATAGGAATTACTCTTACCTTTCTAATTTCCTGTTTCTTTTGCAGATATTTCTGTTCACAGCACATTTTTCCAAAAAACACAGTGAGGAATGACTGCATGTCAAAAATACAACTTGCCGGACTTAGAAGCTCAGTTACACAGTTCTAAGTGGGAGAGAGACCTACCTCAGCATCACTGTCCAGTAGCTCAGCCAAGATGTAAACAATAGTAGGAACTGGGATAGAAACCTTATTTGCCTGTAAACAAATCAATCAGGTAAAATGTTGGAAAAAAATAAACTTTGGTCCAAAGTAGCAGACACTGACATTGCTACCTGACCTGTGTCTGCTGAACCCAAGGGATGGAGTGGAAACAGGAAGAGTTTAAGTTCTTACCAGTTTGCTCATAATCAAGTGGATTGTCATCCACCTTAAACTCCCATGGAACATTTTGATCTTAAAACTGGGTAACGTTATTAGCAAGGACAGGATCTTATAAATCTTTATTTTTGATTATGTCAAGATCCTTTTTTACAGAAGACAAGGTTGATGTTTCTTATGACATTTTACTTTTTCAGATTTATCTCTTGACCTTACATTATCTGAAAGGACAGCATGAAATGCCCTAGAAATTAATAGATCTATCTTGATTATGCTGTGAGTTATTTCCTTTCTCCAGGGTATTATATAACCCAGAGAAAGCAAAGGCCAGCATAGGTCTCCACTTACTGAAGTTTTTGCCTCTCTCTTTATGAAGGGGTCATTTGAACAGCATGATGTGTTGGAATCCAATTTAAGGGCAAGATCATAGCTCAGGTATGTTGATGAGATTTTGTCAGATTTTCTGTGCTTTCACTCATTCTTCCAGCATCTCAGTGCTAGATGTTGAACAACAAATTTATTGACATGATCAGAATTTGAAGAAAGGAGAGCAGTTCTAGTTATTCTGACTGCTGCCCAAACTTTTAATTTCTTTTTCCTTTTCAGTGGCTTGGTTGTGACCCTTTGTATTTTTCTTAGTGTTTCCCTTCAGAATTGTAAGTAGAGCCTTACCTGGGCCATTTGTAATGATGTTGTTCATCATTGATCCCGCTGTATCTTCTTAAGCAAAATATTTACAATTCTTGTTACTCTGAATGACTTGCTTCAAATGTGAAGTTCCAGCCTCGTTATTAACTTACTATGGTAGCAGACAAGAGGCCCTCTTGTGAATCCTCTCCCATCATGCTAGTTGCCATATAAGTATACACAAAGTCACTCTCTTAAATGTTTACAGGCAAACCATAAATGAAAACAGCATCCACTAAGGCTTTCACATTATTTACTTTATGCAGATCAGCTCACAGGTTTCCTTTAAAACCAGTGTAGAGCGACAGACTACTCCAGGAGGCAGTTCAGAGCAAGAGCTAATTTAGGGTCTTCAAGTCAACCTCCTCACTGAATATCAAAGGACCACAGAAATACAAGCCAGCTATGCCCGTTACTCACACTTGGGTTATATGAATAAAGCCTTGAGTATTTACTAATGCACCCTTTTTCCTTTTTCTTACAATCCATACTTCCTTTCTCAAAACCTTTTAGTTTTTTCACACACATTTTTCACAAAAGCAGAAGAAATCCAGTAGGATTAGGAAAACTAGGATGTTTCATGAAAACAAAGGAAGAATCACAGGACCATAGAAGTTGGAGGGACCTCCACAAGCCACCTACTTCAACCTTCTGCTCAGAGCAGACCAATCTGAGTAAGACTCTTGTATAACTGGGAGTTGCCCTTCTCTTAGCTTGTCCAACAGAGAAGGAAGAGGTGAGGTACTGACAACTAGTTCAGACTGTTAGCCTCATTCAGGCCTCAAAGCCTTTCCTGCACTTACTAGAAAGCAGCTAGCTGGAAGGGATGGTGAAGGTCTGTAATAAAGATCTTCACTAGAAAATATGTTATGACCAAATATTTTCAAAGGGCCTAACAAAATAACACAAATAAAGGAACTTTCAAATAATTTTTATTTTCAAATAATTAATTTCAGAGCACTGATACATCAAGTAAAAATTATATTTCATTCTTTTACAGAGCCCAAGAGGCACTCAGGTAGTATATGACAAAACATTTTCTTCCTAAAATTCTGGGAAATTATGCTAAATATACAGTTTGAAAGGAAAAAGAGATTGCCAAAAGTATTGTGTGATTTAAAACCTGACTTAGCAACAGAATTACCCACACACTTGATGTGAGTTGTGTGCCCAAGTCACTCGTGTTTACAGGACTACTTTACCTTACTTTGGTTTAGATCTCGAGGTTTAAAGCAAGGATAATAATCCTGTTTTCCTCTCTGTCACCTATTCAGTGATAGACAACCATTTACTTAGGTAGTCATGTTGTATTTGCCCAGGGAACAAATTAATCTTGAAAGCACCTGACTTCCCTCTCCCTTCTTGTGTCCCCCTCATTTCTAGCTCCCCCAAACCACCATCAAACTACAATTCACAGCTGTGGCAGAGCAGCTACTCCTGGAGATCTTTTGTAAACATCATTATTCCCTGACCCAGACTAAGAATCATCATAAAAAGAGCATGGGTAGACTTTTTGCTTTTGTTTCTGATCAGAACATGACAGTAAATCAATTTGGAAACGGTTGTGCTAGCAAAACTGAAAAGGGCCCAGCTTGAAGTCACAAGCACAGAGCAAGAGCTGACAAACTCAAGTCAGCGTCAACCTGAAAGACAACTTGAATTTAGGATCATAAATCACTTTCTGGTGGAAAAAAAGGGGAGATTCCATGACCCAAATGTTTATATTATTCATATAGAATAATTCATATTCAAATATTCACTTTCATGTATTCTAACAGGTGACTTTATTCAAAATGTTTATGCTTCAAAATTTCATTCCTTAAGCATTTTTTATCCTCATAAACTGATTGAGTCCTAAATGAAACACCTAATTTCAGATCAAACAGACGTCATTCAAAGGAATTTTTTTTCTACTTTTGAAATAACCTCCTTATGTTTTTTTTTTATTTTTGATTGACTTGAAATCAGATGCTTGAATTCTGAGAAGTCAATACAAAATTTTTTAAAAAATATTATTTTTGTGTTATTATTTACCAAATTCTGATTAGGCTTTCTGGATGCTATAGCAATGTAAGTGGACAAGCATCCTCCTAGCCCACTATGATCTTTTTCTACTGGTATTCCTTTTCTGTTAGGAGAAAATATGAATAGCTAAAAAGGTATTTCCAACTTTACAGCATTGCTCCTTTGTTCATGAAGCAGAAGAGTTCCTTTTATATTTCTAAAATTTTTCACTCCATCCCTTTAGCAGGTTTATGCCATGTCAAGTGCTGCAAAGAGGTAACATATCCACCTGCTCTGGAGAACATGTGAAAATCAAAACCAACCCCAGGAAACGATAGAGACGAACGTGAATAAACAGCACTAAGCATGCAATCTTCTTAAACAAGTGAGTAAACAAGCTCAGGGAATTAGCAAGCTTGGCAACAGCGTTTGTTGTGCTGCTAGAACTATCCTGTAATGAATTACAGTGATTAGTACCACTAGAGAAAGTGGTTTAGTTTCACAGAAAATTTTCCCAGCCTTCTGTCATTAATCTTACCTGGGTTTATTACTAGCACTGTCACTTGGAGCTTGGGTAGCTAAATTCCTTAATATGCAATCTGTACGGGCACCTTAGCGTTCGTTTTCCATAACAGAACACACGGACTGAGGCTGCCATGCATGTCGTATCTTGCATAGGTTTGTTTAAAGAGAAAGGAGAAGAGATTGCAAGCTGTGGCTCATAGAATGCAACTTCAGATTTAATATTCCCCAAGAAAAGTGTTTTCTAACTATCACACATGTAACAGGGTTGGTCAGTCAAATATTTGGGTAGAAATATGAATATGCTCAGGTGCCAGTGTAAACAATTGCTTCTAAGAGTTGTCACAGAATCACACAGAATCACAGAATGTTAGGGATTGGTAGGGACCTCAAAAGATCATCTAGTCCAATCCCCCTGCCAGAGCAGGAATACCTAGGTCAGGTCACACAGGAACACTGTTTACAATCCCATATTTTATTTGTATGTAAAAGTACTTTGTCTATTATTCTGAAATTAGTTCCATACTCTTTTTCATAAACTTCATAGCCACCCTAAATATCCTGTAAGACAAAGCAAACAAGGATTTGCATCCCTAAGGTGAAAGCATGCCTTTCTTTTCACTTTGCAGGCAGTACTCACTAGCTCCAAGGAAACAGGGCATTTCTTTTCAGTCTCCAGCCTCCAAGGAGAAGAGCAACATGCCTGATCTGTAGTGATAACTCAGAAAATGAATTACTTGTTTCATAATACTAAGCCTCAGAAAGAACAGAGATGAGCACTGAGAGGGGCTCCAGTGGTGAAAAGCAGATGTGAGGTGTACAATGCCGAGGTCTGCCCATGGGGCTGCTCACTCTCCTCCCCCATTGAAGGGGCCTGGATCATCCCACCCTAACACAGTCAAAAGAAATTGAATTAATTGCATCATTAAGTGTCAATGATTACAAAAAGAGTGTAATGAGTCTTGGGCACACATTGGTATAAACACTCTTGAGATTTACAATTGGGAAAGTGAGTACAGCTACAGGCACTGAGGTTTCTTGTACCCACCTGCAAGATGCAGTTGTCTCTCAAACATAAATACATAGGCAAAGTATGTTCAAAGGGTTATATTCTCTATTCATCTCTCTTCCTACCCTTGCACACACATGCACACACAAAGACAACCAGATGAGTCATGGTAGTAAAATGAAACAGAAAAATTTTTAAAAAATCCCACAACGCATCCATACGCTGCTTATCTATAAATATATACATAGACATTTATGATTTTCCCACAAATACATTTTCTTGGCTGGCAAATGACTTTTTGTCATGTTTAAAAGGCAGATAAGTCAAAGCATAGAGACTACTGTGAAAATAATTAAGGAATTGCTCAATCTGAAGAGTGAGAGACAGGACAACTTGTCCTAAATATAACATGTGCAAAAGAAATATAGTCATTTTGTTAAAAGCTGTGATAGACAGATCTAGACAGAGGCTTTATTTGACACATAATTGCTACATGACGAAAGATAAAATACTCAAATTCAGATTTGCTTTCAAAGCAGGCAATAAAGCCCATTACTGTGAAAGGGGTTTGGATTATTTCAATTAATTCATGTTTGATCATCAACTATTGAGTTTCTTATTTAGGCAGTGATTCGTTATACTGAATTATAAATTCAGCTTTCAAACACAGTGAAATGTATGTGTTTTAGGGTACATTACAATACAAGCAAACAACTCTATGGTGAACTATTTAATTAAGAAGTGTTCTGTGATCAAGGCTGATTTGCCAGCCACCTTGAGACATGGGTTCCCACTGGGCTGGAAAGGCAAAGCTCACCTCCCCCATTTCCCTGCCTGAAGGATCAACTACAGAGGGGTCAGATGGAGTCCTGCACTCACATATCAGCCTAGGTGCCAGGAATGTCATTATTCTTCCCTCTCCCACCCACTTCAGACTTACATATATAAACTGTAATTTAGATCCCTGTGTGCTTCAGTAGCATCACAAATGAGCTGCTTCTCAGGAGACACAACAGCAGTTGTTTCTTCTCTCAGTGCTCAGTAGCCCAGGTGGGTGCCTCTCAGTTCATGGGGTGCAACTATCCAGAGCAAAGTGTCTCTCTCCTCCTTTCCTGCTGTATTTCAGCCCTTCTCCTCCTGTTACCTTTGTTTCAGTTTTAAGCTAAACTCCACCTGTAGGATTAGTTAAGTCCTGTCTCTGAAACTGTGACACCAAAGTAGATCCTGTTTGGAAAAGTTTGTATCATTCCCTGGCTCTAAAATGGTGACAATCACTGTCCACTCGCAGTGTGTTACATGGAAAGTTCTGTCTAAAGTATAACACATTATGTTAAACTTTGATATTTCTCTTTCCCCAAAATACAATGCCACTGAACTAATACATAGTTTGATTCTCCTTGGAGGTCTGAAGAGGGACAATAACCAGAGGAAAGATTCATTCTTTAATCTAAAAGCTTTTAAAGGTATCATTATAATTTGATTTCTACAATAAAGAGCTTTCCATTATACGACTGCACATCTTCCTTCCACCATGATTGAATCTAAACATCTTACTAACCTTAAGTGAAGTTAGCAAGCCTTCTGGTTTGGACAGCTCTCATCCTGCAGTACAAAAATTACTCCTCTTACTTCCTAACCTTTTGCTTCTTATTTTTCACTCCTATTCAAAAAAACCCAAAACTAAATCTGTTTGGATTTCAATTGTAATTGAGAGACAAACCATGAAGATGCTAAACTGGTTTTCCTGCTTGTCTACAGTTAGCCAGTACTCAGGGCTAAACCATAGCAGTTAGTATACCACCCAAGACTCCCTCCCCAGATGGGAAGGAGGACTGAGGAAAAAAAGGAAAAAGGCCTGTGAGTTGAAGTATAGACAGATTTAATAGAATAACAAAACAGAAACAACAATCAAGACAAAGCACAAAGGGATTGGAACCTGATTGGATCTCCCAGCTGACTCGAGGCTACTCATGGCCTGCCTGCATGGCTGGCCCATGAGTTTGTGCCTGGGGAACCAGGACACTGCTCTAGACCTTGTTTTCTTGTCCAGAGGTAACTGTAGCCCTTCTTATTACTATTTATAGTGGTATTAGACATATTCATAAATGCTATGAGGAAGGGGGTAGCAGTGCAGTGAGAGAGTTTGCTGCTTTTATGAGGCAATGCAAAGCACTACGGACTATGCAATAAAATGGCAGGTGAAATTCAACAGAGATAAACACAAATCTATGACTTTGGAAAAATATATCATAACTTCACACATCCAATGAAGGACTCTAGGATGCTTTCAGGAGGGAGACCTCCAGGCTGTGACAGACAGTTCCATAAAAACACTGGCGATGTGCTCAGTAGTAACACAAAATAAATGAGTTAAATATTAGGAATAAGTAGAAAGGCAATAAAAACCAGAAGACAAGCTAGACCACCACCTTATATATCTGTGGTTTGCTCACACTTTGAATACTGTGTGTTGTTCTGATACTCTTATCTCGGAGAAGGTCCAGCTGAATTGGAAAAAGCTCTGAAGACAGCAAGAGCAATGAAATATGGCTTTGCAGTGAGGAACAAGGAACTGCTGCTTAGTGTAGGATTCTTCAGTCTGGAACAGATACAACCCGGTTTATGGCAGAGGTCTGCAGAGCCAGGAGTGGCATGGAGAGAGCGAGCAGTGATCAGCTGCTCAACATCTCTCCTCATACAAGAACCAGGAGTCATCTCAGACAAAGCTGGTAGGAGGTGGGGTCAACTCAAACAAAAGGAAAGGGTAACGCCTGAAGTGGACAGAAATACTTCCTAAAGGATAATGCATATGTGAGAAAGTGTTTTACTAAAGAGACAAAACCCAGCAGAATCAACAAAAGCTTTCTACACAGAAAATAGCTGGAATACAGGGGAAGTATCATATATACATGCCTGTTCTTCTTTGCGCAGAGGCCACTCCTGGGGACCGGGTTCTAGAGTACATGGACCTTTGGCCCAAACTGGTACAGTGACTCTAAAATTCTGCATACAACTTTATTCACTTTAGTAAATTGCATTACACAGCTCTACTGCCAACCCACAGGACAACACAACTCTGCATTGGATGCATCAGGTCCACCAAACCCAAAATGCTGTCTCCAGCCTCTGTTGGCCAACAGTGATTGCTGTGACTGCTTCCCTCCAAAGGGAAGAGCTTAAAAACAGGGTAAGAACAATATAATTTTTACCCAAACTAGTCTCCAGTAAATTGTATTTCAATGTCTTCTTGATCACTGTTGATATTTTTGTTTTTATTCACTCATGTTGGGTTGGTTTTCCGTTGACTTGTTCAGCCACTAAAGAAAAAATCAACTAGGAAAACTCTTAGCAGATATTATTTCATTCTATTTTGAACATTTAAGACTTCCCAGGGAATAATGCATAGTCATCATTCAGCCAATTCAACACCAGTGTGTCTATACCTCAGCTGTCATATACTAAAGACATGTACATATAAATAACACCTTTAGAAAAGAGCTGGCTTATATCCTTATAACCTTGTGGTAGCAACTACAAGAACTGTAATGCATACAATAATTAATATTGCTGTTGAATTCCAAGGACTGTTTAACATAATAATAGCCATAGTAAAAGAAAGACTGACTTACTGGGACTCAATCTTTTTAAAAAAATCAAGCTGCTTAAAATCAAATTATTTTAGCCAAAAGATACATAGCATTACATGTAAGGAAAACCGTTGTCCGAATTGTTACCCTTAATGAGTAGACACAGGAGAAATGAACAATTCTTCTAATTTAAAAACATTAAGAAGTAGTGGATTTATTAGTCTCATGCTTCACGTGGTAAAGGAATACAAATTATATCCTCTTCCCTTTATTATAGTGAAATAAGAAACTTGACAAAGTATATACGTAGAAGTTACTAGTGGGCACACAGATAGAGATAAACAACACAAATTAAAAAATCGGTATGGATGTTTTACTTTGTGCAAGGGAAAAAAAAAAAAGAATTTCTGTGTTCCTTTGACATTTTAGTTCAAGTCTGGAACAATCACATTCTATTTGCACAGGCACTGGCAGAAAACACATTTTACACTTGCTTTTTCAAATGTTTACACTGACATACCACAGACTTCACAATTCTTGTTCCTTTAGGTCCTTCTCTGCACCCAGGCAAGCAGGAAACAAATATCCCCTCTAGATTTGTGACTAGCCACAAACACACGAGATTACTTAGGAGACTTGGTTTTCAATGGCCACTGCAAAATGTTTTCAGTCATAACAGAAACTAATGCTCACAAAACAGTACACAGCAGCTTTGCCTGACAACTGCCGATACTCAGCAGTGGCGGCTAATTTTGTCATACGTATTATTCACTGTGAGGTACTACCAACTTATTTGGTTATGTCTTCAGTGATTAAGCTCTGCCACCAGACGCATTTTAAACAAGGTTTTCTTCAAAGCAGTTCCCTTTGCAATTGGATTGGGAAGAATACCTGATAGATAGGAGTACAGCAGCTGTCACAACCAGTTAAGGCAGTGGCCCATCTGGGTCAGTGTCCTGACAGTAACCGTTCCCCAGGGCAAAGATTTATCTCTATCATCATGAATTAGTTTGGCTTAAGTTACACAGTTAAATGTCTAAAGCAGCAAGATTTCTGGTTGTCTTAAGATCATGAATAAGAATCTCTGCAGAGGTAAGCTGGTGAGCCTGCGTGCTTCACATTGTTAACATGAAGTCCCCAGGGGCATGAAGCTTTAACAGTGCTTTTTCAGAGCATTATTATTAGCAATGCAGTACCTCCAGCAGATCTCAGATAGGGCTGGAATCTTATTGTCCTAACACTGTACAAAATTTTTTGAAAGGCACTCTACACCAAGAAGCTCTTACACCATAAATTGGTTAGAATGACAAGGGAGAGGAGGGTGACAGAATTCCAGCTCCTTGTCTGAAAGTACTTTTCACTCAAAAAAATCATAATAAAATAAAATTCATAACCCTTGATGCTGGATATAGTGTCTGAGGTTGAGTGTTCTTAAGCACAGTTTTTTGCACTCAGGAGCACAAAATAATATTTTACACTACCCATTTTTATTTCTATACTTTATTCCTTAGGATTCTATTGTTACAATAACAAAACTCATTTTTTATTTTTAATATACACAGATCAAGTAGCTTTTAATAATATTGCTTTAACAGAATGAAATGGATTAGTAAACACAGGTTTTCTTTAAATTTACTAAGCAATATCTCCATGAAGGGAAGAACTTTTTCCAAGATATCATACCAGAAGAATTTTTCACTTCTAATGAATAATTTTCACAAGCATACCTGATTCAAAACCAATAGGCACTTCTGCCTTGCCACAAGACTATTGAATGATAGCAAAACATGGCAGCAGAAAAGGAGTAATTTAATCTAACACCTTCCTTGATGCAATGAGGATGAGTGGAAGGAAAAACTCCTAATGTCTGCCATGGATGACCAACGTCAGCCTACAGAGATTCTGGAGATATAAATATACAACAGAAAAAGTATTAAATAATATTTTACCTCATTTAGAGAGTAGATTTGAGATTCAGAGAAGTGGTGACAAAACCCAGCAATTTGCAAGGTTGTAAAAAAGTAGGGGAAAAAAAAAAAAAGATTGTTACAGACTGTCCCCATTTGGGTTTTGAATGGTAATTGGCAAGGAGTATTTATCTCAATTTGACTGCAATGGTCAACAGTTATAAAACACAGCAACCTTTGTTTACCATGTACAGGCTATTACGAGAAGTAAGATTTTCCTCCAGTGTTAAAAAATGATGAATTGATTGAGTGTTTTGTGCTAAAGTCACATCAACATGTCTTCCCTCTGTGAATGTGAGAACATATTCCCATAATAAATACTTTATGAAAGTGATTGCTCTTTCAGTCTGGGGTGTCTCACTAAGAAGCCAGTTGTGTTTCTTATTACGCTATCCAGCTTTTACCCAAACAGGGTTCCCTCCATGCAATGAAGAGTGGCAGGTGCCCCTAGAGGACAATTATTCCCATCTGTCTCACATTGACTAACTTGAGATACACTGAATCATCCTCTGGAGGTGTCTCTCTCCACTATCTTCCTTGTGTCCAATCTAGATCTACCTTCTTTCAGTATAAAACTGTTGTCCCCTGTCGTGCCACTACAGGCCTTGATAAAAAGTCTGTACCCATCTCTCTTATAAGCCCTCTGTAAGTATTGAAAGGTCACAATAAGGTCTCCCTGAAGCCTCGTCTTCTCCAGGCAGAACAGCCCCAACTTTCTCAGTCTTTCCTCATGGGGGAGGTGCTCCAGACCTCTGATGATTTTCATGGCCCTCCTCTGGATCCACTCTAACAGGTCCATGTCTTTCTTGTACTGGGGACTCAAAGCTGGATACAGTACTCCAGGTGGGGTCTCACAGGAGCAGAGCAGAGGGGAAGAATCACCATCCTCAAGCTGCTGGCCACACTTCTTTTGTTGCAGCCCAGGATACAGTTGGTCTTCTGGGCTGCAAGAGCACATTGATAGCTGATGCCCAATTTTTCATCCACCAGTATCCCCAAATCCTTCTCTGCATAATTCCTAGATGGCTAAGGTCAAAGTAGAAACAATCCCATCTTACTGAGCTGTACTTAACTGTCCCTCTGTTACAGGCAAACATTCAGGGCCTGTGCTACAGTTACTGACCACCAGCATCCTTCAGGCACATGCAAATCATCAAAGTAATAAAGTGCTGCATGGTATGGGAGTCTCACATGGAAATTTTGGGGTTCCAAGGAGGCAGAAATAGCCCTGGATGCCATTTTCTTTACCTACTAATGTCATAACACAAAGAGATGCGGGAGGGACATGCTCAGGCAAACACACACTCACTTTAGTCCTTCCATCTAACACTGCAAACATGGAGACACAAGCTTACCATGTTCACCAGCCAAACAAGCACCTACTTTATGCAGAGCAATGCCAGATGAAGCATATATACCCTTTCTTCACTGTCATTCATACCTGCAGATGTGTAGGTGCCATAAACCCATCTCCCAGTCACTCCTCATGATAATGCAACACAATCCACATCAGAAGGAAGTTACCATTTTTGCCATGTTTGTTCAGGTTCACATTCTGTGTGCCTGTATGGTTAAAACAGAAAGAAATTGAGTACAGCTAGATGTAATTTTATTGCCATCCTTGTAATTTGACTGGCTCAATAAAGCAAACAGAATATGAGAGTGGCTGAATGTAAAATTATTATTTATAAAAAAACATATTCCAAAGATGCATTCTCCCTATGGTATTCCTCTATGACAGTCCCAAGTACTAAAACTACTATTAAACATTGCCTACCATTTGTCTGACTTTGGCAAAGAATTATTATACCTATCCACCCATGGACTTCGTTACCAGCTTTTTCCAGGGATGGATGGCCACATGGAAATCACCTGATTTGCAAAGCAATGTAGAACGTACCCTATGTCTCAAAGGATGCTGCATGAGATTACAAATTCAGTCATAGTTAACTGTGAAGGAGTTTACCTGCATTTCTAAATGCTGTCCCAGTTTTTAAGATCCTGAAAACAAGATATAGATGCTGAATATGTACATGCCAATGCAAGAAACCTAACAATAAATTACAAAATAAAATTTATGTGGAAAAGAAGTGTAGCAGCACAATGCTAAGGAAAATTAGAGAGGCGTCACCTACAGAAGGGCTCCTCTGACAAATTCCCTATACTAGGGCACTGTCTTACGTCTTCTTGACCCAGGCAACAAAACTACAGAGCTGTGACATTTCATTAATAAAGTCCATACCCTACTTGCTACTTTACCTCCCTCAACCTGATCAAGGCGGTACTTTTTCAAACATTCAGACAGACACTTATGAGGTCCAATCTTGATTTATTTAAATACATCTAGAGGCATGGCAGATGCTTAAACAAATAAGCTATGTACAGTCAGAGAATGCCACTAAAGATGGCACTCAGTTTTCTTAGTCTTTTTAACCTCAGTTATGCAGTGATGAAAATAACTGAACCAGTTCAAAATGCTGGGGGTAAAATGCTAAAAAATAAAGATTCAGTTCATATAGAAATGCTACAATAGTTCCAAATTTGCCATTTCAAGAGAGAGAGTAAGATTTCCTTTCTTGTTTTGCCACAGCAAGACATTAGTGACATTTAGAAAAAACGATCATTCCTGAACAAGGCAGTTATGTTACAATACAGTTTACAACATGGAGATTTATTTTGGCTTGAGGCAAAGTTAAGATTAAAGAGATGGTGCCGCTAAGACTATAAAGGCTCATAAAACACTAAGCCATTATCATGACCTTAATATAGAACTTAGGATTCAAGACATCAGTGGTTATAATAGTCTTATATTCATTTAAAATTCAGCTACAGCTTGTGACAGTCCCCTTTTAGTTTTGATCTAAACTACCCTGAACTTTAGCTGTACAAAGTATTTGTTATTTCTTTATTAGCTGCAAAAATCACAAGGTTTGAAGGTGGGAAGTATCAAATCCCTGAGAAATCCAAGAAGCAACTGCAGTATTATCCAGGCTGTCCTCTTGTGCTGCCTTTTCATTGTAAAGGTCAATTTACAACATAATAGAAAACAGAATTACTACGATTTCAGGCTTGCCATGCAGAAATACATTTGCAGTGCGTTGAAGACTGAGACAAATTTCCACACCACAACCTTGCAATCATTAATAAAGAAGATTGTGATCTCCGTCAATATGTGTTGCTCTCACAAACTATCAAATCAGCTTTTCCTTGAGGATGGAGGGAGCAAAATGAGTTTACCTGTGGACGCTCATGGTCTCAAGTCTGTGCAAAGCATTATACTAGAAAACTTAAACTTTTGCACCTTCTGTTTCAAGGTCAACCTCAGTCTGATAATTATAAAACTGTAATGATTTCAACGTTCCCTGGATTCACCTGTACTCCCATAAAAGTAAGGATTGTTTTTATGGGCCAAAACTGCACAAGTAAAAGCAAAAATTAAAGAAAAAAATATTAAAAAGCAAAGCTTCAGTAACAAATTTATTATCAAGAACAAAAGCTTGGTGAAAAACAAACATTTGCTGGTGTCTGGGCAATGACTTTGTTGGAGGGCAGGGACAGGGATACACCAACCTGGAAAACCTGAAGCATCAGAACCAATGGATATTTACTCTTACTGCTTTTCTTCTGGCAGGCAAACAGTGGAAGCATTAGCATATATCTGAAATGCAGGCCATAGGTGGCAAGCGAGAAGACTATATGACAACCCTCATGTCATAAGGTTTGGGTTTGTGCCCACAGTTACAAGCAATAGGAATCTTGTAAGAGGGTTTTTGCTTGTTCAAGAGAAATTATGAAAGCTAACAACAATAGAAATACACTCATATTTACACCCTTAAGCTAATACATCCAAAGTAGATGTTTCCAGGAGGAATAGGAGACACCATAGTAGAGGTTTCCCAGAAGTGTGCTGCTGGAAAAAAAGAAGCCTCCTGAATCCAGTATCACTCAGCAGCTTGTCTCTGTGGCTATGATTTCCTGATAACACTACTCAATTTCTCTGACTTTTTTCCTTATCAGATTGCTAGCACAATTTTGCTTTGGTGTAGTCTTATAATGTGTTCCCCCCTCACAAGTACTATTTTTCCAGGATAATGCACTGGATCTTCAACTTAAGGGTAACTTCCCCACCCTAAAAAGTAATTAGGTGGTCAAACCTCAAAATATAGCCAGTTCCTGCCTGGGGGGTCCAGTAGCTGGAGATCCCCCAAAGCTGCAGCTTCCACCTTGGGAAGTGATATGTCAAGTCTCACATGGGAAGCAGCACCCATGAGAAACAGATATGGACTGTATTTTTTATTCAGCTTCAAAACCAGTAAGTTTTCAAAAGCAGGAGAAAACAACTCATTCAAGTGCCTGTTGTTCAACAGATACATTTACCAAATATGAGTTACAGCAAGAAGGTGTTTCTTCACCTAAATGCCCAAGTCTGGTTTTACCTATTTCTAGTTTTCCCTTTTTATTTATGCACCTTATTCCACTGTTTTGCCAGTCACTAGGCCTAACACAAAGGACACAGCCAGCAGCAAAACAATCCAGTAACCAGATTGTGTTGTATGTAGAAAAGTCAGTATATGGGGGATCACTGGGGGTACAAACAAGTCAAACAGATCACACATAATAGACATCAACCCCAGGAATAACACAGCATGACCAATGATAGGTGGAATAAACAAAGACACAAAGTATCCCATAGAAGAGATGGGAGACAACCAAGTCAAAAGGCTGATCATATACGATAGAAGTAGCCCCATATTGTCTCCCCACAAAGCCCACGTTTGTAAGTGCCTGGACTGGGGTCCAGTTGCAGGGAGAGTCAGGAGGTCCTTCCCCAACAGTAAAACTCTGCAAAGTGCATCCACCTTACAGACAGACACTCCACCCTTCCTGCAAGTGGTCCCAGCTTTTATGCCCAAAGCAGGACACCTGGCACTCATTTACCCAATGTGGGGCACCTGGGGCTTGTTTACCCAAGGGCTTTCCTTACAAGGCCAGCGGCACCTTGGAGGAAAGCCAAAAGGCAAACTCATCCCCTCCTTTTGAAGGACTGTGGGAACCACCCATATGTAAATCTTAATTCAGGGCTTGGGGTTCAGACCCCAGCACTTCATCTACACATCTACTCTCTCACTCCCCCATTGCTGCAATGCATATTTTCACACAGGAGTGAAAAATGGAAGCAATCAAAGGGTCATCTAAGGATCAAAAATCTTAAGCTGTTGTTTTCAGGTTTTATTTATGTTTATTAAACTTCCCCAACTCATTTCATTATTTTTCTGCTTACCTGCCCCGCCAAACACCTCTTTGGTGGATAATAAAATAACTCAAATAACAGAAAAACAGACATCTAATCCAATTTCTCTTGGCAGGCAAGCAAGCAAGGGAAATACCAGATAATTATAAAGAAAAAATAAAAAAAATTGCACATCTACAAGCATTTTGTAAACATAAAGACCTCACTATCTAATGATTTCTATTTCCTTCTAGGTGTTCCAAGGCTTTAGAAAAGTACATGATGTATATTTATCAGGGCATAAAATCTTATTCTCTATGTGCCTCTGAGTACCTGTCCATGTAAGCCACCACAATTGATGAAATTTAAAAGTCCTGGATTTTAAATGGCCTATAAAGAACAAAGATGGAAAGCTTCGAAACTGATATCAGTAAATATTCTTCACAAAGGAAGGGAGGTAGGGGTGAGTCTCTATGCCTGGTTATGATGCTATTAATAAAAGATGAATAGATGAATTTCAATATCTTTCCATAGTTTATTAGCAGTTGATATCTGGGACAGTGTTCATTCATAGTTATTTCACTGTTTCATGTAAACAAAAATCAGTTTTAATACAGAAGAGTCTGTCTGATCTCCTCCAATCACCTTGCCTTATTAGACATATGTAGTTTTCCACCCTCGCCTCACAGTGCTGTTTCTGTTCCCTGGCTGAAAATGGTGGTTGCTTAATAAGCAGAGTAACAACATGTTTGAAGACCTGGATGTTGGTTACTGAAAGGACACAAGCATTTTGTAAACCCACTGACTTCTCTCAGATTAGGGTTGCACCATTTCACCTAGGCTATGCTCTGTAGACCCTAATTAGGGTAATGAGGTTGCACGCAGCTTTTTATTTCCATCACAGTTGCATAATTCGTGGGAGGGAGTATCAGGCTGTGTGGTTCCAGCCTGAGAACCCCTGGCTAGACAGGTTATTTACCTCTAGTCAAAGGTACCTGGAAAAAGGGACTGCCACAGGTGTGGTTTTTCAATTTCTTTCCCCCTGAGCCCTACAGAAAAACTGGTAGTCAGCAGAGCACAGCCCCCGGGGGCAATACAGATGCTTGCACAGAGGCTCCCCCCCACAGCCCCTTGCAGTGTAAGCGCTTTGCACCCTGCCGAAGGGAGCAATGTTGCTGACATCTTTCAAGCACATCTGCTAATTCTGTTGGCCTCTAATTAACATCTCCATCACCATTCACCCAAACCACTGTTATAAGCAAATTGGAAACATATTGGGGGGAAATGTATACTCCTACTTGGGTATATCAGAGTCGGTGAAATAATGAAAAAAATCTGTCCCTTTTATCTGCTTGTCTGTGTAGTACAGTTACCATAGAGCCTGAGAGAGAAAAGCAATTTTTTTCTTCTCTCAGTGACTCTTTCAGCCTGATTCTTTCAATGCCCAAGTCTGATACAACTCTGAGTTTACTGTATCATGTTTACATTTAAGAAGGGTTGTCATTTTAGTCCATTGTATTAGTCTTGGGGAAAAAAAAAAAAAAAAATATATATATATATGAAACAAATGCAATGGTATCAAATTGATTACCCTCTTATAAACTCCAAAGTATACTTCTGGCATTGTCCTGCATTTCACTGATATAAAGATTAGACTTTGGCTGTATATCTCTCATCGCCAGTCTTATAACCACCATTTTAGAGGCTGAGATTTGGGTAAACAGACTGAATTTTTGAGCACTCCAGCTGCCCTTCATTCAGGCTAATTGAAACAAAAGACAAACATTACTTTAGCTTCAACTGAAACAACAGACAACTGCCTGGAGGTTACAAGTTAGATTACAAATGAACCTCGACCATACAGAGCTTGTAACAAATGCAAGGGCAGGGGATTCAAGCAAGTGCAACTCTTCACTTACAGTTAAAGCAGCATGTGATTTGGCCTCCCCTTGGCCTGAACAGAGGGCAGCTGGCATGAGCAGCAGCCTTCAAGCCACTCGTACAAGAAGTTTTATGATTTGCCAGTCTAGTGATACTGGCTATATAACTTTAGGGCTATATAACCTTAACTGAGGTTTGTAAGACAAAGGACAAGCAGGAGGCTGGACTGTGAACAAAGGAACAGTCTTCTGCTGTTTCTAAACAGAGAAACTGAACTTTCACAAAAGAATCTGTAAGTACATGGGTTTGTGTCTGAGTACGACTTGTCACCACCGTGAGTTTTTCAACTCTTACTGGAGTCAATCCTCAAACCTCTGATTATAATACTAATTATACAATATGAATCAGAGCTCTGTATCACGAGGAGCTGAGCAGGATTTTTATGATCTTGCAATATCTCCTATTTCCACTATTGACATATAAATATGGGGAAGGGGGAAGGGGGAAACTGTGTTTACACCATCAGATTTCTGTCACTTCCTCCCCTCCAAGTACTGACAGCCGGGAGGCAAAAGAAAGAAGCTGTTGATTTTAGAAAGAGATCTTAACAAGAGTAAACCACAGAGCTGATTTTCTCCCATTGAGAAATTCTCTATCCCAAGACAAGGTTTACCAGTATTTCAGAAATTATGGTATGGCTGATCTGTGATTCCAGTTTCTGAAAACAGAATAAAGCAATGCAGTTCTGTGTCAGCTGTGAAATGGAAAATGTTAAACAAAGAGTTTTGGAATTTGAAGTTGTCCCAGAAAAAGGCTGCATGCCGTGAGAATCAATTGTTCAAAACAGAAAGTACAAGACCAGTCAAACTAAATCATTGCCAAATCCTCTGGAAATTCAGCCATCAAACTTATTCTTAAAAGAAAAGAAGTTTAAGTAGCAGAGAGAGGACAAATTTTGGTGGATGTTTTTCCTGGAAAGGACTATGGGGGTTGTAATGACATACTCTTGGTCTTTTATCCAGCAGCAATATCCAAAGTATCTGCAAGAACACTGTAATCGCACCCATTTGCTAACACTTGAGCTTTCTAGAGAATAGACCTTGGGCTTGTAAGCTGACTTTTTCCATCCTAATGAGGGGCTTGGGGTACTCATTCACTACATGTAGTCATTTTACAAGACAGCAAGACAGCACCATTCTTCTCAAGCTACAGTATGCAAGCTGTGTGTAGCTGTATAATTACAAGTAATGATTTTTCTGGAAAAAATCAATTATTTGTTGAAGTGATCTAACTTCTAACTACACATCAGCAACTATGCACTGGAGGTGATTCTTGAGTACCCAGTACAACCTCAAGGAAAACACTACCTGAGAACAAGGCTGCATAGATCTCCATAGCAACTAGTGTCATGTTTTGAACCTAAATGATCAAGCAATGCAAGTCCTTGTTATCTATATACTTAAGTCTGATGAAAAGAGGTAACTTTAGCAAGGCAAGTCATGGAATAGCTTTTGAAAATCTGCTCACTCTCAAAATTCACCATCATTTGGACTTCAGGCTCCTGACTTTTATATTATCTCAAAAATATTGAGAAGCTTTACAGCTCTCTGATCAAATGCATTCAGTCTATAAATCAACCACAGTAAGCCTTACACAACTGCAACACTTCATATGCCAAATTTCTCAGTGGATGTTAATAAAAGGAGTAAATAACACAATACTAAATGTAGTTCTAAACATACTAAAACGTTGCAATCCAGCTATAAGACTTGCTGTTGCTGTTGTTGTCACCTTTCACGGTATCCAGATCTTTGAGTCTGGTAACACCTCCACTTAGCTCAGAAGTTGCTTTTTCTATCTCAGCTGCAACTGAGGTGCTGCTGCAAACTCAGTTGCTGCAAATTATCTTTCCAAGGACACTTTTCTTGACGTCCTTTATCTCCTTCTGTGCTGCTTAGAGAGTTTTAAATCACACAGTGGCAACTATTCTTCCCATTATTTTTTATGGTTCAGTCGTTGGTTCCTCATGCAAATGTGCTGCTAGTGACAGACTACTTGGCCTACAATCCTCTCTCTGATGGTCCTCTTAACATAAAGATGATTTGAAGACCACCCAAATCAAGGTCTGGCATGCTAAGTGCCCACCACTCAGCATCTCCAGGGATGTATCCAATAACACAGCTAAAAGTTCTTTCTCGCATGTGCCCCTGATCAGCACAAGAAGCACCTACACAGTCTTAGTTCTTTGGACAGGTCATCAGTTTGGCACTTTTCATCACTCAGCCAGTGAGTGACATGACATTTCCCACGTCTACACTAGCAATGCCACTACCCAGCTGGACATTTCAGAAGCAAGGCTATTCCCTGGGAATTGCTGCTTGGCTACCATAGCTTGGTGGAAATCCACAATGTAAAGTGCATTTAGAGACTTCAGCTGCCTGGATCATCTTAGAGGAAAGCCAGGAGCCTTTTGCAGATTTGATGAATTGATGCTTTAGGATCTTTTTGTTTCAAGAAGTAAAGCTTTTTGGAATGAGGCCTTGGAACAATCAGTTCTGACAACACTCATCCCACTTCAGCCTATTCATTCAGTTATCCAAATTATGAATCAATGCTTACTATTTCTCATACATTCTCCTGAGGAACAAAAAAGAAAATATTAATAAACATCACTCATTAAAGTATGACACTACTGGAAATGGTCTGAGAGCAAGTGCTGTTGTATAAACACTACAGTCATTTTTATGTCTCCTAAACAATAGCTGACATGAACAATAAAAGCAAATGTTCCTATTGATTTCCTATCTGGTATTCTTTTTCATTCCCAAGGCATATTATTCAAAATATATCAGCACAGATTATCTGTGAGGAAAGAGAAAATGATTCACATCAAAATATTATAGTCACTAATGGAAAGAATGTAGTAAAAGAACAGGATTTATCTTTATGAAATAATGTCATGTTTTTTCTTCATTCATTGCTTCAATATGGAAAACTTTCAGTTCTCTCCAAAAATCAACTGATGTATTTATTATTGACATATCATGTCAGGTACTGACCATTTCTTAGACGGCTTAGGCGTCCACAAGGCTCTGCACAAAACAAGAATTAAAGCCTTCTGTTTTCTGAAACCCCGATCTACATTTTAATAAAAGAGTTTCTCTTGTCTGCTTATTTTTTATTAGTACCAGTTAGTTAAGTGAAAGATATTATCGCTTCCTACAAACCCTACCTTTTTTCTACCCTTCAACCATAACAGCTTTATCATTATCACAACCTTTTCCCTCTCCTGGGGCACTCAGCCCCTCAGCCATGCAGCAGAAATGACCAGATTTCAATCTGCCTGTATCCAGCATCCCAAGATCCCCAAACTGATGCGGTAGGTGTCATGCCAAGGAGGCCTCTCTCATTGTTTAATAATCGCTAAATTGATGTCTGCTCCTCCTTGTACCAACATCAGGCCCCAGAACTGTATTTCTAAAGACCTGGATGCTGCTCCTGCTAAAGTGGTGAACTTAGACACCAAGCTAACAAAGCCTTTTAAAAGTGCTTCATTTCCAGTGTATGCATATACATGCGGCATTCCTCTGCACTGACTGATTTTTAAAAGCCCAGTTTCTGACAGATGGAAGTCTTAAGCAGCTGCATTCTTATTATTTATGTGCAAAGATCCTCCATGGAGACAGATAAAGATTCATTTGTTCTCCTGAAGAAAAGTATTCTAAATAAGGAGTAGGAATGTGTTTCATACATTCAGCTTTTTTCAAGTTTAATTCATCTATTCAGTATCTCAAAGAGCTTACTCAAGCTGTTGTCACAGAAATGCATAGCACTTTGGTTTACTACCACTTCATTTTCAAGAAGCATTATATGAATATTACCTGCACAATAAACTGCCTGCTGCACTTTGTAGAGTTTGGCCTGAATTCCAAAAAACACCCAAGTGATTTAAGGGGCCTTAACTTTATATTTCCAAAACCAAGCAACTGCAGGTTATTAGGGGTCCTTAACCTTAACAGCACCCACCTGATGTTTTGTCATGTATAGCAGAAGCCTGTCCACATCTACTGCTTATGTGGGTGTTCATCACTTTGGACATCTCTCCCTGGCCAGGTACACAAAACCAGAGGATCCCATATGTAAGTTGCTTTGTAAATGTGAACTCAGAGGCTTGTTCAGGCACAGACTGTAGGGTTCAAAGCAGGACGGACAATACAATCGGAGTCCTTGTTTAAATCTGTATGCCACACAGCCAGCACTCACTTTAACCAAGCTCAACTGAGGTCACATTAACTCAGCATGTGCTAAGAACTCATCTCTAAAAGTAGTTACTGTGAGTAAACGATAGCAGATATCAATTATGTCACAAAAACATGATAGTTTGCCTGGAGGTAAAGTTGAAATGTTAATGAATTGTAAAAATGCCTTTTTAGTAAGAAAAAGTATTCCTTCACTTATTAGATATTTTTTTTGTCTTGAGTAAGGTTGGCAATAAAGTTTTCCTTCATTTCTGTCATCTATCTTTCCATGAGCTATATCATCTACTTTCAAGCTTCACTGTTAAACTTATTCTGAAGGCAATTTAAAAACTCGTTTTTTCCAGTCATCGTTGCTATGGTTACATATGTGCCAATATACATCTGGATAAAAGGAGGAAGAACATCTTACTGCCTTTTAAAAGAAGAGCATTGTGTTACACAGCTAAAAGCATGACTGAAGAACATTTCACCTGCTCTGCTTCAAGTCAGTAGAAGCAGAGCTGAACTCGATGCCACCTTCTCTCCATCTCCCACAGACCACTTACCAGTACGAAGCTTGACCACCCTGCCTGCAAAAGCACCACCACTACCTCTGTGTGAGCCGTCATGCCTGGTGGGGCAGGCAGGATGCTTACATTTGCCAGGTAACTGGGATGAGCATCATGCCTTGGGGTTGTGCTCTGCACCCTCACACAAAGCACCGCAACCATCATTCTCCTTTCTGCTCCCTATCACACTTTCACTGAATGGTCTTCTGGTCTAAGTTGTATGGACTCAGTGTCATCTCCAGTTTTGCTTTATTTTTCAAATAAAGGAGGGGTTATTTCCCCCCCTTTCCTCACACTTCACTACCTTTAGTAATTGAGATTTGACCTTATGATTATTGACTCAGACATGCTTCAGTTTTCAGAAATACACAAGCCAGCTCTAGCAAACTATTGTTTGGTCCCAGGGTCACCAGTGAATAGCATTTTGTGCCAAAACCGGGCCAGTCAGGCTGGCCATAATTTGGAGCAAGCAAGGCAAAAAAAATCTAAAGGGATTTTATGGTATTTTTTCATTACAACTGTTGTGGTTTAACCCTAGTAGGCAGTTAAGTCCCACACAGCCACTTGCTCACTCCTCCTCAATGGGATGGAGGAGAGAATCAGAAGAGGAAAAGGTAGAAAAGTCGTGGGTTGAGAGAAAGACAGTTTAACAAGAAAAAGAAAGAAAAGGGGTGGGGAAAAAAGTGATGCCAAAAACCCCAATAGCTTACCACCAGCTAACCAATGCCCAGCCAGTCCTTGAGCAACAGCAGCCGTGAAAAACTTCCCCCAGAGGTTTTATTGCTGTTCACCATGTCATATGGTGTGGGATATCCCTTTGGTCAGTTGGGGTCAGCTGTCCCGGCTGTGTCCCCTCCTGACTTCTTGTGTCCCCCCAGCCTACTTGCTAGTAGGGCAGTGCAAGGAGTGAAGAAGGCCTTGATGCTGCGCAAGCACTGCTCAGCAGTAACTAAAACATCCCTGTGTCATCAACACTCCTTTCAGCACAAATCCAGAACATAGCACCATCCCAGCTACTCTATCACAGTCAAAACTAGAACAGCATTTTGCCACTTCCATGTTCCCAAATATCACATAATTCAGGTCATCAATCATTATTTGAAGATTCATATTTTTGTTAGAGTGGAGGAAAAGTAGTTACCTCTCAATTACATCTACTTTGTAAGATCAAAATTCTGTAGCATTAGTGCAAGACATTGATCCTGGCCCAAAGAGTTTAAGTGCATGTGAATTGGCTTCAAATCTCCCAAGAAAGAAGGTGATTCCTCTGCTTGTCTTGCAAAATTACAAGACATTTTTTCTTAAATGAGCATAGTTCTTACCAGAGCACAAATCAATCATAAGTAAACTCTAACTTGAGTGGTTTCAGAGGAAAAACTTACAGTACTTCGTCCATCAAAATTATTGAAACTGCTCCCTATTGCATACACAAGATGTAGTCCTGGACAACCCTCAGAGCAGAGAAACTCCACAAATAAACTGTTTTTCCCCAGAAGCCAGAACCCATGGCAAAGCATACAACAGAGCTGATACAACCAGACCAAGCAAGAAAAATTCCTTCTTACTAACGATTACAGTGACCAGGTAAATTATGAATATGCATGTTTTACTTCTTTCTTACCATCAGCTGGAGGGAGGCAGTGAGAGGAACCAAACGTTGAAAATCCCTGTCCCTTGGGAAACCTCCACTCTACTTGTGTTTATGTTCTATTCCAGTGCCATGAAGATTAATATTAAAATTACACTGTATTAACACATTTGCACAAAGCTTGAACAAGGCGATAGTCATTACTGATATTAAGCTGCTGATATTTAAATAATTGCTTTCCTTTATCAGCCTTATTATCAAATGATCTTGTAACAACTAAAGAATTACCTATAATCACTTGCACAGGGAGGATTTTAAGCCTGATCAGAAAAGAATCATTAAACATTAATTAAAATACTGCATGTGCACGCTGTATTTGGCTTGACAGTTTGCAGGAGCAGTCTGTTAAACAATTCCTGCTAAGTGCAGAGATAAAGCAAGGTGTGTCTGTACTGAGTGCACAACTGGGAACTGGAAACATGACTTTAGTCCATTTATAAAGTTTTCTCATTAGGTTTCAATTCAGGAGCAATGCCACAATGGTATTTAAAGGATATTCAATCACTCATGACAGAAAAGCTAGACTGACATTGCACAAATAGTGTTTGATTATTACCAATCTATCATGTCAGTTAGCAGGAGGAAAAGATACATTTCAATTGATTTCAGAAGACCGCCGTGACAAATGTGTTCCAGGAAGCTGGGTAGCAACAGATTTCAGATCCTGATTAATCTGGTATACACAAAACAGTATAGGCTGGCCTTTTTTAAGCACACAACACACTCTTCAACAGAAAATTTGAGCAGCTGCATGACCAAACTATTTTCTTTCCAATCTTTTATTTGATACTTGTGTTTGTAGGCTCAAACTGACCAGTACATTAGTCAGCTCAGCTCTCCCAGAGGCAGTGGTTGCAATATTCATTAAACATCTGGATTTATACTCATTGGTTGTATTGTCACCATAAGTAAGAAGTAAAACAGTAGCTTTGAGAAAATGACCCAAAATATTTAGGGACCGTAAAAGTCGATTGGATTACATAGGAGAAAGTAAGCCAGGCTGTACTCCAAACGTGGTGGAAGGGGAGTGTTACCTACTGGCAATGCATTGCACAGTCTGCTACCTCCAGCTGCTCTGGGGGGCACCAGGGACTATTGAGGGGTCTCACTCAATAAGCAGACCTATTTGTCAAAGAAACATCTTCATTGAGTTATTTTTTTCCTTACTGCAGACACTGGTATTGAAACCCGAGGGGTAGCATTCTCCAGAAACAACATGCAGGATTTTCCATGTCTTCTGTATTCCCAGATTTGTTTGCCAAGTAAACACAGAAGAGCTATTGACCTTCCAAACATGAAGGAAACAAGAAGTAAAAATAGTATGTTCAAACCCAACATTCCCCAAGCAGAGAGTACTTATGCAAAGGTTACCAGCATATATGATTCCTTACAAAGGGTCCCATTAAAACAAGGAAAGCCATGGAAGTAGATTAGATTTATTTGCTAGATTAAGACAAAGAACTGTCCTTGCAGGAATTCCCTTTTCTTTCCATATGGGTAAGATAGCCAGATATTTTTCCAGGTCTTCTCCAGTCAGGATACCACAGAGACAGAGAATCTAATTTTTTAAAAAAATACGAAAAGACCCCTTAAAAATACCTTTTCAAGGGTGGAGAAAGGAGGGGACAAGGCTGACTTTCCTCTGTGCAGGCTATTCCCTGTCTAGTTAGAACCATATGATTGGGAAAATCACTTTGAATATTACTGTATGTCTTGAAAAACTAAGTGCAAAAACACATAAAAAACACAAGCTCCTTCATCATGCTCCTTTCACATTAACTCTGATGGTCAAGGCAATCAACAGAAATGTGACTAATGATTAACTAAGACTGTCTAGCACTGAGGTACATACTCCAACAATTGATGGGGAAAGTGTGAAATGTAATCTACAGGCTCCTTCATTAGCTGAGGAACTTGAGAAAAGAGTTAAGTTTAACAGTAACTGATGTGGCTAATGCAGTGAGAAAACAGGAGAATTATTCCTATGGTTCAAAGTCTTGTTCTCTGATGCACCAGTGCAGTCATAGAAAAACATCTTTTGCCTTCACACGGGGAAAAACAACTAGAATATGAATCAATAAGAGGCAGTCTTTCGTTAGAATGACTGTTCATAGAGACCTTTTTGGCACTTCTAACACATTTCCTCATTCTGGCAACTGGCAAGAAACATAATACTGTGGGATGACTCCCAATAGACTGATCCATAACAAAGGCTTTGGGAAACTCCCTGAATTCCAGATAAGGCTTCTGAATTCTGTATTGTGAAGCAAAAAGGAAAGCACGTAACCAGTTCCCTTCCATACATGCCCACAGTTAATGCTTTCTTACTAAGATTATTGCTATGGCTGAACGTTTCAATGTCTGAATTCAGATTTTTCTTAAGGTTGGTTTCTCAGGACAGACTTCTTTATTTCTAGCTATAATGGCAACAACTTCCAGAAAAAAAAACATCCCCAGTTTGCCTCACAGTGACACTGAGCTACAAAGTTTAATCATGATTAGCTAACAGGATGCTGAACACAGTTTCTCCTGGTGTAGTAAGGCTATAAAATCACAATTAGAAGCACAGCAGCCATCTATCATTCAGAACAAATTTTGCACTTCAATAATATTTTACTCCTGTTTTCAGTGGCACTGTTCGTAGAGTGAGGGATTGTTCAGTGAGAGTTAAGGAAGCAGAAACAAGATTTGTGATTGGCACTGTCCTTGTAGTCATATCAACCATAGAAAGGCACCTCTCTCCAGTCGTGTCCTGTAGGGTGTTCTGAGCGTATGTAAGACCAGAGCTGCTGAACTAATTACTTCATACTTCTCATGAGAACAAAAAACAAATTTACTCTTGGGTCTGAAATCTTGTGTGACAAGTTCTAGTCCATTTACTAAAACCCCTTGACATATGGAATTCACAACCTCTCTGACAGCCTTAGTTAAAAGTCTGCCATTATAATCTGTGGCTCAACATAACTATTACACAAAAATTATGTTCCTACACATACTCATGTCGTGAGACGTGGGCAGGCAGGGAAAGAGGGAGGGAGCTAGGATAGGGCAGCACAGTGCTTGAAGTGGGCTTCACTGTCTCACACCATTTCTTGAAAAATGCACTTTGAAGTTAATCGCATTGCTTTCACCTCAATAACCAATGTAGACCCTGAATGTTTAATTATGCTACTGGTTTTATACCTAATCAATCTTTTTCATTAAAATCCAGTGAAGCAGACAACTGAGATAATTACTGAAGAATCATCTTAATTAAAAATTTTAGCTTCTAATTAAGAGTCATTGTTTACCTCATCAGAAATCCATTAGGATTCAGGACAAGGTTGCCCTGTTCATTATGTTTTCACCTTCTTTTTTTTTTTTTTAAGGCTTTGACTGAAGAGAATGATACAGGATTTTATGTTAAAAAAATAATTATTATAGTTGTCCCAGAAAAAGGGAGAATATGCACAAGTCAGTTCCACCATTTGTCAGAAGCCTCATAGCATATTTACATCCAGAGTAATTGTAGAATATTTTTGCATATAAATTGACACTGCCTTGGTCCTTGAAGATAAAGCCACATCTGTACTTAAAATGGACATGACCTCCTAAATGATTTCTTTATTGCTTTCCAGCTACAATAAAGATAATTTTGAAATCCCTCAACACTCCTATCCTGTAATCAGAAACTTGTCTCTGCTTTTTGCTGTTGATTTCACAAACGTTTGATACTGACTGAGGTCTGCTTCAACTTCAGGAAAGTACAATCAGACATTTCAACTAGGGAATTAGAAATGCACAGCAGTTAAATGACATCACTGAAGATGTGCAGCTTCACCGTACTCATTCACTGCAAGGTATCAGCACCAGCTATACAGATGCAATGATGGTTCAACTGACAGAATTAATCAGGGAAAATTATTATCCAGTCCTAATGCTTGCAGGTTTCCCCTCTCTGTATATTTCAAGGCAGAACAGAGACATCTCCATATGGAAGTTTTTTCCACTTTCACATCTAGCAAGCAAATTTGTAAAAATCATTATTATGTCAGACTAAGACACTGAGTTCAGACATTTGAATTGCAGAGCTAAACTTGTATGTATAGCTGAAATGGTTGCTAATAAGCACTGACAATCTGCTATAGACAAAGCAAACTATGTTGCAATCAAAAAACCCCAAAACCTATTTTGTAGACATATCTTGTTCCATATGTTTATTTATTTACTTTTAGTGGCATCCTGCAGGACATAGTGTAAGGAACAATACAAATCTTCAGATATGCTTCTCAGCTGACCAGTGTTTCTGAGACAAGGAGTTCACTCTTTGGAAAACTACTGATCCACACTTCCCATGAGGGATTGAGAAGACAGTATTATAAGTACGAAGAATTTCTTTCTCATGCAAGTTCTTTGCAACCATTTAAGTAGGTAAGGGTAGAATGAATAGCTGCCAGGGAATTCATGTAACACTTTCAGGTACCACCTGGGTGTTATTAATTTAAGTAACAATTGCCTCTATCAGTCAGAATGACATTTGCTAATAATAGGAGATAGCTAATTATGGCTCAGAAGAAAGTATCAGATTATAGGTTTATTTTAAGGGAGAGAAAGAGACAGAGAAAACAGAAGATATTTGAAAGAAACTACACAGAAGAGTAAATAAGAGCAGCTCCTAGCTGGTTTCAGGCAAATAACTCAGTTGCACTAGCTGGTGCCAGCACTTCTTAATCAGTCCTACTTGCTCTAACCTTTTGGTAAAGTCTGATTGCAGGAGGCTGGAACAGTTCTTGCTCCACTCAACAGGTAATTTGAGCATGCACAACTGAGTGGCAGGCAACCAACTACAGTATGACAAAGTGGCACACCAAGACAGAGGTTTTAGGCATCTGAAATGCTAGTAGGCACATGTTTGCCTCAGACACTCGACCACAGATAAAATGCAAGATAAAAGGTTATGTCTACAGATGCAGCTGGGTGACCTCACTGAAGTTTCAGGTGATCTAATCTAAAATTTAGCTATTGTCAAATGCTGACCATACAATACCCAATGCACAAACATTTCTATTATACTGTCACTGAACTGAACAAAATCTCTTCTCCAGTAAGAGTCTCAAGCCCTCCTGGGAGGGCCACATCCTGTAAGTATGTTCAGGTATCAGAGATCAAGCTCAAATCCTCACTGTCTCTGACTTGGATGAGTAAGGAGAGGAAGAGCCACACCATGGCCTAGCTGTCAGGGAATTCAGACCTGATACAACATTTCACACTTCTGCTCCCAAGTAAATATGAACTCTCGTCATTGGGATCTTGTATGTAGAGGAAGGAGAACCAAGAGCAAGAACAAATCCCCTGGCTTCTGAAAAAGATTCATGACTGCTCATCCAAAAGGAGGAGCAAAGTATTTCTTCCCAGTCGAGGGCTGAGTACTTGCCTACCTGTGCTAGAGAACAGAAAGCTTTTCCACACTGTATCTGCAGGAGCTTAGGCACCTCTTCACTCAATTGTCTTGATCCTCAGTTGTCAGCACATCTGCATCTATGTATACTACAGGAGAGCCTATCTAGCCTGATTTTACTACAGAAACTTTCTAGTTGCTAAGTTAACAAGACTAGCTCTTGTAAAACTAAGTCCTATCCACCATTACAGAGTGAGTCACTTTTACTGGTCACTTTATACTGTGCCCATATAAAGCTTTTATTGTAGTCACTAATGAAAAAAACACGCCAAACTAGTTACTTATTTTAGCTGTAGGGAAGCTAATGACATAAAACAGGCAGAGTGCCTTGCCACTGACCCCCTGTAAAATTTCAGGCCTGCCATTTTAATTGGTGGAACTATATCAATTTATCACTTAATTATGTGTCAACATATAAAGAAAAGTGATTTTTAATTTGCTTGCAATTCTACTGACTGGGGCTGCAGTGGCTAGAAAGACAGAGATTTAAACATAAAAAACTCCTGTCTTTGCTGTACCCACCCACTTTAACAACTCCTTATACAAAAGAAATTATCTGCTTAGCCAAGAAATCTAATTATAGAGGTTCTGAAATGAAAGGGCAGTTGTAAGGAGTTGTAAAGTAAATGTGAAGATTTTCTAGGCTGGGAAAATGTGTTTACCATTAGGGTAGATGAGCAAACATTCTCTGTCTCAGCCTTTTGCTATCTAGGAAACCCTGAGACAAACAACAGAAGAAAAAAACTCAGCCTTTTAAGCATTGGACTTACTTGGGCATAAGTAGCTCCAGACCCTCATATCCACACATGTAATCCAAACTTACAGAGGGATTTTATGAAGTCTGAGTAACACTTAACATGATATCCACGTGAGGCACAGGAACTGAAAGCGCCCATGCCTGCTCTGTTTCTGGGGTTGGTTGGTTGTGGTTCTTTTTCTCTGGAACAGTGATGGCAGTGCCCCCTGTGCAAACAGGTAGTTTTTCATATAGCAGTGCAAGGTCTGACAGAATAAGATGAACCAGACACTTGTAGCCAGCAGCAGACTCTGCTAAGTGACTAAAATGTCAGTGACAAAGAAATGTCTCCTCAAAGGAGATTTCATACAAGACAGCATGCTCTTGCAACCACTGTGAGAGCAGTGTTCACTTGGGTCATGCAGTTATCCTTTTGGTTGAAAGCTGATGGGCTTTCCATTCGAGGGGCAATATCATCCACCTGCAACACTGAAGGCAGCCTAGGGTTGGGCAAAGCGCATAAAACTAGTCCATGCATGCCCACACTTGCTTTCAAAGCTGAGTGGCTACACAGCTATGAAACAGAGTAAGGAAACAGATAATAAGGAGCTACAGCTCAACAAGCATCTTCGTAGATCCAGGAAAGGTGCTATCAACCCTCAAATCTTCCAGAAAGGCATTAGTAAACTGTATCCTGGAAAGAGAATGAAAAAGATGAGTAGACCTCTAGACCCAAGCACTGCATGAATGCAAATGACAACAGCAGGCTACAGGAGGCATTTGCTACACATAGCAGGGAAATACAGTGTTAAAGGAAAACTGTCGAATATCTAGATTCCATTCTGATTAGCACAACAGGAAAAAGAAAAAGAAAACCAAAACATTTAGCAGTGGGACTGAAAGCTGCAAAAATCATTGATCTTGGCAACATGCAGTGGAATCTACATCCCTCATGGAAGAGGGAACTAAGAGACTTACTGACATGTTGGAGGGCACGGGACATCTGCTAAGGCAATGAAGAACTCAAGCTACCACTGAACACAGTATCAGTGGTGCATGCAGAGCAGAGCACATCAGTAGCATTACGGCCAAAGTGGGAGAGCAGCTTCAGCATACAGCATAATTAAGTGTAATTGGAAAGGTGGAGGAATCTCCAGAATGGGTTAGCTTTGATTGCTGCAAGTAATAAAAAACCAAACACATGCTGAGCCAATCTGAATAGGCAAAGGCCCTTGGGACCCACACACATCTAACACAGGGAAAACTACCACAGCCCCACAGCTGCCCTCCCAGATGTAACTTGCAGGGATTCTACAAAGGCTGGGTTCCATGCACAGGAACAGATACAGCCTACTCTCATGTGCTGGGAAAAGCAGAGAGGTCATTACTTCCATTACTGTCAGGAGGAAAGACTTCTAGACATTAGAAGCACTTCATATCTTAGAAAAGGCAATAAGATTAGGAGAGGGGAAGTGATCTGATCTAATCCTCAAAGAGGAAAACTTGCAAGGTTTTAAAGCACCAACCTCCACAAAGAGCTCAACCACAGTAAGGCTGTGGACTCCCTGTTCATATTTACACAAAGATCAGCAGAATGTCAGTACTTTGAAGACAGCAACTAGTAGTGAAGTAGATGGACAAGAGCATCCAAAATACAAAGGATGACAATCACACTCAAATGACTAAAATGAATTAAACACTAAAATAAGAGAGAAAATCCTGTAGCAGCTCTCCTCTCATGCAGCATGATGATGGCATACAAAAGGGAAGGGACAGATATTCACTCGAACCTATGACCTGCCAACAGAAGAAGGTGAGGGAAGCACAGTGTGTAGACACCATCAGTTTCTTTTTAATATAGCCAGAAAGTCCTGGATGTCAGCCACACAGCATAGCCACCAGAGATGTTTATATTAAAAAAAAAATTAAAAATCAGGCTCTGCACGTGGGATCTGAACAAGTTCAGAAGTGGTCTAAAAAAACGCACAAAAACCCAAGAGAGTCCAGAGAATATTTCCTCCACACATCTGGAAGAAAGTCTGTGAGGGATGCTGAGATGTGGCACTCTACAAAAGGCAAACAAGTGCGCAGGAGTTTTCCAGAAAGATTTCACAAGTAACATAAATTCTCCTAGACTGTTTTGTTTATGCAAAGTATCAGAAAAAAAACAGCAAGGAAGCAATGATAGTTCACGATGCACCTAATAGAGGCTTGGTAGCAATTGGTACCTGATTTATATGAACAGAGGCAGAACTACTACCTGCTGATACTTGATTACTGCAGTCATTTTGTCAAAGTAACTCAACTTAGAAACACATTATACAACACTGCAATGAGTCAGACCACAGTAATATTCAGCAGACATAGTATTTACAGCAAGCTAATTTGGAATAATGGCTTGCAATATATACCCAAGGAATTCCAAAAATTTGCAAAGGACAGTATTTCATACACACAAGCAGCAGTTTGTGTTAGCTGCACTCCAACGGAAAGGCTGAAAACACACATTTGAGTAACTGAGTAGGCATTACTCAACACAAATGAAAAGGGATGGAAATTCGTAACTCAAAGTAAGTTGTGGAGCTTTATTAGCACTGATGCTAAAAGTGCAAGAAACACTAAAAAAAGTGTGTAACACTCAGAAGTGCAAATCAGAGTGTGGTGAACAAAAGATAATGGAAAATTCACTACAAAATGTCAGGCTGCTAAAACCTTTCAAAAGAAACATCAGTGTCACAATACCACCTCCAGGCAATAAGGTGCAGTAACAGGAGGATAAGACTATTTCTACTATTTCAGGTTCTTCTGTAATATAGAATATTATAATGTATATATGCCATAACATAAAACACTACCTCATCTGCAGTAAATAGCAGCTCTTAGTCAGACACACTCCACAAAGAATCTACCAAATCCAGTGACTTGGCTAATCAGTGAGAAGTAGTCACTCTTGCTAATGCACCTGTACCATTTCTTTGAGTTGCATATTTCCCACTTGTAGCTGATGGGTCTTCTGTTATCTGACCAGATATGCTTTGCAAAGCCTGCTGACATCCTCGGGCAAATGCTGCACCCTCACATATAAATATGGGATTAATAGAAAATCAAATAAAAAATAACACAGGAGTGAATATTAAGAGCATTAAGTACATTAAGATTCAAGTACTCAGCAGTTAGAGAATACCAAGATAATGTCAATTCATGCATGCCTCATTCTGTCCCAGCAGGTATAAGGACCCTGAAAAATGTGTTTCTTTTATTCCACACAAGAAAAGTGGCAAAACCAGGGCTACAGAAAGGGATTGGACCCAGAGGTGCTGTACAAACCATCCAGTTGCAAGGCATGTCCCACTCTCGAGGATTTAGAGTTTAAAGTTACCAATTAAACAAGAACCGAAGGTAAAACAAAGGCAGAAGAAACTTACTTGGAGTCATGCACAATGTCAGTACTAAAACTGGGAACAATACTAGTCCTTCTGAACCCCAGTTCAGAGTTTATTCTTTAGATGTTGCATCATAAGAAAAGTCAACCATTGGCCAATAGTTTGGGCACACTCCCAAGGATGCCATAAAGCCATCAGTGTGGTTCCAAGTTGCGCTGCAAGAACACCAGCACCTTCACAGGTAACGAATCCTTCCTCCCAAGGTCACAATTCCTGCAGACTCAACAGTAAAGCAAACTAGACCTGCTGGGAGCAAACAGGCCTTGGGCTTATAGCTAGGTAACAGAAATTTAAATATTAATTAAATCTTTAAAATAATGAGATTTTTAATATATAAATAATCCAAAGAAACAGGCTAGAGGATGATGCCTCTCCCCAGACAGCTACAAGCAGTGACATATTCCAAGTAATACCCCAATAGCAGCCTGAATATGTAATAGATTAAACGTACGCTGAAAGAGATGATTAACAGACAGTCCATTATGGGCTCCCTAAAGTAACATTTTCTGAAATATTAATATTTAATTATGAAGGTGGCAGCAGGCTGCAGGGGTTCCCTTCTTTCTTTCCAATGTGTTCTACTTATCTGTCACTATAATATTAGAGATAATAAGAAGTCATGTACCTGTGTAAACTCTAATAGCAGTAATATGGCAAAGTAGAAGAGAAAAACGAAAAAAAAAAAAAAGATAGGCCTCAAGCTCTTCATGGGGTCTCTGGTAATTGGAAGAGTCAATGGCTATATGATTCAAGAAAATACCTTCCCTGGAGAAGTTGACTGATTGTCCCGCATTTATACAGCAGCTAACCAACACTAAGCAGGCTTTCCTTTGCATATTATTGGTGCCAGCCCAATGAGGCAGAAAATTGCATCATGTCATTTAATTTCCCAATCTTTGTTTTCATTGTATTAATCTTTTGGCTTTGCTTCACTTTATAATTTGAAGGCTCAGCAAGAAGCAAACCAAATGGAAATTCAGCTTACTTTCATGTCTAGCTGAATGTTTGTTGCAATTTTGGAAAGTTTAATTCTGTGTAATCTCACCCATGAATAATAATCATCTGGTTTTGTATGCAGACATATTAGTGGTTATTAAAGACTGCCATAAAAATTCTTGGGATTGTGCCCAAAAGTCAATCACCAAAACATGATTAACAAATAGGTTACAGGAAGAGAGCAGATAGGCTTTTTAAGCAGAACTATGTGCCCTGTTATAAAAGAAAGTAAAGAAGTTGGCAAACTTCCCAAACTTGACTAATAATTTTAAAGTTTACAATTCCCAAACTGGAAAATCAGATACTGGGGATGTTGAGACAGAGTGGTGGTCTTTGAAAAAGCACAGGAAACAGATATGGAAGTTTCACTTAGGTATACAGTAGGGGAGGAAGAAAAGAAAAAAAAACACGGGTCGCTCCTTGTGCTTAGAGTTAGTTGGCTCACCAAGGTCTTTGTTGTGTTCGGTACTGCTCAGACAGAAAGGCCCTACCACGATCTTCTGTTTGGAAGCAGGAACAGATTAGCAGGATTATCTCACAGAGAAATGCCTTACCTCCACCTCACCCACCATGCACCATGTCAGGGCAAAGTGAGGAATAGATCCCATGTCCAAGTCCAGTTCACTCTCTTCCCCCTAGAAACACGCTGACTCCTTGTAGAAGGTCTGAAGGTTTGCTCAATTGCTCTTGGATGCCTTATGTGCATTACTTTTGCTTTCATTTATTGAACTATCATCAAGACATGCTCCAAATTTATACTGATTATAATAATATAACTGATTATAATATAACATAACATGACATAACATAATATATCTGATATATATTTCATGCTGTGGTTATATGATTCCCAATTCATCCAAATAGGATTCATGAGCCATATCTGATGAATAAAGCTATTTTTAAAATAAGATGTCTTTTTCACTATTTTATTTTGTCCAAAAAGGGGGATTTTTCTATCAAACAGAATATCTCTTGTAACCATGATGAAGAGTTTAAAACTTCCCCTGACTAGGTCTCTGAGGACATGTCTTACCCAGAAAAGTTTAGTTTTTTGCCTGTTATCTTCCAGTTGTGGGAAGTTTCACACTTGCATGCACCTTAGTCACATGAAAAGAACACATAGCAAATATTGCTGTCACTGTCTCAAGACCTAGATAGTGAAGACGTAAACAAAATTAAGCTTGTGTTTAAAAAAAGAGGAGAGGGTATCCTTTAAACAACCATGACTCATGAGACCAAGGAAGAGCACTGTCAGCTAGACCCTGCACTTCAGCGCGGTTCTCCACTTCTCCGTAAGAGAGAGAAAACCTCTGACCTGCTGCTAACTGATGGTGAATAGAAGAACCCAAAAGAAACCATCATCTGACATGAGACTTATGAGAGTCAAGTTTCCTTAGTTAGGTTTAGCCAACATATTTCACGCCTGTCAGGGTGAGTAGTCCTAACCAGTCACTTTTTTGTTTCCCCAAAAAAGCTGTCCTCGTGGGACACTTCAGGAAGCTGATAGTAATTAAAAGACTCTGAACTCGCTCTTCTGCGTTCACTTGCTCTACTTGTGTCCCTTGAATGCACAAATCATGTAGAGGTGCAATTGTTTCTTGCTACTAGATCCTGTTGCAGGTTTCTACAATTAAACGTGTCAAAGTACCTGCTTACCATCACAAAGTAGGTAAGATGTTTTAATGCCTCTTGTGAGATGGACATCATTCATGGAGGTGTGTGTTGGAGTTTAGAATTAGATTCTTAAACTTTAGATCTTGAAACAGACTGTTGAAAAGTTTAGAAAAACTCTGCTAGAGTCACCCATGCTCCAAATACACCAGAAAATTTTGGACTTGAGCATAAAATACATCAGGAAATTCTGTATCTATCATATTCTAGATGCATAATCAGATAGTCATAATGTTCCCTGTAGCTCCCAAATTTCACAGGAAAAGATGTGCAGCAACTCAGAGCTCCATTAGTCTTACTGAAATCCTAGAAATGCAGTCCTCTTTCATCTGAGTTAATCTAGCCTCAAGCAGTTTTTGCAGCACTGGAGTGTGCCTAGTGGATCTCCAACCTGGGCATCAGCTGAGGACAAGGTAGATGGGCCTGAGCCTTACCAGCAGCCAAGAAGAGCAGGCACAAGTCTAGGGCAGCAGCACAAGCATGTCTGGAGGATGAAAGAAAGATTGGGATAACCCTGGCACAAAAGGTTTTCTGCTATGGCTCAGCCTAGTTGTTAAGCAGAAAAGTGCAAAAAAGGAAGTGTTAGTCATCCCCAGAGCTCTTTCCAAAAGACCTCACTTGACAGTTAATTTATATCTTCATCAAGATCTGTATGTGTGTAGACACATTCATCAATAATTTATGGCAACCATGAATACACAACTATAACAGGAATAATAATGAAGTAAACAGAATCACAACATTAAGAAGGTTGTGGACATCTTCAGTAAAAGAATAAAAGGACTGTGCAAAATGTTAAATAAACTATATACACTCACAGACACTGACATGTTGTACAACAGATTAACCTCCATGACAAACTGCATGTAGAGGAATAGCTTAATAATGAAAAAAAAACCCCCAACAAAACAACCTAAACTAAAAAAAAAGTTGTTGGCAAAAAAGCTTGAAAAAAACTTCATGAAAAGTGCCATCAACATTATAATTATGTAGAAATTTTTCTTTTTCATTCTGCCAATTATTCTCATTATGCAGATTGTATTAAGTGAAAAAAAGGAATCAGACTTGGTCAGACAGTCTTCTAATCTAAATGAAATAATAAAGACTTGTTTGGTATCAGAATTAAGGAGTGACATCTTTATTTTTCAAACCCAGTTCCTTGAGACGTTAGCAAATCATTTAACAGCTATTTAAGTCCTAAACAGTTAACAGATGGTCTTCTTAATGCACCTAACAGAACCTTCCTAAAAACCTAACAGCTCACACCAGAAAAAAAAAAGGGGGGGGAAAAAACCCAACCCTTAAACTACAAGGTACCAAAGCAAGAAAAGCGTTTGTATATAATTGCTCTTCCAAAATCAAAACTCTGGTACGTTCCACATCTATGTCCTGGATGGACTATAATTTTCTTTTACTATTGAAAACAAAGAGGGAAATACTATGACAGTTTTAATTTATTGGGGGGGAAGGAGAGAATCTTCTGTGTAAGCCACAAGAAACAGATGTTAAAGCTAACTGCAATGAAAATAGTATTTTATAGTTTCCTCTGTTTTCAGAGCTTTGTATAGGCACATGAGGGATAGTAGGCTGATTAATTGTTTTTAAATTTCCACAGACTGCAGAATATTTTTGTACTTTTCCACCACTATAATACTCTGCTTTAAACAGCATGGTAAAATACCTTCAAGCTTTAATATATGGAACAAACTTGAACAGTTTTAGATTGCTCAATGCTATGCCCTTGAGAGAAGGCACTGTAACCTTGTAGTGGCAATAGAAATGATCTTTTGACTTTTCTGGACTTCAGATCAGACCCTAAAAGTATAGTTTAAGTTCTGACTAATTGGATCACATGAAAGGAAATGGTGATAACCGTTGCCTGAAGTGTTGAACCCGTGTGAGCCCACATAAGGTCTAGATACTAGTGCAGAAACCCTTTACCCCCTGTGGCTCTGGCCTCTGACACCACATTTTTAGGAAGACTGTCACATTCAACAGCATTGGGAAGCTCCAAACAATAAGAGATTTCTGATGGGAGTGAGGAGCAAAGATACTGAAGTTATGGCTACAGGCAAGTGCTATTTTATTACTCCATGAGTACCTGAATTGTGGAGCCTCAGTCTGGAGCTGATGCCCTCCCAGAGGGTCTGTCCTTACTTGTTCATCACAGCTTGTAGATGGCTACTGCTGTATTTATGCTGGTGTACATTGCAGCCCTACCATGTCCCACGACCATCCTGGGACTCACAGCTTCTCAGTTCTGCTCTATTTGGGAACAACACATCTCCTAAAACATGAGAAAAGGCCAACAACAACAGAAAAAAAGAGAAGTTCTGCTGATAGGCATTACAGTCTCCATTTTACACAAGGGGAAACCAGAACAGAGATATTTCTTTGCCTGAAATCACCTAAGAAGTCTGTGCCAGAACCAAAACTTGGAACCAGGCTCCGTGCTTGGACTGTAACCAACCTATCCTCAGGTAGGTATTACCCACATCCTATGGGGTCCCTTCAGTCACTAACCAAGTGACCTCTGATACCAGAGAAAACATAAGGAGCAGAGATGGTACCATGTGAAAATCCTCAATTCAGGTGGTTTTTACCTTCTCCAGAAGATACGTATCACCCTGTGGCAGGAGTGCTAAGAAAACATGCTCATCCCAACACTGGGGGACCTGCGCAGGGACGACGAGGTGGACACTTTCAGGGAGATGAGCAAGTGTGCTAGTAGGATGCAGGAGGCAGCTCTGCCCCGCCAAGCACTCCGTCGGAAAGCTACATCCCCCAGACAGGGAGGAAAGGAGGAGCAAGAGGCGGAAACTAGCTGGAGCTATAAGGAGATCCATAGAAGAAGTGCAGCTGGAAAAGGTAACCTCTCAGTTAGAAAGAATTTGGTAACTGGGAAATAGGAAGAAATCCACTTTTTATGCAAAGAATTTGGACAATCATTTGGAACAAACGTTTCAAGATTGTATTTGAACTTAAATTGGGAGAGACAGCAAATAATAAGAAACAACGCAGAGAGATAAAGAAGGTCTTAGAGTAGATATTTTAAATACCAACACAGCTAATAAATGCAAATGAAGTTCAGTACAGATAAGCACAGAATTATGAGACTGAAAGCAAAGAATTAAAAGGAGGAACTATCTGCTTAGTGGTAATCAGCTGCACTGTAATGACCAAGAATGAGATCTGGGGAATTATTGTGAAAGAAATCCCTAAAGCTTTCAGCCCAGTGAGGAAATGATTGAAATAAACAAGACGATAGGTTTTATTAAACCACCAGAATATAATGTTCAGCTTCCACACCCTGCAAAGGGTAGGAGTGAAACACATCAACGCAAAAGGATTTAAACCAAAAAAGCAGCTCTAACCTCGTAGACTAAGATGGATTTTTGCCCTTGGCTTTTGTCTGGTGTCTGAATCTTCTTGATTGCTCTGCTCCTTTGTTACTATAATGTCCTCCTTTATTATTTCTCTTCCTTCTATTATTTTTTAATCTGTCATGTAAAACTTTACGAGAACTTAACCAAGAAAGGACAACATCTCCTTCACAATCACTGTAATGTATTGTTCAGGTCAGGCAGATTTTTAAAATGTAAATTCAAATTCTACATTGAACGCCCGCCTGGATTACCAGGTGACCTCAGAGTTATGCGCAGGAACAAAATTAAAAGCAGCATTACTGCAGTATAGAAATGTTCAAAGGGGGTGTCAGTAGAGCCTGGGATGTAGCAAGGAGGAAGCAGGTTGGACAGAATGAGAGAAGGACTTGCACTAACAAAGCCCTGGTGTGGAGATCATGCAACAGCTGCATGCAGAGTCACGGAATCACAGAATTTTCAGAGTTGGAAGGGACCTCCAGAGGTCATCTAGTCCAACTCCCCTGCTATTTGCCCAGCCATTTCTCAATGCAGACCCTCCAGTACTGACTAGGCAGCTCCTGGCAGCCATTGGCATCTTCTGGTACAATCTGATGCTCCTTCATCCCCATCCTTCATCCTCATTGCTGACTCTAAGAACATGGCAGAACATAAGAATGGGCACAGTGCGGCAGTTCACTTAGTTCAGACCTGCGAAAAGGTTAAATACAGACCAAACATGTAGCAATATTTTCCCAGGATTTTTTCAGAGCCCCTAAAAAAACCACCTTGTTTGAACAGGTCACTTTGTTTCCATTTAGTTCATCAGGTTGTCTTTTAAACTCCTGTAAATTTTCAGCATCCACACAATCTTGTGGTGAGAAATTCCATGGATCCACCCAAAATAAGACCATTATTATAGCTGAGGCCTTTCTAGTGATGAGCAGAACAGGGGACCAAGTTTTCCTGCTTTTTTGTTATAGTTCCATACCCTGCCTCAAGAACATTCAACTGGCCCAAAACACCCTTAGATTTTTTCAGCAGAAATGGTTCCCAGCCAGTTGTTCTTAAACCTGGTGTGGCAGGGTTAAACAACTGCACTGAGTGTGGAGTCCTGCGTTTGCCATTGTCTTTTTTGTGTTTAGACTGTTTCTGCATGTTGCCAACACAATTTAACCTGTCCTTCACCTGACTACTCTCCTCATTTTATCTCAACTATAAATTTAATAGGATATTTCCTATCCCTCAAGTCAGACATGGATGACAGCACTGACTTGTACCTGATCAAGAACAGACCCCTGCAGATACACTTCTGTTCTGCCAGTGAAATATTGTCTGAGTACTTTTCCAACGTGCTTTGCATCTACCTTGCAGTAATTTCATCCAGTTCATAATTCTCAGCATGCTTCCAAGAATGCTATAAAGATAGACTCAGAAGCCTCACAGACTTCAATGGGTTTGGTTTGGTTGAGTTTTTTCCAGTAGGTACTTGTATATACTCCTCTTGTATCTTCCTACAGTTGAATTCAAGTTGGCTGGTCCTCAGCAGCTTTTCCATCCATTATATCCCTCATGAAAAGAGACACTCTACATGACCTTCTCCCAGAACCTCACTCACACTCCCTGAGCTTTCAGAGGCAGCTTCCTATGTCTCTAGGATCATTCCAGCATCTAAACATCCTAGTGCTAAGCTTCCTATTGCCCAGCAGGAGCAACAAATTCAGAAGCTTGAACTTCAGTTCACTATTCTCCACCTTCACAATTAGGATGAACCTGAACCTGCAATTAAAAGGAAAAGCAGAAGGCTTTAAGCACTCTGTTTTGATGACATTTTTGGTCCACAGCTTTTCTGCTCTGTTGAGCAACAAACCTGCCCTTTCCTTGGGCATCATCTCCTTTAGCAAGTATGCCTGAAGAATGATTTCTTGCTGCTCCTTATGTCTCCTGCTAGACAAGTCAATTCTCTTCATGCAGAAAAGTAATGAACAACTAAAATGACAGTGACACAATCAGGGTTCGAACTGTTCAGTGATCAGGGTTCGAACTGCTGAGCTACAGGTGCAGCTCCCCCATTGCCTAGTGGTGTATTAAAAATGCCTCCTCTGGTCTATTCCTGCAGACAGCTGTTTTCAGATGGATTCCCACATAATTGCACTTTCCAGGGCATATTGCTTCTCATTCTGTTCTAATCCTTCTATTTTGGTCAGTCCAGTGTACGAAAGCTTAAATCGAACATTTTCAGTCTGTCACAAAGGTTAAAAAAACTATTTACCACAAAATTAGACTCTCACTTGGAGGAGATGCTGAGCTCCTCTGGACTCTGCAGGGCTCCAGTCTTTATTAGGACCTCTGAGAACAGCCATGCTCCTAATCAGGAGCTCTCAAGGCTGGATCTTTTCATCTCAGCAAGGCTAATTTTCGCTCCTCTGCTGGCATAATGGAACCCAAAACCTGTGGCAAGTGCTGCCTGGGCATTTCTAGAGGGCACAAAGCTTCCATAAACAACTCCAGCACTTTTCCTAGGCATTCCCAACACAGTAGTACAGAGCTGTTTTCTTTATCCCTTTGAGTCCTTGTATATTTAGAGGAGTTCCCAAAAGTTAGAGAGGTGCCATAATAACTTTTGCATCACCACCAAATCAACCAAACATCTGCAAAATGTGCCTGTCTCAGAGTCAGCTGTGGCTCAGCAGCCCCAAAGGGAGCTGACACAAGTCAGAGCAAACACAGAGGTGAGGGGAGAGAGAGTATTGGAGGTGGCTAATATCCCATCTTTGGCATCTCTTGAGCACAGCTCTGTCTTTGAGTCAGTGACTCCTGTCGCACTGAAAATAAAATTAAAGGACACAGTGAAGCAAAAGCATTTGAAAAGTACATTTTTAATAGCTTCTCCTGGGCAGAATCAGCTGAACTCAGATGCAAAACCGTTTTTTGCCAAACCTCATGAAAGGATCAGAAGATCTCATTTTATCTCTGTTCTCTAGATTTATTGAAGTGCTGTCTTCTCATACTTCCACTCCAAAAAGCATTCCCATTATAAACCTCCTCCCTTTTTCAAAGATTTTAACTCATCTCCGTATGTGCATGGTGCTGTAGCTTAGCATACAAAGTCCTTAGTCTAGATGTGATATTTTTTTTAAAGAGGCTAAAATGAGTTCTGCAGTTTTTGATTTACAGACACATAAAAACTGTGAGATTTATACTTTAAAGAGCTAGGAAGAGTATTCTGAAAAACAGAAATGATTGAAACCAGGAGGAAAACGAACTATCCCAGATTTTAATCCTGGAATCATCTATTTGAAAGGCAAAATATTTTTTCTCAGACCTCATCTTCTGGGCATCTGTCCTTTTTAAATATAGCAAAGGCTAAATTGATTCCACCTGCAATAAAGGTGCTGGGGGGTAATATAGTAGGAACAGAGAATTTTGCCTGTGATATGTGGTATGAGGGAATAATTTTGGTATTTGTAGTTATGACTCAAGGAGTTACAAGCCATGCCCAAAGGAACCAATATCATGTCACCAAACACAGACAACAGTAAAATGGGATGCTAGCAAAGCTGGCACTGCATGCAGAACATAATTTCTGAGAAGAACATGGTGGCTGGTCCCTGTGAAACACAGCTGCTAATAAGCTGTCCACACATACCTACATTGGGCAGTTTTCTGTATGTGGTCAGAGACCAGTGCAGTGTTCCAGGTAACCCTAACAAAACCAATTCCATTTTGCCAGGAAGTTAAATCTGCTACACACCAGTAGTAAAGACACTCCAAAGAAGGCTGTTAGTGTCACAAAGCAAAGAAGGGTCCACCTCTGCTTTCCTGTATTATTGCCTGAGTCCACCCCTAACTGTCTAAACAAACAGGCATAGAAGTCTTAAAGTGTTAGTTTACAGCAAAAAGGAACAAGACACAGCTGGTAAAGGACCTAAAAAGCAGTTAGTTAGTGAAAGCATCTTGCACGATTTTATAACCCACATGGTGCTTTCCGTATTCAGCAAATGAAACCACCAGTGGCAGCCTTTTATACCATCCTGCTGATCAGTGAGAGTGGATGGGTAATGCAGGAGAGCTGCTGATCAGAGGTTCATGAACAGGATGGACCACTGGTCTCATCTACTGTCTTCCTCTTAAACAGCTAAGCGTATAACACTGCACTCTGTATCTCATGTCTCAGCTCAGCAGAAGCGAGCAGAGCGTAAAGTCTCCAATAAGCTTAGTGTGTATTTTGTTTGCTAGTCAGTGCCATCACATGTCTGCTGCCACAACCCTGCCTTGCTGCTGCTCTCCCTGTGCAATAGCCTATGCACAACTTGGTCCAGGCAGGCACTCTGTTAGGAGACATTCAACAGTTCGAAAAGTTGCATTAGCTCCTTGGCAGATACATTGCTTGTCTTTCCAAGTAGAAAACTTATTTGACTAGGTTTTCTGCTGCCTCACAACAAAGGAAGCTCCTTTGCATGTATTTAGCCTCCACGTACTTTGAAAGACATCTCAAGTGCTGAGATGCAAGGGGAAACTGAGGCTGCCTCACACCCAATGTCACATCCTCTGAATGCTCTTTTTCTCTCTCTTTCACCGTAACTTATGCACTGATACAGTCTTTCAGCTATGTCAAGTGTCATGCTGAAAATTTGGTATTTTATTAAGGCTGTGTACTGTAATATTGCTACTATAGACTTTGCCTCATGCTTGGAAGTGATCCAAACAAGAGAAAGTAGGAACTTTACACTTAAATTAGACAAGTTCAGAAGTCAGATCAGTGCAGGTATTTCAGTAGCAAACCAAAATGGGTCAAGACACTGTTTATGGCCTTATTAATTGTTTCTTGCAAACTGAGTAATAGAAGAGATAATATAATGACTGCTTCATTGTGTTCCTTTTTGATACATTGCCTGAAAGACCTGATATATTTTAAAAGGATACTGTAATTGAACATCTTAGATTTCCCCTGGCATTATTTTACTATATAGTCTAGAAAATATTTAGCTTATTGAGACATAAAAGAAGTGCAAAAGGAGATGGAAAAATGGAAGTGACATCACAGTTTTCTTTTTAAGGTGATTCATAAACCAATGTCTTGGTAACTGCTGACTGAGGTATTTCGATATGGATTTCACAGTATTCAGTATGAAACTTCCTAAATCTCTTCTGCAATGAGCTAGGAATGAGGGAACAGGATATTAACAAAGGTGCAGCTTTCTTATAATCCATGAAACCAACAACATACACTACATTTAAAAAATAAACTTCATTTGATCTTATGTTCTAGTTACATTTTGTCTTTAAATGTAAATGCCTTTTAGATGCAGTATTTTCACTAGCTGTCTAGTGCAGCTGTGAAGATGCTATTTTTCTCACTTGATGGTGAGTAAAATGATCTCCCAGTATATGTCTCAATGGCAGGACACGAGATGTAAGTGGTCTTTAAGAAAATTCTAGAAAAAAAAATGTGCCATGGTATTGCAGTGCAGAACGGTAGCCTTCGTTTTGCAGTTTCACTTTTCAAAAAATAAAAATCAAACCACTTGAAAACAGAATAATTTAAAACTAAGTTAGGGAGTTCAGTATTTTCTGCTGTGCCTGTTCCACTGAGCAAGCTCTGTTGTGAGCAGGGACTTTTCCTCCAGAGCAATGAATCCTGCAGTAACATAGAAGCATAGAACATTTACATTCCCTCATAAATTGTCACACTTGAAAACATAAAAAAATATTTCTGTATTCTCTTCAATCAAAATCAGTTCTATAAAAGCAGAATACAGGTTTAAAGAAGGACTCAAATAATACATTACAGTGACACTATAAAGCATGATGTGTAGGAGTTATGCTACATTGACGTTGCTACTGAGCTGGAGAGACCTGCAATGCAGTAAATGTTTGATAGGAAATGAAAGGCTAGGAAGATTTTCATTTCCCTTACATGTAATCAAAGCATTTCATATTTCAACATACTTATATAAACATGCCCTTGTTTCAGGCTTTTAGGGGAAGAAAAAAACCAAGTACAGTTTACTACTAAATGACAACTATCTGCAAGTGGCAATTCCAGCTAGCAGCCTGTAATTTGTCAGGGACAGATAACAGAACGCTGTTATACTGCACCTGGTTAATCTTAGCCCAGTTTATTTTGTGTGCATGTCTGCACAGCCCAGAGATGTAAGCGGTAACAAATCTCATGGCATATGCGCACACGCTGTTACCTCGTTCATCTGATTTTATTGTATTTTTTTAAGCCCCATATAAAATGTTCTTCCAAGGTTTGCTAACTATAGAATATACCTTTGAACTCCAGGACAACTGAAACTTAATGGAAACCTCAACTTTCATTCAGCTGTTTTGAGAGAGGTAATGAGAGAGGGAGAGAGATTTTTCTAAACAAATGAGGGTTTGGATTGGAAATAGTCTACTTTATGTTTTAATGCATCATGGCGGAGCATTAAAGTGTGCTGTGCAGGCTTTTAAAAGAGAGAGTATTACCATTTGTGGTTAGTCAACATCCATAGCCCATTATTTGAAGGAAAATATTATCCATTAACGGTAGCACATAGGAAATTGCTCCCTTGATAGAAATGGTTTACAGCAAGTAGAAAACAACATTGGAATGAAGATTTGCTAATAGCTTTACCTTGTCTTTGCAACTTTTTATATTCTTCTTTGCATTTACTGCAAAGTTGGCTCTTTAATAGAATAGAGCCTTTATCAGAGAATATTAGTTATTCATGTGGCTTCTGTGAACAGCAGAAATAAATCACTGCAAGTTGAAAATGTTTCTCAAAGACCATAAAAAGCAACCCTTTTAAATTGCTCCATTAGGTACAATTATTTTATTTACTTCCAGCTTTAGATTTCTCAGTTACTATCTCGTTCACTTGTCCTAGGAACAAGTTGTAATTTGTCTTATCAAAATTACCCCGCCCAGTCTAAGGTTAAATTTAATTGGGAAAACAATGGGTAATGATATAGTTCATCTTTAGTAAATATGAGATAAGTGCAGCGTGCCTAGACTTTTCCATTAGCAGACAAATACTACACAGAATAGCGTGGATCCAGCATTACATTTGGATGCTGCATCTTCCATTCCATCAGTAGACATTGCAAAATGTAGATGTTTCAGTAAAGCTAATTTTCAGGCTAAAATTTAACCATATAGCTCTCTCACATACTACAAAATATGCATTGATACTTTTTTTCCACATTGTCTTTCAGTTGGCAATCTCAAGTGGCTTTCGAGATATTAAGGTATTAACCAAAAATGGTTAAATTGCCACCAAATGAGATTTCTTTCTCAGCTCTTGTTCTATTTGAGTTTCTGTTCCCTTTATGGCCAGAATAAAAACTTTTTTTTTTTCTTCCCCCCAAGCCAGCCATAGGAGTTCAAAGGACTGTTCACCCTGATACATTTTGTACTGTTAACACGCATAATGACCTTCATGATGTGTTAATATTTGCAGAGAGTGGAGCCCGTTCTGATTTCCACCCCCAGTCCTTTCCTCAGGAGTTTAGAGGGGCTGGAGAACAACTCATAGGCAAAAGTACTTGGTAGTTAGTTATATTGTGAGTCACTGTCTTCTGTCTGTCAGAGAGCAAGTAGTCAACTTGGGAAGAGGAAGTCAAGGGAGACACTTGTTTACCAGTAAAACAGGAGTCGATGTGGGAATCTGAGCAAGTAGCAAGATTTTGTCCTTCTGGACACCCCAAGGAAACAAGAAGTCTTGTTATTCACCCAGTAAGATTAACACTATGCTTAATTCACACTCAGTTCATGGTAATTTAGATCAGAATATGCAGTACTTTGGGCAGATATATCTGTATCCTTAGGTCATCCTTAGGAGCCTGAATTGCCAGCTTATGTTCCAGCTGAGTACCCTCTTGAGTATTCAGAAGCAAGGTTTGCAGGTTCAAGCCTTACAAATATCAGACCAGGACTGTCTTCATGCTTATACAAATTGACACGTATTCTGCCAGCTCTCTGTATAGCTATCTCATGTGTTAGCCAACAGCACAAACAATAGCAGAGCTTGTCTCTTTCAGCTTGCAATAGTGAAAAACCAAACTAACTCATTTAAGCATCCCTTCTGGTCAGGAGCACATACAAGAAGAACCCTCTTGTCATATCATAAGCCCATTTCTTCAGAATAGAATAGAATAGTCTTGGTTGGAAAAGACCTCTAAGATCAGCAGTACCTGCAGTAATCTCAAGGCTGAACCCAAACAGATCAGCTTTTCAGGGGGAAGAGCAACCTAATAATGCACCAGTGACAGGAGCAACAAGATGTTGAGCCCTTCCAATAAATTCTCCCCATCTAGAAGGAACAGGCTGTTAGCTGTCTGCATAAGTTATCCCCACAATCCATAAAAAAGGAGATTCTACCCGACCAGCCTTCCCTTCCTGAATATATTGTAACAGTAGGACGTAACTCAGCTGCTGGAGATTAGAATTGTAATTCAGATGCCCAAGTACTTTATAGGTGAATTAAATCTGTGTTTGAATTTTGTCTATTAAGCATTTCAGCTGAAAGGGAATGAGAAAGTTGCATAATTTATTATTTAATGTTTTCAGTAGACTTCACTATCATACTCAAAATCAAATAGTTTGCACGAGATGCATATATAGACAGGAGTTATAAAAAGGCTGTGCCAAAAGGTTTTATGGTGATGCAGATGCAATAAGAAGATTGCTTTATAAACGTGCTTTCTGTGCAGTAGCTCATGTAAAGACTAGGGAATTCTTCGTTCATTGTCACAAATGCATAGAAGACAAATTCAGGTTTTTTGATGACTGTGGAGAGCATGTCTCACTCAGGCTTCCAAATTTTGATCCTACTCTTTCCTTACTTCTCCTCACAACATGACATTTGCCTGTTTCCTAAGTAAAGGTTAATTTCTTTAACAACTCTCACAAAAGATGAACCAAAACAACATATTCTTTTATGCTTTTCTTTGGAACATCATCATTTCAAGTTACCTGTCCTGTCAGTTCTCATTTTCTACTAGCACCACGTTGAGTTCCACCAGGGGCTGTGCAATATAATAAAACCTCCTGAACTTTTCTTTTGAGATAGTGTTTAAAAATACTAAAATCACAGGACCCAGCTATCCAAACCATGAACATCCATTTCAGTCATTAAAGGTCAGGTATTAAACACCAGTTTTGCAACCCAGTAGCATTTCCATCTACTCTTTGCAGTGATACAGGCATCGTTCACTGCTCAAGATGTGATTATTGTCTCTCATACTGCCAAGATCTTTAAGGAAACAGAGCCATTACAGGTGCCAGCTCAATGCACCATGCTACTAGAAAATCAAGCACACATTTGGCTTCGCAATGCCATGCAACTATAAAAGCTTTTTTTTTGTTATTTGACCCAGACACTTGTCCCGATCCGATATCGGGGAGGGTTCTTAAACGATCCCAAGAGCGAGATTAAGACACAAACGAGGTCAAATGCTGTACAACCTTAAGAACTTTATTTAACAATAACAACTAATAATAGCGATAGGACAGAGAGGAAAAGATAGAGAAAGTCAGAATCCCTAAGCAAGAAGAACAGTAGAGATGCAACTATCTACCACCACCACCAGGGATCCAGCGATGTTCCGTCGGCTTAGTCTCGGTGCAGGTGATGGTATCCCGAGTTCCAAGCCGTGCTGAGGCCCCAGGTCCCAGTCAGGAAGAGCGAAGCCGCCACCGCGCCAAGGAGCACCTAGTCCTTTTATCGTCCCAGTCCCCACAATTTCCCCGAAGAGTCCGCCCATTTCCACGGAGCACGTTGTCCGCCCCGTGATCCTCATGCCAGGTGTCCGGCTGGCAGGGGTGGAGGGGGGGGTCGACCCACAGTGCCGTCTGCACATCTTCCTCCCCTCAGTTTCTTCATCACCCTGTCTGCGGGCAGATGCAGGCACCGCTAAGGCAGTCGTTGACTCAGTCTTCGGGGGAAGTTGTGGTTTCGTCTGGAACTTCAAAAGGGGTACTCCTTCAGACAAAAACAGGATGCTGGGGCCAGGAGATGGTGGTCATGAGGCAGCAATGTTGAGACAAACAAAGTACAGTTCCCTACAACACTCTTAACTACAAAATACACCAGTCCAACCCAAAACCCTGAGAATGTCTCCTCCAAAAGGCAAAAGCTGATACCATCACAGCTGAATTATTTGGTTGTTTCAACACTTCCTCTGTCAACAGGCACGTAACTTTACACATCAGATGTTGCCAGCAGGCTTGTAGAAGACCAGCTTGCTCAATGTCTAGAGACAACAGCAATGAGATGCCAGCTGTTTGAGAGAGAAAGGAAACCAACAAACCTAACCTCGAGGGCCCAGTTCTGTATAAGGGCATTGGATGACTGGGAAGCAGCAGGGAACCAGATAGAAAATTCTGTAGACTCTCGTTCAATCAAGGGACCCTGTGGGATACCAGCGGTTTGTGACAGAAGTGATCATCAGATGGGATGGGGAAACCGCACAGATAATTGATTGAAGCAACATTTATGCCCAGATAACCGTCCAATTCTCGAATAATACTTAAAGGAGATATCAAAGGAGCAATAGAGCTACCAATAATGATTATATCACTTTTCAACCCATAAGATCATCCACTGCTGAATTACAGCTGGCTACAACAGCCATTATGCAGAACTATACAATAGCTATTATAAAGGAAATGAAGAATAAACTTATTCTATTGATCCAGCAATGGGAATCTTTAATAGATGGAGAGCAATTGCCCAAGCTAAAGTAGAGGAAGGTTGTGAGATGCAAGTAACTATAATTATTAAAAATGCACAAACAAAGCTAGCAAAATTAGCCTCAAAACAGCCAAGAAATCTCTGTGAAACGTTACAGAAGACACAGGGGCAATCAACAGCCAGCTTTAACGTCACAGCAGGGAGCAAGGAATAAGGGAATCTCAGCTCTGTCCAACTATCCCACACTCCTTCCCCCGCAAATATAGCATCCATTCCAGCCAAAACCACTGCTCCCTATGGTCTTGTCACAGGAGTAAACAGTGACTGTGTATGCAAATATAATTAATTTGGTCTGAAAGAACAGAGTGAGCAAGGAAGATAAGGAAGGCATCTTTCCAAAACAGTCTCACTCACACTGCCTATGGGGAATTACACCAATTACAGGCTTTTTGGGTGGCAATCCTCCTTCGTTCTCTGGATCAAACAGAAGCCTTGTCTTTGCTTGCAGAGCAGCAACATATCATGGGAACACCTAGGACTGGCATTGCAGAGTGTGTGCTTTGTTCAAAACAAAGGATCCAAAAGCAGCTCCTAGAGACTCATTCTACAGCCTGAGGGCCCACAAAAAACCCATGTGTGATCCACTCAGCTATTTTTTTCACAGATTCTGCAATACATCTTTGTTGCCTCTAGTTATCTGCTCCTACATAGGACTGTTGCTTTCTCCTGGAATGAGGATTTCATGTATTCCCACAAAATATGGCTGCTCCAGAGCCTTAAGGAAAAGGGGATCAGAAAATCTCACCATCCACAAAAACAATATCATTTTCTGAATTTGCACGTTACTGTGTAAAACCACTCTTTTCTGTATCAAAAATTGCCTGACGCATACAGTGGAGAAGAAGAGCAAGGGTGGATCTATAAATTACCTATAAAAGTAGTGAGCTCAAGACTGTCTTTTTGTTTTCTCTAGATCACTGCAGATCTTACTGTCCCCACTGATACAAAACTACCCTGTCATCAAACTACCCTTAGGTTTGTTTTTCCAGAAATGTGTTGAATTTTTGCATTAATTCAGAATTTAAACAGACAACATGGGACTTGAAGGACAAGGGGCAATAGGCATAAACTGGGACACAGGAAGATCGATCTGAACATGAGGAAAAGCTTCTTTATTTGGAGGGTGGCAGAGCACTGGCACAGGCTGCTCAGAGAGGTGGTGGAGTCTCCTTGTCTGGAGACATTCCAAACCTGCCTGGATGTGATCCTGTGTGACCTGCTCTAGGTGAACCTGCTCTGGCAGGGGGGTTGCACTAGATGATTTCCGCAGGTCCCTTCCAACCCCAACCATTCTGTGATTCTGTGTGAAGTTGATTGGTTTTGTTTTCTTTGACTTTTAAGATTATCTAACATATCACAGAACCACAGAATGTTAGGGATTGCAAGGAACCTTAAAAGATCATCTAGTCCAATCCCCCTGCCAGAGCAGGAATACCTAGATCAGGTCACACAGGAACATGTCCAGGTGGGTTTTGAATGTCTCCAGAGAAGGAGACTCCACAACCTCTCTGGGCAGCCTGTTCCAGTGCTCTGTTACCCTCACTGTGAAGAAGTTCTTCCTCACATTTATGTGGAACCTCCTATGTTCCAGCTTGCACCCATTGCCCCTTGTCCTATCATTGGATGTCACTGAGAAGAGCCTGGCTCCATCCTCATGACACTCAGCCTTTACATATTTATAGACATTAATGAGGTCACCCCTCAGTCTCCTCTTCTCCAAGCTAAAGAGACCCAGCTCCCTCAGCCTTTCCTCATAAGGGAGATGTTCCACTCCATCATCTTTGTGGCTCTGCGCTGGACTCTCTCCAGCAGTTCCCTGTCCTTGAACTGGGGGGCCCAGAACTGGACACAATAGTCCAGATGCGACCTCACCAGGGTAGAGTAGAGGGGGAGGAGAACCTCTCCCGACCTACTAACCACGTCCCTTCTAATACACCCCAGGATGCCATTGGCCGCCTTGGCCACAAGGGCACATTGCTGGCTCATGATCATCCTGCTGTCCACCAGGACCCCCAGGTCCCTTTCCCCTACGCTGCTCTCCAACAGGTCAGGCCCCAACTTAGACTGGCACATGGGGTTGTTCTTCCCCAGATGCAAGACTCTACACTTGCCCTTGGTATATTTCATTAAATTTCTCTCGCCCAACTCTCCAGCCTGGCTCGGTCTCTCTGAATGGCAGCACAGCCTTCTGGTGTGTCAGACACTCGTCCCAGTTTTGTGTCATCAGCAAATTTGCTGACAGAGCACTCTATTCCCCCATCCAAATCATTGATGAATATATTGAATAGTACTGGTCCCAGTACCAACCCCTGAGGGACTCCACTAGATACAGGCCTCCAACTAGACTCTGACCCATTGACCACATTTTTCTGGTTTCTTTCCTTCCGCCAGTTCACAATCCACCTCACTATCCTATCATCCAGACCGCACTTCCTCAGTTTAGCTGCGAGGATGCTGTGGGAGACTGTGTCAAATGCTTGACTGAAATCAAGATAGACCACATCCACTGCTTTACCATCATCTGTCCACCAGGTTATGTCCTCATAAAAGGCTATCAGGTTGGTCAAGCATGACTTCCCCTTGGTGAAGCCATGTTGACTGCCCCTAATGACCCTCTTATCCTTGATATGCCTAGAGACAGCACCAAGGATAAGTTGTTCCATCACCTTTCTAGGGATGGAGGTAAGGCTGACCGGTCTATAGCTACCCGGGTCTTCCTTCTTGCCCTTTTTGAAGACCAGGGTGACATTTGCTTTCCTCCAGTCCTCAGGCACCTCTCCCGTTCCCCACAACTTAACAAAGATGATGGAGAGTGGCCTGGCAATGACATCTGCCAGCTCCCTCAGCACCCACGGGTGCATCCCATCAGGACCCATGGATTTATGGATGTTCAGGTTGTGCAACTGATCCTTAACCCGGTCCTCATCAACCAGAACAAACTCCTTCCCTATTCTGACTTCCTTTGGAGCCTCAGGAGTCCTGGGCTCCTCAGGACAGCCTCCAACAGTATAGACAGAGGCAAAGTAGGCATTCAGTAACTCTGCCTTCTTTTTATCCTCTGTCACCAGGGCACCCACCTCATTCACCAGTGGGCCTACACTGCCTCTAGTGTTAGTTTTATCTGCAGTGTATTTGAAGAAGCCCTTTCTGTTATCCTTGACCTTTCTTGCACGGTTTAATTCCAAGGAGGCCTTGGCTTTCCTAGTTGCCTCCCTCCATCCTCTGACAACAGACTTCTATTCCTCCCAAGTGGCCAGCCCCTCCTTCCATGCTCTGTACATTCTCTTCTTCCACTTGAGTTTGCCCAGCAGTTCCCTGTTTAACCATGCAGGTCTCCTGGCACCCTTTCTTGACTTCCTGTTGGGATGCACTGATCTTGAGCTCAGAAGAAGAGGTTCTTGGATGCTAACCAACTGTCTTGGGCCCCTTTACCTTCAAGTACCCTGTCCCATGGGATTTCCCCTAGCAATTGCTTGAAAAGGCCAAAGTTGGCCCTGCTGAAGTCCAGGGTTGTAGTTCTGCTAGGTATTCTGTTCCTGCCACACGAGATCCTGAACTCCACCATCTCATGGTCACTGCAACCAAGGCTACCCTCAACCTTCAGCGCTTCAACCAGACCCTCCTTGTTCGTGAGAATAAGATCCAGCAGCGCTCCTCTCCTAGTTGGCTCACCCACCATTTGCATCAGGAAGTTATCATCAGTGCACTGAAGGAACTTCCTGGACTGTGGATGGCTGGCTGAGTAGGCCTTCCAGCAAATATCAGGGTAGTTAAAGTCCCCCATGACAACCAGGGCCTGCAATTGTGAGACTGCTATCAGCTGCCTGTAGAAAGCCTCATCAACCTCCTCACCCTGATCCGGTGGCCTGTAATAGACACCCACAACAGTATCACCCATGCCAGCCTGCCCCTTAATTTGCACCCACAAGCTCTCAACTCGCTCCTGATCCGCCCCTGGGCAGAACTCAATACACCCTAGCTGCTCCCTCATATAAAGAGCAACTCCACCACCTCGCTGGCCTGTCTTTCCTGAACAGGACGTAGCCATCCATGACCACATTCCAGTCATGCGAGCTGTCCCACCAGGTCTCTGTAATTGCCACTCAGTCATAACCCCCTGACCGAACACAGATTTCTAACTCCTCCTGTTTATCCCCATGCTGCGTGCATTGGTGTACAGGCATTTCAGAGAGTGAGCCAAGCACACCAGTTTCATCCTAGGGGGGGTGACATCTTTGGTTTCATACAAGTAAGAATTTACCTTTTCACCCAACAGTCATATATATGCAGGAGAACAAAGGCTACACAATATGAGCTCCTGGTAGTTAAGACCACACTTTCATTTCAGCCTTAGGCATGTGAAGGCAGTTTATTCATTTGAACTGGAAACTCTTGAAATGTGCAAAGAAATATAAAGTCATTGCAAATGACAACACTCAGAAAAGACATAAAAAGCACTCCTTGACAAGATGCAACGATTTACTGACCGTTCAGGGCTGGACAAAAGTATGAATAGGAAGGTGCAGACCATCTTCCACTGCTATGGAGGAGAGAGGGATGTTAGTCACTGGAGTCCTTTACAGCTTCTATCATTTATCTAGCAAGACCCATCAACATTCAAAGAAAGAAAATAATATAGAAAAGTCCGTTTTGAAGAGGTTTGTTGGACTGCCTGTTGCAATAAATATTACTGCTTGGAAGCTGGCATTTTCTACAGCTTGCAGCAAGTCAGATCAGCAGAGTCTATCTGAAAAACAATTTTTAAAAACCCAAACTTTCATCTCCTGTTTGTCAGAAAACTGGCTGTGTCTCAGGTACATCTAATCCATATTTTATAGACTTTGTAATATTTTGCAAACATTCCACTAAATGTTAGTTGCCATTCTGTGACATGATGCATTTAAAAAACCTGATGAGTTCATTGATTTAAAAGGTCTTTGGATAAGACCGAGGACTGCATCCTTGCTTAGTCTCATATTTGCCAACACCCAATTTCAAAACCATTAAGTCCCGTGAGGAGGGGATTATCATTAAGAGATTATTTTAATTCAATACCATTTAAGCATAAAGAAATAGCTAGTAACAGCAGTCAATGCTTAAAAGAATGTCTATAGTGCTTTGAAGATAGAAAGTGTTTAGTATTTATACTGAAACAGAGAGCTGATTTTGAGTAAACAGTATCTCTTTTTAGGGGAGTGAGAAGAAATAAAGCAAGCTACTATGTGTCAGCCTGTAAATAATTAGCTTTTGTGCTACTTGAAAAGGCTCAGACAACTAATAAGATTGACATCTGAACCAGAAGATTTCAAGTGTTTTAGTGCTATTAGGAACTAATCTATTTCTTTGAACGCTTTCATAAAAATGGACATCTTCATCAGACAAGGAAAGTGGTAAAAATCAGGTCTTGGCAAGACTGCTCTTCAAGAGCTCGCCAAATTACAAAAAAAAAAAAAGGGCAACACAACCAGAGAATGGTTTGGGTTGGAAGAGACCTTAAAGATCATCTAGTTCCAACTCCCCTGCCATGGGCAGGGACACCTTTGCCACAACTTCTGAAGTATTATGGGTAGTGGCCTACAACTGTATCCGTCAGTTCCTTCAAGACCTGCAGAGGAACCTCATCAGGCCTCATGGACTTGTGCACCTTCAGGTTCTTTAGAAGGTCTTGAACCTGATCTTATCCTATAGTGGGTGGTTCTTCATACTCCCTCCTCTGCCTTTTCCTTCTGTGACTTGGAATTAATTATAGCTTTGATTTAATTAACTTGGGTAAGCTACAAACTAGATGTTCTAGTTTCATTTTTTCCTCATAATTATACTTAGAGTTACTGTTCTTCAGTGATCAGAGGTGGATGGATCACAGGTTGGATGGATTACAGGCGAACAGTTTTCCCATGCAACAGTTAGTCATAAATGTGTTGATTCATTTCCACTAGAGTGAAGGTTGCTGTGAACTCAAAAGGGTATCAGCAAACCAGCCTGATTTATATCATCAGTGTGAAGCTGCAGCACCTACAACAAATGTTATTCCAGCACATATTAACAAGGGTTTAATTTGTAAAATAACAAATGGGTTTTCCAAGAAAGCCAGAAACTGCTGCTTTAATGAAGAAAACATCTGGGGCCTTTGCTTCAGTGCCCTGTCTTCAGTGTTCTGCCTTCTACTACCTTTGTGTGGTCTCTGAGTGTCAAATCTGTGATCATCCCCAGTTTGACTTACAGTTGTCAAGCATCACTGTAAAGTTATCTTCTCTGAAGCCCTTCTTTTGGCTTTGCTATGTGACAAGAACACAAATGCATCTCTGTCCATGGTGGGGGTGGGTGAGCGTGAGGCTGAGACAGGGCAAGGGTGTCTCGTGACTCAATGCATGAAATGCTCCATGGCTGCTCATGCCCTGAGTTGTTCTCTAGCAGCACTACTATGTTAAAAAATGCAGACTGAAGTTAATTCTAGTTAGCCTTGAATAGTTATCTTCTTCCAGACTCAGCTATGCCAGCCAAAGGGCAACCATCATAGCTGCATAATTTGTCCCTTGTTGTAGGCTATTGTCCCTGCCAGTCTGTAAGTAGAGAAACATGTCCAAGCATTCTCATCTTGTTTGAAGCCAAGCCATGTGAATTAGCTCACATGACACCACAAGTCTTTTTTCCTGAAGTGAACAAGAGAGAAAGCTTGCACAGAAGTCTCCATAAGTAACTTCTTCCACCAACTCAGCTGAAAGATATCTATACACAGCCTACACTGCTAATTTCTTACATTACCAGCTTTTTGTTTCAATGGACAGATCCCTCCAGGTCTCAAAAATATGATGCCACAATACAGTTTTCACAAATAGGTTACCTGTCTCCAGATAATCTGTCCAGTTCTCCTCAAGTTCCGTTGAGTTTCAGGAGGGCAGTAGAAAGCATCAGCTAAAGAAGAGGAAGAAGAGTAGCATCAAGAAAACGATGCCTCTCTGACAGTGTTCCTGAAGCCGGCATATGCATAGGCCAAGACAGAGGGACATCAGGACATCAAAAAACAGCCTCAGAAGTCAGATACCATTACAAAGCTCTCGGTTCTGCTGAGAATTGTCTCTTGGGAGAAATGTTTGCTTCTTGGGAAGCAAAGAAAGGAAGGAGATACCCTTCAGGAACTGGGAGGGAAGGAGATCCTCTGTTTCATGCACTATCATGGATTGCATGTATCTGCTACAGATTTTGCTCTTCTTGGGTGCCTGGCTGCCTATGCTAAATGCCATCTGAAGGCACGTTTGCTTTCAGGTGTGTGTTTGTTCAGGGTGACTTTCAGCAGATAAGTGCTATGAAAAATCCTCTTACCTGTGCTAATAGCAAATGTCTTTCCAGATCATGAAATGAAATCAGAACAAGTAAGATGACATTGAAATTGCTCAGAAAATAATAGTAATGAATCAGTAGAAAGACAAACAGTACTTCTGCAATTACATGTGCTACACAGAAAGCTCTCTATCAACAACTGTCCTCTTCAAATTGTCATGCGTAATATCTGATTGTACAATTTACCATCTATAGCACTGAAAGGAGACAGTTGTCAAGCATCATTTCTTTATTATCATCATTTTCCATAGATTCAAATGCTCTTTGAAGTGATCAGAGATTAATAAATAGAAACAATTGGTCTGTTCCATCACTCTGCAGAGATTAACACAATCGTGTCCTTGGTGAAACCTTGCCACGTGAAGCTATGGACGATGATCAAAGGACTCTTCCAGACCTTGGAGCAATCTACAGCTGGGTCCTTTAGGTGTCAAAACAGGAGTGTAAGATGAGGCCTATTGTCCCATAAAAGTTGAGTCTTATTGATTATCTCAGGAAATGATATGAAATCAATTGAAATTTAACAAAAAAATAGAAGAAAAAAAAACAGTAGAACGGGCTCCATTGTTTCTTTTGATACCTTTCTGCTGTTATCACTAATCCCCACAACACTTCCATGAGTTGGAAGGTAAGGCTAAATTACATGCTCAAGCTTCTTTAGGAAGTCTGCTGAAGAGAAAAAAAAAAAAATTTAAAAAGTCAACCGGATCATCTAAATCCCAGGCTATCCTCCCAAGCACTGGAGCATCTTTCCTCTGCCAAGTATTTATCAGACCACTTCATGATTCATTGCTTTTCCAAATAGCTTTTCACTGAGCAACAGTAAGTTGCAAAAGGTTTTGTAGATTGAGCTAGAAAGGTCTTCAGAAGGTGAGCCAGGAATGATTTCAGATACAGAAAGCAAAACGCTGTCTTGAAAGAGGTCAGAGAAACAGGTCCACATCACTTCAGTGATGCTGCAAAATTGATATGCTGAACATTTAGCCTCCAACATGAACTGAGGAGCCTCCAACCCCCCTCCCTGTCCCTGCAGCCTATTTCTTAGGTGCCATTCGAGGATTTCTCATCTTTCATCTCTTACAACAGCTTCTCAGAGCTCTTCTACAATCCTAGGGCAGACTCTGCAATAAAAATAGCATTATGCCTGTTACAGCTGTGAATTTTGATAAATTATCAGCATAATCCTTCATGTAGACATCAGCTGCATCGTGATAGTATCATATATGAAAATTATTTCTTTTCTCCCTATCTAATTAGACAACCAGCCTCACTGACCCCATGAGCAGCGTGCAAAACTCCTGCAACCAGGAACCATAAAAATAGGTATGTCAGAAAGCCAAGAGGAAAGGAGGGGGCATGTGACAAGAAAGACTAGGGCATAACACCTGCTCAGACCTTAGGGCTCCTTTGCAGGATGGGATTCAGCAAAATATCCAGCTGGATCCAAGGGTGCCCCAGCAGCATTCAGCCAAATGTCACCTAGTAATGGGATCCTATAGTGATGTGCTGCACGGGGCTCACAAGTCTCAGGTTGTCCGCGTGGGACTCACTGGTACCACTATCAGACACCTTCATAGTGATATTCATGGGTCTGTCCTGGATGAGAGGAGGGAAGTTTGTGCCCCTACCATTATCTTGACAAAGTTAGAGCAGAACAACTTCTACACTCAGGCAAAATTTCATTTCACTTATGTGTCAAAAAACCCCCTTCAGTATAAAACCTTCTCAAGTGGATTTTGACAAAAAAAAAAGAAAACCTACTTGCAGCTCAGCCACTAAGGACATCCATGCCCTTTCTGTCTGAAGCTGTCAGCAGTCCCCTGCTTGGTAGAACATTGACTCCAGCACCATGGGGGCTACAGGAAGGAAGAAGGTAGATTTTAAGCAACTCCCATCAATAATGTCTTACTGGGTAAAGTGCAAAAGGTTATTAGACCCAGGACCTCTCAACAAGACTTTCAGTTTTCTTCTGAAATCCTGCAAACCGAGTTTTCAGATTCACTGAATATTTTCCGCAGTCTGATCTTACAAAATATGACTGAGGGATAAACAAAGGCCTGGACGCTTCACCTGAACACTTGTTTTCAAACAGCATATCCAGTGGTGTTCAGAAGGCAACGACACACGAAGCGCTCCTCCACACTTTGCTTCAAGCTCTCTATAAGCCTGCCAGCGTTTTTCAAAAACAAGTCAGCACATCTGTAAAAAGACAGAGGCAAAAAAGAGCTGCCAGTTTAGGGTCTTGAAGTCTAGTTACTGCTGTGCTAGAGAAAGAAGACTGCAAGCAAGGGATCTAGTACCAGCAGAAGAATAAGGAGGAATAACTATCCAGGTGCTTTTTTTCATCCAGTGCGCTCACCGCAACTTGCCTTGGGGAGGGAGGGAAGGCGCCTGGCATGGGGGATGAGCAATTCTTCAGTCGTTCTGAAAAAAAAAAGTTTCAAGTTCTCCTAGTTTTGGGGAACTGTTGCTGACCTCTTTCACTGAGTTGATAAGGGTTTGGGGTGTGTTGGTTTTGGGTTTTTTTTTCCTTTTTAAACTCTGAGATGTCACTTCCAGACTAAACTCAAGTCTCTGCCAGAAATCACCTGCTACTTCTTCCTTGACTTACTGTCATCGTTAGAAGCAGTTTGATTTTTAAAAACAGTTGAAAAGTGCTTTTATTTAGAATTCCAAAATATTTTAATCTAGTTTTTTCTTTAAGGTGATCAGTTTTGAGCTCTTAAAAACAAGATAATGAAACTTAACATGATGAAGCATTTGGTTTCTAACTACCATAAGCACATCACTTACCTGGATTGTGGATAGGTATTTTGAGATAGCTTAACTATCTTTAAAGCACACCAGGGTTATAGAGGCATCAGACATAACCTGTGACTGTTGTGGAATTGGCTGAGAAGTGAAACCAGTAGAAACTGGTCTGCTAGCAAAGTGGGGAGGTGTCACCATCCCCCCCAGAGACAGGTCCTCCACTGAGTACCCCCCAGCACACACACACTCGCAGCAGAGCTTCAGCTTTTTCCCAGAGGCATGGATTGATTTTACACAATTGACAGAAAAACTTATCAGCTTCTGTGAAAATAACAAGTGTACACAAGATGTTTACTGTGAGTATGCCTGGATATCAAATACTGAAATTGTATATGCTCTTATAAAATATTTTAAAAAAAAACAGAAGTTGATGTCTTTTATGTCTTTAAGTGGAATACCTCTTAGAACAATTTATTAGAAGCTGAGGAGATATTCATAGGTCATTTCTTTATAAGAATGTCCATTTGAAAGCTCTCAGCCACTATTAAGAGACACTCTAATTTGATGCTGCTTTTTTCTAGTCAGTGTTTTGAGAGAGAGTTTTAGGGCTTGTGAATTTGCTTGCACCATAATCCAGAGATCTTCCTCATATTTCTTCACTTCTCTATCTCATGATTGGTTCTAGCAATTTATTCTGACAAAAAAACAAATACATTCCTGCTAAGAGGTTAAATACACACGCAGTCTCCCAAGGAATTTCAATCTTGTTTATCACAAATGCATCTTTCATTTCTGCATTTTCTATTCCACAGCAGTAACCAGATGAGCTTTTGCTTGTTCATTTGCATCCAATTCCATCTCCCTTTCAAAAAGCTAAAAAATACACTGCCAGCTAGGTGCACTGTATTTAATTATTACCTGACAGTTCATACATGTCCCTTTTGCTTTTGGGGCTACATGGATAACACTTTTGCTTTACACCATTAGCAAGCAGTAAGGTTGGGCAGCAATTTCTTCTCATCCCCACCTACCTATTCTATCTGGATTTCTAAGCACTTCTAGAGTACAAGGAGTCATTATTTGCAATAATCATCTGCACCTTATTTGCATAGGCAGTATGTCTTGTTGCACAGCATCAAAGCAGTGTAGCATTCTTTTGAGATCAGCAGAGCATTTAATTCAGTGTCAAAGGACAGTGGAAGATTTCCTATATAAAACATTAAGGTGCTGTGTGCTAAACCAAAACGAAGAGTGACAAGAAAAGCCCACAAGTCTACTGGAGTTTTTCCATTCAGCTGCATGGTCTGTTTTGTCATACATACGCCTTTCAGTTTGTCAAAACTATGTCAAATTTGGAGTTAAATTCTAAAGGAGTTTAACTGTAAAGTTAAACTGTAAAGAGGAGTACCACATGACGCCAAGCAGGCACTTGGCTGTGTATTTGCTCTGCCTAAAACTAGAGTCTAGGAAAAAGCTCTGTGAATAGGAAAGCATTTCAGTTAAAATACAAAAGCCAGATGAGCTGCCTTCACAAATTAAATACTTTTGACTTTCTTCTGTTCCAAATGGATTTATCTCATGTTATTATCCTAACCTGAAAGAAAAGCAGTTGCTGAAACAGTTGTCCCAAGGTCCTTCTCATGAGACAGAAGGGTTAGACATTTCCTAGAGCACTTCCATACACTTTAAGACATTGCTGAGGGTGTTATTAAACCCTCCAGATGTTAGAACTACATAAGGAATTTATCAGCTTCTGCATCCCCATTCAAAAATGGCATGGTCTGCTGGTCTATTGACAACAAACATCCAATAAGTTCTTGCCCTGGCAGACCTGACAGCCAGGGTTAGCTTGTTTAACAGCATCTTAACGTTTAAAAATATCTCTTTGAATCTTACAGAGACACTACAACATCCTGCCACAAGCTAAGTGAACTGTGACACTGTCTGAATTTCCTTTAATTGCTCCAAGAAAAAAATAACCTTTATTAAATACGAATTCAGAACAGAATTAAAAACAAAATTAAGTAGCTTTTGGCAGGAAGCTTATATGTTCTTTACCAGAAACCACCTATGATTAGCAATTCACTGCGTACATGTCAATCAGGGTGCCCAGAAAGAACTGAAAGTGTGTCACCTTCATTTCCAGTCCCCAAAATATATTTTAATCTGTATTCTCCCCTTTATTCTAGAATTTGTTTGACCAGTTGCTACAGAGCATCATCTAAAACATGCTTTCTACCTTGCTGAGCTGTAGGGGGTCATTGCTACAGGTCCAGTTTTGCATCCATAGTGCCATAATAGCCTTCATTTACTGCCTAATATTATGTGTTTCCCATTTTGGTATCTCTCAAAGTGACATTTTGCTGGGTGCTCCTATGTCTGAGATAGAGTGACAATACTCACAGGTACTGAATCATGTTTACTAGAGAAACGTTCCCTTGGTTATTGACTTATACTCTAACATGGTTCTCCTGTACATTTTCCTTGCAAATTTTAGACCTAATCATTTTACAGGTGTGCTCAAAGCAGAGCAGTAGAACATCTCACATACTTTTCTTTCCTCTTAGAAGTATGCTCTTGCATTGTCAAGTTACATTCATGTTTTACTGCTCATAGATTAAATCACATTTATCAGTCTGCAAGCAGAAACAGCATGACTGCTCTTCTACATGTGAAACATGCAATTTATTGATTCCTGGAGCTGTAACCACAGCTTTGCATTTATCATATGTCAGTTCTGGTTTACTTCACAGTCCCCTGTGTGGGACAATGTAGTTTAAAACATTGCTATTAAAGAGGAAAAAAAAAGAAGTATTTCACATACAATGGCAACATTCATCAACTGCTCTTTGCAGAGTGATGTAGCACTATTTATCAACTACCACTTTCCAATCTCTCTAGCAATAACTTTCTTACTCTTATAGATAGCTCAGAGATCTAAGTACAAAATGACAAAAAGAATAGTTCAAACATGACCCCTGTAAACCTGCTACTTGTGCTGAACTACAGGCCCTTTTATACAATAGGAAGAAGCAATTTTTGATCTCTGAACTTTATGTCTGAAGGTTCAAATCAGCTTCATGACCCTTAAGGAAATTACTTTGCCCTCAAAATTAAGAGCGTCACTCCCAATTTTGAATACCTCCACTTGAGTGAACAACTCTGTATTGAGGATCCTATTTCAGTCACCCACTCACTCCTGCTTAAGGGTATTCTCTTAGTCATTTACACTAGAACAGACAATTCTTGCCAAAAAGAATAGCTTGTCTTGGGGTGGCAGGAACATGGGGGGAAGAGGGTGGCAACTTTGTTCCTCCAACTGAAATAAAACATTTTCAGCTGGCAGAGGGGAAAAGAAGAATTCGTTCTCTCAGATGAACACAGGGACACATCAGCACTACTGCAGGAACCAGCAGACTTAGACCTCTTATTGAAAATATATTCTCTGAGGTAAATGAAAGCAGAATGGCTTAAATAAAATGATCTCTTCTGATGACACTTAACCTTGAAGATTGTTCCTTTCTATCAGAGGTACTTCCATGCAGTTTATGACACGAATAACAAAAATCACAGACTCCTTAATCACAAAGCGAGTCTTGTTTGTTGTTCTCTGTGTGTGAAAATTGCTTTTCTAGTGTGTGAAAGACATCTGAAATGAAAGACTGTAAAAGATCTCCCTAAAAAGTATTGGCTTCCACTCTTGTGCAAAAATATGTTAGCAAAGAATAAATTATGTAACAATTTTTTCTGGTTTTATCTGGTTTATCTGTTCAGGAGTAAATTATTTTTAGATTAAATAGGACATAGGAAAAGATAACCCCCAAGAACTTACATTTTCACCTCCTGCAAAACTTGCTGGTATGAAAACAAAGCAAGGTCTTTCCAATGTTTCTTAAGAAAATGTCACCATTTCCACTCATCAATTAGGATAGTCACTTGAAAAGTGGGAGATGATACACATTTGAAATCTTACTGTCAGTTAGGCAAAGTAGAGACTTAAGTGTGTCTTTCTCAAATCTCAGGTCTGGAAAAGACCTCAAATGGTCAAATGATCTGACCTTTTCAAAGCACATCTGGTAAATCAGGTTGCTCATGGCCATATCGAATCTAACTCTGAAAGTCTACAAGAACAGAGACACTACAATGTCTCTGGGCAGCCTGTTACAGTGTTTGTTGCTAGTATCTACTTGGAATTTCCCTTGTTGCAGCTAGTCTCTGTTGCCTCTCATTCATTCCCTGTGTACCTCAGAAAATATCATTAAAGTGTAAACATAACCCATTGTACTCTCCTCATCTGCTCACCACAGAAGGTGATCAGGCTGGTCAGGCACAATCTACCCATGGGACATCCATGCTGGCTATTCCCAGTCACCTTGCCATCTTAATGTGCTCAGATATGGCTTCCAGGAAGACAGATACCATAATCTTCCCAGAGACTGAAGTTCAGCTGATAAACTGGAGAGGGTGAAACCCCAGATAAACTGGAGAGGGTGAAATAGGGTCTGAAGGGACTGTTATAGGGCAAATAGGAAGAGAGAAGGCATGCACAATTGAGTATTCCTGGGTATTGCTACTCTTCCCCAATAGTGGCCAGTATTCCCCAATATTGAGCACAGAGTTCAAATGGAATGGAAAAAGCCAAGCGCCAATGGAAGTTGAAGCCAAGTAAATTTAAAGTTATACATAAGTTACAAGCTCTTAAAATAGTGTGGCAGTTGACTATTAAAGCACATTTGTAAATAAAAAAGTGGAGTCTCAGTTCTTCTCTTTGCCCTCAGTCTTTAGGAAAGTATATTTTAACAAAGCAGAAATAATTGGCTGCTGAAAGAACATATCTTGTGGCCTCCCATGTAAAAGGTCAGATGCAAATGTACCCATAGACCTGCGTGTTCATAGACTAAAAGCAGCGTAAAGCATTTAGTTTCTTGGTTCTGCCTACACAACAAACAAAACATTCAGCTAGCAGCATAGCAAATCAGAGGTGTCCCCAACAGCACCACATTCAATGTAGCTGCTAAAGCACTTTCTGTCAGAAAAGAGTCATTTTCCTTTTACTTGTGTTAATAAATTCAGACAAAGTTTTAGGCATATGGATATGACTACACTAGCAATCCAGTAGGGCAACAGCCTGTTTATATTCCTATAGAATGACATTTATTGCCACGATGAACTTTACAAACACTTTGGACCAGATGGTGATTGGTCTCCTTGACAGCATACAGGGAAAGGAGAGTGCCCAGGAACCAAGCACAAAGGATATCTCAGCAGTTCACAAGGTAACACCTCCGCTGACAGTAATTCTTCCAAAGCAACAGGGGTTTTTCTGTTGGCCCTTTACATGGGGCTAAGCCTGGATGGGTATGAGCTTATCAAGAGGAACAGATGTGGCAACCTTGTCAAGATGGACAGAGCTGTCACCTGCTCCTCACAGTGTGCAGACACTGGGCCCTTCTTCAACTGAACTTTTGAAGGGAGTTCAAGCCTATGTTGAAGTGTATCAGAATGTTTGGAGAAATCCTAAAGCGAGAATAAACAAGGACGATGTTTTAGTGGGTAACTGTCCTTTTTTTTCAGGTCTCTGATCATTTGTTAATATTCAGCAATCCTTTTTTAGCTTTCTTTTTTGCTACTTGAATCAGCCCTTTTTAAACATCTGGCTGTCCTGACCCCCAAGCTGCAGATTTTGAAATGGTGTGGTACCCCACTGTGATGAGTAGATCTTCGTGCTCATGCCGCAGGCATGAAGCAAAGCCCAGCCACTCCAGCCAAAAGGACCTGGAAACATTGAGATCTTTCCCCTTCCTTAAGATGACTGCCATGTCCTGTTCAACTCTCAAAATAGGCCTCAAATTGTTTGCAGGTAAATGCTAATCTTCTGTCTGCAAATGCATGCTTCTGACTGCACACTGCAGATACATGCTTTTGGGTTTATGAAATGCAACTATCCACATCAGCAAATCTACATGCCTTATCAGGCTCTTCACCATTAATTCTCACCTGTACTAAAGAAACAGGATGCTCTTTGAGATACCAGATGAAGGTACTCTTTAAGCACTTGTCATTGCATACATAGTGCTTGCAAAACATCACTATTTGTATATGCCTCTGCAGTGCAGCATTTGAGAACGTACCTTTACGTATTACCATATTGTAGACAATAAATACAACAAGCTTGGTGTTACACGTAACATTTTTCCATTTGTCCAGTCTATTTCTTAAAAGCTCAATTCTGCAGACTAATCTACATAGACAACATAGCAAAATGTTTAAAAGGAATAGATTTAGAAAGAAAACTCTGGGTGCTACAGTCCTAGGAGAAGTAAAATCTAAAAGCTACAAAATCACAGACTTCATTTTGGTTTAGCTGAACTTACAAATACAGTTGCTTCAGACATTTTCCCAAGAGAATTGAAAGCCACTGGAGAAAAAAGCATTTGTGTGGACACATGCATATCTTGTGCATGCACACAGACACATACATCATATTTACATATGCACATGGCATGATTTCTCCTTTACGCTGAATAAAGCATATAGGATCCTAAGAACTACCAGTTAACTTGGTGGCTGTTTCTTCAGCTATAGAGCACATCTGTCAAATGACAGAGAAATGGATTGATCGATACAGGTTTATTTTTTCCTATTTGATGCCAATATAATTTATATCAGACACAGAGCCAGAATGCCTACCCAGGCCAGCAGCCGGCTGTGGCCCCAACGCATTAACAGAGGAAACTGGGAGCTGTGTACATCTGTAGATCTATCAACCTGTCAGGCTCAACTCCTGAACCTCTTTAATGTGCTCCAAAGATAAACACTCCTATATTTAGGAAAGGAAATGAGAGACTTCTTTTGCTGATAAAAGTATGATTTACAACAGGCGTTGGGAGAGAGCTTTCCAATTAAAAACAACACTTCGCATTTCTTTGTCCTCAATATCAATGAAATCAGAATGTCAGTGTAATTCTGTTTGTTAATTTTAGCTTGATTTACTGGGAATAATCTCCCTGAGCCAGTAGGTGACCTCCCAAGCGTTCCGTCTTCCTGTGGGATAACAAGGAATAATAAGAAACACACTACTGTAAAATAAGCAAGGCTGGTGCAAAGTTTGTTCCTCTGTTGCCAGATAGACAAGCCTATAGCAAGTACACAGCAATGATCAAATAAATATCCAGAGACCTTTTTCTAAAAGACAACTCGGCAACTTCAGATTTCTTGAGCTAATTCACTCATGCTATGGGCAGATAAAGCAGTATTTATCTCCTGCTTTAAATCAAGTTTCTGTCATAAGGCTCCATTAATCTCTCCCGTGTTATCAAGTGTCTTAGTGGTAGGAAATTGTATTTCTAAACTGAGTTTTGTTCTCTTTCAGTGTAGTGAGAAGTATTTTCCGTACTACTAATAGGAAGTGTAAAGCCTATGACACTGACAATACATTTGAATAAATAAAAGCTGGAAATTAAAGTCACTTTCTTCCAAGTCCCAATGTTAGAGTAAAATCACAAAAACTGGTTACCTAGAAAGAAGAAATTAAATACAAGATTTTAAATGGAAGTGAGGCAACAGATGGTTAACTTTTTTATTTACTGTTTTTTAGCAATTGGATTTTTTAAAAAAACAAGTTTACAGTCAAATAGTCTCCAGGCACTAATAAAACACTTATTGATTCTTAGTGCATATACTTACTCTACAAGATGTCCAAAGCAGCAACCTCTACTATTTTTAATGGAACAACACTCTTTACACGAGTCTGCAAAGTTAGGGCCCCTTTGTTTCATGGGAGACAGTTTTACAGTAAATAAATGTCTCTGCATTAAATTTACTATGCTAAAGTTAAAATGAATAACCATAGGCTACAAAACAACTTAATTTTATGGCCAGCAATAGAGCTGCAGGGTGGACAGGGGTAGCAGACAGCAGAATCTACTGCAGCATTGACAAATTTTACAGCCTTTGATTTTCAAAAACAATACCACAATCTCAGTAATGTTTAGCTAGACTTGGCCCATAGACGTCTTTGAATCTTATCTACCGGTGACCATTACCACCTCACTGAGTACAAACAGCACTGGTCAGGGGCTTAGATCGGAGATACCACCTGCACAGTCACACAGCAGTAAATACAGAGAACTCTCATATATCAATATATTTGGATTTGCATTAGGCAGAGCATTCAAAGCCACATGCCTGGGCACCACCACTCCATCCACATCAGCTTTGCAGTCAAACTCAAATCCAGGTGGTACACAAGGAAAGAATCATAATTTATCTGGCTTTGGATGAGCCAGATGGATTCAATTTCACTCAGATGCAGTTTATATTTAAACAAAAAATGAAAAAAAAAGGAAAAAAAAAAAGTCAGCCTGTGTAGCTATAGATCTATTCCCTCTCTATAGTAATTAGACTTTTCTCACAAAGTGAAAGACAGAACCCTAGCCACAAAACCTTTACTCTGGGGAAGGGTGGGCTTTGTCTTATCTTTTAGGTTCAGCTAGGAAACACGAGTAATGGCTGAATACAATCAAGGGCACTGAAAGAACTAATTTGCCTTAAATATTCCAGTACCTGAAGGGGGCCTACAAGAAGGCTGGGGAGGGACTTTTTAAAAGGGACTGTAACGATAGGATGAGGGGTAATGGGTGGAAGCTGAGAGAGGGTAGATTTTGACTAGATATAAGAAAGAAGTTCTTTACCCTGAGGGTGGTGAGACACTGGAACAGGTTGCCCAAGGAAGTTGTGGATGCCCCCTCCCTGGAAGTGTTCAAGGGCAGGTTGGATGGAGCCTTGAGCAATCTCATCTAGTGGGATGGCAGGGGGGTTGGAACTAGATGATCTTTGAGGTTCCTTCCAAGCCAAACCATTCTATGATTCTGTGATTTCACTCCTATGACAATGGTCTCAGAGGATCTCCTCCAGCATCACCATAAACTTCATTGCTGCATTTTCTAAGATGTCCCAACCCTTAAAGTATCTATCCTTATAATTAGAGCTGATCATAAAAACACCAAATAGTTGTGTAAGTTTTGTCCATAAGGAAAATTTATTATAAACATTTCCCCAGGCTAATGGGCACACGCATAATGCATTTGCAAATAGAGCAGTCACATACACAAAACAACTAAGCAGTGGGCTGAGGAGACCATGGTGAAGACTGTCTCTCAGACTACTGGCTACTTTTGGTGGAAGGAACTAATGAAGATTTGAAGCAGAGCAAAAAATATAACTTAAGTGTTTCCACAAAACAGAGCTCTTGACTTTTGGCCAGCCTTCTTTGTGACAAAGGGAAAGATCATTTTCCCAATTCAGTAGAAAAACAGGGAGAGAAAAGGATGGGGAGATAGAGAAAAGAAAAAGCAACAGAGAAATAGAGAAGGGTGGCTGCAGCCACTGAAGCTGGGGAGAAAGGGGGAAACACATCCAAGAGCTGGCAAGCCTCAGGTTAGCATTGCAGCAGCTGTCCTGCTGTTTCTGCAAATGATTAGTAATCAAAGGAGTCATTCCTGTCCATACATCCAAAGGGCCTCAACATCCAAAGGGCCTCAACATCCAAAGGGCCTCAACATCCAAAGGGCCTCAACATCCAAAGGGCCTCAACATCCAAAGGGCCTCAACAGTTTTTATAGTCCCTTTGTTTGCCCATCGGGCTACTCCCTTGCAACATTCATTTTATCTCCTTTCAAGTAAAGTTGTTTTACTGCATGCATCTGGGAGACGTTGGCAGCCCCACCTCCAAAGCAAATAGATGGTGCCACATTCAACAGCCTGTGCACATCACATCTCTGTGGAAACTTCTTCCCCAGTTTGCCCTGGATACCCCTCTGATCAGTAGCAGAAGAAATGTCTTCCCAAAACACTGATGTTTTCCCTGGAGACAGGTGATCAGAGTCTTCTATCACAACTGAGATCCAGCAATAAAGAAGAAATACGGTCTTAGGACAACATAGCAGAACCACATGCTCCTCTAAAATTCAGGATTTTAAGAACTCCTTAAGAGTACATGTAAAAATATGTAGTGTCAGGCAAATACTGCTCTCATGTTTCAAGGTGCTCTCTCTTCTATGTCGAGAAAGAGAATCTAAAGAGAGTAAAAGACTCCTTTAAGATTGGTGTCCTTATTTGTATTACCTGAATTCAGTAAAGATTTAGATAGGTCTCTGGCCAGAGTATAAATATAGCAGCTTGGCAATAAAAAGAAAGGCCAGTAATTAAAAATGGAAAGAAATTATAAAGCAAGTCATTCAAAGGTCAGACCCACCCACCCCCATAGACAGCAGTCTATTAAAAAAGGGCTAACATACAAACACTAAATTCATTAGAGACAAGAGGAATTAGAGCAATTATCATATAATACTGCTCATTAGAGGAATATTGTATGATCCTCCCATTCCAGCAATTTCTTATACCAAGGTACAAGCAAGAGACTATTTTCTTAAAAATGATGCCTTTTCCCAAAAGTTACAAGACGAGCACCTTTGGAAGCAAAGGTTTCGGAATAGAGATCTCCCTTTACCCACCAAGTTACACAAGCATGATGTACAGGATTGCCAGCATTTAGTCCAACCTTTGACAGGTTTCAGGCCTGGGATCCTGCAAAGATAGAAATCAGAGCATTCTATCACTGGCAAGGGAGACTTAGCAGCAAATAATTCAAGATAATTACACTTAAATGCATTCCCATTGCTTGATGATACCGATTCATTCTTTGCAAGAAGCATGCAGCAAAGCAAAACCAGATGTCAAAATCACAAATAATTAAGTTCCCTTAAGCAGGTTCAGGGATACTGAACTACTGAAGCTTTATGGTCCATGATCAGGCTAGATAGTTATCCTAAGGCTGAAAAGGCAGCAGAAATATTTTAGGTAGATTTATACTTGGCATTCCTTTTTTTAGGGCTGGTAGGAGTTGATGTTTGGCATGTGTCACCACCTGGCTATATCTCACCTTCAGAACTAAAGACCTTCAGATGTTGCAGGTTCTTGGCTGGTTTACTGCTTTCTATCCTTGTCTTCATCAAGACATGCTCCGAAGCATTCCTGATGCTGTGAAGTTTGATTTGTCTGTAGGGGAGGGTGACATGAAATTTAAAGATCTGATATTCCATAGTCACAGAAAAATAAGGTACATTTTAAAACAAACAGCATCTCTGTAGAGCTGCAGGGTAGTACTCTGGATGAAGAGACTGGCACATTTCTGGAAAATCAAGAAACTCCTTCAAATTCAGACTGCTTCACTTCCTGCTTCAAATACAGACCTAAAGCTTTTTCATTTATGTAATTGTTCGTCTTACAAAGGTACCAAGTGCAGAGCAAAACAAATGAAACAACCCTTCCTAACCTTTACACTGTCCACAAGCTGCTTTTCACTTTGTAAAAAGCACCAACACCCAATTCGCTTTTCCCTTCCAGTAAAATTCTTACAGAAGCAAAAGGCATGTCCTACACCAGTCACACTAACAGTAGGCTTTAAAGCGTGATGCAAATGCAATAGTGGGGAAAAATAACTTCAGAATTTGAGTTTGACAAAACCTGTTAAAATACAGGCATTAGGCTTTATTTTATTAAACTAAAAAAATCTCATTCATAGCAAATATATATTGGAGGCACATATTAGATTTACTGTCAGAGTCTCTACATAACAGAAAAAAAATCAGACTTTCTTAAATATAGATTGTACCAGTGAGAGCCTGTAGATACAGAAAAAAGGTAGCATTGACACAAGATGAACTGCGGGTTCAACTTTAGGTGGTTAGTCTTGGTACAGAAGTTCCCAAGTGATGTTGAATGGATACAGAAAAAGACAGAAAGGAGTATGATACTGACATCAAGGTCTCTGAAGATGAATTTCATTTCTGCTGTGAGGAGAAAATAAGATTTTCTGTAAGATAACCCCTACTACTTAAAAGCAACTTTCCAACTATGCTAGAAGTTGGAAAGCAACAACTAGAAACTTGTTTATATGAAAGTTAAGGAATTAGCATTGGATCATGGGGATTTCCCACCTTTATCAAATGCACCTCTCCATTCAGGCCATCAGTTTTTGGAAGTAAAAGCCTCCAGCAAAACAGCAATGAAGGCTCTTGAGAAGATGATGCCTTCAGGACAGGTTGAAGCATCTGACTCACACTCTTATGGAACATCCCCACCAGTTCACTAGTTCTTGAACACGACCACTTTCCAGACAGCTCACAGGAACAAATCTGTTGCCCCACGTTTTACTAAGCATATAGTCAAGGTGACTGGGAGGAACAGAAGACACTGAAGGAGACATAAGCCTTGGAGAGCATTTGGCTGATCTTAAGTCCTTCTGTATAACTCCATTACCTTTTTCAAAATTTGTGACCGGTGAGCACTGAACAGCATTTTCAAGACACAGAGGTTTCCTAACCGCATGTTTATGACAGCCATCCACTCTGGTTCGCTCCAACTGCCAGAAGAGCTCTGCAGGACAGCAAGACAGAAGAGCAGCAAGTAGACTCCTGAGGTCCCCCCTCAAGGGCTGCCTCCAAGGAACAGTCACCAGAATTTAACCCTGGGTAAAAATACAGACACTACATCTAGACTCTTCGAGGCACTCCTACTGAACTCATCTGTTCTGCAAGGCGTCACACAGATACACAGAGTGTCTCCTTCCCTCAGAAGTTTACAGTCTAACTATAATAGCATGGTCTACGTGCAGAGACACAAAGTGATTTACTGAGGTTACAAAGGAGGTCAGTGGCAGAGGTAGACATCAAACGTCAGCCTCCGTAGTCTCTATGTGATCTGTCTGTCCACTGAACTTTGCTGGCTGTTAAGCATAGAGATACATGACAGAGCAAAAGCCCCTGGTCAACACACATGAAACCAGTCAAGACTGAGTACCAAAAAATCTTGATGCAGGAGACAAGACAGACACAGAAGCAGAAACAGTCCAGCAGTGCAAAACATGGACAAAGGTGAGTGTTTTATTCTGTGAAAGACAACAAGGAAAATATTTTCTTCAGACTTTTACACACCCACACACAAAAAAAATGAAGTACACATGGCTATGAGCAGTAATTAACACATTGGCCTTTTGAACAGTTTTAATCATTCACAGGTATTAATACAACTTAGAGAAAGCATAGCTTTACATTAAAGGTTATCACAGTTACTTATACATTTCCATTATTTCAGTCTATTTCTCTGGTAATGTTATCAGTGGAGACATTGGAAATAATCATCACCAGATACAGAGAGAAACTGTAATGAATAGCGAAGAATGTGTGTTTGTCTGGCCTAATATAGTTCTTTAATTGCCACAATCTAATGAAGACTGGAGATGGAGAACCTAATTATGCTAAAACAAGAAGACTTTCAGGGACACTGAACCTCAGTAAAGCAACATCTACTTGAATTTAATCCAGCTGGATTTTCCACTTTTGTGTGTGAATTACTTCAGAGTAAAGTCAAGAGAACAGCTCTTTCCTAGCGAGGAAGGTAATATTAACATTTAGAACATATTTTAAAAGTACACACACACACTATTTCCTAGACATATAGGCAACATAAATAAGGCTCATTTGAAAAAGATGTCAACAAGCTAAGGAGCAAAAGCACAGATATGGTAATTAACCCCCACATGGCCTGTCCACAGAGTTTACACTTGGAATTTTCTTAAATTAGAGCCACATTTCAGTGAAGTTATGCATGCCGTTGGGCTTAATGGGGAGCATCTTGTCTGTACAGAACAGAGCCCCTTCTCATACACAATCTGATGCAGTGCACTTTTCAGCAGAAGCTTAACTTGTTTTAGCAAATACTGCCAAGGAAACCTATCTGAAGGCATATGGGAAGAAAAAATATCAAAATGGCAAGTAAGCAGAAGACTTATTCTGGACTAGCATCAAACGTGAAAGAGAAAATTCACCATCTCCGCCAGCCCTCCTTTAGACCTGCCGAGCCCAACTGGTCTCCCCAGTCTCTGTGGCAACAGACTGCAGCCTTCAGAGCAGGTGAGGAAGAAAGAAGAATCACATCTCACCTCATCTAGGCACTTTTCCCACACGCCAGCTGAATCACAGAATCACAGAATGTTAGGGATTGGAAGGGACCTCAAAAGATCATCTAGTCCAATCCCCCTGCCAGAGCAGGAACACCTAGGTCAGGTCACACAGGAACATGTCCAGGTGGGTTTTGAATGTCTCCAGAGAAGGAGACTCCACAACCTCTCTGGGCAGCCTGTTCCAGTGTTGCCACTGTTACCCTCACTGTGAAGAAATTTTTCCTCACATTTATGTGGAACCTCCTATGTTCCAACTTGCACCCATTGCCCCTTGTCCTATCATTGGATGTCACTGAGAAGAGCCTGGCTCCATCCTCATGACACTCACCCTTGACATATTTATAAACATTAATGAGGTCACCCCTCAGTCTCCTCTTCTCCAAGCTAAAGAGACCCAGCTCCCTCAGCCTTTCAATGAATGACATACCTGTTGTTGAAAACCCCCTTGTTACTCCACATTTGCACTCAGAACACTACTCACCTCTTCCCTGAAGAAACTCTTCACTTTCAGAAGTGTACTTGTACCATTTATTTCCTCTCTTCTCGTGTTTACACCTACAGGATCACTAGTATATGCCACAAATCATGGGTAAAGCACAGTAGTTGTCTCCAGGCCACCTCACCAGGCCTAATCTATTATGGAATTTAGATTCCCTATAGTATAATCCCTTCCTTCAGGTGACATACACTTAAGAGCCATACTGCCATAACATCCATAAGTGTCCAAATACCAATCAATAGCTGCATCACTTTATTTCCACAAAGACAGAATTAGAAGAATTAATCTAAAAATAATGCTTATACATACTTACCTTAATACATCAGAATAGACTTACTAGCACAGTCAAGCTGTGTATTAGAAACCTGTGAAATTTTTGCCCACGTACAAGTAAACTAGTATCACTTTTCAAGTATTCCAGTTTTCTTTCCAGCCCACGTAATTTGTAAACCAAGGTGTTTTTATATACTGGACAGAGCTAGGGTTCAGTTTCCTTTTACCAGAGGTTATAAATATGACTAGACAGCAACAATTGCTTTTTAATCTCAGCAAACTGATCTGTCAGAGGCAATCAGTATGGTGCAACTATCCCAGGAGAATCCTAATAATCCCGATGAATCACTTGGCACTGTATGACACTCAATAGTTGAACTCTTGGCACAGAATGTCACAAGCACTTAATGCAGCAAGTATATACAGCTGCAAACAGAGGGCTCAGGGATGCACACCTTCACAGTGCTTGCATTTCTGCTGAATTTCTACACCTTTTGGCATTAATCAGTTTCTAATCATATTAGTATAACTTTGTTTCTTTTTTTAACAATTTCTCATGGGAAAAAGAACTAACACACATTTAGGGATATTATTTGGTGTTCCTATCCATGGGTACATGTTACAGAGAAAAAAGGACCAGAAAAATCTGGGTGAGAAATTGGAGGGGTTCTGTGGTGAGAGAAAATTTAGCAATATACAGTAGGCAATGACATGAGGTGAGACACTATCAGGAGACTGATTTCAAAGGAAATCTCTCAGTGTCCATTGCAGCCCTTCTCATTGGTGTTCTGAGCCTATCACCTCTAGCAATTCAAACATACTAAGCGAGCATTTTAAAAATCATGTGCTCCAACTAAATTATATGCCATGTACAGAAAGATATGCAATAATGTTATTTTTTAAACACAAACTAAAGGTGCATAGGAAACCTGTTCTATTTTAATTCCAATTTTATTAATTTATTCTATTTGTTTGAATTACACGAAGATTTTTATAACTGCAACTAGAAATACTGCTGTATATGCATAACTAGAAATGTTTCAATCTGTCTAACTGTATAGACCTACTTGCAAATGAAACTAAGTGTAAGAGTAATCCAGTAACCTTACACTAGGTTTTGTTGTGTGGTTTGATTCCTACTGCCTCTAAGCTACAGTTAGTCCCTCAGAAGTGTATTAACTTTGTTATTGTCCTTAGAGACTAAATAAATTGTTGAATTGACAAGTGTGTCTATAAAACATACATCACAGTCTCTAGTCCATCAGCTGTATGATTATCTATAGCAAGTCTGGGTATAAACAGATGCTCTGACTTGAAAAGTACTTTGCTTTACTACTCAAGAATCCCCGAGGAAGTTTAATCTAGTTGATTTAAAGCTTTGGTTCTTAGCATCAGTTTAGTAGTTGGCCAATTTTACTCCTTAACTGGAAAAATACTCTTCTATGGACATGCTAAAAATTCTCAGTAACAGCTCCATATACAAACTACTGATTTGACCGTAATTTCAACAGCCCAATTGAATATCTACCCACTATTTCAAAATGAAGGTAAGGAAAACAAACATACATGCAAAATCCCAAACTACAAGGCTAAAACTGAAAGCCTGCTTTATTTAATCTAAACAAAAAAATCATCCAGTTAGCAGCGTTAATAAACAAAATCTCCACAGCCTAGACCACTCTGGTATGTAGCATTTTACTACAGTAGTACTAATAATATTGCATATATATTCTAAATATAGTATATATAAATAAAAAAGCTTTGTGCTTACATAATGTATTTAATATATATTGTTGTTTTATACTTATTTAAATATTTATTGATATATAATATAGTATGGAAACTATAGAGAAAAAGAGATTAGCCTTCAAAATGTGAAAAGCTGTCTTTGGAAAACACCTTATTCTCCACTTTTCAACATCTGCATCACAATCCAAAAGCTTGCGGTGGAGATAAAAGGTGCTGAACACAGATCACCATGCCTGCCCTGGTAAGAATTAAGACATGGTCATCCATTTCCTCTTACCACAGTTCATATTGATCAGTCTGTCAATTAATCAGCTGGTTTTCTTCAAGCATTCTTTCTAACATGCAAGAAAAATTCCCATGGAGATAGCACCATCTTTGCTTTCTGCAAAGGGAACTGATTAGCTGCTACTTGGAATAGGATACCAGACTGGCAGTCAATAAAGCAGTATGTTCAGTTTAATGCTGCAGCTGTTTGGCTTCCTAAAGCACCCACTCCAGAATGGCTTTCTACAGAAGAGCGACTCCTGGAAAATCACCTTGCACCAGAAGCAGGGACTGACTAGTGTCAAGGTTCCCAGGCAAACAGCTGTTCTTGTGCACTATATACAGACACCAACTCAGGTTTCCCCTAGAAGCTGTTGTGTCACCTTTTCCTCATCACATCTCTGTTGATTAATCAAGAGACTTGAGGTTGACCTCAGTTGTGAACCAACAACTTCTGTTTAACATTCACAGAAAGAGAAGTATGGGGAAAAAGAGAGAAAACAAATCTTGAAGGAAGTCCTGCTTTCCACTTTGGTCTGACAACATTTGGCAGACGTCAGACCTTCTGGAAGAAGCCTTCCTCAAACTAATAGCATTTTCTTTCCCCTTCCTTGCTCTATGCACTGTACGTCCAGGCTGGACATCACTGAAGAGAGCTTCCACTCCTGCTCAGGTCTGGAAGGGGAAGGAGCAAGGCTTTTCTGAGGCACTATTGAGCTGTACTTGCAGAGCCAAATCAGCTCATTAGACTTCAAGAACAGTCCAGTTAAACTAAAACTACAATTCTGAGTTTATACACTTAAACAGAGAGTTCACACCGTTTCAAAGCACAGATGGTCCTAATATTTTTCTACTGTATATGTGGAAGTCTCCAAGGCTCTGGAATATTCAGGCCAACCACCTTCTCATTCCATTTTCAGTCTTATTGACTATGGAACATACAGTATAAGTCATTAAGCTACATTTCACAGTTTATGGTTTTAATAGTTTTGCAACATTAGATGCAAAACACATTTGCAAGCATCAGAAACTAGGCTTTGCTATCTAACATTTCATAAAGATAATAAAAGTTAATGAGCGCTCATGATCTATGATCTGACAAGACATCTGTTCTGTTCTTTCCGAGATAAAAACACTCACCCTGCCTTGTTCTGGCACAGTGGGAGAGAACAAATATAAACCAATTAATCATTCTAAACTGTAAGCTATATTAAGTTATAGTTTCTCAACAGGCTTTTCATACCCCGTTGCTAATAGGGCACAGGCATCCTAAAAACAGTCTTTCAATGCAATAATTAAATCCTGCTAATTTCACATGGTCAACTACCACAGACAGTACTGTTCAGCATTTCAGCAGAAAAAAAAACCCTGTTCAAAATGAGCTATAACAAGGTTGCTGTTATACCAAGAGTCCAGTATCAAGCTCTATTATTCCCATTTTCTATATACTTTCATTATGCTTTATTACAGGAGTATCTTAACAAAATTTCATTCTGCTCTATCAAGGGAGTATATAATATAAATATTACAAGAAATACCACAAGATACTTCATAGAGACGTGACTAACATCAGCACAGGAGAGGAAAGAGTGCTCTGTTTCCAAATCATTTGTGAGGCTGTAACAGGGAGATCTGTCGTAGGGCACTGTTGAAAACATTAAAACTCTGCACTGCATTACATTTCAAAACCAGTTGCCAAGCATTTTAGGAATACTGTTTGAGACCAAATTCAGTTTGTTGATAGATGTCATCTACAATGTAACATAAAAGTGAAAAAAACAAACAAACAAACCATTGATTCTTTTTTTCTCTTTCACTCAACCCTATGCTATGACATGTTTTGGACACTATGCAGGAGTACATAAGGATTCCATTTCCTGCACACCACTGTGTATTACCGTGAAACAAAACATGTGGAATGAAAACATAAAATTAAAAAAAATAATCACAGATTGCATACTAGTTAATGAACAACAGTATTTCCAGCAAAACCCTCAGAGAAAATCCCAGTTTACATAAAGAAAACAGAAATACATACTTCCAGACAAATACCTTGTAGTGCTCAAAACACTGTCCTGCAATCGATCTACCTTGCAGAGGCACACAAAGAAATAAGCTGTATAGCCAGGGAATCAAGCACTGCCCAACTGTGCAGAAAAGCAAAGTACTTTTGCTAACTGAAGGATCCAAGATAACTGGGATTTAACGCTAAACCCCCCAACAGCCTCAAACATCTCACCTATCTGAATAGCCTAAGCTTCCTAGAGCATGCCAGGGACAAACAGCATCTCTCCACCGACTTAACAGTCTAACCAGCTTCCACCGGATTGATCTGCTGGAAAAGTCTGCTCTTCCCACTAACTAAAAACAGTATTCTCCTTAAGTTGCAGTCACAAACACTGCATAAGAATTTAAACCAACTTTTATGCAAACATATGCACACAGAGAACTGAAAGGGAAATAAAGCTAGTAAGTCTATGCACAAAGCTTAGCCCAAAGGAAAATTACTGTGACATCACCAAATCAGACAGCCCACAGATTTCTCCCTCGCACCCCCAGAGAGGTTATGTATGCTTTAGATTAAAATAAATAAAACCAAGTAAACAGCCTACACAAACCAGCAGGTGAACTCAGGCTACATACGTATCAGCATTTAGTGTAGGAAAACATGAATGGATTAATAGCAAACAGTTTGTGCTGAGGACCTGAACCTTAAAATTTACATGGGTTCCCCCCCCACCCCGTTGTGCCTGAACTCATTTACTAATTCTTCAGATCACCTCTTCAGATCAGTTAGGTCATCAAAAATACACAGCAATGGCACATCACCATGTATTTTTACATATTATTTAAGCAATATAGTCCAATTTTATACAAGTTTTAACACAAGATTGTAATTATCGTCTTGCCAGGTAACCTCAATAAGCTCAAGTTCCTTCCTGTGTATTTGCTTATGTCCATCCATACACTTAGACAATACCTTCTCAAATGCTGCTTCCATGACTATTTAAATTCTAGTAAGATGAATAAAATCCTGGGGGGAAAAAAAGAACAAACCACCCACAAAGACACACTAACTTGACACATACAGATTCTGGTAAAAATATTAAAATTTAATAATACTTTTTGAACATACAACTATGTCAAGGAAAGAATAAAGGCATTCAAACAAACAGATATAGATCTTAAATAATATTTACAAATTCTAAACTGCAAATTGACTATAAAGTCACAAATACTTTAAATATTTAGTAGAATATGGCATAAATTCTAATATAAATTAGATATTAACTTCCTCTGTTATTTTTTCCAATGATAAGTCTAATCTTTACATACTATATACACTAAAATACTAAAAAGTTATAAAATTTTATTTATTTCTGTTACTATGCAAAGAAATGGAAAATACATCTGATCTGTCATACTGTACAATATCCAAACTGAACTTTTTGTCATGTTCTCTGCAAAAATAAACAGCACTTTCACATGCAACAAGGCATAAAGTACAAGTCTGTCCATTAGCAGTATGCCATCCGAGTGCAAAGTGAACTAAAACACTCACGTCATTCAACCGTGTAGCTGAAAATCAAAAGTAAACTGTGGAAAGAGGTTCTGACAAACTTTCTGATTCAGACGGAAGTAATACTGAAAAGCATGTAAACCGATTTCTATACAAATCTGTCATTTTAAAAAATGAAAATATAGCATACTGAGAAGCTTGTCGTGACGGTATCAAAGTTACTTTGACAACACATAATGGAGGAAAAGCTGACGATTCTGTACAAACTCTGAAGCCCAGCCCTGCCAATCGGCTGCAGCATCTAAGGTGCTGTCCTATTGACATTTTCCAGAATTACTTCTGCCACTCGGAATTGCACATCAGTAGTCAGGTGAGCTTTCCAGACTTCATTATGCCATTGTGTAACCATAGCTTCCACAGTGCAATGCCACAAGAAGCCTGTCCTTAAGGATTTCTTTACTTGGGTATTCAGGTAACTTGAGCATGTTGATACTGAAATGAAAAAAAAAAAAAGCCACGTCACAGTTCAGCAAGAAACCCAACAGTAAAGTTTTCTGAGTGAAAATCCTGAAGATGTGGAAGAAAACAAACCTATGCTCTACATTATAGTACCACTGAGCATTTGAACATACTGCAGGAAATTAAGGGTTTTTCCGCTTCAGTAAACTGTAATACAATAAGTTAACTTTAATATTTCCTTATTAATCCCACTGCCTTTAGTAAAGCAAAGTGAACTAGTAAACAACAAGCAAATATACTGTAACGTCACCTGGGTTAAAACCCACCACTTTGATGTTGGATAGTGATTACTCCACAAACTAAATTATTTAATTAAAAATAGTCAAAATAACTGTACTTTCAACTGCAACTGACACAAAAAACGTCCTGTTTTTAAGATATTTCAATGACAACAGTTAACATACCATGTGCTTGATGTTGGTAAAAGATTTGCAGTATATGGCACAGCAGCAATTGTGAAATTTTGCAGTCCACTGCCACCCATTATATGGGCAAAGCCACCATGAGGCACCCTGGAACTGAGAAAATTCACAGAAATTAGACCTTTACAACCACATCAAAATTCTCATTGTCTAAATTGCTTTAATTACTATATTAACACATTTGTCCATTTCCATTAGGCATCAAATTGTTTGAATGACATTTAAGAGAATTCTGTTTACAAAGAAGACTCATTTCTACAACCAGTTTTTATAACAGAACATTATCTCATTTTAGGCAAAATATATGGTTATTTATATTTACAATTTCATTATGAAACACTGCATCATAAAGAAGTTTATTCTTCTATTACCATCCATGGGACAACAGACCAAAGTGTTCTTGACATGTCTTTTCATTTACTAATTCAGACCAAGTAACTAATAAAACCATAACGTCAGTCACACTATCACCCAGTGACAACTTATGGCAAAACCAGAACACACACACAAAAAAAATAATCACTAGCATCTTCAGGAATGCATTCTCACTTAATCATATTACTAATAATTTTTTTCCTTTTACCAACATATTATTCAAATATTACTCAAGGTGTAAATGGACAATAGCCCTGGAGTCTTCAGAGGTCCTCCCTAAAATTTTAAACTAACAGAGACAAATATAATTCAGGTATTTTTATAACATCAACTTAAGTTGGTATGCATTACAAGGTAAGATGTTGTTAGCACAACCCTCACACACATCAAAAAAAAAAAAAAAAATCATCAAAAAATAAGGACTAAAGAAGTTGAAGTGAGCCAGCAATGCATCCTTGCATGAAAGGCAGCCAGCAGCCTCTTGGACTGCATCAGGAAGAATGTCACCAGCAGGCTGAAGGAGGTGACCCTTCCCCTATACTTGGTGACAAACATCTGGAGTCCAGCTCCAAGCTCCCCACTACAGGAGGGGCAGGGACGTACTGCAGCAAGTTGAGCAAAGGGCTACAAAGATGGTGAGAGACTGGAGCACCTGACACAGGAGGAGAGTGAACTGGGACTGTTCAGCATGGAGAAGAGAAGGCTCTGAGGAATCTGATCAGTGTATACAAATTACCTGAAGGGAGGAATAAGACGGAGCACAAGCCTCAAGGTGCAGCCTGGTGACAGGACAGGAGGTAATGGGCACAAACTGAAACCCAGAAAATTCCATTTAAAAAGGAGAAAAAATTTTTTTACCTTGAGGTGGTCAAGCACTGGAACAAATTTCCCAGAGAAGCTGAGGGGTCAGTACCCCTGGGGACAGCCTAAACCTGACTGGAGAAGACGAACATCCAGCTCTAGCTGACCCTGCTCTAAGCATGAGGTTTTACTAGACAGTCTTCCAGAGGTCCTTTCCAATCTCAGCTATTCTGCAATTTTGTAGCTAGCAAAGAAACAATTTGATAGAACAAAACCTTCCATAACATACATAACAGTTGCTTGTTAGCATTTTTGATTACAGATACTTAGGTATCTGTAAAAACAATGCTCCCATATTCAGAAAATCAAAGGGACTACAAAAACCAGGAGCAAAAACAGAAAAGAAGAATGAAGTAATGTTTCCACTCACAGTAAAACTACTTGGCAGAAATGCAAATGAGTTAAGGGTTGCTACTGCCAAATGTTAAGGAGCTAGGACAGAGCTCACAGCAATACTTTTTAAACATAGTATCCAACAGATAAATCTGTATCACCTAGCATAAGACAGCAACATTCTAGCACTGGTATATAAGGCAACCACTATGGAGGGACCTGCTGATTATTTGCAGCATACTGTTTCTGACATACAAACAGAATTATGCTCACAGCCACAGTTAGAACAGTTGGTAAAGATTTCACAGCAGTACTCTCTTATACCATGGTTTTGGCTCACATTTCTAATAGTGCTGCCTCCTCCACAGCGACTTTTCCTCCAAGGAACCAAGAGAATTCTATATTGAAATCAACAATAAAACACAGACCTAACTGTTGAAATCTCTCATTCAGCCCACTATTAGCTAAAAGTTTTCACAATTTAACTTATTAAAATGTTTTTCATATGACAGGTCAAAATTGTACAGTATGATCAGAGCTTTGAACATTTAAAAGTAACAGATGGTGGCCAACTTAAGCCTCCAAGAATGAGTTTTATGTCCAAGCAAAACACAGCCAATACAGTAAAAAAAAGCCTTCCAAATATGTGCAAGTAAAATCACAAGATCTTACCTCTCTTACCACTTGTGCAAGTAGACTTCAGCAAGAAAAACAACACAATTTCATACCTTTGGAAACTTCAACACTACTGAAATGTTTAAGTTTATGCTAATTTTTCTACCTATTTTTCTGCTTTAAAAGATTTTGCATAAATTTACTTGAAACAGGAAGTGTGGAAGAGATACTTTAAATCAGTTCCCTTGTGTTTTGTTTTACCTTTAACAGTAGTCATATATATCTACCATGTTTATCAAATATGCTGTTTTCCCTTAAAATACCATATAGCTTACTACTCAACAGACACTACAGACTAAGAAGTTAAATCCTGATACCTGGAAAATACCAGTAAAGGAGAATTTATCGTGATAAGCTGTCAACACTTCCCTCCAACTTAACTAAAACCTGAGCAAAAAGTTGCCAATGGATAATTAACAATAGTTTAGCCAAATACTATTATACTAAATACTATGAAAAGTCAAGTACCACTATAAATCAAGAGGAGGGTAAAAAAAAAGTTTAAAAAGCATGTGGAATTGGCAATATGTTCTCAAGCAGCGATCAGCAGAGAAAAAGTAGGTGGTGCATAAGTAAACTTTTAGATCCCCAACATGAGGCACAAGAATATTTAGGCTTTTTCTTGAGTGTGCTAAGACCTCCAAACACACAGAATCTGCTATTCAAACATGGCTCACAACAATTACTTTGCTGTTAAAAGATGTCTCAAAAGTGGGATTAATGATAAATGCAATGGTATCTTCATTGAAACTACCAAAGCAAGACTTCATTACATGGAAGAGAGTAAGATGTAAGAATGGGGGAAGAAGACAAAATATGAAGTCTGAGAAATATTTAGAGATGTCAGAGAAACATTGAAGAAATAATCATAAATATAATTCTTTTATTTGATTTGCTAAATAATTCCACAGTCTTTGATTGGGGGAAAAAAAAAAAAAAAAAAATAGTACCACTTCACACACACAAAAACAAAACCAAGAAAAAAGAAAAATCAAGGAAGTGATTATGTAGAAGAGATAAAAAGGAAATGGAAAAAAACAATGAATATTTTGAATGCAGACTTCCAACTAGCACAAACAGAAACAAATTCTTCACTAAGGAAATGTGATGCCAGAAAAAGATCATAGTTTGAAATCATGTATACTTTTAGTATACAATTTTAATTAAGATACAGGCCTGTACTAAACCAACTGGTATTTTATCTCACAGACAGCTCAGCATCTAAAGCCTCCACGCCCAGAAACTAAGACTGTCTGGGGATTTATGTGCAAAAATGCCAGCTGCATACCACTATTAGAGGTAACTTTCACAGGTTAAATTTATATGGAAAAAAACACCTATTACATTTCAATCACTGAAGAAACACAATGGGTTCCTACTAGCTGATACAGGAAAAAACCTAAGAAATTTGTTTTTAATTTTAAATTCCAGCCCAGAGTTTTTAAAAGACATACCAAAAACTCTTTCCTACTAACAAGAAGTGGGTAAGAATAAGTCAGTGTGTGATTTGCAACCAAAATGAATGGTGCTCAAGCATGTATTAATCAGACAACATAATTGTTTACTTGATAGAAGGCATCCCTTAGAATCCAGTAGAATATCCCAAATGCCATTAAAATAGCGAATGTCACTTCAGTATCATTTGGGATGTTTCAAGAAGCATTTGAAACATGACCTTACATCTTAAAAGTCCTTATTTGCCATCTAGATTTAGAAGTGGACTGGTTCACTGAAATGAAAGACCATCAGCTGGTATGTAACAGATGTGCAGTTAGAACTGCAGAAATCATTTCTGCAGAGGACAAAAAGATCGATGTGCACAGAACTAGGTTCTTAAGCTGTTTCCTGAAAACAATGAAATTCATAATAAATCAAGTGGAACTAATAGAATTTGAAGACTGTGTCATTTGATGATACACCCGTGACTGTGAAATTCCTTGGTATAAAATACAATGTTTGATGATCTTAATTCGTATTTTACCATTGCTTAACCACAAAAACAACTTATAAACAAAAGGTCAACTACTCTACTAATCCTAGAATATGAAGGGAACATCAAATTAACAAGATGGTGTGATCTCTACCTGCCACCAGAAAAAGACATGGATTACACAGCTCAGGTGCCACATGTATGTCTATGGATCTGCCTTGAAAAATGCCTGTACACACAAACATGGCAACTCACCCAGCTCACAGGGACTTTTTTTTGCTCAAAACCTTCCCTCACTGCCCCCAAACCATAAAGGAAATAGAACTGGCTTTCGCTGAAGAACAACTAGAATTTAGGACAGAAATCCTACGTAAAGCAAACAGTCTTGCATAAGGTCACATCTTCACTTGATCTTGACATGCTGCACTAATGCTAAATTCAACTCAGCTTTAGGAGAAGGATGTTCTGTTTACCCTGACTGAAGTGATACCTAGTTATCTCATATATTAAAGCCCATATTGATTACTGAAGAAGCCAAGAGCCACATAAATATGCAACAGGAAGAAGAATATAAAGCACAGTTAAATTCACAACTGCCTGATTAAAAATTGCCTGGGACAGCAACAAAGGTCTCTTGCAAAGTAGTCAAGTATAATAAATACGTAATCAATCATTTTGCTGGCAATACAGGCAGCGAACTTATTATCACACACTTTGTCTACTTTGATCAATGTATAGAACACTAAAGTATGCAAACCAGTTTCTAGTCAGGTGATCTTGTATGGTAATCTGAAGTCTCTTGACTTATTTCAGAGTATCCAGACAATATATTTGCTGTTACAGAAGAGTTTCTCACCTGCCAGTAACGAATTGTAACAGTAATACTCTCTCTTCCTGAGTTAGTTCTTCCACAACATCCCAGAACCACTAAAGGAAAAGTAAGTTAGTTTGTATTTTCCATTAAATATTTGTAGTACTTGAAAAGACAAGAGTAAAACAATAAACAGAATATTTATGCTTGCTACTTAAGTGACAGAAATTTTCATATTAAATACATACATAACTAAGTCACTTACTATAAAAAACCTCCACAAATTTCAGTCAAAATAAGCTTCCATAAACACACACAGAAAAAACCAAGAAAAAAAGCACATTTTTTGTATTAAAATGCAATAGTCTACCTCATTAAAAAAAAAATAATTTTACCTGAATAACTTGGTCTCCTCTCTCATAGCCACTGGTGTATTCTGTATTTTTTAACCAGTCATTCACATCAATTTCTGGCATACCAGACAACAAAAGCTCCTGCAAAAGAAGGACACAAATTGTGATTAGTCCTCCTGACTAACCATTAATTTCAAGTGTTTATGCTATTTTAAAAAGTAATGTTTTAAGTATAAAATTTACAGTACTTTTTCTGTTTAGTTGCGGCCTTATAGAACCTACAACTAAATTTTAATACAAGAAGATTCTTGAATTCAGGTAACTTCGCATGGTCCGTTTAATTTAAGTACACAGTATCAAGAGAGAAATTATTGCCAAAGAACCTAAAAGAAAAAAAGCCCTGAGTTTTGGCATGACTTGAGACAAAACATGAGTTGCCTTGGTTAAGGAAGATCAAACCACAATAAAAACTTATTGGAATTTGAAAGTAGAGACAACAGACAGCATCTCCTTACTTTTAAAGGACTTCTGTCATCCTAAAAGAAAATATGAAAAGGCTTAAAGGCCACAACATCAAATTACAGTCTAAGGCATTTAGCATTGGCACATGAAATTATCACATTCCAGAAAGATGGTCATTCTAAGTAATTAAGATAAGCAGAAATTGAGATCCTCACAGATTGATTTTACTTCCTGGGCATCTAAGTAAAAGATACAAAATGTTTATTTTGTGGGTACTGAGCTTTACTTCCACATCATTACACTACTGATGAAGTATGCTGAACAAAGTATTTAAAAAAAAGTATAGGCATTTCTGCTTACCAGTTCATATTCATCAAAAAGCTGGATCAAAGACGGTGGAATGAACATATGGAAGCCTTGTAAAAAGGCATTTATCTGAGGCTGAATGGCTCTTGTCATTCTAAGCTCTGTGACAAGCTGGACATACTCAGCCTGCAACGCAGAAAATGACATTAAGATATATAATAGCAAAAATGCATAGTACCGATGCAAACTCACACACACACAAATGCAGTCCTCAACACATTTACCATCTTACAGTAGATGAGATTTGTAAAGTCCCTATGCACTCTTCACACATGAAAGCAACCCAAAATAATTCAGAAGACCCTTCAGAGTTCAGAGCCCCTTCTGCTCTTCCACTTTCCTTTCTCCCAAAGATAATTACCAAACAGAAGTGTTTCAATCATAATGCAAACCAGTAAAAAACCAGGGACTTCGACTAAGATAAAGGCAATGAATAAAACTTGATTTGTCATGCCTGCATCTAATACAACCACCATTGTGACCATCTAAGGACATAAACCAAGGCAATGCTTGTAAAGAAAAATATTCTATTAATAGAATAATTACTGACATAACTCAGGAAAAAGGGTAAAGTTCTGAAGGTATATTTATGAGTCAAAAAGCTTTCTTGCTTTCCTCTTCCTCTGGAAGTCTAACAGAATATATTACTTATCCCTGCAAGCTTTGTTGTTTCTTACAACTGCATTTTTTTTATGAACGTCTTCAAAATCTCCTCAGTTTTTAAAAAGAAAAAAAAAGGGTTTATACCACAACCATGTGAATAGACAATCTCAAAATTTGCAAGCTTTAGAGAAGTGGGGGCTCCGTCCCCTTTAAAAGATGCCAGTTAGAAAAGGAATCCAGAGAACTTTGCTTTTGTTGAAAACACAAACATCTAGGAGGCAGGTTTTTAGAATGAGATAGACAAAGTGCCCACATTAAAGCTGTACAAATATGTCTTACCTACCCTGACAAAACTACAGAAGTCTAAAAGTTTCTTTACTCAAAAGACTTCTACTTGAGAAAAAAAATTATTCTAGATTATTTAAGGTAAACAGTTTCAAAGTAATGCTTAAGTTGCTGTTACATAAATTAGGTTATTAAGAAAACAGGGCTATAGAAAGAAAAATTCCCAACCTTTTTTTAAAATAATCCATTAGGAAAAATATGACAAACATTTACTTTCTGCATTACAAAAATATTTATATTGAACAATTTCACTAGGAGACAGAACAGTTGCTGTGCTTTAGGTGTAACAAGAAATGTTTCAAATAGCCTGCAACAGCAGAGGAGCCTGACTATCAGCACTGGTGCATGCTGAAAGACCTGTACCACAGAATTTACATAATATATGTCAGTTTAAAAAAAAAAAAAAAGATCAATTTGGTTTTCTCTCTCTTCACTTCATTTACATTTTATTCCCTCTCAGAAGCCTTAGGAACACATTACAAAACAGAAATACCAATGTAATTTCAGATCCACATATGCATTCCTACATGGTACATAAAAGGTACAACCCAGCCTCCTTTTAAGAGAGGAGATTTGACTGAACACACATTAGACAGGCATCACAAATACAATGATAAAGTCAAATTTGGGTGAGGCGTTGTTCTGTATTTTCCTTTGAGGTATATCAAGCAGAAATCATGCTTCCCCAATTTCACAACCCCATATACTGTGAGACAAGGATCAATGTTCATTATATGTTCAGATTCAGAGAGCAGCTCCATTCCAAAGTTTGAATAAAAAAAAAAAACACAAAAAAAAACCCCACACTAATTTTTTACTGCCAAACAGCACAGTAGACATAGACGAATCCTGAGAGGACAGAGAAAGCCATAGGATTGGGTAGATTTCCACCATTTTATAAACGGCATATGGTCAAACTTTGTCTAGCTCTAATTTTATTTTTTCCCTAAGAACTAAGTAGAAAGCTGCGAAAATACAGACAGTGAAGAACAAAGAAATGCATAGCATCGACACTGGACTAAGCCTGACTTTTCCCTTTGAAGTCTCTTCATTTCAATGACAAAAGGCAGCTGAACCACTACTATAACTGGTACTTCAGCTGGCACTACATGGATGCTCCAATTGCAAGCCTGGAACATTTGCATATGGTCCCACAACCATCCACCTATTACACAGTTGACAAAAATGCCATCATTCAAAGAAAACAACTGTTTACAAACCACTATCACTACTGCTCCTCAATGGGGCATTTGCTCTCTTTTATTTTGGTTTTCTGTAAGAGAGAGATGAATTGTTTGGGTGGTTTCTAGAAGGGGATTTGTTTTGGTTTTGGGCATGGGGGTTTTTTGTGGGTTTGTTGTTTTGGGGTTTTTTAAAGGAATAAAAGATTCACTCAATTCCATTTTAAAAAATATGCTATCCTTTAAACAGGTAATCTGCTAGTGTGCATACACAGCAAATTCCTTTAGAAGCTGAATCTTCTGCCAGAGGTATAGCAAATGAGTTTAAAACAGCAATCTTTTATTCCTCAGGTAAAGGCAGAAAAAAAGAGAAAGGCATCCCTTGCAGGAAAAAAAAAAAAATATCTTTTATAAAGTAAAGTAGACACTTTAATGATTCTAATAGGTTAAACAGGAAACTAAAACATACTACAAAACCATGTCACATTAAAGAAATTTGGAAAAATCCCCAAACGCCACTAAAACACAGACCTACAATTTTCAACAACTTGGTTCACCACTGTCAAAAATCAGTGAACAAGAGACAGTGCCATCTTACAGATGTTTGCTGACTCCACATTTTGCAGCTTCAAATTCAAAAATCAATTGATATTAACAGTTCCAAGACGACCACAAGAATCACCTGTTTCTTACCACCTTGCAAATAAGAGCTACACAAACCTTCATCCCCTCCTGCCACAGCTGAGGAAGGCTGATGAGCTAGAATGGATGCCTCTGTTCTATGTACATTCAACCACCCTTTTTAGACTGTGCCCCACGTCAGAAGTTAACAAAGCAATTTAAACTGCTAATGACTGAGGGTATCCTCAATATGGGCAAATTTCTAATTTCATACTAACTGATAACAGTTTTTAAATAGCTGTTATGAAACCACAATTTATGTCAAGTACATCTATTTAATACATCGAGAAACTAAGACTGTCCACAAACAAGAATCAACATCCTTGCTTTGCCTGGTAGGTAAATAAAAGAAATTAATCATCCAGTGCATTCACAATTAGACTTGTTTTGCCATCTGTATTCTTTCATGAATGACTATATTAAAGGAATCAGTGCAGAATCAGGCTAATAATATGCATTCCTGTTACTGGAATGATACTCTGCCTTAATGAAAACGAGGATTAAGCATACAAGATTCCAGTGACAATTGCTCCAGCACAAACTAAAATTTTGTTAGAGCAAATGCTGACACCACGTGGCCATTTACCAGAACAGCAGCTGTCTACACGACTGGTAGACCTAAATGAATACTGTGTACGCAAAGGGAGTTAGGCTAGCTCAACACAAATGAAAATCAAAACACAAAGCAGACATAAGGATCAAAAGAGTCAATGGTACAAAAAACTGCAGGTCTACCCACGATACTCCTGCAGTTACTCAAAGCTATCTAGTGGGTAACTGCAGAATTCAATTAGACTGATGTCTATCTTCATATCTAGATTATTTTCAAAATCTAGCTGCATTTTTCCATATTCATTTTTGAATTAATGCTGCAGAGAACACAGAGGCACTCCAAGCTGTTACTATTAAAGTAAATTTACAAGGCAGATTACTTCCATACACACCAAGTGACTTGCAAATGGCTGAAAAAGCTTCCTGCGGCCTCTTACTCTGTCAATTATCCGTATGTTACTGCAGAGCCACAGACCACCCTAGCAAGCAGCACACTTTGCAACACTACCTACAATTTTACTTTCAGCAACTGCTACTGTTTTACTTTCCTGGTGTATATACACGCATGACTTGACTTTAGGAATATTTGTAACTTTTAAAATCAACCCTTCATTTAAAGTTGATCCTATTTTCCTTCCAAAATTTCTGTCAAGAAGAATCTCAAACCTGAATGCTTATAGAGATTTTAAATATTGCTATTTCTATAACATGCTAAGATAGAAAAAAGGGGAAGAGTGTTGGCAACTTCTTTATTTTGTATATTTCCTTCAAAACAGGTATACCATTTATGCTTCCAGTCACCAAGAAAATCAGTCCAATTGCTTTACTTATACTATCAACTTCTGAATAAATCTGTATACTTACCTTGTTTTCCTGTGTAACAAGTATACTTGCACCCCCTGGCTTCAATGGCACTTCTCCCATTGCTCCAAACACATCAGTCTCAACAGAGAAGGTCAGCTCTAAACCCAGATCACTGATATCATTATCTAAAATCCACTGCAAGTTCTTCGCATACTCTGGATCAATAGATGCTACATCCTGATAATTTACAGGTATACCTAGGAAAAAAAAGAAAAAAAAAAAAAAGAAACCCCCTCAAATAAATAGGATAAAGCAAAAAGGGTTCTAACAATATATATGGTAGAAGATTGCCCTCTAGAGAGAAATCAGAATAATGCAGTAACCGGAAAAGAGAAAAAGGAATTACTCTTAACTACAGCAGAACTGCATTCACTACATTTTAAAAGCATTAAAGACTCAAGTTTCTTCTGTATGTTTTCCTTCCCAGTGAAGTAAATGGCATACCACTTGAGTAGCAACAATTTGCACAATTTTAGCTCAGTAATGGATTTCAGTAAAAGCATCTAACCATACAAAACACACAATGTTAAATCAGCTTCCTAAATAATCTTATCATTTTCTACATATCCTTTTGAAACCCAAATATCATATTTCTCTATGCAATAATTTTTCTGCCAGAAAATTACCTAGAACTGTGGAAAAAAATAGGAAAAAACCACAACCTTTCAGTATTTAGAAAACGCCTTCACTCTTCAGTTTTCTTTTTAATAGTGTTTGCTATGAGACCTACTACACAGTTGAAAAAAAATTTACTTACAGGAATTCTAAATTTTCAAACTGAACTGGCAAGTCATTTAGAAGCATTAAGAGGAATGCTGCTAGAAATCTGACTTTTATCCAAGTATAGAAACTGCCTATTTACAGCCCCTTTGCAGACATGGCACTCAAACAAATTTGAGAAAATGTGCCCAGAACAAGGTGATCCTGAGTCTGGACAAGAGAACTTACCTCTTCACTGCACAAGAAAGCAAACTCCAATTACTTTAACTCTCTCATGATAGATACGTTAACTCTACCAAGACAGATAAATCCCAGGGAAAAGAGGCAGGGGGTGAGGGTGGTAGTAGGTTTAGGGAAAAGCAAGTTATCGGGAAGTACCCACCCTGGTTCACCATCTTCTGTGAACTGTGACGCGTCACAAGGGTGCCCATTACTAGAAGTCCTCACATGCTATGGACTGCAGAAGCAGTACCCAGAGAGTAACACCAAATGCAAACGTTAGCAGTTGGTGCAAGCATGTAAGCGCAAAAACTGTTACAGTATTTCCCTGGAAGAGCTGACTAGAGCTGAAATGGTGTGTACACAAGCTGTACGGCATTGTTTTTCTAATAAAAGTCAAGCAATGTTCCAGTTTAAGAGAGGAATAGATAATTTACTAATGAATTTTCACTGTCATCTCTCTCAAAAAAACAAACCAACAAAAGAAAACAACAGCTGTCTAGCAGTTTCTAGAGGACTTTCACTGATGCAACTAGTAAGCCTATGTGCATTTCACATATGAAATGTGGAAATAATGATGTCTTTGACAGAGATACACAAAATGTGGGGAAAAGGACACTGAAAAGTAGGAATTGGAGACTCCTTTAGAGAAGAAACTGAACTGGAATGTTATGATGAGACTACACTCATAGTCAGCATGTGAGACCAAAGCACTAAGCTCACTCGCTTGCTTGACAGGTATTTTTACCAGTCAGTAGACTCAAGCCATGCAGTTATAAAGGAACTCTGTCAGATTTATCAGGACAAAATTTTAATCCCATAAATACTTCATATCTTTCTCTTGCTATACCCTTAAGGTACCTGTAGTTTGAAAAGGAAAAGAAATCTATCTTAGCATAATTGTGATAACGAGGTATTTCTGTGCAACACAACTTCAAAAAGATACTACAGGTAAGCTGAGACAAGTTCAATAAGTATTCATGGTTTAAGGCCTCCAGCTCAAAATACACAGATGCAGAAATTAATTTTCACTTTTGTTTCCACCATTTCAAGTAGTATTTTCTATTACACTGTGAAAGAGGGGGCTAAAGTCTAATAGCAGGTAGCACAGTTAGGAATTTATCTGCTATGTGTCTTTGTGGGTTGGAAGTGGAAGTTTCACTTTCCAAACAGGAAAGTAATAGGCTACTTATAAAAAATACAAAGTAACTGGACAACAGCACTAGTGAAACTACCTTCTCCTCCCGTTTAAGCAGAAGGCAGACAGATGAGTAGGGAAACCCGATGAGGTATTGCCAGCATGGCACTGCTTCAGATTGGCTGTCCTCCATTACCTCTTGTCCAGTACATGATCAGCCTCCTGCAGCAGACAGTGGTACTGAGGGAGAGGTGTAAAATGCATCCCTTTGTCAAGAAGATCTTGACAAAGATGACTGAGCCTGCCCCATCAAGACACTGCAACAGTGTTGCACAAACACTTTCAGGGAAGAGAAACAGTATATCTGAAGTAAAGAGTTCATCTGTCCTGGACTCCGTAAATGTCACAGGAAGACTGTAGGTAGACAGAATGATTACAGAAAAACAGAATGAGATGCAAAAAATGCCTTGGAAACCTTGCTAGGTCTTAAAGTAAGGAGAAGTACTTGAGGAAAAGTAAGACTTCTGACATCAAGCTATCTTATACTTCCCAAGATTAAAGAATAGCGCTTAAACACAAAGGAAATTCTGCATGTTGTGGAAAAGGAATTTGTGTACTTCAAGGAGTAACATGAATGCAAAGGGAATTTACCCTTCCATCACGTCTTCATGCAAGAAGAAAAGTTTTTCATGATAATGCGCAACAGGGGCATTATGTTCAGCAATCAAGAGGCACAAAGATTCTCAGAGAACAGCCCCAGACATCACCAGCTAAGAGCAGTCTTTCCCTACTAAAAAGAAAAGTTACATTTTTATAAAGAATCCTGACCAAGCCTCTTGAATGCTAAGCAAGCATATGAATGAACTTTCCTCAGGAAGGAGAAAGAATGAACCTGAATTAGTTCTGAAACACTGTTTCAGGAAATAAGTGGTATTTGTTGGAGTAGGTACACCAGGAGGTTCACAACAGTACGGATTTACCTTGTTAAAATAGTACGTGACTGAAGCACTACAGGTATAATAAAGAATGCCTGATAAAGTTTATGAACTCTGTCAAAAACCTATCAGCTTTGTAAGTCTGTCCGAAGTTAACTAGAGAACAATATTTTCATTTCTCAAGAATGACATGACATGGCAGGACAGATAAATTTCACAACTGTGATGCAAAGAATTGCATACCACAAAAATGATTGGCTGCACTACTCTGCCTTTCAGGCATTCCTAGTCAGCAACATTAAAGACAACTAAATTATATGATTATGCTTTAGACAGATTAATAATGCCTTCCTTGTTTTTAATTTAAGATTCATATTCAAATATAAGTTGAAAGATCACTTATTTTATTAGAAGTTGCTAACTGTATAAAATTCCCACATAGTTTTGCTAGCATATTTCCATATTTTGTAATTACAACAAATTTTAAGAGAGACTCAGACTGGAATAACAATTACTGCCATACTATGTTGTGACACTGATGTACATAAAAGATTAGAAAGACATTCATTGCCAAGACATTTTCACTTTTAAAACACACACAGAAAAGTAAAAAGGAAAAGGTTTACTACTCAGACAACTGTTATGACTAACAAACAGGATTTTAATAAAACCATACCAAGAATATGTTTGTAGAATGACCTTGTGAAGTAGATGTTCACCAGCTGTCTATGATTCAGAGCTAGCCCCAGGATCTGGCCTGCGAACCGGAAGTAGTTCAAATGATCTGGATTTACAGAAGAGTTGCTGTTGGGCTGGAAAGTTGTTCCTATAAAATAAAAATATTATGTTTTATTAATTTTTTCTTCTTAAAGGAAGTTCATACTTATCAAATACACTAAGCAGCTGAAACCACTGAAAGAGTTTTATTTGGGGATTCTGGAAGACTGTTTGGGATTTTTTGTTTACATCAAAAAGACATCAGAAAGAAATGTATTAAATTGTAATGATATCCTATTATTACAATGATACTGCTTAGCCACTCTCCAAGGCACCGCTCTGAAATAATTACCATCAACATAAGAGTAATCATGATCTGCTAAATTTGGTCCTCCATCTTACTATATTGCTATGCACATTTTTCACTCACTCTAATGAGCCACAATTCTATCAACTTGTGAACATGCTCAAAGGAAGGATCAGAATGCATCTACTACTTTTCATTTGGCTCCCACCACATGCAGACAGGAGACAGTCCAGTCTTGGTGTCCTTGCAAAAGACCATCTCAAATAGACATTCCTGAACTTTTCTTTCTAACATTCAGTATCTAATTTATCTACAATCTACTGCTGACTGAACTCTTTGCAACTTCCAAGACTTTGTAAGGTAAAAAGTAAAACATTTATCACTGATAATGCAAATCTTTATCAGTAAAAGATTTCACTTTATATAAAGCACCCAAAAGACAAAAAGTCAAATACAAGGTAGACTTGTGGAGATCAACATCCGGTTTTATCACAAAAATTAACTGACTGAACTTGTGGACTTCTGAAAGGAAATAAATACTTCCACAGCTTCCTTGCAGATGCAGAAGAAAGGAAAACACTTCCTGTACTACTCTCAAAGTGTTATGATCTTCTACTACCAAGCAGAAATAGCACAGTCTCATTAAAACCAACAACTCACTTTCCTATTACAAAAGAGAGAACAAAATCAAGGAAACTTCAAATTAAGAAAAATATCTCATCCGTAGTTATGAAAACATACAATGAATAGATCATTGCTCTACATACATGAAATCATTTCTGTCAGTGTTGCTTTTAAAAAGTAACAGTCATATTCTGAAACCAATGGAGTGACTTTTTTCTTGGACTATAAAAGTGCTTTTACAAAAGAAGACACCCTGAAATCATTAAAAAAAAAAAACGTAGAGACATACCATCAGCTGACTGGGTAAATAAGGCGTAATCTGGGTTAACTATTTCACTGGACAAGATATCAAACCACTCACGTACTACACCCTGTCCCTGCATGTCAAAACAATAAAACATATTAGCACATAGAACTTTCACCGTACAGTTACGCTGAGTAACCACATATTTGTTAATAAAGTACAGAAGTTATTTAAATTAGGATATAGTTCAAAACAATACTTGTGAAATTAATATTTCCATATATAAATACCATAAAGGAAAAACATGCAATTTTACCCACCATGCCTTCTTCCCCATGAAATCTCACAGCAATTCCCTGCTTTAGTTTTGCACAATTTGCTTTAGACACAACTTCACAGCTACTCCTAAAAATAGAATCTAAATACAAAGCACCAATTAATTTTATTTTAATTCATTATATTTCATTGTATTTCAAAGATATACTAATTCCATATAGAACACAATACCTCTGTGAACCAAAAGGATGTCATTTTCATTGACAGGCCTGTGCACCATGTCCGAATCTGGCTGCCCAGCATGCAGATGTTCATAGAACCACTCACAGCGATCTTTAAATGGCTACAAAACAAGGGGTAAACCATATTATACAGATGCACTCAACTGAGTAATGCCTCTCTCATAAGCATGACTGGGAAATGATTACGCATATTTCTCAATTTGTTTTTGAGATGTGCAGAGAGTTACTTGGTGCTACCTCAATACGCTATACAGTATTTAGTGAAAAGGAAAGGACTAGACATGCCCTTGAGTGCTTGATGAAGTCTGGTATGCAGAAAGATGGGACCACCAGTTATCCAGAAAAAGCTATCAGAGTTCACCATACAGAAGAAAAACAGCACAAAACTTCTCCCAGGACAGAGGGGGAAGGAATCTAGGTAAGAAGCAAGTCACTGGCTTCTGTGACACTACTGATTATCAACCACATCTGAGCACAGAAGCCAAGTGACATAAGTCATATTTGTAGTAAAGTTCAGTGGCAATAAAAAAACAGCCTAAAGGAACCAGAAACCTTCCAAAGCAATTCCTAGGCAAGAAGGTCCTAGTTTGACTCAGATATTTAGATCGACATTTTGCAGTTCTTCCAAGACAGATATGACCTCTCTCATCTATCACTATTCACAGCACGTACTTTTAATTGATCTAACACACAGGGTATCAATTATCAGGATTTCTTCACTATTCATAGGTAATGAACTTCAAATACATACATTTCAAATAAAGAATGAATAAGTGATACTAAACAATACACCTACACCATGTCCTAAAAAAAGAAACTGGACTACCAAACCCAATGTACATCTAAAAATAAAGGCACAGTACTGTTCACAACTAAAGAAATAAAGCTTTTGGAACAGGCTCTTCACAATTAGTTGGGGGAGGTTCTGGTTGGTTAGAGGAATTTTACCTTTGTTTTCAGCCAACAGGGGTTTGCTTACTAATTTTTTCACTGCCTTTCATAAAACTCATGCTGACTGGGCCTGATTGCCTGGTTGGCACTCACGATGATCTGCTCCATAACCTTCCCTCGCACCGAGGTCAGACCAACAGGCCTGTAGTTTCCTGGATCCTTCTTCTTGTAGAAGTAAATTAAGCAAAAAGCACAGCATTTTAAAGCTCAGACTATTAGATGCACACAAATAGATTTAATAATAGAAAGTTAACTCTGTTTAACTGAAAGCTGAACTTGTAAGACATACTTAACATTGGTTAGCTCAAACAACTTATACATGTATTTTAAAGACTTAGAAGTACACAAATCTGGCTGCCATGTCTGTTTCATCTGATCTTTCAACAACCCAGATTCAGAAGCGCTGGAGGCCACATGTAGTTCTTCCAAACTTGCCAAATGGATTTTTTTTTAATGTTATTATTTTTAAACACAACACCCTCTTTATATTCATAGAAGTTGCAATTAAGCATCTCCTGATATTTACCTGAGCTTTTATGATGTGCATAAATCTGGACATTAGTTCAGGACACTCAAGAAGAAAATGAAAGTGATCAAATATTATTTTGGGATTTCTGAAAGAAAAATAGATTAGAAGCCTGTTAGTCAGAAATCTAATATTAACGCTTAATGATACACGAAGTCTACATAAAGAGACAAAGCAATTAGTCATATAGCAAAGTTCCATCAGACTCTTCTCTTTCGTAACATTTTCTTAACTCTTGTTTCCAAATGACTTATACTGTCTCATCCTTAGAACATGGAGGACTACAAATAGCTCTCCAGACAGAAGCAAGGTTATAAACCAGACAGTCCCAGAGAAACTCTGGAAACAGCCAAGTGTACAAAGACTGTTTATATTCCTTTAAGAAGTCATTAAGTGTAACACATTTGAGGAAGAATTAAAAGTTTTCATCTGCCTCAAAAGGGAAGCCTTTATTTGGAACAAAGATGAGGAAAGAATCCATTAAGGAAATTATCCTGTTGTTCTGTGAAAAAGATTTTGATCAGGAAGTCTCACAGAATCTTACAAAAGCATTGTTTACATTTGCAGAAAAGTTCATTTAAGCCTGAGCTCTGGAACATTAATAGACACTCCCACGAATTTTGCAGGACAATTAAAGTGCATATGGTACATATGTCACAACAATTAATAAAAGTACAACTCAGTAACAAGAAAAATATGAGTTTGAATTATTGGGGGGGGGGGGAAGGAAGGGAAATTAGAAATTCTGTATTCTTGAAGCTTACCGGTTAACAAAACACTTAAGGACATCATCGTGTTTACAGACAAATTCTATAAAACGAGGCGATGTCATCCTGTTCAAAAACCATAAGATACTTTTGGTTAATGAAACTGGAAATAATTGGAATTTCAAAAATTGCTCTTTTTTTATCAAATACTATGCAAATGGGAAATGTTGTTTAACTAGTCAATCATGAAACAAAACACTCAGAAGCATTAAGATTTCACAATAAACTAATAGAAAAGTCAAAAAATGCCAATCATCAAGAAGGTCAAGCAACCTGACCACTAACTGTCATTAGCTATACAAACAAGAAAAGCTCAAACTAACGGAGATACACATTTTCCTATTGAATCCTTTCAGCTTTCGATGCAACAGTGGAAGTACACATACAGAAGGATTGCCATTATATGCACAATATACACAACATGGACATTGTTCTGTATTCTTGTTCATTCTATAAAACTCCCACCACATAGCTTGTAGTGAGGAAAAGTCAGGAAGAAATAACATTACAAATTTAGCAAGCCTAATAATGGGGGGCAAGGTGGTATTTAATGGCTTCTTGAAATAACAAAATTACTTGCCAGGCAAGCATCTCACACACTAGTATGGAATTTTATTTTTTCTCATATATATATATATATATACACACACACGGAGAACAAGGGAAGGATTAACATGGGTGCAAATTTTACTCCATTTATTTACATCTATGTTCTGCATTTTTTTGAAAAGAGAAATTCTTAATTGGATTCTTTAGCTTCAGCAAAAGCTAATGAACACTTGCAAACAAGAATAAAACCCTCTCATCAAGTGCCTTGAAAGGCTGTGAAAAACAGTACTTTAAAAAGTCCAGGATAACAATCCTAGAATTGTTGCTGTTCCCCACACCAATTTAAACCAAGAGCTGCTCATTTTATGTAACTGAGCTATTTTCCTTCTCTCCCTTACTCCATTTTGAATAAGCAAGACTCACCATATCCTTCCCCTCATCCACACAAAAAAAACAAGTGAATAAAATCTTCCAGAAACCAAATATGAACATTTTAAACACACTTCTAGTCTGAGAGGTGACCTGAAAGTGTTAAACAACTAAAAGAGTCTTCCCTGAAAGGAAGTGAACTCTCTCTACCCACAAATTTCCACACAAGCTGTAAGGTGCAATATACAGAGGGGAAAAAAAAAACCAAAACAAAACAAAACAAAATTTAACTTAGCATATATGCTTATCAGCTTCGAGGCTGAAAACCTGGAACATTGTATTTCAGTATATTAAGAAAGAATGCCTAGACTCAATATCAACATTTGCAGAAGAAAAGCAATCAAGGCAAGAAAATAACCTCAATATTTCAAATGTTAACCAACACGAAATGCCATCTTTATTGTACGAATATTAGGAACAAGAGGAAACTATGAGCTCTGATTACTCTCCTCCATTAAACATAAAGACATTCAAATCTAAAATTAGAGCCACTTATTTTGTATGAAAATGTCATTTCTTATAATTTCAAATTGTATTTGAAAACGGCAGCAGTATTGAGTTACACCATTGTGCCATTTACTTGTATTAATATGAGAACTTGAATAAAACAGAGTAAGTCTCAGATCTTTATACTTCTCTACACAGTCCTGAAAAGCCCTAAACCAACACAGAATTCAGGTTTGCTCTGCCTTACTTTCCTGTATCCCAAGGAGTTGTCCCAGATGTCACCGAATAACTTCTTACTCTCCTGGCTTCTGTAATAATAACTCTCAGTTAAACTTATGTAGTACCTATGGGAGTTCTCCCTAACCTGAAGCATGAACTATGCATAGAGACAGACCCTTTGGGCAAGACCCATCAGTAAGTCATCTGGATACAGGGAGACAGTCACCTCTCCCACTGAACTCTGGTATAAAGAGACAAATAGCAGGGGGGATGGAAAATGTACTTAATCACTTCTACAAACATTTCTGTTTTTCATTTGGTTGCTGTAAATAATACTTTCCTGGCATTTTATCTCAGTACGGTTTGAAGAAGATTTCAAGGGAAATGGCTAAAAGCCAGTTCCTTTTTCACGGTGGAAGAAAATTAAAAGTGAAAGTACTGAGATGCACATGGAACATGCTGATCTCCGGACTGTTCCAGAGTGTCCACAGAGGAGTGCGCCCCAGACAAACAGGACTGGCCCACTTGAAAGCTTTTATTCCACTTGGTCTGGCAGAGAAAGAAAAACCTTTACTGTGGCTGGGAATAAACCAAGAGTTGTCATGTAGCAGGAACTTTACTTCTAGATTCCTCAGGGAGCTTGCCATACCACCATATTTGACTAATCCTCCACTCAAGAGGGTCAAAAGATCCTCTCCTTCACAAATATAATCCGTAGCAATCTTGAACAGACTAAGACCTCAGTTACAGTGGAGGCATTTTGTTTTCTCGGACACTAATGGCATTAAATCTACCTAAGTTGTTGTGTCTGTTCCACACAAAACTATGTTTGCCAGCCTGGGACAGGATTTCAAGTGAGTGTTACTTTGAGATTGAACTCTTCTTGTTTTAAACTTCTACAGTATAGCCAAACAAGTTTCGCCCCAGCTGTCATTTCCATATACAAAGATAATTCATGTATTTTTCTGAGCTTATAGCTGCTCTTGTTGCATAATCACATTAAATTCAGAGATAATTTCACATGAAGAACCAACAGCAAGAACAGCTAAGTTTCAAGAGATCAAAATTACATTACCTGCAAGTATCCCATGTTATTACAAAAAGCCATTAGACATTCAATACGAAATCTGCCCCGATGCACTTTGTTCATAAGCAGCAGTAGTACAGAAAATTTGCTGTGCTGTTTGGTGCCATTAAAGGTAGGGAGGAAAAGCATTCAAATAATTGAAGTAATGAAAGCATTAAAAAAGCAGACCCTTGACTGTCACTAGTATTATCTGGTCAGCACAGATATTCTTCCAAGAAAGCATATGTGATTTTAAAATGGCAACAGTTTAGGTAATAAACAATCCTCTCCTTACCCCTGAGGCATCTGACAAGAGCAGCACATATAAAAGGCTTGAATGACAGCACTTAGCCTGTTTGCTGTCATGGAGATAACATCCTGGCAATCAGCACAAGCCTCCTGCTTCCCGGAAACATCATACGCTTTTGACTCGCCAGCATCAGTGGATAGCTCTTTTCTGCCCTCGGTTCCTGCAGTGGCAAAGGCAGGCATAGAAGTAGCATCCTGGTGATCTGGTCCCTTTTGCTTCAGTAAAATAGAAGTAATGTTGGCAGAGTCTCTTTTGTTTTTCATCAGCTCTGTGGCTATAAGAACAAGCCATTCATCTAGAGAATGCCAGAGCAATTCCAGTGGCTGCAATAAATACATGCAAAAACAGACAAAAAAGGAACATGTTGACATTAGATAATATTAATAATGTGATAATCCTCTTAAGGCAAATAAATATCATGCACATTTCAAAGCTTTAAACGATCCTTTAAAAGTCATGTTAGAGATAAGAGTGAAATACTCGTAAAAAATTCTGTACTTGCAGCCATAGAGCACAAAGAGAAAATTTCATATAGAAGGAAAATAATCAAGCAGCAGATGGAATAAAGATAAAATTATTTAGAAAAAGTGAAACACTGAACTATTTAACAGAGTTTGACCTGACGGTCATTACACAGCACACTACTGCCAGACTACTGCAGTCAAGCAGAGAAACAATAATACACATGTTGAGTTTCCAGAGTAAGAGTGCGTCAGTTCTTTAAGGCACCAAAGAAGCTCCTTCTACCAGGTAGATGGAGCAAACTCCAAACAGCACCACTGAGATTCAGATTCATGCACATAATCTAGTAAGATGTGCTTTATGCATAGTGTGAGCTCATACAGCTCATTTTGACAGTACCTCAGATGTCTCAGAGTAAGGGACACTAATACCCAGAAACATAATTGTTTCTATTTCATAGAATAGAATCAATTTTTAAAACTATAAAATTTATTCTAACAAAAATCACTCTATTCACTACCACCAGCTTAAAACCAATATAATTGAAGCCTGGTACAACTCCATCATTACATATTTGCTCTGAGGTGCAGGCCTGCTACAGAGGAGAGAAAGGGCTTAAGAAACCTGCAGCTCCCATGAGCATTTAAAAAAAAAAAAAACCAAACACGAGGGCCAACTGTGCTGTCCCTTAACTGTGCTTAAGGGGACTTTTCACAAACATAGTCTAGTGAGCGCAGGGATATGTATCCTTCAGGGAGGCAATTCTGACTCAAGCCTTTCATAGCTTTCCAAAAATAAGAGAAAACTTCAAAATGCACTCCTTTTTCCATAGTTTACTGTTGAACCAACATTTTTCATCAATTAAAGTATTCAAAGACCTAACAGATACTGTTTTCATCTTCTGAAGTTGCCTCTAAAATTAAGAGCTATTCACAGCACACAGTATCAGAAGTCTACAATACCTGGAACACTGTCATCTCATAGCGACACGCTCTCAATACACAATAAATAACTTCTCATAAAAGCTGCGTATTAAAAAATTCCGTTGAAATTTACCATTAAAAACATTTACCATTATGCTTCCATCTATTCCCAGTAAGAATTTTGGGGAAAGCCAGCCTGATCTCTAAGACTGGCAGGCTTTGCTCAACATACTCTATGACACTCACTTAATCCTTGTACTCCTAAAGACCACACATCTCAGTAGATCTGGAGTGGAGATACCACTTTCTACATAAATGTCTGCCATACAGGACCAGGCTAGCGTATTTCCAAGACCTACCTGTCAGACCCTCACCACAAAACGTAATGTAGAAAAGCTTTCTAATGGAAAATAGGATTCATTGAATATATGGAAGAATGAAAATGCTGACGTGTTCTTAACACGTAACTCACGAGAAACTAGAGTTATTTACTAGAATATCAAAATGTAGTTTTCATCTCCCAATTTTTTCAATGTTTTCTGCTCATATTTTGTGGCTTTATCTTTTATTTCCCACAGATTTAGCAAAAACCTGCCTTTCAGAACTCTTGCAACTGATTTGTTTTTCCAAAGCTAGTTTTTCACGGATTCTAATCACAAACTCATTCAAAAGTGTAGTCAAGCATAGCGAAATCAACATTCCCTTTCTTTTTTTCTAGTCTAACTTCAGGATATAAAGCACTCCTCTAAATATTGCCCACCATCTCTATATCCATGGCTGTCAGCATTTTATGTTAGCATCCATGATCAGACCTTTTAAAGCATTCAAACTGTTAGCAACATTTTTTCAAAACTACAAGTCAGCATTCTTCAGTCAATTCTTACCATGAACCACATATTAAACACAAACCTCCACTCAACCGCCAGTTTTCATATCTCACACTTCAGAAAAGTTTCTCTGGAATTATACATCTAAGTCTGATTGAGTACCAAGCTTTTACAGCTGCACACCTCATCTCTCAAATGCAAGGATTTAGAATCACAGAATCATTAAAGGCTTTGAGTTGGAAGGGACCTTAAAGATCACCTAGTTCCAACCCCCCTGCCATGGGCAGGGACACCTCCCACTAGACCAGGTTGCTCAAAGCCCCATCCAACCTGGCCTTGAACACTTCCAGGGAAGGGGCATCCGAAACTTCTCTGGGCAACCTGTTCCAGTGTTTAACCCCCTCACAGGAAAGAACTCTTCTTAATAGCTTATCTAAATCCACACTATTTCAGTTTAAAACTGTTATTCCTTGTCCCTTGTAAAAAGTCCCTCTCCAGCTTTCCTGTAGGCCCCTTCAGGTACTGGAAGGCTGCTCTAAAGTCTCTCCGGAGCCTTCTCTTCTCCAGGCTGAACAATCCCAACTCTCTCAGCCTGTCCTCATAGGGGAGGTGATCCAGCCCTCTGATATCTTCATAGGCCTCCTTTGGACTGTCTCCAACAGCTCCATGTCCTTCTTATGTTGGGGGCCCCAGAGCTGGATGCAATACTCCAGGTGGGGTCTCACAAGAGCAGAGCAGAAGGAGAGAATCACCTCCCTCAACCTGCTGGCCACACTTCTTTTGATACAGCCCAGGATACAGTTGGCCTTCTGGGCAGCAAGCACACATTGCTGGCTCAGTTTGAGCTTCTCATCAACCAACAATCCCAAGTTATTCTCCTTAGAGCTGCTCTCAATCCATTCTCCACCCAGCCTATATTTGTACTTGGGATTGTCCCAACCTAGGGGAAGGACCTTGCACTTGGCCTTGAACTTCATGCGGTTTGCATTTAGCTATGCAACTTTCTTTACCTCTCTACAAAACACCACACTAGAAATCAAACCCATATTCAAACTGCAACACTGGAGGAAGATCTTTTGCCAGGTGACAGATAATTAGTCTTTTAAGACACAGGGAGCAGGAGATCACTAACCCATTAAGTGACTGTGTCACAGCAGAGAAATCAATTCCATTCTAAAAAAGAGTAATATCTGAGATGAGGGAAAAACGTTACTGGCTTCCCAACTTTGTTCAACTAGACAGGGAAACTTGCTGCAAAATCTCCCTAATATGTGATCATACTGAACAGCAATTGGAAGAGTGATACATGAAAATGTAATAAATGTAAACCTGGTCAAAATTACTATTCATAAAGTATCTCACTGGTAGGATCTTATTTGAGTTAGCAGTACCTTGTTTCAAGACTGAGTGTCAAAATTCAATGACTTTTGTTTCTTGGAAGATCAGTACTACAGTGTGTCTCAGCTAGTGTTTCCACTTTAAAGCATCTGGATAGGCCTGAACTGACCAGGCCTGTAATGAATTACATACAGGAAACTTCAGTAAAGCAAAGACAGCCCTGTGGTTTTCTTGTCCTTGTCAAGCAATAACATTCCTCAGTAGCCTCAGATCAAGGTATACTCACATTTTCAGTCCCTACCAATCTATATTACAGAGACAACCCTTCAAAATATGTTCAATCAGTACACTAATACAGAAAACCTTAAAACAGCATTAAGAAAAAAGTCAGAAGAAAGCTTTCTTTGTTTCTTATACTGGATAAAATATGGTTTTGCACAAGCTTTTTCACAGGAGTTACAAGGCACATCTTTAAAGGTCATTAGGTACAGATCTACTTGGACCTAACAGGAACGTGCTCAGAAGGAAACAATCCCTTATGCCAGGCACTAAGGGCTGATAATGTTCCTCTGCATATCCCACACGGGTACCACAAGACAGAACTCCTGTCACTGCTACCCTCAGTCATGTCCAGGGAAGAGTTTCTACGTCTTTCCACCCCTCCCATAAAACCTGTATCAAGTTTCAAATTATCTATGACATTTATTCACACAACTGAATTTTATGATCAAGAACAAATTCCAATTTAAAGGTACTCTCCACTAAAATTTTCAATATAGTGCTCAAATTTGAAATCTTGAAATTCCACGTTGACTTAATACATATTTAACTTCCATTTTGGAACAGCAACCTCCGCAGTTTCCTTAATAGTCTGTACTAAACAGTTAGCCTATATTCAAGAAAACTCAAATAAACAAAAACCAGAAAAGGAGTTCTGTTCCACTGACCTGCATGTCCCACCTGCAAGTACTGGTACCAATAAAAACATAAAACCACCAAGTCTTCAAGTAGCCTCTGCACCACTGTAATAATCTAGAGATATAGCAGGCTTTTCTCCCTTCTCCCAAAAGGCAAAACCGATCATCACAACTACATTTTCAAGGAAAGGACAAAAAAGAAAAAGGAAAAAGAAGGTAGAAATAAGAGAGAATGGAAAGTCACCCAGTTGACCCAGCACTGTTTCATCTCCCAGTACCCAATTACTGTAAATGCAGGGAAGAACAGGCTAATCCAACCACAACTGAAGATTAACTTAGCACTGCCAGACCAGTGTGCCCCATTCCCAAAAAAAGGAATAAGTTATCAGCAGTTTTGTACTTTTGAGTTTGAAGTTTCACAGAATCACAGAATGGTAGGGGTTGGAAGGGACCTCCAAAGATCATCTAGTCCAACCCCCCTGCTAGAGCAGGATCCTAGAGCAGATTTAAATCAACCTTAAAAATATCTCAAAGACAACTGTGGCCCTAATGAAGAGCTGTGTCAGTTTTAATGCTTCTAAAATTTAAAATAATAGCCTTAATTTTAAAATCATCCTGAAATTTGTTTCTAATGCAACAATAGTTCATTTATTAAAAAACATAAATGTTGTTTTTACACAATTAAGAATTAGTAATATTTTCTGGGACAACTGTGTCAGTTGTGTAATATAAGCCTACTGCAAAAGACTTAACTCCATACTGAATTGAGAAACAATTCTTTCAACCTACAAAGTAGTTTGGGCACACAGATAAGCAGTTCCGCTGAAATACAACTGAATGTATTTGCTTGGTTTATAGTAAGTCCTGAAATGACGTGGAACTGAAAAGCATGAAACCTTCACTTATTTCCTTTTTGGGCCATGAGCAAACAGAAAATGCAAGGAGATGAGGTAAGCTGCTCCTAAAACCTTGAAGAAAAAAAAAGGTAGCCGAATATCTACACAGAAAGGTAACAGAATATCTCACCAAAGATAGTTCCTGTATTGAATGCATTTAACATGTGCTTGTTACTGAATCTGGTATATTTAAACCAACTTTCAGTAAAACTGATAGAAAATGCTGTCTTTAATAAAATTATCCTTGTGACTTAGATAGGGCTCTGTATTTTGAAAATGGAAACTCGGTTAAACTCACAATGCGTCAATCCAGCTCAACTTATTTTAGTGAGCAACTCTAAAGGACAATTGTTACATTGCATATTGTACAATGAATTACATTTTGCACACAATATTTTTCATACTCAAGCACTAGTTTTATAGTCACTATGTAAGTCAATTTGTTACTGAAACTATTTTGTTATCAGAAAAACATTTCTGCTTGTTTTTTAAATAGTCTAATGCTTCCCTTCTTTCCAAGAAAAGAAATTTAAACGAAAACTGAGCTACTTAACTAAACATAGCTGGAATTAGAGCATCATCTTTCATGACCTTATCAATATAGCTCTTAAAAGTCATTAAAAGTAACCTGATAAACACATCATATCACCAAATAAATACAGTAATTGCAAAACATTGTTTTCAGAACACCCTAAAAGGAAAATAATCATGTAATCACTGGCATCTAAATTTGGCAATATGAACTGTGCTGTGTAAGAAGCGAGAGGAAGACAAGGGAAAAGAGAGACTACCCTTCAGTTCTTATTATTTAGGTGCTCTGAACAGTACATCAGTTATATACCCAATGCAGATTGAGTGGCACACAGGAAACCAGAACTGCTTTACAGAAAGGCAAGCTATGATTTTCTACAGAGGGATTCCTCAACCTACAAGTATAAAAAAAAAGCCTTCAGGAATTAAACATCTAAATGGCAAGCACCTAAAGCAAGTGTTTGAGAAGAGCTATAAATCAATAACCTTGCAAGGGTGGCAATAAACTGGTATGTTTCAATGTATGGAATAATAAAATTCAGTAACAACTTGGGGAAAAAACTTCATGATCACAGTGAAAACAAAGAGATTAAGAATTAAATTATTTCCATTTATCTTGTGAAGATGAATAAAACTGAATGATCAGAACCCCCAAAGATTCTCCAAATACCATTTTGAAATTACATTAATACAAGCTATTATATTCATACTACCGCATTTTGAGATTATAGCATCATAGAAACAATAAGGTTAGAAAAATACTACATTCTTAAATAAAACAATAGAAATAAAAACAAAGTTCACCAAAATCAGTCAGATAACTAAGCCTTTGACATCTAATAAACAATACATTAAACAAGAAATAAACAGAAATTGTAAGATGAGATGTGCATCAGTGGTCAAATGAATCCAGGGGGGGGAAAAAAAAAAAATCATTAAGGAAAAAGAAAGAGGTAGGCTTAACTTAAGAAGGGATAGGGGCATCAACCAAACTTACTTCCTGTTCATGAGATGTCTGATTAATGAATGCATGCTTTGTGAAATTCATCTCTTTAACGTCTATCTTCCTAACAACATCATATACTTTTCTGACCTTGAACACCTGACTTCTTGGAGTTTTATTTCCATTGTAGCCCATGTCATTTCCATTACTGGGAGAGGATGGGCCAATGCGAAAGACATGGCAAAATATCCTCACGATCCTTAAGAGACTCTTCATTTGAGCTTCATAATTACTTGACAAGCTGGGGAAAAAATGGAATATTTAAGTTTCTTTTTCTAGATGAAACAATTTAGTATATTAAGGAGTAAGCAATCTAATGGTAGGGTCTGATACGCATGCTGAGAAAAACCCTAAGCTTTAAACCCTAATGAACTTCAACTTTTCTTTCCTGCACCAGCCCCAAATGCCGAACATAAGCACTCTAATTTTACTAACACATACTCAAAATTTTAACTAGAAGTGATATAAGAACAGTAAATTCCAGATCTAGCAAAATACTTCATTTTGGGTTTTGTTGGGTTTTGGGGGGTTTGGTTTTTTGTGGTTTTGTTTTTGTTTTTTTTTCCAGATGTAAACTTCTTATGAAGCATTGGTTAGAAATTCATCTTACTACAGTAAGGATCTCAGTTTATGAAGTAAGGATCTCTACATATGAAACAAACTGGGATATCCAGTTGAAAGTGTTTTTCAATCAAGAAAATATAGCATCCAATAGTAAAAGAGTACTGACTAATCAGATATGCTGCCACGTCCCATCCTCACCTAGCTATTCTAAATGCCCATTTACTACCTCAATTAGATAAGGGATCAGGATGATGACACTCTTTCTACTCAAGAGAAACATGCTCTAAAAGATAACACATAAAAGCACCAGTATGCTTTTTATTTATCCAATAAATATATTAGAAGTTTTATGCCTTCTTAACTGAACTGGCCAACACTGAACTCTGTACCAACACAGTGCAGAATCTGAGCTATTTACGAGTTCATGCACAAGCAGAACATTGTCCACCAAATTCAAATTAGTTTTCCTTCCTTAAACCCCAAGCAGTAAGAATTCTTCTGTCTTCAACACATAACAAAAACTGCAAGAAATTGAAATGTTTTTTACTGAACTCCACTCACTCATAAATATTATACAAGTGAGTATATATTCAATTCTATCCTTGAAGTACTTGCAACTTAAAAGCATGCTTTTTCACTATAAGATCAGTATACATCAGAAAACTGACACCTTAGAGAATACAATAATATCTCTGATGCTAATGGATCACTAATTCCGTAATTCACAAATTTGAAACATAGGTGGTTGTAACATCTCAGTACCTTTATCATGATCTCACTCTCCCTATGGCATGGGTAAAAGCAAGACTGACTTGTTTACAGTACCACATTTTAATGACTGTCAGTGAGGTGCTAATTTCAAAAGCCACACACTAAGACTTCTACCAATCCGATACACAAAGTATGACTATCTTCTCACAACGTAGACTTCAACCAGATAAATTTTCATTAAATCTAGATTAAGAAAGAAATACAGAGTAAACAGTGCAAAAGTAGGAATGTTTTCAACCAGTACCTGCCTGACTGGCAGGCCGTAACTGTATTACCACAAGCTCTGGTCACAGCCATAAATGCACATTTGGAAGAATCTTTGCTTATATACCAAAAGAACCTATGAATACAAGAAGCTAACATAACAATTGGGGAAAAAAAAAAACCCAAACATTTCAATTGAGGTTTATCATCCCTCAGCAGCAGTGTTTTCCTGGGGAAATTTCAGTTTAAATTTCCTGGTCTCCAAGAAGAGGACTTACATAAAAAGGAAAACTTTAAAGTGCTTTTCTTAGTTTACTGAAGCTTTTACTACCATTTTTGTAAACATTCATCTAGTCCCAATCTGCACCAGTAAGACCAAATCACGTCATGCTACAATTACTTCTTGGAAAGAGGAAATACACGATGGAGGTGATGCTAACTGAACAGGTTCCTTGCTGGTATTCAAAGCAGAAGTCCTCAGGCAGAAGCTTGGTGGCACTCCTGGCCACCTGCTAGAAGCATTACAATAAACAACACAACAGCACTGGGCTGTGAGATAGACCCTAGGAAAGTAACTGTGATGATACTAGTTCAGCCATGCAAAAGTGCCATCTTTGGAGGTTTTAATGTACAGAATGTATTTTACATAACATTTGTTGGAAGAAGGAGAGAGCGGAAAGAGGACCAAGCTCAGAGGTCTGTATTGACCAAGTACTACCTTCATCCTCATTATGTGAATAATAAAACAACTGAGAAATACTTAGTTGAAATAGATTGAAGCCTCAGAGAGGGAACAGAATTGGAGAGAACAGACATACAGTTTTTGTGAAACCGTTTCTTATAATAGAAAAAGAAAATAATTCCATTTCCCGTATGACATTATTAAAGCACCAAAGAGAAGTGGGCCAGTAAGAGCCCGCAGGACACTAAGTACAGGCATCTCTGGAAATGCCTGTCCATCCAATGCAATGCAAAAGCTTCCAATTTGCCTTCAGCCTCTGCTAGTCAACCCACATGCAGCAGTACAGGAGTACATACCAGCTCAAATTCAGAGACAGTATAGGCACATAGATATTGTTTCTACAGCCATACTGAGGGAATATTTCTCAATACAGAGGGGCAATAACAGTAACAAATAAAATCTAAACAATCAAATAGTACTGCCTCATATGATCTAAACCAGCTAGCACGATTTCTGATAATGTCCCCATACAAAGCAAGTTTGAAACTCTTTCCTCCAGAACGGTTTTATACTTTATCACGATTTATTTGTGGGAGATCTATTGGCTCTAATGAAGTCTGGAGACACAAGAAATGTGTTACAAGTTAAGCTGATTACACACTGAAGCCTAGCAACAACTAAAGTTCTTCAAAATCTATCTTTGTAGCAACACAATGTCATTAATATGCCTATGCACTTTAACCCCAACCATTTGAGAGGTTTAAGGCTTTCACGCTCATTTATCAAGGCAAACACTAATCAGAACAAGACTGTGATGGAGTCACAACTTTCCTAGCATTGTCTAAGAGTTATGACCTGCTATTTACAAGATCCATCCAAATTTAACATGACTGATGGGAAGGAAAAAAAAAAAAGGCACTTAAAACTAAGAATATATTATTCAGTATCCACCTAACTGATTGGATCTTCATGCACCAGCTTAAAAGAAGCATTCAAAGTTTTATTCCTCTACAACCTATGCTGACAGGCATCTCCAATATAGGAACACTCTTAAACCTCTCTTTTTCAAAAAGTCAGCCAGACCATGTTAGTGAGGAACTTCTGCTCATTCTTTCAGGCTCTTGATTTCTTTCAGAAAATATTTTCTTAGCTTCTAGCAAAGCATAAAGGTCAGAGCAAATTCTGCTACCTATTAAAAACAGTAAAGTGTTAGTGGTGTTCCAACAGACTATAGATGAGGTGCTTTGCACAAACTCCCTCAAATGCCACAAAAACCAGGAAAGTGTAACTAGAAAAATATGCTTGTCTATTTTATGTGCTTCCCAAAGTAACCACTTCTTGTGCTGCTGAGACAGCACACAGGAAGATAAAGTTTTTGGTCTCATATATTAGTAGCCATGGAAGCAAATCAGAGGCAGCAAACATAAGACAAGTAACAAAACTCTCCTCAAAGATACAAAGCAAGCAGGCAGAAAGCAAAGATATGGAAGAAAAAAAGAGGGGGGGAAAAGGAATAATTGATAGCTGGCTAAAAAGCTTCCCTTCCTAGAGCTGACATAACCAAACTAACAGAACAAAAAATACACTTCTCTGCAACTCATGCTTCTAGGCACCAGCAGCTATACAAGGACACCAGCTTTCTCTTCTGAAGTCCTCATGAATACAGTGATCTAAAGAAGTGCTGCCATACAGAATCATGTTTGAGATCCATCTACTCCAGCATGTGCCCAGCATCAAGTAGTTTAGATTATTAAAACTATTAAGTAGCACTAACTACCAGTAGCTTATCAACTCACTTATGATCCTCTCACACTTACCTAAGCAGTTTGTGACCATTTGTTGTAGCAACTTCAGCAAGACTTGTTAGGATTTTAAGATACTGGCTCTCACTCTGCTGAGACAAGTGCTCCAAAACTTGCCGCAACTGATAAATTAAAACAAAAGAAATTGCATCATGTCATGGAGCATCAGATCAACATTCAATTTAGAACATTATCACCCACTAATTAATATCTAGCAATATTAATATAGGTCTATAGCGTCCAATGTCTAATCTAATCTCAGTTAACATTTCAATATAATTTACAAAGAATACTGAGAAGATACATTCTAGTGTCAAAATATGTACTACAAGACATGCAGTATTTTTAGAACGTCTTGAACGCTGAATGCTTAACTATGTATTATTAATTCTAAGAGCAACTTATTTTCATCTAAAAAAATGAGTGGGATATGCTTTCAACTTCTGAAAGCTAGAAGTCTATTTTGAGTTTCATAACTATACCATGTCATATCTAATATATTTTGCACACCTCCTCATTCAGACCTTGATTTTGCACACATCACCATTATTCAGACAAAACATTGTTTTTTCTTGTTTATTGTCTTGATTTCCACAATACACAATGGTATGCTTTGCCATTTACCTTTCTGTAGAAGCTCTTTTTTGTTCCATCGTTTTAGTCCTTTAACTTTCTCTTTTATTTGAAAAGATCTACACCATCTCCCCATGTTTCTAATACACACTTTGTAAATTCTCACCTCTCTGTCATTTTACTTTGTAAAACTCACCCCTGTCTCAGAAATTTAAATACTGTTTCTATACAAACTTATAAATCCTCAGTCCCGTAGCGGAAGTAATGGGACTACAGAAAACAATAAAAACTTAAAAAAATCTAGCAAACCAAGTTCAGTGTAGTGGCAGTCAATACCTTACTACATCTATTCTTCCTTTTTGTGTTCCCCCCCCCCAAAATTTACAGTCTGATTGTTTGCAGTTATTTTCAAGCAAACAATATACTAAACAATATACTAAAAACCCACAGCTAGATAGATTTGGAAGGGGGGAAAAAAGAGCACCCCATGCTTCTTTCCTCCTATACAATCAAACAAAAATTATTTTCCTTGCTTTCTTTGCTTTAGATTGCACTGCTCCACAATAATAAAAGAAACAAGGTATAGAAGCAGCAGTGAAAAAGGAAAAAAATAACTTCATCTACAGCAATAAAAACCAAATTAAGTTGTGTCTGCAGTCTTTTACACTCTGATTGCACAAGGCAAGTTCATAGAGATGAGTGCTCATACTCCAAATGTTCAAGTTCATTCTAGATGATTAAAGCCTCAAGACACAACCTAAATGGGTATCCGTAGACAACCACTAAATGAAGGAAAACAGGCCCCATTACACAAAGTAATTGCATGTATAGAATGCTCTACCAGCATCTTTGTATTGAAGCTTGCAACAAGTCTGCTCTTTCAATACACTGTCTACATCATTTTGGTAAATATGCAAAGTTAGAACACTAAATTAAAGTAGATCCTACACTTAATTCCAAAGTCTTGTGTTTGAAACTACGTCAAGGCTGTAGATTTCACATCGGGAGAAAAAAGTACATAGTGGTCAACTACTGTGGCATTGACAGTCAACTGCTGGTAGTGTCTTCTAATTAGGACACTCATATTAAGCAATCAGACCTCCACAACACAAACAGATTGGTAGCTATAAAACACATCATACTGTATTACCATGTTTTCCCGTAGATCTTCATTCTGCGTCATTTGAATTATTGTCTGGAAAAGTCGGGGATGGTATTGTATTAAGACTTCACAAGTCTCTCCATACCCACCCTAAAAAAAGCAGTAGTTAAAAAAACATTCTAATTAAAAGAAACTTTAGAACTGGAGTTTATAGTATCACAGGCATTAAAACCTACTGAGGATTACAATTTAAATTTTTTTAAATGTTGAATGGAAAAAAAACAATCCTAAAATAAACTGAAATTCAACAATGTATCAAAGTCAGATATCACAAAACTTTCTGGAGATGATGGAATCAAATTCTTTCAGTATATCAGCTCACATACATACGCTCCTTTCTTCTGTTTTTTGAAACACTTTCCTACTTAGAAAGCCAAAGTTACATTTGAACAACAACTTCCTCTAACAATTTACCAGAGTTTAAAAGCACTGCAATATTCATCTTCTCTTCCCATTGTTGATGGACGACACACATCTACCTAATTATACCTAGAATCTAATCCTTCAAAACAAGTATTTTCCTAAAGGTTCATGAGGCACAAACCTGACTTCTTAAAGGAAGAAATAGGACAGACCCATGAAAGGGTTATTTAACTTTAAAAATCAATACACAAGTATGATTCCACTTGTGCCTTAGATCAACAGTTCAGACTAACTTCACAACCTTTTGAGAAGAATGTTTTTTTTAGAAAGAACAGAAGTTGAATTTGTGGTTTATTTCTTAGTTAACACAGCTGCATTTTTAAGCAGGCACCTAAGACCTGAATACCCATAAAATCCTACACTGGAAAGATGACCATGTAATGTATTAAATGCTGCAACTCCAGAGGCGGCTCCCCTTTGCATGGCAGTTTATAGCTCACTTCAGTGATAACAGATTCGTTAAACAGATTTAATTGTTCCTGGTGCCAAGAAATTATTAAAATTAAAACAACATCCACAATCTTGCATCCACAAGAATTAATGAAAGTCAGCTCTTCAAAATCGAGGTAATACCATGTTGGCAAGACATACATGAATCTACGATTTCCATCTTCTAAAAACACATATCTACTCTGAAAAGCAATGTAAGCAAAGAATGTAACAGGAAATAAAATATTTTGTTTTCTCCTTTTTTACATAGTATAATGAACTTGTAAGTTAGATGATCTTAAACACAGCAAGATCATCACTACAAAACAGCAAACACCAGGTGTCAGTACTCACGCCTAAAAAAAGTTGACAGAATTTTGATGTATAAAGTGGTGCCCGAGGGACTGTAAAACTGGAAACTGACACAGACATCTGAAACTCTCACCATAAAAACTAAGAAGAATACCATTAACTACAGACTAGTATATTGTCTTACAGGTCTGTGGCTGCAGAAAGCTTCAAAATTGACTAGACTTTCGTGTGGTTTTATGGTCCTTTTGCCATAATAAAGAAAAAAAAAAAAATCTAACTGAGCTTCACAGCTGAGTGAGTAGTGAGACAGTATAGTGACCAGTCAGTTCTGAGTGACCAGAGCTGAGGACTTATTAGAATTTCTTATATCTCAAAAGAAATGCTATAAGTAACCTAACCTCATCAACACCTTCCACAGACAGTCTATGAAATGAGTTTTTCAGAGTTAAACATTCCAAAAATAACCCCCAGGTACTAGAGACAGCAGTCTCTACAACATACATGCTACTTCAACCACAGGTCTTAGGCATATGAGGAATTTTCAGAAATAAAAAAACTTGAGATTATTTTAATCTGCTAGTACAGCAAAAGATTCGAACATTTCAACTTTATCCTGCCAAACTAATGACATGCACCAAGGTAATGTGATGTCCACTAAGTGCAGTGATCTTTTTTTAGCAAGCAGTTCAGTTACCTAGTCTGCTGATTATTAGCAAAGGTTCAAAAGCTTCCATTCATCCATTACTTTTTATTTACACACCTTAAATTGACCCTTAAATTGAAAAATGTGTAAGAGTTCACAAATTAAGAAGAGACACCCTAGCAAGCAGTACAAACAATATTTGGTATCAATCAAGAAAGACTGCATTTTGCATAGTAGTTGAAAATGCTTAAAACTTTGTTCCTCATCCAGATGAAGATCTGGAATGCCTTTGAAAAGTAACAGAGTCAGTATCATGTAAATTTAAAAAACCCAAAAAAAACTCCTTTAAAAAAAAAAGAGAGCCTTTAGCTCTTACTTATTTACAATTAAGCACCTCAATAGAGTCTAATACACTAAGGATTCTCAAACTTTCTAGTCAAAGGGGTTCTGCAAGCTCTTTGTTTCTCAGGATCTCCAATGTTGCAAAGTCTTTAAAGACGTTAAAGTCTTTTACAAAGGCTACAAACTGAGAAACTGCCTGTAGGATCAATTTAGTGGAAAAAAAATTTCGCATTTCTATTTTGCCAAAGGACCACCATTTTTCATAGGCCTTAAAAAAGAATACACTGATCAGGTGACACTGTAGTAAGTGACAGATGTTCACAGAAAAAGAGTGGTGCTAACTCAATACCTGTACACAGAGATCCAGTGGAGTAATACCATTTTTGTCTGGTAAATACTTGGCTCCTCTCATCAAAAGAATTTGTGCAGTGTCTCTCTGACCATGGCTATTCAAAAGAAAAGAAAGAGAGTTACTACAGCATTCATGCTCTGCTATGAGTGATAAATCTGCCTTTACTGCATCTAACAAACAAAACCAGCATAAGCTAGAAGAAAACAAATAGTTATGGTATGAAGCTAAATAGAAACACAAGGATGGAAGACAAAGTCACTTATATTCTTCTACTACATTTCAAAGCCACTGCAGAAGTACAACATAAAATTAGGTATGGCCCATTTACCAAGCCAGAGTCACTCTCATCATTCAGAAATAATTCACCTTCACCTAGCCTCAAAAACGTGTGAGCTGCATTTCCTACCAAAAAAAAAAAAAACAAAAAAAAAAAGCTCTTTCTCAATTCACACCCTAGTTTACTCCACAGAGAAAATTTTCTTCACTCACTTCACTGAGTTCTTTGCTCAGTCCTATTAGATTTGAGAAAAAAAAAATAATCTAATTGTGTCACAAACCATCAGTAAACCATTAATAAGATTTACCGTTAGTAAGGAGCTAAGACTACTGGCCTACTTGAAGCATTTCTTCACTGTAATTCTCTAGACTAAGTGCTCAACCCAACACTCTGAGAAAACACGGTTTTTCAGAGTCAGCCTTTGAGTAGTGACACCCTTTCTCCAGCCATCACCAGCCACTGCTACCACATCATGCCCTCCCTGTCATCAGGGCCCTATAACCTTTCTTCCCTGGGTGGCAGCATCAGCAATTAGCACTTCTGACGAGGAGACATTGACTTGCACTATGCACCCTGTTCATTCAGTTTGGACTTGAAGGTCTTAGAGGTCTTTTCCAACCAAGGCTATTCTATGATTCTATCCTGCCAGCTGCTCCACTTGTTAATTTCTAAATGATCACTACCACTGCACTTGCAACACACTCCCTTATGGAAAACCTCTGAGCTGAGGCAAGTTGTGTATTTCTTTTAAAGTGGATGCCAATACTGGTCCCTAAATTGAGCACCAATGCACTAAATTAGCTACCAGCTATTTATTCTCCACTTTTCTTCCCAGCTGCCAAGAGTCAGCATACACAAGCTTCAGAGACCAGGGCTCCCACAACATAACTCTTGGCAGGCCACCAGGTCAGTCCATTTCTCCTTTTGTTTATATTAACATTTAATCATAGGTGAACTATTTAACCTGTAACCAAAACACAGGGATTATAAAATTGTAACTGTTCTACCAAATAGCAGAAATGCTCCAATTAAAACAAAAGGTCATTTGTCATATGTGATTAGTTTTGAAATAAAAGTAAACTGTGAAGAAAACAGAACCGATCAAAGCAACAATATAATTTCAATTCACCATTGTAACTTAAAGGCATATATGTACATTTCATGTACACCATAATACTGCAATGTAAATTATAGTCCAACCTGCCTTATAAAAGACTGCATTTTAAGTTGGTGGATCTCATTTTCAGAAAAAAAGTTCAACAGTCACCAATTCTATGACTCATGCTAGAACATGCATGGCTATGTGTTTAACATGTCTGTGAGAAAGAGGTATAAAAGCCTGCAGTATTAAGGTAAGTATTTAGATTAGCCACCAAACTACATTCAAACACGAGGCAAGTTTAAATACTGGTCAGCTTTTATGTTTCCTAAATTTTGTGCTTTCTAATCATTGTTATTGCAGAAGGGACAAACAAAAAAATCAATTTCACTTTTAGTACAATATTCAAAAGTTAAGAACACATACCTGCAAGCAAAGTAGAGTGGAGTCGCCCCTGACACATTCGGCCTGTTTATATCTGCACCGCTGTCTAGCAAACACTGCACTGTCTAGAACAGAAGAAAATACCAGCATTAGAAAAAGACCAACAGAAAAGCCTATTGGCTTGCAACTCTTAAAGTGTCATGTGTGTCCAACTATACTGAAGGATTTAATTTTCAGTAATGAATCTTAGAACCAGAATTCCTAAACACTATATGGAAAATCATGGCTGTCAGAGCTCATAAAGCTTCCTTTGGGTTTCCCATCTTAACAACAAAGCCTTTTATTGAACTTCAGCTAATCCCGAAGACCCCTGGAACTACAAACCATTTAAAAAGCAAAACAACACTTTCTAGAGAAGTAAATCTCAAGTTAGTGACAGTCACAAACAGCCTTCTCACAAACTGAAGATTTAAACACACACTAGAAGAAATAAGTGAGCAAATTCTAAAATATGAAAATATTGAGCAGACTGTCAAACACCTTTTGCTGTATTCCAGTCACATAAAGTAGGTAAATCTATAGGTAACAGTTTATCAGAATTTGTCTTCCGAAGTTGAGTTCTGAAATAATAGCAGAGGATCTGGGTAGAATGACAATTTTTTGAACAGTAAATACTCCTGTAGACAATCTGTATAATTCAAAATCATAGCTGTAATACAACTCAAGTGAAACAACTAGATCTGTACTCTGAGAGTAAACAGTCAGTCCTAATGCAAGGCCAGGTCTAAAAATTATTCACACAGATCAATAAAAGAAGAGTCTGTGTGAAGTTATTTATTTCTAATGTCAAATATCTACCTGACCCAACTCTGTTCATTTTTTATTCACCATAAATTAAAATAATTTCAGATTTCGGCTGGTACAATTATGAATCAAACACATCCTAAAAAGTAAGGAAGCACATTTTCAACTGTTTAACACTACATCAAAACCTGCAATCAACAAGACAATAATAGTACTACAGAACAGCTGAACAGTATACAGTAAGTCACTTAACCTCCCATAAACACCAAGATCAATCATCTCCACAGGAATAAATTAGTTGTTCCCATGGAAGTGTATGCAGTCAATACTAAGACAAACTGTTAATAGAGTTCTTCAGACTTCTAACCATTATCATGTGCACTGACTAGCCTGAAGTTTATAAAAAAACACACACACACCACCACTGAGGCTTTACCCAATTCTTCAAAAATCCAATGTCTTAATAAAATTTATAAACTTACTGTCTTGTGTCCGTTCTGACAAGCTACATGAAGGGCTGTCTGTCCCATTGCATCTTCAACATCTACATTACTGACATGCTGAACAAGATCATGAAGCAATTCTGTTCGTCCATTGACAGCCAACCAATGAATCTAAGTACAAAATGATGACATATATGTTTCCATTAGCAATGATACAAGTTTTTCATAAATATGATTTGAAACCTGACTGTACTATTGTCAACATTTTCACAAAGAGAAGCCTTCACAGAGTCACGGAATTTTCAGAGCTGGAAGGGACCTCCAGAGATCATCTAGTCCAACTCCCCTGCTTAAAAGCAGGATCCCCTAGAGCACATCATTCAGGACTGCATCCAGGCAAGTCCTGAAAATCTCCAGAGAAGGAGACTCCACAACCTCTCTGGGCAGCCTGTGCCAGTGCTCTGTTATCCTCTGAGAAAAGAAGTTCTTTCTCATATTTAAATGGAACCTCCTCTGTTCCAGCTTGTGTCCATTACCCCTCATCCTGTCACTGGGCACCACTGAAAAGAGTGAACAATACTACCATATGCTTAAGTACTTTGGTCATATCTTTTGATTCTTAAGGGCTCTGGACTCACAGCAGTTTTGTTTATTTACATGTAAAACAATAGAAGCTTAAGAAATGAGAATCTTCAAATTCTTCACTCATTTTAAGAGCACCATGAGAATAATAGCACTTACTGCAGTCAAGCCTTCATTATTACAAATGTTGACATCTGCACTGTATTCCAGCAGCTTGCTCATACATTTCTTCTGGCTACAAACAAAAGAATACATTAAAACTCGGCCAGGAAAAATAATTTACGAAGCCCAAGAATCTTCTTAGAGCTCCACTCACCCCAATTCATCATTGTACAAACCACAGTAGGTAGCTTTATTTTAAAATGTGCTGGTACCGGGAATGTGAAAAAGAAGTAATCATCAGTAGCACCAGGGACTCATGCAGTGCAAGTGTAGCATACGACAGCATAAGGCTAAAAACATAGTTGTGTAGCTCAATGTTTTTGTGGAAAGTGTAGAAGTGCTCAACCACACCACTCTAACAGCTTCAGCTCAGCATGAAATACACTCTCAAGGCAAGAAACCAGAGTTCAGCTATCAAAAACCCATGAAGTTCTTCATCATCCGTACACTACAGCGAACACATTTACAGTACACCATTAAATCATTATTTAACGAGACATTCATTGTAACATTATGTAAATCTTTGGCAAGTACAATAACTGTCTTAATGAAAGTAGGGGTGTTGTTCCTACTTCATGTTTTGTTTGGTCTTTTAACATTCTCTAATGCTCTAGATGTTTTACCCTTAAGAGTTTATTCTTACTTTTCCTTTTTGCTTGATACCTCTCACACTTTTCTCATGCCTCCTTTCCACGTAACAGTCTCCTGTGTGTATTTCTGCATTTCATCATGAACCACTTGGCTGCTTCTTTCTCCCATATCCTACAGATACTCCTCCCATATGCCTAAAAGCCACTGAACACTACCTCCTCCTCATCTGAAGCACCAGCCATGATACAATTCAGTTACTGTAACACATACATGCTCCAAAAAGAAAAAGACAACATTACCTTTATCAGCTGTGTGTTTCCACATACTACAAGAAGTAATACCTTAAAAGATCTCCAAAAAGATGCGTGCTCACTGTTTCCAACACCCCCCCCCCCCCCCTTTCACAATATTGTGCAGGCAAATTTTGTATTCCTTTCCTTGTAGTAAAAATTTCCTTGGAGACACAGAGAAAAATCTGAAGTCTCTGAACCCTGCCAAACCCTCCAATGTCCTTTTTGCAGTCTTTTCTTACTTAGCTAACTGGAAGGTGAATGTATTCCTTGTTTGGTCACTGTTGTAAGACTCATTAAGCTCCTGCTTCACAAAAAACACTAAAATGACTGGCAGGGAAATTGGCACTTCAGACATAACCTCCTATTTATATAAAATTATTTTCTGAATATTCAAAGTATGGATTTTAACCTCCATGTTTCCTCTAAGTGTGCCACCCTTATTTTCAAAAGTGAAAAGTATTTTTTTTGAACTGTGCAAAAATATTCCAGAACATATCAGCTCAAATGCATTATGCACAAAATCTTAAGAGTTTTTAAAACTTTTTTCTTACCCATTCCTTGCTGCTAAATGGAGAGGTGTGCATCCTGAAATGTCCTGGTAGTTTGGATTTGCCCCTTTTTTTAATAATAAAACAAGGCATTCAACTGATCCACAGCTAAGAAAAAATAAGGAAGGGAAAAACTAACAAGGATATTTACAAACCAAATCTATATTGACATAAAGACAACAGCAATACTATGTACAGATTACATTCAATAGAAAATCTTAAAACAAATTGGTTTTACACCCTCATAGTTCAAGTTACACAAAGCTAAAGGAAAGACACTTCAATGCAGTGAGAACCGACTGATCATAACCTGTACTAATGAATAGGTGCTAGCCTTCTATGTGGTTTTAGTGACTTTAAAACCAAAAAGTGAATCTTTAAGACTGCCAATTGTTTAAAATGTAAACTGTTTAAAATGTTTTGCTTACTATTTCCTCTTACCTCATCTTTTATCTATTCACGGGACTGAATTTTCCATTAAATAACAATTCCAGTATCACTTTTTGTTACGCTTCACAGAATTTCTCTTACGCTTCAGTGTCGGTAAGTCAAAACTTTAAATATCAGAAAAATTCTAAAACTCATACAAATATTTCTCTGCTATTTGTTTGAACCTGTAACTCCCCTTTACTTTTCATAATATAGCAGCTCTTTAGATAATCAATGCCGCCAAGAACACAAACTTTGCATTACATGTTTATCTTACTCCTGAACTATTCAAGAGGAAGAGCTGATTAGGAAGACAAATACGTAGTATTTTTGTATTTGTCACGACTGGCTTATGCATCATCACTAGTCTTTCCAGTGACAGAACTGCTACACAACAACCCAAAGAAACTCCAGACCAGTTGTACAATCAGTTGCAAATCCAGCATCTCAAGGACCTCTTAATGACACAACAACTAGCCAAGACAAAAGAGAATCCAGAAATTAAGTGTAACACAATTCGTTGGGTTTTATGATCAATAAATACAGCTTTTCAAAGATACTTCTGAGATGTATGCTACAAATTGCTTGCATTTTTTTCTTTAAGTACTTTAAGTCAATTTTATATAAGCAGCATGTAATTCTGAGACAGAGTGTTTGGGAAAAAAATATTTCTAAAGCAGTCTGATTAGAAAATTGGAACTTCCACCTTTGTTGTGCCCAAATACCTGCTATTTATATGCAATACTATTTCTTTTACCTTTTTTTAACAGTTTAAATGCAAAAACTTTCAAGATATTTTAAATGGGACCCAAGTATAGAACATTCATTCATTAGTTTAAGTTTCCTGAAAGGCCATTTCAAAAACTACCTGGTTCATTTTTATTAAGATTACATTAATCTGGCTGTTTCTTGGCAATATAGATTGATCCCCATTAAAGAGCTACATAAATAATAATCTAGGTCTCAGATTTGAAATTTGCACTTAAGTCCTTTATCCAGGATACAAAAAGTTATTAGAAGTGAGTGGCCAAGTTATGTCCCCTTCAGTTATGATCACATGAAGTACTATGGAACACTCGCTTCTCAATGAACATGCAAGTGCTTCCCACTGTTTCAGAATACTTCAAAAATAAGGAGCACCTGCAAACAAGGTTTCTCTCTGAGTAACCCAGCTCTACAGGATACACTATGGCTACATTTCTTCACAGACTGAGATTTCACAGAAAGTAAAAAAAAAAAAACTAGTGACCAAGACCTCCTTCACCAGAATTTGGAAAGCCATTTCATATTATGTGTAAAACCTGTCCTCTCAATGAGGCAGGCACATTGCTAAAAGAACAAACAAAATACAAAAGAGAAGCGTAAAAACAAAACATTAACCGATACTACAGAGTTTCCCAGCTTACATTGGTGCCTTAGATTTGTAGTAATACTTTCATTGTTAACTTCTGGACTGGACTCAAGTAAGTCTTACTTTGCTGCAATATGAAGCAAACTTCTCTTCACACGTCCAAATGCATAATTCACATCAAACTTTGAATTTGATAGCAGCTCTGAGACAGACCTTCAAACAGAAATATAACTTCAATTAAAAAATATCTCACAATATCCATGCAAAGTATATACTGTAACTCATGTACAAGTTCTCTCTTACCTCATTGCTATTTCCTTTCCCTTCAACTAATTTCTGAACAAGAGATCCAATGACTTTCAAGCATCTGCATATTAACAGTACTTCTACTCTTTAACTTCTTACTTGTACATAAAAATGAACTGTGACACTGGGCAACTGTTTCAAATGTAAACTAGTAAGAATTACACAAGATGGTCAAATCACTTCTTTACAAATATGAAAAACAAGTATATTAATAGCTTTGACTTAAAACCAATAAATTCTCATTTTCTTCCTTATCTCAACAGACACCCTAACCAGATATCCAGCAGCTTTCCCAAACACAGGCAAAGTTCAGATAAAGACTGGTATGTGAAATCATCATGATGAAGTAGAAGGACACATGTTATGTCAATACGATAAGAAATTTCAATAGGACCCTTCAAGCCCTAACAAATTAATAAACAAAGTATTTTAAAATAGGTGAAACAGCAAGTGAATTGGTGATTTCAACCTTCAGTAATGAGCTGATCACATAATTTAAAACCCTTGCACACAATATCAACAAGACAGTATGTAGCAGAACAGATGTTTATCCTCATTAGATAAACAGTTTACAGTTTCATTAAGAATTACTGCCTGCTTGCCTACAAAACTCAGCGGAAGATAGCACCACTTAAATGGCACTATACAGTCCCCAGGTGCCAGCACTTCAAGGACAACTAGGTAAGAGAAAGAGCTGCTCATCTGAGGAATGCCAGAAGTTTCCGAGACATCTAACGAAATTAATAGTTTTTGTGTCATCAATAAATGCACAGACAGAGCTACAACCCAATTACAAAACAATGCTTTTGTTCCTATCCTAGGACAAACTTCTCTATGTGCATCAATAGGACAAATCCCAGCTCCAGTCTGTGGTATAAAACAGGTCTCTCAGGTAAGAATATGCTGGGATGCATGCAGTCAGTGACTAACTTCAGCTACAGAAGCCATCTCCTCCTGAGAGTACTCTAGCAAACATAACAGGTTTTCAGACTTAAAAAAAAAAAAAAAAAAAAAAAAAAAAAAAATTTAAAGCAGCTCTTACCTGTGCTGGTCAGCCATAACCATCGGCATTAGTGTATAGACAGCAGTTTCATTATCTGTGAAGAAATTAAATTACTCCATTATCATAAAGAAATCTTTTATGTAAAATACATTAATCTAGCAACACTCACGTTTTAAAGTGTCCATTGTCGAACAGATCATTCATTTTACACAGGCTATATGTACCTATAATTTCATTATAAAGAAAATGCCACCATACTTAGATAGAAGAGGTAATTAACAGGACTGCAATACATGAAATTTCAGTGTGGCTTTTCTTTTCCAAAATAATAATCACAGAACTTTCAATTCTGTTAATTAAGTCAAAGTATTTGAGAAATGTGCATTTTAAAAAAACAGTAAATAGTTTATTTTGAAAAGAAATTTCCTGTGTTCATAGGTAGCAAGTCTATGGAAGTCACCTTGGAGTTTGTAGAAGTGATTTAAGTTACTCCGCAACTATTCATTTTTGTCTCTCAACTTGAATACCTAACTGCAATAAATTTCATTTTAATTTCTAATCAGTTTCATGTTCCCCGTCTGAAGGCAATGAAAAAAGGCTAGAACACAAAGACTGAAGTCAATGGTGAGAACAGGCTGACATTCAGCCATACAGTCTCTGTCAGTACAACTGCTGCACACACCAGCACACTGTGTATATACACACTGCGTATATACAAATGAAAAAAAAATATCTTGCTTGAGCTCTGTTCCACAGATCTCTTGGCAGGAAGATAAAGCTCTCCAACTGAAACAAAAAACAGAACTTAAGAACACCAACTAAATCTAAGCATGACATCCTTGCATATTCTCACAATCACGCCTTATTAAAAGAGAAGAAGAAAAAAAAAAGCTTTAAATATACCAGCACACTTAATTAAAATGCTTAATACTGATCCTAATTAAATTTAGCTATATTGCAAGTATAGTGATCTACAAAATAGTTAAATATGAGTGTACCTGGGCCTTAAAAGGTGTTTATGGTATAGTTACAAAACTAAGTCCTTTGCTATTCTATTAAAAGAATCTACACTGTCAAGTATATGCAGATTTTCCCAGAGCTGTTCTGTACAGAAATATTTAAAAGGGCATGGGACTAAGTAGCTTCTGTGCCTATTTTTAGTAAACATTATCCCTATTCATAAAGAAAATCCTGTTGTCTTAAAGTAAAAGTACATGATACCAGGGAGAGAAAAAGCATTATATGCCTCATGCACTTATAGAAGTTATTTGTTATCTAACTTGTTTGCATTTCAATTTGTGAGTATCTAAAGACAGAAAAAGCCCCCAAAATGCAGAGCCAAAAAAAGACCTAAACCCCACAGTTTTGGGCTGCAAGACCTAGTTTTCAGGCACTGAGCCTTAACAGTAGAATCCAGAAATTTACGTCAAGCTCTTAAGTGCCCAGAGAATGCCTGCTGAAGGATACTTCAAAATAGCAATGAAAAAAACAATACTATTTTCAACTGGCAAGGTCAGCTCAGATTATTCACTGGCACTGGACTCTGGTGTTAATGTCTGCTTTAAAAAAAAATTACTTAAAATCCATCATATAGAAACCTGTCCTAACAAGTTACACTTATTATTTTATTTTATAAGAGATATCGGTTTGAATTTGATAGAGATTACAATCTTAAAGGAGTGCCAGCACCACCCACATAATACCCTTGTGGCTACAGCACATGGAAAGGAAGTTAAATACCTGAATTTACTGCCTTACGCAGCATAAGGAAGTTCAAATATACATCTCCATTTCCTATGTACTATGACTTATGAATAATAAGAGTACTATGACTCTTAGTTTAAGGATGGAGAGGTAAACAATACATCTTTCAAATTAAAGCTATTCAAATGTATGGGGGAGGGAGGGGAAACTCACAATACAAGAGGACAAACACAACACACAGGAAGCCACCAAACCACATGCCATACTAGACTGGCAGTGAGGTGGTGACATCCGATTAGTACATGTTTGGAGCAAAACTCCACAACCGAAAGCTGTTTCTCAAGAAGAGTCTGTGTAGGCCTGCATGAACCTAGGAAACACCAAGGTCAAGAAAGAAGACATGTAATGAGTTGAGATGCACCTGAAGTTAGATGGCCATTGAATGGAGGCTTTCTTGGAATGTAATTTGAGACTTCAGTGCCTGAAGTCCATTTATCTCCTTATTTCAGTCTGGCTGTAACTTGTTTCATCTAATTCTTAGAGAATACATAGGATTGACATTCCTTCTGCATTACAGGGCAAGAGGTCACAGGGCTTGCACTACTACAGACATAATAACCTCTGAAGTGTAAGACAATAATGCCCAAGACAGGAAGAAAACAGCTGAACCCAAATGCAGAATTAATCTGCCTACACTAGTACTGGAGTAAATTTAAAGTAGCTCCAGCTGGCAAAGGTTCTGCTCAGCATTATTCATATTACCATCAATTGGCTGAACTGGTGCTACTACATTATTTCTGTAAGTCTGAGCTTACATCAGCAGTATTATGTCAGTTTTCACTGCTGCCATTAAAGACCTTACAAGAAGCAGCAAAATCCATCTGAAACTTGTTTGTCATTTTGCAAAATTTATGAGCAACTGCACTAGCAGACACTGCAACTGGTGACAGGTGACAATAAAGAAAGGGTGCAGCAGCTCAGCATAGGGGGAAGTCCATATGCAGCAGCTGGGAACTCAGGAGAGGTAACACACAGAAAACAACAGAGTATTACTCCCTCTCCTCCACCACCAGAGATGAAAGCTGGTGGGCAGACAGCCAAAGACTCATCTGTAAAAATAAACCCTGAAGAAAGTACAATGGCAGTACATGACTCACAAGAAAAACTTTTGCATATTCAAAAGCTTTTACATGGGTAGTCTTCCCAAAGGCTGGACTTGACTGGAACCCTAAACTACTTGCCATAAGAGCCTGAAGCTGTATTTTCAAGTCCACCCCGGTACCAGGTGGCTAGCACCCCTGAGAAGTAGCTTAGAGCCCAAAAAATTTGGCTGTGACAGTGACTTACAACACCTTTTCAAACAAAATTCAGCACTATAAACAAAAAAAACACCAAAGATTTGTCATCACTAGTGTGTCACCGACGAAGCGCCTAATGAAGGCTTTAAAAGCGGATAAAGAGGGCGTAGCACCCCAGGCCCAGGGGCCGCGGGCGAGGCGCTGGGAGAGGAACAGGACGAGGAAGTCACTGTTGTTGTTACCACCATTACAAATTTAAAAAGTCGCTCGGAGGCGGAGGGAGGGAGCAGGTTCCCATTCTCCCAGCTCGCCGCACAACGGCCCCCGGACGCAGCTAACCCTCGCCGGGCCGGGCCGGGCCGGGCCAAGCCGAGCCGGAGAGGCCGTCGTGGCCCCGGCGCAGACCGCAGCCCTGCTGCCCCTCTCCTACCGTCCGGCAGCTCCACGGTGCGGGCGCGGCGCAGGGACCTCGTCAGCCTGTTGAGTTGCTCCATGGCTCTCTCCATCCTCGGGACACCCAGCCCGGAGCCGCTGACGCCGCCGCCCCCTCCCTCAGCCCATGGCGACGGCGCGGACCCGCCCAGGCCGTCCCCGGGCCCCGCCCTCTGCACATGCTCAGCGGGCGGGCGGCGGCGCGCATGCGCAGTGGGCGGGGCTGGAGGCGGGACCGACGCGGTGCCTGTAGGCCCCGCCCGCAGCGAGGCGGAGGCGTGTGTTGAGTTTACTTTTTTCCTAGAGAACCAAAGAAAAGGCATGGGGGTGACAAATTTTCCAAACCTGTGGAACACCAATATTTAAACATCTGCTTGTTACAGTTTTTGAGAAGGAAAAAAGAAAAAAAAAAAAAAAAAAACAGACTGCCTTTTGCATTCGCCTCTGCTGAGTGATCCTGCCAGCGCCTCAGGGCCTTCATTTCCCCACAGCTGCAGCAGGTCACGGCACCTGGCACACGCACCCAAGCAGGATGGGGCACCGCTGCTGCCATCCCTGCCCTGAAATTGCAGCCTGGCTGCAGCACTGAGCTGAGAATCATAGAATCACAGAATAGCCTTGGTTGGAAGAGACATCTAAGATCATCAAGTCCAAACATTAACCCAGCACTGCCAAATCACCACTACACCATGTCCCTCAGCACCACATCTACAAGTCTCTTGAACGCCTCCAGGGATGGGGACTCCACCACTGCCCTGGGCAGCCTGTGCCAGTGCCTGACAACCCTCTCAACAAAGAAATTTTTCCTAATATTCAGTCTAAACCTCCCCTGGAACAACTGAGGCCATTACACCTTGTCCTGTCAAGAGAAGCCCCAGGACAGGGGAAAATGGATTCTTACCAACCAAACTCTCAGAGCTTTAAACCTGGGGGGCTACTGAGAAGAAGAAGGAAGCACATAGCAAGGATGAAAAGTGTGACTGACTTTGCTAGCACTTTAGAAGAAATGCAGGAAAAGGAAGATTTAGGAGCTGTAACCTAAAAAAATACAGCAGCATTTAATAATAGCAATAATACATAGAGTAAGACATGTGAAGCAAACAACATATGTTCATAAATTGCCATCTTTTTTTTGTTTCAGTTATCATTCCCAACTGCAACAAAGCAGATAAAGCACTTGAATCCATGGAGAATTTGTTACACTCTGAGAACAGACTAAAGAAGATCAGTAAGGTGCTCTTGAGAGCTGCAATTCATGAACTTCATCCTAAAACTTGCCAAGACCTAGTTAAAATGTATTCATGGGGGACAGGTGGGGTTCAAAAAGAGCAGACATCATACCTGCCAGTGTGGGGGAGGAAAACGTGGGGATTTATCAGCAAGTCCATGTAACTTAAATACCAGCAAAAGTGCTAGAACAGAAACTGTAGGTACCTAAAAGTCAGCAAAGAAACAACTGTCAATTCATTTCTTCTGGTGGGATAATACGTGTTGTCAAGTGTGAAGAAGTGTCAGATATTTTGGCCTTAATGATTTTTCAGGTGTTATTTAATGTAATCTTGGCAAGCCAGAGAAATAGAGAGAGGAGATGGGGATCTATTGTTCACTGTTTCTCTGTAGTCAGACAAGAGGACACGGAACAAAGCTGGTAACTATGAGTTTCAGAAGCAAACAAAAAGAGACAGGACAATTGCAGTTCTTGCCAAATGATGTGATGATAGCTGAAAACTGACACAGAAACACTGGACAGAAGTTCATGGAGTGAAATTCCACAGAAGACAACTAAATATGTAAAAGTCATACCTGCCTCAGGAAACCCCTAACTGTAATCAGGTTGTTTGGAGCTTAGATTTAGCTTTGATGCTAGAAAAGTCTTTCCGGATAATCATAGTGGTAGTAGAACAGGTTGTCTGTGGAGACATATGATAAGATAATTTGTGAGAGGAGCATATGAGAGGAGTGACTTTGATCTTGCTTTGGAATGAAGAGATGACTAGATGACCGCATTGGAGTCCCTTCCTAAAATTCGGTGGAAAATACTATATATTTATTATATATATCACAGTAACACTGATGTATTTTGAAGAAGAATCTCCAAGCCCAATAACAAAAATAAGCATTTTACATAATACAAAAAATTCAAAACAAGGGAGATAATTTTAAATGAAAATACAGAACTGTTGAGGAGAAATAAAATTTTACAGTGAGTTTTAATGTTGTAGCAAGGGGTGATGGAATGCTGTGAAAATATAAAAAAAAACCCTATTCCTTTTTTCAAAAATAAATGTTCTAAGTACCCACAGCACTGTAAAAAAAAGAACACTATAAATTAATGTGATATGCAGATTTTCTGTTTTGAAAATGCTAATAAGGTTAACAACAAATTAAGCTTTCTCATTGATGTATAAATGAGATACCAGCTAGCAAGGCATATACTTACTTATTTGAGTGCAATTTTAGTAACTATCAGTTGTTAGATGTGTGTTTCTACTAGTTAGCATTACATGGAATATTGTAGTAGACTAGAAATGATCAGCTGAATCAATATCTAGTTCTGTGTACCAAATTTAAATACCTAACTGCTTCAGGTTTACTTTTTTGATTGGTCAGAATAGAAGGAAAAGAAAGATTAGTGTCCTGCATCACTAAGATCCTGTCTCAAACCTACTAGACATGTGTTGGCCAGACGCCACTCTACTCTAGGAAATTATCAGATGGCTTCCAGTCCTTTTATTAGATTTATTTTTTACAGTGTTTTTTAAAAGGTAATTGGGATGTGGATTATGCAGGCAAGACTTGTGAATTTAACACACCCCAATGATGAATGAAAGGAGTTTGTGCTTCCTAGGGATCAGTCATAGTTTACAGATAGCAGATAAAAACAGGGTAGTTATTTAAATTCAAAGACAGCCTTGAGCAAGAGAAAAAGCAGAACAGAAATCAAATGGTGGGTCAGAAAGGAAAACAGGTTGCTCACCTGCCTACACATCTTAAAAAAACCCAACATATTATAACACTGCTTGACCTTCAGAAAGCTCCTATGTACCCAGATGACAGCCTGAACTCCCCTGGTAGATGACAGCAGCTGACGTGTTCCATGTAAAAGTCAGTCGATTAAAATATCTGGAGAATGCTAAGAGAGCATACACAGTGAAAGACCTTCAGCACTGGAATTCATTGTCTTTGTTGGTCTGATGGTCTGAATATCAACTTTCAAGAATGTTGCAAAGCCCATCTGTTTTCTCAAGCCTTCATTTTATTGGCGATTGAAGAGTATTTCTTAGTTTTAATTATGAATGACAGCATTAAAAGCTGTTGGTTTTATAGCTCTTCAACATGTAGAAGAAAAAAAAAAATACGCATTTTGAATATTACAGGCACATGTCTGATCAACCTGGCTCAGAAAAAAAAGGTTTCACTACCTCTGAAAAGTTACGAAGAGAAGCAAGAGAAATGGTCAGTGATACAACATGGCTTGTCTATAAGATAAAACAAACAAGACTAGGATTCTTTCATGTGGAAAGGGTGGACTCAAGCAGACATGATAAAGATTCTTAAAATCTTAGTAGTGTGGAGAAGGTGACTAGGAAATGAAGTTAACAGGCAACAAGGTTAAAACAAATATGTTGCAGAGGTCAGGGTGCAAAGTGCACCGCAACAAAAATTAAACAGTTCATGGCATACTGGGTCATCAGCAGATTTTAAGCATGATGGGTGTAGGTGCAATCTGACTCAGTTGCTGAACTGCTGGTTTCCACAACCAGGTGTGGAAACAAGGTAAAGAATAACACTGTGCACACCTTATTCCTAAACTCTGTAAGTATGCAAGAGATGTAAGAGGATGTATTCATCACCCATCATGGTCAGATACAAGCAGCCAGACTGGCCTTACGTGGTGTGAGAGTTCTTAGCTGGAACAGCATGTGCTAAGGTCTGGCATTTTTAAATCCATGTGGATGTCTTTACTGTTCTCCACAGAAAAGCAGATGTGCCTATTTCATTGGTATTAAGAAAGAAAAAGGACCAACCACAGAATGTCTCCATGCTTAAGTGTTCCTTAGAAAAATTAGTATGTGAGTTCTATTTAAATAAAATAAACACTATAATGTAATTTTTCCCTCCTCGGTTTCCTTCTGTAGGCAAGTCAGCAACATTTCATATGAAGCTTCACCAAAGACTGCTGATGCTGCTAATAGGAACAAACAGTATTAGTACGCTATTAAACAGTGACAATCTCTGAGCATATCCAAAGCTTTTTCCTTTTATTCCAAGTTTCAAGGAACTAAGGTTGTTAACACAGTCTCCCAACTCTAAATACAAGGTCTTCTTCAACCTAAGTACAGGGTACTTGAAGTGCTGGGGTCTGAACCCCAAGCCCTGAATTAAGGTTGACATATGGGTGGCCCCCATGGCCCTTTAAGAGGAGGGGATGAGTTTGCCTTTTGGCTTTCCTCCAAGGTGCAGCTGGCCTTGCAAGGAAAGCCCTTAGGTAAACAAGCCCCAGGTGCCCTGAATTTTGACAACGAGTACCAGGTGTCCTGTTTTGGGGATAAAAGCTGGGCCCACTTGCAGGAAGAGTTGGGGAGTCTGTCTGTGAAGTGGATGCACTTCATAGAGTTTCCTGTTGGGGAAGGACCTCCTGACTTCTCATGCAACTGGATCCAAGTTAGGTCTGGCACTTACAAACGCAGGCTTTGTGGGGAGGCAAGATGGAGTTACTTCTGTCATGTGTAACCACCTTGTTGTTTTGGTTGTCTCCCATTTTCTCTGTGGGTTACCTTGTATCTCTGCTTGTTCCATTTATTATGAGTCATACTATGTCATTCCTGGGGTTGATATCTATTATTTGTGATCTATCTAACTTGTTTGTACCGCCGGTGATCCCCTACATACTGACTCCTTTATGTGAAATAGAACTTACTCACTGGGTTGTTGTTCTGCTGCTGGCTGTGTCTTTTGTACTGGGCCTAGTAGGCAAAACAGTACTTCACACCCTATCTCATGAGATCTGCTATTCAGCCAAACAGCTTGGGCTTCATCAAGGTAGAAATAACAAGACCCTTTTCCCCCTGACTCATCAGGGAAGCCCCTTGAGTAATTTTGCTCCTGCATTTTTTGACCCTATTTCAGGGGTTTTTTTTGCACAAATGCATTCTGCTTGCCAAGACATTCCCAAACATATAGGACATATTGATGGGCATTTGCAGCTTTGAAGCCTTTACACTGTAGCGGGAAGAAGTCTCAAAGTCCTTAAGTCTAACAGCTCCTTTGGTTGATGTCTGTATGAAGATGTCAGGAACGAAAAAGTAGAGGCCCAAAAGCAAACAAGGCAGCAGTAATGTCATCTCCATGGTCAGTGTCAGTGGTCACAAATTTCAGTATCACTTTCAGAGATTGACTTAAACTCCAGATCCACACAGATGGTTTGAGGGCTGCATAAATGGCTAAGGGTCTTTCTTTTTAGTAGACTACTTTATAGGAGACTTCATCATCCACAAAAAACTCAGCTCAACGTTACGAGCTGTTCATATGTCCTGGGAAATTCCTACTTGAACAGTGTGCTTTTCCAGTGGTATTGCTCTTGTCCATGGCTCTATTGACTGCCATCGAGAATTAGGCTCCTCCAGGTAGTAATTCCATCTAGTTTAGAAATTGGTATTACACAGGGATGAAACACCTTCTGAGGTGTAAGACACCTGTAGTAAGACTAGCTCTCAACCTGAAAACTTTTAAGTGACTAAAATTAGGTGAAAATATTAAAATTAGCTAAAATTAGTTATACCATGACAGGTATCATCAATAATACTTCCAAATTTTATTAACTTCCCTGGTGTCATGGAAAAAAAGTCATCCCAAGGAAAGGCTAAGATTCCCAACTTACCACTTACAGCTTTTAAGTCATTTGCTCATTGAATGCAGTCAGCAGAGTTCTCTTCTATACAGAAGTAAGCAGACACTAATATATCTGTCCATTGCACTCATATATCTAAAGATGTCATGTTCAGTTGCCTAAAAGCAGTTGGTCACATTTGTCTTTCACAGTGAATGAAATCAAATCAATTATCAGTCCTGCAAGAGAAACGCTGTCCCTGGATTTTACAGGAAGTTCATTGCCATAAGCATTCTCAGGGGGAAAAAAACTGTGGAGCTCATGGTGTCTATTCTGCTACGAGCAAAGTCTTCTTCAGAGGTTATTTTATTTTCAGGATTTGGAAGAATGCAGATTGTTGTCAGAAAGGGAGTGCAGTACTAAGTAAAACTAAAAACCTTCAGCTCTTTCACTCTGTACATTCTTCACACAGACATACAAAATTGTAAGAACTTTAAGCTAGTTAGTCTACAGCATAGAAGAAATACACTGATATTGATATTTCCATTTTTAAATCCCCAGATAAATTTGTGGCATAAAGACTTAAGTGAACTTTGGATCTCATTTTTTGTTGCATCTTGTCTATCATTAGATTGCTAGGTCTTCACAAAGAGTCTTCTCTCAACAATGCTGAGCCCATGCATCCAGTCCTAAGTTTGGCCGAACAAATTCAATGTGTGGGAAAATGCATTTCAGCTATATTCTGTTGCCTCCTTTTACGAAAAAGAGAGATTCTGCTAAAGTTCACATTCACTTTAGGAGGCCCTGTTCAGTTACTGGGAAACTATGAGACAGGACTCCTTGGAAAAAAAAATCAAATCTCTTCAGAAAGGAAAAATATCATTAAATATTTATAAATAGGTAAAAGAGTATTTTTTTCTTGTCTGCTAGTCATACTGAAAGAGCAGATAGTGTGGCATGTTTCGTCAAGGAATGAACTAGAAGTCTAACAGTATGCTATTTTTATGGGATGCTGCAGACAGGCAGACGTGATCCAAGGTGCTTCCCCCTGCAATCCCATTAGCCTTAATTAGTCCACCCTTCCCCAGAAGTGGACTCACAAGTGCAATTTGAGTTCTTCCTGGAAGCTGCTCTGCCAGCAGAGATTTTCTTCTCTGCTGCATTGCAGTGTTAGGAGTCAGCACATCTTTGGAGCTTGGCTTGGAGCAGGTTTTCCCAGAAGCCATGTGCTCCTTGTGGGCTGAGCTGGCTTCTTCTGGACAGACCAGCAGACTGAGGCTGGAAACTGCCTGCATCTTCTATGCAGGAACTTGCCTGAGCTGAAGATGAGGCTATGTAACAGAGGACCTTTGCAGAATTATAGTAGAGATCAACTTAACTCACAGACACCTGTGTCAGTTACCTTCCTCTTTCCTATGTTACCATCAAAGAACATAAGACATTCACAGAAAACAAGTCCATGATGCTTCCCCTCTGATCTTGAGAGGACTGTTCTTACTGCTGCATATCTGCTTTTAGGGACTGAGGAAACTGGATCAAGCCACTCCAGACAGAACCATGTATAATCCCAGTGAAAACAATGATGTAGGATCTGTATGTATCTCTGTGAATTCCACTAACACAGCTGCATGTCTGTCCTATACACTAATTCATACAGCTGTATTTTGGTACATCTGACCACGTAAAATGCTGCTGCAGTTAGTTAGACTTACAGTAACCTTTTCAGGATATATTAGGTGTGTATCATCGAATAGATGGGTTTTACACATATATACACAAATCCTTGTTTTTCCAGGTGCTTTTCGGATTCCAAAATCTATCTTTAGCCTTCTTATCAATACTATTGAGAGTAAGAAAATGTAGCATTAAGCTGTTTCACTTTTATCTCTTATCTGGACTGGAAATCAATTGTTTCATTTGCATATCCATCTTAAAAACAATCAATGCAACCTTACTTTGTTGTCAGTGGGATTTATAAGACAATAATAATAATATGGATTCTGTCCACATTTATTTCTATTGCTAAATGAAATGTGAGCTTGGCTGTGTTCAGATTTGAATTCTGAGCCTCATTATTTGTGCTATAAGAGCCAAAGCAATATTAACAGAGGCTGTAATAATAATAATAGTAATCATCATCATCATCTCACAAAATAAGATCTATTATTTCTATGTCTTGTCTTATTTTTGAGGAATATTATTGTATATAAAAAGATGCTGGGTTTGTAATTACTTAATGGGAGTTCTTCAAACCATTTTAATATTTTCTTTTAATGCACAAACTTAGTTCCTCAAATAATACTGAAAACCTTATTCTGGAAAAGAACAAATTGTGTATACTTTGGGTTTCTTTTCATTTTACTAGGAAGACATTTCATCAAGGGGGGAAATTTAGTCAGAGAAGGCTCTGAAAGCACTGCAGTTGCTTTGATTCTGCCAACTGGCAGGTGAGTAGCTGTGAGTCAGGACATCACAAACTCCCCATCACTTTTCCTGGTTTTATTTTATCTGCATTGTTGAATTATTGAATTCTTTCATTCTGTTTCTTTCCTGCTTTGCTATCTGAACTATACTAAATCTTGGTTTCTCTTTCTGAGACTTATGACAGTGCTGCAAAAGAGGTACAAATTATGTTTTAATTGGTTTTAATTCTAATTAGAACCTAACATAAGGTTAAAAATGTTATTGTCTATTTTTATGACCTACATGATTTACACTGACTCTCCACAATATTTCTAAACTAAAGGACCATCAATTACAGTTTGTACAGCATCCATTTCTATTCTCTGTGGAGCAGTTAGTGCTACTTGACGCCTACCTACATTTCCTTAAAGCTGAGTTGCTGAAATTTCTCAGCAATAAAGCACCCAGGCTTTAAGTTATGTTTTTTAACTCTCTCTTTGTCCAATACATTCATGTTCCTGATCTGAAGCAACTTTGTCAATTCTATTTCTGCTGTATTTCTGCTACATTTCTGTTATGTTAATTTTTTGAAAGGAAGTTTTGTGCCTCAAAACAAATCCAGATTGCTCAAGAATTAGAGTGAAGATACTTTGAACTATTTTCATAATCTCATAGCCCTTAACTTTTCAGTATCTTTACTGGTGCTTGAAAAGCTTACAACTGTGTCTCATATTTCAAAATCAGCATCGCTCTTCTTTTAGTATAACCCATCTTCTGCACAAAGCATTTTTGAGCCTTTTTTCTGCTAATCATTATGATCCTCTCGGTATTAGCCTAGGTGGAATCAGAAAAGAGCCGACTATTTAAACATCTGCTTGGGTAATAAGAAGTCGATAATCATTCTGTCCTCGTCTGTCTAACTTTGGTGATGCCATTCTTGTAAGATCCTTGCTGGCTGTCATGTTTTCCCTACCACTTCTTTGGTTAGTTGTGTTCGCAACTTTACTCTGTGCAGCTGCAGCTCTCTACAGATGTGAGGTTTTTTTCCTTGCAGATAATTATGGCAACTTCTTTATATTCTCTCATGTTTCTAGAACATGCATATTTACAGTTCTGAAATAGTAATCATGACTTAAAGTCCTGTAATTCTATATCTCTATATTCAAGCAGAGATCACAGTAAGGAAACCCGCAAGCTTAATGCTGAAATGCTACATTACATGCTGAACAACAACCTAAACATATTAAATGAGCTGTGGAACTAATTATTTTGTTGCATTTGCTGCAAATTCAGAGTTTATGATATATTGAGATTTTCTTTATCTATCCCTCTTTCAGATCCTCGTTAACTCTGTAAAAATTGCATTCAGGCTGACACTATTTGCTGTCATTCTAGAATTGATTCTATTTTGAAGGACAAGCAAAATCTATTCAGTTGTTCCTGGTCAACTAATTTCCTTCTTGGAAGTGTATTAAAACTGGGGTAATTTTAATTGTTGGGAGACAAGGGAGCATTCTGTCACTCAGAAAAGTTCAAGGGAGGGCAGTCTCCTTTTCTCAAGCGAATAAATAAATGAATGAATTATATACATGAGGAAATACTGGGTTGTTCCATCTTTACTTAACACAATAATAACAGGACAACTGATCTGCTGTTTCTCTGCTTCTCTTTAACTCTTCATGCTATACAGGTGGACTTCCCTTGGTACAACAAATCTCCTGTAAAGTGTTGCTGCAGAAGTTGTTGATGCCTTTGAACAAGCTAATAAAGTACCGATAGGAGATCAGAAAGTTCCAGATCAACATCCAAATTACTTTCCAGCTTTGTAGCAATATTTTGCAAGTTGCAAATTGCTAAGAAAGAAACTTTAACCTTTAAATTCAGAATAGTATGAAGATACAGCCTCAGATTGTTATAACATCCCTGAGATTACAGCAATTGCTACATTATTTTTTTTTACTGTTTGGACTGGCAGGTATTTCATGCTCTGAAATAGATCCTATTATGCAGACATTGGTGGTGCATCTTTTACATTTGCACCACAATAAAACACGTGATGAAAACTTGAGGAGCACAGCAGTGCTCCCAGTAACTATCTTGACTAAATAGGTTCAAAAGGCCTCACTGCACACATTCTGCTCGACACTGGTAGCTTTTAACTCACAAAAGATAGAACATCATCAGAGAGATTTCCAAGCTAAAGTGTACTCCCCTTGTTACTCTGGCCAATGTCTCTAAGTTTGTTTAGTGTTCTAGGGTAGGATTACTAACAATTTTTTAAATATTTAAGGTAATAAATAGTCAGCATGTAAACTGAGACATGTTAAAGAGGGCTGTGTTTGCAGTGGTAAGAATGCTTTTGTACATTGGCAATTCAAAACTGTAAAGCTCTGAAAAAAAACAGAAGTGGATTTTGATACCAGCATAACATCTTTTCTCAGCTCCCTGTTGGGGTTACTGAATAATTTTCAGAATCGTGTAGCTAATACACAATCAGTGACACAGAGATGATGTACAACAGCTTTTTAAGCCAAGGGAGAGATTCGGTCTTTTCTAAGAAACTCGAGTAGGAGGCAGGATACAAAAACCCACCACAAGATGTCAGCCTTAATGAATTACAATATATTATTCTGATTGGCTCCTTCCTGATAAGTATTAGATATGGAAAAACTATTGTCTGGAAATTTTTGTAGAGAAAGTAATCTAAGAATAATATTCCTAGTCATAAACTTATTCAGAAAAACGAATGATCAGCTCCAAATATAGTCTCTATGCACTTTTGTTTCTACTAGAAAAAAAAGCTGAAGACTTAACCATTCTGCTCAAGACTCACAGGAAGGACATAGCAGGGATTTGTCACTCCCCGCGTGCCCTTTTTTTAGATGCTTTCTCTTAGCATCCCTGTCAGAGCTGTGGTATCAGACTGGATGGGCTTACGGCTTTTTCCTATACAGCTATCTTTATTTTCCTAATACTCTTGACTGTGTTCTCATCCTACGGTTCTGAATGCTTGTAAGATAATGCAAAAGTCCAATTTCCATTTCCAGTCCAGGTTTGGAGACATCCAAGTGACAGATATTGATTGTTGTTCCTGGAATACTTTGCAATCTATTCCCCCATAGTTCACAATTTGAAAGCTGACAGAAGGAGTTGTGCTCTCAAATTGCTTTTTTTGAGGGATGCTCTATTTGCTTTTAGCTACTCACATTTGCAATGTTCTTGTGTTTGATGCCAATGGCTCACACTAGCCAGGTTTACCATTAGTTACTGCCATCAGCTGCAACTTCCTGTTGTTGTTTCTGCTGGTGTTTCACACTGTGCTGCTTTGCTCTACTCTGTTCTGCAGAAAAACTGCCGACTGCTTCTTTGTGTCTGCTCAACCCTTTCTTTCTGCAGTCCAGACAGTCTTTCAGTTGCGCTTAAAAAGTTGAAGCGATACTTGATGGATGGACAACTTGGTGGATAAGGAATTGGCTGGATGGTTGTGAGTTGCGGTCAACAGCTCAATGTCCAAGTGAAGATTGGACAAGTAGCGTTCCTCAGGGGTCAGTATAGGGACCAGTGCTGTTTAACAACTTTGAGGGCAACATAGACAGTGGGATTGAGTGCACCCTCAGCAAGTTTGCTGACAACACCAAGATGTGTGGTGCAGTGGACCCGCTGAAGGGAAGGGATGTCATCCAGAGGGACCTTGACAGCTTGAGGGGTGGGCCCATGCAAACCATATGAAGTTCAATAAGGCCGAGTGCAAGGTCTTGCACCTGGGTCAGAGCAATCCCAAGCGCAGATACAGGCTGCACAGAGAATGGATAGAGAGCAGCCCTGAGGAGAAGGACTTGGGGGTGTTGGTTGATGAGAAGCTCAAACTGAGCCGACAATTTGCAGTTGCAGACCAGAAAGCCAACCATGTCCTGGGCTGCATCAAATGAAGCATGACCAGCAGGTTGAGGGAGGTGATTCTGCCCCTCTGCTCCACTCTTGTGAGGCCCCACCTGGAATACTGTGTTCAGATCTGGAGCGTCCAACATGGAATCATAGAATCTTTAAGGTTGGAAGAGACCTTTAAGATCATCAAGTCCAACCATTAACCTAGCACTGCCAATAAGGAGGCCATGGATCCATTGGAGCAGGTCCAGAGGAGGGCCACAAAGATGATTAGAGGACTGGAGCACCTGTCTTATGAAGACAGGCTGAGGGAGTTGGGGCTATTCAGCCCGGAGAAGAGAATGCCCCAGGGAGACCTTATAGCAGCCTTCCAGTACCTGAAGGGGCCTATAAGAAAGCTGGAGAGGGACTTTTTACGAGAGCATGTGGTAATAGGATGAGCGGTAACGGTTTTAATCTGAAAGAGGGTAGATTTAGATTAGATATTAGGAAGAAATTCTTTACTATGAGGGTGGTGAGACACTGGCACAGGTTGCCCAGGGAAGTTGTGGCTCCCCCCTCCCTAGAAGTGTTCAAGGCCAGGTTGGATGGGGCTTTGAGCAACCTGGTCTGGTGGGAGGTGTCCCTGCCCATGGCAGGGGGGTTGGAACTAGGTGATCTTTAAGGTCCCTTTCAACCCAAACCATTCTATGATTCTATACCCAGGATCTGCACAGAAACCTTGCCACAGTGGGCAAATTTCCCAGCAGGATCTTACCCATGCTTTGAAAAAAACAGAACACCAAAAGATGCTTTGACCCTGATTTGCTTTTTTCCTTCGTTGTGAGATGCAATGACAAGCTGTATCATTTGCTCCCTCAGCAATCACATATAGGTTGCCCAGAACACAATTCAAACGCTTACAGAGTAACTTGTAGCTGAAATACTCCAAGGCATCACAACACACATCAGGAAATTAAGCCGTAAACCTTTAGTTCCTTCACTGACTCTCAGCTTACTGCAGGCAGGCAGGCTCTAGGCTCCCATCTTACAGGTTTCTCATACAGGCTGTTATCCTCCCCTGCACCTCATACCTCCAGCCTTACAAGCCACTTAACTGAAGTTGACTGACTCTCGTCATTCAGCTATTTAGTGAGAGCACTTTTACTTAAATTACTTTCGCCTTAAAATTTAATTCACCTGCTGTGTCTTCAGGTTTCATAATGCACTGTTTGATGATTGCCAGTCTCCCTTGGGGCATTTCCAAGGGAGCAGGCATCCTATTATGCAGATAAAAGATGGTGTCAAGCTTGGCTCTGGGGTTTTGAGTGGTGAGAAGCCAACAGAGAGCAGAGACACCACCCTGCAACTGCCTAATACTACCCCCCAAAGCAGAGAGTCAAAATGCAGTCAGACAGGGCAAGGCGGGAGATGCATTGGTGTGGAGCCTCCAAAAGCGTGAATCTGCATCCCATGGCTGAAGGTCACTTGCCATCGGGGCTCGGCATTTCTGCAAACATAGATTATTTGTGTGCCTGACTGAAAGATGGCTAGTGCTCTGCTGAGATCTGTTCTGTGCTTTGTAGAAGGAACATGTTATGGTAGGATGTTTCAAAACGTATCAGGGAAAGTGTTTTGAGGTGTTAAAGCTTCTTCCTGACACATCACTTATTGTAAGTGTCCTTTACTTATACTAATCCTTTGCAAATATTGAAAGTAAAAAGGTAAAGGATGAAAAGCTGCTCTTTCTTTTTTCTCTGAACTTCTATCTTTGGCTGGAAGCTGTCTGGAGTTTGCTATACAACCAGTTCCTTCCTGTTCTGAAAAGCAACTAGACATACTGACCACTGCTACAGTCACAAGGGATATAGAATCGTAGACTCAGGAGCTAATATACATTGATTTAGTATTAATCAATTATTTTGTAATGAGTACCACTGGAGAAATGCAAAAGACAATTAAATACCAGAACTTATCTAAAAATATAGCTGACATAGATACTTTCTGCAGAAAGTCCAATGCTTCCAACATACAAAAATCAAATTTTCAGACCAGTCACTTAATTCTATTTATATTTTTCAACATTTCTGAAGATAGTCTATTAGAATTTGCCATTTAAAGATCTTTGTCCACATCGCAAAATTGATTAGTGTAGCTTTCCAGCTCGTACACCAGAAGCTCCTAGAGCACTTGGTTTCATGGGTAACTTTACATTAGTCAGTACAACCCAAGCTCAAGTTTCATTGAAGACAGCTAATAGAGTTACTGTGTTCCATTAAAAAGAGTTTTCTTGCCTTGCTTGTTGCTTAATCAGCTTCTTCAATGTTATTCACTTGTTCACCTGTTCTCAGTATGTGATTTTCTAGTTTTAACATTTTAAGACAAAGTTATAGATGTTCTTTCAAGATGTTTTAACCATTGACAGTGATGATGATAGACGACGTATACTTTCCCCCCATGGCAAGATGCTAATTCGCAATCCATTTCCTGCCCTGCATTCCTAAACTCACCCATCACATTCCTTATCTTCCTATTCTGCCACTTTGTTTTGATTTTAAAAATTTGCATCATCTTCCAGTATCACTTCAGGCCTTCAGGACATGCATTTAGAGGTAGATAACAAACAAACCCAAGCCCAGTGAGACATGCATTTACCAGTTTTCTGTTGCAGTCTTGTTTTCCTCCTTGCACTGGAGTGTTCCCCAGAGGGCAAGATGTGGCTTAGTAGTGTGCCTAAAGAGCTAGCCAGGGCAATGTGGATGATGCGTACCTTAAGAAAAGGTTTCTTTTTAACAGCTCATGGCAAGGCCATGGAAGGATAGAATTCTGGGTGTTATCCTGGTTTCAGCTTCCAAAAAAACCCACAGAAAGCTGTTTTTCCAGGTTTCTTTTTTTGTGTTTTCCTGTACTGCATGAAACCCATATATGGATTTTGAATCTCTCAACACCTTCATCGCCTACTTTTTTCTTCCTGAATTTGGACACGTGACAAGACTCCTATGGCTCACTCCCTCCTTGAAGCACCAGATCGTGCAACAAGGGACCTGCTGAGGGGCAAAACTGTAGCTAGGGAGTCTGTTTTCCAGCACGTGCTGCTGGTTGCTCCTCAACGTTGTGGCCTCTCTTGTCCTCCTTGCCACATGCAGCTAGTCAGTTGGCCTTTCAGCTGCACGGGGCCTAGGAGACCCTGAAGCCATAAAAAAGAGGCAGGTTAGCTTTGGCATATGTCCTGGAGGTAGCTGATTGTTTGGTACCATGGGTTGGGAACATGGGACAGGAGGAGGTTGAGCGAGCATCAATTTTAAAGGATGATATGACATACCTAGATTTGAGAGGAAAGGTCATTCATTCTCTGTTACTCTCTAAATACCTGACAAATCTTCAGCACTAGAACACAAGTAATAATAATAACAAAGAAATGGTAACTTTATTATTATAATTTCTTATCATAGTATTTTTTCTTCCTTATCATACCTATTGTTATTCAGAGAGGTTTGTTGTTGGGTTGTGTCTGTTGCCAAAGAATTCAACTTCATGAGTGAAAGCCTCTTTGTAAATTAAGAGTTAATCATCTAAAACATATATATGGTTGGGAAAAATAGAATACCCAGACTTGTCACCCTTGCTTATGTCTTTTTCTCATTAATTTCCTCTGAGCAAGGAGGGGGTGTGGATCCTGGGAAGAGAGGAAGGGGTGTGCAGGACAAGAAGCAGAATGTTTTGCATCACTCTGAGCTATTATTTTAGGCTGTTACTCATTTCCCTCTTTGGGTTCTTTGGGGCCACCTAAGAGAAATCAGTGAGATGAATGGTCTACTTTGTAAACTTTGGAAAACTTCTCCCTATTTGTAGCTCAGCTCTCCTGAAGACAATGTATGTATAAAAATATTAACCCATGGAAAATGAAACTATGATAAGAGCAGATATAATGAAGTGCTAGAAGATGTAGCCATAGCCAAAAAGTGGCACACAGCCACAGACCATTTGGCAAAGTTTTCTAATGTGTTGGTTATTTGTAACTTGAGTTACAGAAGCGAGGAAAAGTGACACTCCAGCAAGCTGCTGCCTGTAATATGCATGGGATGCCAGAGAGGGCACCTAACAGCAATGAGCAAAGGCACAGTAAGCCCATGATGTTAGTGGCTGCCTGGGACAAGAATACAGGAATGCACAGGAAACAGCAGCAGAAGAAGGCTACAGGGAGATAAGTACTACAGTGGAGTTTAATTTATTGCCTACTGCTGTCTTCCAGGGACTGGAATGAATTTCCCATGAACAAAACACTACCAGCAGAGCCCCGTGTTCAGGCCACACACCCTGGCTTCATTGCAGAGCTGCATGCAGCACCAGGACCATGCTCTGTGGAGCTCACTAAGAGGAACACGGAGCAGAAACCTTGAGTTTTGCAAGGAGGTTTAGGGCATGAGGTCAAGAGCCTTCCGAGCTGTCACGTAAAAATTGCTAAGGCAGCCTAGCACCCACAGACTGTGCTTGGCTTCTCCTTCCTGAGAAGAAGTTTCACAGCTGACACGCCGTAAATTAGGCTGTGCGAGAATACAACATGCCAGATCTCACATTAACAATAAACTGTATTACCTACACATAAAAATATAGAATATGACAGACCTATGACACACCACTGGGGTGTTTTCAGTTCTTGCAGTGACATAGTTTCTGACTGTGCGTAAAAGCAGACAATAGCTATTTTAATCTGAAACTTTGATTTTCATACCATACCTAAATAATCAAGCAACAAAAAACATCATCTAAACATATTCATCTACAAAGGTATATGCAGCTATATATATACAAAAGAAGTATGTTATTTTTTGTCTTTGTCCTTAATAAAACTGGAATAGAGGTTGAATAATTTTTTTTTTGTCAGTTTTCTATTTATAGTGAGGGCATCAGATAATGAGCAGAATATTCTTCCTTGTGAGAAAGGGGATGAGAATCCAGCCATAAAGGAATTAATATCTGTCTATTTACATAGAAATTATGCCCTTACATAAATATTTAAATAGAGCATTAGGGAGATATCTATTCCCATGCAGGACCAGATTTTTATATATGTAGACGTTAAAAATTCTTTAATGTGCTATTAAGCAAAATCTGATCTCTGGATATGCTAACTCTGCAGAACTTGTGTACTCCAATGGTTTCATGTCTGTATCTAATCCTGATTATTCCTAATCTTCAATCAGAGGAAATCCTCCCCTCCCCTCTGCAATCACCTGATCTTGATTCCTGGATTACCTTGTAAATACTTCAGTGCTTATTAACATGAATCATCTCCTTTAAATATATATTATATATAAATAGGGTGTATCTTTCATTTTCTCAATCCTAAACACTGCTCTCTTATGCTATTAAGTCTCCCAGGTCTTCTAGGTATACTGTAGAAGAGAACAGCTGGACTTATCTAATTTTCAAAAACTTTTCTCCTACACCCAAATACAGAGCAAATACAACATCACAGATTTGAGAGGATCTGCACCCACTCAGCATGCACACCACTGTGCTGATCCTACCCAGCCCTGAGCTTCTGTCTGTTCAAGTAAATCAGTGCCTGAGACTGTTGCCGGGCACTGGAACTGAAGTTGAAGCGGTCCATGGAAGAGTTTTGCCCAGGCACATCTCTCCCAAGCAGTTCCCAGTCATAGCTCAGGAACTGTCCTAGGCCAGGGACCATGTCCAACAGGGAGCATGCATATGGGTACCCTCATTTAGAAACAAGGGCCAACACTGGCTGTTTTGTCAGCCTCAGAGAACTACTAGTTTGTTAATTAGTTGACTAGTGAGCCCATTCCTTCAGTGATGAAATGTGAATTCATTTTATTTTGCAGAGCTGATGATGGCTCTTAACTGAAGTCCCACACTAGTATAGTAGAAAGAATCCCACAATGCGTGATCTTCACACAGGCACAATCTCTTCCAAGGGCAGGCAGCAATGATGCTCCGTTGTATTTGCATGGGAGAACAATCTGTTTTCCAGGGTAAATCAACAGAGAAAAAGGAGCAACTAGAAAATAACATTGCACCACTGAATACTGTGGGCAGTTCTGCCCCCTCACCTCAGAAAGGATGTCAGGGATGGTCGAAGTTGTGAAACTGCTCCCATCTGACAAGTTTCTAAATACTCAGACAAAGCTGGGGGTGAGAAGTGAGGTACAATGGAGCTCTGTAAAGTCAGGAAAATGAAATTTCTAGGCAGCATTCTGAATATGAACAAAAGGAAGGTTTATTTCAGACAGCATGTAAGAAACTGGAACTCACTGCCACAGGATATTGTCATAGCCAAAAGTATAGATGGGTTCCAAAAGCAGCTAGAGAAGTTCCTAGAAAAAAAAGCTCATCAAGGGCTGTTAAACACAAAATCCTGGATACAACTTTGGCTCTGAAATGCCAGTGGGCAAGACCAGGAGAATATACTAAGTATCATGCTTTACGTGCCTTAGTGAATCATGATCACATTGATTGAGATTGGGATATCGGGCTTTACATTGAAATTAGTAAAATAATTCTCATTTTCTATTCCTTAACAGAGTTAATTACAGATTTAATTGCTAATTACTGCCAGGCCATAATTTGCATTGCCCATTATATAATTACTTTCCACTAGCAGTTTCATAACCTGTTGGTCTGTTTTAACAGGTGTTAATTAATGCAATTACTAATTATAGCACTAACACTATTTACATATCTGTCCCTTGACTCAGACATTTGCTCCTAAAACATGGTTAATCAAAAATTTATGTGTCCAATCTATAATATAATGACCTTAGTCAATTAATGTTCATTAACTAGAGCTTAAATACAAATGCCTTATGCAAAAAAAAAAATCTTTGGTTTGGATCTTTACCTTATTTAAACTACTAGATAACTTTGAGGAAGAATGATAGCACCCCATCAGATACTGGCCTGTCAGATATCCAAAATGTGCAACTGAATATGTGCTAGGCACAGTTTTAAAAGAGCAGAGTAAAGCTTCCATGCCTGTCGTTAAAGGGATATATCATCATTACTGTAGCTCAGAGGTGGATTAACTTTGGATATACAAAAATAGCTTCAGCAGCTGTGTAAGGTGAGTTTTGACTTTGGAGATTAGTGTTTCACAGGAAGAAAAGATATTCTAACAAGGTCTCTACTTACAACCACTTCTCAGTTCTGAAGTCAGGCCAACTAAGCTGATGAATCACTTCAGTAACAACACTGAAAAAGCTTGACTTTATGTTACTAGGGACCCTATTTCTGCTAACTTAGACCCTTAGTAAGTGATTTACAGAAGAATGGGCATCAACAAAGTAAGTTCTAGGCAGTGACACAAAGTTTATTTATTTAATATCCTGACAGACTTACAAGCTGAGCAGTGAGAAAAAGTTTGCCCTATTTTTTTCCATCTGCTCATCATATATTTTTCTTTTTTCATATTTTTCCTTCCTTCCTGCAAACCCTAGCAGAGCATATGTTACTGAGTCTGACAAGAAAATCACTACACTGTCTAAAACTATACAAAGCAAAGGAGTCGGTTTTACTTTGTAACCACCTGAGAGCCTGGCCAATGAGCTTGTGCAGATCTGTACTTTTTAATTATTTTCCCCTCTGTAGGATATAAGTTTAAAGTTTTTGAAGCTCTAAGTAATATTTCTGTCAGCACAACCTTAGACTTAGTTAAAGGTCTACACCAGCTCTCAGTCATCTAGGGTTTACTGCCTTAACTTTCTTTTAAACAAATCTGTGCAATTATTGAATCCTCAGCCCACAGTGGTGCAGCCTGGGATGCATGCATAGAGTTCTTATGATGTGTATTAGTGGAAGAAACCTTGATGGAAGAAGTAACCTCCTGGTTAAAGGGAAAAAGAGAATCTTATATGTACTCCTATGAGATTTTAGTTTCCAAATACGGCACTAAAAGAGTTCCTAGAAATGCTGTCCTAGAAATGAGTCCTGTAGTTTATTCCACTCTTAAGATCATTTGTATATTAGTATCTTAAATAATCATATTAAAAAAATATGTATGTGCCAAATTATGTGCCTGCAGGCACTGAGGGCAACGCGATTTACCATCAGTGAGGTGGAAATACTGGCTGATTCAGAGATGGAGGGAAAACAGTGGAACTGGCAGAATTGCCTGAGAGGACAACTATCATAGAGTTATAAGAGGATAGCAAGATGAGCAACATGGCTTGTAAACATATGCAGACCTCCAAGCATATTGCCTTGACATCCTGAAGGCATTAAGCTTTCAATTCCCTTGCGTTTCCCTAGAGCACATGCTGTTTTCTCCTCCCTTCATGTTCCATCATGTGTAAATCAGTAGCTGTCCCTAAGTGCTTGTACGTACATGAGTCTGTGCAGGTGGTGTGCTCAACAGCACAACTTAATCTTCCCAAATACATGCTCAGGGAAGAGCTGTCTGTGAATAATTTTTCGTATCTTTTTTGTATCTCAAAGACCAAAGTAAGAAGCCTTCCAGGTGGCGTCTTGTAGACATATGAGTTTCTTCGAGGGGACTGAGATGAGACACAGTTTAGCTAAGGAAGAAAACTCATCCTGTACTTGGTATTTAAGTTATATGTTTTTCAACACTTTACCACTTAAATCCAGATAATTCACAGGCTTAAGTGCAGACATAATACAGGTTAAAATATTTTTTGGTTTTCTGGCTGATTTTATGGGCTTACCTTTCAGCCAGGTCCATTAATGAAAACCACCACTGGCTAACTCCACAAGCATAGGCACTGTTGTAGTGCAGAAGATGTAAGTAGGAAACTTAGAAGTTTTGCTAATGTGAATTTGAAAGTGAATTTCCATATAATTTTTTTTTTAAAAATAAAGGAAAATTATCAGTAAATTTCACCAAACCTCCAACCTCCTCTTCTAAGTTCAAAAAAATGTTGAGGAGAGGTTTTCTGTTTGTTTTTTTATGGAGAGATGATGGCCAGCTTCAAGAGTATGCAAAAATTTGACACTATAGAAAGGGCAAGAAAGAAATTCCACAGTTATGAAAGATCTTACTGCTCACCAATTCCTTTCTTGTTGAAAGGAAATGTAGTAGCTGGAAAACTTAATTCCTATAGTGTTTTATTGCTAGGTGAAAGAGTTATCAGGCAACAGCAGCACAAAAAGTTCTCTAACACTCCCTTTGAAGAAAAAAATAATTGAAGCTAGCATTGATCAGCATCACAAGCAATGGAAAGATGTCTTTAAAAGAGAAGGGTTGGTGGCATTTCCTACTCTGCATCATTCTCATCTCTGGAAGTTTGCTCTGTCTCTGTGTCTCTGACAGAGAAAGTTTTGTCTCCAGCCCTTCCTTACTTCAACCAGAGCTTTGAATTGTCCAAGAAGAGCACAGCTGTGGTGGTACTTCGAAGGTCAGGACATAATCTGTAACATAGGTCACATTTGATAGATTAATTGGTTCTGAAGTCAGCGGAACAATGGTACTTTACTCAATGAAAGTTTGCCTCTGAGTACTTTGGTGACTTTCATACACGTAGCAAATGGTTATCCCAACTTTCATTTACTTTGTGCTCTGTTGTGGTTTTGTTTGAGGTTCCAAGAGGAATGCCTGCTAGACCTCTCCTGGTTAGGCAGAGTTTTTTGGACACAAGTGAATTGATTAACGACTGTTATGTAGTTTGCACATAGCTTGAATGATGGTCAGCTGTTTTTTCAAAGAACAGATTTATTTGGTCAGTACTGGTGAAAGTCAGTAGAAAGAGTGTCCAATTTAATTTAAAACAAAATGCAGGTAGGAAAGGGATAAAAGATTATTTATTTTCTTCAAAGTGTATTGAAGAAAGGCTCTTCCCTTGCCTTGCTGAGTCCTGGGGTAGACATATTGGAAGGCTGAGACAATAGCAGCATTGTTTGATGGAGTCCCTGGAGGGAAGGGACAATTAGCTTTACACAAAATTTGGAGGATGTCAGGAGTGTCTAGGGGTGGGGGAGGAAGGGGGAATGAGAGAGCAGCTTCATTTCAAAGAGTTTGATTTGCTCCCAGTCTGCTTTCTTCTGTGTCAGCAGGGATTCAGCAGGAGCATTCATGCAGGAAAGAGCAGGTGACAGGACTGCCAAGTCTGGGAGCAGGCAGTACTGTCACATCTCTGACTGCCATTCCACATACAGCTCCTCACTGAACTCCATTTGTGGTGATGAAGTCATTTTTTAGTAAGATGTCAGTTCCTGTCTCAGGTCAGTCTCTATGTTACCTATTTGCTAAAACAATTTTTAAAAACACAACCAAACAAACATTCTTCTCATGCTGTTCCTCACACTTAGTAGGAGCTCTCTACAGCTACTGCAAGACCATTTCATTAACCTTTTTCAGATAGGCCCCTTATTCTTCTTCCATAATTCCTGCAGAAAATATGACAACAGTTAGATTACTGGAGTGCTGTGATCACTGTTATCTCATTGTCTCCTGATACCTTCCTGTCAGTATTCATTCTTAGTTTGAGACTGTAAATTCTTTACTGAAGATACTGTCTTTTTTTTTTTTCCTTCTCTATTTGCATGAACCCTTACACAAGTAGTCTTGGCACTTAGATATCATGTAGGACAAAAGCAAGCAAGAAAAAGAAGAATTCACCCCATGTGATCTAATTCACCTGTTCTCTGCCTGCTCCGCTCACTTTTAAAGTTCTAGGTTCCCTTGAATAAATGAAAGCTGTAGAAGACCTGCATGGCTACAGTTCAGCTTTCATGAGCAGAGCCTGAAGGGTAATCAGTGCAGGAGGATGCAGGCTCAGTTGAAAATCTCTTCTGTTTTTAACAGACTCCTTTTTATTATTTTTTTCCTGACCGCAGAGATAATGAAGGAATAAAGCCTTTATCTCCTCCATTCTTATTTTTGCTAATTCCTCCCTCATAGCTGCTGACTGGTTAGTTAAACAAAAGAAAAGAAAAATTTAAAAAAAAAATAAAAAATCCTTTTTTCTTCAGGCCTCCAGCTGTGTTACCATATCTGTTATTTAGATGTTCCCAGGTCTGGGACAGCATAATAGGATGGCTCTGCAGAGCTCTATGAGACTTGTCTCCCCTTATTAAATGTCAGTTTATGGTTGAATGACAGAGGAATCTATAAGCAGAATTAGATATCCAGATCTAAGAAGGACTATAATGAAAGGTAGAAAGTGTTCTGCATCTATATCTGTTGAGTTACAGCAAACTTCTCGTTGTGGTTTGGTTTCCACTTAATTTTCCTCTGAGGGTTCCACTATTAAGTGTTAAGTAGCATACACAGCATGTCATCAAGCTGCAGTATGTGAATCCCAATATTTGTTATGTGTACTAGGAAATCAGCATGCTGAGCGAAACAGTTGTCTAGGCTTTCTTGTCTCTTCCTCAGACTGGTAATTATTTTTTTAGAAAGGCAGTGAGAGTTGTGGTTAACAAACTTTGCTAAAAGTTCTTTTCTCTAAAGTCTTTCTTTAAGGAATGTTTTTATTCTGGTGGTATGAAAAGGAAACAGTGAGGGAATCCAATTCCTATGGGAGAGAGAATTCTTAACAGGCCGAATGGATCCCCCACATATAATTTGGTTCCACATTTAACATTGTCACTGATTCACTGAGTGATACTGTACAATTTATTTTTTTCTTCTGTCTTAATTTCTGTATCCCCAGAGTGAGGCTAATATTTTGTAAGTAGCAGAAGTAACTCACTAGAAGGGTGCTAAGTAACAAGTAGCTCTGCTACATAGTGTAGCACGTACAATTAAAACAATACTGATCTTATCTGATTATCATCTTAAAGTAGTAACCACTAAATAAAAAACAACTTCTTAAGCCAACAAAAAATGCTTTAGTCATTCAAGGACTGTTGAACTACTCTCATGAAGCACTCCAAATGAACACTTATTTGTAATGTAATGAGTTTACTTATTTTTAGTAAGTAAAAGTAAGTGTATCTGTTATGTTACACATAATGTATAACTTTGGAATACTTTCACTTTTTTAAATTGACATTTTTCTTCAAAACTGATCAAGTTTTCACCCCATTTTTCTTGATGTAGGATACTTATTTCATGTAATTACATTGTAGTTAAAAATTACTTGTGTTTGATATGTTAGTGTTTAATGCACTGTGAATTTTACAATTTTTTAAAATTTACATCATACTATTGGGGGCTTTACCTCAAATCAGATCATAATCTGATGTTACAATATCCCTATAAAGAACCCAAGAACTAGCATATGATGACTTAGTAAATCAAGGGTGTAGAAGTTATAACAAAATGTGTAAACATATGGTTTTTTAACTGAAAGGTGATGAAAGCTACAGAAACTTGTGAGTATTTTATCAGGTCAAACCTGCAGTTCCCCTCAGCTTAATGCAAAGCTGAACACTTCCTTAAACATAAAATTCTACACATGATGTGTTCAAATGTTCTCTCAGAGCAGCACTCAAAGCTGATGTTTTATTTATTCAGATCTCTGTGATCGATAGTAAATCTTCATATGTTTTGCCATTTCAGCTTTGCTAAAAACTTAATTAACTTCCAAATTTGTATAATCAACTTTAATTTGCTTAACTGTTTAAGGTTTTACTTTATAAGAAAAAACAGTCTAATGAATAGGCTGCTAAGCTAAAAATTAAGTGATAGTAGTTCACTTTCCAACTGGCATATAGCCATCAGCAACAACAAGAAAATACATTTCTTTTAATACACATCTCCTATCTGTAAAATTAGAAAAATACTTCTTTTTCTTTCATGGCTGTCACAAGAAATGAAATAAAATCCATTAATGGCTATGAGGCATTCAGATACTGTGATGAGGAACATATGGATATACATACAGTGGTAAACAAAGCAGTGCCAGAAGATGGGTCTGAAGACAGGAACTTACTCGTCTACACAAACACTGAAACAATTAGCTCTTTTCTCAGCAATTTTAGGGCACAGCTCAGGAGTTAGTGGGGAGGAGGATGACACCATTTCCAATTACAAGGTTGTATCTGGCCATTGTTTGAAATCTAGAGAGTTTAATAATACAGACCTTGGCTTGGCTATCCCAAGCCAACCAACCAAGAGGCAGAGAAAGGTCTTCATCCATGAGAAAACATGGAGACTATTGGTCCTGAGATATAGTTTTCTCTGTTCCAATAGGACTTACATGATGAATATATTTCCTGATGACAAAATTAGATCTACAATATATGGTATGTCACTGTTTTATGTGAGCAGATTTGAGGAAGGAAACAGTTTCCTATTCCATGACAATAATTTTTTTGAAAGCTTCCTGCTCTGCAATGTGCAGAAAACAGAGGACTTTCTAATTTTCCTTTATTTTTTTTTAATTGAAAGGCAGAGAATAAGATAGCCACACTGGTTTCATCTGCTCCCAAAAATATGTTTGAGAAACCAGTTTAAAACCATGGTCTGAATTCAGGAGACAATTTTTCCATACTCCGTCAGCTCCAATTTGCACAACGCACTTTAATTACACCAACTGTACTCAGACAGCATGGAGTTACACAAGTGACTTGGCCAGATGAGTTCTTAAACTAATTTAAGGTGAACTTAGTTTTTTCTCACTTTTCTTAATTTTGACACAGCCTTACCTGAGCACTGATTTTGCAATCTCTTGCACCCAGATGAGCCCATGCAGCTGTATACAGCTCCAGCTGAGCTACAGATATCTGCCCTCAGGGCAAAGTTTGGGTTTATATTTCATTTTTAATGTTGAATGATTTATACGATTTATGCTGGTTCTGATTATGTTTGTGCTTAGCTCCATTTTCTAGGTGCAATTCACTTTTTGCTTCTGTATTATTTCTAGTGTGAAAACCACTCTGTAACAGTCTGTAATTAGAAAAATTCTCTGTTTCTGCATCAAGCCTTTTCCCTCCCAGCTGTGTGTTTGTTTGGATTTTATTTCTGTGAAAGTACCTGAAGACCTATGCAAGACAGGCACCATCTGAGTTAAGTACTTTCGTTACTATTTCATTATTATTAAACTCCTACTTTGCACTGATGATTATATATTTCTGGTTTTGTAACATACATTCTTCTGCTGCCCATCCTCTGCAGAACCCCTTTATTTAGCGTTTACAATACCCCATGTTTATTATAGAACAGTCCTCTTTCTACTAAATTCCCTCTTTTCCTAACATTTGCTAACATTTTCCTTTCCTTTCTCTTTAATGTTATCTAATCCATGAATCTTTTCAGAGTCAAACCAGTTTCTTTTGGTATCCTGTGAAAACACTTAGGTTAGTGTTTTTACCACAACTACTGTGATATCTTGTACACAGCTTTCCTCACTTTATAGATCACAGAATCACTGAGGCGGGAAGGGACTTCTGGAGATCAACTAGTCCAACTCCTCTGCTCAAAGTGAAGTCACCTACAGCAGGGAGTAAAACAAGATTACCTACAGGAGGGTGTTCAGGGCTGGGTCCAGGTGAATTTTAATGATGTCCAAGGATGGAGACTCCACAACCTCTCTGGATAACCTGTGCCTACATTTCATCATCTTCCATGTTTAAATGGAATCTCCAGTATTCTTGCTTGTGCCCATTGCCTCTTGTCCTCTAGATGGGCACCACTGAGAAAAGCCTGATTCTGTCTTCTCTCCTTCTCCCTATCGGGTATTTGTGCTCACTGATCAGATCTCCTTAAGCCTTCTCTTTTGCAGGCTGAACAGTCCCTCTCAGCCTCTCCTCATATGGCAGATGCTCCAATCCCTTAATCATCTTTGTGGCACTTTGCTGGACTCACTCCAGCATGTCTCTCTTGTACTGGGAAGCCCAGAACTGGACCCAGTATTCCAGATGTTCCTAAAGCAGCCCAGGATACTGTTGCCCTCTTTGCCACAAAGGCACGTTGCTGACTCGTGTTCAACTTGGTGCCCACCAGGACCCCCAGCGCGTTTACTGCCAAGCTGCTTTCCAGCTAGTCAGCCCCCAGCATATGCTGGTGCATAGGGTTGTTCCTTTCTAGCTGCAGGACTTGTCACTTCTCTTTGTGGAACTTAGAGGATGCCTCCCAGCCCATTTCTCCAGCCTGTCCAGGTTCCATCCTCTGAATGGTGGTGTAACTATCCGATTGATCAACGACCCCTTCCAGTTTTGCACTAAGAGAAAAGAAAAAGCTCTTGTAACACCCTCATATCTGAAATTTGTCTTTATGAAGCCTCTTATTTCTCTAAGACAATGTTTAATCTTTGTGCAGGCTCTTTCTGGTGTTTGTTGCATAGAAGAAATAGAGCAACCCATGTCTCTCCCTGTGAAAACCCATATCAAAGCTAGCATGACTTCTAAGGAGAAAAGGGATAGGCATTTTTGGTTTTCTCTTGATGTCTGTCCCCTTTTGTAGAATGCATCTCAAGTTTACAACTCACATCAATCCTGGGATATGCTCCTAGAATGGCCTGTTCATCAGACAAGATTGCTGCAAGCTGTAAATCTGCCTTAAAGGGTCCTTCATTGCACAGACAAGCTAACTGATGCCAGGAAATAAAGTCTTTTCTCTCAGTAACTCTCCTTTCAAAAGTAAAACTGAATCTTTGAGAAGATCCTGCAGGCTCAAAGGAACTTGGCAGAGATCAAGATCTTGGAAGAGATATTTGCAGTGGTTTTTTTAGCTTTTCCTAGAAACAATCAATATTTGAAGAGAATCTGGAAAATGCAATACTATAGTTAACTTCTATATATGGCAGGTTCTGAAGCAATGAAGGTGATCAGTACATTTGAAACAGTAAGAAGGGCACTGCAAGCTGCTAAACAATGTCAAATATTTGAAGTAAGCACTTAGACCAGGTGATGTCACCAGGGAAAGGCATATGTTTCTAAAAAATACTTGTTAGCTGTGACTATTTACTGTGATGTTATAGTCCTGTATATCTATATAATAAGTTGAGCAGGTCTACCAAAGGGTCACTAAGATGATTAAGGGATTGTAACACCTATCATACAGGGAGAGACTGAGAGCTGGGGTTGTTTAGGCTCTTCTTGGTGGTATCCAGTGACAGGACAAGAAGCAATGAGCACAGATTGAAATACAACAGATTACATATAAACATAAAAAAACGTTTTTACTGTGAGGGTGGTGGAACACTGGCACAGGTTGCCTGGTGAGTTTCTGTTCTCGGAGATACCAAAACCCGACTGGACACGGCCCTGAGCGCCCTGCTGTAGGTGACCCTGCTTTGAGCAGAGGAGCTGATCTAGGTGATTTCCAGAGCTCCTTTCCAAATGCAACCATTCTGTGATCCTGTTTGGGGAGTTCTGTTGAATGAGCACTGAAGCACCATTGAAGGTATCCTAAAGACTTCTTCTCATTAAGTTACAGAACTATACTGTCGTACTTGAAAGGGAAAGCGAGTAGCAGCTGCATCGTCACAGAATGAAGTAAGAGATCTGCAATACTCTCCCACCCCAAGTCTTTGGTCTCATCATGTTGTTGTCACAGCTCAGAGCCTGCTATGTCCACAGCAGCCTTCGATAGCTCTGTTCCTGCCTTATGAACATGGCAAGTCAGGGACTAAATCAGACATGACAGGTGGGGTTGTTTACCCCCTCTTCCCACCCAACTCACTCTCATTCATTTGCACAGTGAACCACAAACATGGGATTTATCTTGCTGAAAAATAACGTACTTCAGCCATGCCCGTTCCCCAGGCCACTTCCCAGTGAGGGAATGCACCCATTTGTGCCACAGTCAGCTTGAGGCAGAATACTTTCAGTGGCCCTTCCAGCTTAGTGAATGGCTCAAATTTTGATGCATGGGAAGCTGTCCCTCTGAAAAGAGACCAGACCTGAGAAAAGAACAAAGACCTACCTCTGAGACAGGTATCATGTCATCTAGGCTGTACTCTCTTCCAGACTGCACTCTTATTTGTGAAAACAGATCCTCTAGGCCAGGACCAAAAGATGTGGGTGTCTTGCAAGAACCTAGCTACTTCCCGTGTTGCAACTACTGTATATTTGATTATCTTTCGGAGGACTGTCAGTTTGTAATATTTTAGTGATGTTACATTTGATTATGCAAGGAAAAAAACCCTCAAATCAAGTACAAACGCTACATATATCAGCAAATATCTTCTGCTTTTTCCAAGAATGTCTTACCTACTACTTGCTTTCTCTCTCTTCACTGTTTTCCAGGCTGTAGAGATTTCAGTTTTCATCTCTCTCATGAATGCTCTACCTCTTAACTGCTTTCCAGGCTTGTTTGTTAGGTTTTCCTCTTTCTTCAGAAGAAACCAAGCTTGATGGGTTTTTAATAATGGTCAAATCATCTCTTCTACGCTAACTGTAATGCACGTATAATTAACGATGGAAGCAAAAGGTTGAGTAAACCAAAGGTCATGGCAATTGAAGCTGATTTCATCAGACAGTGTTGGTATGTTATTGTTCCCAATTCAGAAATCTGAGTTTAAAGGAAGATAATGCATTCATGAAACTGGGCCAGAGGAGATGATCATTCTTCTGTTACTTTTGGGTCACCTGCAACTACCACTTTAATTAGGGTCACAAGCAGCCACTGCTAATAAATAACCTGAATATTATATATGAATAGAGCTATGAATGTGCTTTCATGAAAATAAATCACAAACAATTGGATTTTTCCACTCCTACTTATTGGGTAAAATTTCCCAGTATGAATAATCAATCATATTTGTGTCACTTCCATTTTCACCTCTTGGTAATAAGAAAGGAATGGGACACTTGGCTCCATGTGTTTTGATAGATTAAAATAGAGCTAGGATTAGGAAGGGATATTTTATCACACAAAAACTCAAGCATGGTACTTAAAGAAACACAAAAAGAGCAGCTTTCAACTCTTTAGATGAAGGCCGTGTGGCTGAAGTACAGGTAAACTGTTTGGGGAAAAGGACAGGGTTTAAAGATAGACGTTACACACTTGGCTATTTAAACATGCATCAGTCTATATAAATTGAAGTACTGATGTACTACAGTAATTTCTTTTATACTTCCATTGCCTGCAGTGGAGTTTTTCCAGCAATGGATTTAGTTCTGCACTTTAGTAGCCTACATTATTAAGCCTAATAACTTGAGTATTGATAAGATGATGCCAGTGCTCTGCTCCCAAGAGAGAAAAATGCCAGACACCTGGGTGATTTTTATATACTCACAGTTCATCACCCAGCTCTCCAGCTGCTGAGTGTCAGCCCTGCCTCCCTTCTTCCCCCATGTCCACCTGGCTCTGTCATGGAGTCTTTTCTTCAGTGGCTTCATTAACCAGCCATGTATTGCCAGTACTCACGCTACTCGGTCCTTCAGTGATTGTCAGATTTTTGACGCTCCAGTTTCTCTGCCCTCCTTTTCATCATCAGCAATTCTTCACTGATTGCATGGAGAACCTTTGCCTCCATCACCATTCTGTAGCTAACTGATTTGTTCGCTTTATTTTGAGCCTCAGACATGTCTTTGTTATTTATACTCCAGAATCTGTTGGAAAAACTCCCAGGATCTTTCTGTTCCCACGGCAAGCTGATCCTCTATTTCCTAGCTCAGCTTTTACTTTAGCCAAGGAGCACATCTTTTTCTCTTTTCACTCTGTGGTTTTTATCTCTGGCTGTTATCTGTCACTTCTTTTACATATCTAAAAGATTAAATAAGCAGGATTTGCCAAGATCTTCATTCCATGCTTCCTTCCCCACTCACATTTTAACTTGGACTCTGTCTGCCTAATTGTTTTCTAAATTGGCTCAGATAGCAAGTACAATGGGAATTAAAACTATACTGACTTTTAAAGAAAGTCAGAAAATAATTAAAAATCTATTAAAACACCAAGCTTCTATTGCCATTGTCTTTTTATTAATTTATTTATTTAAAAGGGTATGGGAAATATGAAGGAAGACTCTCCTGTATAAAAGCATTCGCCACTTGAATCAGCTTAGCTTTCAATCAGCTCACCCTTTAGTAATGTGGTTTACTTCTGCAATTAATCTATGAGTGAATTCTGATTGACTCAAACTGAAGTGACAGAGGCAAGCCACGAGTAAAACAAAATATTTTGAGAAAATATTTTTCAGCTCTTTAAGCCTTGCTTATCAATTAAGGTTTCACTCTTAAAATTTGTGATTAATGATAAAAGTGACACTGAAAATGAATGTATGGAAATTATTATTCTAGTTGCATATTATTCTAATCCAGTGGAGATGCAGAGAAGCTCCTTCTAAATCATATTAACTTCTCTACGTGTTTTTTCAGTATTCAATAGAATACAGAAATGGTGACCTAAATGTAACTAGTCCTTGTGATTGGAGTAATGGTAGGTGAAGAAACAAAGTAAATGTATAAACCAACTGTGGCTTACCACCCACAGACGTGTGAGGCAGGCACTTTCTCACTCTACGCCCCCAACTCCAAGTAATCATTTTCTTTCTTCACCACTGTATACTTTGAAAAATGTTCTGTAATGTTTTCCTACCAGCTAACAATTCAATTTTTTGAGCCTGCAGGTCCCTGAGGAAACTAGTTCAAACTCCTTAAATCAAGCTGCTATAAGGAGCCAGACAGTTTGAGCTGATGAAAACTGCATACAGTGTAATACAATAAAACCCACAGACCAGTCTTGGTCTTAACAAAACAAAATTTATTCCTAATGTTAAGCTAACATTTTCTTATGGTTGTTATTCTTAAAGGCCATACATACTGATTTTAAAAGCATTAAAATGTTAATGTTTAACCAAGTATAGGTCACTGAATTCCTAAAAACGTATTTGAACATGACTGTGGTCCTTTTGAAATAATTAAGTCTGAAGATCTTGTGCATCGACTCAGCTTTACCATAAAACCCTCATCCTGCACCAGACTCTCTGCTGTTGCTTCTGATGAGCACTAGATGAAAAGCTACATATTTTTCCTTTTTAAAAAGTGCCATAACCACCACTTTGATAATTATGCTGTAGAGGAGCATGTTCTAACTTTTCTGTTTACACTGGACCAAACAGGAGTCAGAATCCTGGGATAAGAAGTAGAATAAACATTTAAAAACTCTGCCACAAACTACCACTTTGGGTAGTTAGCTGGACACAAGGAGACCCAAGTTCTTATTCCCTCCCTACTAGCATTTTTTTCATTCAGTGACTATGTAATATAAAATACAGAAGCAATTCAGACCAGCAACCACTCAATTGTTACTATCTTTGGAGCTGGCTCTTACAAAAGAGGTCCTCATCATAAAGAACACCCTTCCTCTCCTCCTACCAACCTCACTGTGGGGTCAAGACACAAAGGCCATGTCTATACTGGTAAATAAAACAGTATAGGGCTCACTTTCTGACCCTGTGGCCACCTGGCATGGCACACCATATGAGTGTTTAAACCAGTTATCCCTGAAACCAGGCCAAAAGCCGTCTGCCTATTAGGGCTTGGGCTTAGCCCATGCTAGTTTCACAACCACAACCCAGCACCGATTGTTTCGGCAAAGCCCATTTGACAAAAAAACACTTTACAGACTGTGCACAACCAGTGCTCTGGTGTTTGCCCTGGCCCTGCTCATTTTGCTAATGCAGATGTAGCTAAAGAGTCTTCATATTCCTGAACAGGCAAATCGGCAGTGAGAACCTAGGCATGGGATTTTCCATCCATGAAAAAAAACATGATGGGGGGAACAGACAGATCAAGAGCAGTAGTCCAACACTGTTTTCTCAGAAGCAAAATATTTGTCTTTTTTCTTGATGCAGACCAAATACCTGTGTGGCACACACATGGCATGCTCTTTCATATTAACAGGAAAGACCAAATCAACAACACTTTTTCTGGAGTTGCACGTATGGCCTTGCACAGAAAGTGGGATCTGCACTGACTGAGGGGTTCACAGCTTCCTCTTTGGTTTGGTCTTCCTGATCAACCTATCACCAGCTGATGCCATGGCAGGTTTCTGGATGCACACAACTCAGTTTCTGCACCCGCTTAAACAACGAGCGTAACCTCAACTTTCCAATTAGTGTATCTGAGCCACTGAACCAGGACAGAAAAGATCACGCATTTGAAGCAGGCAAAGTAACTACTGATTTGGAATTAAATGTAGTCTTGTAAAAGTGGTAAATATTGGTTTAGAAAAAGCATGGAGAAGTCAACAGTTGAGGCTTGGCAGAGTGCTCTTAGTGTGCCTGTAAAAAAGGCTTGACTGAAATGCAGTTGACTTGACTGCAAGTAAATAAATGTCTAAAAAGGCATTTGTGATAAAATACTTTTCTCTGATTACCATATTGAATGTTCATGTGCTTAGATACCTGTCTAGGTTTGCAAATGGAAAGTTCTTGAGAATCTCACATTAAAATTTAAATGCTGCATGATTTTCACAAGACCACAAAATAAAGCAGGACAGCATATTTTGGCACAGCTTTTCCAAACTAACTTAAAAAAAAATCACTTCTTTTCCTTGGCCCCACTGGCAAAAGCAAATAAAATAGGAGGAAGACAGAAGAAAAATAGGAAACTTCTCTGTTACTAACATTTTCACTGAGTCATAAAATACTAGAACAATCCCAAAGGGCAAAGAAGGAGACTAACGGCTAACAGGAGAAAAAAGAAAGTTCTGTAACTATATACAGCCATTGCCAGGTAAGAAACAGAGCACAGTTTGGACCTTCATCAGGCATAAGCAGTTCTGGGGGAAAGAAAGCAGGAAACAGAAAACAAGACCCTCACCAGGGTCCTTCTATCGCACACTTTATATCAGTTTTGCTGCCAGCATGCAGGGAACACTGAGCTTTGCAACTGCAGTAATTGTTTAGAAATGTTTGTGGGTTTAAAAAATAAATGAAAAAGGTCTTAAATGGAGTATATGATGATGATATGATTTATCACCAGCCTTGAGACCGTTAGGATATATACCTGATATACACCTTCCAAAGCTGAAGGAGCAATCTTACTGCAATCATACTATGTTACTGCTCCTGAGACCAGTGGTGGAAGGTGAAGCCACCGGGGAAGGTCCATAGTAAGCCTGCAGTGCCAGGGGCAGTGAGAGGAGGCTGCTCTGCTGGGGAAGAGGAGCTGGGAGCCAGGTGACGGCAGGGCCAGCAAGGCAGAAGCCTCACTGACAAGAGCGCAGAGCAGGTCTGTTGGTGGCAACCAAGGCCAGCGAAGAGTCCAGATGGCCAGACAAGCCCATGGGGATGAGCCAGGTCTGAGGTCAAGCCTGCCAGGGCCCAGATCAACAGGCAGGGCCACAGCTGCAGTGCAGCTGCAAGGGAGCTTAAGTCAGGAACAACGGTGAGAGCCTCAGCTTAAAAACAGCTCCTGGGTGAAGGTGCAGCAGGCCCTCACTGAGGTTTCTTCTAGTGTTTTCTTCCAAGGCTACCAGCTACTCTAAGCTGGCCCTGAGCCCAGGCAGCCACACACCCAGAAGGGGGGGGATGGACACAGGGCCCCCCACACCAGCCATCTGTACTGTTTCCACTCTCTAGTTTTTTCCATGTTTCTGTCCTGCCTTTGTCTACCACAGTTCCTTATCAAATCTGTTTCCATACTCCTGTAATCCCCATTATGCAGACAAGCATCTAAATCGTTGTTTTCCTTCCCCACTGCATTCCCAGACCCTTTTTCTCTCCCTTCTTTTAGTATATACTATTCGTCCACTGACTTCCCACGCTTCCCTCATGGTTTTGTAGTCAGTCTCCTCCACGCATACTCCTGGTCCCTGCCCCTCACAACTAATAGGAGAGGTTCCCACAGATATGTGTGACAGCTCTTCCAGCCAACAGTAACCCTGGTCTCCATTAACTCATGCTTCACATAATGTGGATGACACTATGCTGGCAAATAAACATGCTGATATAAGGTGAAGTGCTCTTAGGCAGTGAGTCTCTGCCTCCACTCTCCAATTTCTAGACTTAGCTTTTTGCCTCTTGAACAGTCCTTATCACAGGAGACTTTTCCTCTTAATCTATTTTTTTTTTCCTCATCCTGGTCTGGCATTTGTATTGTTTTCCATTTGACTCAGACAGCTTCTTCCTTCATGCTTTCAGGGTGTTAGCAGTAGGGTCGCTAAAAGGACAGAGAGAAATTCATTGCTCTTAGTTCACAAACAAGAAGCTGTTCAGGAAAAGTGGTAGCTAAAAGCATCCTTGGAAAGTTTTCCCTGAGATTCTGTAGCCTCAACAAGGAGGGAGAGTACATGTATGAACTGTACCCATTTGCTGTAGAAGACACAGTGCACACTGGCTGCTCAGCGCTCAGTGTTGAAAGTGACTTGGGGTTTTGCTGGCTTTGCAGATTTTAGCTGTTAAGAAAGACCCTCAGTGTGTGCAAACTGCTGTTTGGCAGGGGGATAATAACTCGGCCAGATCTGGGCAGACTACCTGCACAAACAATAGGCATTTTCCTGTCATTACACCAGATTCGAAGTGCCTAGTCTAAATGTTGGGACCCCTAGATGATTTTAAAGGAAATAGTATCTTAGCATGGACCAAATGTACTTTTTAAACATTTTTCCTGGAAATGACTGGGAAAAAGTGTAAACAGCCTGTAACAGGAGGTGTGAAAAATTTCGTACAAGAGCTACTGGGAAACTGTCTTACAATGGGAAATTTTTAAACAATTTTAATAATAGCTGACACAAACCCACCCACCTGTAACAAATAACAGTTCATAGAAGCACTCCAGATAAACCTACACACAATCTCCAGAAGTGTCTAATCAGACCCCAGTTAAGCTGGCATAAAGTAAGACTAGTGAAGGAGCCGGAAATTGGGAACTGTCGGGAAAAGGAAACACAGCATGATTGAAAGAGAACACCAAGAGGATACATGTGGAAGGGTGGGAAGCCTGACACAGCCCAAAGCTGTGGGAGCAGAAGACTCTCTGCAGGATAAAATGAGTAAATGTACTCTCTGGTCTGAGTAGCAATGGGGGTGGAAATAGGAGCAACTACTCTCAGTCTAAAACCTCTGGCTTTGGACAGGATACCTGAGAATGTGGCGGGGAAGGTGTTACCTGGAATCTCAGAAATTCCCTCCCTGACATCACTGTCTCAGCTCCTTTTCAGATGTTCAGTGAATATTTCCCACAGTTTGAGACACCATTACAGAACAGAAAACAGCACTCCTTACTGAATGGTTTTCTTTTTTTTTTTTTAATTGAAGTGAAAAAGCTTTAGTAGACTTCACTAGAAAAACATTATACATAATGATTTTATGTCATATTTTCATGAACTATTCCAGAAATTATTTTTGATTGCAGCACAACACAAATAGACTGTTTTGTTTTGCTTTGGGTAGAACATACAGCATGAAAAACTAAAAGTGCTTTTTCAACTACTTTTTTTTTTTTTTTTTTTGGTAATTTATCTTCAGTGCTTTTTCTTTTTCACCAGGGATGGCAAGTCACTTTAGCAGGTCACCTTAGGAAAAATCTCATAAGTCATGAAAGTACCTAGAACTGTTTAATCTGCAAAGGCAGAAAAAATTTTTCCAAGTTCTCAGGGGAAACCCCACGAGCAAGCCCAGTGAAAAAAAAGCTGAGAAATGGAAAGTAACAGAAAAGAATGTTCAGTGTTTTCACAGCCTTTCAAACTGTTTGCAGTTCAGTTATTTATTGTAAGAGTTCAATTCTGCTTATGTTCCGTATGTAACTTGTTTTACACGAACTTGCTATAAAATCAGATTATGTCTGATGCCAAGGGTACAAAAATGAAGCAGGTGGATAGGTTTCTTTTTCTGAAAAAAAATATTTCAGCACAAATACCAGGGACCGGGAACTCTTCCTCATCTATTAGAAATAAATAAAAAAGTGAATGAGAAATCAAGTTCTGACTGCACTTTGATTTTGCTTGTTTGCTTTTCAGACAAGATCATGCATTCTCAACTTATTAGCAAAATACAGCTAGAGCTGTGTTAGGTTAACATAGCTATATATTTGACTAGATTTATTTATATATATATATATACACAGAGAGAGCATACTAAGTTTTAAGTAATATAGTCAAATATTAGGAGTATTAGCAAAATGTGGCTACTTAAAATTCATCTGGGAAATATGAGCGAAGTAACTTTCTAGGGCTGCACCTAGATAAGTCTAAGTGGAACAGCATGCACTTAGGTGACTTTCTGCACAAGACTCCCTCCCAAGCCTTGAAAATACTTCTCCGTCCAACACAGCAACTTTCTCAGCAAAGTAGGGCACAGTATTTGAAGGCTCGAGAGGCTCCACAGCTTCTTTAGTCACAGGCTAAGATCACACAGCCAAACACTGTGTAAAGCTTTATTTTTGTGATAAAGAAGTTAAAAAGCTATGCACAGCAAGTATTTTAGCACTGACTGGGCCCTTAATTGCACTCAAAAAGTGCTGATAAATTCTTGAAAGTCTTGTTGGAGCCTCAAAAATTAAATCCACAAAGGAAAGCCAAGTTGTGCTCAAGGCAGGCATACCGATGCCTAATGATAGAAACCTGTGCAAACTGGGCTCACTGCAGAGCAGGAAATGAGTGTTTCATCCTTTCCACGTGCCACACTTTTATCTTGGTCTCCTAAGAAAATGCAACTGCATTCACTGTCCATCTCTTTGCTCCCAAATAACTTTTGAACCCTTTTTACAAAATAAGCCAAATTCAACTTGAAGGGCCCAAAACCACTAAGTGTCATGAAAATCAGTGGTCAGATAAGAGACTGCTCATCAGTGTCCCCATCAGAGGAAAGATGGCATGACTTCCCCAATTGCCTACGACTTGACTTAGCAGTCAGCTAATCCTCAGCGCAGGCGCACGAGCATACACACCGCTGGGAGCCATCTCTGTTTTGCTGGTGCATGTGGGAGGTGGGGACACTTGGAGCTCACGTAGAGGGGATGGGTAGAAAAAGGACGTAGAACGTTAATCCATAGGTAACCAAGCCTTGTTAACCTTGCTATTTCTACAACAATGTACTACCTGTACTATATACCCTTGGGTGAAGTGTGTTCATGACATTATGTAAACTGTCATTGGGGTATTCTGTGGGTAAGTGGGAACAAGCTAGAAAAATTAAACTTTGGGATTAATAAAGTCTGACATGGCAGGAAAGGAAAACGACCCCATCGTGGTGCAAGACAATAGGGAACAGTCAAGCCCCGCAGAAACGAGCTGCACAGCTAGAAAACCTGCCTGCTTTGGGGATGTGGACAGCACGCCATGCGACCGACCACCGGCATGTCACTGCTGTAAGAGCCTCCACACCGGAGCGGAGCCCGGCCCGCCGGCGGCAGGCCTAGGGGCGGGCAGCCCTGCGAACAGAGGTGCTGCCGCGGGGAGTCCCGGCGGCGTTAGGCCAGCTGCAATCACAGGAGCCAAATGGCCTCTACGGTGCCCAGCCGTAAGACACCGAGATGCCTTCGAACGGCCGGGGAGGGGGGTGGTGCTCGGCTGGACGTGGCGAGCGGGGCCCTCCCGGGCTGGGTGCTGGCAGGAGCAGCCCTCGACCTCTGCGAGCGGGTGGCCGAGGGGCTGCGAGGTGACGCGGCCCACGCCGTGCCGGGCAGAGCAGGGGGGGCCGGGAAGAGACCTGCGCAAAGACAGCGCGCGGACGGGCCCAGCCCGCGGCCGGCGGAGGGCAGGCGGGCGACACCGGCGGGCGGCGCGGACGGGGCTGCGTGCGGACGCCGGGGCACGGCGGGCGACTCCCGCGGGGGGCGCGTGCGGCACCGCCCCGCCCCGCCCGCCGGCTCGCGCTGCCCTCGAGCGCCCCCGCGCGCAGCCGCCGCGCCCCCGCCCGCCCGCCGGCGGGGAGGGCGGCGGGCAGGTGCGCGGCGGCTGCGGCGTGAGCCAGCATTGAGGCCGTGTCCGCCCGCCGCCGCCGCCCCTCCTCGCCGGCTACCGCCGCCTTCCCGGCGTTAGCACCGGTTCCCTCCTGGCGCTACGGCTCGCTTCCTCCTCCTCCTCCGTTCTGTCCTCCCAGCGGCTGGGGAAGGCACGGTCCCCGGGGGCGCCCGTCGGGGTGTGCGTGCCCCTAGCCCCTCCGCCCGCCTCCCCACCGCAGCAGCCCCAGGCGCAGCCCCGCTTAGCCCGGCCACCATGGCGCGCGGGAGGTAAGCGAGCTCCCTTCACCTCTCCTTCGCGGCGGGGCCGCCGCCGGGTCTCGCCCTCCCGCTGACGCCGCACCTGCCGGGGCGCCCGCGGGTCCGCCTCCCGCCGGCCCGGGGCGGCTGCGGGGCGGGGGCGGCCGCGCGGTTTGTCTGATGCCGGAGGAAAAGTTGCGCTGGCGGAGGCGAAGTGGCCCCGCATTGTGTGCGGGCGCGGGCGCTTCCCTGCGGGCGGCGGCGTGGCGGGTGTACTTCCGGGTTCGCACCTTTTCTCCCTTCGCCGCCCTCGAGCGGAGCGGGAGCCGCCGCCGGCTCGGCTGTCAGCACCGGGGCTGCGGCTCCCCTGCCAGAGCGGGGGAACGGGGGTGGCGGGGCCGTTCCGCAAGTCAAAGACGAGCGACGACTACGGTCGTAGTAGAGGACGGGTGAAGGGACGGAGCCACCGAGCGGGGCGCGGGGCGCAGCGCCTCGCCGAGAGCCGCCAGCGCTGCGGCGGCAGCCGGGGCGGAGGTAACGGCCGGGCAGCGGCGGCGGGGACGCTGCGGCAGCCCGACGCCAGGGGGCGGCCAGCGGCCCGCCGCCGCCAGCGGATGGCGGTGACCGCCCCGCAAGCCGTTGCAGCCGGGGAGGGGCGGGTGGGGACAGGCGTGGAGCGACCGCGGGCCGCCGGGCGGGGCGGAAGGCCGGGGAGGAAAGCAGACGGACGGCGGGATGGGACCCGCCAGGCAGCGCGTCTGCCGTGAGGCGGGCGGGGAGCGGAGGGTGCGGCGGTGGCGGTGCGGGCCGGCGGCGCGGGGTTTGACCGCCCTGTGGCGACTGCCGCCGGGGCGGGGCGAGCGCGGCTGCCGGGTGTCACGCGCAGCGCCGTGTGCGGGGGTCCAAACGTGAGCGGCGGCGGGGCCGCCATTTTGAATGGCTCCCTGTCGCGCCGCAGGGAGCGCGGGGTCGCGGCCGGCCGCTGCCCGCCCTCGGCGGCGGCCGCCCCCCGGGGCTGGGGAGAGAGGGCCCGGGGGTGCGGGCGGGCGGGCTGGCTTTCCCGGGGGCGGTCACGTATGGCCTCGCGGCTGTCTGAGGCGGAGTTGCTGGTGCCGACGGGACGCGGTGCGAGGGAGAACAAATAAAGTGCACCAGTGCCTCCGAAACGCCTCGCTTCTGCTTGTCTGGTTTCACGCCCGGGGGCAGAGGCGGCGGACTGGGCTGGGAGGGCTGCGGCGGGGCCGGGGGGGCTGCCGCCGCCGTGCCCCCCGGTAACCTCCTCCCCTGCCGTGTCTCGGTGCGCGGTCGCGGCTGAGCGCCGGCAGCTCCGTGCGGCTGCGGAGCTGGGGCTGTAGTGCATCACCCCGAGAGTGAGATCCGCAGCTGGTAAATTAACTAAAATTAGGAAAAACATCTCAACAGCAGCGCACGTCAATGTTTTGTCCAAGCTGTTACAAAATATGCAATTGGCACGTCTAAATGGATCTGAAAAACTCTGGGTTAATTTTAAATCTCTTTTTAACAGGAGGGAATTACCCATTTTAATCTGGTAAACATATTACCTAAAGAGATTTGACTCATTTACTTCTTTTTCTCTTACCAGTCGTTAGCTTGTTGGTGGTTGCGAGTAAATTATGTATGACATTCCTACAGCGATGGGACGGAACAGTAGTCACTCTACCAGTTTGCTTACAGACTTTACGCTCCTTCCTTATGTAACTTCATTTTAAATAGGCCATATGCAGGGCTGGTTTGGTTCCCCCCCCCCCCCCCACCCTGTTTTGGAATTTCACATCTTGCATGGAAACACTATTAATAATTGCAACTACAGAGGAATGTCATGTCGTGAACAAGCCATCAGGTACTAAGAAAATAATGATAGTCAGATTTGGTTGTAGTTCATTTAAATACAGTTGTGTGTAGTTTTAGTGGTATCTGGAAATAATACTGTACTAAAATGCAGTAGTGCCTATTTAGTCTTAGATGGATGCCTGTATGCTTTACAAAACTGCAAGTCATTTATTTTTTAAAACCATTAAAAAAACCCTTAAAACTTTAGAGGAGACAACACTGACAAGCTTGTTTGGAAAACTATTTATAAAGTATGCAACTAAACCATACTTCTTTAAAGGATGATGATGTGTTGGGTTTTTTTCCCCTTGGTATAGAGTAGTAAGAATCAATATTGAATTAAATTATGACCTTAATTATTAATACACCAGGAAGCCAAGTTTCCTTTGCTGTCGTGCAACCAATCATGTATGTAATGGCAAAAGTAGCGATTACAGCTGATGTTTGCATTGCGCAGCAGTTACAGAAATGCAGCTGTAGTAAAAACGTTGCCAGTGTGTGTATGACAAAAATAGCTGTCGTTTTTAAAATACATTCTGCAAAGGGCATGTGCTGCCATCTTAATTCCATCAAAACTTTTTTCTTTTTTTTTTAAAAAAAATCTGCAAAGCTATTAGCTGGTATGTATTAAGCATTTCAGAAGAGGAAAAATGGTGATGAATAAAGGAAGAACCCCTGAGCCCTCTCCCTCCTAGGCCCGAGCGCTGCTGTCCGAGCCAGTGCTCGGATGCAGCAGTAGGTGACCAGCAGAGCATCCCCGAGCTCAGGAATGAATTGCAAAGCCCAAGCGGTTGAAAGGCTGTTCCTCCTCTTTCTCTGCTGTAGCTGGCTGGTAGCGTGTTGTTGGAGTCGCGGCTAGAAGCCGTGAGAGGCAGGGCGGTCGCTGCGCGAGCCGGCGAGGCCCCGAGCGGGGCGCTGCTGGGGCGGGAGGCAGTTTCCATTTCCCCTCGGTGAGGAGCCCGAGCGCGGTGGCGGGCAGACCCGGCGGGTCGCCGTGCGCCGTAAGGCGGTCCCGGTCCCCGAAGGCGGCGGGAGGGCCGTCGGGCGCTGCCCTGCAGCCGGGCGCGGCCGCCCTTCCTCCTCCCCCGGCCGCCCCCCTCCCGGGCCGCTGTCCGCGGTGCTGAACGCCGCCAGCCATGGCGGTCCCGGCGCAGCCCGCCGCTGGCGCGCCCTGCCCGCGGCCCCGGGGAGGGCCTGAGGTGCCTTCGGCCCGTGTTCGCCTCCTGTGCTTTCGCATCGTTCGCAAGGGGTCACGGTAGGGAAACGCTTTCGCCGAAAGCCTTTCTGTCATCCGCGGTATCGCTTCGGTGTGGAGCGCGGGTAGGCAAATCAATGACGGAAATACCGAGGTGCCTGCTCGTTTAGCGAGGCAGCCCTGCCAGCAATAAAGGTTTGTGGTAGACAACTTGCAAAGCGTAATGTTACCTACGTACAATGGAAGTGCAGCTGAAACCAACAACTAGACAGGAACTCGCTATTTGCTATTTTTAACCACAGTTTCGGTTTATGAAAGGACATTCTGAAAGCTAATACCAAACCAGCGTGTCATCAGGGCGAACGGAACAACCACCGGTAGTGCGGGGCAGGTTCAGGAAAACACAGGTATCCATTAGCAGCACTGCCCACACAGACGTGAGCTTTTTCTTCTTCTCTTTAACAAAAGACAGATAAATTTTAAAGGCATGCAATCTAGAAGATTATTTTTTCTGTGTTCACTTCAATGTGTGTCAGTATCTAGCACATTAAAAAAAACGAAAAAGCTTTTTTTCATCACAGAGACGTGTTCATTTTTCTGTAATTGCATACAGGGTGTTTCAAATGGAGTTGCACAATAAAAAGCGAATACATTCCTGTGGTTTGATGCATAGAGGCTAAAAAAAAGGAAAAAAAACCAACCTGATGTGTTTCATAGGGGAGGATAACAATTTTAAGAATATACAGGCTTTTTAACATTCTGCTTCTAAAAATAGAATGAATTGATATGCAGGGTCTTCAAATTAAAGGTCAGAGGTGACAAACCAGGACAAAGGTCACGCAGCTCATTTTCAAGCAATCAGTTTCTAGTTTTTTCATGGTTGAACAAAAGCTTAATTATACAGAAAAGCGAGGACTGTAATATTTAACTAGTCAATTTCAACAGAGAAATAGAGGTAGTTTCACACAATTCCCTCTTTTCTTGATTGTGGCTGTAATATAGAATTACTTGTGCTGCTGTTACTGATAGAAAAATAGATCTATCTAAGCATTTAAATACATTTCTTAATTTAACATTTAATAATCTGCAATCTGTATCTGGTATTTGTACTTGAGAACTTTTTCAGTGGTCTTAGCAAAAAAAAGAGGTCTATCCTGATGATACATACTATGATTTCAACAAAGTTAAGTTGCAGGTCCATGCATTTTGGCATTTGTGCACATACTTATTATTTCTAGCAAAACACTTTCCTTCCCAAAAATCCTACTTTCAGTCTGCAGCATTGTCTATGCCACTGTGCAGTAATTACAAAGACTAAAAAACTGACTGTTCAACTACTATGTGTATGTGAGTATCATTTATTATATGCAATGTAGTATTCTTTCCCTAATTAAGATTCAGGGGTCTTAATTTGAAGGGCTTGTTTCAATGTTGATATCACATTTACACTAAACCATGTTTTCATAAATATGCTAAATGTTTTTAATAAATATTCTATAGGTAACATTTGATGTGTATTTAGACCACATGCAGCATTGCAACACCTAAGGATAATGTCCACAAATTTTAGTGTTAAAAATTGTACACTCACTGGTATTTTTGTGTTGCACAGTAGGTTTTTGCTTTTCTTTCAGACACTGTATCTCCTGTACCTCCTTCAAATACCAATGTGTGCACTGATTTTAAAGATTTTCATCTTTGATTTTAGAGAGTGTGACATTTTAGTTATGTATCACTGATGTTCCCATGTACTTTTTTCTGGTTTGACTTAATGACCTATCTGCAGTAGAGTTTATTAAAAAATGACCATTGCATTACTTTATCTGTTCAGTTGTTTTAAACAGGGACTTGGTCAGAAGGTATGACATACAGGACTGCTGTCCACTCCAGTTAAAATGAGAAAAATGTCATTCACCCTGTGCTATCCATACTTTTAGGAAAGTAAATATTGGTGTTAAAAATACAGACACTCATCTGTTGTTTTACTTTCATAACCTTCGGATTTATTGTTTTAGTCTACGGTATCTATAGCAGTATTTGGTGAGTAGTTTGTGAAATACAAATGACAAAACAAATTCCGTATTCCTTAATGCTCTCAAGTAATAATTCAGTAATTTTAAAAAAAAGAATCCAAAACCAAGAAAGATTTTGTGTTTTGTAGGTAAATGGCATGTAAAATAAAACAAAAATTCTATGTAAAGGAGCAAAGGAAAGGATATGCAAAAGATGTGTAAATTCCATGAAAACAGGCATTAGATTAATGTAAAACATCTCAGAAAGGAGGTCTGAAAAAAACCCTACTAAAATTGTTATATTCTACAGATTTTCCTTTATTTTTATATTTTTAAAAAAAAAACTTGTTGCAGTACCATCACTTTTGAAGGGATAATGTTAAAGTCTTAATTGGTTAGAGTATTTTTGTAACCTAAACAAAAGGTGTAAGTTATACCATTTGTTTATAGAACATATTTAATCTTGCTTTAATAATGGTTTTGCACTGAGGTAAAAGCGTGTACAATCCACCGTACATTCTGGATTAAAAATGTAACATCTGTGTTGAATGTAAACAATACACATTCAATTTAGTGTAATCAGGAAGAATGGGGAAAAAAATCATTTTTCTTTAAACTAAAAACTTAACTATTGCATTTACCTTGTTGCCATAATGGCTCTTTCTTAATTTGGCCTTTAACATCTATCTTTTCAGGGATTCATTTGCATTGGATTTTGTTTGCAAATAGTTTTCAAGTGGGCAAATAAAATCTTACAATATATGTAGTTTCTCATAGAACCAAATAACTACAAAATAATTTTTTGATCAAACACTGAAAAAATATGTTGACCTATGAATGATTTGAGAATTGTGGCTTTTAAAGTTTTTTTTCCTTAACAAGTACTGATGCTAATTAATTTTAAAAATACAAAGAAAAATCTGCCTGAAACCAAATGTAGTAAGATCACAAGGTAGTTTTCTCGTTGGATAGCAAATCAATGTGTGGCAATTTCAATATGCCCATGCTAACAGTAATCACTAGGAAAGAAATACTTTAAATATGAAGGAAGTAGAGGGTAGTAGAGGGTGATGTGTATATTTCAAAATTATGTATTTAAAAAATTTTGTCTTTGAATCTTACAAAATACTGTTTGAAACACACTTGGTTTACATTGCTTTTTATTTTCATAGTGGCTTAATATATATTCATTAATATATGTACATTCAAATGCAGACTGTATGAAATTGCAGATTATGCTAAAGCCAATATGCTAAATATGAGAACTGTGTATACCTAATTTCAGTCCTTAAAACAAAACCAGGCTTGTTCAGCATGTTCCTTTAGTACATATTATTAAAGTTTTAACCTAAATAAATCCTAAATAGTTTTTAATGCTAAAATAGTTGTCAATATTAATATAATAATAGTATTTAATTTTGAATAGAAACTTTGATCTGATTTAAATAGTTGGCAGGCTTTCATTGGCTCAGATTCTGATACGGTGAGTTTTATTGCTCCTTTTGTATCGCCCAAAAGAATCAGATTCGTAACAGCGGTGGAAGCACATTGATTCTTTCTCTGTTCCTGTTCCTGTTCCTGTTCCTGTAGTCGAATGACATTCTCACAAGTAGATAGAAGGTGTGTAACTGGATGTTTGATCTTCAAAAATCTGTACTTCACTTCTTAAAAACTAAGGTATGCTTATCCTCCTTTTATATCTGAGAAAAGCATACCTGGACTATTGTCAAGCTATTTTATTTACTTTAAACTGTAATTGCTCCCCTTCCCACCAGTTTACAGAATTGGGTGAAATTAGTAAAGAAAGACTGCATTTTAGTTTGCTACTTGTTCAATCAATTTTCTGGATTCAGCATTTTTTTACATGTTTCAGCATCTCGCATACGCTTGCTTTTATCTTCACTTATTAGAAAAGTATTGTAATGGTGTAAGAAGAAAAGTATAGAAGAAAAGCAAAGAAAATTTTGGCTAGACCAAGAATAAAATTGAGAGCTTTTATCTTCTCTCACCCCTGTATTTACATAAGGACATTGAGACCCAAGTGTACATTTTCAGGAAATTTTAATTTCTCTTATTTACGCATTTCAAACTAACTGTATTTTACTGAATGAAATGAAAACAAAAAGAGAGTTGAAACACTGAAAACATCTCAGATGGAAATTTATTATTTAGAATTGTACAGTAATTCATGTACATACTCTGAAAACAAGTTAATTCAGAGTATAAGACAACACCCGTTTGTGATGTTTGAAATCAAAATACTGTGCACTTAGTGCTTCTACCAGCAGACAAGCACTGTAAATGAGAACAGTGTTAGTTAATTTTTACTGACTGCTTCAAAAGATAGGCAGCAAAGTTTGTTAATTACAAAATGTGTTTTCTAATTTAATTTATCTGACCAATGTGTGTGTCTATATATATATGTTTTAAAAGGTGATGTTTTGTGCTCTTTCTATGCTTGGGTTCTGTATAGAGAGTTTTAAAATTTTGTGTGTACTTTGCAGCATTCATCCATTTGAGGCTTCACTCCTGCTGAGTTGACTAAAAGAGCTCCTTTGACATTGGAATATTTTTCCCTGTTCCTTTGCATCACTATCATACTTGTTTGTTATAAAATAAAGTATTGGTGGGTTTTGTTCTCTACTTCTGATCATACTTCGGTGTCCAGCATTCTTTCAAAAAATGCTGCTGCCTTTACTCTGTGGAAGAAGTCAGTCCCTTGGCTACCACTGGCTCTGGTAGAAAAAGGTTTAACATCTGAATTTTTATTTTAAAAGTGTTTTTGGAGGAAAGCATAGAATTTATTTAAATGGAGTAACTACATCTGTCTGCTTTACTGTCATCCAACAAATTATGTTTCTGAATCTTTTGGCAGCAAATTTGCTTAAGCTAATGAATTCAAAACAACGTTTATCAAAGAAATATTTTTTTTTCTTTTTAAAGAGGTATAAATTTTCTGTTTTTTTCCAGTGACCAGTAAGGTGTCAAAAAATAAACTATATAAGCTAATAAGTGAGTTGAATTACAGAATGTGCTACCTGTAAGGAAGGGTGGATTACCTTTGCTGGATGTCTGTCAGCGTGTCTTTAACTGATACTACTATTTTTCCTTGTATTTCCTACCCTGCCATAATTCCTTATGGTGTTCCCTTGTGTTATGTTTTGTGCCAACTGTTACAGTATCCTTCCACATGCTGTGAATGCATGGTTAAAACAAGGATTGTTTTCAAAGCAAGTAACTTTCTCTAAGAACATCTGCTGTCTAGTACGTAATTCCCAAACAGCATTTATTTGGTTACTTGCAGTTACAGAGTTCATGTAAATGCCAAGATAGTTTCAGAACTAAAACGCCAAAATATTTTTCTGTTTTGTACAGCATAAGGAGACATAGGAGAGTTTGCCATGGGCCATTTCAGAGCCCAAACCTGCTTCCATTTAAGTCAGGGGCTGATTTCTTACAGCTTTCAGTAGGATACAGTAAAATACATACCAATTAGTTTCTCATTCAAACTATCTGGTTTAAATGAGTTCCTAGAATTGGAATGCCCAGGCTTTTCCACACTAACCTCCCTTGTGCCAAGTTGCGTATATCATATTGGGAAGTCTTTATAATATATACATTATAAAAAAAATTACATTTTTTTTTTCCTACTTAATATGTTTATATGACACGCTAAAATATGTTATGTTTACAAATGTGTTGTTAAATGGCAATACCTGAAACAGGAATAACTTGAGCTTGTGCTGTTTTCTGCTATAGTTTTTAAGAACTGTACTTTCCCCCTTAGCATCTTGACACTACTCCCCCAAATACTTATTTTTAATCCCTTCATAAACTGAAGCAGACTACGTGCCAAAGCCAAGAATGGATCCTTTACTCTATGCTTGCATATTTCATTATGTTGCATAAATAATGCAAGTAAATCCGAAAGACACAAAAGCCACATAGCCACAGGTTGGCAGAACAAAGAAGCAGACACAAGAGATTGGGCTTCAGTGCCTGAAGGTGTAAAAGCAGTTAGGTTTAATACAAGGCAGAAGTCCACACAATTCCAGTGGAAAATTTGGTTACTACAAAAGAAGAGGAACTGAATCAGCTTGCCAGTGTTGCACTGAAAATAAAACTTGTACTATCCCCTTTTCCAATTCCTGCTGTTGGAAAGGACTTGGGATCACTGACTGTAGGGGAAAAGAAGAGAAATTTGATTCTCATTTGTCTTTGGTCATTCTTCTAGGCTTTGCTCCCTCCTAGCAGAATATCCCATTTTATAGTAAGAGAGTAGGATACCTGTCAGGATGTGCTCTTAAATTGGAAAAAGATAAATCTCAGATTTCTCTAAAAGATATGAGAACTGGGCTTATATCTAAACGAGGTTAATGCAATGTTGGTTTCAGATGGGTTTTAGTTAAAGTAGATTATTCAAAAGACAGTAGAGGGTGACAAGAGGACAGGCTTGTAGCAGGTGAGTTTGTGCATGCTCCTATCTAATAGTCTTCCATTTATTAAGCAAACTGGACAACCTAAGTAACAATCTTACTCCAAAATCAAGGTAGTTTTCCTTGATGCTTCCTACCATCCACAGTACTCATCTTCTGCATATTTTTATTGGCATTATAGAAAACTAGCCAGGTCTTGCTCAACTAGATCAAAAGTACACCATTGTGCAGTTTCAGTCAAGTCACACATCTGTGTTTTTATGACTAATTGGTTTGGTTCAGATCGAGACCTAGAATTTAGTATTATTACGTGTTATGCTCTGCAGTTTTATAACTGACATAATTGAAAGCATTTTTCTATTGATACTCATAAATTGGCATCAAGTTTCAATTTTGACCATTAAAGAATCCTGAAGAATTATTTTTATTGTTTTTAAATCATATACAAGGTATGACTTATTACTTAATTTGTACAATTTAAGCGTAGTAAAGGCAATTCACTAGTTCTTAGGTTACCTATTGCAATTAAATATTGATAAAGGAAACAAACACCTTCCAATATCCTGCAAATCTATGTCTTTTCCTTCTGTTGTCATCAACTGCATAGCTTTCATAAGAGATCAATGGAAGGGGCAATGCCTTTATGGACGCTTGAAAAAAAAAAAGCGTCTGATTTTTATCTCATGCCTTGGTTATCATTGTGGTTCTGATGAGCTAGGTAAATCTCCAACAGTTAGTAAGTTTACAGGTCAGTTCACAGAGTCAATGCTCTGGCATTTTATGGCCTTCTAATGAGCCGTTAAACTGGAGAAGAGGTAATTAAATATGGTACTCTGGTACAGTGTACGTAGTACTGACTCCAGCTCTCTGATTTTAGGTTCCTCAGAAGACGATGAGGTCACTCAAGAAGGTCTCCTCAAGCTCAGGTCAGTCTCTATGGCATCTTACATGGCTGACTATCTGTCGAACTGAGGTACTGCAGCACTTGTGTCCCACTGCCTCAGAGCAGCTCAGTTCTTGCCGGGGGGAGGGGGGCAGTCATTAATTTCGTGCACAAGTGTCAGAGATGTAGTTTGAGTGTTCTGCTTCTGTAACACAAATAAACAGAGTTTATTTACGGAGTTTATTTACAGTTACCCACCGTCAGATACCTGTTGTAAATTCTGTGAGCCCGTAACGTCTGTCAGAAAGCTTTTGGACCCCACCGCAGCGCGCGTACCGATGGCCGTGCGCATCTCGGTCGCCGACACCGTAACTCCCGTTTACAGCGCTGGCTGGGCCTCGCCGCCACGCCGCTCCTCAGGCGCAGCCCGACCGGACCCGGTGCCCGCCCGGCGACCGTCTCGGGTGCCCACCCGCGGCGGCGCATGCGCGGGGCTCCCCCGCCGAGAGGCGCTGCGGGAGAGTGGGACGGTGGCCCCGCTCCGTGCCGGGTGCTCGTCCCGCATACACGTGTGAGCCCGCTGAGCGCCGGCTGCGGTGCAACGGGGAGCGCTCGCTGCGGCGCCGGGCAGCCTGTGCTTGGCGCTGGCGGGGGTCGGGTTTTACCTCGGTGCCGGGGCGGGAGGAGGTCCCCGTGTCATCGCTGTCCCGGGTGAGGCGAGGGGCTGGGGCGGGAGCGCCTGAGGCGTGGAGCCGCCTGCTCGTCCGGAGCCGGGGAAACCGGGCCGCTTCAGGGGGGGCGGCCGGTCCTCCCTGCGGGGTTTTAGCCCTGTCAGGCACGACGGCCGGCAAGAGCTGCCTTAAATCCGCCGGGGAAGCGTTCGCCCTCGGTTGCAAATCCACAGCCGAGAGGCTGTGAGCGTACGTGGGGAGACGGCATCCCGCGGCAGCGCGCCCCGAGTGGGTGCCGCCCGCGCCCTCCTGCCCCGCGTCCCCACAGGAGCCGCTCCCAAGGGTTTAGGACCCTCTCCGCAAGCGGCCGGCACTGCCGGCAAGGGTCCGCGGGAGGCGGGCGGACGGCGCGCTTCGTTCCCACAGAACGTGTCGGTAAACCGCGTGTCGGGAATTAAAGTAATCGCGCCTGCAGACCCGCAGCGTGATCCTTCCGAACAGAGGCAGAGGCGGGCTCCGGAGAGCCGGCCGCGGGGGTGGCGGCAGCCGGCGCCCACCTTGGGTGTACGGGTGGGGAGCGCCGGGCAGCCCGGGGGGCTCCCGCAGCTGTGCCCGAAGCGGTGACCTCACACCCCGCAGATGCACGTCGAGCAAACCCCGTCCCTCACCGTCCCTCGCCGGGGAACGCGCGCAGCTGTGTCTTGTGAAAAAATAAAGTATTTTAAAATAAAGTGTTATAACATAATCATCGGGAGGGTAACAATACCGACAGAGGGGCTGGACCCGCCGCCGTCGGGCGCGGATCCCTCACACTCCGCGGGCGACAAGCGCTTGGAAGCGGCCCCCAGCACACACACACGCACCCCCAGCCCCAGAGCCCAGCGGCCGCTGCCGAAAGGAAACCCCGGCGGGCCGGCGGCCACCCCCGCCCGGCGCTTCACGGCGCGGAAAGGGAACGCGGTTCTGGCGTCCGAGGCGTAGGTGAGAGGGGTCTGGCGGGAAGAGGCCCCGACGGAGGCCGCGCCGACCCCCAGGGCCGGGGGGCTCTGCCCTGACGAGGCGGCCGGAAAGCGCTCCCCCCGCCTCGGGAAGAGCCCATTCCGATAGGAACCGCGTAGCAAACGCGAGGGACGAACGATCCGGTCAAACACCAGCGGGAGCGGCGTGCGCGGGCCGGCGCCGCCGTGCGGGGCGGGCGAGTGGGGGGGCTGCGGCGCAAGGCACAGCCCCGAGGGCAGGAGGGACGGCGGGGGGAGCTCTCTGGCTTTGCTGCCGCTCGTCCTGCCTGCCCGTCGGCGAGAAGCGTTGGCCGCGCTTTGAAATGGGGCAGTCACGGCAGCACCCACCCCCGGCTCCGCTTTCAAGTGTAGAACGGGTTTGTTTCAAATGCGCGCGGGTCCGGCGCTTGCTCGGCGCTTTTTTTTCCTTCCCCCCCCACCCCCCGCTTTGTTTTGGGGGTTTGGGCGTAAGGTTTTTTTGTGGGAATAGAAGAAAACAGAACTTTACAAGTTTTAGATATGTGACAGGCTGGAAATGCAACACTACAGGGTTTTTTTGGTACCCATTTTCTAGCGAACTCTTACCCTGCATTTAGAAGGACAATGATCCCACCGTCCTATAACTGCCTTTACCAAATCAGCATCTATTTAGCGAAACCTAAGGATAGAAATATCCCTTCTAAGATGCGAACTATGGGAACTGTTACTATTTTCTCCACGAACTGGCTTGTTCTATAGGGCTTTTTCCCCGTTTATCCTCTTGCCCTCCCCCCGCCCCCCAGTTCTTTACAAATGAATTTTGGAAGGGTGTTAGTGGGTTGGGTTCTTTTTCTTTTTTTTTTTTTCCCCTCTTTTTTTTTTTCTTTTTACTTTTTTTCTTTCTTTCTTTTTTTTTTCTCGGAGAGTTCCCAGCTGGCAACAGCTCTCTACCTTCCACAAAACTTGAAAGGCTGATGTCTCTTGCAGGAAATGAATGAGTCGATAACATCTGACACCAGTGACCAGTCCAGTGACCCCAACCTTAATTCCACTAATACTGGAGGCCTGAAAATCTCTGTAAAGACCCTTTGCAAATCCCCCCCTTTCCATTTTACAAAATCGGCATTTGTTTTGCAATGTAAGAAATACTTTGCAACAAATATCTTTGCATTCATGTATTTGCGTGGTTTTGTAGCCTTTAATTTATTAATCGAAGAGCATAATATGCTGAATTTTTTTTTTTAAATGAAATTTGCTAACAAGACATTTTTTCCATTTAATGAACTCAATCAACTCGTTTGTGTCTATTTAACCAATATTCTAGCCTCTAAGGAATTTTTACACCAAATGTCGGTAGGATAAATCAATCTGAAAAAAAAATCAAGACCTTTAAACCGGTGTTAAACAGAATACTTTCTGTCTTTTCGAAGAGCTCGTATTTGATAAATGTGCTATTCTGCTACAAGAAATGTAGTCTTGGGCACTTCAAGTAAGTGGTGTAAGCATTTTTTTTTCCTTGTGGTAACCTTAAATTATTGTTCATAGCTGGGGTTTCACGTGTGTTAAAATCTCGTACATTTATTATATATTAGACATCCTCCCAGTCATAAAATCCAAGCATATAAAATTACGGGTGATTTAATATTTTAAAATAATCGCTATTGTAAAGGGGGAAGGGAGGTTAGGAGGAAAAAGGAGTGGTATGTTACAACACGAGTGCGTAAGGCAGGTCGGTGTAGGAAGTCGACCTCCACTGTTGAAATAACCTATAGGAAATTTACGGTTGAAGACTGCAAAGGAATTTCAGGATTTAAAGCTTCTGCTCCACTTGCCAGATCGCTTCTATTTGTACACTTTTGCCCACCCTCGCTTCTTTCTCGCAAACCATCAAACTGAGCACCTCGGTGTTTGGCACAGAAACGAGGCGCTAACAGGAGAATTTACGCGTTCCTGAAAGGCAACAAAAGGAGTAAACAGGGCCCATCGGGGCAAAGGCGTCCCCCTTAATTGGGCAGACTGATCGACGCCACTTCCCAAAGAACAGCAAGTGCTTTGCAAATGCAGAAACCCCCCCCGTATTCAGGTTCTGCACGGATCGGTTTGTTGCTTTGGCTTTTGTTTGTGTGTGTCCTTGGGATAAAGAGAGGATGCCGGGGCGGGGGGGTGGGGGGAGGGGGTTTTAATAAGAAAGTAATTGAGCCCAGGTTTTAACAAGGTATAGGCAAAGTTTAAAGGTTATTCAATACTGGACGTAAAGTGAGGTGATATGTGAGTAGGTGCTGGTGAGAACAGAAGAGGCAAAATCTGATGTTTTCATACTTTCATCTGTACCTTTACACTAAAGGAGAGAAGACAGATGGAAAATAAAACGGAATCTCACCTAATTAGGGTGTTTTTTGTAAATAAGCGTGTGGCCAGAAGCGGTGGAATATGAAGGACTGGGGAGCAGGGTCATAGCTGTGTACCTGGGAGTGCCTCTGCAAAGGGGGTGCGCTCAGCCTGTTACCGAGCCCGTTATATGTAACACATTTCTTTTCCGACTTGGATCCCCCTCCCGCTGGCAGGGAAGGACTTAAACCAGCAGACCCCGGTCAGCGGTATTCCTCCCCTCTTTGTCTTCTTCCTCCGGCTTTTTTTTTTTTTCCCCCCTTTTTTTTTTCCGCCTTCCTTCTCTCCAGCAAATCCTTTTCTCTGTCAGTCTTCCTCCTCCTCTCCCTCTCCCCTCTTTCCGCCCCCCCCCCCCCCCCCCGCTCCTGGGGAACAATCGCTGCTGATTGAGGTTCACTCCAATACTAGGCTTGAAAACTGGTCTCTTATTTAGGAAGTCATTAATCACATCCCCTCCCCCGGAAAGAGATGGCGGAGAAACCTGTGAAGTACAATTCCTCGCCCCATCCCCCTCCAGAAATGTTTTGAAACGCTAAACCCTCCGTACATTCTGGGCCATATTAAGGTGATATCGCGTTTCCGGCGCGCTTTTAATTTGAATGCGAAATTAGCAACGTGCAGCAAAGGCGTGAGCGGCAGCGGCCGCCCGGGAACCCCGGCACACACATGTGCACACGCATACACACACACACACACGTAGGGAGAGGCACATTCCCCCGGCCCCGGGCCGCCGCGGGGGCTCTGGGTGGCTTTTCTTCAGGTGGAAGCGGCGATCCGGTCATACATGTGTCCGTCTTTTGCGCAGACGGTAACAGGGTTGCCCTCGGCATACCTAACGCATGTCCGTACACATGTCTGTATCCCATGTGTGAGCACCTCGGACCGGTGTGTGTTCGCCTACCCCGCCTACAGCGTGCACAGACACTCGAATAGTTTCATCTGCCCGTCTGCCTCTTGTGTGTGTTTGTTGTTCTCGGGGCTGTACGGAGAAACACACGGATCTTCCTACGTATTGATGCATGCACGGGAGAGCAGAAACCCCAGAATAATACGTCATCTCGGTTTCCCGTAAAGAAGCGTGCAGATTAGCTGTCGGAAAAAAAGAAAAAAAAAAAAAGAAAAAAAAAGTGTTGGAAATTTCTTGTTCATTCATAAATTATTTCGGTGTGTCAGCCTAGTTGAAATGGCGATTGGCTACTCCTGCCAGCCCCTTAAGGATCCGATGTGAAATTAGTAGCAAGAAAGCATGTAATTGACCGAGTCACGTGTGCGCAGGGGGCCAGAAACGGAGCGAGAGAGAAGGGGAAAAATCAAAAGAGGGAAAGCACATTAGACCATGCGAGCTAAATTTGCGATCGTTCAAAATCAGGATGTGAGATTAATGCAGAAGACCACTTCGATCCACAGGGAAAGTTTTCATCTCACGAGTTTGGAGCAGAGGGCCCGTGGGGCAACATGGCCGAAGGTTAATTTTCTTTTTCTATTGTTTTACTATGATTTTCGCTCGCTCGCTCGCTCTCTCCCTCTCTCTCCCCCCCCCTCCCCCCACCCCCCCTTTTAACCCAACTATGCATTACCCTTTTTTAGCAGCTCGCGCAAGGGGGCTTTCTCTAAACCCATTGTTACCCAGCTCAGAAACTGTTCCGTACCGCCCACACCGATTCACAACTTGAAAAGCTTTCAGGGGGCTATTGTTTGAATTGTTCCTGTTTGATTAAGCACAGTTGCAGTGGTGGGATGAGAAAACGGCCGTACACCTGTCCCAACTTTAATTGAAAGTTTATTCCAAGGAGGGATGGAGACACGTTGGAAAATAGTGGTTTCGGCGCTGCATGCGCAATAGCCCTGTTGTGCAATCTACCCAATTTTGCTTATTCTTTCTCCTCCACCCCTCCTCGGCCAGCCTCCCCCCGTCGCCCCCCGCCCCCCCCCCCCCGGTCCTGCGCCTTGCGAGGAGAGACTAATTGGGCTGAGAATTTCTGTTGAGAAATGGGATCGGTCTTAAACCAGCAATATTCAAGTAAAGTATCGCGTTCCGTGCTGTAATGTGGCTGAAAGATGGAGTTAAATGGAAAAATACACGTATGTACAGAAACGTGGGCTGCCCTGGGCAAAGAGAGAGGGAGAGCCTCCGTACACAGTGGTTCCTCTCTGTAACCTCCGGTGATTTTATTTTTTTACGTATTTTGGGGAGAAGGTTGTTAATTTCGGGATTTAGGAAAAAAAATAAGCTCTTTTCGCCGTTTGCTTTTGATTTTGCTGTGTTCGCTCTTTTTCCCAATTTCTTCTGTTGTAACTCCTTCATACAGTTGTTGCAAAAGGATGTTACCAGAATTTAACTCTGCTTTGCATCTTGTCCCCCCCCTCCCCTTCTTTTTCTCCCCCCTCCCCTCCCCCCCGCCCCCCCCGCCTTTCCCTCTTCCTCAGCAGGGGCGAGTAAAGGTGGAGACGAGCCCGGGAAGTTGCCGGAGCAGGAAGAAGAGGAGGAATCCCAGGTTTTGCACGGAACCGGCCATTGCAAATGGTTCAATGTGAGAATGGGATTCGGGTTTATCTCCATGTGCAACCGAGAGGGAAGCCCCTTGGAGTCTCCAGTTGATGTCTTTGTACACCAAGTAAGACCCATTTTTGTCTTCCATCTCAGCTTGCCACATTTGGTTGAGCTCAGTAGGGCTCCAGTTTCATGTGAAGTAACGTATTTTTCCTAGGTATTTAGGTACGTCTGTAATTCAGAAGTTGCCTTAGGTAGTGGTTTTGTTGGCAGTGTACAATTGAGTAAATAAGGTCGTTGGGTTGTGCTTAGTCTCTGTGGCCGGTGGTTTGTGCAAAGGGATAATGTTTTTTCGTACCTTCCTCCTTGGTTAGAAACTTCTCCTGTGCCTTTTATTTAATTTTAAATGCCACACTTTTCTTTTTAACAAGGTTTATCATTTGTCACCAGACTGAATAGGAGCAGATAGGCCTTTCCTTGGAAACGGATTAAAATTAAGCTCGGAAAAGGATAAATAAATGTCGGTTTGCATTCAGATAACATTTGAATTCAGTCTTAAATGCTCTTCTTGTAAACCTCGAATTGCTTTTTAAAAGCTCATCTGAGATTAGTTAGTGAAATTAAAGACATAATTAGAGTGTTATTTTGCAGTAATTCAGACCTGAGAGCGTCCCTGTGGTGATACACTGAAGCATGCATGTGGTTTGGTTGGTTGATTTTTAAATGTTCCTTCCTAGGGGAAAAAAATAAAAAAGTAACGATTAAGGGATAAGACCAAAAGCAGTTCGGGAGAGAAGGGACATGGGGCCGTTGTTTTTATTTTTAAGCATTTTGAATGTGGAAGCTGGTACGAATGCCTTCACGTAAAGGAGTTTGAGATGCAAGATGCGTACAAAATGATAAAGGGAACTTATGAAGAAGGAGCATGTGTAGACCTTCCTTGGTCCTCTGTTAGTCTCCAGTTGGAACAACGCTATTTTGAATTTCACCCGTCTTCTCGGTGATCAGAGAACAGAGGAGCGGTGTCAGGTAAAGAGACCATTTTGGGATTTGCTAGAGCCATGTTAGGAAGGCGGAAAGGCATCTTAACTTTTTACGTGGTTGTCCATTTTCTATGACGTTTGCAATGATGGTGGAGGGGGGTGTTCCACGATTATATAGTAATTCCCTTTTAATGTACCATTTGTTGGCTCGGACATATTTTGTAGTAACTTTCATAAAGCTTTTTTAAAGAATACACCTTTCATTAGGTTAATAAAAAGGTGACTGAAACTTAGAAAGAGAGGTGCTGCTGTGGCATGTTGCCTTGCTCCTTGCAGTAGTGGAGTGGGTTTCTGATGTTGCTGTTCTGTACGTACCCTACGTCTAAGGGCCTGGGCCTGCACATCAATATTAGCTGTTTGCACTTGGAATTACATACAAAGGGTAGAATACAATAGTGAACTTACTAAATTCTTACGCTTCCGGCTTTGTACTGGCATAAAGGTGCCCCCTTCTTTGCTGGTGCTTTTTTCCTTTTAGAACTGAATGAATTAATTACTTCTCAAGAAGGAGCAATCTTCCTCCTGTTTTTCCCTTTTTCCCTTCTTTGTACCTTTTTAAGTAGTGAAATGGCTCTTTACAGTTCTATAAATTCATAGATAAACCATTTTCTTCATCTAATTTTTGTGGCAATACATGTCATTCTTTTTGCATTTTAATAGAAGATATATGCATTTGAAGCATGTCAGTGTTTTAATAAAAACCCCCACATTTGGAAACAAATATATTCTTAGAGCTGTGGAAACAGAGAAGTGTTGAACTGCATGACAATGTGATACATTTAAGTAGTAATAGACAAGATGTGCTGTTCCATAATGTAAAGTAGTAATAGAAAATAATTTTAAAAGTGTGTGGTAAATTTGGAAGTCACTATTCAGTTTTGTCTCCTAAAGGAGGAAACAAGAAGGAAACGTTAAACATGTTTACACTTTACTAATCTACAATTTATCGATACCCTTGGGTTTCTAAGGCATATCACAGTGTAAAATGCACTGAAAAATAGCATGTTTCATTGCACATAAACTTGTGTGCTTCAGTCATTTGGAGTATTACTTAGATAAATGTCTTACTGTGTGAATTTATTCGTGTTCTGCAATGGATTGCTCTTACTACAAAGAAAATACGTTTCTCACCTTTTTCTTTGTGATTAAATCTAGACTATACGTAAAATTCATGGTGACCTGAATCTTCTTTCCATCAGTCAAAAGCAGAATTTTTCTGGTTAACGTAATGGGAAGAAGCAGCGTCTATTTTATTTCAGAGTACATTTTAGATAATTTATATTGCTATATAGAATGCTTTGTGTTAGCTCATTAGCTGACCAGTGGTAACAGTAGCAGCCAGGGCAAAAAAATGTCTTTGAATCAGTAATGTTATTTAACGGTGCAGCTTGTGCAACAGTCTGTTGCCTGAACAGTGATGAGACCCTGTTCCTATTAGTTTCATTAATTTGAAAAATTTTGTCATGTGAAAAGGCCTTTTCAAGGCAAAGATATTAGTTTATTAATCTGTTGAAACAAAATATTGCTGTTAAAAACTGCTTTGAAAACACTTCATCATTTATTTAAGTGTGTGTGCATAGTGTTGCCTGCATTCACTTGTGCTTCAGTGTTTGTAGCTACTAGTATCATTGTATAGAATCAGTCTAAGCAGAGGAAAGAAGCTTCTTACTTAGTCCAAGTACTGTCAAAGCTAGCTTGAACCCTGCAACAATATTTTTACTGCCTTATCTTACCTTTTCTTGGTGAGGTTACGCCCAGTTTATGAGATCTTGCTATGAGAAAAAACTTAATTGCATGTCAAGTTAGAATTCCTGTAATAGTTTAAGCTCATTATACCTAGACTTCTGAGCCTGCAATAAATAATTTTGCTTTCTTGGAGTTCCCCCTTGGTTGTGTGCAGATTATAGCTATGTCTTTATAAAGTCAGTGCTTTTCTAACTGTATATATATATATATGTATATATAGATGTATTTTTAGAGGATGATGGCTTTTGTTTGAACTTATCTTCCCCTTCACCCAATGAAGTTCTGTTCATGAAACAGGTGCAGTACTGAGTTTTTAACTACCTTTTAAGTCCTTCCTTCAGCAATAATAATTTTGATTGATCTTCTCTGAACTACCTTCAGGTTGTTGTTATCCTTGTGGTTATGAGGTAGGTAGAGCTAGATGCGTTATTTAAGGTAGGTCAGCTATTACGTACGTGCATCTCTCTGTGTGTACAATGTAAATAGGGTACACTGACAAACATCTACACTGCTGTCCTTTTTTAGCTTCAGTCTGATACAGCTTATGTCTTTAGGTCGTTTGATTGAGTCATTCAGTGTCATAAAAATTATAAGTCTTAAAAACTATGTAATTTTTCACTGGACAAGCCTTGTCCAGTGCAGCAATGTGCCTAGTCCACTGCTGTTCCTTTGCAAAAATAATTAGTAGTAGCAATGTTAGCCCTGTGTACTTCTGTTAAATCCAAGGTATGTGCACCTTACTGAATTTGGCTCAGTATTGTCATTTGGACCTTTAATAGGTTAGCATGGAATGAATAATATAGCTTGCTTCTCTTCTATGATGTGAATTCTGCACGTAGTTATGTGTGAACAGCTCTTGTTAAATTTTAGAAAAAGATCTATTTGTCAAAGGGTATAACAGACTGGAGAGGTGAAGTGAGCAAAAACTTTTGCGGTGCACGTGCAAAATGGTCCTTGCTGCTAAGAGCTCAAGCGTTCACAAAAATAGAGAAAAGGATGACATTTGTTAATTTTTTTTTTTGCATATTCAAAACTGTACACACAACTTGAATACCTACAACTTTTGGATGCTGGCAGAAAGGCAAAAATGCTGTGGGTTCTTCTTTGCACACATTTTGTATGGACTATGTTAGAAATGTGTTCATTTTCCTTTGCTTAGCATGAAGCCCAGATGTTAAAGATGATAATGAAGGGGAGGGTGCTGGATGTAAACAGATGCAATTAAATAAACATTTGTCAATATCAAGGGATATAATTTTATGTTCTGTTACTGAGTAATGTGGTATTTCAGGATGAGATGGATTTTTCATTTTAGAAGACATTTGTTGGGACCTGGCTCTGTAGTTCAAAATTCTTACCATGTTAAGGCAATGATAGAGAATTTCTGAACTGAGACCTTGAACATGATCCTTCTTTGGGATCTTTTATGAGATGGGGAGAGGAAGGAAGGGAGGAGCAGCATGCAGGAGTTGGTGTATTTTGTTTTCTCATTAAAAGGAACATGGGTGGTTTGAAATTTTTCACTTTCATCATCAACTTTCTTATTGTTGCTGCAAGTTACTGTTATTACAAGATTTCATAAAAATGGAAGAGAGCTTTTTTTCTTTCATTAAGTCATTCTGCACTGCTGTATAGTTTGTATATAGTAAATTTTTCTCCTATTGTTGCAAGTACCTATAACAAAAGTAGGGAAAATTACTGAGACTATTCAGTTATGATTGTAAACAGAAGAATAAATGAAAAATTAGACATGTAAGCAGCACCTGTAAAGTCTTTTCCCTTAATTTGACCAACTGTCCTTTTCGACGATCGTTCAGATGCGTATTCATTAAATTCCTAGTATTTCAGCCACAGTTGAACTACTTTTTCTAGGATGAAGTTAGGCATGGCATGATACACTGAATGCTGACTTTGAAATATTGTGACATGTGATCCTGTGCTTTTGCAAGGATGCATTCACTCATCTTCTGTGCTATTAGGAGCCTGTAAAAAGCTACTTAATTGCTCAGGATAACTGGAAGTTCTGGGCAAGCAAGTGGGATCAATATTACATTGCTCCTTATTGTTAAATAAGACATAGCAATGCCCCTTTGAAGTACAGAAGTCTCCATGCGGAATATGCTATTACAAACTTGTCATCTTTGACTTCTGCTGGGGACCAGGCAAGCCCAGTCCTAATCAAAACAAAACTGGCTAGCAGGATTTAGAGAGGGAAGCTGAGGAAGGAAGTGAATGGGGAGTAAATGTGTGTCTGCAGTGAGCATGTGTATTAGAGATCCGGTAGCGATCAGACCCGCTCTAAAGATGCGGGTGTCAATGTCTGCTCAGCAGCCTCAACACGTGTAGAATCTGTAATGGGTAACTGTTGGAGATCTGGAGCCAAGCTTTGGCATTCACTAGTTGTGTTGGTGCATACAGAGAAAATTGACTTTATATTATGGGGACCTTGGATTTGTGGTGTGGAGCAGTACAGCCTTGTTTGAGATTTATTTTTTTTTAATTTATTTTGGCTACTAATTAGGCTCAGTACTGTATTTTAAGACCTACCTATGGACATATAGACAGATGGCAAAATATTCCACTGAGAGCTTGATGGTTTAAGATGGTTGGCTGAAGAAACTTCTCATTTGGTATTTGAGTTATGGAGCCACCATCTGTGGAAATATCTTCCAGATTTCATCTAAACCCAAGATTACAGTGCATTTTTATCGATAGACGTATGTAGTAGTTAAGTGAATGGCAAGTCCCATTAAACGTAAAGGGTGTTGAATTGGATCAGATTTTGCTAAAGAAGCTTAAATATTAAATGTTGTCAAGCAAAAATCACAAGCAGCCGAAAGACAAAGGCCTGCAATGGGACTATCTTGCTATCTTGTCTTAAGAGAAATTTTCCTCTTTGGCAGAGCAGTAAGTACACCCTTTCCAGTCCTTTTTTGCAAGACTGAGGAAGTTCTGCACAGGGGTTGGGATACTGGAAGGAAGAGGCTATTTTGTCTGGGGCACAAACATAAGATATCAAAGCAGTTATTTGAACTGAAGCTAAAAGGAAATGAATTGTCAAATTGGGAAAAATGTTGTTGTTGCTTGTCCTGGTTTGCAACTACGTTACTGAGGTAGTAAGAATATCTATACCCATCCAGAGTTTTGTTTTAGGCTCTACAAAAAGTATACTCTCATGTAAATATTGTTTAATTCATCTTTGTGTAACCCATCTCGGTAAAGGCCTGTCATCTTTCCCCACCAATTATCAACAGAAGCAAAATTAGGCCCATCAGTTTCTACAAAGCTGTGTGAAAGTGACCATAAAGGTATAATTTAAGATCCTATGAACGTAGAAACTGGAAGGTAAAGCCTTTCTGGTGTTTCTTAAACAAACAGAAAGAAATAATGACGTGTCATTTACATTTTTCATTCCCTGTATTTAAGGGTGCTTTTTCCCCCCCTTTTGTTAAATCAGCTGAAGTTATCATGACTGATGGAAAGATATTACGTGATACTTAGCTTTTTCTAAGGGACAGCACTCAGCATAGGTCTGGATTCGCTTTTGCTTGCTTGGCTGTCACTGGTGAAAGCAGTGAATCCTTAAATTGCTTGTACATCAGCAAAGTTATCAGTAAACTCTGCATGGGAGATGGGGACGTGCTTCCAGCTTCCGATTGCTTGAGCATATTTAGTTGGAGAAATTGGTGTCCAGCACTTTCCTCAGATTATTCTGTCTGGTCCTGACTTAAAATGGGGGGTTAACTCATTGGGAGATGGCTAGAAGGAATTCCAGATCCCACTCTAGAGATGGCTCAGCTGCTTGCGGAGCAGCTGTGGAAACTGCTGCAAGTTTTACAGTCCACTGTGTTAAGGAAAACTGGCGCTGATTTTGATTTTTTTCCCTAACATGCAAAGCTGTAATGTGCAGCAGGTCAGCAGCTGCTCTGCAAGCAGCTGAGTTGGCTTTGCGGCAGCAGTGTGCTGAACAGGTGGAGGTTGAAACTCCTACAGCTGCCCTTCTTGGTGGGAGTCCTATGACCAAGATTTTACTTCTACGTTTGGCAGTAGTGCTGCTGCTTAAGTAAGCTTCAAAAGCTTGTATAGCACTCTCCATGTTGGGCTAGCATAAGTGCTTGTGAAACCACATGGCAAACCCAGATGGGGAAATTTTGGTTTCATACTGTGATTTTTGTCATTTTTCACATTGGAGAAACTCCATGATCCCCACCAATCAGAGTGGGCAGCGTTGGCACCATGGAAGGGCAGGCAAGGATGCAAACAAGCGTATTTGATAATCTGAAAAGTGTAGCCCCCTAATTATTCCATGTGCATAACTTTGAAGATCAAATACATTAATACACTTAAAGGTTATTTGTCTGAGACTATGTAGAATATCCTTGTTCTATTATCAGTGCAGGAGACAAGAAAGTAACACAGATACCTTCTATTCCAAAGTTCTAACCTAGTGTAGAATTACATTTTTTGGAAGGAGGGAGGCTGAAAGGTTTGGTTTGGTGTTTTTAGCATTGTAGGTTAGTATTTTCACCTGTTAAAATAGTTTAATAGGTAAAATCTGAGCAAATGCATGTATAATCAATATTTGGAGTGTATGAATTTGTCTACAAAATCAAAGTAATATTCCCTGACTACTACAGATCTTACAATGCTCTGTTAGAAAACACTAATATTGTTACTACATTCATAAGTGTGTACGTCTCATGAACATATGTGATTGTGGCTTTCTCATCAAAGATAATCTGGTCCCAGGGAGGCCCTCTTCTAATTAGTCATGATAATTTATGGGTATGCAGCATTGAGGGAATTTTTTTTTTTTTTTCCTAGATTGCCTTTATTATGGTGCCACTTGAGGCTACTTTAACATTTGTGTTGTAACTTTCTTTGTTTATGGTCATATAAATGCATGCACCAAAATAACACCTGGGCTGAAATTGAGAGTAAAAGTGGTGATAGCCCTTATGTATGTTAAGTAGACTAGAATAAGCATGAACTTGCATTTTTTTCAAAGTACAGGTGTTTTTAAAATCTCTTAATAGTGCACATGTGCTGTAATTTTAGAAATGTTTTATTTCATTTTACAACTCTGTTTTGCAAGCTGGTAATCAAAATCTTGGTTGGTTTTATGGGCTATTTGTAATAATACAATCTTAGTGGAAATATGGGCTTTTAAAAAGCCTCTGCTGACCATGTGTAGTAATTTCTGAATATTCTTAGACTCGTTATATTGGAAATACTAGAACTATATGAAGGTGTTAATCTAGAATGTACCTAAAAGACCCAAGCTGACTTCTGTAGATTTTGGATTAGACCCCCAACTACTTCCTACAGATGCATAGTGCTATCTTACCCTTTTTAACTACCTGGCCTAAAACAAGTGGATTGCAGAGTTTGAGAATTAGCCATTGTTGACACTGAAGTGAAGTAAGAATTATTCACAAACCTCTTTGCTACCCTCTTCCCTGGATATTAAAAACAATACTACATCGGGTGAATGAGAATTTGAGAGTTACTTCAACAGTAAACAATAACTTATCCTTAACATAATGAAACCATGACATCCCTCCTGTTCTTGTGGATATTACAGACCTGATGGGCCAAATTCTGCTCAGTCTTCTCTTGTGAAGTGGTCCCACTGACCTGTGAAACTCATTCAATAAACTGGAGAGCATTAGGAGTGGATTTTAAGTCTCTTATATGAATGTACATAGTCCTTTTGTTTTTGTAAGTGTGATTTTTGTCCTCAAAAACTTGAAGGCCGTATTATGATCTGATTTGTTCCCTGTACAGTACCTAAAATGTAAAGTTAGTAAACTAGGGGTTGGGTCAGTGCTGCTTAATTAACAGTTAACTTAAAATGATACAAGTTAACATGATGTGTATGCACGAACTTGACATTTATGTAACCTGTATATGCTTTTCACAATATGCTACTTTTTTTGTACTGCAAATGTATAATATTTAATGTCTAAATTCACTGACCACTGATCTGCTAGGCTGCTTTGATGCAAAGCTCTTGAGCTGGTAATGAGGGTTTTTTCATCTTCCTGTGAAAAATTGCTCAGTCCCAAATCCTCACTGGAGCAGAGTGATAGAAGTAGTATGTGAAAAGCTCCCAATGTGAAAAAGACCCCCATCATGGGTGGGCAGGCAGGTTGTTGAAGGGGAATGAAGTTGTACAGGGCCTTTCGCTTCTGGCAGGGGGAATAGGAGGCTGTAGGTATTGGGAAACCTTCTGAAAAACTTTGTAACTGCAGTATTGTGTATCTATGTTCCCAAGGGAAAGGATGGGAATCCTCCTGGCAATCACAACCTGCCTTTTTTCCCAGGCCTCTGTGTTAGGAATGTTCCCACCCAAATATAAGGGGCAGCACTGACTTTTGAGGAGGGGGAAGTAGCTGAACTCTCTGTCCACACAGGAGGAGGCAGACAGTTTACAGATGTGGAGGCATAAAATGGTCCTCAATTATTTGTAAATGCAGTTAGTCAAAAAGTTTTCATTCCGCCACAGTGCCTAATAGCTCAGCTCTTCACTACACAGATTAAATTCTCATTTGGCTGTTTGCATTTGGAAATGCAGGGTAGAAGTCACCCTTGTAAGTAGTGCATGCTTGTATAGGGGGTCTGCATGGCTGTAGTGTGCACACCGATTTTAACCAAGACAGGGCATCCCGTTCGTTGTGTGCAATTCTGGTTTAGAAACTATTGCAACCTAGAAACAAAGATTAAAAACACTTTTAAAAATCATTTTACTTTTATTGGCTTCAGGAATTTGTGATAATTGTTAAAGATAGACATTCCTTGTAAGGTGATTGATCTGGGTGTGAAGCAGAGGCATGAATAAACAATGTCAGAAATAAAGAGTTTCTTTATGAAGAACTTTGCATATCACCATTGACTTTAAAGGTCCAGTCACAAGGAGAGGACTGTGGGACTGAACCATAGATGATAATAGAATAAAAGATTTTAAAGGTGCATTGTCAATATTAAAATCATTCAAGATTTTTCAGGCAAAAATACAGCAAATCTGAAGATAAAACCTTTGCTTAGACTAATTGGAATAGGATTTTGTTAGTGTTAATTCATGTCTTTGCGAACACTTAACAGAGCAGTAAATACCACATCTTTTAGTAAGAGGTGCTTCATTTGCCTGGACTATAGACCATTATCTACACTAAGAGAGTAGGCTGTCAGATTCTCCTCTTAGCAATGCCTTCTTTTCCTCTAGAATAAAAAAAAAAAAAGTCTACTAAACATTCTAAAATCTGATCTATCAGATTTGAAAATGTTTAAAATTATTTAAATTCCAAAGATTCTGGTTGAGAAGATTCTTTAAATTTGATCTATGCCTACATTGTGTTCAGCAGAAGTTAGCAAAGACTTTTGTGAAAAACAAAAACACATTTTCCATTTTATATAGTGTTTTTGCATTTAATGATTACATAACATTTTTGCAGGACAAGCAAATACTTTTCAAAATTAATCTGCAGTCTGCTTTGAGCAACAAAATATTTTTATGTTTAATAATGTAATTGGTGAATTCGGTTTCCTCAAATAATTTTTACATTCATCTTCATTAATTTATTTTCATTGAGCAGTTACATATTTTTTAAATGTCAGATTATTTTAATTTTGTAATACAGTACCTTCTTTTTTACTGACAATTATTGATAGATTATTGGAAAGCGATAGCCCATTCCATGCTTGTGTGGGTTTATTGCTAATCTTCATACAGCTAGTGCTTCTTCCTTGGATGATCATTTCGTCAACTGGTGACAACTGTAAATGGACCAAGATTATTAGACTGTTAAAATGGCTACAGTTGAAGCTCTGTCCTTTTGCCAACGATTAATTATTTTTAGTGTTTATTATTTGATAGTATAATCAATGTTTAACATTTTCTATGGTCTCCTACGTATCAATATAGATTTTTTCATATAGGAATCAGTAATTGTTTTAAATTATATATAAAGCAATACTATGCTTTTATAATTCATTTTCCTTGAATTCATATGTAATTTAGTATTTATTTAATAGTGTGTCTGTTACAAGGGAGCTAAACCTGTACTGACCACAATAGGTGTTGTGAAATGCACCTATATATATTATATTCTCTTTAGAAGTATTGAGGTAATTGACATAAAATAATTTTTTTTTGGTGTAATATTTTTGGTTTTAGGATGATGAATATAATCTATTTGTCAAATTCTGGTAAACCTGAGCTTATTTTCTGTTTTATCCCTCCATTTGACCTGCATTTTTTCCAAGCACAGTATATTTTAGCTATACTTCAAGGACCAAATGTTACTAAGAGATGGAATCTTGAGACAGGTGAAATCAGTTAAATAGTCCTAAAGAAGTTTCAATAGGTATGCACAATTTCTCTCAAGGATTTTTTTCTGATAGTTTCACTTGGGAGCTTAGATACTTAAAACAGAAAAGTTTGATTAAATACATCTAAGGGGGGCCTATGTGTATAAAGATCATTCAGTGTATTTGGTTTTATTATGTTTGTGGGTGCTTCACGACCTTTAAAATACCCCCAAAACTAATTATATAACAGTATTCTTTGTATGAACTTATCATCTGTGAATGTTCATCTAAATTTTTGCAGTACATTCAGCTCTACCATGTGGCTTAGGAGAAATTTGACTCCTCTTTATTTACCTTTTATCTGGCAGAAAATACTCCATTGGCTTCCTTTGTTCATTTTCACCAGGGTCTTCATTAGTTTAAGCGTAGCTTTGTCATTTTGTGGACAAGTTTGAAATTCCTGGCATTTCAGGTCTAAAAGACTAACTTGTCAGATAATTATTTACTGATAATATGTAAGAGAATGAAAATGTGTGCTGATCTATGGCTTTCTCTGCTTAAGTTAGCATGTAGAAAGTTTCGTATGGGTTTCTTTTGTTGTTGAATTCCAACGGTTCAACAAAGTTAATCTCAATTTGTATGTCTTGCTAGCACATTGTTCTTCCTGGTGCACTCGCATCTCATTGCTAATTATTTTAAGATGATGGACCAAAAAAGCAATTTTCTTTAAAATTAAATATGTAGGGATGTAAATTATCAAAACATAAGGGTACATGTTAAATACATATGAAGGATAGTAATCCTCGCTGCCTTTAAAAATGGGTTTGTTGAAAAGTACTGATTACATTATTGTGAAAGAATGTTGACACATTTACTAGGCAAAATATTTTCTTGCCAAAAACAGATGTTCAGATTTGGAAATGTCCAGTTTCCCTGAATTTGACTAATTTTATAAAGAGCTTTCTGATCACAATGTTGCTATTAAAATGTTACTGTTAAAAAGTTACATTCAGGCATTAAGAAATTAAATTGGCAAAATTATTTTAAATATAATGCAAAAAACCACAATGAAATATTCATTATGAATTCATACAAGATCTCTTAAATACTTGCATGCAAGCTTTGTTTTCATCTTCTATAGTGTTCCTGCCTATTTCAGGAAATACGTTTAACAATATAGGTCAGTTTGGATTCTGCTGCATAAAGGAATTGCAGAGACCGATGCTAATTGTCACCATGGTTTTTATATTTGTCAGTCCCCTTCTGGATCAGTGCATTGAAAATTCATAGAAGTAGTATCTAGAAGGGGGCCAAAAGGAAAGATTCTAGGTCTTAATTTTTCCGCTTGCCAACAAGATTTGCCAGTTGGTTTTTGACTTCTCCGCTGTGCTGCAGTTGGTGTGGGTGGTGGAAAACCTCTGTCTTGCAGTGAATGAGCCGTGCAGGTTGAGGCCCTCAGATCAAACCGGGGAAGGCAGGGCCAGGGCTGTTGGCTGCCTGTCACTTCCTTGGGCCATTTATAACCTGGTCCTCCCATTGTCATTAACTGTGGCCCAAGGAAGTGATTGATGTGAAAGATCCAAAGATGTTTTATTACTCTTTTAATATGGCTTAAGTTGTTTTTTAAAAGAGGAGTTAATTTAGCACACAGTGCACAACTGGAAACACTGGGGAGTATCTTTGAGAATCATAAACAGCAATCTGAGAGCCTGGCTTATGGCAGCGCTTGCCGGGTGGATGGGTGGATGGATGGGTGGATGGATGGATGGAATGGTGTGCACAGAACAGGTACCTGCCATCTGCTGGGCATGCCATGGCAGCGCCAGGGGCATGGTGACCCCTTCCCATGCTGGGAGACCAACTCCACCGTCAGCCACAGAGCAAGTTAGTCTACAGCAGACGCAAGTTAACAGGCAAATAGCAGCGCTATCGTGCCTACTGCCTTTTTCCCCAGAGGTTTGCTACTGTTTCTCCCGGCGCTTAGCGCCACGATAGCATGTGTTTATATGGGGGGCTACTGAAGACGTAAACGCTTCTAAACTGAACCGGGGTTCAAGCGAGCACCCAGCGCTTTGTTGTTGTCTCGGCATGCCACGCAGAGGGCCCGGCCCGCGGACCAGCCCTCGCCGCGGGCCCGCAGGCGGCGCGGGAGCTGCCCACCAAGATGGCGGCGGGGCGGGCGGCCCGGCCTGGCGGAGGCACTCCGACCTGCGGCCCCGGCGCTCTCGGGCGCAGGCACAGGACGTCGGTACGAGGCGCCGCGGCCCAGGGCCGCTTCTCGGCTCGTAGGCTCCACCCGGGGCGGGCAGCGGGCGGCCCTTTGTGCCGCGGGCTCCTGCCCCTTCCTCCGCCCCGCGGGCGGTACGGCGGCTGCGACACGTGGGCCGCCCCGCAGGCCGCTCCCCGTGGCCGCTGTGCCTCGAAGCGCGGTGCCTCGCTGGCACCTTCCCTTTCCACGGGGCTGAAGGCTTGTCACTCCAGAGAGGCTCTCCCTTCCCGCCCCGCAGCCCTGCGGCGTGGGCAGCCGCTGCCTCTCGCGGCCCTTCCCCGGCGCATGCCGAGCAATAGTGGGGCTGCAGAGGGTGTCTCCCCCCTCATGTTAAAAACGACTTGGAAAGCAAACGCAGCCTCCTTCTAAGGGGTGTGTGAAACCTGAACCCAGTGTTGTATTTGTTGTTTGCTGCAGTGGTGCTTGGAGGAAAAAGAACACCGGGTGGAGAATTAAATGTGGGTACGATAGAAAGTTAGATGTTTAGTGAATTATATTTTTTTAGACCTTTCAGTAAACAGCTAGGCTGCTTCTAATGATCAAGCAGAATGTGCTGCTACATAAGATGCTGTGTTGAAGTAGTTGTATTTACAGAAATACTTGTAAGTTTAAAGCGAACACATTTTTATCAACAGCCAATAATTTTTCTTGAGGTCGTTAGAACTTTCAAGCAGCGTTTTACCTCTGGTCTTACAGATTTCTCTTTAACTTCTGAGTTTTGTAATGTGACAACACAAAGGAAGGCTTTTCAAAATCTTCAAAACTGTCTGCTTTGGTTTGTTTTGAAGGAGAACATAGTCCTTCATGCTAAAAATTCATCCAAAAATATTAATGACTGTAGGATTCTGGTCTTGCAAACACTTGTTCTTTAAAGTAAGAACTGTTCATGTAAATAAAAGTTTAAAGATTAGAACCTTAAATATACAACTTCTATAACTATTGACCCCTTAAAAATGGTCTGCTTTAGTCTGGACTTGGGCAGAGTTCCACGTGAACTTGATGGGATTTTTTTTTTTCCTTACACAAGAACTATAGTTTCACTGCTTAAAATATTTTTTTCTATTGTGGAACAGATTGATGGTCTATTTTGGGGTGGTTTTTTTGTTTTATTTTGTTTTGGGGTTTTTGTTTGTTTGTTTCTTAAATAAAAAAAACCCTTGTACTATATAAGAAATATTTCTAACACAATAGCAGCTTTGCTGCAAAGGAAATGGCTGAATTCCTTCTGTGTGGGTGAGTTGTATAAAACTGTTCTACAAGTTATCTGACTGTAGCTTATATAATAGAAAAATAGATTTTGTTTTTTTACATTTAAAAGTACAAAATGTGCTTTTAGGCTGTGAGTGGCATGTAACTATTCACTACACCGGGATGGTCTCTTATGGGATGAGTTTGGCGTAATTCCATTGATTTAGATACAATTGTGTCAGTTGCCCCTTCCTCCCACATCAGCATCCAGCTCACTGGAATCTCATTGTTTTTTCTGATAACGTTTTTACTTGCAAACAATTTTTTTAAATGCATATGTTCTGAAGGGAATTTGTACTGACAGAACCCTAAACTTGCTTTGGTTGTTTCAAAATAAAATAATGCAGGGATTAAAGTCTACAGTACTTGTATTGTTAGCTTTAAATAGGTGACACATGCAATGTGTCAAACAAGTGTTTGTCAAGCAGAAGTATTTCACATTTCAAATACAGATAACTTTGTCTCAGGTTGATTAATTCACATGTGTTGTCTGGCTGTGACTTTTCAATTAAACATAGCATTGTTTAAAAGAAAACAGTTACATTGGTTTTTTACTCTTCATGTTAGATAATTAGAATATTTAGATAGTGTTTCCATTGGGGTTGGCAACTTATTTTAACCTTCCTATGTAAAATTCTTTGTCTGTTTTTGAGGCTGATGTTAAATTTTGCTTTTGTAATCCCAAGTGGTAGAAATGCTTTGCAAAAACCACAAATCTCTTCAAGCCCAAGCACTGTTACTCCATACACCAGTGCTTTAATGACTTTTTGGTTGATGCACATCAAACTTTTCATTGGTGTTTTTGTACGGCCCCTGAATTATGCTGCATGGTTATTTTAAAATGAAGTGAGCATTTCTATTACTGTTGAAGGAAAAATTGTTTGCTGAAGATGTGGTACCACTCTAAGTTACTTGTTTGTTTTGTTTTTTTTTTTCTCCTGGACAAAATTCTTGCTTGTTACAACCCTGCAATTTCATTATTGCCTTAAGCCACCTAACTCTAGACTTTTGCAAGAAGAGGCAATCCTACCCACCCCTGCCTTGTTCCCAGCCACATGTTCCCACCCAGAATCTCGTGTCAATTCTGCTGCCTTTTGGCTTCAGTAGGAATTACAGTCTCTTGCTGAAAACCAGTCATTTATTTTGCATGTTTGAGTTTCATTTACATCAACAAGCTCATAGGACTTTAGTTTTGCCCCATGAAAATTGGAGCTAACTTGAGGAAAGCAGTGGAAGCGTGCAGCCTTAGGAAATACAGAGTATGACCACGCCATTTGGTCAAGGAACTGAGCCAAAATAAGATGGGAGGTCTTGTTCCCTGAACTTCTCTTCAGTCTCATTGATTTAAGTCCTAGCTAGGAAAAAATGGCAGAGTGAGACTTTGCACAACTGCATCTCATAGAACCTTCATTTTTGTTGGCATATGCTCATCTTGACTGTACCTTGTCTTGGTGTTGTGCTCAATCTGGCATCCATTTCCTTTAGAAAGACATGTTAACAGTCTAGTCCTGCAAATAGTAGATGTGTCTATTTCTGTAACATTTTTAAAAATAGAAATATTTGGGAGCAAGTTTCCCATTGCCATTGACAACATTTAATTTGTGACTGCCCTGCTGGTGTGTAACTAGCAGGCATAATTGAGCTGTCTCCCTTGCCCAGCACACTTTCTGCTTATGATTACAGGAGGATCAAGTTAAGTTCCTTGAAGAGTCTCCATGATTTAAAGTTTCTTAGCAGACCCTTCGTAATGTATATTCAGTGAACTCATGGCTACTTTGACTAAGGTTCAGGGCCAACCAGTGCTACATAAAATAAATGACTTCGCTCCTCCTGGTGCTCAAGCTCTGCTTCAAAGCATGCTGTAGCAGTAGTTTTTGTTTCCCTTTTAAGGACACTTGAAAATATTTTCACAGAAATAAACCACTGAAGTGTCCTGAATGAACTGGGAAGTGTTTTTAAAGAAATACTTGTTCTCGTGCACATGCACATGTTTGTCATTCATGGTATTTGTTCACTGCTGCAAAGCGCTGGTCACCTATGCTATACCAACAATTAAGAAGTCACTTGGACTTCATGGGACTTAGCAGATGATTGAAGTCTTGAACTGAGCTCTGTGCAGGACTCCCTTGCAAGTTGCTGGATGGGTTCTCGGTATGTGTGAGAGCAGGTAGGACTGAATTCTGTCTGTGCAGCATCAATGAAATTAAGATGGGTGCTGCATATGCATAACCTGGGCAGATTTAGTAGATAAACTGAAAATGTTGAGGTCTGGTTGCTGCTAATTTAACATAAAGTCAGAAGGATGTTGTAGTTAATAAAAAGCAAGAGTGTTTATTTTGGAAATTGTTTATTGACACAAGTTGTGCTGTGGCTGGCTAAGGTGTGCCATACAGATACAGTATGTTGCTACTGTACATTTGAGTCCACCCCTCTCCCTGAGGGGTGTTTGAGGAGGTAGCACAGATGTACGTAAATTGAAGGAGCCTGTATATATAACATGTATATATTAAATATATATTAAATACATGGATAATTTCTGCCAGGGGTGAGTAGCGTCGGGTGGCTGAGGATGGGCAGAGTAGGAGTGTAAGAGATGTTTTCAGGGCACTGCTGACAGCCTATGCTGGGCAGAGCGGGTCACTGTGGTTTGGGAGAAGCTGCTGGGTGTGTCTATTTTTAATTGAGAAAATAGTTTGTCCTAAAATTTTGGGAAATATTTCTCTTACACAGATATATTGCTGCAGATGAATGGAGCCTATCCAGTGGCAAAACATTTGGTCAGGATCCTCACAATAAAGTTGTCTTTCATATATAAAATGTTATATGGCTTGAATTTGTAGCTGCTTTTCTTGTAAATGAATCTAGGTATTTATTTTAGAAAGCAAAATTTCCAAATGCCACTAAAAAATTATTCTGTTTGACTGCAATATGTAACTGTGAGGAAATCATTACACTTTTCAGTAACCTTCGTTTACTGCATAGATTAATGATTGATTAAAGTAATTTGGCACTTTCTCATGCAAACAATAATTTGTGTGCCTTGTGCACTGATATTACATACATGCTCTAAGTAGATCAGGATTGTACACAGTTGCCTTAATATAAGACTGACCAAAGTAGATATGTCTGTTCCTGGCACACAGATAAAAATAAGGAGGATATCAATAATGGTTATATTATAACAAATTGAATTATTTGACACATTATTCTAGCAAAGACTGAGTTAAGTGAACAAAATACCATTTATCTTTATTTGTAGGTTGTTCTTTGGGTCATTATTGATTTCCAAATTTCAGGTAGTTATAATAAGTTTCCACGGTGACATTAACAGTAAGCAATTTATCTTTTTTTTCCCTTAGTGGTTGGGGGAGGGTATGTTGCAAACAAATGGACAATTTAATGTAAGAAAGTACAAGCTGCATGTGAGAAAATATTTTTAAAGGGAGTATGAGCTGTGAAAGTAAGTTTGAAAACCTTAAAACTATCAAATGTTAATTTAATTACCACTTAAAGGTATTTGCATAGCACAGGTTTTTCTTTATTTTATAAAATGAAACAATATCTACCTTCTCTGAGCAAAAATAAATTTCTAGTTTCACAAAGAGGAAATCTGATAAACTTACGTTCTCTCCCATCAGCTTGTGGGTCACCGTTTTACCATAAATTCTTGATTTCTGTACAAATCGGATAGAATGTATAATAAATAAGTAATTTCAGAATTGAGGTTGACCAAGGAAGAGTTTTTCTTTAACATCTTTTTTTTTAATTCTCAAGTAGTGATAAGGAAACACTACTTCAGTACAGCTGAGCAAATTGCAGCGTATGCTGTAGACGTTTTTGCTGGTTTTCCTTCATCTTCTGCGGGTGCCCCTCCTCCATTTTGTTTTCCTTTTCACAAGTTTTCTGGTTGTGCTCTCTCTTGACCCCACTGTGTGAGCTTGTAGCCGCACAGGACACTGGTAAGATCAGAGAATACCACTATTGGATTAAAACATGAGTGCACAAGTCAGGAAAATGACTGCAAAGGCAGTAAAAGGAAAGTGAACGTCTGCTGTTTTATCTGTAAAATAAGGCAGTAGTCTTAAGATGGAGCTTGGGTTTTTGAACAGATTGTCCGACATTTAATATCGAAAGATAACACAGCCATTTGTAGAAAATCCCTAAATAGATTTCGTTAAGATCTGTTTTTCTGTTGTGATTTGTTACCACAATTTGGAAAATATAAAAGGAGTTAAAAGCATTCTAGGTCTAAAAACGCAAGCAAGCTCCGAATAGAACGATTATTTCCCTTCTGGTTATCTGCGTTTCAGACAAGTTTCCCTAAGATAAATTCTTGAGAACCATGTGATACAATTTAAATATTAATTTGTCCTTACAAATTACCTTATTTATTCCTAAGAAATGACATCTCTGATCTGTGCATAAATATACTTTTTCATTCAGAAGTCGACCTTAACTTAGTGTTTCATAAAATTGGTATTTTAAAACCTTATATTAACATAGTGAACCTGTTTCTTAGCATTAGTATTCTGGGTTCAGTGTTCTGTAAAACAGTATATTCATTTACAGAATATAAGCAGAAAATACTTGTACTTTTATGGTAAAGTATGTTTATACCTGGCTGGCTGAGTAGATGATGAAGCTATTTAGAAGTGTTTTAGAAAGTGCTTCTTTAGACAAACGTAAGAAACATACATTCCTCTTGTCCTTACGTCTCCAAAGTCATATCCGTCTTTAGTTTGATTTCCATCTTTCCTTTGATAGGATTTGAGCACTACCATTTGTTAACCATGTCATACACCTGAACACCAGGGAATGTATTTTGCAGTCAGTATTATATTTCCATTTTTATCAGTCACAGTTCTCCACGTAGAGGGGAGGCATTCACAGATTTTGTGAAATAGGAACAGTATCTGATTATAGAATCTCCTCAGTATTGTCTTCGGTGACTTTAACCAGTCTTTTAAGAGGAAATACATGTTGCATTAGTTTGCTGTTTTTCTGTACCTATAGGTCTGCTTTTTACACATCTGACTACGGGTTCAGTTTCTTGGCAACTGCCTGTTGATTATACTTTAAAAGTTGTGCAGAGATTTCTGTTAGGATCAAGAGATGAGAGAGGACTGCTGCTGAGCTGTGCTCACAGATACATAGGGTACAGATTCTTGCTTAATTTAAGGCATGCGCCAGCTAAACATAATTGCTGCAAGTGCTTGCCCAGTCATTAGCAGAAAGTCTCCCTTACTAACCGAACCAGTATCACTTTGTGGGCTTTAAGACTGCATCCAGTGATAAACAAACTGGGAGCAGGCTGAGGCAGTGGAGTGTCATCCTTCATGCTGTGTGAGAGGCAACATGTTGTTCCCTATCATTTTTTTTTTCCCCACAGCAACTGCTACTGCATCTGACACATCTGGCAGAAGGGGGCATGCCTGGTGGCATTGCTTCAGTCAGCAGTCTGAGCACAGCTACCCTGTCTTTTGGGAATTGGGCGGGGATGGGGAAGGAAAGAATTTTGCCAGATGGATGTTAATTTATGCTTTGCCACCTTGCTTCAGAGCCAGGGAATGATGCCTGAGCTGTTTAATTAGCAGCATGCATGTAGCATGAGACAGGGAGGGATGGAAAGACAAGGGAGACTGAAATGGGTACATAAGTGGCTGCCAGAAGATGTAGTCAGGAGCCCATGAATCACGATGTTTGTGGTAACGGTAAAACTTTGTAGCCCACACAGTTTTGTTGAAATTTTTTAAAATTTATTATTATTCATTTTCTCCTCACCTTTCTATTTAATAACAGCAGACTGCAAAGATGGGTATTTTTATTTCCTTTCCAAAAGGATTAGGACATAGTAAATTTTAAAAGATGAGAGGCCCTACACTGGGTTTACCTAACCCATACAGGAGTTAGTTTGTGCCTGGTTAAGGACAGCTTTGCAATAGATCTGCACGGTGCAGTGGGACAGAGAGGCATTTGGCAGCAGTATGGTTTCGTGTTGGCTTGAACCACAGGTGAAAGTGTCCTGAGCTGTGTACTGTTTAATGTGATTGAGTGAAGGACTTGTGCCATGTGGGAGGTAACACATTTCACTAAGCACACGTGCAAATGCCATGTGTGGATGCACTGACTCATGTTAATGTAATTACCTCATTGTAATTGAGTTAAGTACAATTGATTTAACAGTAGTGAAGATGAGCCCACAGAGTTTAAAATGTGAGTTCATATTTGATTGTCAGGGTTACTGATTCCTGCAGGAGGCTGAAAATTTTCTTCATGATACAGTGAATGAAGAATGTGCTTAAATTCAGCCACATCCACAGTCCGAGCAGAACTTACCCAGGATGGTAGTTCTTGTTTCCTTGCATATATTTTCCAAATCCTGTGTGAGCTACACCTTCTGCAGAGTGGGAGGGATCAGCACGTTGTGCACAGCACTGTTTTGTTTCGTTGGCTGTTCTGTAGGCTGAGTTCCTATACTGAGGTAGAAGTATCTTTTCTTGTCACTTAATTGCTTTGAGGGGGAATCACATGACAGTAATTTTTAAAGCACTGCTCTGCAAGCTTGATCATTTTTTAGAGATGTTTTTCATTCCTGCTTTATATTAGTTCCTAGTTATTAGGAAGCGCAGCTGTTTACCTAGACTTATTCCAACAGTAGTTGCCATCTCCAATTCAGTATGTTAGAATTTACTAATCCACGATTTTGGAGGCAATGGATGTATGACGATGACATGAGGAAGGGGTTGAAAAAATTAGTATCTTAATTGGCTCATCAACTAATGAGCTTATCAGATATTAATTGTATAGGTTGAGTATATTCTGTTAATACAAACAGATATACCTCCCAGTAAAATGTTTTTTTTTCACTTGGAAAAAAATTTCGTGAAGAGGTCTGTACTGGTCTTTGCTATTGATAGAAAGGTTTTGTCACAATTTCCAAGTTTTCCATGAAGAGCTAATCTGAGCTCTGACCATAGTGTGTGACTACTTTAATGAAACTTCCTACAAATAAAAATGTTTTGAAATTACTAGTATTTACTAAACTTAATTTATCTTTTAAAGGTTTAGGAGACTGGAACTCTCAGGGTCTGATTTGACATCACAGTTTAGCCCATTTAGGTTAGCTGTATCCAAAGAAGCAGTCTTACCTGCTTTGCTCTTTCTGTGCTGACCCAGGCTCCAGCATGAGTCAGTTCAGCAAGCTAAACCCGTTTTAAGAACAGAACAAACCAACCCACCCAAAAACCCACCTTTTTTTTTTTTTTTGTAAAATTAGTTTTGTGCTGGCATTGCTGCCTAAACTAGTGATGACTCAGATGAATGCCAAACCTGGTACACGAGATGGAGGAAGGAATCTGCAGTTGGGAAGAGCAGAAGGGCCATCATTTAAATTAAAAATTACGTTAACAAGTTTATATGAGTAATTCTAACATTTTAGTTTTGTTGTCATTCCAGAATACTCAGTTTCTGAAAATAGGGTACTCTGTATGTCTCTACATAGAGATATCTCTATCCCTGTCTTTGTCCACAACATATTCTTAGGAATTTAATAAGATAGTGTAGATTCAAGCTGCTGTTTAAAGAACCAGGTATTTTTTTTTTATGAACAGTTCATTTGTAACATTTTGTTTTGTTTTGGTTGGTTGGTTTGTTTTGTTTTAAGACCAAAACATTACGTTTGGCCAAAAAACTTGCCTGGATAACTTCTCATATTAAATAAAATGGAGCAGAAAACAAACAGGAACAAACCCGAAATATTACATGCAATTGTGAGTGCAGGTTGTTACAGCATAAAACACAATTAGTATATGTTATAAATCTAAGCACATTATTAAGCATATTACCATTTCTTTGTTAAAATTCCAGTTAAGCCTTGAAGTTGAAGCATGTTAAGGAAACTAAAAGTATTGCTGATGTTTAGACAGCATATGACTGAGTCAGAAGGTTTTCAAGGCTTGGAGGCAAGCTGTATCAAAAACAATGCAGTGTTACTATTTGATGTAGAAAAAGGAACACAAAACAGATACAACAAATGGTTTTTAATATAACAGGTCATTAATAATACATCATGATGGGTGAGAGTTTTTCAGATTTCAGAAAAACACTATTGATGGCCATCTGTCTGGTAGTGATAGTTCAAATTCTGAAACTTGGTGAGCAAAGCTCTTCTTGGCTCATCTGAGTTTTACCCTGGTTTGAAGCAGGAGACATTTTGACCAGTGAAGAAATTAGCTGTTTCTGTGAAGTCAAAGGCTTGGACACCTATGGTTGTTCAAACATCAGCAACTGTAATTGAGACCAATCCTTGTCTGAATCTTTGTATAGACAAAACCAATGTGTCTGCTTTAATGTCTTATTCACAGGCAGTGGGGGAGGACACGACGACAGAAAACCAAAGGGACCAGTGCAAGGAGGAGGACTTTGTGTGGTGAAATAAGCTAGTGACATTTGCAGTGCAAGCTATCCAGACCTCCAGCAGGCAAGCTCTGGGCTCTGAATATACAGAAACTTTTAACAATACTCAAAACCTTGTCCTCCTAGCAAAATTTTTGCTCCCAAAACAGGGAAGCATCATGTGTTACAAGCACTGAGACAAGCTGCCTTGCTAGCCTGGGCTGGCCTCTCCAGGTTGACCCAGCTGCCTCCTGGCCCGAGGTCACCCTGTCCCTTCTGAAAGGATCCTGCGATGTTCCTGCTCAGTGTCAATCCCAGCAAGTGCAGCTTGGGCTCATAAACTGACATTTTGTTCCCTTAAGAGCAGTGATGTGGTAATCAGTGACCAGAAATGACCTTCAAACAGAAGTATAATTTTTATAGAACAAAAAGCAACAGAGAAAAGGATCTTAAAATCCATAAGCCAAACGAATATGTGAATGAAGTTCTGTGCTATGTGATTTCCTGGGCTAAGTAACACCCACTTGCTCTGGATGGCTGTGGTGGAGTCCCTTTGGGCCAGTCCCATCTTTCTAGTTTCTGAACAGTGATGCTGCCATTTCCATTAAGGAAGGGCCTTTCTAATTCTTCAGTCTTTGGTTTTAATTTCCAAGTGGAATATCCATGTTACTTCATCCTGCATCCTAGCATTTGTCCGAGTTGTTGCTTTTTGCTTTGTTGGGCTGTTAGTGTAGCGCTGCTGGAGACCTTTTCTGTTACTTCCCTGGCCATGTGCTTACTTGACTGATCATACGTAGCTGGTTCTGTGTCCCTTTCGCCAGACAACAAATGACTTTGCTACTGATTTTGATTTTATATGCGATGGACCTTCATTCTGTGTCATATCAGGCAATGAAAAATGGATTGGATAAGTGTGTTATTTCCCAGGAGAGATACCTGTGGCTTAGGTGTCTGTGAGTACATTCACAGTATATGTTTTCTTTGATGAGAAAGAATAGTTTTTAGATGCCTGTTTTCCTTATGTACCTTTTGGAAGACAGGGCAGGGGGGACTGTTAGTTTTTAAAAGCTGCATCCATGGCAGAGCAGTCAGTGCCCATTTTTACTCTCTAAGAAAGCTTTTCATTTACTTTAGGTTATGTCATTTGAGAAAAAAAAAAAACAGGTCTTAAACTGTGCCAGGATATCCATTTGGTGGTTTATACTTCTTTAACTCTCTTCTAAATCAGTATCTGAACTGAAAACACAAACATTTTACTGATACAAGACTAATTCCTGCATCATCTGCTGTTCCTAGTTTTAGTTCCTTACAGGATGGGAGCCTGAGGTCTTGAATCTGTGGAGAATCATGCATCTCCCAGCTCTGCCTGTTTTTATGGTGTGTCTTTCCTATGCATTTGAATATCCTAACTCTGCCAGGACCTGTTCTCTCCCTCTCTTTAAGTTTCTCATAATTGTTGTTAGCCTCAGGGGCTTGATTCTCTGGAAACACCGAGGGTGATTAATCAAGCTAATTTGTGTGAACTTCAAAAAAACCCCACAACAATCAATCTGACTTTAATTTTGTGAAGTCTTGACTTTCTGTTTTCTTGCTAACATTTTTTTTGGATTGTCTTATCTTAAAAATGTCTTGCCTGTCTGTGTAACAGACATTTATGCACCTCATTACTCTGAAGAGTATTCTTGTGTCTACAGAACACAGCCCAGCCATAAGAAATCCCACACAGTATATGAACTGCAGAAACTTCACAGGTGACTAATCATGAACTTAATCTTATACTTTCCTTGCATTCTTAAAATAACTATTCACATGATGTAATGGTCATGTCTTAGAGGCCTGGGAGGTGCAGAAGTACAGTGTAGCTAAAAAGAAAAAAGCTGGTTTACAAACTTGTCCTTAAGATCCCTTGAATTGAAGGGGTATGTGTGTAAGAAAGTGAGACAGATATGTAGGATTGCCTTCAGAATGATTCACATCTATTCACCTGATCAGATGTAGGAAAGTCTCCTAAATTTTGTGGTTTTGGTTTTTTTCCTCTGCCTTTATCCACGAGCACATTTTACTGATGAGCAGAATGTTTACGAAGCTGACATAGAATCATCGAATGGTTTGGGTTGGAAGGGGCCTCAAAGATCACCTAGTTCCAACCCCCCTGCCATGACAGGGACACCTTCCACTAGACCAGGTTGCTCAAAGCCCCGTCCAACCTGGCCTTAAACACTACCAAGGAGGGGGCAACCACAGCTTCCCTGGGCAACCTGTTCCAGTATCTCACTGTGGTCCTGCAACCCACATTATTTATATGTATCTCCAGAGAGGTGGTTGTTCATCTGTCATAACTGTCCTGTACAAGTTTTTTCCATGGGATGTAGAAGCACATTCCTGGGTATGCTTGAAGTTGATGGTGCCCAGTCTCCTGTCCAGCAGTGATAATTTTGTGGTACCCGTTGGGTGCATTGCTGCACAGCTGGCCAAGTCTTTGTGCAGTACATTCTGCAGCCTGTATTCACACTTGGATAATCATTGTGTTCTCTAACACTGTAAAGGTGGTGTGAATGCTTTGTCATTTTCTCCCTGCTGTGTAAGGTGGTGATCAGCTTCTGAAATTAGTGCGGTACTTCTTTGTGGATACAGCCATTAGTAGTATATTTTTTGAACCCTCTAGAATATCAATCAATCAGGTTAAATTTGTCAGCATAGTGAACAGAAATGCAAGAGCTCTACCACAGAACATTTTCATAGACTGTGCCTGTCTAATTTGAGACATATTTATTGCGTTATCCAAAATTGCTGTAACTTTTTTCCCAGAGGAGGTCTTAACCTTGCTTGGGTATCAATACCTTCTTTGTCCTTCAGTCAATGAAATTCTTATCTGCTTGTCGATTTATGCCTTTAATCCTACATGTATTTCATAAGAGGAAACGAGACTCTTCATTGTTCATGTTCCCATCTGTCCAAGGCAGGCAGGTCTGCTCCCCAGCTCATCCTGTGCACCCCCTGTACAACCCTGGGGCTCTCAGGCCTCCTCTCTCATGGCAAGAGAGGGATGTGCAATCCAAATCTGTATTTCCTCGCTGTCATTGTATGGAGCCTAGATGACTCCTGACAACTGGTAGATCCTGCTCTGTCCCCTTTCTTATCTGTAGGAGTTTTTAGTCTCCAGCTGAAGGTAGAGATAGTTTTTGACTGAGTGAACAAATTCTGACTCAGCTTAAATAGTGACCATGTTCTCCAGCTATCCAAGCCTGGTGAAAACAGAGCGCAGCATCTGTTCTGTGTTCTCACCACTAATACTTAGATGTTCTCTAATTCTGTGTTACAGCACTTCAAGGTGGAACATGAACAGCCTTTTGGGTGGGACTGCCACTCGTGTTGATGACAGTCTGCTTGCTACTACTGTATTTTTGGGAAGTGGTGTGGTATTTTTGTGTTGCAGAGGACAGTAGTAACAAATGTTCCCTGAGGATTCACCGTGTTCCTACTCAAGGTTTTCAATTTATTTCATGTAACAATTTCATCTACCATCTTCCAGAAACCACATTTACCAAAAGCTGTGAGTCATTCCCACACACAGATAGTCACTCAGTTTTTCCTGGTAAATTTACTTCACTGCATCTCCACTGCTATTTGTAGCTATAACTGAGAGTTAGACTGCGCAAATGGATGTTGACCCATGCTCAAGTGAATCTTCTGGTAATCATTAGAGTTCATTTAACCAGAGCTGGAGCAGTTGCTCAGTAGCCTTCCTTCTTCTGCACCTCCTCTCCTGATTCTGCTCACTTCCTCTCCCAATGGGATACCTCTGTGGAAGCTGCTGGTACAAGAACTGCTGGGCACATGCATCCTGTGTAGGTACTGCCTGGATTAAAAAAAAACACCTTTGTGGTTAAATACTGCAACATACCTGCTGTCCCTAGCATAATACATACAAGAGGCACAGAACTCAAGTTACTGGCAAGTAATTTTTTTCTGCCAGCAAAAGCTTTCTAGCAAACCTTTTATTACACTTTCTAATAGGCACCTTGTGTGACCTAGTGTTTAATTTGGCCTCTGTTTGATTTATCTATTTGATCAAGATAGGTTATGGAGTTGGCTTTAAATTACATGTGTGTTTGCACATGCACACACGTGCAGATACACGCAACTGTGATAAGGAAAAACTGAGTTTGAACAGTCAAGAAGGAAACAATTTAGAAAATATTGAAGCTTAAGTTGCACATACAGCTGCAAGTCTAACCTCTTTTTATTTCTCTCACTTTAATTTGTACTTACTTGAATTTATGATCAACTACTATCCGCCCCCAGCATAATGTGTCATGCTTTTGTCTACAAATGGCTGCATCTTGCATAGTAGCCAGAAAATAAATATTGATGTGGATATGGTCATAAGAGATGTCACTGAAAGAAGTCTAAATAAAGAAATAATACACAGCATTTATTCATTCCCACAACTCAGCTGTGTTTCTTGCGTCTTAGTTACTATGTGATGTACCTCTGTTTTTAGCCTTTGGAGTTTTCTCTTTCAAACAGTGCAATAAAAACAGAGCCTGGAATTTGTTTACTTCCAGTATTAAAAGCAAACAGCTCAAGGAGCAGGCAACTTTTATTGGACCTGTAAAGGAGTAATATAGATGGTAGAGATTTCAGGCTGTATTTTGTTTATTGTGAGATTCAATTTTTGGGGGGTACTAGGCTGCTGTTGTGGGGAGAGTGTTGGCAGCTTTCAATGATGTTAGACACTCTGTGAGACCAGACCGTTGTATTAATGCAGCAAAAAGACTGGAAACATGCATGTGTTGTAGTGAAAGACCTCAATTTTTATACAATTCTGTTTTTCTCCCATATAAAGTGTAATGTTATGAGCAGGAAAAGCCTTCAGCCAGAACAGAGAATAATAAAATCATTAAATAGAGAACTGTTTCACTATTATTGCAGACGGGTACAATAGAAATAAACTTGGAATTTAAGAAAACAAAATTACTGCAAGGTCAGTGTCCCTGATCTTGTGATACTGTGTCCTGGAAAAGGGTATTTGGAAGAGAAGGTGTTTGTTGATTGTTCACTCTCCCTTCATCAGCCAGGATCTGTACCCCCAACAGAAAGTGGAAGCCTGAGCAGGTCAGTGTGCCACCGGTGCCCTAGGAAACAATGTGCTTTTAGTACTTAGAGAAGGATGGGGGAGAGTATACAGCTCAAATCACAATATTGAAAAGATGTTACTAGATGATGCAGCTAAACCTTAAATGTGTGTTTGGAAGGATTTCTCCTGTGGAATATTTGCCTTATAACTGCATCAGAACTAGCCACCTGCCTGTATTTCATAATGACATGTGTCTGGCATGTCTGAGGTGTAACCAACCCACAAATGCAAACAAATTCAGAGTTAACAGGCTGATACTTCTGGCTCTGGTCTCCCCCATGAGTGTTGATGGGAACTGTGTCAGCAGATTGTAAGAGGAAGGACTTGTCCTTAAGGAACCCTTTTGTGTGTTCCTGCTGCAGCTGGTCAGACCCTCTTTCAGGAGACCTGGGAAAACATTTACATTCTTTTGCCAGAGCATGCTAAAATTAGGGCATAAAAATGGCTGATTCCATATTGAAGTCTTAAATAATATTTAAGTAGTCTTGTGTAATTTGAGCAGAAGCCAACATTACTGTTGTTTGATTACTGCAGTTGTATGTGTGATATTCTAGTTTCACAATTACTTCTTTGAAAAATATAATCATAACTATAAGATACAATTTTAAAAGTAAAGTTTTTCAAGCATGTCTGAGTACTTCCCCAATATTTATGATAATAATTTGAAATAGTTTATCTTTTATAGTTAAAATCCTCTGTCCTCTTCCATAACAATCACTTCAGTCTGCCTTCCATTTACTTTAGAAAGGTTTTGCCTTAAATGTTGTTTTCTCATTTGTATCACTGCAAATTCAGAGGTGTTTCATTGAAACACAGGACATGTCCTTTTTAACAGAATATAGCTTATGCTTTGATAACAGAAGTGGCTCTAAAGTAACCATTTCTGCCAACTTTTAAAATGCAGCTGAATGGAGAACTAGCTCACAGTAAAGTTACAAATTAAATACTCTCCCAAATAGTAATTTAAAGTTGCTGCTAAGTTCAAGTTACTGTTTGAATTGGCAACACTATCTCCTCCTACTGCTGTGTATTTTTCTAGAAAATAATTTAATTTGAAGTCACACATTCATTTCCTGTTATGTCCAGACCATGTTAGACATTTATTACTAGTTTCACTGCTCTCTAGTACCTTAACTGTTACATATTTAGTTGATCTGCCACTCCCTTCCCTCCAAAAAAAAAGTGATAAAGGTTTTAAGTACAAAATAACCTTGTGCTGATTCTTCCTGCAAGACGTGTTCTTTTATTTAAATATCTGAAAGTCTAATCAATATCTGTAATTCTGATGAAATTGTACCTAATTAAGATATAGCTGACTATAACTTGAAGTTGGTAGAACTGATGGGATACTAGATTATCTAGTACTAGATTAAAAAACTGAAAAAAAATAATAAATGTATAATCTGCTGTACAAGAACAGCTGAGGAGGATTAACCATAGTAAAAAAGGAGAGAAATCCTAGAGAACTTGACTCACAAGTCAAGAATTGTTAATACAGTATAAAAGTCGCTGTTTAATTTTGCTTTTATACTAAAGGAAAAAATGTTTTGTTTTTACAGTATGGATAATGTTGTGAAAATAACTAAAAAATAAACCAGCCCCAATAAAAAAATCAGCCTATTTATCACTTCTTTGCTTTAGCAGCAATGTGACATTTGAATCCCACCAATTTTATCAGATATTCTTATATTTTTTTGTACATGGTGACTTTGATTTTAGTGAACAAATATTCTAACCAGTATTTTATTTTTGTTTCACTGATACATTGGCATTTTAAATAAATTGAATTAACAAATAGGCAGTAAACCTAGGTTCTAACCTCCAAATCATTTAGTAGTATTGGTGTATTACCTGCTGATAAATCATGCCTTCTTGTATCATTTGTGCAGGACCTTTCACAGTGCAACGTGCCTAGGTGGGAACCAAGAACACCTGTACTTTAAAAATAAAAACTGTATTTTCCCAAAAGCTTGAGAATAGTTCGAGAGAGGTTCCTGTATACAAGATAATGGATTTTTATCTTGGGATTGCTTAGGGCATAGTTACTCCCAGCTGGCTGAAATATCATCCATGCTCACTTACTGCGTCACTCCCTGGCTCGCAGTAGCTTTCAAGCAGACAGCTTTTTTCTCTCTGAAGAATTAGAAGAGGTCATTGAAGCATGGAGGGGCTTTGCACTAATGCAGCTGATGGTAGTTTTCAGAAAGCATCCTCCACAGCAGCAGTCTCGGGTTTCTGAGGCAAGGACCCATGAGGTTGTAGTTGTGGCACTGTGCAGGGCTAGGCTTGGGAGAGGAGGAGGTGGTGGTGATGTGAGGACAGTTCTTCGGGCTCCAGCCTACAGGTAGCTGGGACCAACCAGAGGAGAGGGAGAAAGAAAAGGAGGTAGTAGCGAGGGTTGAATGCTAGCACAATCTGTCAGGATCGGGCTGTAAATCCTCATTCTGCTTTCAGGTCTTAAGCTGCTCCTGTACCTTAGCAGCCTGGGAAGAGAGGGAAGTTGGCTCTTCTGTGGCTTTGAGAACCTGTAGTCACTGTAACTTGTCAGCTACTTCTTTCACAGATCAGTTTTAGCTTGAATTGTCAGCAAGGACATTGCTCCATCAATGCCTTGTAGGCTACCAGGCCTGGTCTTTGGGCATGACCCAGCCCTTCCACCACCCTATACTTTGCCCCTTGAGAAAGTCAAGATGCTGAATTCCAGCACAATCTGACAACCATTCTCTCTCTTACCTCCATTCTTCCCACTCCACAGTCCTACCTCAATTTACTGCTCACAAGTAAGATCCTTTCTGTACTGTGTATGTATTAGCCTGTATCTGCCAATACAACTCGGCTACCCTCTCCCCAGCTTCTGGTCGCCTGCTGGTCCGCAGAGTTGGTAGCTGCCTGTTACACCACACTTCAGGAAGAAAGAGGCAGGCTGGTATAATTAGGGTATATTCTGCCATGAGGACAGGGTGAGCTGAACTGTCTTAACAGGCTCAGGACCCCCCTCCGTATGCTGACTTGCTGAATCATTTGTACAAAATGCTTTTTTTCAGTGTCAGCCTGTGGCTTCTATAGTTGCCCACAGTGTTAGCCCTTCCTCTGTTTACCGGTGAGACATGAACTACTCAATTTTGTCCTGTAAAGCTGGGATACAAAAAGGTGGATGAACCACTTTCTCAGTGTTTTCCTGGTACTGGTATGCAATTGGAAGGTTAAGGACAGCTTCCCAGAGATGGATGTTAAGGGTCTGCAGAGAGAAAACATGGCACTCTCTCAGGCCAGTTCTGTGCAGAGGAAGGGAAAGGTGCATGTGCAGAGAGGGATTCTGCTACACCTGAATTAGCAGAGCGCAATCTGGGCCTAATGTATTTTTAATTATATGCAGTTTCTTGGGACGGTAGGAGGTGGTGAAGGGATGTGGATAGTAAGCCTTTACGTAGCTAAAACATCTCCTGGCATAGAGGACTGTCATTCCCATGCATGGGGGATGTGTAGAGGAGCACATAAATGAAGCTTACAGACATTGTAGGGCAGGCGTGGAAAATAGAGGTGCTGCAGTTGTTTTTGAAAATGTGGTTAACGACACCAGAGAGGTGTAGTAAATCTGGAGGAAACTGTGGTTTAATTTTAGATGAAATAACTCCACCATTGAGTCTGTGCTTTCTTCCGGAATACATTTTCAGTACTTGAGAAATGCAGCAAACTGTGTGGGTTGAACATTGTGCTTTCCTGTGCTTTTGCACTTCCACCTGTATTTATGGGACGATCTACATTGAAATCGGCTGATTTTTAGATCTGTTAGAGGAGAACTATGTTCCAGTATATTGTGTGCTCTTTGAAATGAGTGAATCATAGTGCTACTATGTTCTGTCCTTGCTGTTAAGCTCATAGGACAGATGCCAGACAGGAGACAGCTCAGCCACATCCATCACACAGGTTTCAGTGTATTTGTATCCCTTGTGAAAGAAATGAGAGAACTGGACTTGGTGGCATTCATGGATTTTCTGGTGGCCCACACTTTTTTTTTTTTCTTTTTTTCCTTTTCCGGAAGGGGGGAAGAAAAGGTCTAGGATGCTGTGTAGCACCTGCTTTCTTCAGATAATGGAAGACAAGCTGCAATAATGGCTTGTTTTTACCTCTACTTTAGACTTTTGGGTTGAGGCTTGTGCCTAGGTGGACACTACAAAAGCACACAGCTCACTGTTGTCATGAATTTTTCAGTGTACGGCATATTGTCAGAGAAGGAGGTACACCGTGCCTGCAGTCTAGCCATGCTAGTTTTCTCCCACGTTGGGAAGTTTTGCACTTGATGTTTCACTAAAATGAATTGAATACTGGGCTGCCTTGGAGAGTATGTTCATCTGGAGCTCAGGCCCTTGTCTCATGAAGAAAAAAAAATGGGGAGTGGGAAAGTGCCTCCTCACAGGGAAAACAGAAATAAGATAATCTGCCCTATTTATTGATTGCATAAAAGGTCATGTTCGTTTGTTGCTAATTTTTGTAGAACAAGCCTTTGAGTTTCTACAAAACTGCCTTACAGCAGATGAGTAAATAATGATGAGTAAATATGGAAAATGAAGTGGTTTCAGTTGTATGAAGTGACTACACTTGCCTGAGGGTGGAATAGCTCAGTGGCGAGTGAAGGAAGGGAAAGGCCTCCATCTTGGGAGGAAAGGTGGTGTGGTCAGCTGGTAGGCAGGGTGCAGTTGTAAGGAGGGAAGCTTGGAGGTGTTCGACCATTGGGAGACCGTCAAGAGGAGATGCTTCTCAACGGATGGACTTCGGAGGGTATTATAAACTGTAAACTGTCTGGGATTAAGAGCGTGGTTTCAAGAGATCACTGAGGCAATATAAGTGGTAAGTTGACAAGGTGCTGCACAGGACAACCTTACCTGCCATGGATGCACACTCACACAACTTCTTTTGAGATGTGCTGGTGGGTGTTTTGACTCTGTAGAACTGATTCTAGGAGCAGAAACACAGCAGAGAACATGACATTACCAAGAAGAGGTAGATGGTTATCTTCCTGAGTCATTGTGAGACTGAGATGGGGGAGGAAGAACTGTCCCTTTGAACTGGCTGAGCTGAGTCTTGTGCCTAGCATGACTGATGAGAAAATACTTAAGAAATGGGAGAAGAAGCTGGCTTGATTTTCACGCCTGGTATTAAAGCACAGAAGAAGTAAAATTGAGTAAATGAGAATTGCACATGCAATAACACAAATGGTCTGTACAAAGGAAGGGCAAAAACTAGTAGTAGAAGACTAGTTGTGTGGGTGCTACACTAACAAATAAATATAATTACTATAGCAAGAAAAGAGGATGAGATCAGGGAGGAAAAGCAAATGAGATGTTTATTATGCAGACTCTTGATTATTATACAAAACTAGAACAGCTGGTGCTGAATGCATAACCAGATCTAGAGGCAGCAGCAACACAGTGAAATAGCATTCATGGCCTGAACACAAATACTGAAAATTGTGCAGAAAATTAGTAAGGTGTCATGAATGAAGTGGTACCATGTAAAGAAACAAACAGTAGCATGGACACAGTAGAATCTATTTGGTCAAAATCACTTTGGGAAGGAATTACGAAAGACCTGTTGTAGACCTCTGTCTTAGGATTTATATACAGACAATGTAATAATATTATGGGAGAGGAATACTAGTAGGAGTAGTAACATTATAGGTAGGCTATGTAGTAGGCCAGATCTATATTTAAGCACAAATGATATTATAATGACTTGATGTTTCTGTACATGACAGTCAGTAGTTTTCTTACCGAAAGAGTAACTCAGAATAGTAGTTGTGTTATTTTGGAGTTGGAAGGAATTGGTGACCTTGTAGAAAACCTGATCGTTTAACAAAACTGAGATAAAACATGAACTGGGTTAATTTGGTTTAAGTTAAATGGGATGATAAAAAGTCAATAACTTTTTTTTTTTAAGGTGAACATTAGTTAAATTAGAAGAACTGGTTAGTGAACATAGGTCAGCTGAAGTACTAGAGGCTTAAATGGAGAAAAGGTTCAACTTGAATCCCAAGTAAAGGAAAAGGAGATTTGTGGGAAATTACCTAATCTTTCTAGCAGGGAACCTTCTCCCGGGAGGGATATTGGCAGACAAAAGGTCATGCAAATGGAAGGAGAAGTAGATTATCAAAGGAAGTCACTTAGAAGTTGAGGTGGAACACGAACTGAAAATATTAAGCTGAGTTAGAATTTACTTAAAGTTCTGAAGAGTTAAAGCAGTTAGAAGTTTCTTTAGACATATAAATCAACTGAGAAAGAAGAAATTCTGCTGTTGTATAGGGAGGGTCATTTTGAATTAGAGAGCCTTTTGTTCAAAAGCTAAATAAATGTCTCTGCACACTTCTTAGTAAGAAGAGTAAAAGTGTGAGGACCACGACAGGATGATGAATGGGAACAAGGTTGTGAACATGACTACGGTTGAGATGGAAATTCAAGACAGAAACAAATTCCAAGTAAATAAGGATGTGAAATTGCAGTGTACCAGCTGCACTACAGTAACTGCCTATGTATCAGTTCTTTTGCTACTGTAAAGTTACTTGCAATAGTACACCCTATGTAATAAACGCTATATACATGTAGTGTAAATAGCTCTTCATTGCTTAAGAGCTGAAGTGCAAATCTTTGAGAAATAGAGTGGTTTATTAGTTTGTTTTTGAAGTAAATTTATGTTGAGCTTTTAAAAAAAAATACTTGTAATACTCTAGATTTTTCTTTTTTACATAAAATATTAACACATTCTGTTCTCAGAAGTTGCTGCTTCCACTGTGTGCGCCCCGGTACTTGCTGAACCTTTCTGTGAACAGATTTAGCTTACTGGAAAAAACAAAAATCTATCCCTGTTTCCTTTTCCTCTTATCTTTCACCCCCACACTTTTTAAACTAAGTTTGTTTCCTGACAGATTAGTGAGTCAAATTGGCTTATGGCGAGGACTGAGAAGTGCCAGATTTGGTGCAAGATAAGCCTCTAGGAGCAGGAAAAAGCCCTTGAGGTCAGCAGGAGCAATGGCGAGTTGTCTTGGGGATGCCTGGCCTTCAAATTCTGTTAGTGCAGCAGAGCTGTGTGGTGCTCTCGGAGGGGCTGTCATTCAGTGTAGTGGATTTATTGTTTATTTTAGCATTCTATCTGCAAAACTACCTGATCTTCACAAACCTCCTAAAATGAACTGTTGGTGGGCAGCAAAAGGCCTTGCAGCAGGACTTGTATCATGCAACTGATACTGTTTTTTAGCGCTTCTCCTAACATTTGCAGTGTACAGCAGTTAGTCTGATTTTGACCTAATGCAGGTAAGAGCACTAGTATAGATCCAGTGTAAATTGTTTTACTTCTGTGTCCTCTTACTCTTTACTCTTGCTTTACTCAGTTTGCCAGCTCTTGACAGAACTGTACGAGGTTGTTTTGGAGAGAATTTCTTATGCTCTTCAGTGCGGTTGGGCTTCAGGATGTGCTTTACTTCATGTCTGGATTTAATTGTAGATAATTTTGGAGGGAAAACAGTTTTCTCACTTTGGGAGACCCAGCATACTCGTGGCATCTGGTCATTGTACCGAGCAATCAATCAATCACTAGATTAAAAGGGGCAGAAATGAGAGATACAGAAAATAAACGATCTAAGCAGAATCCCACCAAATAACTTTTTCCCCCCCTCTAAAGAATGTAGTGGCTGTGACAGCAGTTGTTCACAGCCCTGATTAGAACTGGCAAAGAAGTAGTGAGGAGGGGCATACTGAAGCCCTGTTCTTCTTTCCCTCCCCACACATTAATAAAAGTAGTGCACACGTATGAGAGGTAATCGGGCCCCTGTAATGAGCCTTAATTCCAAACTTCCTTTCTTTTGTAGAGCTGGGTGAGAGTTGTAAGCATTCCCTGACACTGCCCAGGAAATGGTAGTTTTCTTTGGGACCATCTTGCTAATATAGTTTGTATTTGTTATGTTTTGATTTTTGTTTCATAGTAGGAAATGCTTTCCAAGAACTTATGATCATGAATTTTTCCATTCTTATTTTTTTGTTGTTGCTAATACTCTTATGAAATTGCCAGCCATTGTTCATGACAGAGGTGTATGAGACTTCACATTATAGGCTAAAATACAAAGAAATAATAGGGTACCTATTAAAAAAAATAAAAATAAATGATGCTGTTGAGTTTAAAAAAAGTGGAAAAAAAGCTCTAGTCTGAAATTGGTGTATTTACTGCTGGTAAAAATACTGTCTCTGACAGCTGAACGAGAGAGAAAGGAGGAAAAGCATGTTGCTTTTAAGTTTTTCGCTTTGTTCCTTGGCGGTGTGCCCATACACCCATTCAGGTCTCTAGAAATGGTTCACTGACTTGAAACTCTGGCTGCTTTTAATTGTGTGAGTTTTATTTGTTTAAGCAATGTGAGGAAAATACTGAGCTAAGTCTCTCAACATTAAATTATCGACTTTACAGACTTTTTGTCCAACTCCTCAGACAAGTTAAGAGGGATTCAGGTTTTAGATTTGTTTTGCTGGTTTCCAAATGCCACTTTTTCAATTTGGCTTTGACTTGTTATTGCACCTTCAGAGAATCTCACCATGAGCTGCCTGACAGCATAGTAGTATACGTTTACACAGTAATTCAGACAGCACCAAATCCGTCTGTAACATTGAAAAGCTGTTGAGGTGTATTCAAGGAGAGTGCTGTGCAAGTCATTTGGATTGTTTTTTTCAATACTTTCTGTTGTAAAAAGTGCTTGGAGAAAAAAAAACATGCAAAAAAAATGTGCATTTGTATAACATGGGATTTATGAAAGCATAATTGGTCCATTACTTTGGCTTTTAAATATGTATAAAAACCCCTCTTGTAAATATAGTGCTTTGTTTGGAAATAAAAGTTCTGTTGCTAAAAGTGAAATGAGAAAAATAAAAACATTTTAGAGTGATAATAATGCCCTGGTTTAATTTATGTGGTAAGTAAGTACTTTCTTTTGAAGTAAAGTAGAAGACATAATGTTATGTGCGTATCAGTTGTAAACCTTTTGGGTTTGTTTTATAACAGTGAAACTCAGAAAGGAAAAACACCTGTGTCTTGCTGAGACTTTAACTATGTCTTCATTAAGTTGTAATTAAACAAAAAGACAAAAGCATCCATGCTGTGGTCAGTATTAGTGAGACATAATGGCTTATGTTTACCTGCTTGTGATTAGAACCCATCTGTGTTGTCATGATTGTCACCTTTTGGACCATTTAACTATATGTTTTACTTTGGGACAAAATACATGTTGTTAGTTCTTTCTTCTTGACAAGATTTTCCCTGGTGGCTGCTGAAGACTGAAGAAGTGTAGATGGACTTTGGGATGGATTCACACCAAAGGCAGAATGTGTTGTTTCAGTTGATGAGTGATGGTGTCTTCTTTGGGCATATTCTGAACTTGGACGTTTCTTCTTTGTGCCAAAAATCCCATTATGCTGTATGGGCATGTAAAAGTGGAGGGCTTCCTTGGAATAATACTGCCTTCCTGGGTAGTTTGTTTCATTGGTTTGTGTGCAATTACTGTCTTCCAGTTGTATTAGTGAGAAAATGTGCATATTTTCTTTTTCATACCTTACATTTTAGTTTCAAAAAACAGCCAAGCTTATGATTCGGTGAATAGATATTATATATTCTTTTCATGTTGCTCCCATCCCCCTCCTTTCTAAATAGTGCTCAACCTCTCACCCAGAAAGTCCACTATTTGTCTCATGCCTCACACTGTTATATTTGGTGGAAGAGCCACATGTGCTAGAGCTGCACAACTGGATAAGCACAAACAGCTTTCGTCCAGTGGAGCTGTGTTCTTTCTTACGTTTGGCTGCTGGGAAAATTATAAGCAACTGAGTCCCTCTGTCAGACTGGCATTGGTACATCTTGTTGCGTTATGAATGGTTGCTGCTGGGTAGACTGTGAGAACTCACCTGGTCTGGTACTTGGGGTTTTTGGAAACCAAGGTGCACGAGTTTTCACATGTTTTCATTAAAATAAATATTCCCAATTGTTTTATAATTTTTAACTCAGTCTGTTAGTGCTGTGAGAAGTGGACTTTGCAGTGGTGTCCCTCTTTAGAAACACAGAAGTTAAATGACATAGGTTCCCTGAGGTAACTCTGCTGCAGAACTAGGAACTGGAATCCTGTTTTCCAGTATCACCAGTTCTGATTCAGCTCCAGATTAAGATATCTGAATCACAGAAAAGCCTAGGTTGAAAGGGACCTCTTGAGAGCCTCTGGTCCAGTCTTTTGCTGACAGCAGGGCCTTGGATTAGGTTATTCAGTGCCCTGTTAAGATGAGTCTTAGCTATTTCCAGCAAAGGGAACTACACTGCTTCTCAGTTTTAACATTCTTCTTATAGTGAGCAGCTTCTCCTTATGTCTGGATGGAGCTTCCAGTGAAGCAGCCTGTCCTGTTCTCTATACATCCTCGTGAAGAGACTGCCTCCCTCTTTGTATATGAACTATGAACCTTGTAGGTGTAAATTCTCTAAATTCTCTGCTAAAGTAGTGCCTTGGTGCTGCAGACCTCCTATACCCATAATATGAATACAGGGAGCCCATCTCAGGGACCGCAGTCTGATTTGAACATGTATCCTAGTTCTACTTGTGGGATAGTAGAAGTGACTTACAGACTCAAGTGTTGCTCAGCTCTTTTTGACATGTGACTGATGGGACGGCACCTGCAGTGAAGATTCCCATCTTGACTCCGTAGTTTGGCCAAATGAATGCTGGAGAACAAGTAAGAATAAGTCAGGATACATTTTTCTCTTTGCAGTGAAGAGTTCATGAGCAAAGGAAGAATACATGTTTCATAACTCTCCAGCAAAAACTACAAGTGTTTGGAAATTGACAGATTTTGTAATATTCTCTGCATCCAACTGATCTCATAGAATCACAGAATCATTATGGCTGGAAGGGACCTCCAGGGTCATCAAGTCCAACCTTTATCCCATCATATTCCTAACCATTAAACCACTAGACCATGGCCTCAAGTGCCTCATCAACCTGTTTTTTGAACACCTCCAGGGATGGTGACTCCACCACCTCCCTGGGCAGCCTGTTCCAATGTCTAACCACCCTCTCAGTAAAGAACTTCTTCCTAATATCCAACCTAAACTTCCCCTGACGTAACTTGAGGACATTTCCTCTCGTCCTATCATTAGCAATTTGGGAGAAGAGACCAACACCAGCCTCACTACAACCTCCTTTTAGGTAGTTGTAGAGGGCAATGAAGTCTCCTCTCAGTCTCCTCCAGACTAAACAACCCCAGTTCCCTCAGCCGGTCTCCATAAGGCCTGTTTTCCAGACCTCTCACCAGCCTCGTTGCCCTTCTCTGGACTCGCTCCAGCACCTCAATGTCCTTCTTATCCTGTGGTGCCCAGAACTGGACACAGTACTCAAGGTGTGGTCTCACGAGGGCCAAGTACAGGGGCACGATCACCTCCCTACTCCTGCTGGTCACACCGTTTCTGACACAGGCCAGGATGCCGTTTGCCTTCTTGGCCACCTGGGCACACTGCTGGCTCGTGTTCAGCTGGCTGTCAACCAACACCCCCAGGTCCTTTTCTGCCAGGCAGCTTTCCAGCCACTCTTCCCCAAGCCTGTAGCGCTGCTGGGGGTTGTTGTGGCTGAAGTGCATGACCCGGCATTTACCCTTGTTAAACCTCATGCAATTGGCCTCAGCCCATCGCTCCAGCCTGTCCAAATCCCGCTGCAGAGCCTCCCTACCCTCAGGCAGACCGACACTCCCACTCAACTTCGTGTCATCTGCAAATTTACTGAGGGTGCATTTGATCCCCTCATCCAGGTCATCAATAAAGATATTAAATAAGATATTAAATCTCATTCATGTCATGTGTAACTTCTGAAATAAATGTTTAGTGCAGCCAGTGTCTGTATCGTTTTCCTAAAAGAAATAATTGTCTCATTTTATGATAATTTTATTTAAGAATTTGATTCATTAGATTTGTCCTGGGATGTAGCCTTACTGTTGTACATAATTTATTAGGAATTGAGATGAAAATTCTCATTGCATCAGAATCAATGGTGAGCTCCTGTTGATTTCAGCTTGTCCAAGGTTTTGCTGCTACAGTGTAGTATCAAAAGATTTAACAGTATTTATTTCACTTGCCCTGATGATGATAATTTCCTTTTCTGTGAATGAAAATACAAATCCATACCTAAATCATGCTAACTAGATAAGATTTTTGGGACAGTGAACAGAAATTTAGCAGCACACTGGGGATATTTGAATTGCCTGTTTCAGTGAACTTTGTTCAGAGTGCCTTCCTCCTGCCTCTTGTGCTCATTTTATCTTTGATTCATTTTCAGAGCAGTAGAGCCATGTCCCAGAAATAGGGAATATGAATTATAATAATTTTGATCATAAATGAATTAGGTCTGAAGCGAACATTTGCTCTCTTTCCATTTTGTTAAAAAAGCCTTTTCAGTTCTCAGTGTCTTTTTACACCTATAGCATTAATCACAGAAAAGGAAAATGTTATTTCAGTTTTGTTGATACTGAAAAGAGGTGGTTGTACTTGTTGTGTTGAATAATGTTTTCAGTGTATCCAGAACTATAATTTGTAGTATCATCTGCTATAGCTCATGCAGAAGAAACTGTTATTCAGCCTGTATGTATTCTAGGATAAGAGACAGGATAATTTGTCCTGTTGATTATAAATGTAAATACTGTTTTTAAGGCAATAATCATCAAGAGGTTTTTTCCTATTTACAGAGCAAGCTTTACATGGAAGGATTTAGAAGCCTAAAAGAAGGAGAACCAGTAGAATTTACTTTCAAGAAATCTTCCAAAGGCCTTGAATCGATACGGGTAACAGGCCCTGGTGGGAGCCCCTGTTTAGGAAGTGAAAGACGACCCAAAGGGAAGACAGTACAAAAAAGAAAACCAAAGGGAGATAGGTAACTACCTTACTTTGCTATTTCTCCCCCCCCCCCCCCTTTTTTTTTTTCTTTGCAAATTTTTCTTGCAATTAAGTTTATGTCATTTATTCATTTGTGAAAGGAAGCTCTTCTATGTAAATTCTACATAAATCACCCACTTGATTGATTTTACTTGAGAAGGTTTTATTGAATTAGAGGGAGCCTGCAAAGGAGTGTAATATTATTTTGAAAACACTTCTATTAGATTGAGGAGAGAGGTCAGTCTGAATGCAGGTGAAATAACATCATGTTTAGGTGAGAATTGTGCATGCTAAAGAGACTATTGTGTGCAGCGGGGTTTTAAACTGTGCATCAGTAGTTTTATACAGAAGAAAGCGTAGGTGGTACAGTCAGGATTGAGATGTACATTATTTGATTAATTATATTTTTACTTAATGAACAGATCATTGGATGTTTCTAAAAGTTTTACTGCCTGGTGGTCTGAGAACTGTTGTAATAATATTTTACAAATTCCAGGTTAGTCTTGAGAGTTGCACTTCATTATATGCAAGTGCAGCAGTCTGACTTGCACTGTTTTACTTGCTGCCTCTGATGGCTTGAAGTTCTATAATCTTCTTCACTATGAAGCCACCTGTACCTAATTCCCCAAGAACAGCCTAAAAGCTTTTGTATTTAGGTGAAGGTGAACCTCCCTTTTTACATTATGGTATTTCCCAGTCCTGTAGCTGTAATCGCTGGGACCAAGGGGAATACATAGTCTGTGAAGGATCCTAGTAAGAACATCTAAACAGTCATGTTTTGCCTGCAGTATTTGATGTATGGCATGAGTGAGAGGTCGCCCTGTTCCATTGTAAATTCTGAAGCAAAGAGTAACTTGGGAAAGAGGAGGTCACCTGGAAAGGCAGTGTAGCCCAGCTTCAAGAAATGGGGGAACAGAAGCCTGTGCTCACTACAGATGAACTCCACTCATCCCCACCTCTGTTTAAAAGGCTGCTTCTTTCCCCCCCCCCCCCCCCCCCCTTTTTTTTTTTTTCTTTTTAAAAAAAAAATAAATAATTAAGGACTGGAAACATGATATTTGTCCCTCTTTCGCCTTTGTAAAAACTAAAGGCCGTGAACAAAATTTATTGCTGCTGCTGTAACAGATCAGAGCCCATAGCCACAACAAGGAGAGACCTTGTAAGCCAGACAAGACTTTCTTTTTCATTGCTCATTATATCTGGCCTTTCAGAGTGGTGTCGCATGCAATGGCTGTGAAAAAACTTCCTTTTTCCTTTTTTCCTTTTCTTCTGGGTTTTTTTGGGGGTTTTTTTTGGTGGGGTTTTTTTTTTTTTGGATAGGCTTCCATTATAATTCTTATTTAAACCATTGATTTTTCCATGGACTGTAATTACTAATCTGTTTAGAGTATTAGCATTACCATTGTTATTGATGTTTCATAATGTGGCAGCAAATAAAGGCCACAGTCATGCAGTAATGGTACTGTTGTCCTGTTTGTTGCACATGTGTATGAAAGAAAACAGTCCTTGCTTCAAAAACCTTGTAATTTAAATGGACGGGTTGTAAGTAGACAGGAAAAACTATATATTGAAGGAGACAGGGATTTGAACAAATGTAGGTATCTATAGTGCACAACATGGTCAGTGCAGAGGAAGCAGTACTTTCAGAGTGCAATTCCTCTCATGCTAGGGAAGTATCTAAAATATTGTGGATGAATCTTACTTTGTGGCTGTTTCTGTTCAGGGACTACAAAGGAAGCGTAGCTCCAATGCTGTAGATACTTCCCTTACAAGTCTCTAAAGTTAGGTGAGATGAATCCTACTTACTTCATAGCTAGAGCATAGAAAAAATTGAACATATGTACCCTAAAAACAGTGCAGAGAGGTGATCCATGAGACAATGTACTCTTTCATGTTCACTTGCCTTTAAAGAAGGAAAAATTCAAAATTAAATTCAATTAATTTTAATATGAAAATGCGGGCAAAAACATCTACCCACCTCTGTCTCAAAATTCTTATGCTTAAGTTACAAGACACCAAAAAGTCTGAAATTTGAAATGTCTGAATTGTCATTCACATTATCACTCAGTGACGAGCAGTGCCTTTACTTGAACGAAAATTAGTTTTGATTGAATGCCTATCCAATTTTAAAAGAGCATCTCCAACATCTGTAGTGGAAATTTTCTCGAAGATTGCTGTTCTACTGAGAACTGCCTCCGTTTATGAAAGCTAATTCCACATTCTTATGTTTATCTCATTTCTACATTATCAGTGTAACAGTGTGAGGGCCAAGCCTCACTGCATCTTTTTTAATGGATCCCATTTGAATGGGTCCCATTTCTCTATTAATGGTGTAGGCAAGATTTAAGTCAGAAGGGAAGCCTGACAGAGTTAGATAGCAAATGTGGGAAAAAGAAAGGGAAAAGCAGCAAGATGTGCAGAGAGGGGGAAATAAGGAGTCACGACACTGAGATTACCAAATATTGGTGCTTTTTTGGTGTATTTTGTGATGTTTCCACAATAGTCTTGGAGCCTCTAATTTGCAGATTATTGTTGCTGTGGGGATCTTACAATGAGCATATTTCCCCTTCAGTGTTACTGTGGTCTAAATTAATTTTATAACATGGGTGGGAAGGCTTTGTAATTGCTGTTGGAGACATTGGCCACTTCGGCATCTTTCTCAGCCGGCATGTTAGTGGGTCCATGTGAAATGGAACTGTGGCTATAAGCAGCCTGCAAGCTTTGGGTTCCAAGACCTTACTTTAAGCTATTGCAATATCTATGCGTCTTATGTATATATTTTTTTTCACAGTATCTAGAGTAATCTGGGCTACAGGGGAGGTTTCTAAACAAGACTCAGCTTGGATTTGCATCTGAGAAGTGCTGGGTTCAGAAGTGATAAGATGCACAGTGACAGCTCTCGGGGCTGATGTCTACTTAAGTAAGGCAGGGGATGAATTTGCACCGTGTTACACTGCAGCAGGTAGTGGCTCCCTTAGTAGGAACTCCTCACACATGCCAAACACAGTGTGTTTTGCTTAACTTTGACAGTGAGCTGACACAAAAGCATGCTATGCTGTTCTCTAGGAATGAACGCAGGGAGCTGATGGAGAAAAGATAAAGTACTCTGAATTCACACCTTAATCACCCGCTCAGTAACTTGCAGACAAGTTTGTGAAATCTTGATTTAGAGTAGAATAAATGAAATCAGAACCTAGCCTGCCATCTCAGAAAAAGGTTTGGATAATGGAAAAGGGAGAAAGGAAAAAAATTTGGTTTGGGAGCGTTTTTTTGGTTGGTTGGTTTGGGTTTTGGGGGGTGTTTTGTGGGGGTTTTTTTGGGGGGAGGGGGTTTCGTTGGGTTTTGGGGGGGGTTTGATTGGGGTTTTTTTGTTTTTTTTAGTTACTCCCAGGGTTTGTGTGTAACCTATAATGAAAATGGGTAAAGGACCATTTTATCAGTTTTAATTTTTTACTTAATTTTATTTTTATAAATTTATATAGCTGGGAAAATATCCTTTAGTGCAGTGTACATTTAAATCAATTTGACCTTTAGCACAGTATTAACAAAGAAGATGCATGATGCTCACAGGACTAGAAGCTAGAGTTACCTTTGGGACCTAGAAGTATTATCCTGTATCTGTAAATATTCCTAGTAGAAGCACGAAGTTGGATACTTTTTCAGCAGAGTGTCTGTAGTGCTGTATCTGCTCAACTTGGCACTTGCTTCATGTGGAACATTTCAAGGGGGACAGGGAGGATGACAACTTCTTTTTCAGTTTTTGGTTTTGAAGTATTTACACCAAAATGGAGTCAATAAAGGAAAAAGGAAGGGACAAGGAAGAAATACTTAAGGGTATAGCTCTGTCTCCCTGTTCTAATTTATGACATTTCAGTCCTATGCTACCCTCCGCTAACATCACACTTGTGGCAGGGAGGCTTTCTAGCACAGGTGACCTGTATCAGTAAGTGGTTTGGATTTAAACATGTAATAAGTAAATAGTGTGTTGTGAGATTCTGGGTTTGACATGAAACATTTCACTGACTTGGTATACAGCGCAGCCCTGCAAGTAAACTGTGAGGGAGGGAGCTGGCAGCTGCTGGAAATGAGGGAGCTTAATGAAACATTGCCACTGGATAAACAGTGATGCTGAATTATGTTCTGGGAATATGACTAGCCGTGTATTTAGCCATTGGCTAAATAGTAATGAGCACTGCAGCATCGACTGCAGCATTTCAACAATCTTTTTCCAACGTAGACATCTAGGAAGGAGAGACAACTAGAAAAGAACTGGTTTTATGTTAAGATGTAATAAATGGTGTTTGCCAGTGACTCCTAGACACAACCAAAAGCATAATTTTCAAGTGAATTAAAAAAATACTTCTAAACCACAAGTTGAAATACAGGGGGGGAGAGGGCGGGACTGTAATTAAATAATAAATACTTCCCTGATGAACTGTCACTTAAAATTAGTTTGTGTCTGAGTCAGACAGAAAATGGATTTAATATCTGAAGGCATTCTGCAGATCATTTGAAGTCAGACTATAATAAGATCTTAAACATCTTTAAAAGCTCGTGATCTGCACAAACAGCCACTGAACAGGTGTGATGCAGGCAGAGATGAGGGCGCAGTGGAGTGTGTGCTGTGGAGGGCATCTGGATATAAGTTAGCACGACTAGGAGAGCTAGTTTAGGCCAGAAAAGTTACCATGATACTAAGTCAATTCAAACTTGAACTATCAGTTCTATCTCTACTGACTGAATCACGCTCAAGTGTATAATTTATTTTTCATAGAAAAACCTCCTACAGCTTGAGCTGAGCAGATTTTTGTGAAGGAGACATGAATAATGGGGGTGGTATGGACTATGAAGGAGAGCCTAGAACAAGTACCAACATGGGAAAAGCTCGTAAAAACTGTGCTTAGCAGACAGATGGGGCCAAGGTGGTTGGGGAAAACCCATCAGAGTCCCTTGGCCTGAGAGCTGGGAGGCAAGACCAGGCTAGTGGTCAACATGCACAGCTACACCACAGGGAACCCGTCCACTCTTGCCCTTGGCCAGCCCCGGGGACCCTGAGCAGCACCGGGGCAACATGGGGAGCAGACAAAGTGAGAGCACTCAGCCCTCCAGAGAAACATCTGGATGAAAAGTTCAGGAGGTTGTGGCCTTTGGCACATCACTGTCATAGGGTTGAATTTTCTTGCTTCTCTCCAAGGTAGATCACATTCACAGTTCTGCCATTTTCTAAAGAGGAAGCTGGCACAGAAGTAATGCAGAAGTTGCATGGCTTTAAACAAATTTCTTCAAAATACATCCTTGCAAAAGTACCTTACTTGAGGGTGGTGTTTCAGAAATTAAAACGCGAACACCTCCTCTTCCTCCTTGACTCTTTCCCTTGGTTTTAGATTATAAGAATTTATCGCTTCCCAGTTTTCATTCTTGCTCTTCCCATTTTTCAAGTGTAGGGCGTTTTCTTGGCTATTTGCTTTTTCCCTGCTTCACAGTGATTCTGTTGGCTATTTAGTTCCTCTTTCCAGTGATGTTTGAGACCCCTCTTAGGCTTACGGACTGCAAAGACCACCATAGTTTTGTTCTCTTATACAAAAACTGCTGTGAGAAATGAGATCCTTCTGGCCTACTATCCTCTTGCCAACAGGAGCATGTATTTATCATAGATTCATAAAATGGTTTGAGTTGGAAGGGACCTCAAAGATCGTCTAGTTCCAGCTTCCCTGCCATGGGCAGGGACACCTTCCACTAGACCAGGTTGCTCAAAGCCCCGTAGAACCTGGCCTTAAACTCTTCCAGGCAGGGGGCAGCCACAGCTTCTCTGGGCAACCTGTTCCAGTGTCTCACCACCCTCACAGTAAAGAATTTCTTCCTAATACCTAGTCTAAATCTACCCTCTTCCAGTTTAAAGCCATTTAAGGAGAGACAGTTAGAAATAGGGAGGTACAGGTTTCCATCTCTGGCAATTAGTGGTTTAGGCATTTCTTCAGTATCAACACCTAATCTGCGAAAGACAATTTGATGGTGAGTTAAGTACCTGAGTTGCTGCATGCAACTTCCTCTTGGATCCTCAAGCAAAATTTGAGATTATTTGTGCAGAGTTTTATACAGTTAGTGATTTGCACACTTAGACAATAGGCTAGAAAGGGGGATAAACATCAGTCTCAGTGTGCTTTCTTACATGATCTTATTAGTGATATTGCTGACTGTGCCATAATAAGCCACTAAACAAGTACAGAGTGCTTGTAACAGGAGCAGCAGAACACTGTTAGTTTATTTTTTTTTTTTTTAAAAAAAAGGCAAAAACCAGAAAGCCTGAGAGTTTTGCGCCACTCCAGCATTTAAAGAAGGTTATATCTTTGCTGGACTGCAGTCATTAGGGACAAAATTTTTCAGGTTTTTCCAAGTGGGGTAATACCACAGGGCTTTACTAATAGGGTTAAAAAGTAGGTAACTTTTAAAAACAGCTGCTGCTTGGTGCTGTGGATCAGAGGCTTGAAAGCTAGTGGATCTCTAGGGCAGGGGGTTAATCTTTCCTTCTCTTTGTGTAGACCCATCCAAGTCTTCAGTTAGGAGCCTCTGAAAAGTGTTACTGCATGCATTCATTAGACAGAGCTTCTTAAAATCTCTACATCATCTATCTGTGTTTAAGGGAGCTCAGCAGTCACAGCCTTCCTCCATGTCAAATACACGGTGAACTTGGTCGGTCCAGTCTTATGAGAACAGAATCGGATCTCCCAGACTGTCTGTTTTCTTCACCAAAAGATGAAACGAAGGTGGCTTAATGCAGGAAAGACAAAACAACTGCCACTGACTGGTGTGTATAGCACCCAGTATCTATAGACCATACATTATTTGGCATGATTTCATCTCCAGCCTAGGATGTAGCTAAATTTCAGTCTTCTGGAAATGCCAGGTGTAGAGCTGTGGTAGAATAAGTGTGCCAGAGTGAGAACAAGAGCAGGAAAATTTTGCCTCCCAGAAGGCAGCAAGCCATGGCTAGCCTAGCTTCTACCCCCATATTAAGCACACAGCATCAGCAGTTGCCTTCCTCAAAAGATAATAGAGTTCTCTTCCTGCCTGTTTCCGTAGCTCAAACAGTAGGGAGCCCGGATGCTGAGCCAAAAGATCAGTACGTGAATGTTGGAGCTAGGTGTAGAAATGGTTGAAGTTTCGCATAACAGTATGTGTAATATTAGAGTAAAAGATTTTGTCTTTCGGAGAACATGGGGAAATCCCATTCCAAATTTTAAATATGGAGAATGTTGTTTATTTTGCAAAGCCAAGTGCCTACAGTTAGATGCAGGCTACAAAGCTTAATTTGATCCCTTACCTGCTGCACTGCTTCTGAGACTGAGGTCAGTTAAAAGTTATTTTGGGGTACCCAGGCAAACTGTAGAGTGCTGGGTGGTGATACAGGCAATTCCTCATTCATTTGAAAGGACATTTTCTGTTTTCAAACAATTTAACTACCAAATTCATCACAAGGCAACTTGAAAGTAAGGGCTCTTTTCAGATCCTGCACGGTGTTTCAGCCTGCTCACTTGGGTGTGGGTAGGAATTGGGCTTTTCAGTTAGGCGTACAAATCAACAAAACAACAAAAATAGGCACTTCCTTTCCATCAGATGTGCTTTCTGATAGGGCTATTCACGTGCTTCAAGTGAATGCAAATTCCTGTGCTAAAGCAAGAGCTGAGAACCTGGTGGCAGTGATACCACTAAGTGATATCTAAGCCTAATTTTCTTCATTTCAAGATTGTATTAGAGTAGAGCCTGAATAAAGGTGTCTTTGGAATCCGTTTGTATGCATGTAGAGTTAAGAAGAGATAGGCCCCAAATTTTTCAGTATTTATAATAACAAATCCAAATTTGATGCTAAAGTAAGTAGATACAATTCTGAAAATATACAAGGAGCAGATGAAGTGAGTAGGAAGGTGTCATTTTTATGCAGCCTCATGTAGAGTAAAGCTGTCCCTGCACAGCAGATGGGTTTCTTAAGTACACACACTATTTTCAGAATGCAGAATATTTTTCTTTAATCGGACGTCTTCTCAGGCCTCGTGTTTTCTGAGTATTTCACCCTCTTTCATTTACAGTAAAGGCCTCTTTCTCGTTTACAGTAAAGTACCAGCATATATTCATGTCTTTGCTATGGTGTACTGATATGCCTAATGATCATACTCCAGTATGTAATTACTCCTGTATGTATTACTCCTGTAGTAATGATTCCCCATATCTGAAGGAATTTAGAAGCAAGAAAGAATTGAGAGCTTTGATCAAGTTAACAGAGATTATGCAGAACTTCAGTAGAGTGAATGTTAAAAGTATTTCAGTAACTAATTACAAAACATTTCTGTTTTGAAAAATCCTCCTAATATAACTAGCATCTTCTTCCTTAGTTCAAATTTCTGTCTTACTGTTTAATTTCTTACTATTAATATAGTACTTTCAAGTAGACAAGAATAAACAAAAAAGTGCATATGTTTTCAGGGTCCAGGTCATTACATACATAAGCCTGTGCTTTGAAAGAAATAGGGAAGAGGGCACTATTTGAAAAGATTTCCCCAATCATGTAAGTTTATTTTTAAATTGATGTTGACCGTGACTTTTTGCTCATGTGTTGTACTATAACTATCAATGAACTGGGAACAGTGCTGCTCACAAGAACTGTCTTTTTAAAAGTTGCACACAGTTTGTGCTGTATTTTACTACAAAAATGTTCAGTGTAAATAGTTAAACACCAAATCCCTCTTATTTTAAGAAAACAGTTGCATTTCCTTTCTTTTCTTGATGTGTTGCACTCCAGAATCACTTAGCAAATGTACTCAAAGCATCTAATAAATATGTAACACTAAGGAAAGATTAGAATGATGATTCCAGATGATGGTAACATTTGCCATGTATCTGGCCTGTCGAAAAAGGTGCCAAAAACTTGAAAGTTGGGGAAATCTGAATTATAGCATAGCTGCCAAATCAGATATTCCCAAAATACTGCCTTTGGTTTACAGCTGTTGATGAATCTGAAGCTCTTCAGAAGGAATAAAAGTTCTGGAGCTCTTTCACTTCAAATTAATAAAATCTGTGCAGTAATGTAATTCCAAATCGCTACAGCTGTTTCTTTTATTAGCTGTGGCTTCATGTTTCTGTCCTTGACACTTAAAGATCAAACCTACTTAAATATGAATCATTTAAAAACGTGAATTTACTTCAATACCTTATTTTGTCAAGAAGCTCAGCAGCTCATTATGTAAGAGAAATGTGTCATGGAGGTAGTCATCTCTGTAGTGGTGGTGCAGGCACACTACTGCTGTTGCCACTGTGCACACCCCCACCCTCCCAAGTGTACCTACAGTGTGCTAGAGCACTTCTCAAGCAGGTAATAAGGCATAGGCTATGTCCTGAAATAAGTCATGGCTTTAAGGGCATATTTACACCAGGAAAGGTAGGTTTATTTTGGAAAAAAGTACCAGTTTAAGCCACCCCTGCATAGTGACATGCCGTCCTCCATTGAGAAGTAGCGGGACTTTGCAGTTGCTTCTTCTTGTTATGGGAAGCTGTTCAGAGGATAGACAGTGGAGCTGAAATAGAAATGCTCCTGTGGTGTCTGTGATCCCTCAGGCAGGGTGAAAGGAAGATATTTCAAGGACAATGGATAGGGAGAAAATTAGGAAGGAACAGGAATATGAAAAAACAAACATTGGGGAGGTCAGGAAGGAGAGGGAAGGAGGAGGGTTTGGGGAAGGGAGGACAGACTATTGAAAATGGTGTCAATATGAGAAGTACAGAGTTGTCCCAGTCTCCAAATGATCCCCTCAAATCTGGTAGTTGGGGCACTCTTCAGGGAGTGCAGAGAAGCTAAAATCCACTCAGGCACAAATAGGGATTGAATCAAAGTTTCCTCCATTTTGAAAGATCATTGCAAGTCAAGAGCTAATGCACCAGAAGCTGAAGTCCTGCTTTGCAGCCCTGCGAAGACTGAGGTGATTCCAGCAGATCTGGGAGGGTTGATCTGAAACGGCACCTTTTGCAGTAGTCTGCTTATTGTGTGTTCCTTGTTTACTGGGTGGCAAACATGACACATCTGGAGTTTGTTTTGCAGAACCACGAAATGCTCCCAGCTGTAACAGTTGCTCAGTTTGAGCTTTGCCCTGAACACATACTGGGTGCTATAAAATAGTAAGTGCTCTACAGGCTCTTATATTTCCAATTGGGCACCTAGAATAAGGCTCCTCTGGAAAATTTTTTTTGGCTTTTTTCTTGTAGTCCAGAATCTTATGCATTTGCAATTAAATCACACAATTTCATAGAGTCATTGCAAAGTAATTAATATCTGTAATGCATGAAGATACCTTAGTGGGAGCCCCAAAGTCTGTACTTCTGTATTGTGTTCAAGATTTATCTGGATTTAGTGGTGAGTCCAAGCACTGAATTGAGTAGGCTAATGAAGAAATATGCAGTAACTGTTTTATATTTCACGTGGCAAATGAGAAAAGGCCATGTAGGAGAACTTGCATGTTGGTTCACAGGCTGTTACTACAGTGTAAATTGTTTCGTTCTCTTTTGAATGCCGAATTTATAGCTAATTGGTAGAAATTAGTCTGAACTACCAGCTAGGCTTGGGGATTTGGACTGGCATTTGGTTTTTTTAAGCAGTAGCATGACACTGCAAGACAAGGATGAAGGGACTGGGTTTGCAGAAGAAATTGCACATACATGTGCAAGAGAGAACAAAGCTGGCTTCGGCCGATGAAACAGTTAAATGAGCTGGAGGAATAGCGAGCCGAGGCTGGTGTTGTTATTGATGGAGTAGAGGGAGCTGGGTTTGCTCAGTAACAGACCCGTAGAACGGTTAAGGAGGAAAGAGTTGTGAAGGGTCACTATGAAATATGGGAGTGAGCTAAACAATTTCTTTTCTTTGATCTCCATTCATTTATAATCTTACTGGTGTTGAGTCTCCTGGCACTAGCGCTTTTACAATGAATAGTTGGAAGTACAAAAATTGAGTTAAATTTTGCTGGTTCTGTGCTGAATGGCTTGCTTTAGACTTGGAGTTTTAATCTTTTAACTGTTGGGCAGTTTAAATGCTAAGCATTTAATTTACTTCAGACAGCTCTCAAAACAATAGCAAACCACAGACTGCTCTTATTTCATTGTCTTCAATTAATGTTGCAACAGCCTTTGCATCAAAGTTTAACCAGAATGCTTGCTTTGATTTCCTCGATGATAAATGGATATCTTTTGACCAGTATAAAAAGCTGAAATAGTTCAAGGTTTCAAATTTAGCTTCAGATTTGCTAGTGTTTAAAATTAGCAGCTCTACCTTTTTGTTGTGCTAAATTAATAATGTAAAGCAAAACAATTGTGTGTGTGTGCATGTCTGCATAATGAGATGAGTTGTTCTGTAAAATTATGCAGTGTTACTTCTTCCATCTATGGAAGGGAGTCATCAGTAGTTGGCAATAGGATTAGAAATTATATATAGCTCTCATGTAAGCTTATTAATTTACCTTTTTAAAGGCTTGCTCTTATTTACATATTTTTTCCTGAGTTAGCTGTTGTAAATCACTTCTTTCTAGTAAGTATATGAAAAATCTTTAATTTCCTATTGATCAGGCTCATTTTCCATGTTTTTGTGCTTTTGATATATTTTTTGAGAATCGTGGTTAGCTGCTCACATAGTAATTGCTAGGAATGTGTGCCTATGTCTCCTTTTAATAATTACTTAACATGTGCTAAGTACTTTAGTTTTCCAAGTCAAAAAAGAATCCACGGAGTGTTTTTACTTTTTGTGAAATAGTTCAGTGGGATTTTATGTTATTAAATGTGTTAGTATCATTAATCACATCACTTCAGAATTTTTGTGCTTACTTACATTGTGTAATGTAGAAATTTTACTTGGAGCTCAGAAATTTATTTTATCAAATGTATTGTTCTTGTTATCCCTGTATTTACAAGTCACTGGAGCCTCCTGAAGTTATCTTTCTCCTTTACAATCTATACATTTCATTTATGAATAGAAAAGAAACATCTGGCATTTTTTTAATGAGCTGTACACTCACTGACCAAACAAGCAGCAAGGAATCTGTTGTATGGCTGATTATGGCAAGAAAATGAGGTAGGTAGTAGTCTCACTAATAATCAGTAAAATTTGTATAAACCATTGATGTTTCGTTTTCTGAGTTAGCTAATCTCATGCTTTCACCCTTACAAGAGAACAAATCATGTTTAAAAATGACTGGTGTGGAAAAATGCTACTTTCAAATGTAGATAAGAAACACTTAAAACATACGTATCTGCGGTTAAAGATGCCAACTCCTAATGCTCTCCTGTCTAGAGCTTTCCTTTTTTATCTTTGAAGTTCAGTCATTGTTCTATGTCGATGCCATTGGTTTTATCCTACAGAAATTAATTCATACTGTTTAGATTTAATCTTTTTAGAATATTTATGAATGTAAAAAATCAACAAGTTTATATTTTATGCAGCCTGTGGAGCTGGATTTTGGAATTTGCTTTTTTAGTGGTTCTTTTGTGGAAGAGAAATCTCTCAGGCATGAATTGATAGTCCAGATCTTTTGAGGTCTGTCTGTGCTAACCTATGACCTCTGTTCTTAGGAGGTCAACATCTGAGGGCAGGAGATTAAGGCAGTTAAAAGATTGGAATGGGAACTGGAATGGAAAAATTAGCCAGCACATTTTGGGTGGAAAACATCAAAGTCATCAAACAATTTGCTTATTTTAAACTCAGTTTAAGGGTAACAAGCTAATTGTACTGTGTTTGTTGATGCAAGCAATTTCTATTATTCGAGAACATTAACACTGAAGAAAATTTTTTTATTGGAGAAACATAATGCCTGTTCAGTAAAAATGCATTATGTATTTTGTATATTAAATGCTTTTGTGCAACCTATTTTAGGATAGTAATTCAGGATCTGATCATACAGTCTGTATGCACTTAATTAGCTCTATTTCTTACAAACGGCAGTAATAAGTGTTGTGGAACATGAATCTTGTTTGTGGTCTGCTGAAGACGCCTTGCTCTCACGGGAGAATACAGGTGCTCTTAGTACATGGAAAAAATTATTCCCATATTAAAATTTCCTGACCGTGATGCTTGAAAACACTGGTAAGCATCTCTTTTTGTTACAGCTTTTCAAATGTGAATTCCTTTCCAATGCAAACTTGTCACCAAGGAATGTTCTTTCATAGATTATAAATTGATTTAAAAGAAAACAGCACTGTCTGTTTGTTCTTGTCTGTCATAGTTAGAAATTCATTAGTATGTGTTTTTAGAAGAATAAGGACTTCATCTTTCATCTGTACAATTGATTTCAAAGATGTTATCTAGAAAAAGACACCTTTCCACATCTGAAAATCATGCAAGTTGAAGGATTTGTGTAAGCAATCACATTTTTGTCTTGCTTGTTTAAAGTGCAAATAAAAGTGGTTTCAGTATCCCATGCAAAAGCCAGACCAGTGTTTCTGCAGGCAAACCTGCCTAAGCAGGAGAGAAAACGAAAAGTTACAGATGTTTCACAGCTCAGGCTCTGACTAACAGTGTGTGGATTCTGGTACTTGTCCTGTAGGTATGGCTACTAATTAAATTGAGGTACTAGAAAATACAGCTGAACTCAAGCAGCCAGCCATCTGTAAGACTCAGTCTAACCTCCACACATTATTGTTATTTTGATAGTGAAGGATATGAAACTTAAACCCCTTTGCAAGCTTATAACTTTCCAAACTATTCCTCTAAAGGCTAAAACCTTCCTTTTATAGCTTTTAGCTCTGACTTGCAAGTGAGGGGAAATTAAGCAAAACAATCACCATCATTCCTTCCTCCTTCATGAAAGGAAAAGAAGGGAAAACAGGAGGAGCTGTTGTGATCTGCAGCAGCCCATGGACCGTTCCCACGGACACATCCACTGTTCTGCTTCCTTCCTGCCATTTCACTGGGGTGGCTGGAGAAGCTCTACCAGCTGCAAGGGCTGTGGCAGCCAAGTGTGCGCCACCACCCTGGCAGTGCTGCCATTGACCAGGTGTGCCCTGCATCCCTGGTGGTACTGCCACAACCTGCTGTGCCCCTCATCCTCAGGAGTACCACAAGCATAGGGAAAACAGGGAGCATTTGAAGGGGCAAGACCAACCTTGAAGGCTGTTTTATCTTGGAGATCTATTCTCCATTTGAACTCTTGGAATAAAATGGGGTAGTTTCTCATCAGCCATTTTGTGGTTCTTGCTTGTCAGCCCTCTCTGTGGTTAAATAAATCGTTAGGATTGATGGGGGAGAGCTAATTCTGTTTTACAGAGCGGCCACTAGTGAGAACATGTGAATCATTGTGAAGGAACAGAGGACTTGTTAATTAAAGAAAGGAAAAAAGTTAAGCAACTACAAAGATAGTGAGCCTGACGTGACTTGAGATAACCTTCTTGTTTGCCTAACCCCTTTTTATACCTTACCTCTGTTCTGTCTATTTAGATAGTAAACTCTTCAATGTAGAATCGGTTTCCTTCTTAGTCCATACAATACTTAAAATCACTCCTGGTTTTAATTACAATAGTAATTGTGATTCTTGGCTATTTGAATTGTTAGAGCAGTGAGTGGTATACACACATTTTTAATCTAGAAGGCTTGCTCAGGATTTTTGTTGGAGGTATGTATCCTCTTGTTTCATTATGTTTGATAATTTAAACATCCTGTCCACAAGCCTGCTCTTCTTAAGTATCTTTTGCCCACCCTTCAAAAGTAGTCTGCAGATACCTGAGACTTACAGATTGAAAACTGCTCTAGTGGAGAGTAGGGTGCTGGAGGTTTTTCATACCTTAATTATTGTTGCATTATTTGTAAACGTACTAAGCACTGCCTCCACGTTTTGTGTGCAGTAGCTGACAGGGCAGAGTAGTAGACTGCCGAGTTTGAGAAAGGGGGAATTCAAAACTCAAGTTGTAATCCATACAATATAATTTTTGACGGATTTAGAAATTATATTTGACTTTTTATGATGAAACCCTGCCTTGGTTTTGCTTCATCTGTGTGAGAAACAGGTAGAGAATATATCCTCAGTTCCCTCACAAAAAGTTGCTGCAGAGCTGGACAAAGCTGCTCAGGATTACTGCAAATAGTATTTTCAGGCTTACGTGCTTGTGAAGGTTGACATTTCTGACAGTGCAGCTGTGCCAAATTTCTGACTGCAGCCCCCAATGCTCTTGGAATCAGTATCTTCAAATGGACTCTGTAATTTGCTTAAGCTGAGTCACTTCCTTACCATGAACTACCATAAAGAGATGATTTTGTCTACTTTGCTTTCTAGGGTTTAGCCTGCACTGCCCCCCTCCTTTTCAAAATAAGAACTCATCAGAAAATACCTTTTGTAGCAATGCAGTCGAATTCAGAGTTTCAGATACCTGGATTATTGGTGGACTTTTTTGTTGAAGGGACTATTTAGTTGTTGTGTTCTTCCTCTTTTTCAGGCTGCTAATTTGTATGAGAAGCCAGCAAAGAAGCATGTTGGTTTTCTTTTTAAGTAGTGGCTATAGTTGTTCCCAACTACCAGCTGAACATAAATATCTGGGACATACTTCAGCTGATAGCTATCCATAAAATCTTTAGAAGTATATCATAATGTATTTAAACTGTTATATCTCATTTTTCTTAATGATCCACATTTCTTGCTTAAAATATGAACAAGTCAAATTTGAAAGCTTTTCAATTTGGCAAAATAATAGTCTTTAGACTAGTGTAATGTTAAGATGCATTACATAGAAGATTGGTTTTAATTGTGAAGAGCCATAAAAATCTATTAAATTGTGTATGTTAGTGTATGCATAAATGTATACACAGCAGATTTACAAAAGGTTGCCTCAGCTGCACTGAATGAAATGTACATGTTGATGACCTCATCAATTGAAAAAAACCCCACCAGCCATTAGTTTTTATAGTTGCATGGTAAAGCTGACAGGAACTGATTAGTGCTTCGTTCTAATGCTGACAATGATACTCACTTTCTATGCCAAGCTTCTACCAGGTGAGCTTGGTACAGGTAGTCATGTAACAAAGTGACACTGTAGAATGTGGCAAATCCTGGCTTTGTAACCCAGTTTAGTTTATTGCAGTTGCTGGTAGCTAAGACTTTCCAGGAGTGGCTTCTAAAAGATGTTCCATGTGTTGCATTACTAGGACATCTTCCTCTAACCAGCTGACAGTCGCCAGTCTATGTCTGTGTAGTCAGCATGGCCACAGCATGTGCTCCTTTCTTTCGGTTCTTTCTGCTGGTGCATCCTAGAGTGCATTGTTTTACATTATTCCCCTTTTGCAGTGTGAGGTGTCAGACAAAATGAAGCTATACCACTGTAGCTGCGGTAGCTTGCTCTCGTTAGGCCAGGCAACAACAGAAATTACGATCTCACAATGTGTGCTTTTTGCATCTGTGGTCTTGCCTGTGTAAGGAGGTCAGTTGTTTTCACAAACCCGCAAATGATTCTTGAATTACAGGTTATGGTTGAGACTGTAAGTGAAAAAGTATATAAATTGTAAGGTGGTGTTAGTACTGGAAATTAATCGTGACACTGTGTACACACTAATCACTGTAGTGGAAACATCCGGTGCTATAATGAGATGCTGTGTTGGGAACAGGATACCACCATGTTCCCTTTCCATGGCAGCAGGTGGTAAATTTGCTTAAGCTTGCATATTTTGTTACACTGTAGAGGACTACAGTTTGTGTGTGGCATATAAATCCATTTTCATTTAACTTGGAATTGTTTTCTTCAAGCAGATTATCATTTAATTAAAAAATAAATAAATTCCACAGGGACAGGTTTATGTGTAAAGTCTTAAAGCAAATCCTTTTTTTTTTTAAGAAAGAGGCACTGCTTTATTAAACGATAGTTCACGTTTGTCAGTTTAAAAATCCTCATTTCCTTGAAGTCACCAGCTGTAACCTCTGAAAAGGTTCATGCATGTCAGTATGTAAAAGCTAAATGTGACAATGAGGAGCAGAATCAGGATGGAAGTGAAGGGTGTGAAGCACTGGAGATGGGGAGGAAATGTGTTAAAGGGGATTGCTGGATATGAACTAGGTAGTTTGTGGGACTGGGGGTGACTGGATTAAAGAGAAGTGGTGGGTGGGCAGTGCTCATTTCTGCATGGCAGACAGAGGCAGGGCTGCTTCCGACCTGATGCTTTCTGTGGACTGATGACTTCCTGTGCCCGTAGACAGGTCTTCAGCATACTTCTGCCCTGAATCAGACAGGCTGTAGTGCTCACCTTCCTCTTGCCCCTATTTCCCCCCTAGAAAAGTTGAGGAATATTTAGAGAAGCTTCTTTAACGTGCATAGTTCACATGATTCAGAGGAAGTGGAGTGCCAAGCACAGGTCAGCCGCAACGTGACCAAGAGACAGAGAACAGCACTTGTGGTCCAGGATGCATGACTGGCCAGCGTGCTGGCCAGCTGGGATACAGCTCTCTGCCAGGGCACGCTGGGTGCTGACCCCGTTGTAGCTGCCTAGAGGCAGCAGGCACTCTGTGTACATGTGTGTGGGGTGTGCATGATCTGTGGAAGCCAGCACAAATGAAGACGTGTGCCACAGCTGTGGTTGTGCTGAAGACTGGTGAGGGAATGACTTGGCACCGAGTGCCAGGCTCCCTGTACGTGTGCTGTGACGGGTGTGTAGCCCTGGGGAGCAGGAGGGCTGGGTTTTGGTGGCTGTGCATGTACTGAGGAAGGAGGCCACATGTGTGGCCTGAAGGTAGGGATTCTGCTGCTGCCCTGTGGGGTGTGGATGAGCAGGCTCAGGTGTTCCAGGGTGGCCCCTCCTGGGAGAGGATGGTTTGCACAGCACTCGCTGTAAAAAGATAGACGCTTGTAAAATTCCCCTCTTGGTATTTCAGACGGGCAGCAATGATGACACTGCCAAACACACCCAGGGGCTGAGACTGCTGAGATGGTCAAGCAACATGGCCAGGAGAGTTCTCCTGAGGATGCTGTAATAGACGCAGCCCTAGAGACCTGTTTGGCAGGGTGTGCCAATAACTTAATTCTGCCTACGCTGCAGTCTCCTTCTATAGAGGAAAAGAACCTCTCTGGAAGAAAGATCAAGTCTGGTCAGGTCAGCGTTTCCCTACCAAGTGCAATTGGATTGGTACGTATCCCTCAGCAGATGAGGAAGGTACAGATATGGATGGCCTTGGCACAACGTAGGCTATACCCTTTCTCAGGGGGCATTCAAGATGGATTCCTTCAGATTTGGGGGTTAGCTTAAAATTTCTTAAGTCAATAATGGTGTTCCTAAACATGCAGTAAATATATACATTTAGGTTATTGTCAATGTAGGCGTTGAACATCCCGAGATTTTTTTTTTCCTTTGTACGTACTTGTAAATCATATATGCCGAATATCAAGAGCATAAACTTCCAGCAGCTGATCTTATGTCTTGTGCCTCTTTCCATTAATACATAGCTGGGTCTTGGGACTCTTCACATGCTGACATCCCCTTGGGACACATAGCTAGTGTTCAGCTCTGTCTGGTCATGGCTCTCCCCAACAACTGCCCCAGAACTCTTCAGCCAAAGATTCAGACAGCTCCACTTCACAATCCAACTGGTTTTTGTTTTGTTTTGTTTTTGTGAGTGACAAATTATGCCTTTCAAGGTGTTTTTCCTTGTTAGAGAGACACTATTAAGATGAAAGTACTGTAAATTTCAGAAAGTGTTCCTGCACTAGTTTTAAGTATAAAGTATACTAGGTATTTTTATTGTTGATTATTCTGCCCTGTGCTGTACAAGCTGAAGAAACAGGAATCTCCCAGTTACAGGACTATATTAACAGATTGAATCCCCATTCGTAATTTCTCTTGTAGGGAAACTGTGACTTTAAAATAAATGGATGCTGCCCTTGGCTCTGTAAGGCAGGTCTCTGCCAGGGTGAAATCTCACATTACTGGGGGGTGGCTAGCTGCCATGCATCCCCTGCCCCCCCAGCCAGCATTGTGGTCCTCTCCTCGCAGGGTCGCTGGTGCCAATCTAATCCCATAGAGAGACAGTTCAGGGAGCGTAACTGAGAGAAACTAATCCTGAAGGGAAAAAAAAGTCACTCGGGGTACTGAGGAGCAAAAGGATAGGGTGGTGGAAGAGCAGGAGATGCCTCTTGCTAACAGCTTCACGTTTGGTGGGTTTATCTGGAGTACAAAACCCTAAGGGCAGCTCAGCATGAAACACGTGCTCTCTGCTCAGCATGGCAAAGATGTTCCCTGCAATGTGATGGTGGTTTTGTGGCCCTTATAGTAGGCGCAGTGTGAGGTTCTGCCCTCATTGGTGGCAGGTAGTGACTTAAGAGTCTACAAAGTTTACTGGAGGAAAGTGTCAGGAGCACAAAACCCAGCAGGGAGTTTTGGGTTTGGCCTCTAAAAGGCCAGTGGTGTAAATAGGCATCAGCAAGACCTCACAGAGGGTTTGGAGAGTGTCCCAGGTAAGGTGTTTTCTATTTGAGCTTCCCCTGTCGGACTGCCACGCAGATCTGATGTACCACTTCCCACTGCACACCAGTTCCCCACAAAAACGATGGTCAGCGCTTTTAGCGGCCCTGCAGCTTGTGGTTTTCATGGCCAGGTAAAGAAAACAGGATGAGAAAAGCAAATCCTACCTATTTTAGCTGCTTTGGTGCCACCACACCATTAACTTGTCTGTGAAACCATAAAGTACTAGGAAGTTGACAGCTGACTGGGAAGGTAAGCAGCATTCGTCAGCTCTGTGCCCAGCATGCCTGTGAGACTGAAGAACAACATTTAAAAGCTGCAGTGATCAGGCATAATTCACTATTAACTTCTGGTTAGGCATTTTAGTATGGCAGAGCAGCACATATGCAGTAGTAATTTTTCAGTTCTCTTCCTGCTGCTCCTCAAAACTTGCAAAATATGAGCAGGAGGCTTGGAGAAGTGCAGCGTGTGGTGTAATCACAGCTCTTCCTTCCCCGTCAGCTTCCTCTAAGCAATCTGTTTGGGTTTTTTTCTGCTTCTGTTGCATTAGTTTGAAGCGCTGTGAATGATGTGAAGACAACTGGAGATATGTACTAAAACTTGCATTTCCTATTGTAGTGTTCTGCTACTTCACATCAATTATATTATCTTAAACTTGTTACAGTTTCAGAGTTTTACTTTGGAACTTAAATGTACTAAAATGGTAACCTGCCTTCTTTGTGATAAGGGAAAAAAAACGGATTTTACACATAGTAGCAGAAACCATATTCTTTTTGTCTAATTTTACTATATGCATCAATTATAGTGTTTATATGTAGTATAAGAAGTTAACATTTCAGGTTTCTTAAGGACAGTTCTTCGAAGGAAATTTTCTTACTGAATGGAAAGAAAGGATTATATAAAACCAGCACTTAAAACTAGTAGTAGTGTAATGCTGAAAAGTACATGTCAGTGTCAATAACCTTGTGAAACACAGTATATAATGCATTCAATGGTGTGTTTTCCAGCTTTCCAAAAAAGGAAAGCGTATATTCCCTGGTATTTCCAGACATGCATGTTTTTCTAGTCTTTGCTAGGAATCAATGAATTTTCAAAGCATTCATAAATACCAATCAACTATAAAAGTATGTTATAAAATGCTCATTTGCTATGTTGAGACAGCAAACTAGTTTTATTGCAAATCTTGCAGTTACCCTTAGTCACCAGGAAAGTGAAACAAGTACCTTAAGAAAAAGAGTTCATTTTTAAGAAATAATGTGTGATAAAGCTCTACAGTGATTAATGTTATTCAGAGTTCCTTTTACAAAGAGATAAAGATAATTTTGTGGCTATTTTTTCTGATATACGTGTTTTTTAACTCTGGTGGCGACAGGCAGGGTAAGGTATGGAAATGCAGACAGCTGCCTCTGAAAGAAACAAAGCTTCAAGGAAGCTTAGCATGCTTAAGTCAAAGGGGGCATATAATCTCCATCCTAGGGTGCTAAAGTACCAAGCATCACATCAGTCCAGGGTTATTAACAGCTTTTGCTTTGGGATATGGACTTAGGGCTAAAGAGTGCTCATGAAAGAAGGTCATAAAAACTGCAGGCAATGGCAATTGAGCCAGTCAGATCTCAAAATATGTATGACAACTTTGCATCCTACTAATAGAGAAGACCTGGAAAAATTAGAAAATGGGTGAAGTGCAGTGTTAGTTTATAAATTGCAAATTGTGCTTTATCTTTATTGTTGTACCTGACCTAGCATTTGTATTTTGTTCACTAGATTATTTTCTTAGACAATGGAAATGTACTAAAGGTAATCTGGCCTTCAGAAAGGATCTGTTAACAGTGCACAAGGGAAAATTATCAGTTATAGTAACATTTACTACATGAACTCTCAAAGAGGTAAAAAATAGATTCCTGAGCCCAAGAGTTTCACTTGTTTTTGAACTTCCCATGCTCCCCTGTGATTTTTATTTTGCAATTAGAAATGTTTTTAATAACATAATGAGTAAAAAAACTGCCGTGTCTTGTGCAGTGTATCCCACTGAGCTGCCTCTTAGCATCTTAGCAGCCTTTAAGGACACCCATATTAAAGAAATACTCAAGTTAAAAGTAACTTTCCTAAGTTGCACCCTATTTATGTAAAAGATAAAGAGATGAGGGACAGGATTTAAACTGACCTTCTTGTGGTAGGGAGAAAGTAGAAGTTACCACGTCCTGCCTTTCCTGCTGGTGAGTCTTTCCTGTGGCGCCCCACTTCATTGGTCTTCCCCTTTGACAGCCAGCCATGATTGCACCAAAGCATTTATGTCAGGTTATAGGAACCCCAGGAAGGAGTTTGGCTGGCATTTTTCTGCTTTTGGGGAGCATGTAGGAAGGGCGAAGCTGCTCCTCCTGATGATGTCTAGAGCAGCTTGGGGAAAAGAAAAGAGAAGAAACAATCAGGTCCTTGATTCCTTACTATGGTTCATGCTAGAGCAGGCTCAGTGCTGCTGAGCTTCAGGTGCCTCCTGGCTCCTCTTCCCAAAGGCACATGGGCCAGCTGGGAATGGCAGGAGTATAATATATTTCAAAGAGTAGTGTGTCTCCTACACCAGATGAGGCACTGACCTGAGAATCTGGTAGGGAGATTTCCTTCCTTTACCCTGCCGGTGTAGTACAAAAGTGAGTCACTTTGAACTGCTCAGGGAATTTGCTCTAAAGTATTGATTATGGTTTCTCATCCCTTTTAAAAACCTGATCAGCCCCAGTGTTGCAAAAGCCTCTGTGTAGTTTCTGTAACAACAGATAATTGTTTGCAGCATCCCTCTGGTATCATTCACAGGTTATACTAACTGCATTGTCTTCAGGACCCAGTATGTCAAAGTTCTCTTGCAAAGAGGCAGACGCATTATTTGGTGATGCAGTTGAGTCTGCAGTGGTGCAGTTCTGGCTGCAGTCTGCTTTTTGTGAAGTATAGATTGCTTTTCTGATGGCAGGCCCATTGGGGAGGAAGGGCTGGAGGGACGGCTTTGTGCTTTTCTCATCCTGTTCAGAACAGCACGCACGACAGCTAAAGTAAGTGGAGAGAACAGTAGTCCCCTCTCCCAACCACTGACACCGTATGATGCCACACCACACCTGGAAATCTGCTAGGCAGCCGGCTGTAGTCTTGTGAGTTTTTCACTACTTCTGCTACATCATGTATTGCAGCTTTTCATCAGCGAATGTCTGGTGTTGCTGCATCATGGCGCAGGCATTGCGAGATGTTATTTTCTACATCACAAGCACTGTACAGGTGGGTCTTGGCGTGTAACAACTCACAAGCTTCCATTTTCATCTTAAAGGCACAAAAATGGTCAAGATGGGGAAATTTGACCAAATTTTCAGGAGGAGATGACCAGTAACAAAAATTACGCAGGCACAGATTACCTGGGTTTGGTAGGAAAGAAATCACAGCCTGACTGTTGATGAATTTGATGATGATTATTTGTGTGATTAAGAACAGCTGGGACAGGGTTTGAGGCTGCAAGGGAGCAAGAATCTTGAGACTTTTTGATGAATACTGGAGGGAATGAACCTGAGGTAATATATGATGTGCTGCATAGGACAGAGTTAGGGCTTGGTTTCACTCAAGAACTGACAGATCAGGATTTTAAGAAGGGCAGGGGTAGAATGGGGGAGTAGAATGGACCTGCTGCTGCTGCTAACAACCATTAAAAAAAACACAAAGCCAGCTGCTCTCAGAGCGGAGCTTGATCCTTTCAGTGCCTTTAACAGCACAGTATATATTCAGAGGAGGGGAATTCATGAGGCCCTATGGACCTACACCATGGCATTACACAAAAATGCAAACCCGAACAATGGGTGGCCTCAGCGGTTCCATCTGGCTCGCCATTAACAAGGTTAAAGTAAAGTGGGTTTCCTTGGCTGTGTCACACACAATTTACACTTCAGATGCTTTAACTTTGGAGCTGGACCGGAGGGAGCACTGCTTTAAACGCACGTGGCAAGGGTCTCCTAACGTGTGGTAAACACATTAAGTATTGATGCTCTTTGAAAGATACAGGGAAGTAGTATTTAGATAATTTGTAAGTACTATTTGGAAATTGCAGATTTTTTGCCTAAGTCATTTACCAAAAAAAAGTTCTGTCAACAAATTAGAATTGCAGTCAAATATTGTTTATTCAAAATATTTTAAGGACATTATAATATTAGTGGCCAGATTCGGCTAACAGCAGAAATTATTAAAGGCCTGAGAAATGTTACCACCAACATTTCTGGTACAGTAACCTGAAAACTCCAGTCCACTTTTAAGCTAAAAGAGATATTGATGCACAGAAATGTATTCTGCTGTAAAGCATTCTGCTTTCAGAGCCACCAAAATACTTAGGTGATAGCATAATTAACCATGGCAAATAATGACCTTTAAAAAATTTTAGCTGTAGCAAGCCAGTGGTATATCGATAGGGATGTTGGCCTGTAAATTTCTATGCTATTGAGTGTAATAAAGCATTGGAATTACCAGAGCATTTTGCAGAAATGGTGCTCTTTGTCTCAGCTTTGAGATGCTTAAAGGGAGCCTGACTGTCCTGTAGGCTGTGCCATTCTTGAATAAAATTCAGTTGTTATTGAATGAATATCAAAGCAGACAATTCAATTGTGAAACTATTTTATAATCTATAAGACAAGTATTTGAGCAGTTAACTCTATGGTAAAGATCTAAGGTAATTTCCAGAAAGGGAATACATCTCTTGTTGCTGCAGAAGTGTTCAAGGCATTCCACAGGGCAGGGCGAGTGTTGCACTGGGTGACAAACACTACAAGAAACCTAGTCATCTTAGCTGCCTTCGACCATAAATCATGAGTTCAATAACAGAGCAGAACTTCATACTCCTCCTGAAGTTAAACTATTAAAATTGCATACCATAAAACCAGCAGACGTTGTTGACTAGCAGTTATCCTAGCAACGTCAGTAGTCTTGTGTAGGAAGGCCCTGAGCAAGCATGCTGCCATGCTGAGCTTCCTCCTTGGTGAGTTGTGTGGTACCACTGTTATGGGCACCCTTCCTCTCAAGCATGCTGCCAGAAGGTTGGCTTCTGCCTCCTCAGCATTGAACAGCCCTGCTGTTGCTTTGCACCTTCCAGGCCAGCAGGTGAGCCAGTGTCACTGATGATAGTCTCCGTTATGTGCCATTGATAGAGGGGCTGGTGTGGATGGCCCTATGCTTGTTTATCCCTCTCACTCCTCTGTTGTCCAACTCTCTGACCTACCCTCATGGACCCTCTGTTCTGTCCTTCATCTCTCTTACAAAGACTGGAATATCCTTAAACATTACACTTCAATTTTAGACTGTATGCAGCAGTCCTGTAATCTTAGCCGTGATTATTGTAAGATGCCATTTATCAGGCATGTTGAAGTTGCCAGCTCCTCTCAAAGGCTTCTTGCCCGCTGCATTTGAAGTAACTACAGGCAAAGCAAATTGAGCTGAGAAGTCATCTCATGACTAATGGTAACAAACCATTGACATTCCCTTCTCTTCTCCCGTTTTAGGTACCAGACTGCTTTCTGTCCATGAGCAGTAGCTTTTGACTCAAGCCCCATCTTCACATTAACCTCAGAAAGAAAACAGTCAGAGAGCTATTCTTGCTGAGTCCTGACAGGTGCAGTGCAAGTATTGGAGTGGAAGGAAAATGCAGGAAGAATCACGCAGTAAGACAGAACCTGTGAAGGAGGTAGAAGGGAAATTGTCCAGCTGCAAGTAGCTCTTGCATGAGCATAAGGTGGGAAATGCCCCAACTATGCTATGTGTGAGCAGAGTTCACTGAAAAAGGATTAATTAACCTGAAATGGGGATTGTTGATTTATGGGGAATATGAAAAAACAGTGTAAAAACACGTTTACTTAAAAAAGGGAAAATATGTGTGACTGTGAGCTGTATTTAGCATGTATTTAACTCAAAACACACATTGCAACCAACTCGGCTACCTTTTTGTCACTTAAAGTTATTTTCCAGCTTATTGTCACCTAACTGAAAGGGAATTTGACCACAGCCACAGTGTTTACAAGACTAAATTCAATATCTGCATCTTGTGTCTGGAATGGGAATCTCACTGCTTAATCTACTCCTTCCCACCTCCTGCCAGTGTTTATCACACCCACAGTTGTGCCAATGCAATGGTTTACGATTTTCCCTTGAAGCTGGAGGTGTGATATGAACCAAGTTAAACAAACACTACAAACTCAAAAAAGTAGATGAATTAACTGAGAACTTTTGCTGTTGAGAGTTGGCTAGCAGTTTTAGTTACCACACGAGTCATCCTCGGGAGTTTTTGAGACAGATCATATGTCTTTGGAAGTAGTATTTTTGAAAAGGGGGCTGTTTAGTGGGTGATTATCTTCCATCTATTTTCACATTACCAGAAAAAAAGCTATGAATGAAATGTGAAGTAGTTGATCTGGAGTCCTGGTCACTGCTTATGGTTCTGTATGGGCTGCAGCACTCAAGCAGGATCCCTGGCAGTTCCCTGCATCCTGCCTGACAGAGCATACTGTTGCTGGCTTGTTTTGCAGTATGGAGTGTGAAAACAGAAGGGCACCCCAGGAGCTGTCGTTGATGCTGCCAAGACAACAAGCAGCAGTGTCACTTACTCTGCAAAGCTTTGCGGGAAACTGGGATGAAAGCTAAGCACAGTAGTTTGTTGAAGACATTCTGGTTTAGACTTTTGCACCATGTAGAAAGTGTGCTTTTTCTGCATCTAATTCTCATTTTTGTGCTTCCTGCCAACACTGAATGAAAAAGACTTGTGGAGGGCTTTTCTGTGTTTGTACAAAGTCCAATTAAGCTCTTGATAGTCCTTATTTTCAATGTAATGCTTGAATTGTAGATATAAGTGAAATGACTTTCCACAACTTGTCTAGGACTTTTCATCCCAATAGTTGGACAGCAGTGAAATAACCATAACAAAGATGACAAAAAATTCAGGTATTTTATGCATTGTCCAGCATACGCTTGATTCCAGCTCCAGTTCAGTGAATGCCAATTAATTTGTGGCGTGATCACCGTATGGTTGTACTCTGTTGTACCATTACATTTTTTTTTTCTTGCTTTACAAGATATAATCCTGAGGGGCACAGACTCAGATCCTCAAAGCTATGAGGATCCTGCTTGCCTCTGAAGTCAGTGGGACTTAGGCATTTAAATACCTGTGAATATTTGATTATACACAACCTGATCATGCAGGCTGTGACAAGAGAAAAGATGATTCCATGCTCTCCATCACCAGCTTCTGAGCCTGAGAAGGATGAGACTTTTCATGAGGGAAATTTATGGGCTATGCTTGAGGTCCAGAGTCCTGGGTGCGGGGCACAGTCCCTCCCCTCTGTGGTTACTTGGAGTTGGGTATTTTCACGTATTTTGGATATTTAGGTTTGTCAGGAGGACAGCCAAAGGCATCCTGATTTAGAAGCAAGGCTTTCTGGCCTTTTAGGTTTTCAAGGGTGAGGCTTTGTTCCTGGAAGTATCCAGGAATAGTGTAGGAAGTGTCAGGTTTTAAAGGTCTGGTCCCTTGTCTTCTATGGCTAAAACTGTTCAGATATTACTATTTTCAACGGCACAGAAGACGTTAGGATCCTGGATTTAATGTCTGTGTCTTGTGTAATTTGTGGTTTCTACTGGACAGCCAGCAACTCGGTGCTCTAGCCTACAGCTGAGCTCCACAAAATTCTCAGGTTGGCTCCTGAGCCCACTCTTCACCTATATGGCCCAAACCAGTCAGTACACTTTAACCTACACAAAAAATCCCTGAGGATTCACCACATACCTCACTCAGTGTGAAAGACATGTTTGGATGCAAGTCTTCATTCCATCAGGAGATCCCTGTGATGTCCAGATGGTCGTTGTTCAGACTTTTGAAGAAGGATTAGTAGACTGTAGGTAAGAGACAAGGGTTTCTCGCCTTTACCCTCTGGGGAACAGGGGTCACTGACCAGTTGCAGAAGGATTACACCCTACAGTGAAAGCAGCACCATGAGGTATGGGGGGAGGTTGTGCCTGAAGAGGGCAGGCAGCAATGGAGGCCCTGGGCAGTACAGGGTGAAGAGTTCAGCTACAAAGCGTACGACAGCTCCTAAGACTGGTGGTGTGTTTTTTACAATGGTGCAGTAATACAGGTACCTAACACTGACACCCGATACAACTGGTTTTTGCACAGATTGAGGGCTGAGGCATCCATACACCACCCCTCAGGAGTAGCTGGTGCTGAGCAGCCAGGCTCCCTTGCTCTGCCTACCAGTGAACTGTTTACTCCATCTACCCAGCAATGGGCATTTATCCAGAATGGAAAAAAATTAAATTCAGTTCCCTGTCTAGCTCTGAGGTCAAATACACTGCCCCAACAGCTGCAGTATTTTAAGGTCTTGTGCGAGAAGGATCCTCTCAATTTTTCCTGTGGAAGATCTGTTACTGGAATAATGAACTGCTCAATGGATAGTAAGAGTTGTCTCCATAAACTCGTAGCAGTATGGCCAATAATCACTAAAACAGGAAGAAACTGGTTTTCAGTCAGGGCTACTGAAATCCTATGGATTCATATGGATTTGACATGTTACATGTTCCATTCCTAGCCACTGCAGTATGTCCCAGTCACCTTTCCATGTCTTCTAACCTGCCCCCAGAGCTTGGGATCAAAGGAGAGCAGACAGGCTACCAGCATAACTGAGTAATCCATCATTTTGCCAGAAGTTGGGATTTGCCCTCCAAAATGGAAGAACTCATAACTATTCCCCCTACAGAAATTCAGTACCTTGCTGGCCTGTGCACGTTTCACATATGTGGCCGCAGAGATATATATGCCTTCTTCCACCCCAACCAGAGGTCTGATTCATCACTAGCAACTTCAGGGCTTGCGTTAGAAATGTGTTGCCCTTTCTGCCTCGGTGCGCTTTCAGTCTTAATGTACAGTTTTCCTGCCTTGCACAGTGAGTGCTACTGGATAACTGGAAGGTAGTTTGGTTTGGAGTATAGATGAATTGTTAAGGCACAGACATGATGCTGACGTTAATCACTCTTTGGTTTGTGACTGCTTTCAAAAATTGTAAATTCAGGACTTCCATGATGGAAGTTGTGGCTTGGGTATGAATTTCTGATCAAAACTGCAGACAGCTGGTTGTGCTGTGCTTGGTGAGCATATCCATTGCGTTTTTCTTTGGCCAGTGCACTCAGTGTCCAACTTCTAATCTGCTGCCCCCTTGCATTGATAACAGGTGGGATGCCCTTACCTGAATTGCTCTTCGCTTTCAAACATTACACAGTGGTAAATTCTTTTCTCAGTTACACTACTAAAGTTAATGGAGAATAAGCTCAGTGATGTCATCAAAATTGCTCTGAATTTACACCCATGTGACTGAGAGCAGAATTAAGACCATTAAGATGGTCTCTTTCTGGGAAGATGCAATATTTTTAAAAAGTTTTAACTTCGTTGTTATCATTTTACTGGAGTGATATCACTTAATGTACATAATCACAACCAAGAGGGATAAAGTGATCTAGTTTACCACGTAGAATTAAATTGTTTCAATTATGTTTCAATATTTTTAACTGTACACAGCATTAACAGAATTCAGAGAAGTATTAAGCTCAGACCCATGAGATTTGCCATCCTGAGGCCAAACTAAGAAAAAGGAAATACCAAATTTTAAATTAACAATGTTGGTTCTGTGTGCACAAATGTGTGTTTTAGTTTTATGTACACAATTTTAGAGAGAATTGACAACTAAGATCAGTCTTGGTGGTGGTGAGATAGGGCAGAATAGTAGAAAATGGCATTATTTCACTTTTAATTCTCAGGGGTCAGACAGTGTGGGACAACAGAAATACCTGCCTCAGGTGGGAATTAAAAGCTTTAACATATGTGGCTTAATCCTGTAGCAGCTGAAAGCCTCTTTTCATGCTTTCCTGATGCTTCTGCATTTTGATGTGAAAAGTTTCAATGTATTTTTTTTTAAGATGTTGAAAGCATCTTAAAAATGTATTCTAGAAAATGCTGAACACAGCCATTTATTAATTAATATATGGAGCTAGTCCATTTTAGACAAGATGAAAGTTTGGAAAAGTGAATTAGAAACTGGCTGCTTCCTTTCTCAGTCAGTGCATCACAGTGATACAGATTTCCCTTACCAGTAACATGTGGCTATAGAGCATCTGAATGGCTGAATTCTTGGAGGTATTGAACACGTGAACTTCTAGGTGCTATTTCAAGGAAAACCAACCACCATATTTTATGTCCTTTTGTTACACAGTTGGGAAAGAAAGCACTGCATGTATTTCATGTGACACGACTATCAATTCCATGGGCTGTGGAAGGAACTCCTATAGAGATAGCTGATCTGGCCTCCTCTCGTAGTGTGTCAGACAGTAAACCATCCCTTTATTTCCATGCAAGTCATCTGATTCAGTGAATGTAATAGGAGAATCCATTTCAAGGCAAGGATTTAAGTCAGTCCATACTCCTGTTGATAGGTATTTCTAAAACTTTGTGCATATTACCAATTTATAAGTGATACCTAAAGTCGTATGACTCTAAACTGGTATTTGGGGAAGAAGAATAGGTTATGAACTTCCAGAGCAGCCTTCGTCCTCCTTCTCTTCCTCTACCACTACTTGCTTCAGTGCTCCAGTGTACTGCCAGGATGCCATTTGCTGTCTCCTGCTCTTGTGAAGAGTTGTGTTACTTGTATTTGCTGCTAACATGAGTGATAAAATAAGGAACAAAAGGGAAATGGCAATTTTAAACAGCTAATTCCCAGTTACCTACTACCGTTTTATCTCATCTGTGGATTAGCTGATCAGTGCATGTAGAAACGCTGGAACTGGCTCTGCTGAGAGGCAGATAAGGTCAGGCATGCCTCTTAGCTCATGAACAGCACCTCACTGACCCAGAAAAAGTTGAGCTGGTTTTATGCAGCATGCATCCTTATCCACATGGCCAGGAGGCTCAAGCCACCTCTGTGAAGACTTCTGGCCGTTACTGAACTATGCATCTGTAAACAGGGGCACTGAGGAGTGGTTTCAAACACAGCCAGCCGAGGTCTACTCGCTTCTGGCCACCCCCACGCCTGCCCAGCGCTGCACCCCAGCTAACTGTGGCAATAGGCTGCAAATGTGGGTACACACTGCAGCGATAATCGGAGCAAATCTTAATGGCACCCTTTTGACCAACATGAACTATGGAAAATACTTACTGTTTTTAGAAGTACTGCATACATAACTGTTTTATTTTAAAATCCTTAATTATTATTATTCCGACAGAAATTAAGGCTTACAAGGGAAATTTGTGGTTGAGAATAATTGTGCGTGTGGTTTCATAATGCAAAAAGATTAACAGTAGTAGACTTCTTTGAAATCACAGTATAACATTTCATGTTTGAAATGCATGATATACGACTGTTTAAAACATAACTTACTTAAACCATCACTGATCTTGTATCTGCTTTATCTAGATAGGTTAAAGCCATTAAAATATACACATTCTTTCTATGCTGTATTGATACTATTGGAGCAAAACCATCTTTCACGTTATTTAGAAAAGACCTTGCTTTGTAAGTTGCTGTTTCAGGAGTTCTTAACTCTCAATATAAAGAAAACCCTTTTGTTGTAACAAATGAAAGTACATTCAAAGCATTCCTCGTGAGGATGCATTTCATAAAGATTTTTATGTGATTTTGTGAAAAATAATTTTTACATGCCTGTAAAGCGGGCTGAGGGGATAGCAGAGATAAGGTCTCATGGAAGGGAAGAAAGAATAGAAACAACATCATCGAGGTTATTTTTTTTTAAGAGCTGCTGTCCATGTAGTGCTTTTTTCATTTCTGTGTTAAAAAAGGCTGCATTTTGTGCATTTTGAACCACCTTTCTGTTTCATTGTTGTTCTTGATTCTCAAAAAAAAAATAAATACCACCTTCTAGTAAAATCGTATTAGCAGATTTTAAACAAATTCATTTCCTTATGAACTTAAGCTAAATTGTATCCTGGCAGGCCTGGTTTATCAGGCAAATGCTCCGCGTTGTCAGCTTCTTTGTTGGGGGGGGAGGGGGAGGGGAAACCCAAGCAACAAAAGACCATGACCTATTGATATTACTTCTGGGATACACCAGGGAAAATAGATTGATTTAGAACTAACCACAGAAAACTAGTCAATCTGATGAGTTTACAACGGAGCATTTTTATTTATTTATTTGTAACAAGAGTAACCATCATCAATATTCGACCCTGTGTTATTGGAAGCCTTGCAGACCATGGGTTTGTGTCAGTGTGTTGGGGCTATCTGTAAGATGAAAGAAGGCAAGCTTAAAAAAATGGAGGGACCTTGTTTTTCTCACAAAATTGAAAGTCTCCGATCTCTGGTATGTTACGTGTTGTAGGATTTGGAGGAGAAATAGATAGATGAGCATTTTTATTTTATTTCATCTTAATTTCTTTAGGAGGTTATCTTGTTTTTAGAATATCATATTTCTGTTAAAAAGCTCGTAAAGCACAGGAAATTTTCAAACTGAATTTTACTGAAGAACAGCAGCCTGCAATTAACTTTCCCAGCATGTCGCCTCTGCACAGTGTTTTGCGTGAATAAGGGGCTGAGGGTAGCAAATACAGGATCAGCACAAATCTAAATGTAGCCCTGATGTGCCACTTTCTGAATTGATAATATGCCATTTTCCAACATACTTCTAAAAATAATTACTGTTTTAAAATGAAACTGATTTCCCCCCCAGCCTCCCCCCCCCCCCCATGGGTTGATAAATGAGGGTGCTAATGAAGTTTTCTGCCTTAGTGTGACCCTGCTTGCTGGACATATAAGTGCTCTGATGAAGATACTAAATGCTCTGTTCTCTAGTTTATTTAAGAAGATAATTTCACTTGACCTTAAGTGATTTTTTTCAGTATTATTTCAGTATTCAGTATTTTGAATACTAATACTTTATTAGAGTGTTTTCAAAGTTACCTATATTCTCTCCTGCATTCAGCTACAGCATAAGAATTATAAGTTGATAAACAAAATGGCATAAAACCAATGATGTGCATGTAAGCAGAAGCATTCCAGCAATTTCCCTCTCAAAGGGCGCAGGGCAGAGTGTGTAGGTTCAGTGCATCTTGTGTATGTCGTCTTGACTCATCGGCAGTTTTTGTCCTCTAAAAACAAAAACCTGAGCCACGTTTTTTGCGTGTTAATTCCCTGTGGGGAGTGAGGCAGCTGCTGGGCACAGCTCAGCAGCAAGGGAGTGCAGCCATACACTGTGGCACGGCCCCCTCATGATTTTTAAAAAACAGAGGCTGTCTTTATTTCTCCTGGGATTTAATGCTGCTTAAAAGGTTTGGGGCAAGGGGAATCTCCTGAAACAATGCCTGCAAGGGAATCCCCTGGTAAAAGCATCAGAGGAAGGAGTGAAATGCCAGAGGAGCTGGTGTCCAGTGCAGGGCTGTGGGCAGGTATTGGCCGCTGCTTGGGGTGCGCAGGGATCACCACTGCCTCCTGCTTCTCCCCTGCCATGAGATGCTGCTGCTGCTCCTGCTCTCCTGCTGTTCCTGCAGCTTGTTGCCATGGCAGCCAGCCAAACTTTTTTTATTTTCTAGGGACAGTTGCTGCCTGTTTTTAAGTTGCAGTGACTGCAGCCTCGTATTTAGTTTAAGCATTTATTGCTCTAAAAGGATGAGGTCTGCATGTGCTGTTTTCAGGCATAACGGTAATGCCCTGTTTCAAAAAATACTCAAGCTGCTTTTTAAATGTAAACTTCTCAGTAGGAAGCATTTTCATATTATACCTGTATTAAGTAAAAGTGATTAGTTCTTTTATTAACGCAGTAACATACAAGAGGTGCCCATTTAGCAGCAATCACCTGTGATTCTGTCAGTCTTTGGAGTGCTGCTGTGACAGATTTAACATCCAGGGTTTGGTTACTCCAAAAAAGGTAATCCATTAAAATGTACTTGTATTTATCTCTAAGTCAGTTTGAAATTAACAGATCCTCAACAGTCCAGAAGACTCTTTCAGTCCTGCGGAGGTGTTGGAGGTGTTTCTTGCTCATCCCAGGTGGTGTCTGAGCAAGCACAGGCCTTCCCAAGCTTTTTAAGTGTTCACATCCACCAGAAAGAAGTGTCTCCTTGTACTGCCTCACGGCCTGATTTTCAAGGCAAGTCACTGAGGCCCTTGGAGAGTAAAACATCTTAGTTTGATCCATATTTCTGTTATATCGTGGACAGTTTAACCTCCCTTTACAGCAAAATAGAGTAGTTCAAGTCATCTGCTGCATGTTCTGTCTGGAAGAATTGGCCTTTAGGTATGTTGTGAAAGTAATTACTAAAAAAGACAGCACATTTAGGTACAATTTTAAACATTTCCTTTATGCTTCAGCTGCTTAGTTGGCATTCAGTGTCTTGTAAAAACACCTCACTTGCACATGCTGTTAGAATACCATGCCATTTTCAAAGCATTAATGTTGCTAGATGGAGTATTGTGAGCCAAGATGCAAGGTTTTGTTGTCTGATAGCATTCAAAAAGGAAAAAACAAAAGAAGAGTTGGTGTAGGGAATATCCTGGTGAATTATTTTAGTCTTCCTCTGACTTGTAATCCCTTTCTTCCCTTTGCTATCCCTGTTAGATATTAACCCCTCTCCTTTCCCTCCATCCCAAGAAAAAGTCAGTCATCAGGGTAATTTTAAAGCTTTTTCAGATAATAATATGGAGCCACACAAATGATTCTTTACTTGTCATATATATTGGATTATCATCTAAATCATATTATAAATCAGCATGCAGAAGCAAGCAGTTGTGCTTACCCTTCTTACTGCTTAGCTCCACTGAGCTGTTGTTGCAGCAAACGTATTTGCAAGGCAGGGGTATTGTCTTTTTAAAAGGGATAGGGCTAGGATGTGCTTCCCAAGTAGGAGTTGACTGCTGGGTCAAAGAAAAAAGCTGAAAACTAGAGAGTATTTTATTTTGCATTTGGTTGTGACATTTAGTACTTGTAATGAATTTCAGTTTTCAGCTTACTGTAATTAATACAATATAGTTTATTTTGGAATCTGTACGTTTTTTGCTTGTTCGTGTTTCCTTTAATGTGTATAGCTCTGTGTAATCACAAATCCATAGTGAAGGAGAATTTGGAAGTGTTTTTTAACCTTGCTATATGCTCTCTTATTTCTTCGTTAGTAGGTATTGGTGTTACTCTTTTCTTGAGAATATTGAAATATAATGCTTGACAAGTTCCTCAAGGTGTTCCTTTATTAAAATGTTCATCTTTTTATGTCAAAAAATCACCCTGGTTCACCTTTATGTCAGTGCAGGGCTGAAGAAAGAATTCCCTGTTAGGATAATTGCCACCTCTTTATTTACTCTGTTGCATTATTTTCTGAGCCTGAAGCTACCTAGTAAATCATGGGAGCCTGCTGTGAGACAGACAGTCCTATTTTAACAAATCCTTCTTGCTGTTTCTTTTTTGTAAGGATTACTTCTGCTATAAGTGCACTTTTAAGGGCTTTTTGTGGTTTATTCATCTCATGATGTAATTTACATACAAATTTTTATGTTGTGTTTAAGCTAACATACATTATTTTTATGATGCTTCTGCAGTAAAGAAATACTAATCTAAAGTTTCTGAGAACATACTAAAATGACAATTTGTTAATATTCTTGGAAGCCAGCTTGTATATTGCTCTATATATTTATGTATTTAGAGATGTGGATGTATAAGCTTGTGTGCACATATCATATGCCATCAGGTTTCATTACGTTTTAAGTATATACAGGAGAGAGGAGTGAAGAGTTGAAGCATTTTGGACAAAAGGTTTAATACCATACCTTCGTGCGCATGGATGATGCCGTGTGGTATCATTTGTGAGCTCTGAGGTGGCTGACCATTTGCATTTTGGTGTAAATCCCTTGAGAGGGAAGGCATTTCAGAGCGGGGTGTGATCTCTTCTCCTGGTAAGAGTGATTGACAAGGAATGAATAACTAGTTAAAAGAACTGAATAAATACCACCCTCCTGTTTAAGTCCAGGCACACCCTGGCTGGCACATACATATTCTAAAGTGATGCTTTAGCCAGCTGCTTGAGTTGGCTGGTAATAAAAAACATTCCCGAAAAGCCAAATCATAGTTCAATCACAACTGCTGATAGGGTTTTCTTTTTTGGTGATGTTTTAGTGGCTATTTGAATCAATGCAGGGAATTACAGTATTTTGCAAGTAGGACGTATTGACAAATATATATGCAAGAAGTGATGGAGGCCTCTTGAGTGGAAGCAGGGGCCCTGACAGCAGGTTCTTGGTCAATTGGTGAGGTGAAATGGTTCACTGAATTGGATAACACAGTGCATACCATAGTGACTGATTAAATTGATTTGTCCATGGCTACTACCTACCCTGCTACTGAGGCCCTTGAACCTATTTCAAACATTTTTCTTTTTTAAACAACTCTAAATACATGCGATATTAAGGGAAGGAAGCGAGTGCAAATGCATTCGCAGCTATAAAATTCTGTATTCTAAATTACGATAAAATGCACGATTTCTAGAATGTCTGCACACTCCCATGTTATACTGTATTATACTAAGCCCAGGAACAAGTATACTGCTAGAAACCAATGAAGAAGATAATAATAAACATCATTCTTTAATATAACCTAAATTATAATAAATACCTCATTTGTGAGTTCTTAGATGTATTATTGGAGGAGGAGAAAGTGAAACAATTAGAGGTTTTTGTTGATGCTTTTCTTTTGGGTTTTTTTCTAATTGCAAGTTTTACTTCCTTATTATTTTACCCAGGAATTGTTTAGAAAGCTTGTTGGGGAAACATAGCTGAATGCCAATTAAGAAGACTGGATGCTACTGTTAAGTTGAGGTCACTAATTTGAAAATATCTACAATAATTTTGGGAAAAGTAGGTGGATATTGTTTTATAACTTAAAACTTTATTTTAAAAAAATATATATGGGTATAAAGCTTGATGTTTTGGTCTTACATCAGCATGTTTGTATTTTACAACATACTAAATATGTCCTTGCTAGGGAAATCAATACTAAATAACTATAGGGCTTGTACATGTTATTTTCTTCTTGATTCAATGAAAACTTTATATTCTGTGTCTCTGCATGGGTTATTCTGTAGTATATGCAGACAGTCTTACATAAGCATAGTCTTCAAATTCCACTGAAAAATGACATAAAACTTCAATGCAGTGGTGACATAAAAATGGAACCAGTTCACCTAAAATGTTATTGCGGTTGTCATTGAAGTACAGAGTTCAGTATAACGACTTTGGGTTTTTGTTTCTTACTAATTTTTAGGGAAGATACAATTTAATTACAGTGTTTTCTGAAAGGATAATGAAGTTCTGTTCATCATTTAACTTCTCTATATTATAGGTCAGTCTTGTAGGACAGGACAGCATGTCCTGAGCAACTTTATACTGGGTTTTTTTCATTTGTCTGTTAAAATAAAGATATGGTTAGTATCTTGCTAATAGTGAAGAAGATATGAAGAGGGAGGTGCTATGGGATTGTTTCTTCGAGTGGATTTGCAAATGTTAGCAGCCATTTTGCAATATTTTTAAAAATTACACAGATCTTATCAATAGCATTTCTTTGGAAGATAAAGTAAATTCTGTAGGTGAGACTCCAGCTGTACATACAGCTTTGCATGGACTAAACTTCTTGGCTTTGTATAGACTGGTAGTGACCACTAAATGATAGCTGAAACAGTGCCTTTTTAATTTCCAGGAATCTGAAAATTTAAAATATTTTTATGTGGGCTTCAGCCAGAACACGTTTGCACTATTTTGTACATACAGTTAGTTATAGTTACAGTCATTTTTTAAATTAGTTGGTGGTTAAGGGAAAGCAAAAAAAAATTACTGGTTTAGTTCTCTCGAGGAGCATGTTAGATGATAGTGAATGAAATGTGTATGCATTCAATGCAAGTTCTATAAAACAAAGAAACAGAAACCATAGAAAAATAGCCAGAATAGAAAGCTCAGTTGTGAACATGACCAGCATAGGGTCGCCTTGCCAAAGACATATAATTATTTCTTTGTATCATGTGTTAGAATAATGTAATCCAAGCATTCCTGGCACGTGTTACAAAGCGAGGGGGTTCAGTAAAGAATTGCTGGAGATTTTTTCAGGACTCCCCTGCCTAACAAGGTCAATAGAAGAGTACTTGTGGATTTTAGCTATTTTTGAGAGCTGGGGCAGAGGCTTTGCTGGTGTGGCATGGAAGGAGGGCGCTCTGCGCCGGTTGGCTCCTGGGCAGCCATGTCCTGTTGAAGGTGGCACCCCCAGGTCACCAGCACTGGCACGTTGCTTGAGAATTTCAATATAAAGGAAACCAACCCTGTTTTATTACTCTTGCTGGGGCTTTATTTATTTTATTTTGAATTGAAACCGTAAATACCATGATGAACCCTCTGCAGCACAAGCACTGTGGAAGTTCGGCCCAGACCCTTGGCCGAGCCGGAGGAGGCAAGGTGTGGGTGGGCCCTGGGCAAGTGCCTGGCTAGTGACAGGGCACCGGAGCCCTCCTCCACACCTGGGTTTCCCTGGCTGAAAGCAGCGCGTCCATTAGGACACGGCTACCTCTGAGGCTGAATATGTCCTCTCTGCACGTTTCCTTATGGCCCCGACTCGGCGAGGGGCACACGCAGGTTGAAGCCGCCCCTCAGTGAGGAGCTGGTGGCTGCCTCCTCTGCTCTCCTCGCCCCGCTTAGCGATGTTCCTCCTGACAGGCGGTGGAACACTAGTACTCGCGGGCGTTTAATGCTGTATGAGCCTGGGTAGAGAGCTGTTGGCGGCGGCGGCGGGAAGCCTGAGTATCTGGTGCCCTCTAGCGGAGCCGGGGCCCTGCCCGGGAGGCGGCGGCTGCGCGCCGGTGACAGCCCTGTAGGGCGAGCCGAGCCGGCAGGCCGGCACCCGCAGTGAAAGGTTCCCGGGCCCAAGCACAAGGTGGTTTTGGCTGCGGTACGGCAAAGGGTCACCTTCCAGGTGAGTTAAAAAGCAAAATTCCAATGTACCCCATCCCGCGGCAGTGGGATATGGGTGCAGAAGCCCCTGCTGTTTTGCCAGCAGACCTTGTGCTGCACGTTCACACCGCTCACCTGATGTAGGAGATCTTACCGTTTGACGCTGCGTTTTATAACTATCTGTCTCTTTTTGGTTTTAGATGCTACAACTGTGGTGGTCTCGACCACCACGCTAAAGAATGTAGTCTACCTCCGCAGCCAAAGAAGTGCCATTACTGTCAGAGCATCATGCACATGGTGGCGAACTGCCCCCATAAAACTGTCTCGCAGCAGCCCACCAGTTCTCAGGGAAGACACGAAGCTGAACCGCAGCCTTCCACTTCTGCTTTCCCGAGAGAAGGGGGAGGCACGCACGGCTACTCATCTCCATCGTACTCTCAGGAGGGCAGGTCGGAGATCTCGGAGCGCTCGGGCAGGTCACCACAGGAAGCTTCATCGAGTAAGTTATCTGCGTCGCCCGAAGAACCGAGCAGAAAGGGGCCTTCTGTTCAGAAAAGGAAAAAAACTTAAAGCATTTGTCATAACTTTCCATTTTCTTTATCCTCTTGGGATGTCTACCTCATGCAAGTACAGGGGAAATAATTTCATTATCAGTAGCTGACCTGGAATTTTAACTACTGTTGAGGAACTGTGAATTTTTTTTCTTTGATAGACAAATCACTCCAAGCAAAATACATTTGAGCAGGGTGCATTATGTTTTACCTTCTGTATGTGTGTGTATGAGTGTGCACGCGCGTGTGTGTATGTGTACATATCTATAAATATGTAATTTTTTTCCATCAGACCACTCGCCAGCTCCCACAAGACCTTACTGTGAAACAATAGGCACAGTATCCACAAATGTTCCTTAACTCATTCCTAGAACCTATTTCCTATTTTTTTGTTCAAAATAACAAACAAGAAAACCCAAGAAATCTCACTCAAAACCAAACCAAACCTGAAAAACCACACACAGAACTGAGATCAAGACTGTTACTTTTCTTGTGAACCAAAGGATACTTTCATATTTTAAAGCTGCCATATGGTACTAAAGATACTAAGACATCCCCCATGCCATCAGTTTGAGTTATTTTCTTTCTCCACAAAGTATCAAAACCCCTCAGCTCCCCATGCCCATGCAGGGCAGTGTCATGTCTCAACATGTCTCCCATTACCACAATCCTTTGTTGATGAGGAGTTTAAAGCTCCAGAAAAGACAATGAATGTGTAGTTTCTGTGCTGGTTTCTCAAAATGTTTTGTTAAGTTAATATGGTTGTAACTGTAATTTAGATGACTGTTGTGTAGGGGAGAATATATAAGTTGTTACCAAACAGACCCTTTTGAGTGGTATCAGGGTACCATCCTGTTTAACCCTTTGTATTCTGTAAATGTTTAGAGGACCTTGGCAGCAGTAGTAGCAGCAGCAGCAACAACTTCTCTTGGTCCCAAATTGCGCCCCTCAATTTGAAGGGACTTCCCCCTTGTTTTCTATTGAAATGCCACGGAGAGAACTCCTTAGGGATTTTTGTTGTTGTTGTCTGTTTTGGTTTGAAAGAAAATGAAATGCAAAGCTAATGAGATCCTGGGATAAATTGTTTCTTAAGAATAAAGATAGCTGGGTACTTGGGTTTGCTCAGCCAGCCTCCCTTGCTGATGGTACCAGTATGTGTACAGTCAAGAAGGAAAGGTGTCTGGCACAGACAGGCCTGAGTTAAGGGACCTGCAAATTTGCCAGCAGCCCTGGGCATCATCCACTTCTTGTGAACTGGAGACTGTTGCTGACCAGCCTAGGTCCAGAGTGCGCTGGGACCACACACTTCTGCATTAAAGAGGAGAAAGATTGGTGGCCTCAGAGTGAGACTCCCTGGGCTGCAGCCCTTGCCTGGGGTTAATAGAGTTGGAGCCTATGAAAACTTCAAGTCGCTTTCCATTTGTAACTTCTGAATTACCAAGTCATACGTAAGATAACATACTTTGACAAATCCCATTGCGGATGTAAGTTAATTAGAGAAACCTGTATAATCCTTAACATTGGCAATAAACACAGGCTGTTAAAGCTTGAAAGAGTCAGGTAGGTTTAAGCTCGGATAATCAAACTAAAGGAACAGCCTGCATGCAAGGCTACAGCGAGACAAAGTCCTACCCGTGGTAACTCTTTTGCAGCTGATAGTTACAACAGGTATGCAGCTGGCTGATTACGTGGCCTTCCCCTTCCCACTTGTCCTGCCACATGAGACTTCTACTGTTGCTGCTGCTGCTGCTTCAGTAAACAGGTAGTAATCAAACGCCTCAGTGAAGGACACAATGTCAAGAAAATTATTTTGTGTGAATTCCTTGCCAGTGTTTGCGAGACTCATGATGGTTTATACTGAAGTTCTCAGTATGCTAATGCAAAGCTTACCTTTGACGATATTGAATGTGATGTATCTATAGAGAAGAACATCCTTGCCTTACGTAAGGATAGTAAACTTATTTAAATTATGTAGACAAATCAAAGTGGCATTGCTTAACCTTCTAGCCGGTGTAAAAACCAGGTTAAACAGCAAAGATGCAAAACTTAGGTCACTTTGAAAATTTAAACCAAAGTTCCTTATAGAAACAGGCAATTGTGGATTTGAAAACTGGTCATTCCCTGTTTATATGTAAGAAGTTCAGAGCTGAGATAAGGAAATATTTTCAACATGCAGATTTTTATTGGTGCTGTTTGAAATCACTGTGAGCACCAAAGTCAGACTGAACTGCTAAGAGCACATACCAAACCCTATCTTATTGTTGAAAGCTTAAGGTTTTATTTTTATATATTAGAATGTTATCACTATTACATAACATACTCAGGACAAAGAACTTTGCTCAGGGACTATACCATGTAATGTTTTTTTTTTACAGAATAGTCTACAGACCTGCTTACTCAGAACAAACCAAATAGTCTTAGACCTTTTTATCTCTGTATAAGTATTATGTACTGATATTAGTGACTACCTCCAAGTTGACGCAGACCTACATTTCTGATAATCAGATCTCAGCATTTTGTATTATAAGTTCCTGTGAAATGATAAAGTGGTATTCTGTACTGGTTACTTATGTGAGCATTTGTGTCTTTACATTCACAGGGTCTGAGTTTTCAGAGATGCTAGGCAACCACAGCTCCCACTGACTTCCAGTCGGAGTTACTTGTGCTTAGCTTTTCTAGGAGGGGAGGGATGGGGAACAGGGAGTGGAGGGGGAAGAATACAAACACAAAAGCATCAAGCCCACTTTGTTTACATAGGTGACAATAAAATTATTATTCTGTTTACAGCAAAAGGCTACCTCATATTTACTGCATAAACACACCTTTGTGCTGCTTTAGCCTTAAAGGTGGCTGTTGATCTATGGTACATACTTTTTATCTGTACTAAATATGTAACTGATAGTTCACCACTGCATACGTTATGGCAAATACTTGTTTAAGATGAAGCATACATTTGAAATTATGAGAAGTTTCCAAACATTTCTTTGAAAGTTTTTATTTTTCTGTCTAAAGGATTATGGGCACTGTTCACGAAAATAAATACATCTCCAGAAGAGACGAAAATGTACATGCCTAAGTTAAACATATAGCAGCGCAAGCTGCAGCAGGTAACTACATAGCACTGGGCTGCAGCAGAAAAAAAATCTGGTTATACTCCTTCAATAGGCTGCTCCAAATAAGCAAAGAGCCCTTTAAAGGAAGAGGCACAAACTGAGTTTGGGATTCTTCCTTCATGTCTGAGGACAAAATTAATATTCTGCAGCATTGGCTCAGCCTAGATTTCCCCTATTCACCAGCTTGTCCTTGCCAGAATGCTTCACAATAAAACTCATTTGAGTAGAAGTAGTTCAAATATCTGCTCAGAGAGATGTATTTTTCTCCTAACAATAGTGGAGATAAGGTTAAGCCTGAAACAAGAATCTCTCTCCCTCCCATCCCCCACCTTAAAATACTCAATTTGATTTAATCATAAGGGACATTGTGAGGTACTTTTTACTCTCCCCCAAGGAGAGGTCGTGGTATTTATTTACATGCTACAAAAGTTGGGCCATGAGGAAGACTCGTATTTGGAGGAAGAGCCAAATAACTTTTTGCTGCAGTTGATGGTAAATCTGGTGTCGTAATACCATTTGCAGTATTTTGCTTTTAGGCAGCTTTCAGGGAGTGCCAGACACCACATTTGGATCCTACCTCTTCACTTTGCAGGCTACCTTTTTCAGCCCAGTTTTACTCTGCACCAGTGTTATCCTAGAGTTCCTGCTTAGTCATACTTAGTTTTGTGAATAGAGCCCTATAAAAAGCGTTTATAGATCTGGTAACATTCTTTGTACGAAGAATTATAAAAGAACATGGAAAATCTCATTGAGTCTTAAATTTAATTTAATTAATTTATCTGTAAGAAATGTTTATCATAAAAATATATATGTATTCCCCTGTGCTAGATATAAAAGTAATTGGGAGGATGAGTACATGTGCAGATGCACTGATTTTAATTTTCTAGAAGTCTTAATGAGATTTGAGTATTGTTTTAGAAACAAGCAGAGCCTTGTTAAATGCATCGATCTTATTTTGCTTAGTATATCAACAGCCTCTTCTTTAAGATCCGTTGGTTGTGTTACCCCTGTTAAAACTGTTGACTGATCACAAGAGGTTGATCTATGAACACATGCTTCTTTTTTTCTACTAAACTGGAGCTGCATATTAGCAGCTTTGGCAGTGTTTTTATGAGAATGTTGAGAAATACCAAGGTATTTGCTACCATTGTCATTGAACCAAATGTAAGAGCAACCATCTTTTCAAAGGATAATGGTTTTGACTACCTCTTGGATTACTAAGTTAAGCAACAACTAGCTGACAAACATCACCAGACTGGCTTAAACTAGTATGTGTTGCTTGTGGTAATAATAACAATAACCATACTAGAGACCAAAGTGAACACTGATTTCTATATGTCTTTAATACTGTGTCTTATCTAGTGTTTTTAAATTATCTTCTGTAGTATAGATTACCTCATTGTCCATCTTGACTTGTATGTTGTTTACAAGGTGAAATAAAAGAAAAATCACTTGAATTTTATGTTTTTAAAAAAAGACAGTGAGTTGAAGTTTTGAAGGTCATTTCACCTGCCTACTGTCTTGAGGGACTAAAGCACTGATTGCCTTTCTACATATCATGTATTTTATATTCTCATTTCATGCCTAATGTCTTTTTTTTCCTGTCAGTCATGGATATTGTGAGGTTTAAAAGAATTACTTGATTAAAAATAAAACATATAACATTGGCATTTACAGGAAGCCTTTGAGATTTTCTTTATTTGCATGATTAAAAAAGCGCCATACAGTCACTGGACAGACTTTTCATATGTACCTGCATTCATTTAGTTTTAGGATATTCTGTTCAGAAAAGATAATTTTAGTTATATAAGCTGTTGGGGGGGGGGGGGGGGGGAAATAAATGATTAATGCATACCTGGATCATGCTAGCAATGCTGCAGAAATTGCACCCCAAACCCTATTCAGCTGTCAAAGTAGAACTGTAAGATTATAGCCTTTGGTACTTATTCTCTGTGAGAGTACTCTGGTTCTTAAAGTTATCAGACATTTGGGCTGTTCTCTGGGATGAAAAGCTTTTGGTATTTAAGTCTTATCCCATCTTTATTCTTCCATAATCTGTAAGCTTGTACATATCTATTGCATGCTAATTTAAAATGATTTGAAGAGTTGTTTCTTTTTTAGAAATGGAAGTGCTGTAATCTACTGTTACCTGGAAACCCTGTGGCAGAGAGGAGGGAGTTCATTCTGTGGCTGTCCTGCTCCTGTTGATTAGTATAATTTAAGTGATGCCCTGATTAATTAATTTAAAGACCATTTTAGCAAAGTGCACTGCTGCCTGCAATGCTGTTGACTTCCAGGACTGTCGGTCCCCTCCAGAGCAAGTTACTCTGCACCCATTACTTTTTGCAAGCATTGCCCACTGCATGATTGCAGAGTAGTTGCCATCGAGCCTCAGGCACATTTTCAGGCTGCTGATGCTCAGTTAACACACAGCTGGTCGATTTTTGTTTCCCAGCGGTTCAATATTTGGCCCCAGGCGTTACTTGCTGCCCAGCGCTTAGCCTGGGGGATATTCAGGGCTGTAGCAGCCAAGCAGTTCATAAATCAACACAGATGAACTGGTGGCATGACCCCCACTTTACCAGCCAGGAGAAGGTGGACTAGGCAGAAAGAGTAACGAGTACTGAACTTAGGTATCCATCCAGTTTTACATGCTTACAACAGTTTTTTTCCCAAGAATTCAAAATTCAAGGTCAGAAAGTGTCAGTAGTTTACCTAGTTTGACCTGCTGCATGACACAGGCTATTGTCATTCAGGGCAGTTACTGTTGTATTGAATTTTAGCACTCGATTTTAACTGGAGCCTTGTTTGCTTGGCTTCTTTAAGCATATTTTCCAGTTGGGCTTCAGATCAGGCTCTTTCAGATGCTCTGCTCCATGACAGCTTGATTTAATCACCTGCTGCTAACAAATTAGTGCCTTGTTTCTAGTTCCTCTGGCCTCAACTTCCAGTCTTTGTCCACTAGAGTAAAAGGTCCCTTTGTGCACTAGGAAGAAAATGCAAACCCCTCCTTTTTTTTCTTTTTTTAAAATGATAGACAAGACCCTATATATATATACTTTTTTTTTTTCTTTCTTTCTTTAAATGAGTTGCCTCTTCTTTTAATATAATTTTGAGAAACTTGCTACTCTCCTCCTCCAGCGTCCTTCAACTTTGATGCTGGATTAGCATATCCAGCTCTGGCTTTAAAACCAGCCTCCTGCCTTCAGTCTGTGGCAGACTATGGTTCAAATGCTGCATTACACAAAACAGGCAGCAGCCGAACAATGTAGTCCTCCTAGCCCTAGTGATAAGGCTGGAAGTTGAACACTGCCTTCCTCCCTGCAGGAGAGAAGGCAAAAAAGCCCAGGCCAGAAGTACATGGACACTTCCATTAGTGAAGATAATTAACCAGTAGAACAATCCCCCAGCCAGGGTATGGAGTTGAACTGTGACTTCTTTTCTTTGACATCTTCACGACTAAATATCTAGATCTGGTTTGTAGCTGGAAAAGAGTTGACGGACTTGTCTTGGCCTTTGCTGAGTAAATCTGTCACTGGCAATACTACCTGGAACTCAGGTTTTTCAGTCATTCTGGCTTACTACAGAGACTTATATGGCAGGTGGTTGCACTGCTCCACTCTTGGCCACAATTATTCTAGAAAACTAGTTCTTCGTTCCCTTTTAGAAATGTGCTGAATTACCATGCCCTAGGTTCTTTAAAGCAACTAGCTAAAAAAAAAACCAAACCACACCAAAACCAAACAAAAAATGAAAAAAAATCTTTAGTTAGAGCATCCAAAATATTTGAGGCAATCAGACTAATTATAGACATTTTGGGAAATACTGGTTGAAAGTTACTGGAGTAACTAAAACAAGTTAAATTTAGGAGAATTATGGAAGTTGCTGATGAAAGCAAGCAGAAAAGCTCCTTCTCCCCTGAGGCAGCACAGCAAGGGCAGGGGCTTGAAGCACAGCAAGCTCCTTTCTATCCAGCCCTCATTTCTTTCATCTCTCCTTGACCTACACTGACAGCTGTGACAAAAAGTCACAGTCAAGCCTGCTGAACCGTAACTTCTGTGGAGTTTCAAGGCTGAGAGTTTCTGAAAAGCAGTTGTCCAGCACAAAGCTGCGCAGAGAGGAGTAGAGGCTTCTCTCACAGAGATCCTCTGCTTGGCAGTGGCAGTGTGGGAGGGTAAAGGGGGCAGGCACAAGCACCACCCCAATGTTCGTGAGCACCAGGATCTGCTTCTGTGTTAGTGAAAGCCAAGGGGAAGGAATTAAAGCAAAAGAACTGCAGGAATGGGCATATGGTGCCAGCATCAGGTGATTATTAAAAAAAAAAAAAAAAAAAGGGTGAGGTTTTCTAGCCCTTCTGATCAAACAGTCTGGAAAAAATGGGATTACTGGCAGCTCCCGGAGCTTAGGACAGCCTGTGAGGGGGTTTCAAAGAGCAGCAATAAGCTCAGCTCCCCTTCCAACTGCTGCAGTAAAGCTCCATTTCCAGACCAAGGACTGGGGTTGCTTTTCCCAATAACTCACGAAGAAGTGATGGCCCCGAATTTGTCCCTCTACTAAAAGCTACAGCCTTGTTCCCCTGAAGTCATTTTAGTGAAGCTTTTAGTCTCAGCCAGCACCAGGGAGTGCCATTAGCCATATGAGCATATTTGGAGGTGATTTCACATGCACACTTACATGCTAAAGAGCGTACATATGTCAGGAGGAGCCTGACAGGCCATCTCTTTGAGACATTTCAATCTGGTCTCCTGAAACCCCTGGACAGGACAGTCGGACTGCAGAAACTTTGCTGAGGGCAAGTACAGCTTCCTGAGTGACACAAGTGTTTTGGCATTTGGGAAGGGGGAGGCTGAGATTCTCCTTCCTGCCAGCTTGGCTGTGTGCTCCCGTGGGATATTTTGGGTTTTTTTTTTTTACTAGCATTTCTCAGCATTGCACTTGGATGAAACAGCAAAAAAATCATGAAATGAGCAACAAATTTGAAGAAGAATATGTCACACAATGAAGAAATTGGCATACAAATGTTAAAGCAAGCTACAAACTACTTGAGAAGCATCAGGTACATCATTACCAGACTCAAATTTCACTGTTGTTATTGAACGAGTCACCTCACTGTTCTGAGTGGTGACAAGATATAGGGACTTAGGGCTGAAAATGTTTTTCCTGGCTGGGACCAGCCCTATGGATTCAGGCCACCCCCACGCCAGGCAGCAGTACATATGAAACAGAACACATCCTGCTGTTTCTCTCAACTTCTCAGCTCAACGACTGCTGCTTTTCACATCACACCTGCCCTGGAGCATGTGCTGTAGCTGTTCCCTAGGTAGCACTTGGCCAGGTTTTATTTTCAGCATTGATGTCTATGCATGTGTTGGACCCATACCACAAGTACATGCACTGCCGCGGTGAAGGGCACCTGTCCCCCCTATGCCGTATTGTCAGACCATTAACTAGAGTGGCTCCAAACCCAAGGAACATCATTGCCCAGGCTTTGTCCTGTGCTTTGCAATGCTGTGCAATTAGTACCTACAAGAACAGGAGAGTGCCTATAGCTGAACTCAGACCAGACTAATCCACCTTGGCACAAAGAATAGACCCCATCATCTCCTCTGTGAAGCTCTGCTGGGGTCATGAGAGCATCAAACCCAGGAAAGCCTCCCTCCCTTCCTAGTGCAGCCACCAGCATCTCTTCCTGACTTCAGGCTTTGGCAAGAACATCTAAGACAAGAGCACCTGTGGGACAAGAGCTGCGGTGTCAGATTCCTGTTTGGGGCTATGGGATAGCTGAGGGGCAGCTTAAAACCTATGAGCTTTTAGCACCAAAGCAGCAGGTGGCTTCTGTGCACCATCCAGTTTTGTTTCAAGTTTTCCCAGCATGTGCAGCTTCCAAATGGGTGAGCACAGCATCGCGTGCCGTCTTGTACCACATGCTTTAGCATTAATAACTGATCCCTGCCCAAAATCAAGAGAGGCTAAGAATATTTCACCTTGGACCCTTGCCAGTACAACTGAGCGACAGCCACCTCTGCAGAATAGCCTTCCTCTGGGTGCTGCACTCCACATCAGAGCTCACCACTATCCCAGCTGGATAAAGGCCATGCATTACAAAGTGAAATGTTAGAAGCTGTTCCTGGAAACCTCTGCTGATGCACAGATTCTCCCACAGATCCTAGAAAGCAGCAAGGGAGGGGTTGCAATTCCAGTTCCCATCTCCAGCTGTTAGACCAGACAGGAGCACCTCTACAGGTAATGACATCAAACCTCCCATCTTCTGTCTACACAGGTATGAGGAGCTACAGCTAGACAGGGAGACCCAAAAGGTACAGGGAAGGTGATGGAAGAAAATACACTGATCAGCACAGATCTTGAGCCCCTAAGTAACACGAAGTATTCATTAGCTTGCAGCTAACAGCCACAAGTAGTTACCAGAAAAATCTTGTCACCCCTGTGAGTCACACATGGACATGCTATACTCACTCAAAATAAAAACAAAATCATCAATTTCCTGCAACACTACCACTACAAAGTGTAACACAGAAAGTGAAGTGAAAGGATATGAGAAGAAAGGGCTGGTGGGAGAATAAATAAGGTCAAGAGTCTCTTTCAGTTGGTTTCCTCTGGCTGCAGAGAGATGTCAGCAGGTCCCAAGGGCCACAGGGCTCCTGGGGTCACTCATAGCCCACACCAGAGCTTCCTAGGCCTGTGCCAGCACCACCAGCATCCACCCACACTCATCGTCCGGCGCCTCTTAAGTGTCCATCTAACCTCTTCCAGAGGGACCTCTGAGCCTGGTTTTGTCCCTACTGAGTGAAAGGGGGAAGGCTTTGGGTCACTGTAAGCTTTTGTTGGAAGAGTTCCCTAAATTAGCTCCTCTATTTGAGATAAAAGGAAGGAAGAGGTCCATCTTTATTTTCCCCATTCACCCGCTGTAATTACTCCATCTCATCCCTGTCTGCTATTCACTGGCTCTCAGCAAGGCCCCGGCAGCCAGGTCACAGGTCAGCGCAGAGGACAAGCTTCTGCTTCCCTGAAAAGGATTGAAACATCTTAAGTGCAGCTTCAGCAGCTTCCAGAAAGTGTCCATCTCTTCTGTAAAAGCGGGCTTGGTGAACCTCACCGGCAGTGACACAGTGAGGAGACCAGGGGCCTGGAAATCACTGTCCCTGCACTTCGTTCTCTGGGCATCATCTGGTTTGCTCAGAGTCTCTGGATAGTTAATGTACCCCAAATATCTTTATTGTGCACTGCTTTATTCCTCCAGATTATATAGCAAGGTATTTGCCTTGTGAATTTTCAGATCTACTGATCTGCCTCCTTTGTATCTTTATTTTTAATACAATGCATAATTTTGCTGTTATTGTTATTAACGGTCACCAGGCAATTGTCCTTTTCCTCTAAGGCCTGGGAGAAAATTTTACCTGTACATTTCATATTCCAGCTAGCACTGTACATGTGTACAGAGGTCTAACAGTTTCTCTAACTTCTTACAGTACATGCTTTTCCATTTTAGAGTCTTTTACGCAGAAAGGGTTTCCTGAAACAACTGACTAACAGTTATAAAAATACTTGGTCTGGAATTCATATATAGTATTAGCTGCGCTAGAAGCCAAATTCCCATTCATCCAGCCAACAAGAACGTGTTTCATTATTCCTGCATTCAGTCACCACCTGTTGGTTTGGATACCTGCTATGAAGAACCAGGAACACCAGACTATCCACAGAAAGCATTTGCAACAAACTTTTGCTAGTGGCCAGTGAGTTTGGACACAACAAAAATCAAGCTACTGGGTGGTCCAGGAACAACAGAGGTGACATGTGAATCAACAGCTGAGAGTTACTAACCCAGCTGTTCTTGGGGTGTGAGAAACTACAGGAAGTGCAAGGTTATCCCTGTGACCAAGATGGGGACTCTGACAGATAGAGGTGCCAATGTCATGGCTGCCCATCACCACCTCCAGGTAAGGATCCTCCTCTCCTTGCACTGGTGGTGGGCCAGTGTCACAGTGAGTGCTTCTGCAAACCAAAAGCAGAACAGACTTATCCAACTTTTAAGCCACCTCTGCTCTTTGAACATCCTCCTTGCCCCCTTCTCAACACAGTGGGGCTGCCCCCCTTGACACACAGCAGTGCAGGCAGGGCACGGTCTGCCTTCACTCTGCCAGCAGCTAGGGCACTCAGGTCTCAAGCGGCAGCTGTAAACCTAAGCCTCACAGAGCTGGTCTAACTGCTGGTAGCAGCTAACATTTCCCTTGGTGTCCTTGCCTCTACTGCCACTACCCACTGTTTACAAGCATCAGCTTTCACACATGCTGACTTAATTTTGGAAGCCCAGGACCTCATCTGCAGAGGTGCTGGGTGTTCAGAGCAGCACTTATAGCTGCCGGGCACCCCCAGGACCACCACTTGTGGGACAGGCACCGTGCAACTTTGCCACATTCAGCAACATTTACAGGCAATTGAGTTAGAAGGTCCCACTTGAAGTTAACCCACACATATCACTGGAAAAACTTCCTCACATACACTAAAAGTATGGGGGCATATCATAACCAATACAAAATGGCAGTGTGGGTTTCCAAGTATAACATACTGCCCTTCAGCTGTAAGGCTTGAGATAGAATTCACTGACCCAAAGAAAGCTCTGGGCAGTGTTACTGGACAACAGGGGTAAGGCCACATGAGAAAAGCATGATTTTGAACTATACATGACTGAAGCACTCAGAAATACCTGGGTGTATTAATGTCCTGCCTTTTTTCCATTTAAAAAAAAAAAAATTAAACAGGCAAAGAAAGCAGTGACATGATTCTTGCTCAGACATGAACAGGCTGCAGTCCTAACATGAGGCCATCTGCTTGAAGGAGATATTTTTTATTCATAGCTTAAGCTCAAAGCAAAAGGAGAATGTCACACTAGCCAACCCCTGGCACACACCTCATTCAGGATGTGAGCTCTGTTGAATTTATTCTGCATAAAAGCTGTTTGCTGCCCTGTGCAGAGATGCTTATTTCAGAGGTGTGCCTTGAGATGCACATCTAGATCCACCTCATAGGATCCTGTGAGCGCAGGATGCCCACATACATTACACAGCTCATTCAAAAGGAATTTGAGGCCACACAACTGCAGGGTTGCTATTATGAATGAGTATTATTAATGCAGATCAGCAGCCCTTACATGTTGCTTACATGAGGAATTACCCCCGAAAAGAAGCATAATCCCCTGCATCCAATGGATGTTCCCAGGAAAGCATGAAGACTCTGAACTTATAGCTCACGTAGAATTGGGACCATAGACATTATACATTGCAAAATAACACCCCATCTACAATTTTGAACAACCCCTCCCCAGTCTGTGAGCCAATCTTACAATTCCCAGGGCCCCAGCCAATTTTTGTCAGCCAGCACCAGCAGGATTATTCCCCTCCTTCACGCGCTTGGCTCACTCATGCCAGACAGAAGGAACATGCATCTGTCTGACACCCTGAAACCTCTGCTGTTAGCTTTGTTGCCAGCTGAGACAAGAGCAGCCCAGCTGGGCTCACACACACCTATGTACCAGCACAAGCACTGCATTATTTTTCTCTTTTTTTCTACAGTACTGTCAGACTTATCTCTGCTGGAAAGTAGCAATAGATGAAAGAGGAAAATTAGTATTTTCCCCATATGTTTTCATGTAACTACTAGTATTAAAAAAGTCCCATGTATTTTTGTATCACTCTTCCAGATAGCTCCTCTCTTGAAACACATCCAGATAGATCTCCGCTTCAGCTGAAGTTCAGGATGGGGTTTGTCTTCAGCAGTGAAAATGCCCTAATGGGGCTGAGTCTCACCTGCAGTAGTTGCACCAGTAACTGACCTTCCTCCTCTAAAAGGGAATCCAAAGACCCAGCCACAGGTCCAGCCCTGTTCAGTGCTCTCAGCACCCATGCAGGGATGGAAAGAGCCCTCAGATGGCACGAAGCTAAAAGGGATGACTGCATGCACTTTAGAGGATAGGGTTAGAGGAAAAATCTAGACATTTAGCAGGGTGGATTTCAATAGTGCCCAAGAAGGATGCAGTACATTTCCAGAGGACACAGCAAATCTGCAGATTGTTTGACACCACTGGAAAAAAAAAAAAAAATAGGAACATCGTGATGGGCCAGCTACTGAATGTGTGTCAACATGTAATTGTTACTGAAAGAAGTTGGTTTGAGAGGATACACATCGAAACATCATATAAGCAAACATCTCAGGGAATTTGCTCTCTTCTGGCGTCAGTGCCAAGGACTCAGCTGGAGCAGCTTTTCTGATTGAAGGTACCACACCATAAGGTGACAGCTTCTGATACAAGCAGTAAGTGCAAAAAAATGCCAGCTCTGAGGGCAGGCTGAAAGAAGCAGATGTTATCATCTCTCTTTTAGCAGCCTCCTTTTACAGGGAAGGCTGGCTCCAAGGAACTAACCAACAGTTAAAGTCCAAAGAAGAGGGGGAAAACCCCACTAAACCCAGTTTCCATTTGCAACAGTTTCAAGCAAGTCAGCAGGAGGCAAGCACTGAACATCAACCTATCTGTCCTTACGAGGGGGGATTCCCAGGTCAGGCCAGACAAGCCCAGGAAAAGAGGGTTCCTCTTTCCTCTTCTTGTCCCATTTAGAAGGGGTAGGGGCCATCAGGGAAGAGAAAGAGTATCTAACTCAAATGCCTTAGGACTGCCACAGCACTAGCTGCCAAAATTAATCTGCTGCTTCCCTGCTATGCTGCACAACGTACCAAAATCATAGCAAGGAAGGCTGTGACGAGAAATATCCCATTTACCTGGCCATGAGGGCAGCATTTACTCTGCAAGAGCCATACTGCAGATGCCAAAAATTCCTTTAATAACAGCTAAGTAGATGTTACCTTTTCTCTTTGTAGTACAAGCCAGAGCTGGGCTTGGATATTAGTGTATTAAGGTTAATATACATATGCTGGTAAGAAAAACAAGAAGAGTGTAAGAAAGTATGTAAGAGGATTTGATTTTCAGAACTGAAGTTTAATTTAGAGCTGGAAAGTGACAGATGATAGTGGAAATTCCCTGGAAACACTTCCCCCTTTGGAAAAGAAAATTAATTTTTTCCCCGCTTCGGAAACCATTAAGATATTTCCTGTACTGGTTATATACATCATCTCCTTTTACAGCTTAACTCTATTGGGGATTTCCATTACTTTCATCAGTCAGCACTTTTTAGTACTTCTAAATGCACTGCATAGCAGGATAAATAAGATGCTGGACAAAAGCAGACCCAGATCAACTGCTTCAAGACACAAATAGCTTAGTGATCATTCTTTCCATGACATGATTAAGTTACTCACTGCACAATTTATTTTTCCTTGTCTTTCTTCAGTAGGCTCTATTGCCTGTAACTCAGAGAGGTGGAGGAAGCATCTCAAAGAGGAAGACAGGAACTGAGAGGAGACATGGGACATTTAAGTTGCACTGTCACCTGTGGTACACTGTTGTAGCTATGTGCTTCTTCAGTGAGAATAGCTACCTGGTGAAGCTGTTGCAGGGACAGCTTACAAATCTACCAATTATCAAAACAATTCTGTTCATTTTAGTAGTGTCCCCAGAAAGTTCACAATCATAACTATACTTATTCACCTCAGCCTAATGTTCCCTCCATCGCTTACTTTGGGCACTGTGAGACATATTCCAAGCTCATCTGGCTCGTCACCAAGCCTGAAGCTTGCATGTGCTCCCACAGTCTTTGCCAAACCAATGTCTTTCTAATTAACTATTTTGTTGGGTTTTTTTCTTTGGCTTCCCCACTGGTATCAGCAGCATTTGGACAAAGCACAGGAGGTTTCTCCCCAGTAGAGGCTGCTGTTTGTCTGCATTCTGGTCTTCCAACATGACTAATTTTTAGATCTCTGCTGAGCAAAACAGTGCACATTCCAGGGTCCTCTAATACATAACTTGTTTCTGTTTGACAGCTGATGAGAGATCATCTCTGGTCAGGCCATCAGGCTGCACTGGAAGAAACATTTGTGCTGGCTGAGTGCAATCGAGAAGCAGTTCAGGAACAGGCTTGGCCATAATACTGCCTCCCAGCTCTACCTTCCCTGACCCTGATGAAGTATAGCTGCAGCAGAGAAGAGTTACCAATTCGGTTCTCTTTGCTGCTTCCACTTTTAAGGTAACAGTCAGAAGGCAATCAGTCTCCTGAGATGCTTATGATGAGTGGAGGTAAGATTTAAGGTTTAGCAGAGTCTCCATCCATTAAGACAGTCAATGTGAAAATAAACTTGTTTGAGCTGAATGCAATGTAAGCAACTTGTAGACAAACTGTAATTAGCTCCAACTGACTGATACAAATGTATATAACAGAAAGATTCCATGGTAACATCCCATGGATACATACCACTTATGTATTCATGTGCCATTTAGGACACAAACTAAATATGCTGAACCCAAACTGTTGTCTGTTCTGTGAGGAAAACCAGGGTTCTCAGCCTGCTAAAACAAAACATAAAAATAACCCTCACTCATCTTTTTACAGATTTGCCTTAAAAGGTTATTTAGCGGTCTTTATTTGCCTGTTGGCTTTTCACCTGCAAAGCCTCAGACCCCCTGTTTCTAGGGCAGGGCAGCAGAAGGAGCAGGCATTCACTGCAGAGTGTTGAGAAGAATTCAACTTCTCCAGGAATCACACAACAAAAATACATTTCCTTGGTCTTTTACTTCTCCTACCCTCCTCCAAAAGCGCTCATAGTGCTAGGTTTGTGCAATTAAAGGATGTCTCAGACACACCAGGAGAGTTTATTTGGGGGAACAAACCACCCAAACTTTTTAACAAATTCTACTTTTTTCTATTTAAGTAATATGATTTCCCCTTTGACATATAAGTAGGGATATGTATTTAAAATTTCACATTCTGAAAGATGTTTGTCTGTATCTGGGGCTAAACCATAGCAGTTGCTCTACCACCTGATGACCCTGACCCAGCTGAGAAGGGGAGTCAGGGAAAAATGGAGAAGCCCCATGGACTGAAGTAGATTTAATGAAATAACTAATACAATCACCAACATAAAGTACGTAAGTTTATACTCAGCAAAAGGAGCAGAACACCAAGAAGAGAGAACCCCAGAAAGAGGAACTCCCCACCCTTGCTAAAGTCCCTCCTTTTATAAGGTCAGTGGTATGGGATACACCTGTGAGTCCCTGACTAAAACTCCCAGCTGACTTGGGGCTGCTCATGGCCTGCCTGCTATGGCTGGCCCATAGGTCTGCTCCTCGCAAACCAGGACAATGTTCTACAACACACCCTGTCCATGTAAAAAACATTTTCTATTCAATGCACTCAAAGTCAAAAGAAGTGGTAATCTATTGGACAGTTATTCCTCCAAATATAATGCTAACTGATGCCAACGCCATTTATTGGTTTTTTGCTGTTGCTAATTATAGAGTTTAGTGGTGAACATATAAAAATCTACAAATGAGTATAATAAAGTTTCCTTTGATAACTGTCCCTACTGCCAGATGTGGTTCAAAGAAGAAAAGGAGCAGGAAAGAGACAGGTAGTCAGACAAGCCCCACAATGCTTGTGTGAGCTTGTTTTCTCTGTAGGGTTTCCAGAAGAACAACTCAAATTTCCCATCCTCACCACCAAGCATCTTTTGATTTTAGACAAAATTTTATCATTGCAATTCCTCCTGATGAAACACCAGCTGGAACACAATACTAAATCTGGCATTATTTCTAGGAAGGACAAACCCCTGTGGAGGTATAAGCCATAGAGACTATGCAGACTATTGTCCCTGCGCTCAGGATCACTTACCTCTCCAGCCTGCCGGTGACAACCACCACAGCAGCAGGACCCCACAAACACATCTTCAGTGTATTTTCCCAAGCACAGAGGATGGTCCAGCCCAACTCTAAGATGACAGAGATCAGCTCTACCACACTCATGTTGATTTGTTCCTGCTGCCTTGGCTCACTCCTCTCTTCTCACACCCAGCCATAGGAACCAGCCTTCTCCACCTGGGCTTGCCCATTGCAGCTGCTCCGAGTGCAATCACTGTGTCGAGGAACAAACCCTGTTCCCCCAACTCAGCTCACTGCTTGGTCCCAGCTGTGCTTTGGCACAGGTCAATGGTTGTGTGCTCCAGGAAAGGGAAATGGCGGTGGAGGTGTGATGGGAAAATGTCAACAGAACAGTAACACTGTGATCTTTAAGATGTTTAACTAATGTTCAAAAAGATCTCTTTAAAGTCCTGCTTCTGCATAGTACAAAGGAGTTCTGTCTTGCTTCCCTGGAAGTGACTACATGCCCCATGCCGCTACACTCACCCCAAAGCCCTTAGAAATCAGGTCAATACCACCTTTGTATCCCATTTAGCCAAAGGTGCCACATGCCCTTTCTAAATCTAAGCCAGCCATCCAGCCAAAGAGCAGTGCCAGCTCTCCTGAGTACCCCTTCATGGAAAAGTACCCCAGGAGACCAGGTTATGGACTTGACAATAAAATTTGGGGCCTTTTGAAAGGGATTCCCTCCTCCCTTACCGCCTCTTTGTAGTCCTACGATAGCTTTTCAAAAATTATATGAGGAGGAAAAGCTGGAGAGATAAACATGGACTGGTGCTTAGTGTTCTAAGTCAGATTTTGGTAAGCAGCGGTCTTCAGAAATTCTTCCTATTGAAAGCCAAAAAAAGTATTTTCAGACATGAGTGACCAAACCCTGGCAATTTTTAGCCAAGAAAAGTTTTTACAGAAAAAGCTTTTCATAAAGATTTTTCAGTAAAAGCTTTTCATAAAACATCACTTAGGAAACCAAGATAGAAAAGCAGTGCAGAAAAGGTCTGGGTAAATGGTGAAAACAGCTGAGGAAGGGAATAAGATTACAGGGAAAGTGAAAAAAAACTTTAGGACTAAGCCAGCTCAGTGGCAGTATCAGTGGGACAGCCAGTGAATGTGTTGAGAGAGACTCACAGACTGGCTGAAGCTGAAAGGCACCTCTGGAGACCTACTCCATCCCCTCTGCTCAAAGAAGGGCCAGCTACAGTAACATGTTCAGGGCTGTGTCCAGTTGAGTTCTGAATACTTCCAAGGACAGAGACCCCATCAACTCTCCAGGCAAATCTGTTCCAAAGTTTGATCACCCTCACAGTAAATTTTTTTTCTCCTTATGCTTAAATAAAATTTCCTGTATTTCAGTTTGTGCCATCACCTCTTGTCCTGTCAAAGAGCCTGGCTCCCTCCTCTTTATTCCCTCCCATCAGGTATTTATACACATTGATCAGATCCCCCCTGAGCCTTCTCTTCTCCAGGTCAAACAGTCCCAGCTCTCTCAGCCTCTCCTTGTAGGACAGATGCTCCAATCCCTTAATCATCTTCGTGGCCCTTTGCTGAACTTGGTTCAACAAGATCATGTTTCTATTGTAGTGGGGAACCCAGAACTGGACCCAGCACACCAGCTGTGTCTCACCACTTCAGAGTAGAGGGGAAGCATCACCCCCACCTTGGCAATGGTCTTCCTAAAGCACTCCAGGATACTGCTGCCCCTCTTTGCTGCAAGGGCACATCGCTGGCTCATCTTCAACTTGATGCCCACCAGGACCCCTAGATCCTTTCCTGCAAAGGTGTTGCCCAGCTGGTTGGCTCCAAGCATGTGCTGGTGCATGGGCTCATTCCTTCCCAAGTGCAGCATTCTGCACTTCTCTTTGTGAAACTTAGGAGATCCCTGTTGGCCAGTTTCTCCAGCTCGTCAGATCTGAAGGACTGTTGAGGGTGCATGCTGCCTCATCATCCAGGTCATTAATGAAGATATTAAACAATATTGACTCTGGCATTGACTTGAAAGGTAACCCACTAGCACCTGGCCACCATCACAGCCCTTCTGAGCCCGACAGTTTGGACACCGTCTGCTTTTGTAGCCCATATTTTATCAGTTTGTTTGTGATGATGTTATGGCAGACAGGGTCAACAGTCTTGCTAAAGTCAAGATTAACAACATTCACTGCTTGCCCCTCATCCACCAAGCCAGTCAGTTCATTATAAGCCATTAGGCTGGTTAAGGATGATTTAATTTTCACAAATCCATGTTGGCCAGTCCCGGTCACATTCTTGTCCTTAATGTTTGGAAATTGTTTCCAGGATTATTCACTCCATCTGCTTCCTAGGAACTAAGATGAGGTTGATGAGCCTGGAATTCCCCAGATCCTCCTTCTTGTCCTTCTTGTAGCTAGGACTGACATTTGCTTTCTTCCAGTCCACAGGAACCTGTTGCCAGCTGGTCGAGGGAGATGACTGTCCCCTCCATTCAGCACTGGTGAGGCCACACCTGGAGTACTGTGTCCAGGTCCGGGCTCCTCAGTACAAGAGAAAGATGAGACCTGTTTGCCTTGACAGACTCTCTACAATGTCCTAGATCTGAGCCCCCAGCAAGCAGGTCAGGTTGGCAGATGGGGGTCTACTAGAAAGGGAAATCCATGTTCTCAAACTAGAGTAACTCATTCGTGTAGCAAGCATAAGTTAGTAAAGTAAAAAAAAAAAAAAAAAAAAAAAGAGGATTGGTTTGTGTTTAGCAACACCTGCATTAGGGCTGATTCTCACCCTTCACCATTGACATGAACCTCTGCAGTATATGAACCTTCTCAGTCTGTGCAAATGTGATCAGAGAGCTGCCCAGATTTTCCTTTATCTCTGCCTAGACAAACCTGTCATCTTAAGTCACCTCCACATGAATGGAATAAGAACAGAAATGTGTTTTCATTCTGTTAGAGCATTTTATATACAATCAGTTTCTCCTTCCGTCACAAGCCATTTTGCCTGCTGCTTGTGTGTTTTACATCATTTGGAGAGAAGCCCAAGTACACTGAACAATTAAAAATCACAATGTAAAACTCCAGAGGGTGTGATCAGGGCAATTTTTTTTTTTTTAAATTGAAAACAGCATGCTTTCTTCAGCATTTAAAAGAAGAGAAGATTCATATTTCTTCACAGTATTTTGGCAGACAATGTCTATACTGTAATTAAATTCCTTAGTTTTCTGGAATAGAGCATTGGGTACCAGTGAACACAACAGTATCGATGGTATAGCCTACAAGTGAATACATATCAAGGGGCATTCCTTTTCATCTGTTCTTTTTTACACAGGATGACAGGGAATTGTTATCCCAAAAGCACTTTGCACAGGAAATCAGGATGTGGCCATAACAGATACTAATCCCCCAGGAGCAAGTTAAGGATGAATTCAAGTACAGTAAACTGCAGTGGCTGGACAATATTCATTTGAGGCATCCAGTAACTAGAGTAGGTATCTGGAGATTGCAACACAACTTATGTCCATCCCTGTGCAAAGCCCTGATTTCTACTTGAGCTCTGACTTACAGGTCTTAAAGAGGTTTCTGGAAAAGAAAGCTCTCGGGCTTCTAGAGGTATTTAGCAAACACACAAGCATGGCATGGCAGGGCTGTAACTTGCTTAGATTTGTACTTTATGTTCATTCAGTGCTAACTAAATGTTCTTGTGAAATAAAATTCAGCTAATATTTAAGCTTACTGAAAATGCTTTATTCTACCTGTAGTCCTAATAGCTTTATCAACTGAAAAGCAATTTGTTCCGGTAAATGGCACGAGAGCCCATCAACTTTTGCCATGCTGTTGAGCCACTCTGCAGTGCTCTCCATTTTCAAAAAAAGCATAGGGACTCTATGGCAATCAATATTGAGTGATTCTGCAACTTTTGCTTTCGTATTGCCTCTCTGCACTCTCTAATGACTCTCATATTATCGTCATCATGCTCTCAGGAAGCTGACATGTCGGGGGTAATTAATTAAGATGGTTTGCCTTCTCTTAATAATGCCTTAAGTACCGAGAACCCATTCCCCTTTAATCAGAAGCAGCTGTGACCAACATGGCACGAGAGACAGAAATGCAACATTTAACTCTGAGGCACTTCCTATGACCACATTTCTGCAGCAATAATTAAAATAACTGTTGCTGAGATTCCAGTAATAGCCTTAAAATGTGTCACCACAAATTCACTTCCTGAAACTCCATCCAAATGATTTGTGAATGTACCTGTGATGGCCCATCATGCACAACGTTGCTCAAGAAATTGCTGCCTTCCGCATGTGAAGATAACTTCCAAGTCTTCACTTTTGCAATAGGCTCTACCTAGATGCTGGAAAATTTACTGAAGAGCCGAGCCCTTGCCTTTTAACTATACCAGCACTGCTACTCTTTCATTTTTTTTTTACTGAAGCGTCTCTTTGATTTGCTTTCTAACGCTTATATCAAATAAACTAGCCTATTTTCCATGAGGAGATTATAATTCAGTTGGACTTCTTAAAGGGAAATAGTATAGGAAAAAATTAAAGCATTTAGAATTTGCATACCAGTTCAACATTTTTTTTTTTTCTTTTTAAAATTTAAATACATTGGGCTTGTTTAAAAAATTACTATTTAAAAAACAGGGTTATCTAAACTACATTCAAATTATTGAAATAGTTTTGATCATTGAATTGACCTGTTCTAAACTTGCTATTTACTGTAAATATCCATCATGGACTAGAACCCAAGAGTTGGTTTTCAGCCTGTAGAAACATGCTATGAGTAGTGAATAGCACCTTTCTTTACGATAAGCAAGGTCTAGAGGTTCACCAGCTCCACAGCTGGAGCATTTTTTACATATCTGACTTGCCAAGCGCTGGGCTACAGCTGATTTTGTGAATCCTCTTCTAAATGCCCAAATTAATTTTTGCAATCTTTGGACAACTTCTTCAAAGGGGATTTACCTCCTGAGGTAGGAGTACACAAGTTCCTGTGCATATGAGTTACAGCTAGAGAGATGCTGGGTCGTTCCACACTGTTTAAGAGTAAGACAAACAGCGCTCTGCTATTGAGAGCGGGACAGAGCCTGAAATGACTCTCTAAGACAAGTCGCAGAGATCTTGAAAAAAGTATAAAAAATACATTTTGATGAAGTACCTTCCTCTTTTTCCCCACAGGCATTCTGGTTTGTAAAAAGAACTAGTAAGCTAGTTCTTTTGTAAGTAAGTAAGATTTGCAACTGCAGCGTAGTTACAGTCATGACCACTAGGACATGATGAACAGAACATGATTTAAAAGTGTGTGTTGTTTTACATTTGATTTACCAGTCACACCTTAAAATGGTTTACATTTTACCAGTGGGTTTACAGCCCATCCTCCACCCATGCACACAAACACTCCTCCTTTAAATCTGAATAATTACAGGATGCTTTTCCTTACCTTTTGTAACAGCCATGGAAAGGGGTGCCTCATTCAATACCAAAAAGCAGACTACAGTATATTTTAACTTCTGTTGTCTCCATAACAACTTTATTTGAAACAACAGGAACAGAGGTAAACAGCCTTTGCAAGTTGTGTTTATCAAATAAACTTACTTGCTGTTCATTTTACCTATTAATCAGGAATTAAAAAATTTCCAGTTACTTATCTTTAGGTAAGAAAATTTATTGTTTCAGTAGACTAACACAGTTATTTATCATTATTTGCAGCGTTATTGCTGTAGTATCCTTAGTATATATGATGCTTTGCAAGCATAAAAATGATGTGGTTCTTGTTCCCAGCAGACAAGTTTATGGTCCTGAGGCTGGGATACACAACTGGTACGCAGAGCACTGCTCCTGCAGAGCCTCCCTGATTTTCAAGACAAATTCTGTTCAGGAGATTCAGTCCCTCCAGGCACTGAATATTGATTGAATTTATAACAATACCTAAAATATTATTCTGCTGGAGAGGGAAGAAGAAGAAAGGAAACCACTGTTTTTCTTTCAGCCGCTATGGTTTTCTGGTTATTCACTTGCTAAACTATATGAGCTCTACTCCACCAGCTTCGTTTTCCTCTTCAAAGGAGTCTGAAAACCAGAAGTTAGAAAAAACTACATCAGGACAAGGACATGGCTCCTTGTGTCTCTTTGTAAGTAAAATAATTCCCATTTCCTCTCTCACCTTCCCAGCACAATGTAGTACAAATTTAAATATGCATTTATGTTTTAGGTGCTGAATGCCAGCTGTACTCCAGTAGACTCACAACTTCTTCTGCCTGTCAATCAAACCAGTGGTTTTAAAAGCTGTTCCAACTAACACCTGTGCTTAAGTTATAACTGCAGGAGGACTTCCTATTTTCTACATATAAAGACTTTTACAACATCAAACCAGATTTAGATTGTAAACTACATCAACTCCAACAGAAACCAATGTGCTCTTTTGCGTATGTGTGGCATAAAGATATTTTACATCTATTTACACAAATTAACAACCATGTCTCACCTCACAGTGTGACATTTTTAATAATGCAAAACTGACCAAACCCCAAGACATATTGATGTAATATTAAACACTGGATTTAAATTCACAGAAGTAGGACTGCTGACAATGCAGGTCAAACTTCCCAATCATTTGTCTGCACATTTTGATGTTGCACAAGCTTTTGAGGAGGGAATAAATGCACAAGAAAGGCCAGGAAGGGCCTCCATCCCCTACTAGATTCAGAAGGAAATATGGTAATAAAAGACGAGGAGAAGGCTGAGGTGCTTAATGCCTTCTTTGCCTCAGTCTTTAGTAATGGAAACACTTGCACTGGGGAAAGTCACTCCCCCAAGCCAAGAGACAAGGGCCAGGAACACAATGTCCACCCTACAATTCAGGAGGAGATGGTCCATGAGCTGCTGCTCAACATCAATGTACATAAATCTATGGGTCCGGATGGGTTACATCCTAGAGTGCTGAGAGAATTGGCCAGGGTGCTCACCAGGCCACTGTCCATCATTTATCAGTAGTCCTGGCTGACTGGGGAGGTGCCAGCAGATTGGAGGTCATCCAATATAACGCCCATATATAAGAAGGGACGGAAGGGTGATCTGGGGAACTATAGGCCTCTCAGTTTGACTTCAGTACCAGGGAAGCTGATGGACCAGATCATCCTGGGTTCCATTATGCAGCACATGCAGGACAACCAGGTGATCAGGCCCAGTCAGCATGGGTTTATGAAGGGCAGGTCCTGTTTAACAAACCTGATCTCTTTCTGTGACAGAGTGACATGCTTCTTGGATGAAGGTAAGGCTGTGGATATTGTCTATCTTGACTTTAGTAAGGCATTTGACTACAGCATTCTATTAGAGAAATTGACTGCTCTTGGCTTGAATGGGCATACGCTTTCCTGGGTGAGAAACTGGTTAGATGGTCGAATCCAAAGAATTATGGTCAATGGAGTTAAATCCAATTGGCAACCAGTCACGAGTGGTGTCCCCCAGGGCTCAGTACTGAGGCCGCTCCTGTTTAACATCTTCATCAATGACTTGGATGAGGGGACAGAGTGCACCCTTAGTAAGTTTGCAGATGACACCAAGCTGGGTGGAAGTGTCGATCTGCTTGAAGGTAGGGAAGCTCTACAGAGAAATCTAGATAGGCTGGATCACTGGGCCAAGGCCAATTCCATAAGTTTCCATAAGGCCAAATGCCAGGTCCTGCACTTTGGCCACAACAACCCCATGGAGCACTACAGGCTTGGGGAGGAGTGGCTGGAAAGCTGCCAGGCAGAAAAGGACCTGGGGGTGTTGGTTGACAGCCGACTGAACACGAGCCAGCAGTGTGCCCAGGTGGCCAAGAAGGCCAACAGCGTCCTGGCCTGTCTCAGAAATAGTGTAGTCAGTAGGAGCAGGGAGGTGATCATTCCCCTGTATTCAGCTTCAGTGAGGCCACACCTCGAGTACTGTGTCCAGTTTTGGGCCCCTCTCTACAAGAAGGATGTTGAGGTGCTGGAGAGGGTACAGAGGCGGGCTACCAAGCTAGTAAAGGGTTTGAAACATATCTCATATGAGGGAAGGCTGAAGGATCTGGGGCTGTTTAGCCTTGAGAAAAGAAGGCTGAGGGGACACCTTATTGCTCTCTACAACTACATGAAGGGAAGTTGTAGCGAGGCGGGAGTTGGTCTGTTTTCCCTAGTGACAAGTGATAGAACAAGAGGAAATGGCCTGAAGTTGAACCAGGGGAGGTTCAGGCTGGATATTAGGAAGAATTTCTTTACTGAAAGGGTAGTCAGGCACTGAAACAGCCTTCCCAGGGAGGTGGTAGAGTCACCATTCCTGGAAGTGTTTAAGAGAGGGGTAGATGTTGTGCTTAGGGACATGGTTTAGTGGTGTTGATAGGAATTTTAGTTAGATTTGATCATCTTGAAGGTCTCTTCCAACCAAAACTGTTCTGTAGTTCTGTAAGTCAGATGCAGGCAGATTCAAAGATGCTTTGTCAGGATAAATTTTAGAACTAAAATGGAATGACAGAAAACAGAGCAAAACCAGACTCTTGACACCTCTGACTGCTCGAGAGTTTATGCCAAACTTCTGTTATTGTATGGGTTGGAGTTTTGTGCAATTTGATACATGGAATGGTATCTGTTTTCTGTTATGTTTAGTTAAAATATACTATTTGTGCATAACATTTCAAGAATCATCAAAGCACAGAAGGACAGCTATCACTACATGTCTCCATGTATCACAAGACAGGACTGCTACAAGTGCCTCTTATAAAGGCTTCCCAACGCCTCTCATTATGAGACTGTGTTTTGCAGTACTTGCAGCTACCCAGTTTTGAGGTTTGAACTGAATTTCCTACATCAAGTGTCATCTGTACGTCACATACTGCTGTGTGGAAAGGTTAATGCAGAACAGCTCAGTCATTCCCTGGGTAGGTAAGACTAAGGAAAAGCATATACTTCAGTGTAACACGGTTACATAAAGAAGAAAAAGTTACGGTTGGAAAGGCAACAGCAAACTTAAATAGTCAGCCAAAAAACCCCACCTTGAAGTCATTATTACAATTGTAGAGTCAAGCAGTCAGGCTGGAAAATGCCAGAATTAGAGGCAAATGCCTCTCAACAGGCACAGAAGAGTGTGTGTACTACTTCACATGAGACTCTCACAACAATGATGGCAGGTAATAGCAACATGGCTTTGGAGATATAGTTTCAAAATCTCCCACTGAAAAACACTAAGAAACAGGCTTCAAAGAAACTTACAGAACTGAAACTGGGGACATTCTGCACTGAATAATTCTCCAGAAATGGCAGGCTGTTTTGCCAATTACTAGGCCCAGTACAAAGGACACAGCTAGCAGCAGAAAAACAATCCAGTGAGTAGATTCTACTGCGTGTAAAGGAGTCGGTATATAGGGGATCGCTGGGGGTACAAACAAGTCAGATCACAAATAATAGACATCAACCCCAACGACCCCAGGAATGACACAGCATGACCCGTAATAGATGGAACAAACAAAGCTACAAGGTAACCCATGGAAAAAATGGGAGACAACCAAGTCAATAGGGTGATCACATATGATAGAGGTAACCCCATGTTGCCTCCCCACAAAGCCCGCGTTCGTAAGTGCCAGACCTGACTGGGATCCAGTTGCATGAGGAGCCAGGAGGTCCTTCCCCAACAGGAAACTGTGAAGTGCGTCCACTTCACAGACAGACTCTCCAACTCTTCCTGCAAGTGGTCCCAGCTTTTATGCCCAAAGCAGGACACCTGGCACTCATTTACCCAATGCAGGGCACCTGGGGCTTGTTTACCCAAGGGCTTTCACTACAAGGCTGGCTGCACCTTGGAGGAAAGCCAAAAGGCAAACTCATCCCCTCCTCTTAAAGGGCCATGGGGACCACCCATATGTCAACCTTAATTCAGGGCTTGGGGTTCAGACCCCAGCACTTCACAGGCTAGTCAGCCACTTAATACTAAATTTACGATGGCAAGAGTCAAAGTAAAAATAAGGCAAACACTCATGTCCAGACAACAAAAATAAAACCCATACAAGGTTGTGGGTTTGGTTTTTTTTTTATTTAGAAGTAAATTAAATGTGACATTTCCATCTAGAAGCCACTGACATATGCTGTGGTAAATTCAGCCCATGGAGAGGTGGTTTTAGTTTTCAGATTCCTCCTAAATTCAACTTCTTCCTCTTGCACTGGAGCTTTGTACAAGCTCTGATACACCTGAAGACACATCTGTTTAAGGCAGCCGCTGGAGTTCAAGCTTATCAGCAGATGGTGCTTCAAAGACATCATCTTCCACACTTTCTTCTATTGGCTTCATTTTTGCTGAAGTTCTCAGGTAGGGAGATGTCCGGCCCGGGCCTGCCACGGTTATAAAGAAATTATCAATTAATTTAACAACACATACCTGTGACATATACCTATTTGTGACAAAGTGTACACAATCCAATGATCCTGTCCTAGTTCCCTCATAAGCCACGATGCTATGAACCAGAAACACCTGCGAGGTTCAAACTTTGTGGCAGGCCAGAGGCACAGTATTCTCCCCAAATTCACTGCAAATCCTGACTGCAAGAGGTGCCCAATGCTGCATCCCTGGTGATTGTTTTCCCACCATTACACTCGCCCACTAGCTCTTCTCCACAAATGACAATATGAATGGTTAAATACAAAAGATATGCACATTTGCACACTTGTCTTGGCTGTGAAATATTTCCTTGGTGTATGGGGCATACCTCAGGTACCTGATCACAGCCCTAACTGCCTTAAAAGCATGATAATGTAAAACTTACAGAAAATATAATACCCCCATAAACCATCAAGAGAAAAGATTAACAGATGAAGGCCAGGTAACTTTTGACTGACAATGATTTCATTGCTCTAAGACAATCTTTTAGAAAAGCAGTGACTTATAAAGCTTGCCAGAGCAGAGCACACACCCCAGCCACTGCAGGTAAGACAGTAAATGGAGTTTTTGTGCAAGTAACTGCTGCAAATGCCCTCTTTTGTACATAAATTTTCAGCATGAGGGTTAAACCACAAAGCTCCTCTGACATCAGCCAAACAGGTTTATTTCCCATTGTTCACTCTGAAATTGCTTCTGCACTTGGGACATTTTTTCCTCTTGGTACCCTCTTTCAGAGTTAAACCACCAGAATGGCACAAGGTTGTAAACAGATAGCATATGATAACCAAAAATTTCCTTAATCTTTGAAATACTATTCCAGCAGAAAAGAGCGAGAGGTCATGGTCCTGTCTGACAGATTGCCTGTATACAAGCTAAAAATCCAAATTTTCTTGAAAAAAATACTGATAGCCATAACATACACTTATTGTAGAGCTATTCTTATTACTTTAAAATGAAAGTTTATCAGATATACAGTAAAGAGCTCTGCTAAGGAAGTTTGTTTCTGAAGGACTCCTCTGTACTGCATCTGTTACACAAGAGAATGGAAAACAGCTACAGGCAAGAACAGTAGGTTATCATATTAATGCATTTTTAAGTCACATTCACACAAACACTGTTTGGAATTAGCTTTTTAGAACTTTTTATGTTAAAAATGTATTAATATTTTCTTTTGATATGCAAAAACTACTTTACCTACCATGATAAAGGGTCACTCAAACACATTTTTAAATACTGGAAGTGTTAAGCACTTCTCACACAGATGGGTTTTTAAGGCCTAAGCAAGTGATGACTAGAGCATTTAATTGTCCAAATCCAAGGTTTGTGGGTACACTTGGATATGAAATTGACTTTGCTGAGAGAGACCAACAAATTATACTCAAAGGTAAAAGGATGTCTGAAAAAGCTGAATTACGGTTTCAGCTTTATTTTTGTTTGTTTGTTTTAGCTTTTTGTATTAGTATAGCTTATTGCCATTTTTAGAATGGTTTTCTTCTGTTTAAAAAGTGCTTAGTTCTCTCCAGAAATCAGAAGTAAGAAGCCGTAAGTCTGTTCAACAAGATCCAATATAAGGTCTAATACTGCCAAGTTGTTTGGTTCAAAGACATGCTTTTATTTTCCCCAAATACAAAAACCTTGTCTACTGATGACTCTATCCAGTCTTGGACAGATGTTCAAGAGACTGAGTCAGACCTTGCACCCAGACCTTCCATACATCAATCTGTTGCCCTGTCTTGAAGACCTAAGCCCAACTACCTATTAAAATCTTATTTCCCATAAAACCCAGTCCTGCTTTTATCCACGAGCTGGGTATAACACAGGGAACACACATAATAAGATAATACCAATAACAGCATTAACAAAACCTTTCTACATTCCTCCTTAGCTTCGAAGTTCGCAAATATAGATTCATAGACCAGCAAGTTTGAATGATCCAAACCAAGCAGCACCAAAAAAGAGATTGTATCACTAATAAGTATATAAATGCAATAGAATTATTGAATATAAATTAATACTGAAATGTTTTTTAAAGGACTGAAAGTCAGGTGCAGCTATCCTTGTGATCAGGTTGAACTATTTCTGCTTAGCTGCAATTTTGGAAAGAGATACATCAATTTCATTTACTAATAAATTACATACAGATGGATCATGGATGTCAAGCACAAGTATCATGTGATGAACAAATCCCACTTTAATACCTTTTTGAGGATGCTTGCTGAGTTAATGTGATGTTATCAACAGAAAACATCATGCTGCAAACGACTCACTCCGTAAGCATTATAGAACTCTTGTTGGTTATTTCCTTAATATAAAAGCAAACAGTTAGTTGGGTTTCTTAGTACTTAAATTCAAAACACAGCGTTGTTAGTAATTGTAGTTTGGGACCAACTAATTAGTATTTTTCACTCTTTCACTACTAAACATTTTGAAAAATGCTTTATGTCAATTTCTTGAGAAAATGAGTCGAAGGTTATTGTTCGTAGCACAGATAAAACCATAATTTTAAAAGTTCAGATTATACAAAAACACAAATGCCCATTTTTTCAAGAATATGGAAATTAGAAGAATAAAACTTATTTGTATTGTAGCAATCAAATATCATATTTGTAACGGGAAGCTTTTGTCCACACAACAATCATCTAGCAGTGACAAGACCTAGCAATTCCTGTAGAGCTCCTGTACAGGTAAGTTTCTCTTATTCATTTCTTCTTCTAATTAGAAAAAGATAAATTAGTTTGTCATTTCCTTATGTTCCTCACTAAATCTTCTGAGAGTTTTTGGATTGTGTTTGTTTGTTTTTAAGTAAACAAATGTATGATCGCAGAAGAAGGATCCAGGGGAACAGCACTGGGACAGTATGCCTCAGCATGTACATCATACTGAATCTTTAAAAAGAGACAAAATAAAATTTAAAAGAAAAAGACTGATTGCTGCACTGAGAGCACTCAGGAGAAGGTTTTCAAAAACACAGCAGTGGTGAGGTAAATGGCAGCTTTTGTTCAGTTTTCCCTGTGATCTAAGAAAAAGTGCATACACGGCCATAATCCACATTGAATACAAATCTTTAGATAGAGCTCACCTTGGCAGCAAACCCCTCATTGGCAGTGACAGTACCCAGGAATAACTAACAAGCTATCTTGGCAAAAAGAAAGATTGAAGCATTACAGTTTAGCAAAATAAATAACCTTTCATCAAGAATTTTCATCAGCCTTTTACAAAGTCAGAAATTTCACATTAATCAAAACTCAAAGAAGAAATAAATGACAATACTTCCAGAGGTGTATTATACACTGCTGTATGGGTAACCCCTCTGCCTCCCCAAAAGTAAGGAAGGTATTGGACTCAGGAGGTTGCTGCCACATCTATTGTTGCCAGTGGGGTGATGGCAGTGTCAGTGTCAACTATACCAATCGCTGTTGGACTGAGCAATTTCAGAACATAAAAGACACTTAAACCCCTCTTTTCAGGAGATTACACCCCATACACCAGAAAATACGGTACACAAACCAAGGAAAAGTACCACAGAGAAAAGTGTATTTATCGAGTATGTGCGAAGCATGGATGCATCTTAGGGATTAATGTAATTACAGCTGAACATGTCATGCATTTAGATTACTTTCTCCCAAAGCTGAAATACTGGTGTATTTGCACAAACACAGTTTTACAATTTCTTTCAGGCTTCTGAGTGTGCAAATTTGTCCAAGGGCTCTCTACGTGAAGGAGTGGCTTCAATTTCATGGAGTTTTGCTGTGGAACAGGTGAAAAGCCATTTGAGAGCTCATGGATAAAGATCAGAGAACAGATCAACACAGGAGACTTCGTGGCAGGCATCTGCTACAGGCTGCCTGATCAAGAAGAGTAAATAGATGGAAGCCTTCTTTAGACACCTGGTTGAAGCCTCATGAACGCAGGCCTTGGTACTCGTGGGGAACTCTAACCAACCCAGTATCTGGTGGAAAGGCAACAGGGCTGGGAGCAAGCAGTCCAGGAGTTTTCTGGAGAGTGTAGCAGACAATTTCTTCACAGAAGTGGTCGATGAGCCAACTAGGGGAGGTGCTCTGCTGGACCTGTCACTGATGAACAAGGAAGAACGCATCAGGAAGCTGAAGGTTGATGGTAACCTTGGCTACAGTGTCCAGGAACTGGAGGAGTTTAAGATACTGAGAGGTATGCAAGACAAATAGAGTTACAGCCCTGGACCTGAGGACAGGGGACTGTGGCTTGCTCAGGGTTCTACTTGGCAGGAACCCGTGGCACATGGCCTGCAAGGGCAAAGGGGCCCAAGGGCAAATGGCTGATCTTCAAGGACGCCTTCCTCAAAACACAGGGACAATCCATTCCAGTGTACAGAAAGTTGAGCAAGCGTGGTAGAAGGCTGGCATAGATGAAGAGGAAAGTTCTGACAGAGCTCAAACACACACAGACACACACAAAGTGAAAGCAGGGATGAGCTGCCTGGGGGGAATACAGAAACATGGCCCAAGCATGCAGAGATGGAATTAGGAAAGCCAAAGCTCAGCTGGACCTGCATCTAGTGAAGAGCAACAAGAAGGGCTTCTACAAATACATTGGCAACAAAAGGAAGACCAGGGAAACTGTGAGGCCATGGCACAGTGGCGCACAGGACCTACAGACAAAGGACAGGAAAAAGGCAGAGGTACTCAATATGATTTTTCTCTTCATCTTCTACTGGAAAGGTTTGTCCTGAGGCCTCTCAGGTCTATGAGTCTAGTGGTAGAGACTGGGAGAGTGATACTTGACTTACATGAAAGACAGACTGACTTAGGGACCACTTAAGTCAACAGGGCAAACACAAGACTGTGGAATCACATGGGCTGCATCCAGGGTGCTGAGGGTTGGCTGATGCAATTCCAAGACCCCCTCTCTATCATCTTGGAACAGTCACGGCAGTCAGGGAAGAGGAAAAAAAAGGCCAATGTCATGGCCACTTTCAAAAAGGAACACTGAGGGAACTATTGGCCTATCAGCCTAACTTCAGTCCCCAGGAAGATTATAGAGCCTGTCTTCCTGGAAGCCATGTCCAGGCACATGAAGGACAGGAAGGTGACTGGGAACAGCCAAAATGAAGGTACCAATTGTGCCTGACCAGTCTGACCACCTTCTGTGGTGAGACGACAGGCTCCGTGGATGAATGAAATACAGTGGATGTTGTCTAACTGGACTGCAACATGGCTTGCCACAGAATCCTTCTAGCCAAATGGGTGAGAAATGGACTGGATACACGGACTGCAGCTTGGGTGACAAATTGCTGGACTGCTGAATTCACAGGGTGGTGAACAGCAGTACAAAACCCACTGGCAGCTGGTTACCAACAGTGTCTCTTGAGGGCCAATACCAAGGCCTATGATATTCAATATATTAATGACTTGGGTGATGGGATGGAGTGCACTCCCATTAAATTCATAGACAGCAGCCAATTAGTGAGGAAAATTTGATATGCCGGAGGGTAGGGCAGTTGGTCAGAATGGGCCTTCAGAGACTGGAGAAAAGAACTGACAGAAACCATATAAAGTTCAACAAAGGCAAATTCCTGCACCTGGGACATGACAAACCTACACAGCAGTACAGTCTGGGCATCAACTGGTGGGAAAGCAGATTTGCAGAAAGAGACCTGGGGGTACTGGTGGACACAAAATAGAATGTGAATCAGCAGAGTGCCCCTGCAGTGAAGGAGCCCATTCATATATTGGGCCATATTAGCAAGAGCAGAGCTAGCAGGTCAGTGAGATTAATCCCCTCTATTTGGCACTTGTGAGACAGGATCTGGAGTGCTGTGTCCAGTATTGGGCTTCCCCGTACAAGGAAGACATAGACATACTGGTGTGAGTCCAGTGGAGAGCAACTAAGATGCTCAGAGGCTGGAGCACATGACGTACTTGGAGAGGTTGCAAAAACTGGGTGTGTTCAGCCTTATGGCTCTCAGGGGATCTTACTGTTGTCTTCGCCTACCTAATGGAAGGGTATAAAGAAGACAGAGCCAGACTCTTCTCAGAGGCATGCACTAAAGAACAAAGGACAACAGTCATGAGTTGCAATAAGGGAAATTTTTTTCACCATGAGGGTGGTAAGGCCCTGGAACAGGTTGCCCAGAGAGGCTGTGAAATCTTCTACCTTGGAAATATTAGAAGCTTGACTGGACATGGCTCTGAGCAACCTACTCTAGCTGACCCTGCTTTGAACATGGGGTTGGACTAGACAGTCTCCAGAGGTTCCTTCCAACCTCAACTGTTGTGTGATTTTAAATGTCCTTTGAGGAAACAGAGGAGAAATAAAGAAAACAACACTGGAATTTTCATCAAACTATATCCTAGCTGTCACCCTGGATGTTATAGTAGGGTGAAACACTAGCAGGGCTTTTGCTTCCATCTATCTGGGCATGCAGACTATATCAATAATAAGGAATGAAAACAAATTGGCCCTCCGTGTCTGAAGGAGTTCCTGAATGAGAACTGTGAGGAACACAATGGAAAACAGATAATTAAACAGGAGAGTGCAAATACTTTAAAACACTTTATCTTCTTAGCAGAGTTTAACCATAATAAGTAACTTGCAGTGATTTTTTTCCTCATATATTTGAATTCCAATTACTAAAGAATAATATTTCCCAAATCAAAATAAATAATCCTATATGATCCTTTTAAATTCTGTAAAACTAACAACTTATGGCAAATGAGAAAATAGAGCATCTTCTGGGCTTTTTTGTTGAAAAGTTGCTTTCAGAGTTCAGGTTACTGTTGAAGTTAAGATTCAGGAAAATTAAAAGTAAAAAATAATAGATTAGGAAGAATCATTTAGAAGGCTTCTGTAAAGGAATAAATTCTGAGTGAAAGCAAAAATGTCAGACACTGTTTCTTCCCTCATTTCATCTGTTCTGTACTACTCCTGTCATAAAAAGCACAGGGGAGGAGAGCCTGACAGAATATTTTGAGCTTTTCCAGGTGGCATCAAAATACTAATCATACACCACATTTCTCCAGACCGTGCCAATACGAATTATCTCAGGAGGAAACACAGAGCACCAAGTTGCTGAGGGAAAAAGTTTTGTTTGGGTTTTTAACTTCTACAAGCACCAGTCACAGACCAAAGGAGATACTACTGGGACAGGCACTATACATTCACAGTTTTGCCCCATTGCTATAAACATTCCATATTATATCTACACATTAACATTATGCAAAAAAAATATTACAATACATGCTAGGTTTTTTGCCAGTATCTACATGAGGTAGCTTCAGTTAGCATACAAAGCCTTATCTTTTGAACTCCCTATAGTTAGGGTCCCTCCACTTGGTTGATGTACAGTAGCATCCAAAGAGCTACAGTCTACTTCCACCAAAGGAAATGGGAGTTCTACAATCATCTCTAATGATCAACCAAGCCGTGTTAAAAAATTGCATGAACTATTTTGAGCACTCACGAAGAGAGGATGCAGAAGAAGTCCCGCGAAGAAACATCTGCAAACCATCCTCGCTGTCACTGCTACTGGCCATACTGTTTCTCATCTGCATCACAGAGAGCTGTGAGCAAAGACTAGGCTGTCGATCAATCTTTTTTGAAGCCTAAAAAAAAATACCATTATTTAAAGAAAGGTATCAAGTAAATTAAAATAAAAATAGAAAATAACTATTTTCTCTGGTATCAGCTATAGATATTCATGAATCAAGAAACTGGTCAGAGCAGAAGACTCTATGTAGTGTAAACTGATTTAAATGAAAATAAAAGATGCTAGTAATATATTGGAATTAAAACACTGACAAGCATGAAGCCTCAGATTAATTATTCAATTTTAATTCTGTTTTGCACTGGACTTTCATGTATTTCCCTAAAGAAAGGGTGATTTTTATTATTTGGTAATTCATTATTTAAGTATGACGCTCTGCAACTAAATATACCCTTTATGATGAGTTTGGTCCTCCTTGCTAAACAAAACAGCATGCTATATATAGTTTAGCAACTTATATCTTAAAAGAAATTTGTTCACTTTCCTGGCTTTTCATTTCATCATGTTAGAAAACAGTGAATGTCATTCCTTCCTAGCAGATGATGATTTTGCTCTGGATTTTACTGAAGACAGATTAAACACATCGCATGAATATTGTCCTCTACCTGTCAAATGATCTTAGGAGCTTCCATTTGCTTTGAGTAGTCTTCTTGAGAAGTCTTTGTACTATAATATTTATATGAAACCATACACTTGCAGTAATAATTGGCAAGTCAGAACGCCATTTTAGGTGTATGCGAAAGGTAGTAATCAATGACAAAAGCATAATGGATAACTACACTGTAGTGAATTTTAAAAGTCAGTAATTAGCATCTTACTTCATGCAGGGAGGAATGACTATTTTCCCAACAGTAGTGAAAATCTTGGGTAGGAGAAAAATCACAAGGTTCCTTATAAATAAATGGATACTTTTCTGTTTTCCAACATACAATGAACTGATACTCTTATCTTCTTACAACCATCTAGATTATGAATAATCTGTACTGAATTCAGTTTAGTTGTTCTCTTGTATGTCCTCAGTGTACAGAAGTCAACTACAAAATTTTCTGTTGAAATTGTCACCAGCTAAAAGGCATTGAAGACACCAACAATACATATATTCAACAAAGAAGCCTGTAAGAAATAACACGTGCATAGGGTGCTGGCAGTGGGGAAATGAAGGAGAATTTACTTGACAGTTCTTTTCCTGTGTTATGTAGGAAGGGCTTGTGCAACAGAATTTTCATTTGAGGAAGAATAAACAGGTGTAACAAATTTCCCAAATGCTCACTCTTAATTTTTGTAACATACATTGTCAAAAGTTACTGTGATAAAACAGTTACAACAACCTGACATGCACATGACTGTTGTCACTAAAGACTTGGTACAAACTGAAGTTAAAGTGTGTAGACGTTAAGTCCAAGAAGGGGTGAAGTTTGTTTTTTTGGGGGGGCTTTTTTGGTTTGTGTTTGTGGGTTTTTTTTTTAATAATTAGAAGGTATGATAATGACCTTTCACAACATTACAATGAGTACTTCATTATACTTCCGTTTCAAGAAATATTTATACTAGTGCTGAAGCTCTACAGTGCCAGAAGTCAGCAGCACAAGTGCATTGCAGATGACTGTATACTAGGCCTGGCATTCTAATCCTGTCATCCATGTGTAATAAAAAGAAAGTGAGGGAAGGAAAGAGAAAACGGAAAACGAAATAAACAACAGAAAAGGAAAAAAAAAGAGAAAAAGGAAAACTGAAAGAGAAAAAAAGAAGAAAGAGGAAAAAAGGGGGGGGGGGGGGGGGAAGAAAAGGCAAGGTGAGAAGGAGTGTGGAAAACAGCAGTCTCCCAGGAAAGGAAGGCTGAATGCAATTCTTAGCACACACAGGAGGCACGTCGCTACACATCCCTTTCAGATGCCATACCCAGAAATTACTTACTGTGTAGATGCAGGTTTTATTACAGAATATTCCCCCGTAATTTTTTATTTAAAAAAAAGTTTTAACCACACAATTTATAAGATGTATTTTATAGATGGCACTTTCTTGCTGGATCCCTTTTATCTTACTGCATTAGTAAGATGAAAATAGTGATCTGAAATAGTTTTGAGGATCTGCTTGCAAGACAATGTAGTCCTCTATTTCATTGACCAGAAGGCATAACAAGCAGTGCTTTATTGTATTAAATTGTTTCTCCAGCAAGTTCTTCTCTTTCTATAGCCAGCACAAAATTGAGAAAAACTTAAAATTCCTGATTAGCCATAAAGACATGGCAAGTTAAGCCTGTTGTATAGTAGTAGTGGTGGTCATTCCTTTTAGATAATTTTCTAGTAAATTCACAACTTTGCAGAAGTTACTATTTAACCTATATATGGTATATTTATAGGCAATCTGATGAGAAGGATTTTTGCTCTGAGTTAGTATGAGTTAAATTTATACAGATGAAAAATGAAAATACTGTATTATAAATTATAAAGCTTTTCATAAATGATGGCAAAAGTTCTTCAAATAAATTACAAGAACTCTACAGCCACTATATAAATAATAAAAAAACCACACCAGCAACCTAGTTACTGTCCAAATCTTGACAAGCCATGTAACTAAGGAGACAAAATGAAAGTACCAGATAATTGATATATCCATGACTACACCACTTACCGTGACACCTAAAACACAGTCCCTCTCTACATGCAAAGAAGAAAGTTATATTCAGACCACTGAATTTATATTTATTTTTATTTTTGTATGTATTTCATGCCTCCTTCCACTAATTACAGTATCAACCTAATGTTCCTTGTTTTTTTTTATTTGCAACCCTCAAACATATGTTGAAATTATTCTTCTTGGCAATCAGTATTACTCAGTAGTTTGGCCCAAGCAAGCAAATTCTTTAAGAAAAAACCCTGAAGCTTCTTTGTATAAAGACACCTATTTGTTAATGTGAAAGGAATCCAGGGAGAAGTACCTTTCTAGCTACTGGCCATTGTGTCTACTAGTTGGCTAGAAATATTTGCGCTAGCCCATCAGTTGTGAATCTCAGTTATTCATGTTCCTTGCACATTACTATGCTAACTTTAACCAATATTGCTTCTGACAAAAATGTTGCACTGACTCATATAAGTATAAATTCAGCAGCTGATAGCAACAGGTTAAAAAAAAGACAATTTAAAGTTGAAATAACGATACATTTGTGTGGGGGAAGAAAATTCCCAAATGAAACTTCATTTGCTTACCTTGTCATTTAAGGTCGGGTCATTCAATGAATAGAGTTTATTTGTAATATCTTTGCCAATAAGATACTTAAAGATCTCATAAAGAAATGGCTCAGATTCCAGAAAATAAGTCAGCCTTTCCCTGGACCAGCACAGGAACTTGCAATTATCGTCTGCGATAATGGTGACCTGAGAAAATACATGCTCAGAACTAGCACATTTAAAAATGCTTTAGAACTAGCACATTTAAACATGCTTTAAAATCAGTGATACCATTTTATTGGTGCCTCCACTTAAAACAACTCTTAATGCCAGAAAACTTTTTGTATCCCTTAGAATATGATATTTACAAATTTAAAACATCTCAGATATTTATTAGCATCTTTAACTGATAAGTGTGGCCAGTTTGTTTTTAATACAACTTGGGGGGAGATAATAGGGGAAAATCTCGTAAGTCTCCAAACTGTGAAAGCATTTATGTTAGAGGAGATTTACATATAAAGTCAGTCCTATGGTGATGGCACTACTTGCATCCCAATAGGCCTACATGTTGCTTGGTTTTATTTTATATCACTGTCACCAAACAGGAATGACTGGTATAATCCAAACGTCTCCATCAAAGAATTTTTCGTGTTTGGTTTTTTTGTTTTGTTTTGTTTGGGTTTTTTTTTTTTGGGGGGGGGTGGGGATGTTGTTGGGTTTTTTTTAAAGTTTCACCTTTCTCTCTTCACTGTTGGCCCTGCTGATCCCATAAGTACCACCTTCTAGCATTTGAGCTAAAGTTCCATTTGCTCAGTTACTGATAATCCAGCTATCTATCGATAGCCACAGAGGAGCTTGCACCCTCTGTCCAGGGAGGCTGGACCTGCCAGGTTCATCCTCCTGTGCCAGCAGAGGGCAATGGCACACCAAAACCTGCACTGCTCAGCGATACCCAACAGCGTGTTTGGCAAGGGAAAGTCAGTCATCTATGAAGAAATCGGCTGTTCTCTGCTATTACAAGCTAACGGTACCTCCTGCAAAATTAAAAATACATAAAGCCTAAGAAATAATGGGAAACTGCCACATATCCACGGATTTTAACTTCACGGTCTGCAATACAAGCACAGAGGCTGAGGAAGAATTTGTCAGCATTGGCCAGCAGATGGGGTCTTTAATATTGAATCTGTGTTCTCTTGCAATGGCAACACTGGAAGCGTTTATATGAAAGTAACAAGTAGAACTCACAAGTGGAGGATGTACACTGCACCAGATCCCAATAATTTTTAAGGCAGGCAGAAACTGAGGCATGAGCCTTTTCCTTGCAGAGGGACTGATTCGTATTTAGTCGCTTATGAGAGAAACAGACTGGGCCAAGAGGGCGGCCGTGCTGCAGGACACCTCACTGCTGTGCAATGAATACATCTGGGTAAGTCTCTCTCCTTGGCGTGAAGCCTAGTGTTTGACCGGAACATATGACATCAAGCACTGATTTTAGAGTCTACACTGCTCACTCTCGCTCCCCTTCTGCCAGGGTATCCAACTGGACGTGCCCAGTTTGTCACTGTCTGGTCATTACTACATGTACACAGTTAAAGAACATCAAGTAAGAAGCAGCAAAATAGCTATTTCAGTCCTATGTGAGAAAAACTTCCCTAACTACTTTTTCCCCACAATAGTATAAGATATTCTTTAATGTATTAGTATAATTACATTGCTAGAGACATATACCCTTACTGTCATCCATATGAATATTTTTATTCAAAACAATGTGATCTCTTTCATGTTATGTTGCTTTAATAACTTTCAAAATGACAGAAGCATTAACACATTTAGATAAACACCAATTTCAAACCACTAATGCCTGAATTTTTATTCTTTCATTTTAGTAACACCAAATCTTACAATAACTAATTTTCCTTTTCTGTTTTTGAACCAGCGGATGAGACTGCTCACATCTCTTTTTCAGTAAAGCTCTTTCTAATTATTTGTCCTGAATAATCTCTTAACACAAAACAAACTTGGAAACAGTGGAAGAGAACAGAATAGCAAAGCCAGACTGCTCAGTGAACAGCATCATAATGCTGGTTTGCAGCACTTCATTTTAAAAGTTACTCTTGATATGGTCCATCAGAAAACACCAGTACTAGAAAGCTAGCAAAATTATGCAGGCCAAATAGTTCACTGCTGATCAAATTTATAGTTTGTTTTTTCATTATCTCATTCATTCATATGCAGTGACATTTAAACCAAAGCGTACCTGGAATTTCTCACCCCGGTTCATCTGTGTTGATCGAAATTCAGGAGAATCTATAAAGGCACAGGGGTAAATATTATGCAGAAAATGCCCTCGATAAGACACCTTCATCCTGGAAATAAAAATGTACAAACCAACATTTTAAAGTCATGGAGGTTGATTAATTTAATCTAAATTTGGATATGGTTATTGACAACGGTAAAGCAGCAGGTAACAGGCAAAAATATGCTCATCTTCTGGAATTTCAGCCCCAGAGTTATCCTATCTTCTGCCTAAACTTCCATCAATTCCAAGCAGAACAGGCTGCCAGCCAACTGGAGTTGCCAGACATGGTGTGAATCCTCAAAACATTACTATTAAAAATGAAAAAGGTCTGAAGGGTTATGCTATACAGCCAGACCAGAATCAGGCTTCCTTTAGATAACTAGCTTTACAGTAATGAGCAGCTACTGACTTCAAAGAAAAATGCTGACACCTGACATCACTGATGCCATCAGCAGAAACTGGTTAAAAATAATCCGCCAGAACTTTGCAAGAGCTTAAAGATTACAGCCTGGCTATAGACATTTATTTTACTCTTTCTCACCTGGGTCCTGTCAGCCCCTGGGGCAGTGCACCTGCCCCTCTCTGCTTGCACATATGTGTGCAGTGAATCAGTCCCAACAGGCATGTTGTATTCAAGCCTACTGGAGTGGATATTTTTTCCTTCCCTGATGCACAGTATTTTTTAATCTTAAAACCTGAGAATGCACTGAGGAGATGACATAGATATCTAAGACTCAAGCAAATCTCTTGCTTGTTCTAGAAGACCCTGCCTTTGTTATTATACAAATATAAAAAAAATAAAAATCCGTGCAGCTGCACACAAAAGCAGAGACATAATGTGCTCCCAGTAAGAGACGTCACTGTAATTTGAAAACAGCATCACAAAATAGTCTATGGCTGTAGACTATTCAGCTATAGACCATAACAGGTTACAAACAATGTAATTTTAAAAGATGACAAAAATCCAACAGCTTCATAATCTATTCAACCATCGCACAAAGCATTAGACTGTCCCCAAGCTTTACAAAACCTACTTCCCCTTCAGCAGGATGCTTAGCCTATCATCAACTGATGTTTTATCTTCTGCAGCATAGGCTTGACCTGTCTTTAAAGTCTGAATGTTACAGAATTGTCCAGTTAGTCTTTGGAAGAGCTCTGGAGGCACATGGAGAGGTTCAAACATTCTCTTGTAGAGGCTGCTAAGCTCCTTCTCTATCTTGATCTAGAATGCAAAAACAAAAGGCATCAATAAACACAGAGGAGTTAGTTAAAATAGGGTAAGACTGCATGCATGTTTTAGTTGCTACATTTGAGGAACATCTTTGTTATGTTTAGGCAAGGAAAGAACTGATAAATGTGTGACATCTATTCACAAATATTGCCTAGGATAAGGTGACAAAACCTTATCTAAGATTAGCCAGGCTGGCACACTGGTACTTTAGGATGCTGTTCCATCCAAGCGGCACGTTAAATCAAACACAAGGAGTCTTTTGAGATGTTTGTTGATGTAACAGCAAATAGGACTTGGGCCAGAATCATAGAGGGAAAAAAGTGAGGTTGCTTGCAGGCCACCTCCCAGGCTCTCCTGGGAGCCCCTTTCACCCCTGAGCTTCTTGGCTTACTTGCAGTAGAAAAGCAGTACTATGAGTCCTGAAAAACAAACCCATCATATTGAAACCACGTGTGATGAGGGAGGGAAAAAACCCAACACACTGCCAGCTGAACAGCCCACATCTAGGAGCCCACCCAAATGCAGGCAGCAGCAATGAGGGAAAGGATGCTGGCTGAAGTCCCAAGCCTGGAAGTCTTTCTTGAATGAAGGCAGCAGGGAATGAGACAGTGTCCCGGCCTCCCCAAAAGCAGAGGCAGCCTGAACAAAGCCTGCATATTTTCTGGGAGAAAAACAAATTAGAACAATAAGCATCAGATAAAAGATAAAATATACATGGAACAGAGAATAAGGAAAAATAACCAAGAAAAAAAGGCAGAAAAAGAAGGAGTCATCACTTCAACAAATGAGAATATTCCTAATACACACAATTTTCTAGATTTTATTTTTGTATTTCAATATTAAAAACAGGGGAGGAGAGAAGGTGGTGGCACAGGAGTCCAGCAGTCACTTTTCAGCTGACGGTAGCCAACAGTGGGAATCGAGAAACTTCTGGTCACCTTGTGGCTGCAGGAGGTGGGAATTCCAGAATGGCCATGGGAGGCCTCAGGCTGTCTGAGGCGCATGAGGACTTTGAGTTGTCACTATTTGCCCCCCAGGAGGACATTTTAGGGTGAAAATATTAGTCTTTAACCCTATGAGATGCTCGTATTCCACATCAAAAATCCTCCCTGCACTGTTTTTAGCAGAATTATCTCTGTGTGAAACAGTAAATCAAGCATAATACCTGTTTCCAAGGGCTTAATGTAAAAAATTTTCTGAGTGCTCCTGAGAACTACTTTTTCCTTACACATAGCTGAACTTATTGTCAACTTTTGTACAGCTTGCTTGCACCTCTTTCTGAACATGACGCCTGCAACTCAAAGAGATAAATTCCTTTCTCAGATGAACATACAAGTAGCTCGCAATTCAAAACGAACTTGTGAATTCAAAACAATATATACAGACCTGAGGACTGGATTTGGCCCTGTAGTGCTTATGCAGTCCCTTAACTAGCACATAATTCGGGTTTCATGATCTTCCTCTAATGTACCATACTTACAAGACAAAGCAGGAATAACCACTTTCTTAAAGATTGATCAGGTTAGACACCATAGATATATTTTAGATGGTCTCCCTTGTAACAGACTATCCACCCTTCACAAGCGCAGCTGACTGCTTCCCCAGTTATGCTTGTGGCTCATATTGCAAATAAGCCATATGGGTAGGTGTAATGTTTTGTTCAGCAGTAGTTGAAATACTCTGGGATGCTGCCAGAGCTTCGAGTCAGAGCTCTGTAGAGACACCGATTAGATTCTTTCAGCTTCCACTCAGACTGAAAGAGCCAAATCTGTAAAGCGTCAAGGAGTCAAAACCACAGAAATAATCTTCTGGTCACAAGAGAAACTCACTATTTTGCATGCTCCATTTAATAAAATAAATATTTAACAACTGAACATGTCAATTATTCATTTTGCAATATGACTAACTTGTAATTATTCTTCCATTCTTTCATTTCCTTAGAAACGTCATTTGTGATGCTGACTAAATAAAATTGATTTTGAGATGGGCAATACAATAGTTGCAGACAGAAAGTCTCATTCAAAATTAGTTCCTGAGATTTTTTTTTTTCCCCACTCTATTTGCTAGTTTTCTATAGGAAAAGAACTTTAGAATCATAGAATCATAGAATCATTATAGTTGGAAGGGACCTCTAGGGTCATCAAGTCCAACCTTTATCCCATCATATTCCTAACTATTAGACCATTAGACCATGGCCTCAAGTGCCTCATCAACCCGTTTTTTGAACACCCCCAGGGACGGCGACTCCACCACCTCCCTGGGCAGCCTGTTCCAATGTCTAACCACTCTCTCAGTAAAGAACTTCTTCCTAATATCCAACCTAAACTTCCCCTGACATAACTTGAGGCCATTTCCTCTCATCCTATCATTAGTAATTTGGGAGAAGAGACCAACACCAGCCTCACTACAACCTCCTTTCAGGTAGTTGTAGAGAGCAATGAGGTCTCCTCTCAGTCTCTCCTCTTCTCCAGACTAAACAACCCCAGTTCCCTCAGCCAGTCTTCATAAGCCCTGTTTTCCAGACCTCTCACCAGCCTCACTGCCCTTCTCTGGACTCGCTCCAGCACCTCAATGTCCTTCTTATCCTGTGGTGCCCAGAACTGGACACAGTACTCAAGGTGTGGTCTCACGAGTGCCGAGTACAGGGGCACAATCACCTCCCTACTCCTGCTGGTCACACCGTTTCTGATACAGGCCAGGATGCCGTTGGCCTTCTTGGCCACCTGGGCACACTGCTGGCTCGTGTTCAGCTGGCTGTCAACCAACACCCCCAGGTCCTTTTCCGCCAGGCAGCTTTCCAGCCACTCTTCCCCAAGCCTGTAGCGCTGCATGGGGTTGTTGTGGCTGAAGTGCATGACCCAGCACTTACCCTTGTTAAACCTCATGCAATTGGCCTCAGCCCATCGCTCCAGCCTGTCCAAATCCTGCTGCAGAGCCTCCCTACCCTCAGGCAGATCAACACTCCCACTCAATTTCATGTCATCTGCAAATTTACTGAGGGTGCATTCGATCCCCTCATCCAGGTCATCAATAAAAACATTAAACAAGACTGGCCCCAAGACCGAGCCCTGAGGGACACCACTTGTGACCGGTCTCCATCTGGATTTAACTCCATTCACCACAACTCTCTGGGCTCGGCCATCCAGCCAGTTTTTAGCCCAGTGAAGAGTCCACCTGTCTAGACCGTGACCTGCCAGCTTCTGCAGCAGAATGCTGTGGGAAACAGTGTCAAATGCCTTACTGAAGTCCAGGTAGACAACATCCACCGCTTTTCCCTCATGCACTAGGGCGGGTCACCTGATCATAGAAGGAGATCAGGTTGGTTAAACAGGACTTGCCCTTCATGAACCCATGCTGGCTGGACTTGATCCCCCTGTTGTCCTGCACTTGCTGTGTGATCTCCCCCAAGATGAACCTTTCCATAACCTTCCCTGGCACCGAGGTCAGGCTGACAGGCCTGTAGTTCCCCAGATCCTCCTTCCTGCCCTTCTTGTAGATGGGCGTCACATTGGCAAGTTTCCAGTTGTCCAGGACCTCACCCGATAACCAAGACTGCTGAAAGGTGAGGGAGAGCGGCTTGGCAAGTTCCTCCGCCAGCCTTTAAAACAGCCTTTAAATTCGTAATAAACAGAATGTGTAAGAAAGCTAAAAAGACACGTGACTACCAGGCATCACTTCCAAGTAAGCTTGCTGATCATAGTCTGTAACAAATATTCATATATTGTTTGTGATATCATCCTGATTCCATATAAATTTAACTATTTTTAAAATTTGCATAATTTAGTAGGTATTTACAGCCCAGTTTTCAGAGAACCCGAGTAACCACAGTTCCCAGACCACACCTGCAGTGGTAGGAATACAAATCTAAAAGGCAACTCAGTTTCTCCACTATGTTACACTTCAGATCAGCATTTTCTTATACTGCAGTAATGAAGTACATCTCTCACCTACGACTATATAAAGCTAGGTTAGTAGTTTATACTGGTTGTATATAAGCTTGTTCTCTAGCCAGTGGAGAGGGATGTCGCTCTCACATCTTAAACAGATAATGGGTGAGTGGGTTGAATTACACTGGACAACCAGCTTAAACTAGATGTTTAACTTTGAGGTGGATTGAGTGAGACAAGAGGATTCCAATTCCTATTTTATAAGGTAAAGCTACTGCTGCAGAAGTAGAGACCATAAATAATTATTGGTACTCTTTGACAGTGCTCTTAATTGTTAGACTCTTAATTGTTAGACATGCTTCCTCTCAGAGGCATTTCATTTCCAGGAGTATCCATGTCCTGAACTCTCACAGTCCAAGACAGAATTTATTAGATCTTTCCAATGCTTTATTTTTAGTCTGAGAAATTTTCCTCATCCTTCCCTACAGAACAATGCTATGTTTTGCCATGGACAGACAGAAAAAAGCTACAGTCCAGAAATTCATATAGGGGCAAAGGTGAAATGAGTAGTTTTACATTCTCTGTAATTTGGTACACACACAACCTGTGAGTAAAGCACAAATCCTAGGCTACGATCAGATACAGTGATGGGAGTCATGCAAAGAACTAGACAGATTAGAGTATTTTAAAAAGAATTAAAAAATCAAAAAAAACAGTACCACAAAGACTATTTAAACATTGCTGGACTCAAGCACAAGTCTGGGACCTTGGCCAGGAAAGTCCCTTGATGATGCTGTATCCAAGTGTCCTGGTTCCCTAGGCACAGACCCATGGGCCAGCCATGCAGGCAGGCCATGAGTAGCCCCGAGTCAGCTGAGAGTTCCAGTTAAGGCAGCTGACTCACAGGCGTATCCCATATCACTGAATCATGCTCAGTATAAAAGGAGGGAGCTCAGTGAGGCCACATGGGGTTCCTCCTCTCCCTGAGGCTCCTTGTTGGTGGTGCTCTGTTCCTGTTATCAGCATTGAACCAGGCTGAGTAGAACCCTTTATGCTTTGCATTGATTATTGTCTCAGTTTTGTTATTCTATTAAATCTGGTCATACTTCAACTCACAGGCCTTTTCCTCTTTTTACCTGATTCTCCTTCCTATCTGGGGAGGGGCCCCTGGGTGATGAACTGCTATGGTTTAGCCCTGAGTACTGGCTAACCATAGACATCAAGTTAGGACACAGTCAAGCATGAGCATACAGTGTGGCAGGCACTGTGCTCAGGTGCATGCCAGATCTATTAGCTTGCCTTTCAGTAGGTATCCAGATGTGCAAGTGCTCCTACCATGAAGTCAAACAGCAGAGTCAGTGGCTGGATCACAAGCTTGCTGTCTACAGGTGCAAGTGGAACTTCAGCCCCCTCGGAAGTCCTACTCTCCTCTGGTTTCATTCAGAAGCCAGAGAAGTAGGAATGTGGTTGTCTGAACTACTTTTACACCATGGATCAAGCTGGGTTCATGGAACTGTTTGGTGTTCTTGCCAGAACATGGAAAGTATTTAGCTAGACTCTAATAAGAACCAGATACTAACCTTCTTCATGCAGGATTTACCTAAACCTGGATGGTTCTTCTATTCCAGTGTTTCTCATCCTGTGCCACCCAAAGCTGTTATGCAGCTCAACTATTACTCATTCTTAGAAGTTCTGCCCAAATTATGTGCCTTGAATAAAAGTTCTAAAGGAAAAAAATTAAAGCTTATCTTATCCTAAGTTTCCTTTCAGCTCTTTCTGAAAAAAAAGATCTTTCTGTATCTCATTGTTGGTCAGGGAGCTGAGAATTAAACCTGAAAAGGAACTATCATTAAGGTATGTATAGGAGTGTTTTAAAAAAATACAACTGATTTAAAAATAATTAAAATATTATGTATTACGTCAAATAGTATATTATTTTTCATGTAATGCTCAAATACTGTAATTTCTTAAACTTAATGGAAATAAAAATATTGAAATTGTTTTAAGTCGTAATATACAGAAGAACACCACTACGTGGCTAGTCTATCAGAACCAATTCCTGGTTAAGCTTTAAGTTGTAAAGGTCACATAGCCCTGCAGATGGTAACCTTGGGGTCAATCTGTGCTCCATACTGTAGGAACACTGCTGTAGGTAGAATCCTGCCTTTGTTAACACATGTAAGTAGATGTACTCAATTTATCAACTTCTTGTAGACAGATGTAATTTAACCTTTAGTCTCTTTTTATGTACTGTGGCTGCCTATGGGAGTTTGTTCTGCAGTTGTTTTTAGCCACACTGGTAAAGATTTCAGCCTCTCTACCATCTCTCTTTCATCTCCTTTCAATTCTTCCTTCAACAGCTTGTTCTGGCTCTACTTAAGTTGAAACCCTTAACTTGCACAGCACCTTAGAAGATAACCACCAAAGCCTATTTTTCTGTTTCCTCTAGTGTTCTCTGCCTAGTATTCTAGTTTATTCTGTGTAAGAATAGCTGTGGGTTTGCACCACACGTGTAGTGCCCACCTTGATTCTGCTGTGGTTCCACTGCCAGCAGGGAATGTGTACAGAAATGGAAAAGCACAGTTAAAAGCAGGTCCTCTGGTCCTTCTTTTCTTAGTAATTTTCTACCAGCTTTGGTGACTGACAGTTTATCAGTCAAGTTACATGTCTCTACATAATTCCTTCTTTTAAGCCCACCCATAGAGTACTTCATCCACTTCTATCACTGTAGTATCCAAATGCTTACAAAATTCTGCTCACAAATTAATAAATTTAGTGAAAATAGCTGGCACTTCAATATGATGAAGTCTATATTATAATGCACAAAAAAAAAATAAATCCCAATCTACACTAGCATAGCTTTTAGTATACAATTGTAATCACAGAAGAAAATGTTTTTTCCTTCATTGTTCAGTATTGCTTTACACATCATAAGAGGATTTTCTTTTTTTAACTCAACCACAAACCAGTGTGTCTTCCTCCCAAGATGCTCCTTCACTCTCCAATAACCTTTCATTTAGAATTCTGGGGAGGGTTGGATGGGTATGAACCCAAGAACCATTACCTATGTTTTAAGAAGAGATGCCACAACTCATTTCTGAAAATGCAGACAAGTTTTAAGCCTTGGTTTTCTGGGGAAATGAGTTTATCAGCTGTGCACTCCTTGCAATAATTTCTGACTTTGTTAGCCAATTCCTGTCCCATCTGACAAAGGACAAGAGGCATCCAGATGACATTAAAAGGCTAAGTTGGTGGGTGGGATGAGGAGAAGTAGAACATGCTAACTTGGTGACTTCATTGAGGGAAAAGAATGCAACATGAGCTCATGCCACATTAAAGACGAGAGTATCTGCATAGGTTGTCTAACTGCAGACTGGTTTCACTGGCTCTACATTATCACAACTGTCATTGTGTGTGGTGCATTGGGCAGCATGGCCATGGCTGACTACCAGAAATACAGTGCAGTTTCACCATGCTGCTGTATCTTGATAATGACACAAATGGATTGAACAATCTAAAATAATACCATTAGCAATACAAACCAAAGAAGAACTTACCCTTTAACTAGGAAGATTACTCTCAAAGAGTAAATGACTAGAAATACTTACTACACATCTATAAATGTCTAGTAGCAGATCAGTCTAGCTAGTTTCAAGCTATTCTCTAGGCAAGACAGAAGTCAAGCTTTATGCTGCCTTCCCAGGAAAAGAAGAGGTTCCTAATTTTCTAGCTGCTTTCTTGCACAGGCTGTGTTGACTTGAAGAGCTTATTTCCACACACTTCTAATTTTTTTTAACACCAGCTGTTACACACTTCCAGAATGTGTCTGATTTTGGGCAAAGGCAGAGTTATACTGCTGATAATGTAACCCTATATATATATTCCTGTAATCTTCATATTACAAATATATCTGCCTTCGATTTTGGAGGCTACAGAATGTAATATTAACATTTTGAACACTTAGCACTTAATATTTGATTGCACATAATAGCAACTATTATATTAAATATTATCTGGTTTTGATGTGCATATACCAACAGAAGGCTGAGTGGCTAATAGTTTTGCAGAAATAGAATATACTTCTGGATGAATAATACTAACAACATAAATTGATTTCCTATTGGATATACATTTAGCTGAAGGTAGGGGAAAGAATCCTGTATTTTTTTGTACACGTTTCAAATATATTCTTATGGTCCATTTGAAGAAAGTTATCCCAATACATCCTTCTGAAGGCAACAAAAGGAGTTGCAGAATTCCCAGACATGGGAAACTCAATGAATGCCATAAATGGTATGAAAGGAAGGACCATTTTACCTAATACTGCCCTTCCCACAACTTTATCAATTGTGCTGCTTATCTCGAGTTCCACAGATGTTCAAAAAGGGTAATATCATCTCACCTTTAATTTGTGTTTAAAAGGAACATGGCAATACAAAACATATGGACTAAATCACTTGTCAGCAAAGCAGAGTGTGAAAGTCATTTATAAATGGACATCAGCATTTGTTTGTATGTTAAAATTATAGTCTATTAGGGCACTTGTCATTTATCAGTCTCCTTTCCCACCACAGAGGATGTTCAAGACTTAAAAGTGAGGTAGGAAAGTTTTATCCCTCCCAAACTCCTAATTTAAAACAAAAAATACTGTCCTGGAATGCTCAATTTTAAGTATCACAGTAAGAATTTATTTCAGGAGATCTGTATGCGTGTACTCTTGTGAGTGGGAGGGTGGGGAATGTGACAAAAAAAACCCCAAAACAAAACACAGCCCACACAAACCCCAAGCTACATTTCTGGTCTCTCTGCAAAGAAACTATGTAACACCTTCCCTATCATCAAAACCAAACACAACAGCCAAAACCAGACAACAGTAACTTCTAAAGTCAAATCATTTTTCAAGAACATGGATTTCAGGGCAATAATTAAGTACTGCATCAGATCACACTTATGGTCTGGATCCTCCCTGAAGTAGCTAACTGACTTCATCCAAAAGAACTCCTGTCTGATTCAGGAACTGCTGTGTACTTCAAGGTTTGTCCAGCAAACATGGGCAAAACTTCCTTTTTCTTGCATCTTACTAGACTGCTTGTGCAATTTAGCTGTTATACATACCGGTCTTCTCTTATACAATAGGTAAATGAAATGTAAAAGGTTGACAACCAAAAACACAGAATTCCAGATCATTATGTCCAAGGCACAACGGTAGAGTGTAGCCCAGATGATGAACAATGCACATCCTGTAAAAATTAAAAAAAGGAAGTTAAATTTCACTTAACAATAAACACATTCATACAAAGCCATCAAGAATGTGTCCTCTGGGTGTAATTACACTGGAAAGCAATATATTCTACAAGCTATACTACAGTGAGGTTCTGTGGATCAAAACATGCAATGGTAGCAGAGGTAATCACTACAGTGCTACAAAGAGGCACTGAGAGCAGGCTGGCAGCAGACTGCAGTCCTGTTGCATGGAACTGCAATACTGGAGCAACAATAATTCAGATCAGGACTGGGCAAAGCAGAAAGGTGCAGCCCATGATGGTCTGTTAATAAAATGAAGTAGAAATAGGAGAGGGAGGAATTGTTTCTTAAGTAAAAAAAAAAAATAAAAATTAAGCACCTCACAAAACTATTACTATTGCATTAACTAAACAAACAAGAGCCTAGAAATTAATGCTTGTTGTTCATATCAGTAGCATTCATATCTAACTAGTGATCAGTAGTTGCACAAAAGCCTCCTAAAGTCATACACAGCTATTTTTAAAAATTTAAACGAAGTATCATTGCTGCATTTTGACAAGGTCACATCAGCAACCTGAATTCTCTTTTATGACACGAAAGTAAAAATTTTAAATGCTTAGTCTTTTTTTAGTTACTTGACTTCAAATAGTGACAATTGCTTTAAAAGATAAGGCATGCTGTATGATTAGGGATACTATTTTTAGCCTAGAAAGACAATACTTATCAAGTGATAAATTATGCATCAGTGAGTCTCTCCCAGATAACAGTGAACCTACTGATAGAGATGACAGTAGAGATCACAGATTATTTTCTCTTAAGTTTCATGCCAAGACAACAAGGAGAAGAAGAAGGTGCCAAATTAGTGTCCTTTTCCTCTTTCTCCCTGAAGGCAATGCTGGGATTCATGAACTCAGTATTATCTATTCAGTCTGGGTTGCTGACTGGCCAGGCAGCACTTACATACGGACCAGAAAAATAAAAAAAAACATGACAACTCTTGATCAGCTGGTTAATTAGACTACAAGGGATAGAAAGATACAAGGCCTGGAAGTATTGTAGAGGAGCAATATTGTGCAGCACCACAGAGGTGGGGCAAGGCAAGCCAAGGGGACAGATCCCTAGGAACCAGGCTTCCTTCTTTCTCCTGCCCACAGAGTAGATTTGCCTGCAGCTGCCACCTTAGCCTGAAAAACTCTCATTCCCTATCTCTTCAAACTGCAACAAGACCTACAGACCAAAGTGGCAAGCTCAGCAAGTGCAGAGCTCCCATTGCTTTTGAAACAAGAACTACACGGACAAAAAGGTCGTGCAATGCTCAGACCTTTGGTCATTGGCACAGTCTATTTTAATACATTATCCTATAATACCTATAAAAAGAAAAGGCAAGATCATTGTAAATTCAGCCATCGAAGTGTTGAGTGTTACAAATGAAACCACGCTTGCTCAGTCTCAAGCATGTCAAACTCATTTTTTCCCCTGAAGTCAAATTTTGGTATCATAAGATGCCTACAGTGGTGGAGGAAATACAGCTGACATCAGGAAGACAGACTGTACTCTGTATTGAAAGACCACACTCTAAACTGGCAATGAAAATAATGCTGGTAACTCACAAATGTCATGTGTTTGACCCTACATTTAAAGAACAACGTGGGCTGACATCAAGCTTCAAGGAAAACTTCACCTATTGGAGACATACTAAGCCAGTGCACCAACCAATCCACAATCCCAGTATTTGCTTGAAACCTTAAACTAAGGTCTTAAGGATCCACAGGCTTAACTATGATTTGGAATTTAATGAATTTTAAGTAGCCAGTCAGGTCTGAAGTAGATGGGGTCCACCTGTTTTCAAGCTGACATCTACTTAGGCTTGAAGTTGTAAGTTGTATTTCAGGGAAATTTTAAGAGCCTAGGCACATATAACTTGTCTAGAAAAGGTCTGTCAGGGTCAGAACAGACCCCCACTTACACCAAAACCAGCTTCAGCAGAGTACAACAACCATGAATATAAGCTGGAATTTCCCTGTAAGCTGAAGGGACCAGGAGAAAGCTCTGTAATGGCCACAAACTGATACTTTTGTCATGGGAAGGTTGCAAATCTCCCCAGAATAATTCTCCTACCTATGGTGAGCAAGCCTCGCAGAAAAATCATATGAAGATTCAGAGTAGTAGGAATAACCAGTCCAACTGCAAAGCAAATGTTTGCCACGTGGAAAACAAGATGATGAATCTCTTTCCAGTTTTCACATGCAGTCTCATTGAAAGGCACAAGGGTGGCATTTTTTAAGTCTGGAATAACACCTAGTGGAGTAACAGTGAGTGGGCTCATTGCTGTAGCATTCATCTTGGAGACTCCTGCAATAAAAGGAAAAAAAATAAAAATCACTGTGCATTAAACTGAAACATTAGGCTTACACATGGATTTTACAGCTATTTTCTCTCTTCCCAGGATATAATTTGGGGGGGGGGGAGCGAAAAAAAAAAATCTACAAGTGTTTTAAAAGGGTAAGCCAGATCTACAGTTCAGTAATGCTTTACTATCTCTTTCACCTAAGTGCTAGGCTTGAAGAATGCTACGCTTCAAAATTTGGACTGTATGAACAACGCTGCCTGAACACTAGCTACTATGACTGTCATTGCTCAGTGAAGCACCCTATGTATTCTTCCTAGTCCTACACAAATAATCATATTTTAATCTACCATTTATTGAATAGGTCCATGATCTTAGGCAAAGTAAATATATAAAAGAACGTACATATTTAAGTAATTCATATTTAACTTACATATTTAAGTAATTAATTAATTTCAATTCTTTAGATCAGAATTGAAAGAAAAAAGAAAAAAGGTCTATGTAGTGTAAATCTCCTTTATGGCATACAAAGCTGTCCTCCTAAATAAGGAATGGAAGGTATTAAAAGGAAGAACATGTGCTGTTTGGTTGGTTAAAAAAAGCATACAAAAAATCAAAACGAAAGACAGCCTCAACTTTTGACTTTCTTATGGCATCATTTGGAGGTCTCCTAAGCCACATATCTTGCACTCATTAACCAGAGGAGGCAAAAAACCCCAAGTCACTTTTGAGATCAGTAAATAAATACTACTGTTTCTTCTCCTGGTTGATCAGATGCTACCAAATCAGACAGGGAGACATCAAGGCTGCTAAGCTATGACAAGGTTGCCAGTCTGTCAGGGAAATTACTTGGTCTACCTAGTATGAACAAGCTTGAAAGACCTTTGGTTCACTGTGGAACTCCTGGAGAAAACGAGACAGTTAAAAAAAGCTTATTTTTAATCTAAAAATACATAAGCTTTTCTTGTAATAATAAGTCTAGCATATTTTCCTCATGCACCAATTAAAAAGAAAAAATATCTGTGGGCAAGTATCTTCCCAAAACAAAGTGAAAAAATTACTATTAAAAATAAACTACAAAGACAAACTGGAAGATTTAAAGAGAACTGCAGTCTGTGTTGCGTGCAGTCCAGCAGGTCTTCTCAATTCAGAGCAGCTCCCAGCTGGAGGAACATGACTGTTCCTAGATGGGCCACCAAACACAGGAGAACCCTACTGCCAGCAAGGCACTTATATATACCCCAATGTATGGAGCTCGGCTTGAGTCTCGTTAATGAAATACATGCACATATCACTGAGCAAACAGGATCCATAACAGTGGGATTTGCATTCAAGTAAATTCTGTAGAGACAGCACATGTCCCGCCCTGTGTGCTTACTGACCGTTGTGCAATTCATCTGCTCAGCAGACATTCGAGTCACTGTTAATACACTCAATATTTCCTGCAGGCTGGAATATGCTCAGCATTTCTTTTATTTGAAAATGCTTCTTGGGTTGAGATGTAATATTGAGTTGCTTCACTTTCATCCATTCTTTTTATTATTTCCCCCTCTCAATCAACCTGTATACAAAGCATAAGCAAGCTAGACGATTTCTGAAATTAATCGGTCTTTTAAACCCCTTTTTAAAGTAGAGGGAAGAAAGAAATAAGGAAGAAAACCTCAACCCTCTGACAGTTCCTCTCTGATGCCCAGAGTCTGTCACAGCCAAGGCACGCTACAGAACAAACAGAGGCATCTTTCAAACACTAGCAGGGACATAGTGCTATCCATATCTGGATAGAAATTATTGTCAAAGGGAAAAAAAAAATAAATCTAATTCTTACCAAAATACAAAATTTGCTTATTTCTTAAAAGCTTACTTTCCTCTTCTCATTCCTATATTAGTTATTCAGAAAGGTTAATTAAAACATGGGGTTTTGGCATAAACAAATTCTACACTAAATTGTTACCAGTGATCACAGTGCCCAAACAAATTCATCGTCCACATATCGCAGAGGCACCATCCAAAAAAGCTATTTTCCATCAGCTCTCTCGCTTGAGTGTAGTGACAGAGTCACGAGAGCAGTTTCAGTGTCCTGGCAGAGCTGCTCGCTCACGCACAGAGCCAAATCACAAGCCTGTAGGAGGCTGCGGGACTGGCATTTTAATGTGCTCATAAACAGAAGGTAATTGCTAACTGGGTGACTGCGTTTTTGCTCATCTCACACAGATCTCATCACCATGCTCCTGTTTCCAAACAATATAAACTCCCTGCACTGGAACAGCAAGATCTCTTTTGCAAAAAGTTATCAGTGGGGTTTCTAACTACACTCCATCTGTGCTGCCGAGTGAGCTGCCAATAAAAGCACAAAAGCACCGCTTCACAAGCCGTTGTGGTAACAGAACGAGCAGACACCCAAACTCACACACAGGTACAGACCAGCCGTAAGACCATCAACTCATCACAAGATCCAAATGACTGCAAGAAGTAACTTTTGCTGCAGCAGATTACAAATCCACACCGCTTTCCAGATGCTTGGCTTTTTAATAGCAAAACCGTGTATTGTATCCCTGGGAGAAGAGAGGTTACTTTACTCAAAAACTTGGCTGTAAAGCATCACACGTTTGAAAACTGGGAACACAATAAGCCCAACTATACAGTGCACTACAATGTCCTTTCCCTCACAACCCAGCCAAAACATCGCTCCCCTGGTTAGCCGCAGATATTGATGCCACAGCCTACCAGCCATAAATAGTCATAATGGGAAGACGTTTCTCCGACAAGCATTGACTAAGTCAATAACAACTGACAATAAAGTCACAATAAATTGACAGCCTGTGACAATAAAGTGCCCACAGTTGTAACAACAGGATGTTAAATGCTTTTGAAAGCCTGGGCCACCTACTTGGTTGCCTAAATTAGGACCAAGGAACGTAAATCTAGCTACGTCGACTTTTTTGTAAGCTATGTCTTTAATACCTTAAAGTCTTTATATGATGACATTTAAACTCAACTTAGTACTCACAAACAAGCACTGCAGCACCGCTAATGTACTGGGAAAAAAAAAAAACCAAACAGCAGAAAGCTGCAGAACTTCTCTGTCAAGATGGTATTTTAAAGCCGGCAGAAATAGGTTGATGCTATCTGCAAAATGACACAAGGACAGATTATGACACTGGCTCTGAAGGAGAGCTGCCCATGAATTTCAATGCGGGAGCCTGCTCGAGAACCAACAAAACAGACAGGCAGAGTTACAAGCTCAAACCTAAAACGTTTGTCCACAGGTAATGGCAGAAAAACAAGTACTCAGACAATAACTCCGTAATTTTTAGATCCATTTCTTTAGCCCGAACATCTAGTGTTATCAAATAATATTGAAGAATTAGCAAAATATTTTATGTTCAACAGATAAACAAGCAATTGCCAATTCCTACCCTCTACTACCTCAGAGAGGCAAAAATTAATTTTGGAAGTACAGAATTAGGCCTTTAAAACTTTAATTTAGGGTTATGTGTACTGAGGGTTAATAAAGCATTATGCTTAAGTCTTCTAATATTCATATATGTCTTCATGTATTGAAGTTAAAAAAGCAACCAACACTGACAGATGATTGTGAAAATAGTATCAACTGAAATGAAAATTTTATGAAGCATAAGACGAATAAAAAATGTTTTTAATAGCCAGTAATTTTTCCTTCATATGGATTTAGATTTACTAAACTAAGAGTTTAAAAACTCAGTTGATTAAAAACTCAAGCCAATTTGTTGTCCAAACAGGAAAAAACCCCAAACAAAAACAAGTATCAAACAAACACCACTCAGTGACACTTCAACAACAAATCTATCAGAAATTAGTTTAGTTAACAACAAAGCCTATTATTTTTTTTTTTGGTGTGTGTGAATGAATTTGATAGAGAGTTAAGGTTTAGGTCTGAAAATACAAATTCTCATAATGTAAATGAGGTAAGTTTACTCTGGGATTTTTCTATGCTCAGGACATCTTTAGACAAGAGGCCAAACTTCTGAAAGCCATTCCCAAAAGTATTTAGTCCCTAAATCTTGAGACACAAAGATGCCTTTTTAAAAAAATGGGAGTTTTATGGATACCTATACAACATTCACAGAAGACAGATGTAGCAGAAAATAAGTTTAAAGCAGTGGATTCTAGCAGGAGAACAGGTCAGCCAACCTGACACAGGACCGCGTGGAGTGTCCCCTCACATCGGCCACTTTATCGAGGTCATTCATATCCCACAGCTTTACAGTTCAACATTATTCAAGAGAGCTTCTTAAAGCTTTGCTCGAGTGTGTTTGTATAACTCTGCAGTCATTACAACCTTACAGTCCATTATTTAGGTAGATGGATTTTGTGAGTCTAAAGGAAAAAAAAATGGAAAAAAAAAAAAAATCAAGCTCAACAATATTTTTTAAAATCCTACCTGCAGACCTTTAACTACTTTTCTACGGTCTTGTAGCACAAAAGCTGCACGGGAAATTTAGACAATCAGTAATTTCTTTGCTTTTGTCAGCAGAAGACAAACTATTAGTGCTAGCATAATTAAGTTAATTACAGTTTAAGTTACCATTTTCTTTTTTATAAAGAAGTAGGAGTGAATGGGAAAGTGATACAAGAAAAGATGTATTTCAGTACGCTCTTTGGGGCAAGTTCATATCCGTTAAACACGTCATTAACTACAGAAATTTGTTAGTCTTACTCTACACCTTATTCTAGGCAAAATTTAACAACATTTTCATGCTGCATGAGTAACAGAATTACCAGTACCACGAGAAAACATTTTTACGCGTGCCCAGCATCACAGCGGTCCTAGGGCAGTGGCAGTTCGCTGGCGCCGTTTGAGCACGTTCTCCCTTCGGATTACACCGCACACGGACGCGCTCACAGCCCAAGCCGAAGGACACTGTCGCCACCGCTGTCACCCCGCAGCCCCGCTTTCCACCCGTGCCGCCGAAGCCCCCAACGTGCAAACACCAAACCCATCGTTAATACAAAAACAAAAAAATAAATTAAAAAATAAAATAATGGCGCAACCCGCCCCAAAGGGCCGTTTCCAAGGCAGCCCCTTGGGCACAGAAGTGGAGACCGGGGCAGCGCAGGTCCGGCACAGCGCGGAGCCCACCGCTCCCGCCGCCAGCCCCGGGGGCAGGGGGACCCGACGACGCTGCTGCCCGCAGCCAGCCGGAGGCACCCACCGCACCCCCGGTGGCCTCCCCGCTGCAGGGCCATCCCCCGCCCCGCCGTGCCGTGCCGTACCGCCGGCGGAAGCGACCCTCACCTGCCCCGCGTCCCTGCCCGCGCCCTCCGAAAAGTTTCACACCCGGACAGGACGGGACGGGCTCGAGCTGCCACTGCCGCACCTCTGCGCTCCCAGCACCGCCGGCACCACGTCCCGCCGCGGGCACCGCGCCGCCGCTGTGACTAAAATAGGCAGCAGCCGGCGGGAGGCTGCGGGCGGCGCCAGCTGCGGGGCCGGCACCGAGCGGCCGCAGCGCGCAGGCGCCTCCCGCCGGCCCCGGGGGCTGCGGGCTGCGGGCGGCGAAGGGCGGCGCGGCCGGCAGGGGGCGGTGCGGTGCGTGGGGCGGTGCGGGGCAGTGGTTTGCGGTCCGGCCCGGCCCGGCCCTCGGTGCCTCGGTGTGAGTGCCTGCGAGCGCTGCTCGGTGCCCAGCGTAGGCGTCTCACGCAGGTGGGGTGGATCGCCCCGCAGACAGAGGTGCCTCCGTGCCCCGCAGGGTGAGCCCCGACCTTAGGCACCGTGTCTCGCTTCTGGGTGGCTAAAATTAGAGTCGGTTTCTCCACTAAACATATGGCGAGCAGTGTTTGCCCTATATGGTGAGTCAAGGAGGCACAACAGCCTTTATAAAACTGCTCTTCTCAACTTGGCACCTGCTGTGGTGGCTTTGTCACAAGCATAACTTTTAAGAAATGTCACTAAGTTTGCTCGTGTGGTAGTTTGACGGCTCCCAGAAATTCTGTGCTTCCAGGGCGGGCCACTCGTGTCCCTGCGTGCTGACAGATTGCTCCGCCAATGTCCTGTCTACCTGTCGTCTGCACTGCCAGTCTTGCAGGACAGGCAAAGTAGCCACCAAGCCAGCCTGCACCTCCAGGATGCTGATGTGTATGATCCAGCGATGAAAGGCATTGCAGACACAGCCTATGGGCATCCCAGCCCATCCCGAAACACGACTGTCAGTGATAAATGAGGACTGCAAAGGCAGAAAATCTCTTTCAATATGTTCTGATGAGCTAGCTACAAAATGGGTTGGTTGTTTTTTTCCAGCAGCCAAAAGCATATGGTCAGCATTATACTTGAATATTTTTTGAAAGAGGAATACAGTATCCTGAATAATTTTTGAAGTAACTGTTTATACACATCCACATCCACATATATCCCAGGAGGCTCCAGCTTTGTTATGGTTGTTCTTGGCACTACATCTTGGAGATCTGGATCTTTCCAGTGATGTGTGCCATATGAGTAGGGTTGTTATGGATCCTGCTGCTTGGTATAAGACGTGATTTTTCAAAAGATATTACGGATTTATTATGAAGGACTTGATTTGGGACTGTGTTTCCTCTGGCTGGCCATTCATCACAGAATCATCTAGGTTGGAAAAGACCTTGAAGATCATCGAGTCGAACCGTCAACCTAACACTGACAGTCCTCGACTACACCATATCCCTGAGCACTATGTCAACTCAACTCTTAAACAGCTCCAGGGATGGGGAAGATAACCAGAGTAAGTGAGCGGGGAAAGGGTAGAAAGAGCGAGTCACGAGAGCACAGCCACAGGAATGGTCATGAGAGATAGCATCTAGCATGTATTTGAGGTTGATAATATTCAGCTATGCCGGCTGGAGCAAAACCAAGTGTCTGCCAAAGGCAGCACAAAGCAGCCTGTCAGAGAGCTCCTATCGAAATCTAGACTGATGTGTAAGCATTTTCAAGCATGTTACTGAATGTTATGTATTGGAGAAACACAGTTTGCTGTACTAGTTGTGTCTTTTATGGAGTCATTTTACTTCTCTCATTACCCTCCAGCTCTTCTCAGTTTTTGTGGGGAGCCTTGGTGATAAACTGTATCTGCTTAGCCCAATGCAGAAAATCTTAGGAAACCTTGGCAATGAACTAATATTTACAGCCATGTGAAGGTGTAGAACTTTGTCCTGATTGCAGCTAGTCCCTTGGGATCTTTATATTTCAGTATATTTGTGATTAAATGACATTTCCCCTACTCAGCAGAGCTGTAAGAACCAAATCTATGTGGGTAACATAAATGGTGGTATCTAGTACAGCTGTCAGCAGAAGAAGAGAAAGGAGGGAGGATCTGAGAGCTGCCCCAATCTTCTGGCCCTCCAGGAGGACCATAAGCAGAAAAAAGAGTGTAGACATGCCTCTGATGGTCTCTAGTCTTGTGCTGCGGGGTGTACCTGCACATAGAAGAAGAACCTTTCTCTAATAGAATGATTAGCATCAAGTTTATATAGAGAAGAGCACATAGTCCTATGCAGCTATTAATGCCAATAATTTTACATATCCTTTAGTTATATAGATAATACAAGATAACATAGATAACATTATCTATAGTTATAGTGATATTGTAAACATTCTCTAAGTAGAATGTATTAAATAGAGTTTATTCTCTTAATGTATTAAGTAGAGTTTATTCTCTTAAACCAGGGTCTCATGTACTGTAGGAGAATGGGCTGGTTTCATTAAATCAGTTTCATGTCCTACTGTTTAACCACTGTAAAGACTTAAAGAGTTGGTTTAACCTTCTATTTCAATAAAGTACAAGTTCATTGAAGTCTGCTAATATAAATGAGTATGACAGAGGCAAGAAATAAAACCTGTTTGCATCTACATTGATGAGGAGTTGGCTTTAGATAGCCAGATCAATTTTCAGGGATTATTGTTGAATTGATGCATTTTGTTAGCAGAGACAGGTCTAATGGTGTTACAGCTGCTCATTGATGCAAGTTTCTCTCTGTCATGTTCTTTCTTCTGCTATTAAGGTCTTGATTGCTTAAGTACTATCTCAAATTATTTAGTTGTTTTCCACAGTAAGGGTCCACAGTAGAAAATGTCACATGGATGTTGCGAATTGCTCAGTCTTGTTCTTATCTCCAGTGTCATGCTTTGTGATCTTCGACAGTACACCCTAACCTCCTTGATGCCTGTATTACAGGTGCCTCCGTATTACAGGGGAAATAAGGCACGCTAAGGGTGCATGGAGATGTTGCTCTGTGGAGGTCAGGCAGGATTTCAGCACAGCTGAGACCAAAGCCTCCCTCTCCTGCTTCTCAGTTCAGCCTAGCCCAGCATCAAGAAACTTTATTAAGCTGACATTAAAGTAACTTTTTGTAAAATTGCAAGAGCTCTGCCTCTTCCAAATGAGAGCATGATTCCGCAGCCTTTTTTAGGCAAAAATTTTCACTATAGAGAACAAATGCTTTGTATTTTGGAGCCCAGATGTTCCAGGCTGACAGGGCTATTTTCAGACAATGGCGAGGTCTATGAAATGTTTCCATTTATAGTTTCAGGAAGCGTACTCAGCATCTACAGGCTAAAAGATACCTCCTCTAAACTAATCTTTTAAAATTCTTCTACAGACAATTCAAGGGGGCTCTCTAAGAAAGTAATCAGTCCTCTGCGTGTTTGACAACTGTCTGGAGTGGGATGAAATACACTGGTGTAGTTCAGAAATGCCACATTTCAGTGTGACTAATCCCATCCCAGATGCTGAAATTATGTGCCGTGTAACTGAAAAATTACACGTTTTCCACAGGAAAAAATATATATTGAGATTTTGTGTGAAAGCATCCTTGAGAATTGCATCTTATTAGAAGGAAGTTTATCTGGAAGAGATTGTGTATGATAAATACTCTCTCAGCTCTTTAATATTCTGGAGGTTTATTGAAGAGGAGTATGTGCATTCTGGTGCATTTTTACTTGACACTCCAACGGCCACTTTCTGATGTATCATGATATAGTCTGGCACTTTTTCCCATGCCATATCTGCAGGGAGGGTGTCTCCTGTTTACACAAGAAGGGCTGTATGTTTGTGAAACCCTTCTGAATCTGAGATACAACACATCATATCCCGGGGCTTTCAAGTGTCTGACAGATGGTATTATAATTGGTTGTTGCAAACAGAGAGCCAGGAGCAACTTTCTTCTAAAATGATCTGTAAAAGTATCCAAGTTTTAATAGATGCACTGGTGTTCGTAGATGTTTATCCAAAGGGTACATGATCCTGAGGTATACGGGCAGAGTAAAATTGTTTGCTATTAAAGTTACCTAAACTGTGCACAGTAAACAATTTATTCAGTCACACTTAGCAATTATCTCTGTTCCCAAATTATGTGTGAGCAGTCTCCTGCTAGCAATTTCATTTGTATGTTCATTATTTGAAATTGCTTGGTGCATGATTTCTATGAATATATGCAAGCCTATGATCTGCTTGCAAGTGCTTTTTCTGGGACTGTTGCTTGGGGGCCTGCTCTGCTTGCTCTACCTCTGCTACATAAATCACTTGGCTTAAAAAAACCCCAAACTATGCTATAAAACCGATTGGATTTCCTAAGGCCAGGGTCACGGTGCAGCTGTCACTGCCCTGCCGGGGCAGCTTGCTAACGGCAGCGGGGAATAACGTGGAGCCTGTCCCCAGCGGGTCTGCTTGTTTCTGGAAATACAGGAATACCGGAGCTGGGTTTTGAGCACATTGCTTGTTCAGGACACAAGTTGTTATCGACATGTTGCACTTAGTTAACACGAGGCAGCTCTTACTTCACACATAACTGGAAGTCAAGTAATAAAGCAGTGCTTTTGCATTGCATCTATCTCCTCATTGGGTGACAGCCCATTTCTTAGGGGTCCCCACCAGAGCGGATTTGGCAGTGCTAGTTGAACTGGCTGTGATCTTTCTGTGATTTTTTGGGCAACTTCCATGCACAAAGAAACTTCAAAATGATCACACAAAGATGTCTGTGCTAATCCTCAAGTAAATCCATCTCAACTGCAGCTCACAATGTCTTCTCTGCAGAGACATTTGTGAATTTGTGTGAGCCTGTGTGGCTGTATCAACCAAAGGAATTGCAAATATTGTCAGGGTATAAATGCACCCATGCTTTCAGGTGTTTGTACAATGACAATGGTTTGTTGCAGAATCAGTCCTTTTTAGCTGTGCATTTCAATATTCACCAGTGGCTGGTTTTGAGAAGCAAAGGCTAGGCTTGAATCCCTAGGACTTTGCATATTTGCGTCATTAAAACCCACCATTTTCTAGGAATTTTTAAAATTATTGATAAGGATTTAGAATTTTATTTCAAGATTAAAAAAGGCACTAAATGACAAGTGTTTAACATACACAGAAGGACAAACAGATATATTTAAAACAAAACAAAACAAAACAAAACCAACCCAAAAGCTAACTTAAATACTTGAGGAAGGAGGACAGAGAGGAAGTGGGAGGAGGTAGAAGATGAGTCTACAGGATTATTTAAACAAGCGACAGAGAAAGCATGTAGGATTTGAGAGTGAAAATACTCCACACTCTGAGGGTGAAGAGAAGGTTAATAGATTACCTCAGAAGAACTGCAGATGGGCATGAAGTAGCTTTTTTTGAAGTTAAATTTCTCTTTGCAAAAGGACACAAATTGAGGAGAGCAAGAGTGGGGAGAAAAAGGACAATCCAGTGAAGGAACAGGAAAGTTAGTTAGCCAAAATAAACGCTAGGAACAAAAGTTCAAGTACAAAAAAGCAAATCGGGAATTCACAAGTTCAGTTGAAATGTACAGAAATGGGTTGATGTAGCCCAAGTATCAAGCAGGAGTATTTTTATGCACTTGTTCAAATTAGCACTCCTAAATGAGTCTTTGAAATACTGCTTGTTTTGAGCATAAACCTCAAGGAGATAATAAGCACCCAATTTATGGATTAGCTGCCTCCTCTACCATTTCAAAAGAGTCAGTATCAAACAATTGCTAAGGAGTGTCTGGTCCATGTTGAGTGTACACCCCATCTAGGCTGCTTTGTACATCCAGATGTTGGATTCAGTTGTGCATATCATAAATAACTATCAAAATGGGTGCAGAGTTATTATATAGCTCAACTGCTTCCTGCTACTGTGATCTTTGAGAGTGAAGGAAAACACAGAATTATAAAAATATATTTTCCTCTAATTTCAATGAATAAGTAAGACCAGTCTTCTGAGTAATGTTTATTAGACTTCTTTGTTCTGTAAAGAAAAAAAGCCACAAACAAGTCCCTACTATATAAGGTTAAAACCAGCAATACAGACTGCAATAAACATACAGATATTATATATATATGATTATTGCTTTTGCACGTAATATTAGCTTAAGCACATATACCACAGTATGAAGCAGTTTCAGAACTAAAATGGCCGTGACAAAGGTAAAGAAAAAAGTAGTAATAATTTGTAAAATCAAAACCAGTATAAAAATGGTTTATGTTCCAAATCTTATTTCAGAATATCAGTATTTATTGTATTTAATCCTACTAATAATAACTCATTTATTCTTTAAATAATGAACATATATATTGAAGGGACACTATGTTTTTGAAAAGCCATAACTGAACAAGAAAATGGAGATGCAGTAAAAACCAGAGCTCTGTATCACTAGTTTTTAAGAAGTACTCCCATTCAGCTCACTAGGGATATCTTAAAAATACCATCTGAGAGGATCTGACCTTTCTGTAAATGAAAACAGGACAGTTTTGCTTCATATTGAAAATAAGTATTCAAAATGTTTTATCTAAGCTAAATTTCTTGGTAAAATAGAATATCTGTTACATCTGGATTCAGTAAAATTTTTAAGGATTTAAACATGAACAAGTTAAATGAGCAAAGTGCAATAAGGATTTTCAGATCTTTTATGGTAACTGCATGATACCCGTGTGGACACGAACAGGCTTGCCTCATTTTTGTTACAGGATAAGTTATTTTGTGTTTACCCCAGCGTAAAAGAATGCACATGGGAAGATACAGGGTCATTACTGCTATGTTTTAAACCAATCCCATAGCTCACCTGCTGGTATCCCACCCTTGTAGCCATGACCTACAGTTGGCCCCTAAGTCCAAACCCAGTGTTGGGTATCCAGGTTGTCCTGTATGCTTCTTAGGAGTTCCTCAAACCTACACATGGGAAATGCTAAACAGAGATGTGTGCCTCACCCCCACTGAAGGAACCTCAGCTCCTGCAGGCCACCACCTACTTGGGATCATCCAGCAAGAATCCCTGCCTGGGGACAGGGACCTGCTCACCTCCTGTCACAGATCTGAGGTGCTTTAATGCTCACCTATGATGTGTGGTTGCTACAAAAGATGATGGTGCTGCCCACTTCTATATAATGACAGAGCCTTTATCCATGAAATGGGAGTTTTGGCTTCAGTGTCTTTCTCAGCCCAAGGTACCTTACTCCCAGAAAATTATTATATCCCTCAGGTGTCTAAGTTTAGGTGGAGAGGTACTAGTGAATATAACAAAAACTATGGGATTCACTGCTAAAATAGTTATTTACTACTATTTTACTGCAGTTGCTTATTTATATGACTTTATTGAGTTACGAATCATCTATCTTTTATCATCATTTATCTTCAAAACCACACTGAGGTAGGGCAATACTCCTGTCCCCACAACACACCACAGACCCCTTAACTTAGGAGCTGTGGTGGAACTGCCATCTGAATAAAATTGCCTAGGAATTCACAGCAGAAGAAGAACTGCTATAAAATCCTTCTGTTCCCACAAGCTTTTGAGAATGTCTTGTCTTCTTCCCAGTCAATAGCAAAGTTTAACAACATTTGTGGCTTGCAGAGTGATGATTTGGGTCCAAACCCTCTGCTGGCAGCACCACCTGCAAAAGCTATCCTGTAGAAGGGCTTTGCCAGCCGTGGTTTGGGACATGATCGCAAATCCTGGGGCCTGCACATGATGTGCTTGTGCTGCCTTTCTCCTACACACTCCTACTGATGAAGCTCCACCTACATGGTTTGATTCATCAGGATGAGGTGGCTTCGTTTACATGCGAAGTTCAATTAACTCTTTTGACTCACACAGAAACAGAATTGAAGTAAGCAGAAACTGCGCACACACAAAAATCTACAAGAAAGGAAAGTTAATGTGAATTAGACAAACAGAAAACAAATGGGTGCTTTCCCTTGGGAGTCCTGAGATTATTATATTTTTAATGCATATTAATGTAATCAAAGTATTCTCAAGAGTGATTAAAAATTAGCTTAATAAACTATTAATTTTGTTGTACTGTAAAAAATGTGTTATACAGTAATATTTTTGAGCAGAAGAACATGCATTCAATTATTACAGGAATAGAAAGAAAAATATTTAATCTGTTAATGTGTGAATTCAGCAAATAGATGTTAATTTCTTTTTCTTCTCTCTATTTAAATAGTCTTTTATTTAAATAGCTATGCATTTGTTTCATTTTTAACACATGGTTTGCAAGACCTGTTTATATGAGCAGTACAACATTGTATTTTAATTTTTCATGTATATTGAGCCCAAATATCTATTGTATTTATCATCTACAATAATTAAACACTGTGAAGCACTTTTTTTTCTTTTTTCTTTTTTTTTCTGGAAAGGTAGCATCAACATATTATTTAATTACTGCAAGCATATGCCCTTTTTGTGCTGTGGCAAAACTATACAATTTAATCCAAGCATGTGTTCAGCTTTCCCAGTTTTACCCTAGCAGAGGTCAGCTAACTACATGTGCAGTTTGCCATAATTCTTTCCATTACTGATTTTCCTTTGATCACTGCCACATTTGCTGGTTTGCTGCAGGGCAATTCTTGAACATTTAGGACTGAGATGGCCCTCTTCAGTCACCAAGTCCAGCCTCTATTATCATAGGCAACTGCATAAAAGAATCTTTTTCATTCAGTTCTTACTTACAATTTGCCTTGCATAGTGTTATTAGTTATAAGAGTACATTGGGATACATTCTCTCTGGTTATTCTGTAGTTTTGAGTGGAGTTGCATGATGGAGAATGGAAATAGAATCTGTTACCTGTACTTACACAACTAGTAGTTAATCAAGTTTCTTGCTTATTTAAGGCATTTATAAGACAGGTATTGCTCTGCCAAAAGACCACAGTCAACCTGCCACTGGAGCCCCTAAATAAGACATGCTTTGAAGCTCTCACAGTACATTGCTGCATCCAATAAATTAATTTGCCACAAGCCCAATTTAAAATAAGCCTCTCCTGGATTAAACCTGCAAGAAGTTGATTGGTGCTTTTTTTTGTTTGTTTGTTTTTGTCCTCTTTGGACTGTCCTAGGCCATGTATATTTTTAGCTTGTGCAATAAATTTGAACCCTTCTTCAGGCTGTAAGGGTGATTCCAGCACAATGTTCACAATTAGAAAAACTCTGGATGATCAGCTGATGCTGATGAATGAGGAAACCATCACGTGCACCAGATTCTGCCATATATAACAATATACAAATATAGACATAACCCTATAGAAGATTATGGAACTGTTATAAACGTAAAATGTGAGTTAAGTGGAATGACTGCAGATCAACAAAAAGATTCATTGATAGAGTCCTCAATTCACAAAGCAGAATGGACTCAAGTATCCATTCACTTAAATTGATTAAGGAGCCTGACCACCTCGCTGATAGTTATTCCCGAATAGTAACATAGGCATAAATTGGATGATGCTCCAGTCAGAGTTTCATATAGATCCAAATGTTCACTAATCTAGAAATAATCAAATAATCATAGATTAATTTGGGTCAGAAGGGATCTTTAAAGGTCATCTAGTCCAGTTCCCCTGCTATGGGCAGGGACATCTTCAGCTAGATCAGGTTGCTCAGAGCCCCATTCAACCTGGTCTCGAATGCTTCCAGGGATGGGGTATCTACCACCTCTCTGGGCAACCTGTTCCAGTGTCTCACCACCCTTGCTATGAAAAGTTTATTCCTTCTATCTAGTCTGTATCTGCCTTCTTTTAGTTTAAAAATATAACCCCTTGCCTTATCATAACAGGCCCTGCTAAAAAGTCTGTCCCCATCTTTCTTACAAGCTTCCTTTAGTTATTGAAAGGCTGCAATAAGGTCTCCCTGGAGCCTTCTCTTCTCCAGGCTGAACCCCAACTAATGATGGGCATATATTATATCACAAAAGATTGTATTATTTCACTGACATCAGTCTGAGTACTTCTTTACTTAGGTAGATTATGCAGCTCTCCCAAAACATTGGTTTATGAGTCACATACCAGAGCATATTTTACAGTACAGTATTTTAGAAGTGCTGTCAAGATTAAAAAAAAAAACACAAATGGGTGGAAAGGGCTTGCTGTCTTGCTTCCAGTCTTTTTGTGTGCATTTATATTATTGTAGATACGTATTCCCCAAATTCTACAGCTGAAATGTTCTGCTAGTCATGACTCAAACAGATGCTGGAAAACTGGAAACAATTTTTAAAAAGTGTGACTCAAAGCTCAAAAAGCACAGTAGCAAAAGCTAAACAAGATTATCTAAGAGTATGTTCAGGTATTGACTCAGACATATCCTAGTAGAGATTTCTGATAGTAATTGAGCCCAGCAGAGAGAAAAGCATCACAGAAGACTGTGAACCAGGCACACACCAGTCATGAAGAAGAAAAATTACCTATGTAATGAAGTACCCATCACTCCAGAGCAGGTATCTTTCTACACAGTATGCTATAGTTTAAATAGAATAGATAAGCTTGATACAGAAATTGGGTGGGCAAAATGGCTTGGTCTTAGTTTGAAGATGAAGATGATCAGACTAGTTTATTAAATGCTTACCCTAAAGCAAGTTTTCTTAGACAGATATATGGGACAAGCTCATATGTTTGAGAAAAGAGAAAAGAACATTCATCAATGCTCTGTATTATGCCTAAGTCTAGAATACTCTCTTTTTAACGTTTCTAGGCTATAATCTTTTTATGTTTGCAGACTGTTAACACATAAAACGTTAAGTATAAACTTCATATTGGTCCAACACATTTTATAGCACAAGGAATTTTAACAGGATGAGAGACTGGGGGGTTATTATTGAATCACCTGTTAGAAAACAGCGTAAGGTTTTCAGCACGTGGCATGGTCAGCAGGAGCAGCTCGGCTGGGTGAAGCAGAGCATGGATTGCTGGGCGTAGCCTAAGTGACTGCATCCATGAGAGATGGATGAACCCACCTCAGGCACCGGCCACCACCGACAAACGAGATGATACTAAACACAGTGCTGACGTTACACTTTGTGCCTTAGTTATTTCCTGGGCGGGTCTTTAATCACCACCAATGAACTCTCCCGTCTGCATTTTATCCATTCTCTTTTGACCAAGACGAAATAGCTTTGTGACTCAGGGACTTCACAGAGTCAGTAATACGTTACATACAGAATACATTGTGTGGAAGGGTTATTAGCAGGATTTGGGGATTACCACATTGCATGCTACGGTACTTATTTTTGGCAAACGTTTCTCTCTGAGAAAGGGGCATAAAGCTAAAAGCAAAACTCATACAACATCACCTGTGTGACACTGAGGGTCCTTCAAATAGGTGGTGTTTCACATCACTTCTAATAGCTTTCTTATACATACAGCATGATTATCTTTCAAGCATGCGGTTGTATAATTACTTTAAGTCCTCCAGCTACAACTTCCAAGGTCTAAACTCGTATGTATACCCACACATAGACAAACATACAAAGGTTGTCCTACCAAGCAGTCCAGTGATTTTAAAATATTAAAAATGTGATTTACCTCTAGATCTGTCAAGCAGCAATACAGTCTCATAAAATAGTAATGCTTCTTATTTTTTGATTACTGGCAGGCATCAGGCATAGCAGCAGGAAGGTGAGTTAGCAAAGACATTCAGACACTTCTCCCTAAAGGCACAGTGATCTCCAGGGTCAAAACCAGCTTTCTCCTACTGAGGCATGAGCTGGTGCTCCCTTATGCCATTAGAACACCACAGAATTAGGGAGAGAATACCTTTTAAATCAAGAATTTCATAGGCACAGATTCGAGACTCTGGAAGCTAAACAATAATGTTTCGGTTAAAAAGTTTATTGCTGCAGCTGTTTCTGAATTAGTTTCTTCCTGACAAACCTGGTTAAAAGGATATTGTAAACCAAACTCCAATAGTTTGCAAGTTGATTATTTAACAGTATTTATTGTACATGTCACAAATGGCACTGACACTGTGGAAGCCTAGGTCCTATTGCACCATATTCTATCAGAAACACTACACAATCATTTTCCTAAATTATATTTGCAGCAGTTACAACTGCTTTGCTTTTCTAATGCCAGCAATTACATTTATGTTTGTTTTCACGTAATACCTCTTTAGGTCACAGAATCACAGAATGTTGGGATTGGAAGGGACCTCAAAAGATCATCTAGTCCAATCCCCCTGCCGGAGCAGGAATACCTAGATCAGGTCACACAGGAACACATCCAGGTGGGTTTTGAATGTCTCCAGAGAAGGAGACTCCACAACCTCTCTGGGCAGCCTGTTCCAGTGTTCTGTTACCCTCACTGTGAAGAAATTCTTCCTCACATTTATGTGGAACCTCCTATGTTCCAGCTTGCACCCATTGCCCCTTGTCCTATCATTGGATGTCACTGAGAAGAGCCTGGCTCCATCCTCATGACACTCACCCTTTACATATTTATAAACATTAATGAGGTCACCCCTCAGTCTCCTCTTCTCCAAGCTAAAGAGACCCAGCTCCCTCAGCCTTTCCTCATAAGGGAGATGTTCCACTCCATTATCTTTGTGGCTCTGCACTGGACTCTCTCAAGCAGTTCCCTGTCCTTCTTGAACTGAGGGGCCCAGAACTGGACACAATATTCCAGATGTGGCCTCACCAAGGCAGAGTAGAGGGGGAGGAGAACCTCTCTCAACCTACTAACCACATCCCTTCTAATACACCCCAGGATGCCATTGGTGTTCTTGGCCACAAGAATGAATGTTACAAGCAAGTTGCTACATTTTGAAGACAACTTGTTTTCATTGACTATACAGACTATACTTCATTACGGCAAATAATTTTTAGAAAGTATAGCTACAAATACTGTTTTTTTTAAAAAACCAAAACACAGAGGCCACCACAATTACAATAAAACTTCAGCTTGTTATGATTTGTTTTCCTCCCAAAGTAAGGAGATGAAGATCAACAAAAGAATCAACAGAAACTAAACATATTGCACAAACAGTCAAAATGCAGAAGTCAACCTGCTGGCTCTAAAGAGAGGAAGAATTCAAGCTACTCCAATGAAAGTAAATGGCACTTGTTAGTCAAATTTGGCTTGACTGGGTCATCTTTCAGCTCTTCTGCTTCACGGCTTTGCATTTCCCTTCATGGCTTTGGGGAATGGCTGCAGCAGAGTTTTCCCTCCTAGGACTGTGTGCTGAAGGGGCTGAAGTTTGTAACACCCGTGGGCTTGCGCCAGGGCGACCCTCTCTGTAGGTAGTGGGAGAGCTGCACCGGAGGAGTCTCTGGCAATGAGACATGGTAGAAGTTTGGTAACCGAATGTCATACCTAAAGCCTTTCCCCACCTGCACTCTGTCGTTCAAGGCATACAGTTTTTCAGCAATGTCACTCCCAATTAAAATTGAAAACAGGCGGGAAATGAAACGGTGCTTAGCAAACAGCAGATACAGCTTCTTTCTCCTCCAGGCCACGTACCGACAATCTGTCTCTGCTGTAAGTGTTACCTATAGAAGAGAAAATTAAAATTAGCTAGGTTTAAGGCAGTGGTATTGCAGTCCATAACGTACACCTTGCGTCTTTGCATCTACTGCAATTAAAGCTATTTAACCCAGCCAGAGCACTCTGTGAGGTCTACTGTACGCCAAAGGCAAGCAAAAAAGGTGACTGGGAACAGACTGAAAAGGTGTATCTTGTCAGCCTCAGAGACACTACACCTGTGCCCACACTGCACAGCAGCCCCAGCCAGGACACAGGCTGGCAGTGCGCCCCAGCCTTGGCCCTGCACTCCCTCTTGGAGCAGCCCCAGCTGGAATGGCAGGTCTAAAGAAAGCTCTCAGCTAATGCCAGTTGCCCTCGTGACATGAGACATCAGATCCCACGCAGGCAGGGGCCAGCGTGTCAGTCAACTGACAGTGGTGGGAGGGCTGATGGATCACCAGGGGCAGCCCAGATAGACACCGTGTCCCACTCTGTCCCTCGATGACACACTACCACGGGCATGTCTCTCCCCAGGGATGCCTCTTCAGCACTGACTGCCACCCACCTCCTGCAAACCTGTTTTCTCTGGGCTGGATTTTAGCACAGCCAAAGAATGCAAATGGAGTCTACCTTCCAGATTAGCTTTGAGAAAAACCCAGCTTGTTGTAATGACAAGATGCAAACAGAAAGAAGATAAAACCAGCATAACCAGTCTAGCGAGTGAAGAGGGCTTCCGTACCCAAATTACTGAAATGCCACGTGTTTGTGCAGTTTCACAAACAAAACCCACAACTAAATTAAGTTTATCAATTAGTATTTGAACAATTTTCTGTAATATTCAAAAAACCCCTCCACTTTTACCTGGAAAATTCCCTCTTCTGTGGGCCTCAGTGAATCCCATTCAGGAGAATCCAGAAACTGAAGAGGAAAAATATAATGCAGAAACTCCCCGTCAACTGTCACTCTGATCCTACCAAGATAAGATGTGTTAATTTATTAGTACTACCTGTAGAGCAGCAATGATGGCAACAAGAATGTGTTATTCCTACTATGCGAGGAGTTTAAATGCAGATTTGATAGCATGAAAGAGTAATCACTGGCCAATAGTATCTTAATTATATTTTTTGAACACAGCTGGATCAGACCAGTTGAAAGAGCATACAAGACAAGCCTCCCAGGGCTTACTCAAGTCATATATGCTCTCTGGCGTAGGTCCGTGCAGCAATGTGTAAGCTTTTGTCATGAAAAGGCCAGCGTGCACTGGAGAGGTGGAAGACCTCAGGAACATGGCCACAGGACTGTCTCTGGAGCCAGGAGAATAGCATGGAGGTATGAGATCTCTGTGTGATTGTTGTGGCCCTCTGCAGATGCCAAAGAAAAGGTTTCTTTCTACTTTTTAAATAATATTTAAAATTGAAGGCACAAAAGCAGGAAAAGTATGATTGAACCTCATGACCTAAAAGAATAAAAACAAGCTGTTGGAGTCCCCTTTTTACATCTGCTCTGCACTGAGATAAATGCTTCTTTCAGAAGTGCAAGAAGCAGCCCTATGCTGCGTGAAAGAGCGTAGCAAGGACTCCCTGCATGATTACTAAATGGCTGGGCACATAGAAGGATGGATACCTCTCCTTCAGTATGAGTAAGACTGAAAGCAACCTCCACATGGTACTTTCTAGACAACTCTCAAGAATGCTGCAAACCAGGGTGCCACTGGGGCTAACTACTTAAAATCCATATTGGCCATTGCAGGTAGTCCTAAATCCACTGAGTTTCAACTGTCTACAAATTCCATCTGTCCATGCAGCAGGCTGTCAAAAAGCACCTACAAAGTGTCCCATCAAAGACAGACCATGGCCATCATCTCTGTGTATCCCATCTGCTCTTGTGGTGGACCAGTACTGTGTACCACTTTGTATACAGTATAAAAGCCAGTATTTCCCTTCAGAAAAGCATCAGCAAGGTTGCCAGAAGTGTCTCCAGTAAGCACAGAGTACAAGCAGGTGGATTTATTGCCTCAGGGTCTAAGGGCCACAGTATACAGTAACTGTAGACTCAATTCTGCAAATCTTGATAGGGCTTGACTATGTCTCTTTGTAATGGAAGGGCGCTTTTAGGCCTTCTCCTCTCCCTTACTCCCACCCCTCAGAAAGCAACCAAATATAATCTGTATCAAAGTCAAGATCTCTATTAAACTGAGTTTGGCTCAGTATATTCAGTTTCATAACCACCTTTCAGTCCTGTTTCAGGTGATACTAGCAGAGAAGAATAAGAAAGATGCTGTGTTCATCAGCTAGGCAGTGGATATATAGCAAACCATAGCCTGAAGACTGAAACACACATTTGTTCCCTTTATCTGCCTAACCTGTAAAGTGCTATGATACAGTGGTCTGGAAAAGAATGATTTAAAATCCTTTTCTTTAAGCTATTACAGAATTTGTGCTTAGTGTTTTTATGCTAGTACTGTCCTAGACAAGTGTATTTAGCTTATTAATATTTATATTACTTGCATTAATATTTAATCTATTGTACTGGAAAATGAACAAACAATACACAAATTAGGTTCTTTTTTTTTTTGCTTTCATTTTCAAGAAGGGGGGGGAAAAAGGAAAAGAAAAAAAGATATTTGCAGTTAGTCTGACCAAACTGATACAAACCTGCCTGACACAAGCAAGGACAGTTTATCAATAGGTGTTTTTCCCTGCATGGCATAACAGTGTTCCTTCTCCAGGGTAACCACTTCTGCATCACAGCACAAGACGATCTTCCTGTAGACAGTCAAAGAAATTCCCAGAGGCTGGAAAAGAGCGCTGTAGAGTTCCTGGAATTCTCTGTCAAAGGAAACACTCCGAACTTGGTAGGTAACGTAAATGAATTGGACGAAGCATATCACAAACAGTATAAAATTCCAGGAGAATATATCAGCAGCGCAGACATCCAGCCAAGCCCAAACAGAAGAGCAGAGAAAGCCCAATCCAAGCAAGCTGAAGACATAGAGAAGCCCAAAGAATCCACTTCCACCCATGAAGCCCACAACAAAGAGAATACTGGCTAGGTGGTAGATAGATCCCTCTGCCTCTTGCTTCCAGGAGGTGCAGGTAGGATGTGCATACAACAAGCTTTCCCAAAAACTTGCATTTTCTCCCATGGCTGGAATAATTTTTTGATTCAGTTGAATCTTGGAAATTTTTATTTATGCAATACAGCTAGTGGGGTCCTTTGCTTTTCCATTCTTGCAAACTCTGCTCAATGATCACATAATGTCAGGGTCTCTTTTGGCAGTAAAGTTGCACTTAGGTTTGCCAGCAATGAGGAGGCTAATGGTCTCAGAAGGCAATGTTGTTTCTCATCAGTTCATGCATTGTCTTGTCTTTGGCCATGTCATCTGTAGTTTCATCTGATCTGCAAAAGTGAAGAAAAGATTAATTACTTATAAAATTATTTTCATCAATTAAACTCCATCAAAGCTTTTATTGTCTAAAACCACAGGCTCCATTACAATCATTAAATTCCCCTTGTACCCTGTGATTCCAGGATCAAACCTTAATATTCATTCAACCGAAGTTCACGTTTCTGTATCTATGATCCTTGTAGCAACTATCAAATTGCTGCTGAATCCATGTAAACCTGTACATCGTATCCAAAACATCCTGTGACAAGTCTTTCCACAGCCTAACTGCTGAGAAGGTAGCTGCGTTTGTTGGTCCTGAACCAAGTCTCACTTAATGCCCTACCTAACTGTTGAATAAGAAGAGGTGATGAACTCTTGTCCCTGTTCACCTCCTCCATCTCACTCTGGATTTCTGTCAAACCACTCTCCTTTCCCCTCTTTTCGTTTCTGTTATCATTAATGAGTTAAGCAAGGATGCTCTGTCCCCAGAAACAACAAACTACATCCTCAGCCACCACAATAAGGGAAACCCAAGTATCAGAAGATGGTCTTTTCTTCTCCAAAGACGACAGGCAAAAAGCTGTCATGTATAAGGAATACTACAAAGCTTAAAGGCATCTTTATACAGATTAGCTTATTAGAACATGAAGTAAGTGGTTGTGCAAAATACTTCTCAAAGAGCATTTACAAAGCAATTTTATACATTTGAAGTTCTACCTTTTGCAATTTCATGCCATGGACCACATGACTTTATTATTCAACACTGTAAAATGTTAAACACAATTTTTTTTTTTTTTTCGATATTACAATGTATTCCTAAGAGTTTAATAAAAAGTGAAACATGTAACTGAAAAGCACAAAAAACCCCAGAATAAATAAAACACCAAAACCCAGCTTTCTATGTCTCTTTTTTTAAAGTAAAAATACATGCTTCAATGTGAGATTAGACTTAGTAGAAATTGCAAAGCCGGAGTCTATCAGTAGAGTAATGAGAACTGAAACACACCAAAGTCTTTAAATGTCTGGTTCTTTTCCTGGTAAAACAGCAGGGAAGCTAACAAAATCTGGCTATCTAAATTATTAGATTCTCTAGAATATCAAAAGTAGCTTTTTTTTCTTTTTTATTTTTTCCCCCCTCAAGAGCCACATAAGTCAAAACTTTGAAAGCCCTGCTGAATGAGGTTCGATGCTTCACTGCACCAGCAGTACTTTTTGTGTTGTTTTTTACTGAGATAGGTCTAAGAAATTCACAAAGCAAAGTCGTTATATTTCCTAGCTGCTACACCTTTACTTCTTTTAATCTGATTCAAACTGGAAAATTAATTCCATGATTCAAAATAAATCAAAATGCTGCTAAATAAAGACATCAAAACCTCAAGAACCGAGCAGCAGAGTTTAGAAGAAAAGGTTAAGAGCAGAGTTCTTCCCTCTCTAGGGGACAGGGAAGTCACTGACCAGAACAATATCACAGCTAAAGAACAAGGAATTTTTCAAAATTTAAAGTGCTCGATATCCTAGTATAGGCGAAGAACCAGGATTACAAGAATGAAGTACTTTATAGCTATGAACTTTGCTGCTTGTTTCTTTACCTGAATACTCTTCTCTGGTAGAGGATTCCCCTGGAATTTAGCTCTTGGAGAATGGGAGACGAGAATTGCAGCAGCTATGAAGAAGTTACCGAGGCATGGTAAGAGCGTGAGGAATTTTAGGCAATACTTCTGTGATCAAGAGGTAAGACTTCTGAACCAAAAGAAAGTAAAACTGGAACACGCGGTTCCCAGACTTTGTGTTCTGAATCTGGTCAAAACTTCTACTGCATGGTCAAAACTCATCAGCACAAGTTTTTTCACAGAATCACAGAATGTTAGGGATTAGAAGGGACCTCAAAAGATCATCTAGTCCAATCCCCCTGCCAGAGCAGGAATACCTAGATCAGGTCACACAGGAACGCATCCAGGCGGGTTTTGAATGTCTCCAGAGAAGGAGACTCCACAACCTCTCTGGGCAGCCTGTTCCAGTTCTCTGTCACCCTCACTGTGAAGAAGTTCTTCCTCACATTTATGTGGAACCTCCTATGTTCCATCTTATACCCATTGCCCCTTGTCCTATCATTGGATGTCACTGAGAAGAGCCTGGCTCCATCCTCGTGACACTCACCCTTTACATATTTATAAACATTAATGAGGTCACCCCTCAGTCTCCTCTTCTCCAAGCTTCTCCATTATCTTTGTGGCTCTGCGCTGGACTCTCTCAAGCAGTTCCCTGTCCTTATTGAACTGGGGGGCCCAGAACTGTGCACAATACTCCAGATGTGGCCTCACCAAGGCAGAGTAGAGGGGGAGGAGAACCTCTCTCAACCTACTAACCACATCCCTTCTAATACACCCCAGGATGCCATTGGCCTTCTTGGCCACAAGGGCACATTGCTGGCTCATGGTCATCCTGCTGTCCACCAGGACCCCCAGGTCCCTTTCCCCTACACTGCTCTCCAGCAGGTCAGCCCCCAACCTGTACTGGTACATGGGGTTGTTCTTCCCCAGATGCAAAACTCTACACTTGCCCTTGTTGAATTTCATTAAATTTCTCCCCGCCCAACTCTCCAGCCTATCAAGATCTCGTTGAATGGCAGCACAACCCTCTGGTGTGTCAGCCACTCCTCCCAGTTTAGTGTCATCAGCAAACTTGCTGAGGATACATTCTGTACCCTCATCCAGGTCGCTGATGAAGATATTGATCAACACCGGTCCCAGTACCGACCCCTGAGGGACTCCACTAGTCACAGGTCTCCAACTAGATTCTGTCCCATTGACTACAACTCTCTGACTTCTTCCCTTTAACCAGTTCTTGATCCACCTCACTACCTGATCACCAAACCCATACTTTATCAGCTTATCTACGAGTATGCTGTGGGAGACAGTGTCAAATGCTTTACTGAAATCAAGATAAACCACATCTACCGCTCTACCATCATCTATCCACCTAGTTATTTCCTCATAGAAGGCTATAAGGTTGGTCAAACATGACTTACCCTTGGTAAAACCATGTTGACTGCTCTTAACGACCCCCTCATCCTTCATATGCCCAGAGATGGTGCCAAGAACAAGTTGTTCCATCACCTTTCCAGGGATGGAGGTGAGGCTGACCGGTCTATAGTTACCCAGGTCCTCCTTCACAGAATCACAGAATGTTAGGGATTGGAAGGGACCTCAAAAGATCATCTAGTCCAGTCCCCCTGCCAGAGCAGGATTACCTAGATCAGGCCACACAGGAACATGTCCAGGCGGGTTTTGAATGTGTTAAATACTTTCTATTCTGTCCCCTGCCTAAGGAGAAGGAGAACCATGCACAAGCACCATCTCTGCTATCACATTCAGAGTAACACAACCTTGATCGTTCTGGCTGCTAGAGCCAGAGGTGTATGGAAGAGGTCTCCTCCCAGCTCAGGAAGCAGACATGTCCTGCCTACACAGGCTGAATTACTGAGATGCTTCCGACTATTTTGCCCCACCACATATCCCACACTCTTCAGCAGGAACAGATCAAGAGCTGGGAAAAAAATCAGCCCAGACTAGAGATGTAACCAATATACAGCAGCATGGACTGCTTTATAACAAACAACAGCCTTGCTGAAAGGACTAAGCTGTCACCAGAAAGTGTTAAAATCAACGAGTTTCCTGGAGCTTCCGAGCAGTAAATGGAGTATTTCACTTATTTCCACATTGTCCAAAATAAATATCCACCAGCAACTTAAAACTTCATAGAAACAGTGTACTAACCCAGGCAAAAGAGAATGAATTTATATTGTAATTTAAACACACAGAGTGCAACCTCACCCTCCCCAAATGGACATTTTCCCCATACACTGGACTATTCCCACAAAAAATTACCTATTACATAAATTTTTAATTTGCTTGAGAACTGGGTACTTCATCCCATTTTTGTCACTGACAACTCAAATTCAACTTTGAGAATCTTTGAGTGCTAGTTGCTGTGTCTGGATCACAATAATTTCTGAAAAAAAATACACCCTAGAAGCCCCGAGGCCACCAGCAGTTCTCTCTTTGGTCTTTTTAATTAAGTCAAAAGTAAAGCTATTCTTTAGTTGTCTTATCCCAAGTATTCAGCCTGAAAGCCTTCAGCACTTTCACACTGTACATGTTGACAGGATGTAGAGCTGTACATGCTGATCGTGTAACCAGTCTGGATGAATTGTTTGCTGTGGGTTTGGAAGCAAAAAGGAAGATTTTCCTTTACAGCATATATGCTTTCATGAACAAAATGAGATTATGATGGATTAGCAGGATTTGTCTCACTGGTTTAGCAGTGTAGATGTTTATACATGAGCGCGTGGCCACCGCCTGGCTCAGCAGTCAGCGAAGCTGCTCCAGCAACTCTGCTGGGAACCAAGCAGTCCCTCCTGACCCCTCCAGTTCCAGAGGGCCGAGCTCTGAGCACCTTGTCTAGGCTGGCAAATTACATCTGGTCTGGCCATCAGTTAGATGTATAAAAAGAAATGGGTCCTTACTTTTAGCAAGTACTTCCTCTAACATGTAATGTAATAGCATATGTCAATTAACATACCCCTTCCTTCCATTGCCCCTACATCACTGAAATCCTCTCTCTGCCCTTCTACTGACACCTATTGCTCTCAATGATTGTCAATGTAGCATGCTTTCCCTAACCTACTTTGCTTCTGCACTTGTTCACTTGGGGTTAGATACCCAAAGGGACCGAGACAACCAAACTCTTAATTGCAACACAGTGTCTAACTCAGTGCATGGAGGAACTATGCACCTACAGAGAGGTATGACTATGTGCCTATAGGCAAGTATGGGCAGATAAACAAGCTATTCTCAGTGATAAACTGTCCTTGAACCCACTCCAGGCTTAAAACATGCATGCAGCAATTAAGACAGTAACCAACAACACAATCTAGTTTACCTTAAGCTTCTTGAGACTATATCCTAGAGAAAGCAGTAATTAGAATATTAGAAAACAATTGGTTTTCCTGAGAAAAAGCAGCCGGCTCAATATAGAGAAGGCTATAGTAGATTCATCACAGTCCATAACTATTCAGGAAGATGGAAGGAGAATGAGGAAGAAGGACTATCCAATCCAAAAGACAAATGTATCAAGATAATCAGTCACTATAAAACTAGATTCATTCAGGTTATGAAGACACACAAGCATACATAGCAAAGGTAATTCATTAATAGGGTGGCTTTAAAGATTTCCTTTGCTGAGAATTAAGGACGTCAGGATGCTGTCTGTTACCTAAAAAAAATCTAGACATGCTATTATTAAAAAAAATAATTGATTTACTACAATTCTACTTTTTTATTTTACAGGAAGTCAGTTTAAATGATCACAACAATGTCTTCTGGACTTTTGTCTTAAGTTACTTAATATAAAAAAGTTGCATATGCCTAGAAAGTTACGTAGTTGGTCTTCCCAATGAAATCTAGAAACCTAGTATCTCAGATACCAACTAAGCAGCTACTTTAGACAACAGAAGACACTGAAGACAGGAGTATCTCTGAAATTATTCCTCATATAGACCTTCCAGAAGAAACCTTTATCCATGTAGAGCCAGCATCCCTCCCTGGCAATGTTTTTCAAAAAACAGGATGTTTTCTCAATGAATGCTTTAACATAAAACATGAATGCAACCCTGGCAGCCGAGGCTCAGGATCCCGCTCCCAAGGCGAGTGTCCCCATTGCATAACGAAGAGCAACTGCAGCACGGTTCTTCCTCGCTCAGTCTCCTTTCTGCACAACATCACAGCTTCACCAAGAAGGGCACAAACCAAAACGAGTCACTTGAGACACACTCACGCTGAACTGGACTCCTGGCCCCAGAGCATTCATGTGAAGTGATACCTTCTTGGAGAGCGATCCTTCTGGGAATGCTCAGAGCTACAAAGCAAGCAGCTGGGGCACATCCAAGCATCAGTGGTGCTTCAGGGCAGCTCTCAGAAATAACCACCAGCCAAGCCGGACCTTTTGGTGCCAAAACCCTGCTCTGGTCAGGCAGAATTTAGGCTCCCACATCCAAGGTTGTTCAACCAAGAGCCCCCCTTCAGTCAGCCGCTGCCTAACCCTGGAGACACCCCAACACCATCTCTACGCTGAAGTCAATGGTCCATGCGAACAACACACCAACAGCAGGAGGCTGGTGACTGGTCCTCCTCCTCGCCAGGCTGGGCCTCACTCCTGTCTCCCCGCTGCTGCAGATAAGGAACTCTTCTCCAAAGCAGAGTGCTTTAATGGGAGCCTTTTCGTGGGACTTGTGATTCATTGAGCTTGTTTGGCAGCAGCTGAGGCAGCCCGATCCTACTTAAAATTTGCCCAAATCCCTACTAATCTTTTTAAGAAGTGGGAAAATGCTGGGCAGGGGGAGAGGCATCAAGAGAGAAAGAAAACCCACCACAATACAGTATAGTTTAAGGTTCATTAGAAGCACTGCATACAGTGAAGATGCTATTATTTAGTCTTTAAATATTTAAAGACCAGCTTACTATATACAGCTTATAGTACTTGAATGACTGCTCATTTATCACTGTAAAATAGACAATGCAATCCTCTGTGGCTGCAAAGCCAATACGTAAGATGCTCTCTATTTTATCATCTAGAGAGTATCTGACGTGAAAAAAAAATTACAGATTTTCTTCCAATTTGAATCAGAACTGATGAACCATAAGTACCTATGATATTCCTGCCAAACTAAGAAGAATAAGCCCCTTCCTCCTTTTTTTAAGGTCTTTTGCTCCTAGGAAACATGAATATGGAAGGACAGTCATTTTATAAACTAACTATAGATGGCTAGCATTTCAGCAAATCTGAGCGAGGCTCTCGTATATTCAACAGCATTGGCCAAATAATGCTGGGTTCTGTTTTATTGTGTTTTATAATAAAAACTGCAAAGTGAAGCATAAGTTCAAGCTTTTCTACAGTTTGAATTTTAAATCAATAACAGAGAAAGCAGCTACAATGCGTATTTCACAAATGCTTTACAACTTGTTAATGAACTACAGAATTCAGCTGTAGTTTGTATGGTGTAGTAGTGCCTTTGGATGGGAATGTATTCCCAGGAAACCAACCACCTGACATGAACTTTATTTCCCAAAAATGAAATAAACACAGAGGCTCGGCTCATTGCACTACCCATGCATGTACAATTGGATTATGGAGAAGTAATACTATGAGCCATGCGTTCAAACAGATAAACAGCACACTGAGTCATGAAATGCCACATTTATGTACCCTGTGAGCTCTAAACCAGAGTAAAACACAGTGAAAGGCAGTGAGGATGCCCTAATAGAGCTGCTGAAATAATTTATCTTTACAGCAGGGTTTGGGTTAGAAGTAGAGCTCTGGCCTCTGCTTTACTGTGGCTTTACGTACAAAGCAGAGCCAGGCAAAAGTATGCACATGGCACTGGTTTAGCTTCACTTTTGTTACTTCTCTATGAGAGCCAGAATACTCTTAGTTTCACCATGTAATACAATCACAAACCGAGGCTTTGCTCACTGTACAGTATCTGACTTGGGTTTGAGCAACAGCAGCACATCCAGCTACAGGTGCTGTATCATCACCAGGAGACACTGATTAGAGTTCATTTTCGCAAGGTAGTGGGACACACTAAAATGATAAAATAAAATCTCATCTCTGAAGAGTCTGCACACTTAATAAAATTATTACGATTGGACTCAATGACCTTAACCCAACCTAGCACTGCCAAGTCCACCACTACATCATGTCCCTCAGCACCACATCTACACGTCTCTTAAATCCCTCCAGGGATGGGGACTCCACCACTGCCCTGGGCAGCCTGTGCCAGTGCCTGACAACCCTTTCGGTGAAGAAATTTTTCCTAATATCCAATCTAAACCTCCCATGGCACAACTTGAGGCCATTACCTCTTGTCCTATCACTAGTTATTTGGGAGAAGAGACCGACCCCTGCCTCGCTACAGCCTCCTTTCAGGTAGTTGCAGAGAGCAATGAGGTCTCCCCCTCAGCCTCCTCTTCTCCAGATGCTATGATCATGATGCTATGATTCTATGATTAAAAGCAGCTTTAGCTATCAACCCTTTTCTTGAATCCTTAATAAACTTTGTTGTCAACTTCCATCATAAAAGGTTTTCCTGCTACAGACTTTGCCTCCACCATTACCTGTATCACATTTCCTTCTGTTTCAGTATCTACTCTCCTCCCTATAGGACTTGCAGTGTACTTGCTATTTTCTTAAAAACTTGACATTTTAAGCGATTTTATTATTTGGCACCACATAGAACTTTATGAAAAGCCTGAACAGCAACAGTTCTGCAGATGTGAAAACCACATCTTGTCCTGCTGTGGTCAGTGAAGACATTTTTTACTTGCATGTATACGATCACATTCCCATTAATCAATGGAGCAGCAAGAAGCCCCAGCTCTGGAAGCCAGATTTCATCAACAGCATCTTTATAACACTACCAGGTGGTCCACGATTCAATATTACAAGAGATCAGCTATACAAAACGTTTGCCCATAAAGTGACCAACAGCCTAAATGCACACAAAGCTTTACAGACAGCTGAAGAAAACACGGTAAAATATTACAGTTTGGAAAAATATGTTTGGAAAAAAATATTAGAGTTTTGGGAAAAGAAGTATTTTATATCTTTCGTTGTATCTTTGGAAAGAAACAGCTGCAACTGCACAACCAGATCTTAATTTCAGGGTTTGCCTGCTCTTACCATTTGCTGATGGGCAGAGAGAAGACTCAGCTACCGGCAGCCTATGAAGCACCCCCAGCCGGTGGAAGCAATCCCCAGCCCCCGGGCCGGATTTGGGAAAGCAGAGGTGCGCCCCAAGTCCGTTCTTGTGAGCGGGCTGCGACCGAACCGGGGAGCCGACGGGACCCGCGCTCTCCGCAGGAGCAAACCCTCACTTCAGGGGACCCCCGGGGGCGGGCAGCGCCCCGCCAGGGAGCACGGGACAGCTCTGCAACTTCTGCCCGCGGCCGAGCTCGGCTGCTCGGGTTACCACCGCCGGACGGCACCGGGGAGGCTGGCTGGGGGCACGCCCCGACCCGCCCGGCGTTGCGTCCCGTCACACATCGCCCAGGACCCCGCCGAGCCCTCGAGCCGTAGCCCTTCCCCGACGGCCGCTTCCCGGCGGCCCCTCGCCCCCAGCCGCGGGCAGAGCAGGACGGCGCGGGGCGCGCTGCCTGGCTGGGCAGCGCCGGCGGGTGGAGGCAGCGCCGGGGCTTCAGCCCGCCCCGGAACGGCCCGGCCCGGCTCGGTCCCCGCCCTGCCCGCACCCCTCACCTGCCCCGCGTCCCTGCCCGCGCCCTCCGAAAAGTTCCCTACCGGCTGGAGGGCGCCGCGCCTGGACGGGACGGGCTCGGGCTGCTGCTCCTCTTCGCTCCCGGCACCACGTCCCGCCGCGGGCACCGTGCCGCCGCTGTGACTAAAATAGGCAGCAGCCGGCGGGAGGCTGCGGGCGGCGCCAGCTGCGGGGCCGGCACCGAGCGGCCGCAGCGCGCAGGCGCCTCCCGCCGGCCCCAGGGGCTGCGGGCGGCGGGGCTACCCCAGCCGAGCCGGGCTGTGCGGAGCCAGCCGAGCCCGGGGCAGCCCCGGCGGCGGCGATCTCCCCTCCCCGGCAGCCGTCCCGCTGCGAGCTCCGCGCCGTGACGGTGGGCGCCGAAGGGGCGGGCAGGGGCAGGGGAAGGAGGCGGCGGTGGCTGCGGAGAGCCCTCGGGAGCGCAGAGCCGGCGGCGGTGCCATCCGCGCAACTTGCGCACCTTAACACGGGCGCTCGGCGGGGACCTGCGCGCAGAACCCGCCGGTTTTGGGACAGGCGGGGCAAGGCGTCTCCTTCGGTATCGGTGCCTCGGGTTAAATGGTCGGGACCTATCGGCTGTTTCACTTGCTCACCCCGGCAGCATGTTCCTTCGGGAGGGAGGCACATGCCTTCGGGAGTGCCTTCATTGCTATTTATACACAATTCTCGGTTATTTCGCTTCGGAACAGCATATGCCTCACCAAGAATACGGTTCGCAGTGCCGGTGCAGTGTGGGTACATGAGCCCCTCGGCATCACAGCCATGCGTTCCTTCAGGTGATGCTGTCAGTCTCAGGGAGAGAGAAAATGTTGACTGAAGAAGGCAGACTTACAAATTGTTTATATGCAAAGAATCACAGCATATGGAATGCACAGCTCCCATTACTACAGAAGCTACTTCTCAATAACTGGAGCATGAGCAATAATATCTTTTTAATAGTGAGTCTGGAAACCCTTGGGTGCTTGCCAGTGGCCAGCTCTGAGGTCCCACAGTAGGCTGACATGCTCATCATGCAGCAGGGTGATGCACTGATGTGAACTTCCCCAGAAGTAAAAAGACAGAGCAACCTGTCGTGCCCTAGACAGTGAGATTAGATCCTTTCTTAACACATCTGTGAACTTGCTTTCCATAGTGATTTTTTTTTTTTTTAAAGATTTGTAGGTCCATATTTACCAGGGAAGAAAGATGTATGAACTTTCAGAATTCTCCTAAAACGTGAGAAAACAACCAACCAGAACAGTTCAACCTGAACAGTCCTGAGCTACATGTATTCAGAACTCCATTATCTGATTGCTATATATTTACTTTTATACTTATTATTTTTGAGAGACAAAAGTCTTTTTATAAATCTAATCAAGTGTGCATTAAGGTTCTTGTAGTTAATTAAACATTTAAAGGTGTTTGCAGTGTCGCTCCAAATACCTTTCAGATATGCTTTGCATATGTTATTTTACAACTTGTGAGTTTTTAGCAGTATTGTTTGAGTGATTTCTATACTGGCAAACTGGAGGCAGCACTGATTTACTTGTTATCCTTTGTACTGGGGTGGAGTTGAAAGCACCCAACCACTAAGTCAGATTCATCCCCTGTTGCATTAGGCATAAACATACCCATTATATTTACTCTTCATTGAGTTGATAGCAAAGGGATGGGGAAATATATAATAAAAGAAGGATTGCTGAAGTTATTTATTTGATCTACTTATCTACTGAGATTACATTATTCTAATAAAACAGTATTAGATCAATTGAAACATGTTCCTCCTAATGATCATAAAAGAAGCAAGAAAATTTCGATGGCATATCTGTAAGACTTTTTTTGAGTTGTACTTGGAAGCAACAGTCAAGTAATCATAATTCTCCACAGACATACAGATCACCAAGGAACAGTTCTACTGTAATAATGTTTATTTTAATTCAACCGACTCCACATCAAGTATTCTCTAGCACTGTTAGACTGAGACTACAAATGACCTTCTCAATCCAGCCTTTGAAAACTGGGCCTGGATGAGAGATCCAAGGGAGGCAGTAATAAAATTGCTAAGCCACTGTACACTGAGGAGAGACCAGCACTGCCCAGCGTGCTTTGAACCAGCCACTGGAGTGATCAGACTATTCTTTCATATATTTGTAAACCGCTTGTGGTATTTCTATCAAATTACTATTTTTAAAAGGGTAAATAATACAATAAATGTGAAAATAAGTTATAGCCAATGTTATTCTTTGCAGCAGTATGGCAAGATACAAATGTCATACTTACATGAGAGCCTGCGGCGAGTCTCAGAAATCCAATGTCAGACCTGAAAAGCTGTAGGAGATTTTGTGGCCCTGGGTCAAGGGAAAGGCTCAGCTGTGGCAGATGCTCTCCACAGAGGGTGGGAAGGCACCTGGCCATAGGAGCCAGCAAGGGCCAGCTAGGAAGGGGCAGCAGAAAGTGCAAGATTTGTCCCAGTTGGACTGGACAGGAACCTGAACACCTGAACTGGTGCCTTTGGGCCAGTCCCACTGTTCAGCCATGAAACTGGACGGCATGAGTTTCTGGCTGTTTGTCAACAGCTCTCGTCTCACACTCACTATTAGATTTATGGGAGTACCTTAGATGCATCTGTCTCTGGCATGATCCATCCTACGAGAAGTCTGACAGCTCCATAAAAAGTGCAGATTGCCTTGCTGTCAGCTTCTCAACACGTACTGCTGGTGTTGCTGCAGTCAAGGCAGGGTTACCTGAGCAGGCACCCAAAAGTGACCCCAGAGTGCTGGCATGAGACCTTCTCTTAGGTGTGCTGGCCATTCCCCCCAGACAGAGTAAAAGTTCAGCATATGATTTCACTTCCTAGAAAACAGCCCCATCTATTTCCTCAGTAACTGCGTAAGGAGGGACTGACTTACCACATCAGATGGTTGCCTTCCCCATTATCTCTGGAGTAAAGTAATGGTGTTTCTTACATCATGCTGTACTCTAGGAGAAGTAGTTATCAATAACTGTTTAAGAGAGAGATTTTTTATATTTTCTTAGACTTTTTAATGTTTAATAAATCTCTGCTGCATTTTTCTTTCCTTGCATTGTCCTTGGTCAATAAAAATAAGTTATGAAGTAGGGGAATATGGTGGCAGGTGACAAGATGAATTACCTCTTCAAGAAGCGATGTGCTTTTCCTCTGTGGATGTAATACTGTACTTCCCAGGTAGTTGCAAGAGGGCTCTTCTGTAGGAGATCTTAGTCATTTTGGAATGAGAATTAAACATTTTATATACTTTGAAAAGGTTTTGGCAGACTTTTGTATAGCTGAGTTCTCCTACAGAAACCCCTCCACCCTTTATTTGTGGGTACAACTGAAATAAGAAGAATCAGGATTGCGTTCATGTAGTAAACTAGTTTTTATTGCTAACTTTCACAAGCAGGACATCAACCAGGTTGTATCATAACACAACACAATATAATCCTGTAGTTCAGACCATACGCAGCCTGCAGAACTGAGCAAAATTCAAATTCAAACCCTTTTTAAAAATGTCATTCAATTTACAGCATTCCCTGTCAGGTACAGATAAAATAGTTTTAATTTAGCTAAAAGGTGCTTTTTTTGTGCATCAGTCAAATAAAATGCTAAATAGTACATTTAAGTTTTTATCTTTTCACTTTTAAAGGCTTTCAGATTATAGACTTGGAACTGAGTATGCTCAGCTGCAGTTAAGGTGGAGAGCCTTAGCTGCTTCTCCACCCAGGTTTCCTTAAGCAAGAGTGTGAGGGATATAGTTCCCCGGCCAAGTGACTTCACACCTGAAGCAGCCTGACCACAGAGAAGGACACTTCTTCTGGAAACTGGTTCTTTCCAACCTGAAGCTCGTTTCAGACACCAGCATCTAGAAGAGGTGGAAGAAGTACCCAACGTTAGATTTAGCAGTAACAAAGAAACCATGTGAATCCCCATCTGTGGCCACTGCTGCTGGAGATGTATAAATCCACTCAGCGAGTTCTTTCCTGGTGTTAGGTTTGTAGAGGGACACTCTGTGGTTTCTGCGTGTGGCCAGAGTGGTTCTGCTGGGGGCACTTACCACAGCCATTGCTCAGCTCAGTCACTGTGCCAGGGCACAGCAGAGCCGAGGACAGGCTCAGAACATGCTTCTCTCATCCTCAAATGTTTAAGCCCTGCACAAAGTTCAACTGTTGTGAAACGTAGGAACCAGAGAAGGGTCCAAGATTTCTGTGGGCCAAGAAGACGAGTGCAAAATCCATGTGGATTGAAAGCCCAGTGCTTAAGGCACTTGGTGTGGGAGAGGAAAGACCTGCATTTTCTCAAGACTGTTTCCACTTTACAGCTAAATACAGTTAACTCCAAGAAACAAATCTGGAAATTAGCACTAAAGCTGGACTGTGTGCCAAAACCACTGCCCCATGGCATCTCTGCCTTGCTCACAAACACCCCACAGATGCTGAGTATGTCTAGGTGTTCAGAAGCTGGCAAATATAGCATGGTAAATGCTTGAATGGCAGAAAAAGAGATGTAGATTTGAATTGTTCTAGACCTCTAGCTGCTGGGATGGGTGCTTTAACCACGAGACTATTAGGTAGAAGGTGGGCTGCCAGCACAGGGTAGAGACGCGGCTGAGTTGTGGCTCTGTGAGATGAGATGCTTCACTGGACTGACGTTTGCATCACTGCAGAGCCATAGTTCAGTCCATCCCTCAAGTAAGGTGTCTGCTCAGGAGTGAAAATATAAAGTTAAAAATACAGAGTGTAAATCTAAAAGCTCTTCAAAGCATTATGTAACTATGGAAGACATCAACTGTGAAAATGAAAAGGTCATGTTATATTCAGAAAAATAAAGCAGATGCTTTCCATCACAAATGTTTAAAGACTCTTCAGGCATGGAGATGGTTTCTGTTATCAGTATCTGATACTCTTTCTTGCTGAAGTTCTGAGTTGTCATCCACCTCCTACTAGATGTTGTTAGATAAAGGAAGGAAACCTGTAATTCCCAGCCTAAGCTTTCATGTCAAGTATCTTAGTAGTTACATAATGTTTTCAGTAGCTTTTAGATTTATACTTATTTTTAGCTCTACACTCTCACTGCTCGTTTTGCTTTTTCACCTTCTTCCAGCTCTCCATTTCTTCCCAGAAGCCTTCTGTCTCAGTCCTTATCAATCAAGCTATTTTCACAAGCATTGTCATTAAGAATAGGTAGAGATCTTTTAAATAAATTATTTTATTTGCTTAGAAAGACCCAGATGACCAGATGTGCCGGCCAATGCAGGAGGTCTGTTTGGCTGGGGGAGTCCATCTTCTTGTTAAAAACAAGTTTGGACCAACTCAGAGTTGCACCAATTTCAGTTGACCCACGTACCATACTGTTTAACTCTTGTTTCATCCACTGTAGCGCTCATTCTCGGTGTTAGGAAGATGCATCTACAAAAAAGTGTTAGATTAATTGCAGGTGGAAACTATGGGTAATGTATGTCATCGAGCCCTAGCAGTGAACAGAACCAAAGCAAGCCCTAGGGGGAAGACTAGCCATGAAAGTTTATGGAGTTTAAGAAGTACTACTCAAATATTTGTCAAAAAAGCCTCTACTTCAAACCAAACTTTTTATCTTGCAGCATTCAAAGAGATAAAAATCACATGGCGTACCAAGCCACTATAGTATAGCCCTGGCTCCATGTAGGTATAGAAGAGTGGCATCGTGGTGTGATGAATTCCGCATTGCTGTTTCCCACCTTCTGCCCGTTGAAGCATACCTGGAGTATGGGGAAAATCATTGCAAACATCTGTTCTTGCACGTAGTTACACTCATGTAGTTCTAGACATATCTGCTGAGGTTATTATCAATAACACTAAACTGTGGGGCTGAATTTCATCATGTATATTGTATTTCTATTTTGAGTTGTGGTTATCAATACAAAAAGGACCTCAGCCCTGTAAATACAGGTTTCTGGTATTACCAACTATATCCATCACGATCACTCTTCTTGTGTTTTGCTTCAGACACAACACTTTGCCAAGAGAGTCGCAGAAAGCAAGGATGCAGTTATATTTAACTCAAAGGTATAAAAATAGGAAATGGATTCTTTTGAGCATTCACTTTATTATGTTGCTAATGAATTATAAAATGTATATCATCAAAATAAATATTCTTGAAATTGCTTCCGAATGAATCACTAGACAATGTGCCTATTCAGTTGTGTCAATGATTAATTATATTCTTGCCTCCTTCCTGGAATACAAATGCTTTTATTAAAGCAATCCAAAGACAGTAAGACAACAGTCTCATTCTTAGGGTCATTCATTCAGTTGTGGATTGATAGAGTATTCCTTTCAGCGTTTTTAGAGTGTATCTGAACAGCTGCAAGTGGCTGTGACATAAATGAAAGTTCATGTCACCTTAAGCAGAATGAGATGGAAGACAGTCTATTCATCCAGTTTCAGCTTATCAGTGCACAGTCATTAAATACTAATATTATCTGGAGCACTGTGATAAATGCAGAGTGTACTGTGCCAGCTACAGGCGTCATCAGATGGGAGCCTTTTTACAACATTCTGCTGCATGGAGGTGAATTATTCCAGAATATTAAACATTTCATTAGTTCTCTGCTTCAATATATGGCTTTAAAAGTGGCCAGCCTCACAGAAAAAAAAAAATTATCACCGAATGCAATACATACAAATCAGCATTTATAAAGTTCAGAGACTGCCACTTTTAAAGAGCCTCAGAAATCTTTGTATAGGTGTCATCATTTTTACAAGTCTGAAAAGCAGTTGCTTATTTGCATAATGGCATTCACATCATTGTTGAATGATTAGGATTGATTTAATGAAAGCAGCCATGGGCAGAGAAAAATGCTTTCGCACTGAATTTAAATAAGTAAATCCTGAGCTTAGGTATTCCTTTTTGTCTTCCTAGAATAAGGCAGAAAGAAAATGTTGACTGCCACCTGTCCTTGGCAGCAATGGGCTTCATGTCAGTGAAGATAATTGATGATGTTGGTTCATATACTCATCTACTTAGGTGTCAGTAAGCAGATTGCTTTAATCTAGTAAGTCAACATATGCATTTACATGGAAAGAAAGAAGCGCTAAAGAATTAGTTTAGTATGGTTTATTTTGTGTAATGTGAAGTGACCAATTTATAGTGATGGGAAATGAGGAGGAGTGAAAGTAAGCAGGAATGTACCACACCTGACTGTCGAATGCAATGCCTTCAGGGTGTACAGTTTAGCCAAAATCGATGAAAGTTCAAAGGAAAGAACAAAATACAGCTAATCCATTATGAAGAACATCCAGACCATTTTAATACTCTCTGAATTAAAAATATTTGATTCAAGTGAAAGTTTAGTAAAAGAAACACTCAGAGTTATCTTGTATGTATGCTGTGGCAAAACAGAATCAGTGACTTGCAAAAGAGGAAAGTAAGGGTTTTTAAAAGGTTGAATATTTTGTAAATGATTTGGATGACAAAGAAAAGGCAGAGCACCTGAATCAGAGCTGGCTGTATTTGACAGTGCTTTTTTTCTTCAAAGTGCAATATTTACATGTGGGAAAAATGACATTTAAAAAAAAATAGCAAAGAGAACAGTTTCCTTCACCTGTAATACGTCTCTTTCTTGGTTCAAGCCTACCTTTGTTTTCACACATGCAGCTCACCAAATTTAATCTGTGACCCTCTGGGAGGACCATCTCCAAATCCATTATTGAAAAGGAGACTTTCCTTGAGTTCAGCACAGATTAGGTGTAGCTCTGGATGAGGAAAGGTTTGGGGTAGGTCCTACTGTTGAAAATCCTCACATGGGGCAAAAATCCATGTCCCAGCTGTTCCACTGACTTTGTCACATCCAGCCATGGGATCTCTTAGCCTGGTGGGCAGGATGAGGCAGGCATTTGCCACCGGTGGCAAACAGATGCAAGCCAGGACTATGAGTGCCTCCAAGTCCTGCCAGGTGAAGGGAAGCATCTCCCGTGGGCTGCACAACAGGGAGGGAGGGAATACCCAAGAAAAGGCTCCCAGGGAGACCACAACCTCCCTCGCTTCCTCCTTGCAGGCTGCCAGAGTCAGCCTGTCTGGGCAGAGCTGGGTCCAGCCACTCTCCCGGACCCAATGCGAGGGAGGGCAGAGGTGCTGGCTGCAGGCAGGCAGCTGTATCTCCTCCTGGAGCCAGGCCCTGACTTGGCACCAGCTCCACAGGCTGCTTGGGCAGAGCGGTCCTTGTGAGAGCTGCTCAGCCACTTTCAGCAAAATCCGTTTTTCCCTAATACTGCCAAGAAGCCTCTGGCTAGCCAGGCTCAGTAGCAGCCATGATGAGCCTCCCGACACGTGAATTGGATTGTGCCTTCCTCATTCATCCAGGTACAGATGAAAAAAGTATAAGCAATGGAATGCCAGTGCACTGGCTGTGTGATGCAGCATCAGGATGGCTGCCTCATCCTCCAAAATCCTCACCTGGGAGTCCCCTGGCACCAGAGAGCATCTGGCTTCTGAACTGTCCCCTCATGTTGCTCCCTCCTTCTCACACCCAGATGCTCATTCAGACTCTGCCTGTACACAGGATCAGGTTGACCGAGAGAAACAGCCAGCAAAGAAGCAATTACTGGGTTAATGAGCTCCATTGTAACTACAAACGCATATTTCTATGCCATGGAAATCAGCAGGAGGGTGCAAGTGCAACAGAATATGGAAGATTAGCAAGTATTGGCACATCCAGGCTTGCGGAATTCTCCCCAAACAGGAACATGATGCTGTTCTCACTGAAGAGCATGTACATGAGGCACTTTTGCTGTATATTAGCAGTACAAATATATTACCGAGCCAGCCCAGTAGGAGGGAAAATCAATACATTAAGGGAGGATGGAGTCTGGAATACATGTACTCATACTGGACACACATATACAAGCTTAGATAAGAAAATGAATAACAATAGAAATTAAATTTAAGGACTTCAGAAATAGCTTATTCTTTCTAGAAAGTGTCATCCACTTCAATATATTCCTTTATTTTGTTCTCCTTTAATAAGGATATTGTCTTTGAATTGATTTAACTCTCATAGTTGCTTAATTACTTTAAAAGAGTATCTCAGTTAACTCTTTGCATAATCTGTTTTCAGGTGTGTTTGCCTGCACTTATATATAGCAACCGAGAATATTTTTTCTTTACTCTTTTCTGGCATTATCTTTACAACTTGCAGTGTGTATTTTGGCTAAATACATTCAGTCAGAAGAGTAACACAGACAGATCTAATTGCAGACACATAGGCTAAAATGGAGCGTCAACGGGATTGTTTTCAAAAATGAAGCTGTTCAGAAGTATTTATGAAAAGGACAATTGAATTTTGTTCTTGAGACTGGAAATTTGGGAAGGTCACTCTGCTTATTAGTGTACATTGCCTGCCATAATGCCAATAGATTATGTATTACTGCACACAAACAATGAGTAATACTAAAAATTGCACTGCTTTTGTATTTATTACATGCACGGAAAACTATGTCTAGAGTACCTGAACATGGATGTCATGCTCAGATACAACAGTGATGGGCTGCATATGGAAATCAAGGGGGAGTAAATAAAATATATCTTGTGATAATTTTTTTCCCCTGCTTCTGCACTAAAGAGTAGATACCTTCCTGAAGTAAACGTGTGGACAGATATATATCAGAGAGCTATCCAAGCTAATTTTCAAATCACAGCCCTCTGAACAGACTAATTTACTGTGCTAGAGTGTTTCTATGCAACAGTTGTAGAGTGGATGTATCTAGTTAGTGCAAAGCTAACTGAGAACCGTCTGTGCTAGCTCAGTCCTGGAGGCATGTAGACGCACTGGAAATCATGACCAGAAGTTTTCAAAAAGTAGGGTGGAACCTAGAGGGTTAGTATTTTACTTCTGGTTATTATTTGCATGGGATACAAAATATTACACAGAAAAAAGTGAAATATCATTTACCATACTACCTTTTACTATATGGTCTGTGGAGTAAAGAAACAAAAAAGACAAAAAAATACGAGAGTTTTATGTCTGCAGAGCTCTGAAATATTTCCCAGTGTGCTGATTAGCTCTTATGTTTATCATTAAGAAATGCTGTAGCACTGGCTGTAATACAGTGAATATCACAAGAGCCAGTTTGAACAGTCTGAGAATCTCATCCTGCTGCAAATTGCTGGGGAAGGGAAGGGAAGGGAAGGGAAGGGGGAGGGGAAGGGGAAGGGGAAGGGGAAGGAAAGGAAAGGGAAGGGAAGGGCAAACCAGTATGACAAACATACCAAGCACAAACATCAGACTGGGTTTAGGGTGCTACCAGTTATTTTATGAGGATTATAAATGGGACATTTTGTCGTTGAAATTATGATTTTGAGATCTCAGATAGCTTATATTATGACCCAAATGTCAGTATTAAAATGAAGGATCAATAAGTTGTTGGAAAGCTTCACAGATAATTTAGTCTTAGTCTTTATCCTCATGTGGAGGCCAAGCAAGTGGTGCTGCAGCTGTCAATCAGCAGAGAGGCAGTTCCTCTGACTGGTGGCATAGCCTGCAGCTCCATGCCTCGTTCTCCTGCTAATGTACCCTTTGAATTTTATGCCTCTTCTTGTCAGATCAGGTTCAAATGAAGAAGTATTCAGAGCAAAGGTGATCATCTACTAAGCTTCATTAGAACTCATCCTGATCTTTTATACCGACGCAATCATTTAAGCCCTGATTCATGGGTTTCAATATCCCTTTCAACATTAGTGGAAAGCAAGCCAGGAGAACTCTGAGCATGGTTGCCCAACCCTCTTTTGAATCCTGCTGACTTCTTGACCTGGGTGATTTCCTGTGGAAATGAGTGCTGGGTAATATGTCATATGGAAAATTATTCATTTCATCAGTGCTGGATTCCCTGATTTGTCATTTCACTGAGGAAGTTTTCCTGGCTTGACTAACAGCAATTTCTTTTGCTAGGGAATAATTATTACAGCTTTTATATATGAACATTACCTTCTCAGACCTTCAGTTCTTTGAAAATGTTGACATCAATTGAATGAAAAAAAAAGGCTGGCTGTGCTGTCTACTTGAATCTCCAAAAGGCTTTCAACAAGGTCCTTCACCACAAGCTTTTAAGGAAGCAAAGCAGACGTGTGGCAAGAGGGAAGGTTGGTGCATGGATAAATAATTTATTAAAAGAAAGAAACCAGAGGGTGGGAACAAATGGTCATTCTTCATGATGAAGTGAGATCGTAGGGAGAATCCTGCAAGAAAATCTGTGCTGGGATTTGTGCAGTTCAACAGTCATATATGACATGGAAGTGGAGTGAGGAGTGAAGTTTGCTCATGATACAAAAGTTATTGTTTATTTAGGATAGCGAAGATGATTGTGAGAGTTGCAAAAGGGGCTTGCTAGATTAAGTGGGCAACAAAATGGCAGATGAAATTTGTTGCAGACAAATACGAAGGTGGGGGAAAATCAACCCTGATTTCATAAGTGGACTGATTGCTTCCGTCAACAGCAAAAGCTCTGGTTTATGATAGATAGCTCTATGAAAACTATTCATGCTTGCTATCAGCATGCGGTCTAAGAGGCAAAGCAAGTATTAACAACTGCCAGGAAAGAAAGAGAGAAAAAACCGGATGTCATGATTTGCTCATCCCTTCAGTACTGCATGCAGTTCTGATTATTCTCAAAAAGGTATAGAAAGGCTGAAAAAGTTTCAGAAAAGGGCAAACAGGGATGATCAAAAGTATGAGACTGCTTCTATAGGAGGACCAATGAGAGAGGGGACAAAACAGTCTGAAAAATGGACAAGTAAATGGGGGGGTTTCACAGAATTTTATTAAATCATTAAAGGAATTGAAAGAGGGGATCAACTGCACACTCCTCCTGGAGGAGGGGGAATGGGGCACTGTCAGATGAAGATAATAGGTGGCAGGTTCAAGTGACAGCACAGGAAGCTGTTCCACCCTCAGAGTGTCCTTGGGCTGTGAACTCAGATGAACAGACATCATGGATGCTCAAAGTTTGCATGGACTCAAAGGGCACAGGAAAAGCTCATGGAAAAGAGCTTTGCTGATGATTACAGGATGCTGTGAATGTACTTGGTAACAGGACCATGAGTGCTTGCCATGTTCTTGTACTCTCCCCTCAGAGTACACCCAATTGCAGTCACTGCTGGAGACAAGGCACCACCGTAAAGAATCTTTCTGCTCTTGGGTTTTAAAAAGCTATTTTAAACTTCTTTTTTTTTTTTAAAAAAAAAAAGAAAGCTAAATTTTTTTTGGTCAAGGATAAGTGGTTCCTGCTCTGCAATTTGGAAACAGAAACCTACAGTGAAAAGACAGACGTGCTATTTTTTCCCCTTTACTTTTGAGCCTGGCGTTGCACTCTCCCAACCCACCTTCCTTCCTTGTCCCTCCCAGCTGAGAGCACTGATGGTGAACCCCTTGTTTCAATAAAAGCCATGTTTGTGACCAACACAGTGTCTGAACACTTTTCCACTGCTCAACTGTAGTACACTGCAATGTTATTAACAGCACTGGGTTTTTCAGTAAACATGGGACGCCTTTGGCCAAAATCAGAGTAAACGTGAGACTGAATAGGCTTGAGGGGCTATGAAAATGTCCTGATCATCTTTATCACTCCTATCAACCTTGGTTCACAGTGCTATCTATCCTTTAGAAATGATCAAAGAAAATACGATTGTTTTAAAAATACTGAACATTGTTTCAAACTGCATGGGAAAAATGATAACACTATGATTTGGAGCAAAGCCATGTTTTTACTTAGTACTGAAAGCAACCTACAGCTAAACATGAGTTGGTTACACTAAGTGCTAGCCTGTGCTTGACACCATGTTTTAGCTGCTTATTGTTAGCCTGCTATGTTTCCTTTGCGAAGAAAAGAAGCTTTGATCTGATCAATTCTGTTTCTGCAAACAAGGGGCAGGGGATTTTAGAATGTGTCCCCGGAGTACAGACAGCACTGTTGATCTGTTTTCCTTCCCCCCGAGTTTTTCTGTGGAAGGGGACAATACAATTTGTCTTTAGCAGTTAATTTGCATCTGTTGCTGCCTCTCATCTGTTGTTCATATTCCCCATGCCTGACACTGTCATACTTTGTCCTTGGCATAATGGGTTTTGGTGAGTGTGTGTGATGTCATGAAGAGGATTATTTGCTTCTAAATTATGACAAGCGAGAGCAGATGAAGTCTTAAAGCAGAAGATTTTACTTCCCTGAAACAATAATAAAATGAAATTAAATCAGAGAAGGCATTAAAAAAAAGGGAAGAACAGGTACAGAGGAATTGTTTATAATTAGCCTGTTTTCTTCTGTATAGACTAGATGCTGTTTGCACTGTTTATTAAATAGACCTGTCATTCCTCTGTGAAATAATATCTTAGAAAATAGACAAAAAAAGCCTTCTTTTAGATCACTGTCACACATACCAGCAGAAAAATAACTATATAGGGCAGCAATTCCAAATAGCAGAACACTGAGGCTTGTGACTTTTTGGCACCTTCTTGGTCTGGAACTGACACTGTGAGTCCCCTCTCTCTGTACAGACACCAGGGAAAGCCACTGGCAAAGACCGGCACGCTGCCTGGGAAGCTGATGGAGCTGTCTGAGAAATGCCAACAGAAATGCCATGTTCTTCCCTGAGACCTAGGTGGATTTAGGGCTCCAAAAAGGCATCTGGCTGTGCCTGGTTTACCTTGCCATGAGGCTGCAATAAGCAGCAGAACTTGCTCCTTCTCACAACAGGGGCATTTGCCTCACAGTCAAGAGAGGTGGTAGCATTGGTCCTCTTCTTACCCGCTGGGCCTTGTTCACCTGCTCTTGTGAGATATAGCTGGACATGAATTCAATCCTGCCTTCACTCATGGACTTTGGGGGAGCCTGTAGGAAGAAGTGTGGCCCACCCTTTCTCCGCTTGAAGCCAAGACTGGTATTTATTGGACTGGTGAGCAAGTGACCATGACTTTTTAGTCTGTTGCTTACTCTAGTATCAGTCAGCAGTGCAGGGACACCACCCCAGCCCTTCTCAGGGAGCACCTGGAAGGCAGGCACTATTGCCTTCACCCGTGTTACACCTGGTATGGGGTGGGTATGTGCTCTGGTAACATGTCCCAGATGGGTTTTACATGAAAGGTATTGAGTGTCTGGCTTGTAGGACCCAACCCAAGTTTAGGTATGGACTGGATACCTTATTGCTAGACTCAGTCAGAACATACGTTTGCATGTCCAAAAGATGGCATTTAAGAAATTTAGGCACTTAAGTCTAGGTGCTCTTATGACAGAACTGGAAATCATCCAAGTAAAAATTTCCAGAGTCTACGTCTAAGCATTGGACTTGTCTCTGCAGAGACAAGGCAGTGATAGCTTGGTGCCCAAATTCTTTTTGTGGCTCTCTCTGTTTTGAGGCACATCAAAGCAGGTGTTGAGTGAGTGCAGGAGACTTTTAACCAGGCTTAGGATGAGATCTCCACATCTTCCGAACCAGTGAAAAATACTTTCTTTATCAAACAGATGAATGCAGAAAACATGAGTTCAAAAAAACCAGTCCACTATCCCTGGGAGCCAATATACCACAACTTCACTTTTTAGGACTGCGGAGCATTCATAAATGGTTTCTACTGAAAAACGGGCACATGAAATAAACTCCAACATCAAAGAGACAGTGTCTGAATGGATGAACTAAGCTGCCAATCTTTGAAATAAGTCCAAAATCACCCTGAAGTCCATACTCACCAAAAAGCTTCAGTTGCTAAGACCTCACACTTGAAAAGAGTTAACTTTGTATCTAAGTTTTACTTGTTGTCATCTCAATACAAAAACCACTTAAAAATAACAAAAGGCCATCTGATAAAGACTATATTTATATTTGTAGTTGCTGGACAGTTTCAATTTTTGAAGCTAAGGGAGTGAGTAGAGTATATGTATTTGTGGCATCAGGGCAGTGTTAAAACATTTTTAAACACTTGAATTGTGAAGTTATGAGTAATCTCCTCAGAACAGGGATATTGAGTGGCAGAGATGTGACTGGGCATCCACTTTCAAACCCTGCTTTGGCAATGGAGGTAAAAACAGCTAAGCTGTTCTTGGGGTGGCTAATACCTGGGCAACTAGAGGCTTTTCTTGCAGAAATCTTTCTGCCTCACTGTCCGTGTTGTGGGCATACATGTAGTGTGCTTGTATGAGCTGAGGTCAAGCTCTTATTATAGTCAGTGGAGACCTAGGGCTGCATCCAAGTGCCCAAATGTGAGCACCTATGGCCATTTGAGATGCCCAGGGGTATCCTGGCTGGCTCCAGCTGACGCTCCAGTGGTCTGTAGTTCTATCACAGAGCCTGGGTCCTATCCACCAGCCCTGTGTGGACCCAGACAACTCCAAGTACCTAAGATGTCTTACATGTAGGCATCTAAATTCAGGTATCTTCATCTAGAGCCGGGCACCTGGCAGGTTTCAGGTGCCCAGACGTAAGAAGGTTGTTCAATTTGAGATACCCGAGGGTGTCTGAGACACCTGTGCAGGGCTGACACATGCCACCCAAGGCCTGGGAAATCTGCACCCTTTGGGAGAGCATCTGGAGGCTGAGGGGATGCCCGAGAGCATATCAAATGCCACTAGACACCCACATGTGGGCAGCTGAATTGCTCCCCTAATGAGAGCAGAACTCCCTACCATTCAACTGGTATTTCTTAGAAATCACAGATGAACTCATCTGATACAGGGCTGTGCAGGACATAATGGGTTACTTTTCTAGAGATCTTTTAAAAATGTATCTTTATTTTTCCTGTAGGACGTAGAGCCATAAAGCACATGCACTTCCTAGCTGAATTACATTTGAACAGGAGTCCCTAGGAGACTTCATGTAGTCTCCACTCTCTGTTTTATTTATTCATAATTCTACCTTTTCTTGTTCCCACTTTCACCCTTCTATTTATGAGAGAAACAGTGCTGAAAACACTCTGGAAAAGTGTAAATCTTTGTAGCTTGCTTGAATTTGATGAAGTTAGGAGAATCTATATTAGGGAAGGATTTTGTCTTTTCAGCTGTCATGGATTTCTCCATCTCTCTTTGCTGCAATACCCCAGAGGTGCAAAACTGTATGCTGAAACAGTATCATGTAGCTTATTCAGACAGTTAAGAATTATCTGCTTATTATAAACCACAGACTTCTGTTTAAGATTTATTAGGTTTACAGATTTTGAGAAAAAAGTTGTATTTTCTTTGTATATTTTGATTAATTCTGATATGACATGAAACTCATTGTATAGAACACACTCCCATATTCTGTGAAAGCAAGACTTGGAGGGCAGTAATAAATGTGATGTCTAAGAGTAACTGTACTGATGTGGAAAAATATTCTTTGCATAACAGAGGCATCAGAGCCTTTAAGACAAAATTTTTGGGGGTATGTAAAATATGAGATCATTTTCCCCTTTCAGTATAATGGAATCTTGTCAGGAATTATGTAGGACAATTTTTATTTTTCAGGTTTTAGCACATTGCTAAAGAAATGGATTTTTTTCCTTATGGCAGAGACAATAGCTAATACTTCACTATGCATGAAAATAACACTAACAAACAAAGACTGGACAAATTTATGTTTAACAAAAGACATTGTTAACAGAGCTAACAACAGCAGTTAATCTTAACTTTTTTTTTTTTTTTTGCTGCTGGCAAACTAAAAGATATTTTCCATTTCCCTCTGAAGATGTGTCCATGGGATTCATTGTAGCACTATGGTAAGTGGGCAAGAATGAACTAAAAATGGGATGGTATAAACTGAATTGTCTGAAAGGCTTAAGGGAAATCTTCCAGTAGGCCTCTCATAACTTTGTCCTGAGCCTCTTCAAACTGAGCTCAGTGCACACATGGCTTCCAGTAATGTTACTGGGATATGTAGTGTGGTGATAACAGCATCCCCTTGCCCATTTTACTGCTGGAATTATTCCTGCCTTTCCCTGCATGTCTGTGGCACCCGCAGCATCACCGCACTTTCTGATAGGAAAGGTGGCCCTTCCTTGACAAGGTCAGATGGCCACTGATGGGAAGTGTCGGTGGTGGGAGGTGACGTACCCAGGCCCTGGACACAATCCTGAGCACAGCTGGGCTCAGCCGCTGTGGTGGGACTGCAAAGCCCTGCGAGGCTGGTGCCTCATGCACCGCCGCTGTCACATAGCTGTGAGTCAGGTCTTGTTTTCTGAAAAATGAAAATGATGAAGGAGGCTGAAATCCACAATTTCTCACTACCATTTCAGACTTCTCCTTGAAGATAGGAGTTTTACCTGCTACCTCTGTCTGAGACTGTAAGGGAAAGGGAAACCAAAACATGCACAAGGGGGCAAAGAAGACAGCCTGCTGCTCTTGTGATGCAGACCCATTGCACAAAGTAGCTGTAGAGGGGTCAAAGACAGTTTTCATCTACTGGGAAAAAGCATTTGAAGAGGAGACTTACAACAGGGAAGAAACTTGCTGCCAAATATGAATTTACAAAGACTAAAATTTAACTGCTGCAAATTTGACAGAGGACACATGGGGAAGTCTCTCGATCCAGCAAAACTGTCGCTGCAGTAAAAATAATAAGCAAGAGGTCACTGATTATGAATGGAGGCTGAGAAATATTCTCTCAAGTGCTACTCTGAGATACTGGCGAGAATTTTGTGGGTGACACTGATTAATGATATTGAGCACTGACTCCTGTTGAGAGCTTGTATTTTTTTTAGCAGCAATCTGGTAGGGAAAAAAAAGAGGACCAGAAGCAAACCTGTTCTTTCAGACTGCTTTACAAAAGTAAAGGTGGAAACTTACCAAAAAATCTCTCACAAGCTTAGAAATGCTTTAGAAAAAGCTTGGAAGTCTTATGGTAATGTGGGATTGTTCAGTGCACAAAGGACTGTGTAGGGCAACAATAGGAGCAAACAGGACCCCATGTTTTTAGGACCACACAGTGATGTGTTCATGACAAATTCAATGAATTGTTGTAATAGAGTGTCACAAAATGTTGGCAAAGTCAAGTAATTTAATTTCCAAGTTGCTTCTCTTTTGGGATAGATGTGCTTAATTTTTTTTTCCTGGACAAATGACACATTTTCTTCAATTAAAAATGAATTTTGGGACATGTGTTTCATTGAGGGGAAAAAAAAAAAGACACTGAACCCGTTATTTTTGAGTTAGTCCAGAAAACTGAAACCTGTGTTTTACACAAGTAGCAGGGATGGAAAATGGGAGTTAAAAGGCAAAGACCAAGACTGCACTGGCACCACTGTTAGCATTGCTAGCTCAGTCAGTTAAATTAGAAGAGAGAAGGAAAAACAATGAAAGGAAATCAGGTTAATTATCAGCTGTCAAATGTGCTCATAATTAAGTGTGACTAGAGCAAAAGATGTGTAGGTATTTAAAGGCTTTTCTAGTAATAAGAGCTGGCATCAAAAGCTTAGTTCTGTCTTGTTCAGAAAGCAAAGAGCTCAGGAAACTCCTTGATAGACCCTTGTATGAATCCAAATGATAAGGTGTGAGTAATGCATAGGTATGTACATACCCCTTTGCATAAAACCATCTCTGAGCATTTTATCTGATTCTGTCTTTCAAAACACTGTGCTGCTTAACCTTCCCACAGGCCGGCAAAGCTTCCTCAGATCATCACAGGCAATGAGGAAACACAAGACTGAGCACAGAAGTGCAAGTCCTTTGGTTGAAAAATCTCATCAGTGGTGGGGTGTCGTATTCAAAGAAAACTTGAGCTTACTTCTTTAAACTTATTCCTTTTTAAATGTTAAATGGCTTCAGTCATCTTCTGCTATGGCTCTTTTGTCCAGCAGAGATCGCAAGGGATGAAAAGCGTTTTAAGAATGAAGCAAAGTGTTTCCTTTTTACAACTTCTTCTTCCTCACTTTTCACCCACCATCTCTCTATCCTGAATAATACTCAGGATGCATCATGGAGACTTGAGAATCCTCACATTTTTCTTTTTTTTTTTTTTCCTATTTCAACAGTAAATTGTACATAAAACTGACCAGCTTCAGTTCAGAGGGGATTGTCCACACTTTTGTGGGTAGAGTTACCTCCATGGACCCATGCACTGGCATCTACCTTCTGTGCTTTCTTCAACAATTTCTGCAGTTCTTTTCCCCTAAGTTTCAGTTATCACGGATTGATTGCATGTTTTTATTAGCATGTAATACTCCTTTTTTAAAAAAAAAAATCAAAAATCTGCTAAGCACTCAATCCCAGTAGCATCTTGTGGCGGGCAGTGCTGCAGATTAATCATGCATTGTGTGAAACTGTTCCCCTTCACTGTTTGTAAAATCTCTGCCTCTTTATTTTCTTCTAATGTCGTCTTGTTTCTAGAGAAAGTACAGATTTCAGTATCCAATTTACCATCTCTAGTGTTTATTGCCAATATATCTTTCATGCCCTCATGTTTCACTTTTCTCTGAATGAAAAATTCCTATTTTTTCAGTCCCTCCTAACAGGCATCTGACTGACTGGTTTTCATATGTGCTCTCCTACTTTTGCTCCATCTTTTCAAGGTAGAACCAATGCAGTTTGATGCCAAATTTCCAAAGAGGCTTAATACCTTCAGTGTCTCTCCTCTTCCTTATCGGTGCTGGGGTATGGGGCCTTTAGGGCTGTTTTTTTGTTTGTTTGTTCATTTAATTCAAAATGTGTTTGTGTATATATTTTTACTGGATAGTGCATAGGGTAGGTTAGAACTTCTGAGGGCTTGAAGAAAGGAGGCACAGCAGGGTGTCAGGCTGCCACTTTTCTAATGCTGAGCCTCCCCTAGGGACAGGGCTGAGAGGGAGCTGCAATTTTAGGAAAGCCTGCAGGACTCCCTAGGGAGAACTGCTGGCATGGGACCAGCCCGGAAGCATCCAGGGGACAGGAGCTTCCTGGTCTCCTCCCCACAGCACAGATCCTCCTCTAACTAGTGCTCTCACCTTCCTCCTCGCTGAGGTTAGTTGTGATAATTCATGACCAGCAGTTCCCAGGATCAGTCAAGGACTCGGTTAAATATAGGCACAAAATTAGCAGTGGCAGAATTGTCCTGGTAAGTTATATTGAAATATCTCAGAAGGTATTTGAGGGTCCTTTTGCACCATCTATGCTGCAACTTCAAAATTACATTACTATGAAGATTTCCCTGATATTTTTGGGTCTGATCTGGAAGTTCATTGCCCAAATGGGAGGATTTTCACCAAATCTTGTGTTTTGGATGAGGACTGCCTTGTGCTGCCAGTCAGTGTTTGGCTTCCAGTAGGGAAAACCCTGGGGTGGGAGGACAGTGGTTCACTTCGAGGGATCCCTGAACTCCTCCATTCTGTTGGTTTTTGTTTGATTTAGACCTCACTACCTGAAACGAGAACACAGAAATGTAGTGCCAGAAATATTATTTGTGCAGTAATGAAAACAGCACTGAGTTTGCAGAAGAAGACCACATTGTCTGGGGGGGCCTGTGCCTCTGAGACAATTACTTGGACAAGTGGCTGCTGTAGAGGCGAAACCTCCATCAGGGCTGAAAGCTCTGTGAGCTGCCTATCTTCCAGTGTGGAAAGCAAAACTTACACAAACTGCTTTTGTTGGCAACTTCAAGGAACGAGATGAAGGAGATGCACAAGAGGTGGCAGCAGTCTGGAGGGACAGCTTGCCTGGGTGAAATAATGAAGGAAAGGAAAAAAACAACAGAAGCTAAACCACAGCTAGTTCCAGCTAGAGGAGCTAATTAAACAGACTGGGGGGAAGTTGTGGTATGTCTTGGGTGTTAGGTGGTGCTGACTGTTTTGTTAACCAGGGACATTCAGTTCTCACAGAAGCACCTGGAGAGAAGGTTTGCCAGAGCTATGATAAATGTTCAAAAAGTGTTTCTTTAAAAGACGACAGCTGGAGTTAGCAGCAGATGGTGAAAGTGCAGTGAAAGTAGGGATTAAAACCAGAGGGCAGAATGGGAATTGTAACGGTGGTACCAAACACTCCCGATGGGTGCAATTCAGTCGTCCGTGGAAAATAAGCATGCTGTCTCAAGTCCCCATTGCGTCCCAGATAAAAGATTTGAGTGAAGCATAGTCCTTTGGAGGGCCACGTATGCAGGAATCGTATGTCACCCAAGGAGAATAGCTAGTCTTCAGAAACTGGCTTGAGGGATTTCTGAATTTCTAAGTGATCTGGAACAAAGCAGAGAGAAAATTAAGCAAAGCCCCAAGGAGAGGTCTCTGTGTATGTGTGTGTGAGCCTGCAGCTTATTTGTTTTCGCCATAAGCTTTGTAGTGATTCCTGCATGCTGAAGCTCTAGGTAGTTCAAGGAGTAGACAAGGATAAAACAGCAAGAAGGCTGAAGAATGAAAAATGAGGAGTAGTGTGATTAGGAAAGATGAGAGCGCCTTGTGAAGCTCAAAACAGGTAAAGAAAACAAGATGTTCTTGTAATGTATAATATGGTGCAGAGAGGATGGGATGTGAGAACGAGAAGGATGCTGCTGCTGCTGCTGTAGGATATGGGCTCAGACTGAATACAAGGATTTCTGTCAGACAGGCTCAAGGTGTTTAAGTCTGAAACTGTGGTTCAGAAAACCCTGTCAATTCATTGCTTCCCTCCAGAAATGTCTCTCATGAGAGTCAGAAAGCTCACTTGGTGGGTAGAGGTCTCTGTTCAGAGTTCAACCCTGAACTTCTTTGAACTGAATGACAAGCCTTGACTATGCAATGGCAGGGTCAGGCTGTGTGCCTTTTCTCCTGCCAGCCTCATGCTTTACAGCACAGCAGAACAGCTCAAATGACAAGCTAGCAGTAGGATTTTGCTAAGTCCTGGAGAGGCTGGGGCTCCCCAGCTCCCTTGCTTTGGCTGCTGTTGCTGCTTCAAGAGGTTTCCTTGCTCGCTGCATCTCCTTTCAGTCTATGTGGGTCTGTGTGGGTCTTGGGTCGGCAAGCCAAGGAGATCAGCTTCATGTTTTGGTTGTAAAGAGGAAGACTCCTGGGAAGCTGGCTTCTAAGGTAAACTGGCATTTTCAGCAAAATTTGTGCTGGAGATAAGGATGACATGCTCTCCCAAAAGGCTTGCACAGCCTTATAGGGCTTGAATATAAGAGTGATTAGGTTCCATAGACATCCCTTGTCATCCTGAATATTGGAGAAAACCCACAAATGAGTCTGCTAATAAACCTGGAAAAAAATATAGTTTTGAGTGCAGGAGATGTTCACACTTAAAGGAAGAGAAAGGTTTCCCCTGTAATTTGGCAGAATTCATGCCCTCTGTTGAGGCAGAGCAGGTGGTCCTAGAGACCTCATGCTCCAAATATATTTCCTGAGTTCCCATGTAAGCCCATTTTCCTCCACAGCGAAGACCCACATCAAGTGTGAGCATTGCTCTGGCACAAGTACAGACAGCACAGCCCTTCCATGAGCCGGTGCATTAGCCTGGATGATGACAGAGGTATTAAATACACCAGCAGCAGCAGCAGCAGCAGCTGTCCTTCCAGCCTTGGCAGATGGGGCCATGGCACTTGCAGCCCTTCACTGAGGAGTCCTCCTTGGGCTCTGTGTTGTAGAGGGATGGATGAGCCTCCCGGCACTTCCACCTCTCATGGTGTTTTCACCTGGTCAGAGGTTTATCAGCACGGTGTCACTGGGCTGCCTGCTGCAGAGGGGCATGTGTTGCCCTCACATGGGGCTGTGTACCCCTAGCCCTGTGAGATCCTCTGAATGTTACCACAGTGGCGAGGCAAAAAAGATTAGCACCAGACTTCTGCCTTGAGGCTGGTGTCAGCTGGAAGAATATCACATTGGGCACAAAGTAGAGGAAGAAAATGAATGCTTTTTTCTTTGCAGAATGATTTATCACCAGCTGTTTGAGTCTGACCAGATGTCTGCAAAGCTGGAAGCTGTCTTGAGGAAGAGAGATTTATTTATTTACAGAGGTACAAAATTTTACACTGTGGGCCACATTTGCTAAAGACAGGCCCAAGTCAGGAGCTGCAAGGCACAGCCTTTAGCTGCCTGGCTGAACAAACTCACTTACATGTGTGTGTGTAGCCTGATGCCAAGGTTTGGGGTCAAACCAGGACATCTGAGCAGATCCCCCCTCCTTCCCTGTTACTCAAAAAAGTACTTGCCTGTAGTCTGAGACAAATAAAGCATTTCAAGACCCAGAAGGGAAAAAAAAAAAAAAAAAAAAGAGTGGTCCCAACTCCATAGTTTAGTATTTCCTGGGAAATGGGATCCTTGGAATTTGCCTTTACCTTAGTATATATTTACTTTATGTTTACATCACAAGGACCCTGGGGGTCTGAAGTCCTGCAGCACCCAGGGCACTGACACTGCCATCTATGGGAACCTCCACATACCCCATTTGCTTCCTAGGAAAGGATGAGCCTCTACAGGCACCCTGGCATGTAGACAACCCACAAAGCCTATTTGTACAAAGGCCGACAGAGCAGGGTGAAGTGCCTGAGTGGTTAAACAAGTCAGTCTATCACATCCCTCCTTGAGACACTGGTACATCATCCTTGGCTCCCAAAATATGGTTTGGTGACTACAGCTAAGCATCAGCCCGATGGCTGGTGTAGGAGCTTGGGTTGAGCTACAGCCAGCACATCTCAAAACCAGCCTCTGACAGCTGGGCAGAATGGCTCTTCCTTCAGCTCTGTAAGCAGGGGCATCTGAAAACAAAGGTGGACAGTCCTTATCCTGTCATCCACTGAGGCACACTTCTATATTTGTCTGGTGATCACTTCCCGTATTTCTGACAGGTCCTGCTGCAATAGGTGTCTTGTCCCTCACAGCCACTCTTGAGGGACTGAGGCCACACCACCCCTCTACAGTTAACAGTCTCATGGATATTGCTTTGCATGTTATTAGATCAGTAAAGCAGATATGTGTGGGTTTGTGTTAAACCCCGATGAACAGAAAACATGTTTTCCAGAATGCCTCTCCAGGCGTTGTCCACCATCATGGTGACTCTTTCTCTGACCCAGGGTTGTTGTCCCTGGTTGGCAGAACACGGTGCCTAATTCTCTCCAAAGGGAACAAGCATCGAAAATAACAAAAGCTGTCCAAACTCTAATTAAATGGTCTCAACAAGGTTTCTAATTCATTAGCTGGAAGCAATTCTGTATCTTTGATACCCCTCTCCCTCAACTGACTTCCCCTGGCAAGCACAAATGCCCTGGAAGGCTCCACCAGGCAGGAAGAATGGGCAGCATGCCCATGGCAGCAAACTGTTTAATGACTGGGTTGTTGTGCGAGTGACTGTCATCTGTGAGAGGAGGATGTTTTCTAGCTTGTCCTTGGCAGCCAAAGCTCTGTAAGCTACGGCTAGAGGATAACCACATTGTGAATACAGGGAATTTCAAGAACTTTTGCTTTTTTAAGCATTTTGAGTGATGGGTTCTCTTGCAAAGATCAGATTTGGACCTGCACTTCCTTGAAGCTCATGGTATTATAGAATCATAGAATGGTTTGAGTTGGAAGGGACCTCAAAGATCATCTCATTCCAACCCCCCTGCTATGGGCAGGGACACTTCCCACTAGACCAGGTCGCTCAAAGCCCCGTCCAACCTGGCCTTGAACACTTCCAGGGAGGGGGCAGACACAACTTCTCCGGGCAACCTGGTCCAGTGTCTCACCACCCTCACAGGAAAGAATTTCTTCCTAATATCTAATCTAAATATACTCTTTTTCAGTTTAAAACTATTAACCCTTGTCCTATCCCTACATGCCCTTGTAAAAAGTCCCTCTCCAGCTTTCCTGTAGCCCCACTTCAGGTACCGGAAGGCCGCTATCAGTTCTCTCCAGAGCCTTCTCTTTTCCAGGCTGAACAACCCCAACTCCCTCAGCCTGTCCCCATAGGAGAGGTGCTCCAGCCCTCTGATCATCTTTGTGGCCCTCCTCTGGACCTGCTCCAACAGCTCAATGTCCTTCTTATGCTGGGGGCTCCAGAGCTGAACACAGTACTCCAAGTGGGGTCTCACAAGAACAGAGGGGGAGAATCACCTCCCTCGACCTGCTGGACATGCTCCTTTTGATACAGCCCTGGGCTGCAAGCGCACATTGCTGGCTCATTTTGAGTTTCTCATCAACCAGCACCCCCAAGTCCTTCTCCTCAGGGCCACTCTCAATCCATTTTCCACCCAGCTTGTGCTTGGGATTGTCCTGACCCATGTGCAGGACCTTGCACTTGGCCTTGTTGAGCTTCATGTGGTTTGCACGGGCCCGCCTCTCAAGCCTGTCAATGTCCCTCTGAATGAATCCTTCCCCTCCAGCATGGTGACTGCACCACACAGTGTGGTGTCTTTGGCAAACTTGCCAAACTTGATCTCACTGTCCATCTCACCGACAAAGATGTCAAATAGCACTGGTACCAGTACTGACCCTTGAGGAATGCCACTTGTCACCGATCTCCACTTGGACACCGAGCCGTTGACCACTACTCTCTGAGTGCAACCATCCAGCCAGTTCCTTATCCACTGAGTGGTCCCATCCATCAAGTCCACGTGTCTCCAATTTAGAGACAAGGATGTCATGCAGGAACCAGGGACCTCTAGAGGAGGTCTGAGCATCTCTAATAAGGAAAAGTAGTCCCTTTAATTTGAAAATACAGCTGGAGGTTTGTTTATATACAGTCAACAACAGAGGTTTCCCAAGCTCTGCAATTTACAGGCAGCGATCATGAATGTTTATTTCACTTTTTTACTGTAATACAAATTTTGCATGATACCAGTGTCTATGTAATTAAATGCAAGATGAAAAGTAAACCATGCAGGAGCTGAAGCTTAGGGCCCTATGAATACTCTTAGGTCTACAGCTTTGTGCCAATTCTGTATTTATGATGAAAACACATTTTTCATACGGAAAAGCTTTAAACTGAAGAGCAATTTCACCAGCAGGATGTTAAATATTAACACTAAATTTACAAAGTAGGATGTGCTTAACAGCTTGGCCAAGCTAGTGAAATAGATACCTGCACACACCTACATTTCAAAGCTTATTCTACTATAGTAGAGCTTCCTCTGAAATATAACACTATCAGAAAACATCATATTCTGTTGAGAAATGACACAGTTTTATTTGAAATAATCAGAAGACATTAAGTATTGTTTATCTGCTTCTGAATAGTGAAATGCCTGAACCCTTTATTGAGTTCCTTTCCCGGGAAGAAAACAAGAGTCCACGTTACAGCACTTTGTCACTTGCTGTCAAAATGACATGCAGTTGTTGCGCTGAAAACAGCCTAAAAACAGCAGCACAGAAATCAGATTTTCACCAGCTAAGCATTCTCCACTGAACTTCTAAAAAATTGCATTAACTGATGTTTAACTAATGAATAAATTTATCTGTTATTTACTATCCTCATGGCTGTTCAATGACTGCTAGGTGACAAAGCAAATATTTTTTCACTGTTGCTCATCTTCTGACACTTTCAAAGTCCCACTGGAGAAGAGAATATACTTGATGGCATCACTGAAATGCAATATATCTTCATGTTCATCTGTAATTCTACTGAGGAGATGTCAGAGGTTAAGTACAGTTCTTTGCAGGGAAAGAAAAGTAGCATGAAAATTATGGTGCTAAGAACTAAATGGAATCACCACCTATGCATCCAGGTGCCCCTGCTCAATTAAGGTATTTCATGCAGCTCAACCTACAGCTGGTCTGTAGCTTCACTGTGTCTAATCTTACATTTGTAATATAACCTTGTTTCCTAAACCCAGGAAATTCCATCCCCCCTCCATGTCTAGGTGAACACTTATTTTGGAGCCCACACAGTGAATGTTCATCCAGTCTCCTGAAGTATGGAAAAGGTCACATCAGTATGAATACTACAAAATCATGCCTTTCTATTGCTTTTCTCCAGATTATTTCCCCAGTATTTTGACAGTGATGCTACGACGAAAATTATAGATAATATACTGGGTCTAATATTGCCCTGTTTAGGTTATTGACAAATATCTAAGTTAAGGCTTCAGTTAGCACTATCAGATACCTAATACATGTTCTTTAAAATAGCACGTGCTCCCCCACTACAAGGGGTTCAAGAATAATGTCTCCTTCCTTTTTGCACAGGCCTGAGACAGTGAAAGCAGTGCATATGCACTAATCGTAGTTTTCTGAACAGCATTCGGCAGGCTAGAAACGTCACATTTGCAGACATCATCCATCCATTGACTCCAGCTTTCATGCTGCATCTGCTGCTGAAGCTAGAAATGTTTAGTGGAAATCACCACGAACTGACTCTTGCCATTCAGGCTTTCAGCATTAAACTTACCCTGCTATGGGTATGGGCATGAGCACCAAGTTTGTTCTGTGCCTCTGTTACTCCTGCTAGCAAGGCAGAGAGATGTCTACAGATCAGAGATTCTTACTGACATGTTGTTACTCAGCTTTGGTTTTAAATGTTGAGTTTTCAGTTAGTTTTCTTATGAAAAATTAGGAGACATGGCCAAATCAAAGTCCTCCTAGTGCAGAATTTCAGTTAATTTCTGCAGAAGCCAGTAGCTAGCCCAGCTTCCACTGAGGGCCTCCATCACTGGGATTTCTCTGTCATGAATAAACTGAAGACATGACCTTGTTCAAAAATGGCTCTTCAGGAGTAATATTATCTTGAGGACACACCTGGGCTATCTTCAGAGATGTGAGAATTGGAAGGCTATCCCACCCCCCACTCCTGCAAGGGCAAGGGAAAAAAAAGAAAGCCAGAGGAACACTGGCATACAGTATAGCAAGACAGAAGTAATTAAAAGAACATACGGAGAAATGAACAAAGTTGCCAAACCTGGCTGTTCAAACAGCATGGACTATCCAAATCCTGAGAGGTCTGCACAAAGCGGCAATTGCACAAAAGCTGTCTACTAGAGATTTTCAAAGTAGAAGAGCTTGGCAGAAAATTGGGTGGTTGTTTATTAGCTTGGCTTCCAAGTCCTTCCCTCAGCTCCCCTCCATCTCAAATCCTACTCGGCTTGGAAAACCCCTTTCACAGGAGAGCCTGTCAGGAAGTCTATAAGGAGATCTTTAGGCAATCCTGAGGGGCCACCTCAGGCTAAAAATAATAAATGACCTGACACCACAGATGTCTGAAAGCTGTTGCTTGACACATTGAATCCAAAAGTAGTGCTGCTCATGTTTGTGCCTTCCTACAGACAGATCGCAAAGCACAGTCAAGAAAATCCTGATGAAACAGAAGTCCTAGGTGCCAGGACTTCTGTCTTAAACATTCTTTATTCTTACATACCCACAGGCCAGCTGCCCTTCTTCCACCCTTAGATCTTGGTGGTTATACTGCTGGGGAGGGTGTAGCATCTAGCTAGAGTCAGTGTCTTTTTTTTTTTTTTTTCCCCTCTACCAAAATGTAAATTAACTCCAATGCAAGGCAATTCAAATACCTCTTTCTATGAGGAATAGGAAGACTCTCAGCTTTTAAAAATACTTCTGACCTTTTTCACATAAATCAACTCTGACGCAAACATTCTCATGGAAGCAAAGACAACTAAGATATCTTTACATTAGTTGTGACGAGTATCAGAAGGAGCAATATGTAAAAAGTTCATTTATTTCCACTTAAAACCAAATTTGGGTTCATGTAGCATAAACCTCTTACAGGACTTCAAAGATTTTTCTGGTTTTGATCTTGGCACAAACATTGGCATCTATTTTTCTAAGAAACATGACTTTGAAAAGGCAGATAGTTGTGAGACGTTACCTTGCCCGGCTAGTAAATTTTACTTCACACACACAAAAAAAGGGCACAAAATACAGAGCCTCTTCATAAAATAGCATTTCCACTGTAAAGAAAAGAAGTTAACCTTGAAACCAGACTAACAGGGATTTCCTTAGGTTTTATACAGCAGGAATGGTTGGGCTTCAGGTTTATTTAATTCAAACCCTGAAGGTATAAATCCTACTATATTACAAGAGCACTACTCGCTCAGGGTTAATTACAGATTCCAGTTGGAGCATGACCCTTTCTACACCAAAAAGAGCAACTCGGCTAAAAGGACAGCTCTGTAACATCACTTTTTTGGCACCTGAATTCCAGACTTGGCATTCCAGATTAAGATCAATTTAAATGTCCACATTAAGACCCTATTACAGAAACACAATGCCTTCCCAACAGAAATACCACCATTCTACGAGGGATACTCTTGAACTCTTCTTATTTTGTGAGTGATGTCTCCAGCAAGCCAGCTCTACCTTCAGTCCTATTAATTGCCACTCAAAGAAAAATGTTTCTAAATTCCCTACATTAGGGGTCATCTGCCCCAATACTGAGCCATTCAGGGAACTCAGCTTCAGCAGAAAGCTTCGGGAGGAAAATGGATGATTTTTAACATGTGCCAGAAGTTTTGTGTTTGATCAGCTGGAGAACAAGGAAAAGCATTTTTAGGAATAAAGACCTGAAGAGACGATTGAAGTGGCTGTGCAACTCAGCGTACTGACACAGTTCAGCTCTCCCAGGTAACAGTGAGAGACAAGGGGTAATGGCCTCAAGTTGTGCCAGGGGAGGTTTAGATTGGATATTAGGAAAAATTTCTTCACTGAAAGGTTTGTCAATCACTGGCACAGGCTGCCCAGGGCAGTGGTGGAGTCCCCATCCCTGGAGGGATTTCAGAGATGTGTAGATGAGGTGCTGAGGGACATGGTGTAGTGGTGACTTGGCAGTGCTGGGTTAATGGTTGGACTTGATGATCTTAGACGTCTCTTCCAACCAAGGCTATTCTGTGATTCACAAACACCTAAGGACCATGTTTTCCACACATCCTGTTCTGCAAAGCTCTTGTCTCAGAAGTGAAGCTCTGCCCCCTTGATGACACTGAAACATTCAATAAAAGGCCAGATCCCAGAGTTATGAGCTGTTACAAGTGGAGATGGCACTGCTTTATGTGTTGTGTTTCTGCCATGCAGGGATGCTGTTGAAAATTCCCAGGTGAGGACCGAAAGCAGTTCACATACCTCTGGGAAAAGGGGGGTGCTGAACCTCAACCTTTTTTTTTTCACAGCCTGGAGGGGAAATAAAACAAGCCTCCCTCAACTCCTTATTCTGATTGTTTAATTCAATGCTGTGATCAGTATGCATCAGTCCATAAAGTATCTGGTAAAATGGTAATGTCCACAGATCACAAATAAACCCAGATAACATACAGGTTTTAGGTGTGATATTCATAGGAAAGCAGATGATTTTTTTTTTTTTCCTTTTATTTTTCTCCTAAAATCAAATTATGAATAGTAGGCCTGGGAGGGACGATCCTTTCTGGATTGCAGAGGGTATCAGCAGAAGCCCCAGAGCATGGGAGAAACACAAGAGTGAACCTGGTGCAAATTTATTTTTAATTTTGCTGCTATTTACAGCAGCCTACTCCTTTTTTAAATACCACTCCCTCTTCTTCCTGGGCTGAGACACGGTTTGCTTAGAGATGAAACTCCTGAGCCCAGAGTTAATATGCATGCTTTAGGGTCTAAGTATGAATATAATGACAAGCATGATTCAGTTTATCCAAATTTATCAGTTTATCCAAAACTGAGAAGCAGCAGTGTTTTCTGGAGGGGCAACGAGACTAATAATAACTAATAGAATACTTCTTTTCTCTGCAAAATCAAACCCTAATTGCTTCAGTGCATCACAGTTTAGACAAATAGTAGGCAAATACTCACATCTACTTTATATCTCTACAACCTAGACGAATGATGAAATGGCAGTTCAAATATTTGCCTGTGTCAAATCATTAGAGGAGTCTGACTATGAGCTCTTGTTGTTCTGCAGCCAGAACTAGGTTATACATGTATGTTCAGATTTTGGCTTGTTAGAGAACATTCTGTCAAAGGCATCAGGAAATACTGAACTCAAACAACCTGGACAAAGCTGTGGTTTTATCTACTCTTCAGAAATAGTTAAAGAGCTAACAGCAGCCGGGTTGTTGAAGAGTACCTGTATAGCTTGACTGAGATTACAGTGAGAATCTAAGAATTCTTCAAGTTTTCTGGCCTCCAGTTTTCTCTTCTGTGTGGAAATAAATGACAGAAGAGAAAACTGGTGACATTTTGAAGTCTCTTTGGAAAGAAAAAAACAATTTAGCAACATCATTATTATAGACTGTAATACACTTATGAACAGCATGTAATATAAGCTTTTTAATAATATTTGACTTAATTACCCAGATTACTGTCTCTTCAGGATTTCATGGTTATCACTGAATACCTTCAATTTACATTCTTAAATAAGTTACTGTGTAAATAAAGTATGCTCAGAGTTCTTGTATGTGGACAGTACTTACATTTAATTACAGATGATCTGGCTATGTTTATAGCTGCAAAATACATTAAAATTGTTCATAGGAAATAAGCTCAAGTAGCACTAACTCTGGAATCTAAATGTTCACAACAGCACCAACAGTAGCTCAGCTATTTATCTGAACATGCTTTTCAAAACGTACTTTGGAACACAGTAGAAAAGAAATTCAAAGAAATGCCAAAAAGAGGGAAGCACAGAAGATCAAAACTCCATAGCAGGTTGGATCAATAAAATATTAAACTGCAGTTCTTAAATGTAAGTACTACACCAAGTAGTAGTCTGGTTGGTCTTAAATGGTGTTAAAGCCCTTGTTTTCTAAAGGAGACAGTAATAAGCATTTTGCCTATTCAATCCAATCAAGATTTAGGCATCGTGCTATAAAAGCAAACATATCTGACACTTCTTCTATAACTTTAGCAGTTGGCTTTCCTGCTCCATGCCCAGCCTTGGTGTCAACATGGATGAGAAGTGGATTGGTTTGTTTACGACTTCGGCCCACAACATATTGCAGAGTAGCGATAAACTTCAGTGAATGTAGAGGGACCACACGATCATCATGGTCGGCTGTGAGAAGCAGCGTAGAGGGATACTGGATGCCATCTTCTTCTGGTAGTTTGATATTGTGAAGTGGAGAGTACCTGAGAAGAGCACACAAATGTTTACATGTTTTTTTCCTCAAGACCCAACAGAAAGGTCCTCTCATACTGAAATCATCACAGTGGCATTTGATAGCACTCAGAATACAACAGCTCTCAGTTGCATAAATCAGAATTGCACTACTGGCAACTGATATGTGGGGGTGGCCACAGATCTGTCTGGCTCTCAAATGTGAAACAAGTAATTTAATTACAGAGAGGCATACGCATACATTTCACAGAAATGCCAAAAATACCAGGGATGGGCAACAGGGAAACTACAGCAAAAGCTGTCAAGTCCATAGCAGGATCCATTCTGCTGGGAAAAGGGAAATCAAGACTTTTTGCTAGCATACATATGTAGTCTAGAATTGCATGTGGATGGCTTCTTCCCATGCAAATTTGGAAATAGTCTCTGATGGTAAGCCACAAGTGCTGCACAGTTATTAAATTTGCTCCCTCCAGTAGTTAGCCCATCTTCGAACATGCACATACTCTAAGGGAACAGCATGAAGGAAACAGAAAGAAGAACTCTTAAGTTTTTCTGCTTTCAACAGATGACCTTGACTCCTATTTTTTGAGCAATGAATAATCTTTCAAAATTTGTCTTCTTTGCAGGAGAACTTTCATCTTTTACCTACTGTAACAACAAAAGGCATCTACATATCTCAACACAAAGTACTTTCTAGTGTTAGAAATTAAACTTAATAGTAAGTCACAAAGAATTCCATCTAACCAATTCTTACTTAATTTAGACAAAGCTACACTTAGGAATAACGTTAGATTCCTTAAAGCAAGAGTAGTATACTATTATTTCCCCATATTTCATGACAGGAAATACAGAAGGAAATTCTGCTTTAGTTTTGAATGAATTTTCCACTTGGAGGAGTACCCATTAAGTAAGTCCAAATTATTTTTAAGAACACACAACAATATATAAATATATATTTATATATGTCTACCCTAACAGATTCCTGGCTTCCTCATTTTAATGTAAGGAACAATGTAAGTGAATTTGCAGACTATGATTTGTTTGGAAAAGAAGAAAAATGATAGTCACTACATGCCACGATATTTACAAAATATACATGTATAATATTTACATGTGCACTATACTTACAAAAATGTGTTTGCCACTGAAAGCTTAAATTAGACAGCTGCAGGTTTTGAAACAATCTAATTACAATGAACCCAACTGATTATCTAGCATTTGGACTCGACATTTATGTTTTTTTTTTTTTTAATAAATGCTTTCGATTAAGTTAGATCTCAGTGTACTTGTAGCACATGTATTTTTTAATATCTAAATGCTCTATTAAATTTCAGACCAGCCAAATTGTTTACTGTGTCTGAAGCATTCCTCTGGAATGCCAATCTTCATTATTAAAGAAATACAAATGCAATAACAGAAGATGAGGTTCCAGAAAAATATTTTAAAATGATGGCACTTATTCGAACACAGTCATTATTAGCCATATCCAATGTGAAGATCCTTTCTGTTCTCACACAGCTGTCTCTCTTGTGTCTCTTTTTTTTTTTAAAAATAATCTTTCCAGACCTCTCAGCAAGGAGTTAAGAGATGAATTAATATATCCTGTTATCACAGAATCACAGAATGTTAGGGATTGGAAGGGACCTCAAAAGATCATCTAGTCCAATCCCCCTCCCAGAGCAGGAATACCTAGATTAGGTCACACAGGAATGCATCCAGGTGGGTTTTGAATGTCTCCAGAGAAGGAGACTCCACAACCTCTCTGGGCAGCCTGTTCCAGTGTTCTGTCACTCTCACTGCAAAGAAGTTCTTCCTCATATTTATGTGGAACCTCCTATGTTCCATCTTATACCCATTGCCCCTTGTCCTATCATTGGATGTCACTGAGAAGAGCCTGGCTCCATCCTCATGACACTCACCCTTTACATATTTATAAACATTAATGAGGTCACCCCTCAGTCTCCTCTTCTCCAAGCTAAAGAGACCCAGCTCCCTCAGCCTTTCCTCATAAGGGAGATGTTCCACTCCCTTCATCATCTTTGTGGCTCTGCGCTGGACTCTCTCAAGCAGTTCCCTGTCCTTCTTGAACTGGGGGGGCCAGAACTGGACACAATATTCCAGATGCGGCCTCACCAGGGCAGAGTAGAGGGGGAGGAGAACCTCTCTCAACCTACTAACCACACCCTTTCTAATACAACCCAGGATGCCATTGGCCTTCTTGGCCACAAGGGCACATTGCTGGCTCATGGTCATCCTGCTGTCCACCAGGACCCCCAGGTCCCTTTCCCCTACGCTGCTCTCCAACAGGTCAGTCCCCAACTTAGACTGGCACATGGTGTTGTTCTTCTCCAGATGCAAGACTCTACACTTGCCCTTGGTATATTTCATTAAATTTCTCCCTGCCCAACTATCCAGCCTGTCTAGGTCTCCGAATGGCAGCACAACCCTCTGGTGTGTCAGCCACTCCTCCTAGTTTTGTGTCATCAGCAAACTTGCTGACAGAGCACTCTATTCCCTCATCTAAACCATTGATGAATATATTGAATAGTACTGGTCCCAGTACCGACCCCTAAGGGACTCCACTAGTCTCTGTCAATGGACCACAACTCTCTGGCTTCTTTCCTTCAGCCAGTTCACAATCCACCTCACTACCCGATCATCCAGACCGCACTTCCTCAGTTTAGATGTGAGGATGCTGTGGGAGACTGTGTCAAATGCTTTACTGAAACCAAAATAGACCACATCCACTGCTTTACCATTGTCTATCCACTGGGTTATATCCTCATAAAAGGCTATCAGGTTGGTCAAGCATGACTTCCCCTTGGTGAAGCCATGCTGACTGCCCCTAATGACCCTCTTATCCTTGATATGCCTAGAGACAGCACCAAGGATAAGTTGTTCCATCACCTTTCTAGGGATGGAGGTGAGGCTGACCGGTCTATAGTTACCCAGGTCTTCCTTCTTGCCCTTTTTGAAGACCAGAGCGACATTTGCTTTCCTCCAGTCCTCAGGCACCTCTCCCGCTCCCCACGACTTAACAAAGATGATGGAGAGTGGCCTAGCAATGACATCTGCCAGCTCCCTCAGCACCCGTGGGTGCATCCCATCAGAACCCATGAATTTATGGATGTTCAGGTTGCTTAACTGATCCTTAACCCGGTCCTCATCTACCAGAACAAACTCCTCCTCTATCCTGACTTCCTCTGGAGCCTCAGGGGTCCTGGGCTCCTCAGGACAGCCTCCAGCAGTATAGACAGAGGCAAAGTAGGCATTCAGTAACTCTGCCTTCTTTTTATCCTCTGTCACCAGGGCACCCACCTCATTCACCATTGGGCCTACACTGCCTCTAGTGTTAGTTTTATCTGCAATGTATTTGAAGAAGCCCTTTCTCTTGTCCTTGACCTTTCTCGCAAGGTTTAATTCCAAGGAGGCCTTGGCTTTCCCAGTTGCCTCCCTGCATCCTCTGACAACAGACTTCTATTCCTCCCAAGTGGCCAGCCCCTCCTTCCATGCTCTGTACATTCTCTTCTTCCACTTGAGTTTGCCCAGCAGTTCCCTGTTTAACCATGCAGGTCTCCCAGCACCCTTTCTTGACTTCCTACCTGTTGGGATGCACTGATCTTGAGCTCAGAAGAAGAGGTCCTTGAATGCTAACCAACTGTCTTGGGCCCCTTTACCTTCAAGTACCCTGTCCCATGGGATTTCCCCCAGCAATTGCTTGAAAAGGCCAGAGTTGGCCCTGCTGAAGTCCAGGGTTGTAGTTCTGCTAGGTATTCTGTTCCTGCCACATAGATCCTGAACTCCACCATCTCATGGTCACTGCAACCAAGGCTACCCTCAACCTTCAGCGCTTCAACCAGACCCTCCTTGTTCGTGAGAATAAGATCCAGCAGCGCTCCTCTCCTAGTTGGCTCATCCATCATCTGCATCAGGAAGTTATCGTCAATGCACTGAAGGAACCTCCTGGACTGTGGATGGATGGCTGAGTAGGCCTCCCAGCAAATATCAGGGTAGTTTAAGTCCCCCACAACAACCAGGGCCTGCAATTGCGAGACCGCTATCAGCTGCCTGTAGAAGGCCTCATCAACCTCCTCACCCTGATCTGGTGGCCTGTAATAGACACCCACAACAGTATCACCCATGCCAGCCTGCCCCTTAATTTGCACCCACAAGCTCTCAACTCGCTCCTCATCCGCCCCTGGACAGAACTCAATACACCCTAGCTGCTCCCTCATATAAAGAGCAACTCTACCACCTCACCTCGCTGGCCTGTCTTTCCTGAAAAGGACATAGCCATCCATGACCACATTCCAGTCATGCGAGCTGTCCCACCAGGTCTCTGTAATTGCCACTAGATCATAACCCCCTGACCAAACATGGATTTCTAACTCCTCCTGTTTATCCCCATGCTGTGTGCATTGGTGTACAGGCATTTCAGAGAGTGAGCTGAGCACGCTGACTTCACCCTAGGGGGGTGGGAGGCCTCCTGGTCTTCATCAGCACTAGAGCACTGCCCCAGTGGTGCAAGGCCAGCTACAACCCCACCCCCTTTGAATCTAGTTTAAAGCTCTCCGAATGAACCCTGCTAATACCTGTCCCAGGACCCTTTTGCCCTACGAGATAAGCCTTCCCCAGGTATTACTGTCAGGTCTCTTGCCTTATGCAACCAGGCATTATCAAAGAACCCAAAGCCCTGCCTGTAGCACCAGTCTCGTAGCCAGGCATTTATGGAATGACTCCTCCTCTTCCATCCTATGTCATCACCTGAAAATGGAAGGAGGGAGGAGAAAATAACCTGCGCCCCAGACTCTTTCACCAACTGTCCCAAGGCCTTGAAGTCTTTCTTCATCCCTCTCAGACTATACGATGTAGCTTCCTCCCCTCCTGTCTGGAAGATCAGTAGTGGGTAGCAGTTTGTCGACTGTACCAGGCTGGAGGTCTACTACCATTCAATTCCTACAAATAAATCCCACCCACATTGTAAAATATAACTCACAATGGTGATTGTCTCTCCCCCACCATAAAAATTACAATTCATGTAGTGGTTCACTTGATAATATTCTGTCATGACAGCCTGAAGGAGTCATTATTCAGAAAAAAAACCTTACGAGTTCTTAAAGCTGCTAGTAGAACAAGGTCTGTGAAAATATCACCAGCTGACTCAACAGGGCTCTGAAGATAGTCTTTAATGCAAAACTGACTTGTAAGGAAATACTGAACTCCCCAAATCCAGTGTGGGAGAGGATGAAATAATTCTTATAATAGATATTGATCATGGCAACCTGAAACTGTTGACCAGACTATGCATTTTAACAACCACAGAAGTATTTAAAGGCACTTACTTGCACAGCCATTCAAACTGCTCTTTACAGTCAGAGCAACCGTAGTCAGTGGTCCAAGCATGGCCAATGGTGTACTTGTGGAACTTGAGCATGTCCATCACTCCCACTTGGGCAATAGCACAACCAAACAGGTCGGGACGCTGATTAGCACAGGCAGCTTTGACAGGAAAACAACTCTATTAGTATTCATATGTTAAATTAATAGAGCAGTGAAAGGTCCACTGCCAACTTCATTAAAAAATCAACTTCCAAAAAGCTATCTTTTATAAACTCAAAGTTTTTTTTTATTTAAAAATAATAATAAAAAAGTAAAACTGCTAGGTTAAAACAACATGAGAAGAAATACAGACCTAGTATCTGGAGCCAAAAACCTTGAGTATAAAATATGTGACATAAACCCCATTGCACTGGGAGAAGACTCCAGTGAATATAAAGTCAAATAGACTTTTAAGCAAAACTGAAAGTAAATATGCAAATAGATAAAAATTATAATTCCCAAAGATAGCATGTTCAAAAGACCTTAAGAGCTGTTTCCCTGTTCTTCAGGAACCAAACATGCTGTTCTTTGAAAACTGCCTCCCAAACTAGCAAACTAGGTTAAAAAGACAACTGCACTTTAAAAAAATGTGAGCTTTTGGACTACTGAATCGAAGTTTCCTAAACCATTCACTGTCTAAACTTTTAATACTTGTATCAACAAAGAAAAGGGTATTAAGGATCAGAAGACCTCCATTTATTGATGAAAGTTTTCTTCTGTAATTACTACGTTAAACAATATGAAAGTAATTTTGAGAAAAGCAGACTACTATAAAACCAAAGGAATACCCTCATTTTAATAAAGCAAATTACTGCTGCATTTTCTCTTTTTTACTGGGAGGGACAATTTCCTTAAGAATGGTGCTTGACTCATATATTTTAAAAATAATCACAGTAGGCCAATATAGCTCAGTGTTCAATTTGTAAGAGTGGCAACTGGCAGATGCTCTGGGAAAAGGTGTTAAGCAAATCCTGGGAGATACTTCCTGCATATTATCAGCTTTTGAACTAGCTGTTTAGGTTTTCCCTCAGTTGGAGTTATCTCCAGCCATCCTGTTAAACAGACATCAATACACATCTCCTCCATAAATACATCCATTTCCTTTCTTAATGTTTATTCATCTAGTGTTCATCATATCCTGCAGCAATAAATTCTTCAATTCCAGTTCTTATTGCTTGATTTAATCTGTTGCCTGGCAATTTTACAAATTCCCCTGCTTTTTTCTTTTTGAATTTTAAGAAATAAGAGCACTGAGGTTTTCACATAACTACTACAGTGGATCCCGGAATCCATTTCTTAATTCAGAGCTAAACACTGTGCATTCACACACAGGTGTACTCTTTCCCAAATTCTTGTATCTTCTTATTTTTGTCTATTGTGACAATGGATAATGTATTCCCATTCTTTGCTTCCTGCTAATCAGGATATTGCTATGACACGACCTTGCTTCCAGCTCAACAAGGACTTTCTTGTATAGCCTTATGCGAGGGACGTTGTCAAAAGCTTTTGATAATCCAAGCATAACTCCTCACCTAGATCACTGTTACACACACCATATGCCCCCTGACTCCTTCAAATAGCTCTAACAGATTTTCAAGATATAACTTCAGCCATCAAAGTTCTTCCTTATATGTCAGCTATTATTTATTGTTTTCAATTGGTTTGCCCATAAGAGAAGTCAGATTTACTCATCTGCAGCTTGTGGATCACCATGAACCATTTACAAATTGGCACTACGCTTGCCCCCTTCTGTTCCTCAGATATTCAGGCTTAGTAGCCTGCAATTTAGTATTTGGAGTTCACTTAGGATCTTGTGTGTGTGCCATCTGGTCCTGGCAACACACTACTTTTCATTTGATTGTTTTATTCCAAAACCTCTTCTGCTGATGCTTCAGCTTGAGTCAGCTCCTCAGAGTATTCCCCATCAAGAGAGACTCTGGTACACAGAACTCCCCAGGCTCCTCAGGGGGGAACATCAATACAAATAGACCATTTAGTTGTTCTGCTCTGCCATTATCTTTCTTTAGTGCTCCTTTTACACCTCACTGATCTGTAAGTCCCACAGATCCTCTGGCCAGCTTCCTGCTTCTGATGTGCTTTCACTGCTAATCTTTATATTGGAAGCAATTTTCTCATCAGTCTCCCGTGGTCCATCAGCCCCTGTCAGAGTTTACACTCTACCCTATTTTCTTCATTTGAACGTGAATTCTGTTTTTCTGAAGGATGCGGCATCTCTGATATGTAGTTATGCTAACTTTTCCTGGGTCCTTTCTAAGCCATTTTCATAAAGTATATGTAGTGCCTTAAATAGCTTCCATGTAAAAGCTCTTTACCCTTTTAACTGAAGCTTTTGATCAGATTCCTCCCCGTCATGTTATTTCCTTTTATGAACACAAATTACATTCTGGCAGGAAAAAAAGGCAAAACAACTATCATAACATTTAATTTTAGTGCTTTCTATTGCAGAGTGTCTTTTGAAGCACTGTGTGCTGCTCAGGATTTTATAAAAAAATGCTGCTCATGGTTCCCTAAATAGTTACTTCAGTAAGAAATCACTTATGGAGACACTCATCCATTCCCACTGCACCCCTTTAATTAGCCAGAATACTTAATTATATGCATTAAATTAACTGTAACCTGGAACATTTTATTTGTGAATTTTTCTCCTCTGCACATACTTTAAACTTTAAAATTCAGTACAAAAGTAAGATTTCAAAACCTCAGAAGTGTCTAAGCAAACACGAGAGGACAAACATTGCATTTGCATGAAGGAGGCTTTCAGCTCACAGCTGTGCTGCTCTACTCAGCTTTGGGATCACACTGCAGGACAAGGAAGCCTTGTTTTGCAGCTGAACGAAGCAAGAGCTCAGGACTCTGCGCTCCTCAGAGATACCTCCTGTTAGACTAAAAGGAAGCAGTATTTTGGAAGAGTGACAATACTTTTCCTTGTCAGTTTTTTCTTCAATAAAGGAGAACTAAGAAAATCTGGCAGTGGGTCTTTGCACCTAAAGTATGAGTTATGCTCTCTAGTGTTGCATGAACAGCTATTGCAAAATTTAGTTCTGCTTTGATGAAAAAGCACTTACAAGAATTTTGCAAATTCACCTAATTCTACCCAGCTAAGGAAAAACCCTATCTGGCTCATCCAGAGCATGGAAATCCAGCTGGATTGTAATCCATCTGCAAGTGCAAAGGAAGGTTTCGAACAACAGATTTTTCAGAGCAGGGAGATGTAGATTCCTAACACCTGCCTCCTATCGAATGACTACACTCTGCAGATGTCACTTGCTTCCCCTTACCTAAACAAAAGAGCCAGCTGACTTGTTCAGCCAGAAACACAGGGGTTTTTGATGACTAAAGCTGGGTAGGACAAATCTCATCCTGACTGAAACTGAAGTCCATGTAAACATAAAACAGTATTTTCAGAAGCTATGGAACATGCTGAAAGTTTAACTGCATTTCCAAATACATATTTATGCTCACATAAAATTGACTTGTGCAATGCTTGTACTCCCAGTGGTGTGCAAACCCTTTAATCCCTTACCATATTCATCCATCTCTATTGATGCTCTTATTTACAGTGCACAGATACCTCCTACCACCTGTAACCGAGAAGCGTTTAAACAGAAAGCAAAAACATAACTTCACGTGTACTTGTTACTTATCTTTCAAACAATTACTTTTTAAAAATAAGAATGCAGAAATAGGCAAGATGGCTTAGACCAAAGATCTGCAAAACTCCAAATTCTGTTTCTTATGCTGGATGCTAGTTTACTGAAAAATAAAATCAAATCAATAGAGCCAGTATTTGGCAGCAGTTAAGTATAAAAAGAGCAAAGAGTGGGTCTAGTAAATCTGCTCATTTTCTATAAATCAGTTGTTTATGAACTTGAAATGCTTTTTTTTTCCTTCTCATGAGTAGCTCAACTCTGTCATACTGTCACATGCCTTTCATGATGTTTAAAAAAAATACAAACCCCAATATTACTCATTATATATTTCCTCCTCCTTTCAAAATAGAACAAAAACACCTCCCTTTTTCTCCTACTACTTTCAGACACAGGAATTTAATGAGAAATAAAATTTTGTAGCTCTTTAAATACTGCTTAGACTATGGGAAATTTTTGTGCTAAGCTTTTCTGTTTAAGAGGAGGCTATTAATTTCTTTGAATTTAAGAACACAGCAGTGAATTATATGTGAACAAGATGTATTTGTAACAAAGCACTACATTTACACAGTCCCTCAAAAGCTCATAACTTTTTCAAGTAGCTGTACTTGTATTTTATGTTTCTCGGCAGAGACATTCATGACTATATTTGTGGTCATGTTTTAACTACACAACGCAAGTAGAGTCAAATTGTTACGTGCCCCTGTACAAAGGCTTTAAATGCAGAACTGTCATATTTTCATTTGCCCTCTAAGGACAATAATGCATGACTACAACAAGAGTGAATGAGAAACTCTGATGAAGAATTACAGGACATGGGATTCCAGTTTATACTACAGACCACACAAAATCTCCCAATGCTAGATAACAGATTTTTTGTTATTTAGTAATTATTTTGTAATGGTTAGCCTTAAGAAAGAAAAATAAAAGCCCAAAGATTTTTTTTAAAGCATTCTTACTTACTGTGTGGCTCTACCACAGGGTTATAGCTCTACCACACAAGACAGTAAGCATGGCTTTTAACAGTCAGCTTTTGCTGGACTACAGAATTGCAATGTCCCATGCAAACAGCAAATGAAGTGCAATTGCATATATTTAACACCTGGTATATACTAATGTGTTGACATTCTGGCAACTTTTGAAAAGAGGAACTCATAATTTTTTGTCTGGTTACTTTGATAAACACAGTACTAAAGCCAGGAAATACACGAGCAGTTCTTACCAACTAAGAGGCCCCCATTTGAGCCTCCATTAATAGTCAACTTCTTTGGGGATGTGTAGCCTTCCTTGATGAGGTATTTGGCAGCACACTGAAAGTCATCAAAGCAATTTTGTTTGTTGGCCAAGATACCACCTAGCACACAAATAAAACAAATCAGTTGATGCCATAAAATCCATTTGATACCATTTCTTCAGAAAAATGTGTGCAAAAATACCTGGGAACAATTCCAGTTTCACGAAATTTTAATAATTGATGAAGATCAAAAAGACAGCAAAAATGAAAGATTCTTTCAACACAGAGAGGGTATAAGATGGTTCTGTCAATAACTAATGCTTTCAGAAAGTCTGAATAATACATATCTATACTGTGGAGTAAGTGCCAGGCAATGTACCTAACCAGTAAAATTAAAGCTAAAAGCTTTGCATTGCAAAATATATACAAAATGACCACATAACAAGTCACTTGAGGTTTTCTCTAATGAGACTTTAACAGCATTAAAGTCAGTGACATTTTCAAAAGGCAATAAAGCTTCAACTTATAAAATAAGCTATATAAAATAAGCACTTCTAATTTCCTGGACATAGAATATGTGGATGGTAATTTACTTTTTTTTTTCCCTATTGGTTGTTTTCAAATCAGACGATCTATAGCTATGGCCAAAAAGGGACTTCAGGGTTGCATCTTGGTTTGAAATTTTATTAATAACTATCAATATCGAAATGCTTAAAATGCTGCCATCCTGTTGAACAAAACCCTCATATGATCAGATGTATGAGGAATAAATCATGACTGAAAATGTAGGTCCAGATGACATAATTGGTATGACTTCCAGTGCTCAAAACAGAAAATTTTGCAGGGTAGGACAGGGAAGGAAAAGGATGGGTTTTGTCCTACAACCTTCAACTATTTGTGAAGAAGAATATCAACCTAGAGAACTCACAGTTACCAAATCTCATAATCTTCCCACTTTAGATGCTTGTTTGGCAAGAGGCTGAAACTGGCTTCTCCTTGAAGGTTATCCTGCCTTAAGACCTGCTATGTTCTTTCTCAGGCAATTAAATGCTAGCAAGAAATGGTAACTAGGAAGGAAACCCTCATATTGCTGTAGCAAAGACTGGTCCAGTCAGGTAAGTGGGGCTCAGCGCATGCAGAAGTGGAAATCCCATTCCTTCTACTTTGTTTTAAAGCTAGTTTTTTATTCTAAGCTAATTGCCTAAGGTTCCCACTATGGTTCAGGAACCTCCAGGATAACTAATCCTCCCTAAATAAAATAAGTGAGATGAGCTATAATCTGGAGGTGTCTCTATCTCTGTTGTCCATCCAGTGATCCTAGACACCCAGTTTACACTGGATGCTTCATTTCTATGTTGTAAAAGTTTGGTAAGATAACTCCAACATGTATCATCATACAGATCTTGTAGAACTGGGACCAGTAAATTTTTTATTTTTTAACAAATACACATTATTTTCATATTAACAAGACCACTGAAGAAAGACATACTGGGATAATGAAAAAGTTTTCAAATGTGTAGCAAATAAAGGAGAAATAAATCTTACTTTTTGCTCAAAGTTCTGGTCTGGTGTAAAGTCAGAATCCTATCTATACAACTAAACCTAAGTAACTGCAATAAAAGATTTGGGTCAAAATTAAGCAGGAAGTAGAAGGACCAAAGAAGCATTATCACATTAAGATAAATTTTACTAAAAACTATTACAAACCAATCGGCAAATTAAAATTAATGAAGGATACTTCATTTTTAGCAATATCATCCTGTATCTGCAAGCATATATAGCTTCTGTTTATGAAACTATTACATATTTAATTCAATTGTGAGGAAATGACCCAGACAAAAAGTTACCGCAGATGAAATAGTAAAACCAAGATGTAATGATGTGGGAATACCGTTTTGTTTGATAAAAAGTTATTATGGATTACTACCACTGCAAATTGCTATATCATAAACACTACTGTTGTGGTGCATTTGCTTTGCTGACAACATCTCCAGAAACTCATCCATCAGATTCCTGGGTAATGAATAAAGCATCACCATTAAATAATGAGGGGTATGTTACAGAGATGAGTAGGACTTTTTCCAGATTTTTCCTCTGATGAAGGGATGCAGAAAATTGTCAACAATAAGGCAAATGAACAAAGACAATCAAAGCATTAAGACAAGGATTGGATGGAAAAAACATGGGGAGAAATACAGTAAAGGTATTAAGAAAAAGGGAAAAGAGACTGACAGGGTTTTGTAGGGAGCGACTTGGTTTCCCTGCAGCATAAAAATCAGCTTAAAGAAACCAAAGGTCAAATGTCTGCCTACAAAAAACTGGACCTCCTTAGAGAGTGTGGAGGGGATGACATGTCACTGCACTTGTGGAGCTGACTGTTTTCATATGAACTTCAATTACACAGAATCACAGAATGTTAGGGATTGGAAGGGACCTTAAAAGATCATCTAGTCCAATCCCCCTGCCAGAGCAGGAATGCCTAGATCAGGTCACACAGGAACATGTCCAGGCGGGTTTTGAATGTCTCCAGAGAAGGAGACTCCACAACCTCTCTGGGCAGCCTGTTCCAGTGTTCTGTCACCCTCACTGTGAAGAAATTCTTCCTCACATTTATGTGGAACCTCCTATGTTCCAGCTTACACCCATTGCCCCTTGTCCTATCATTGGATGTCACTGAGAAGAGCCTGGCTCCATCCTCATGACACTCACCCTTGACATATTTATAAACATTAATGAGGTCACCCCTCAGTCTCCTCTTCTCCAAGCTAAAGAGACCCAGCTCCCTCAGCCTTTCCTCATAAGGGACATGTTCCACTCCCTTAATCATCTTTGTGGCTCTACGCTGGACTCTCTCGAGCAGTTCCCTGTCCTTCTTGAACTGGGGGGCCCAGAACTGGACACAATACTCCAGATGTGGCCTCACCAAGGCAGAATAGAGGGGAAGGAGAACCTCTCTCGACCTACTAACCACTCCCTTTCTAATACACCCCAGGATGCCATTGGCCTTCTTGGCCACAAGGGCACATTGCTGGCTCATGCTGGCTCATCCTGCTGTCCACCAGGACCCCCAGGTCCCTTTCCCCTACACTGCTCTCCAGCAGGTCAGCCCCCAATCTGTACTGGTACATGGGGTTGTTCTTCCCTAGATGCAAAACTCTACACTTGCCCTTGTTGAATTTCATTAAGTTTCTCCCTGCCCAACTCACCAGCCTATCAAGGTCTCGTTGAATGGCAGCACAACCCTCTGGTGTGTCAGACATTCCTCCTAGTTTGGTGTCATCAGCAAACTTGCTGAGGATACATTCTGTACCCTCATCCAAGTCATTGATGAAGATATTAAACAACACCGGTCCCAGTACCGACCCCTGAGGGACTCCACTAGTCACAGGCCTCCAACTAGACTCCGTCCCATTAACCACAACTCTCTGGCTTCTTCCCTTCAGCCAGTTCATAATCCACCTCACTACCTGATCACTAAACCCATACTTTATCAGCTTATCTACAAGGATGCTGTGGGAGACAGTGTCAAATGCTTTACTGAAATCAAGATAAACCACATCTACCGCTCTACCATCATCTATCCACCTAATTGCATTCACTAAATATAAAAAAAGCGTCTATTCATAAATTGTGCAAAACCAATCTGGAATAGCTACATTCTGAACTCAAAAGTTCACACCTTCTGTAAGGTTCTGCAAATGGCTTATTTTGTTTGATACCAAGAAAGTCGAAACAGTCAGTGCTGTTGTCTTGGGGATCTAGAACTGTGGGGCCATGTGCACCCGCAAGTAATGAAAAAGGTATGTGAAAGCAAGCCAGTTCTTCTGTGATATATAGATATTTTTTGTAAAATCAGTTCAAGATAAATAGCTGCATTTTCAAACCTGGAAGTTTAGGAAACTTGATCTTGCTTAAAAAAATGCTGTGATTTTCTTGGAAAATATTATGTTTGTACAAAACTATTTTTAAGTAGGTTGCAAAAATTAAAATAATCTAATGAAAACCATCAGGTAACACTGGACAATGTACAGATCTAATATATCAGTAAGGAAAAAAATTACTTTTCTACAGAGTAAATAAAAGACAAAAAGAAATATGAGTATGGAAGAGGCAGTGAAGAGAAAATGTCACAATTTTCATTGCTAAGCATGCAGTTTTGTTCCTCTACTTAGACTGATGTACCTTTGTGCCAGGTCTCTCCATATTCACCACCACCCCTGATGTTTGCCACCGCTAGAACACCCCCTAGGTGTCGCACAAAAATAAGTCTTGACACACTGAAAAAGCAAACAGATAGAGGATTATTTTTAATTTGCAATTTTTATATACCTAACCACTTTTACAAAAATACTTTGAGGGAAACAGTTCTCCCAAAATCAATGATGAAATCATGAATGAAGTTCCCCTTGATGGCAAACCTGAGCAGCCAAGCTTTTTTCAATGGGTACCCATGGAAATTAAACCCTCTGCAGCCTCAGGAGAGGAAGGAACCAGTGCTGGTCCATTCTTCCTCCTTTAGGTCTCCTTCCTCACTTTGAAGGAGAGTGGCCAGTGGTTCTGCCCAACAGAAGACTCCCCCAGGACATGTCACCATTATTTTTTTTAAATTATTTTCAAAACCTTCCATGTGGGGACTAGAGCTATGCAGTACCACTGGATCCCCATAGCTTTCTGAACTGTTCTTCTTCCATGAATCCTCCAGTTTTAAAGAGAGAAAAGAAAGGCTTAGCCCAAATAGGCCCAATGAAGAAAGCAAAGAATTAAGACTTAAGATCAGCACTTGATCGCTGTTTATGAGTGTGTATTTTCAACTTCTGCTTAACGTACTTTTTTTTTGACCTTTATAAAATTGCAAAGAAAAACTCTGCTTCTACCATTGTTTTGTGCCAGGGTCTCCAGTCCAGTTCTGGCCAATCCCCTTCTTATTTGTTTTCCACTTGCCTTGCTAAATACAAAACAAATAGTAAAAAATAAAATTACAAGTTCTGTCTTCCCTAGGACCTCTAGAACAGGTAAATTTTTCACACCTCCCAAAGCAATTATCTATGTACTGGCACTTGTTCTTGAGAGTATATACCGAGGATTAAGGACACAAAAAGAAAAGCAGAAGAATAAATGATAAGAGGTTTCTGTACTTTCATAACCCATCAAAGGAAAAACTTCCCACCTAGGCTGGTTATCTGGCCATCAGATGGCTCAGGAGGCATCAATTATCTCTGCTTCTGTAAAATCAATTCTGAACTCCATCACTGTGAACTGTATTTTCCTTAGATTGCTGTGACATGCTGATCAGATGCGAGATTGATATTCTGTAAGCACATTGTGCAAAGGTCAGAGAGCATTATTGTGCCAAACTCTAGGATGCCTAATTTTGACAGGCCGCTACACAGCTAATTGGAAGTAGTCTGACAGTAGGTTGCCTCATGAGATTGTGGCTTCTTAATTTTTGGTATGTTAGAGCCACAAAACCTCTCAGAATATTCTGCATTTCTTCACGCTGTCTCTGTCCCAAACAAAATCAATAGAAACTTATTGGTTCAAACATACTTCATCTCCTAGTAATCAAAGGTAGCAGGCACAGGAATTCCAGGTAAGGTAAGAGCTTGGTACCCAAACATATTGCCTGAGAATACTTAAAAAATAAAAAATTCCAGAATAGAGTCCATCCACTTCCATCTGCTGAAAGAAACTGCCTGTCTGAGGGATCAGCATATTTAATCAGCAAAGAGTCTCTGAGCAACACAAAACCAAAGTATTGAGTGCATCCTGTCCCACCTGTGAACTCATCTAACAGTGATACTTTGATGATAATTTTTGGAGGGCTCTAAGTGTCTTATGAGCTCACAGAATATGCAGTACTTTTATTATAGGAAGCTAGTCGGCATTTCCACAAGCAAACAATTTTTCTGTCGCACAGACCCTCAATGGGATAAAGTGCAGTTTGGTAACAATCATTATATTACTCAAATGATAAGTACGGTTTAGTATATCTGTGCTCACTCTCAGCAATACTACTGGAATTTAGGCACTTTAGAAAACATCACCCCATATACCCCAACATATACATGTAGTACCGTCACTGCCAATGACAATTAATACCTGCTCTAGTATGGTCAGTAATAAAGTGAGTTAGGTTTTATAAGTCTATAATCAGGACTCATTAACTTTTTAAAAAAGTAAAATTCCAAGTGATCAGCACAAAATCTAAGTTTCATGCATAACCCTGCTACTGCCTCCTGTATTTTTCCATGTGGGTTCTTTCTTCCAAATTTGATTTCAAGTCAACTTGGCGTCTGAGTCACAGCATACTGCCCAGTCTCTCTGTATGCCTATGAAATGACTTGTTCTGCAGAGGAAAGTCTGGTTTCCTGCTCTTCCCAACAGTGTCTATAGCACTTCACTCATTATTCCTGTTTTTCCTTCTCTCCTGGGAGCAGGGTGAAAAAAAAAGAGTAAAGGAAAGGGCAACAGGGTTAGGAAGGAGCTAGTGGAGGGAGCAGAAGATAGTCCTTCCAGACCCTATCACTCTTAAGGAGCATAACACAAAAAATAAGAAAACAGGTATTGTTTCTTACAGCCTAGAACAACATGAGGAGTTGTGCTCCAAGGAGCAAGAATGCTTTCCCAGAATTCCTGATCTGCTGTCAGGTATTACAGCTGACAGAGAAATGCAGGCTAGTGCACTGGTGATGGGGAAAAAATCCTGAGTTGCTGGACTTGCTTGCTTTCTTGGCTTCTGTGAAGCAGGAGTGGTAAGTTATCAAAAAGCGTAATCTTATACTCTGCACTGGTGGCTGCTATGTTGCCTGACCTTTCTCTGGGCTTACAGTCTGCCCTTGTACCACCTCTTTGCCTAAAGGCTTGGTACAACCTGGCCCTGTAGCAGTTTCACAGTCTGCTTTCACAATCAGCTGTATTCCAGGATGCATTGGAAATTGCTTCTCCTGTACCCGCACAGGCACATACAGAATAGCGAAGGGAAACACGCCAGTTCCTGCGGGATAATTGGCTGAATCTGAGGCATTAGCAGTGGGTTTGCGATGGTGTTTCCCCAGCAGCTCTGCCAAGCCACTGGTGTCGGTTCCATCAGCTTGCACTTGCTATGCAGGCTGTATAATTAATGACAGTGCTCTAATGGGCACCACACTCTAAATGCTACCAAATGCAGCTCTTCAGTCCAGACAGGCATATAAAAGATGCATGCTTGCATTCAAAAATAAACCACTACTGTAACTGACTTAATGACTTTGGCCTATGATTCTTGTAGTTATTTCTGGATCCTCTGACCTGTTGCTTTGTTTCTATTGCTTTCAGTGAAAAAGACTTTATTTTCATTTTTTGTGTTGTAGAAAAAGTGAAAAGCAACATCAGTTTCTGAATTAAGCAGAAAAAATCTCCCCAAGACAGAGAGCTGGCTCACATTAATGGGTATGAAATACCAGTGAGAAAACATTGTACTGGCTTGAAGAAATACAGGACAGAAATGAACCACTGGAAAGGAAAAGATGCAGTGCTCTGAAAAGCTGTAAGAGCCTTAAGTTCAAATAAAATATCAGGAATATTTATCCAGGAACTTGTTGGTTTGTTTGTTTGATTTAAAGGTAAGCTGGCTACTACTTGGTTGCATTTCCATAGCCATATCTCAGCTGAGGATCAGGTGAATGATGTGGCAAGCCTCAGCCTTGACCATCCTGTGGCTGCTTTCTAGCACTCTACGTCGTCTACAAAAAAAATGACCGAATTGTGGTGTTGGGCTGTGGCTGGAGCAGCACTCGGACCTCAGAACTACTTGTGGAATCTTGCAGTACATAGTAACAGGGATGCAGTCAAACATCAGTTCAATCTGCCAGGTAACGGGGGAACTGGATATCCCATTCCACCTTTCCAGCACAAATTCTCCATTAAAACGTCCTTTCCCTGATCTTGCCTACCTACTTTTGGAACACACTTCATCACCAAGTACTCAATTCTCAGATCATTACCCATAAAGATGCATTTGAAGGCTTTGGCTTTTCTTAATTTTCTTTTAGACAGAGAAAGTCTGAGAAGGGCTGTGTTGATACTACAGTGAGAGAATGAGGAGGGAGGCATGGCAATCGTGTTTCATTTACGTTGTCAGTGGGATAATGTACTTTGATCTGGAGATGGTTGATAGTTCTCTGTGCATTTACTTCTAAGGAACGGTTACAGATTATATTCTTATTTTAGTTTTATAAACTGTATAATAAAGGTTTCATACGGTTCAGGAAGACATAGGTCACTGCTCCCATCTTCCGTTTTTCTGACTGTCAGCTGTAGCCTCCTGTTGTTGTTTGCTCCTACAAGAGCCAATTTTTAACTTGCCAAAATGGCAGAAAACTCCCCACTCCTTTTTGTTGGGACGCTTCTCTGCCATTCTTGTGAGGTAAATCAGCTTAGCAAAGGTTCCAGCAAGCAACACGGCCAATCAATGGACGGGAGATGGAAAGAGGCACTATGAGATAGATGGTTATTGTGCCAGTAGCCAGCATGTGTCAGTTCTGCAGTATGTGAAATTTTATCTTAAATCAATAGATATATAATATCTACTTAAAGAAAAGATGGTAAGTTTTACCACAGTTTTCAGCATCTACAATAAACTGTAATAAATCAGTGCTTGAGCCTAATCTAAAAAGGAATTTAAAAACTATTCTGGTTATACAATTGTGTCTCTCAAAAAACACAGGAAATTAAAAATGTAGCTTTATAAGGCAGATAAAAAACATTCAAAATAACCATAGGACACAAGAAAGGAGACCCATTGTTAGAAAAGGTATTTGCTAGAATGGACGAGAAACTGTAAACATTATTTAGAGATACAATCACAGTGACCTGGAAGAGCAAGCACTACAGAGGATTCCTTGAAGTGTGCTGACTCTAAAGCAAAACTGGTAGCACCTAAACTTAATGGGATGGTTTCATAATAGATTATTTTTGTGCTGGTGAGCTGCTTTTCTACTATCTGAAAAACTGGTTTCCATTCAGTCCTTTGTATTTCTGTTTTCCCCTGCCTCGCCTAGGAGCATTTCTTACATATTACAGACAATCACTGCCTCTTGGTAAGTCTATTCAAATTCCCTTGCTGAGGAAATGAGTCTTTTCTTTAAAGAGATCATCTATTCAATAAAGCTTGAGGGCTACAAATCCTGTTTTGCACACAGCATTTTTGGTTTACAATGTGTCGCTTTGCATATGCAGAGCCTGTATCATGTGCATCTCAAGACAGAATCATCTTTCCTCTTTCCTGACTTTTCTTCTGATGTAATCTCAAAAGTATAATATGAAAATACAGCTAAATTTTTATTATTTACATTAATTTAAACAAATATTTGTTTTTCTATAGTATTTAGACAGAGATAATTGAGTAACTTGGAAAAAAGAAAACTTCCTATGTTAGTACTTCAGCAAAGGTCTCAAGTACTTGCTTAATGTAGTATGTCCATATGCTTTTCTGTTGAGCTCAGTGACAAAGCAGGAAGAGGTTACGGTGTAATCCAAACAGCAGGGTGTCTGCTGTAAACCTCAGAAGAGCACAGCACTTCTCTGCTCTGACATAGATTTCTTCTGTAACTCTGGGCAAAACCCTTGAATTCAGAACTAACAAAGCAGACAAATGATGCCTGGACACTGGTGTGCAGTCCTTGTGGCCCCCATCTTGCTTCTCAGGGTCTGTGATAGTTGTTAACACCAAATACTTCAGAAGAACGTATAAAGGGCCCTGCTTACCTGTAGCTTGGTGTGATTGATATGTTGAAGCCTCCATATCCGTACAAGAAGGCAGGATGAGAACCATCCAATTTAATTCCTTTCTTGTGAATAATAAACATTGGGATCTTAGTACCATCTTTGCTAGGGTAGAAAACCTAAGACAAGAAGAAAAGAAATCTGAAATTCTGTTATTGTTGTAACTCTCCACAACTGCTGTTAATAAGAATCAGAGGGAATCACTTCCATGGTGTCCGATGGGTAAAACTTCCCAAGCAATCTGCACCAATTGACCAGGTCAGGTTCAGTAAACCTAGACACTACAGAACAGTGGACAGACAAGAAACTCATGGTAGAGTGGTGACTTAGTGAGACCTCACTACATATTACATTGTTTTGGATAACAGAGAGGTATGTTAGTACCAATTAAACATGTCAAACTCACTGAAGATCTGGTTTTGTACTGCTGAAATCATAGAGAATTCCTTTATACCAATGGATGCAGAAGTCTTTGCTTGCAAAAACATAAATAAAATCACAAGCAGAAGTACAAAGATATTTAAAAAGTCACAGTATTTTGGTTTTAGTATTAATATATTTGTGTTAACATTTCTCAACAGAGTCACTCCACACACCAAATTCAAGTCAAAAGAGTGAACTTTGAATTGCTGAAGACATTTTTTCTTACTAAGTTTTGTGAAAACAGAAAAAAGCTGACTGAACACTTGTACATGCAGCATGAATTCACCAAAGCAAGTCTGTATCCAGCAAAAGTGGACTGAGTGCTGGCCAATCTTTACAACTGTCTTAACAACCACTTCACCTCATCAGGGTGGTAAAATAAGCCATGACAGAAACTTTTGTAGCACTCTGTGCATTTTCAGGCATTATCTAGCAGCTAGAACCAGGAGCCCTAACACTCCAGAACTACCAAATCCATCCAGCAAGACAACTGAACTACCTGCTGGCTTCAGGAGATCAGCTCCCAGTATCCAAGTAGAACATGCTTTCATATGTTCACTGTGTGAACTTAAAAGCTATATTCCATGTACACAAACATAAGACTGCAATTGCTTACCACAGTTCCTGTATCTTGTTATTTTGATGCATGTATCTGCCTGCATGCTCTAATTTAGGATCCAGCATGTCTTATTTTGCCAGTCAAGCAAAACATGTGGGTGTGAATGCACTTTACTGCTTGTTGTAGAATTCTGGTTGACTGCTTTCCACTGCTTTGGTTTTAGCATCATTATTTGCAGCTTCTAGTCTAATTAGAACAAAGAAGTAGTGAATGAAGAATGACATTATTTTGTTGTATGTTTACAACCCTCTGTGCTTCTAAAGGAAACAGATCGACCCCACTTTATAAAGCGCATGATTGACAGGATCTATTTTTATTACACATAAACCTCAACAGTAATATGAACCTGTACAACATATTTATTCTCAGCATTGCCTGTAATGTGAAACATGTAAATCCAGGCGTGTTGAAAACAAAATAATCACATATAATTTTAATTTAATAATTGCTATGGAAATGTGAGAAATTTCAGATGAAACCACATCTACCTCTAAAGGCTTCACCAAAACCTGTAGACAGATTCCAGATAAAATTCAGTATTTCACAGTTCCCAGCAGATGGAAAAATACAGAACAGCCCAAAGGCATTTTTACACAGATGAAATCACTGTTTCCAGCTACTGCCACAACTATATCTTTACTGACAAAGCGCTCATCAGAACTCACTGCAGTAGAATACAAAGGATTTTCATTTTTAGTATTTAGCTGAATACGAGAAACAAATATCTGATGGACAGAACTGCTAAGGCTGGTGATGAGGAGTTACAGAGAGACTCCTCTCTAAAATGCTATCCATCAACTCCAGCTGCTGCTGGCAATTCACACAAGGTGAGCACCTGGCCCTCCTATGTTTCCAGTTACTGCTGTTGGCCAGTCCTTTCCTGATGATTAAAGGATGCCACTAATTCTCCTGCTTTTTTTCTGAACAAGGTCATTTTTTTTTTTTTTTCTTTTTAAACAACTCTCTGAAAACTGTCTTCAGCAGGGCTTTTATCATCATCAGTTAAGATTAAATAACATACCATTAAATGAAAACTCAAAAGAAAAAAGATGCACGTCAAGGTGACATTTGCAATTTAAGTTTTCACTCCTATCTTTGCTAAAATAATGATTACCTCTCCCTCCGAGCTGAACAAACAGGAGGAGGGTGGTGGAAATCAATTCAGCGAGACACCGAGATAGGTGAAGCTATTTAAGCTTCTCCAAATAGACTATTTTCAACGACTGATTCAATCTCACCTTTAAATTAGGTGTTATCTCTGAAGCAAGCCCAATGGTTTATTCATGTAACCAATAAAGGGACATGCTTCTATCTCAAAGATTAAGGTAAACTGGAAAGGGCAAGCCCTAAAGAGGAGAATTTCCCATGATGGTATTTCATACCTAATTTTAGAAGCTGTCAGCTTTTACATGCGTAAGTGCTTATAAAAGCATACTAATGTTTTCTGCTTTATCACAACTAGGAGTGATCCACTTGTACTGGCCACATTATATTACTCATTACTTATATATTTTCAAATAAAGACTTTCATGTCAGTACAGCCATTAGCACACATAAGAGTAACAAATTAGCAAAGTGATTTTGGAGGGAAAAGGATCGAAGACAATGCTTCAGACATATTGTTATGAATGATGAAACTCATCACTCAAGGAGGGACATACTAAAAATAAATATTTTCAGCCTCTAGGAATGCACCAGCAATGCTGTGTGGTTGACAGGGCACTCCTGCTGCATGCAACCCTTCATGCTATTCTAGGACCATACTGCTGGAGGAGTACAGCAGCCCTGAAACAGCTGTAGATAACTTCAGCTCACACTGATGTCCCTATCTGTCACATGGTAGAGCCGTCTCAGTGCCAGAAAGAATCACTTTCAATTCATATGCTGGAACCTGAGGCATAAATTTATAGCCCTTACTATGCTTATCATGACACAGGGAGAATGCAACACTGTTCACTCAACTACTCACTACTATAAACTACATGAAGATTAAGCTATACAATCTACACAATCTTAGTCATTCTCCTTTAGCGTATACATAGGTACTTACACAGTATCGTGGGGTTTTGTTGGGTTTGGTATTTTTTTTAAACTTAGCACTTGAAAGCAATTTACACTCGATTTTAACATAAAAATACAATGGAAGTTTACTGCCAAGACAGTTTACAGAGTAAGTTTTACAAGTAAATACAGTTAATGGCTGTGTGATAGAATTCGTAAATTTACTTAGAGTTAAGTAGGATAAAAAGGTTCTGTACATTCACTCCTGGAGAGGTCTTTCTCCTCCTAATTATTATTTGCTTAAATGTGCAGAATTTATGTAAGGTGAATCTTAATCAAATAGGGAAGAGGGGAACAATCAGCCAGCATTGTAGACACAGACCTAAGTTCAGAAAGACTCCAAGTTTATCCATTTCTGCCTCTGCATCACATCACCAGGTCACCTCAAGTCACCAGGAGGCAAGTAAAAGGATTTGAAAGAGAGAGGCTGAAGACAAAGTTTTTCTTCTGTTTGTCTATAGAGATAATACACCCAAAGATAATTTTGGCAATCATCCACTATGCATTTCTCTTGTGAGAAAATACAAAATCATTATCTCTGAATATTAAAGGAAGTCATACAATCATCACAACAAATGAAGAAATAAAACTAATCTGCCTGAATACTCACACTGTGCCACATAATTAAAACCACCTCAAACTACTGAAATTGAACAGAAACTTCCATGTGTAAAAATTAAAAAAATCAGAAATCTGTGAGTATTCAGTTTTACCGTGTCTCCCTTTCAGAAATGTTTTCTCTGTTTATATATGGAAAGATTAAAAGATGTATGTAATTACAATTGTTCAGGGAAAAATAGTGCACATGTACACCTGAAATCATCTTACTTTTACAAAACCAAAGATCCTCCTAAGCAAAAACCAACCCCACACTTTTACCTTTATAAGGTTAATTTAAAATCTGTATGATTCAACACAGGTTTTGAAATACTGCTGTAAAACACAGAATAAAAAATAATCTTATCCAAACAGCTCTAATGCATGTATTTTTAAGCTGTGAACAATACCTGAATGTCTAGAAACCTTTTCTAATTTTTCCAACTTGCTCATTAATGGCAAAGAAAATTAAAATCCAATTAAAAGGTATTTACTTCAGCTTTTCAGTAAGAATTATTTCCTGCAGATAATACATGAATTTTACATATGAAAAGAAACTTTGGCTTCTGGGACTGGAAAACATCTCCTAAGTCACAGTAGGCTAATTATTCTTACAAAGCCACTAGTGATTTCAACCTCGCTTTCAAGATTAGGTGCTACATACCAGAGATATCAGTTCTTTCCATGTCTTTGTGTGCTTGATCAAAACCAGGTAAGAGTCACACTTGTCATTAGACTGACATCTATTGTGTGAAATGCCAAAGAATTTTACAAAGAGCAACTAAAATGGCATATAAGTCATGCTAGAATACTCCTTGTTAAAAATGCGTGTTCAATAATTTAGGTTTAGTAACACCAAGACAATGCCTTTAAAATGAGTTTTGTTCCTATGTCTTCTATATTTGTTTCCTGAGATAATTCCTTTTCATTTGGAACAAATACAGGATGTAGCAGTCTTGTGAAATTTAGCAGTGGTTTTCTGCTTCTAAGTAAGAATGGCTGCCCTCACACACAGCTGCTGGGATTCCAGTAGCAGCCACCGTAAGATTCCAGGCAGCACTAGAGATGGACAGCACCCGGTGGGGTCCCAGCAGACAGGGGGACAAGTGAAGCATGCATGGCTGTGCTGAGTGGTCAGAGGAAACGACTACTGCAGTTTTTATTTCCTAGAACTGCATTTCAAGCATCCAGTTTCACATAGAGTATTCCCTTCATTAAGTGTGAAATGAAGATTTCTCATCACACTTACACCAACATTTGTGTTTTAAGATTTGGGGAAGAAAAGCATAAGGAATTCATAGTAGATTGCTTAACATCACTCATGTTTTCCGAAACATCATAAATGCCCTGTGAAAGGCTCGCCAGTTTAAAAACCTTTGAAACTATCTTTGAAAGATGACTGGAAGAGTAAACTTAAGGAAGCAGCCCCTGGAGAAAGTTTTCTTACACAGATGGTGGCATCAGGGTGTTCAAACCTGTATTTAAGTATAGAGATAATGGTGCCTGAGGCTGCTACACAGCAACACCTCCCACTGACAAGTCCTAATAGCTGCTACTCAGTGCTTCAGAAAGGCAAGTCACAAAGACTCTGCCTTCACACCAACAAGTCTGAACAGTGGATCCCTGGCAGGCTGGGAGAAATCCTCTGCTTGAGATGCCAGGGCAGAAATGTCATGGATTCAAACAGAATCATGTGCTTCTCACAGACCATTCAATCCCTCATCGCCTCTGACCTTACAAACAACCTGATACTAGTCTGGGGCTAAAGACTATGTAGCATATCACAAGCAAAATGCTTTATTTATTGCAGCAGTGGTATAGATCCAAGCATAAGACCACCAGTGGCCCCATGGACAGGTCTGGCAGCCAGCCAATGGCCACCTGTAAGAGCAGCTCTTACTAACCACCAGTTTTTGTATTCCTATATACAGGATGAATCAAAAGTCAGAAGAAGTAATAGAGAACTATAACTACTACACAGTAAATCCATGAGGTCTGAGGTTTCCTTTCTTTGGAGGGGAATCCTCATCAATCTTCTTTAAGCCTCTTAAATTAGCTTCAAAGCAATTCTGTGTGGGTTGCAAGGCCTGCTTAATACAAAACTGGACAGGGGCCAAAGTAACTCAGTACAGTAAAAATTAATGCAGGTAAAACCCAGAAAGAACACTCACTATAGACATTTTGCAAAAGCACTATGAAAATAATCAGGAAACCTTTTAGAAGAGATTGTTTCACCACCCGCTCACCGGGACAAAAAAGCAGCGTCATGCTGACAGAGGCAAAGCACCAGGAGATGGTCATTTAGAAGAAATGCCTCCTTACTAAGTTCGTCTGCCTAGCTGCAAATGACTGCAGGGAGGCATCTCCCAGGATGGTGGGAGGAGGGAGGGAAGGCAAGAGAAAAATATGGCTGAAAGTTCAGAAATTCTGCAGGACCAGCATGGCAGAAATTGCTTTTCAATCACACTTTTCTAGGTGAGTTAAAAGGCAGCATTCCCTTTACATAAAACCTTAGTGGTAAATGGGATCCAACGAGACTCCTCTACTCCACTTTCGCAACCTGAAAGACTTCTTGTCTTGTCTCTAAACATTTATCCTCTGCCCTTTTCAGTGTGATCTCAGAGCTTCCTGCAGCAGAGTAATTAGCATCTGCCGTGTACAGTTATTCCTTTTCTTTCATCAATTTGCCTTAAAGAAAACTTAGTGTACAGACAGACAAATATCAGACAAGTAACACTAACCTTTTGAGTTAAATATACACTATAGACATGTTAAAGAGAAAAAATTCCCAAGGACAAAGTTACAGTTTCTTTCTTCAATTACCTCTGTGCTTACACTTTCAAGAAATTTATTACTATGAAGTATTATATCATAAACACATAGTAACAGCTGCTGGCTTGCACAATTTCTTTATTTAAATCAAGCTCTACTTCATTGAGAAAACTGTTCTGACAGGAGACAACTCACTGTAATATTGTGTGGGCATCAGAAAGCAAACACCACTCATCTTTAACCATGCTGGAAATCAGTTCAAGTTGTAATGATAAACACTACAAGAATAAAAATATAGAGGCAATTTACCATGGGGTAAGTAAGAGGGAGAACTTACCTTATGCAAGCTACACCACAGTAACCACTCTTATTTATGCTTTTATGCTGTGGTAGGTGCGCACACCTAATTCAATACACTGAGAAAGAGATATAGTCACTCAAACAATAACTGGTTAATTCAGCTTTTCTGTTTCTGACTCTATCTTGCTCAAAACTTGCTTTGTTATCTCAGCACAGGCCTGCTGTTAAGCTTTTATGACTTTCAAAAAGATGACACAACCATTGTTGGTTTTCCTCCCTAAGGCAGGGACATCTACATGGTTCAGAGTGTTCAAATTTCACCTGTAAACCTGTATCCAAAAATTCTTGCACAGAACAAATTTAATCTTGACACTGGTCATGTTAAGTGCCCAGTTTGTGTCAAAGTCCCAAGGAGGAGCCACATACTCCTCTTACATTGCCAAGAAGCTTTATTTATGACTTTCAATAGCTGGACAATTTCACTGGATAGCCTGTTCTCCCTTCCTTAGAGAATGGCATCATGTTTACAGATGTCAAATTGGGTACCCAAAACCAGAAGTGCTATAAATCACTAAATACCTACAGAAATTCTGCATGTGGCTAGTACATCTTGAAAAAATAGGGAAGCTGTGGATGCCACCTCCCTGGAAGTGTTTAAGGCCAGGCTGCACGGGGCTTTGAGCAACCTGGTCTAGTGGGAGGTGTCCCTGCCCATGGCAGGGTGGCTGGAACTAGAAGATCTTTGAGCTTCCTTCCAACCCAAACCATTCTATAATTCCTACTTTTTGGTTTGAAAAGAAACAGAGATCATCTACACTGAACAATGCATGTTTCAAAATCAGTCCCAGATCACTTATCCTGTGAATATTTATTCTGAAGAATTTACTGAAATAAACAGGTCACTCAGAAGTATTATAAAGCACTTCTATGTGCGGATTCTCACTCAAATTATAGCTAAAAAGAATTTATTTTCTGAGATTTAAGCTTGAATTTAAAGGTACCCATTTGGGCCCACACGATTAAAAAAATAACAAAATATCAGAAGAAAAAAAAAAAATCCCTTGAGAATGGTCAAGGATAAACTGAAGTCCTAGAAAATATCTGGGGGGGGGTGGCTAGCTGAGAAGAAAATAATTATAAGTATCACATGCTATTGATTTGAACAATTGAGTCTTGGTGACCACCTCATTGCTGTGGAGACAGTACTTCAGGCTCCTCTATTGTTTTCATATTTGCAGTACTCATTATACAATGAAGAAAAATCACCCAGTGAGTAGCAACAAGTGGAAGTGAATTATGAGAATGAGTTTTTGTAACACTGTTGTAAAAATATTTAGGGAAAAAATTAAACCAAAACTACGATAAAGAAACCCAGCAAAGATTTCACTTGACTGCATAATTTCCAGACAGTCTTCATAACCAAGATGTTAAGGTACTTCCTAATGGGAATGCCAAGAAGTGTGATGATGCACCCCTATAATGCTGTTGGAACAAGGAGGAGAAAAATGAATGACAGAAGAGAAACACCTTTTTTTTTGTTAAAGCCATAAGACTAAGGACAGCTTGCAGCAATTTTTTCTTTCTTGGGCAAAATGTGAACAAGACAGCGAAATTCAACAAACTTGTACCAGTCATTAGGAATTCAACTATTAATGATCACCTACTAATAAACAAACAGTTCAGACATCTAATGAAGTAAAGTCAACTTCAGTGAGTGCTAACAGTTCAAAGAACACTAGTAAGCAAAAGGATGTTCCTATTGCTAAGAGATTCCCTGATTTTAGGCATTCTACCATTAATCTTTGCAGCTTTTCTGCATCATGTCTATTTTCAGCTGTTAGCAGTGATCATTGTGCACTATTACTTCCAAAAATAATTGACAAATTGGCTGACAAGCAAGCAGCTCAGGGAGCTGTCAGAAAGAATTTATGAATCAATTTTTCTCTGTCTGTGAGAATAACAAACCAGAACGAAGGAAATCATCAATTTCTTTAAATCATTCAACTACACAGTTAAAAAAATAGTTACTATGAGAAATAATGGTATTTCTAGGAGGCTTCCCTTGTCCTGTAAATTTCCTGGGAGATGTCTCAAGGACAGAGCAGAAATAATTAATCTAAGGAAAGATGATATTCTATCAGTACCTCTGGGCAGTGCTGATAAAATCAAATCAACCGCTAAACGAAGATGCAAATTAGATTACCCTTAATAAAATTGTGCACTGATGAATTTGTACTGGATCATGGGCAGACAAAAGCCCATAGAAAAAACCTCACATAATTAGTGACTGAACTGCTTCTGGGTGGAAACTGAACTGCAACCTCCCTTCCTTTTCCTTGGAAAGAATGTTATTTCAGAATGCCCCAAGATTTTAACATTTTAAAATTTTTACTACTTCTGATTGCATACTGAGGGACAACAGAGAAGTCGTCTGAACAATCCCAGTCATATGAGTGTTCCACGTACACAAGTTGACAACTGCATCTCTGGATACTTATCGAAGCACTTTGTGTTTAATGTGTTCGATGATCTCTTCACCAGTGAATGACAATTTCAGAAAAAACTCCAACAAAACAATGTCAAACCTGTCTAGATAAAAAGCTATTACATAAGAAGCTTTTCCAGCTCTGCCTTACGTGTTATTAGTGCAATTTTTTTCTGTTTGGTACAAATCGAGGCTAAGCTGTTTGAAAGTATCCATCAACACCAACATCATATTAAGGTTGGACTGTGCCACAGAACACTGATAAAAGTTAAAGCTTTGAGAGGTTCTCTAGAACTCCCTCATTTCTATGTCATAAAAATTATTTTCTCAGTATAAACTGAACTGCTCATAACTATTACACAACCACCTTGGTTAATATGCATCCTTTTCTAAGGTAATCATGTTCATAGTGAAGGCAAGAGTCGTAGCGTTACTAACAAGATTCGCTATCATTTGCTTCCCTTTTTTTCCTTAAAGCTGGCAAGTCTGTGGTTGGAAACACCCCCTGATTTACTTTGCAGAGGCTGCTGGGTAAAGAACAACTTAGTTACAGGAAGTCTGAATCAAGCCTATGTAACACCTCACCAATGTCTGAAACTGCAATTTTCCGTCAATAATCACTACTGTCAACTCTATTAATCCATTCTCCACTGTAGTTATGAATGTCAATTAACAACAACAACAACAACAACCCCCTAATCCACCAAGGAGTTTTGGCCCTGGGTGAAGAGAGCAAGTAGAATTTTATTGGGCTGCTGTAATATATATTAGAAGTTTATCTGCATTTTTCATTAGTTTTAAATATTACCAATTATAATTTATTTTTTTTTCTCCTGTATGTAGTTAATGCATAGATCATAGAATCATAGAATGGTTTGGGTTGGAAGGGACATCAAAGACCACCTAGTTCCAACCCCCCTGCCATGGGCAGGGACACCTCCCACTAGACCAGGTTGCTCAAAGCTCCGTCCAACCTGGCCTTGAACACTTCCAGGGAGGGGGCATCCACAGCTTCCCTGGGCAACCTGTTCCAGTGTCTCACCACCCTTACAGGAAAGAATTTCCTCCTAATACCTATTCTAAATCTACCCTCTTTCCTTTTAAAGCCATTGCCCCTCATCCTATTGCTACAAACCCTTGTAAAAAGTCCCTCTCCAGCTTTCTTGTAGGTCCCTTCAGGTACTGGAAGGTGCTATAAGGTCTCCCTGGAGTTATCCTCATTAATCTTCCAAAGGTATAATTTGCCTGCCCTGCTTTCAAGCTGTGGGTGGTAAGGGCCCTGTGATGGCCTGAATTTGTATGCTATCCGCCACTGCTGAATGTGGTCCATGACTAAGACTCTCAAGTGCTGCAATAATGCAAGTGAACAAAGGAGCAACAACCTTCTATTTTATTCTCTGCAGGCTGCTGTACTACCTTCAACCTCTTTGTATCAGTTGTACGCCAAGCCTAATACACAACTGCATAAACTAGTTACCAACTTGTGTGTGCTTGGCGGCCTGCAGCTCTGAAACACAAACCTCCCAGCTCTGCCAGAGCCATTTCAACTCTGGAAACACCCCAGTTCCCTAGTAGCCTACAGGGACACCATTCAGAATAAGAGATGGATCCACTGTAAAGTATTTAAATGGAATACAGAGCTCCGGGGAAGCTTAATTGCTAACAGGAAACACTGAGGCACTCCAGAAAAGAGGGGACAAGGGAGTGCTTTTTGGAAGAAGAAACAAAAACAAGGCAAAAGTACCTGAAAAAATAAAATGCAACCCAATATGGCCAGAAATGCAACATACCACAATCTGACAGTCACCTACAAGATAGGGAACAATTGACAACCCCCCCCCCCCAAAAAGTCAGAAAAGTATCTTGCAGTTATAGTACACAACAAGCTGAACTTGAACAATGAATTCTTAGGAAAAAGGCAAACCCTATACTGCGATGTATAAGCCAAAGTCTCACACACAAGATGTATGCAGTAATGCCTTCTGCTGTATTGAACATTTGCAAAGCCTCAGCTGGAGTGCCGTGTTCAGTTTAAAACATAGCACATTATATGCTGGCCATCTAAAGGGATTTTGGGACAAGAAAGAAGAGTGATAGGAGTCCCAGAAAACATAATCTGCTAGAAAAACTGAACAGAGTGCAGGTTTGGGTTTTTTTCAGTCTGAAGGAAAAAAAATTGCCAAGACACATAGTGAGTGTCTCTAAATATGCAGAATTTTGCTGTAACTAGAAAGAGAATTACCCGTCTTCCACCTCTGTGAGGGACACAAAGCAATGCATTTCAACTGCAGCAAGGGAATTTAGGTGAGACCTTGTGGTGGACACCCTGCTCCCTGCAAAAGCTTTTTAACAGTAAGTATAGTCAGGCACCGGGACAGATTGCCTAGGGAGACTGAAGGCTTTTAAGCATAAGGCAGACAAAAGCCACTTGAGAATGGTAAAGGCAGAAGTGACCTGTCACAGAGCCTAGGACAGATCAGCATGCTCTAGCCTTGGTAGCAATGATGGCCAGCTTTGGGACATGAGTACATGCCTGTGTTGCCACCACTTCCAACCACATTCAGGCACTGTAGCTTCTTCCCTTTCCCAGTTTTTTGGCCCCTTGGTTATTACAGCTGCTCTGCCATGGGCTTTTTTGTTCACACCTGCAACATCACTTGCTGGGCAGTAACAGCTGGTTCCTCTCTTCTTGCAGGAAAAGCCAGTATCCTATCTCTTGGACTGCAATGGATTAGATGATCTTTTGAGATTGCTTTCACCCATGTTTTATATGACTTCAAGAAAAGAGGCTTCAAAAGTAGAAGCGGAAAAGATAACAACTCTGAAAAAGAACAAGTGTCTCCCTCTCTTGCTACCTTCTACCTTTCACAAAACCATGATTGTTTAAGAGATGTTAAGGCCATCCAGGGGGTTTATATATGTAATAAAATGTACAGGAACAGCTGGTGAGAACAGAGATACATTCAAAAATTCACCATTTGCCCTGAGGTTTTGTATTAGTTAAATTTCAGAAAATGATTTAAATATTTAAACATTAAAAATGTAAATGTTAAAATTAAAAACAAAAGGGAATATTTAAAAACTTGCCGATACATGTTTGACAGAAATGTAAACACCTGTAAACAGAGCACACTATTTTATTCTCAAGTAGTATGGGATTCACTAACAAGTAAACAACATAACTACTATTGTTCTAAAAATATTCTCAAATTTGAAAACTGTCCTGTAGCAGAGACAGATATATACATGCATATACAACTCTTACTAAATGTAAAATCCCTTCTTTGGAAACCTAATGACTACTCAGCAGACTTACACGACTCTGCTAGCACAGTACTGAAAAAGACAACCAGAAGAGTTTGGTTGTCTTGGTGGCCTAGTAAATGAATTCAATGTGTTTCCCTGCTAGATCAGTGGCTTGAATGCTGGTCCACACCAGTGATGACTGACAGCCACAGTCGTCTAATGATCTTTTGCCAGCTGTGTGAATAAAACTAATGATTGTGCTCCCAGAGTGATCTGCCCTCAATGCAGCATTATCATCACAATTTAACACTCTCCTGGGCAGGCTTCACGAGTGGGCAGATGGACAGAAAAATTCCCACGCTTCCAGAGGATCATTCTCATTCTGAGCAATGCTAGCACACCAAAGTTTGACATTTAGCCCCAAAAAAGGGACAGAGAAAAGTGGTAGCTACCACTTCTTTCTTTCAGTAGAGGACTACACATGCATTCCTTAGTGTGCTGAAATTTTCCATTTTTATGACTGCTTGGTCTGAGCAAGAATTGAACAGAAGCTTTGGAGCAGTTTTTTTGTTGAAGTATCCTTTGTGTTTGATCCTCCACCACTGATGGAATTGGCTGTTCAATCTACACTATACAAGACACAAACACCATACTGATCAAAAGACAGTGTTTTGCCAGCATTTAATACTATTAGAGATACCAGGAGTGGGGGCTTTTTATTGATGCTGACATTGTATGAACTGCTACTTGGGTAAGACTTTAATAACTGCCTTGATTAAGATTTCAAACTACATCTGAAGACTCAACTCGGAGGATCAGCAGAAAGAGAAGTAGCAATCCACTGCCATTAGAGCAGCAAACCATCAAAACATACCCCCAGTGGAACACCTCATCAGTGTGCAACCATGGACAAAATTCATGCTGAATGTTTCTGCCCCTGTAGAATGAAGCTAATAATACTCACTGCCTTTGAGAAATAACACTGATATGCCTATACAAAAGGGAGAAGAAAAATTGAAAGAAGATTCCCACCGAGAATCATTAAGTAGAATTCTTACTTATCTTGTGAGCAAGGGAGTTAATTAAAATAGTAATGTGTTCATGATTAATTACTGAAGGTGAGATCAATCACAGGAGTGAATATGAAAGCTGGATCAAAAAAGAGAAGGGAAGAAATCTTCAGTGATTTGTTTAGAAAGAGGTATTGCGTGGTATTTAGCTGCCTGTCGGGTCAAACCATGACAAGAAGCAGCGAGCCTTTTCACTATAACATTCTTACTTCAATCTCTCTGTATCAGCAAAGAATCTACCTACTGAGATTCCTCAAACACACATGTTCATTTAAGGTGTCTGAGTGAATGACTTTTCAATCTTTCTCCTGACGGCAAAATGTATTTTGCCATTTATTGTAAAAATCAAAATAATTTTTTATTCACGATTAACAATGCAATAATTTAAGACATGGGAGGCTGTAAAACAATCCTTTAAGGTCCATTACAATTGCTTAAGCTCTTGTTTAGAACTCCTACATGTAAAAAGGGATTCTCTACACTATGTTAAATGGTTAAAGCTCTGTTTTAATCCATGTTATTTCACCTTGTGTTTTAAGGAATTCTGAAAAAGAAATGGAACACAGAGTGCAGCTTGGGATCAAATATGCCAACTAACATCTCCACTCACCAGAAGAGTGGAAAACAAACGACTGCGAATTCAAAGAAAAGTTCTGAGTAAGGCATGAGAATAACATTTCACAATAAGTCGCAGTTAAACTACTAAGCAATCACTTCTCTCGTAGGCTTAAAACAAATGAACGTTTTTCTAATGCCTTGAGTGTGAAGGTCCTACAGACTCTAACATCTTAATAAGTTCTTCAACTCCCTGCACACTTAGCAGAAAAATAAACAATCTAATACTAAAAGCTTGGAACTAGTGAATCACAAGGCCTATATGATGATCCAAATGAACACAGAGACTAATAATTTTAGTATCATCCCCCACACTGTGCGGTCTGGTATTGTGCTAATTCTTCCTAAGAGCAGCTCTGTGCTACTCCATCCCAAACCACATTTCCATTGGTCTGCTGAACAAAAGCTCCCAACATCCTAAACTATGAAGCAATCCTCTGTGGTATGTAAGAAGCGGATAAAATAACCTCAGACATTTAGACCTTAAAGCAGGATTTGAACTGGATTGGTGAAGAAAGCAACGCAAAATCCTATCACGTCATCATCGTACTAGGAATAGGGAGATCTGGTTCCTACTCCAGACACTCGGCGAATATCATGGTCTGCCAGAATTACTGGTGTGAATTATCTGGATGGAGCTGCTTAAATAGAATGGCTGTAGAGCCAAGTGCTACTCCTCTGCTCGGCCATAAGGATTTCAAAGCTCAAGAGCATGTAGGGTCATGATGGGAAATCCTTCTCTGATACTCTTCTAGACAAAGTCCTTCATACTGACAATTTCCTCCCTTAAAAGGGAGTGTACTGTGGCTGCAAATATGTATCCTTATTCAATATACAATCTCTTGGCTTTCAAGAAATACAGGGCCTTAAAACTAGAGGACTACGTTTTCAGTTAGTGTTCACCAATCTGCAATTAGAAAAGGTAATGGCAGATTAAAGTGGTGTTTTTAACAACCACATGCCGAGGGTGTAAGATGCTAAATTCCCATCGGCAAACAGCCAATACTGCCATAGTTGTTACTGTGATTTTGTTGATGCCCTCTAGAGTGAGACTGTTGTCTTGTTGCCAAAACCACAGGCACTGTCAAAATGCTGGCAGAGATCAGAGCTGAAGACTTCAGTCTTCTTCCTGGGAGCTCTTATCGAAGCAGCTCAGCTCATTTCCCCCCTGCAAGAGGGCAAGTGTCTGCCACATTGTTGCAAGCACTAAAATCTGTGCATTTCTTCATATTCCCCCACCCACTGCCAATATTTCTTTGAATTCTTCCTCACTGCAATATGGAACCACAAAGAAATAAAAGGAATAAAATAGAACCAAAAAACAATAAGCATTTTCTTTCCCCAAAGTATTAATTCTGTCCTCCCATCCCCTGAGACTGAGGCAAGATTCAAACCCCAAATAAAAGCAAGAAAGTCCAACTTCTCAAAAATCAACCCTCTTTTGGCTGTGTTGGATTCTCAGGAGGGGAAAGAAATGGATACCAAAACAACTTACTCCCCTGAAGAAAAGGGGAAAATACTTTGTCTCTGCTCTGAATCAACATAAAAAGTACATGCCTCTCTCCTCTGGTATGACAGTGCTTTTTCTCAACAGAGATAAATTCAGTGCTACTGAACACCTCCCCAAACTCCCATGATCTATTCATACATACTTAGATAACGGAAAGAAACAACAGTAAGACCATCTCTATATTCACACTGAATAAACAGTGATAGCATCAGCTCTTGCATCGCTAAGAAGGTTGAGCTTACTACAGCTTTCACAGGACGCTACTTTCCTCTACTGCCCTCTGCTACTTTTTATTTTAATGAGGGAATCTAATGCTCATGGAATGACTCCACCAGCAATGGCAATATCCAGGAATAGCATGGACAGGTGCTGTGAACAAGTTTCTCCCACAACTCTGCCAATCAACCTCAAGCCTGACTCATCTCTCAGTGTCGTATTTTCCTGAAACAGAGATTAACCTCTGTGCCAAACTGTACAGTGTAAAGTTCTGCTAGGAACTAGGATTAGAATGACTGTAGACAGTTTTTCCTTATCAATGACCCATAATTTGAAATCAGTGCTAAGGGCTGGAAGATGGGGATGAAAGACTGAACAACAAAACAATAAACTTATCATGAAAATTACTTCACCTATAAAAATAATTTCTTCAAAAGAAAGAGGAGGAAATTCATCCCAGCTCGAAGAAAAGAAATATGCTTTTTAAGACTTGTCCTTCTTCCATCTCTGCAACAATAACTACACAGCAGCTGCTTTTAAATCAAACTAAGTTGTAAAACTAAGATGTGTTATGAATTTCACGGTTCTGCAAGAGCTAATCCAAAGTCCACCTGTCAATAGCAACATCCATTTTTGGTTCATCTCAAATTATTTTAAGGACAGTACTGGAAGGTATTCAAAGAATGGCAAAAGGAGCCAAACAACATTTTTATTGCTGCCATTTCAACACTTGTAATGCTGCATATCAGCCTAACAGTAGGTGAGTTGTGAGCTAGGCCAGAAGACTGTTTATTCATGATTAAGTGTCACTGTGAAATGTTAATATGGAGAGGCATACAAGAACTTAGCTTTCAACTTTGTAAAGATAAAATAAAAGCTTTTTATTTAAGCAGTTATTTGTGCAGTAAACAGCTTACAGCAAGTGCCATTTGTAAGTTCCTGCAAAAGTGTTTTTTCCTTCTGTAAAACCCACCCCAGGCTATTTCCTGAAAAATTCTGTCAGTGTGATGGATGGAAGCATGCAGGGAAGCAAAGACAAATTTCAAGAAGTGTTTGGCAGAGGAAAAGTTATTAACACAACTTAATATATTATTTAAGAAAAGCAGCCAGGATAAATTTTTGATGTGTGGCAAACATTTTAAACAGTCCTGACTTTTTCATGAAGGTCACAGAGTCTTTCAAGGTAAGGGCATGTACATGACATACTGGACAGTAAGTCTGCATAGTAAGTTAGACTATAGTCTAACACTTGCAGGGTGTCACACAGAGCCAACAGCCTACAGGTATGCTGATATAAGTATCAGGTATGCTGAAACAGCTCTCCCTTCACTGCAAGGTAAATTGGCACATTTGTTCTTACTTTGGGCTGCCAAAGGGTAAGAACTTAACCCCAGGTACTACACTGGTCGACACTTGTACTGCATAGTATCTATGAAATACTGTAAAGTGGATCCAGAAGAGCAAAAAGCCATTAATTCAGGTTTCATATACACACAACACATTACACTTCAAGTTCAAAAACTGCTAAAGAACAACGACTCATTAAAGTTTCATGTATGCCACTGTGAGGTGGATGCACTTTGCAGAGTTTCCCTGTTGGGGAAGGACCTCCTGACTCTCCCTGCAACTGGGCCCCAGTCAGGTTTGGCATTTGCAAATGTGGGCTTCGTGGGGAAACAATATGGGGCTACTTCTATCCTATATGATCAGCCTATTGACTTGGTTGTCTCTCATCTCTTTTATGGGATACTTTGTGTCTTTGTTTATTCCACCTATTATTGGTCGTGCTGTGTCATTCCTGGGGTCGCTGGGGCTGATGTCTATTATGTGCGATCTGTTTGACTTGTTTGTACCCCCACCGATCACCCATATACTGACTTTTTTGTATACAATAGAAACTAATGACTGGTTTGTTCTACTGCTGGCTGTGTCCTTTGTGCTAGGCCTAGTAATTGGCAAAACAGCTATGCAGACAAATCTAGGAAGACTGCTTATCTTAGTAGGTATTTCTTCAGGTATGTGAGAATAAAGGAAGAATCTTGGCAGGAGACCTGCCTTTCATTAAGAACATGGATGAGGACAGAGCCAGCAACATTTTTCTTTACTACTTAGTAATTCTGATGGAAAATAAAATTATGAAATAAATTCTGTAGTGTTGTTCATTCTCCTGCTATCAGCAGTCTTTGCCTATTCTCAGTACGTTTCCTGCATTCTTAATTTTGAGTTTCTTTCAGAGCAATGTTGCCTGAGTTTTGCAATGGCTACACAAGGCTACTATCTAGGTTGACAGCCATGTATAAACAGCTTTGATAAGCTGCCATCTCCTCCAAGCAGAAGCATCATCAAGAGTCCAAATGGGACCCCACAACTGAAATGGGGACTGGAGTCTGGCAGAAGCATGTAGCACTGGCAGGCTGACTTACTGCCAAGGTGACCAGGCAGACCCTGCCCTGGCCCTGACAAACAGACTCTTTCATAGTTCAGCTGAGATTTCTCCATGGATTTGAATGATATGGGAAACTAATTTCCAAGATATCACCACACTGAGATAATTTGTTGATAAAAGGGAAAAGTGGATGAGTGGTGAGCCAAGGGTGCTCTTTATAAGCACTGATCCCAGTGTAATTACACAGGTCACACTTCCCTAGAGCTAGTACTGAGCAGGAGTGAGTAAGGAGAAAAGCAGAGACAGTGATATTGACTTTCACCCCATTACAGCCTATCAGTGAAGCTCTGCCAGTCATGTACAAAGCAAAGGTTTCCAAGGGCATAGCAACAGCATGCTTCCTCCTTGAAATTACTTGTATTACTGTTCTACTTTACCTTAATTTAGCATCTAATTGATTTAAATGTAAAATGAGATTTTGTTTTTCCAGACATCTATTTCATAAAATTTGATTTACTAGAAAAATACATTATTTCTAATTTAAGGCAACCCCTTCTAAACCCTTTTTAATTACATGGGTATTTGTGTTCTGTTATTATCCTTCTGAATTTGATGGCAGTATTATAATTGTACCAAGTTCTTTCCAAAAGAGAATGCTGTTTTCTGTCTCTTTTTCAGCTCACTATGCTCTGGAGTTATCCTGTGGAAGTCCCTTAACGAATTTGAGTGAAGCAGTAAAAACATATCCTCTGTGAGGACATTTCCAGCAAACTGCCCTCTACAGCACTCTTTTCTGTCTGGAGATGCAGAGACAAACAGATGGGACTGTTTACAGTCACCTCCACAGAAATGCACACTGTCCAGATACTTTTAGAGAACTTGTCCTGTGTATGTGCCAGAGGCAAAATTAAAAATAAGAGATTAAGAAAAATATTGAATCTCCTTTCAAAGATCCCAAGCCATGCAGTCACACTGTTGCTTAACTTATCTCCTAGGCAGTTTCACCTTTTTTCCAGGCTAAGTGTATTTAAGGTTCACTTTAGGCACTGGATCTTGTTATACCTTTGCCTATAGAAAGAAAAATCCTTTATTCCACTCTTACTCTACAGATGCAAAATCCTACATATAAAATAATTAATCCACCCTCCAACAGTACTTCTATAAATCACAGGTATTACATTGTGATGCTTAGCATATTTAATGACTTGGGTTTTTCTAGACCCCTAATTATTTTGGTTGAGTCACCATCCCTGGAGGTATTTAAAAGAAGCGTAGATGTGGCACTTAGGGACAAGGTGGTGGATTTGGCAGTGTTAGATTTATGGTTGGACTCGATCTTAAAGGCCTTTTCCAACATAAATGATTCTATGATTTCAATAAATTTCTGTGAACTCTCTCTAGAAGTTCCATATTTTTCCTTAAGTCCTGACCAGGGCATTACCAAAGCTGTGTTTAGTGGAAAGATCACTTACTACTTAAAATGCATATTTTGCATAATCTTTTTAGTCACAATACTTATTATGAGGTCAAAGCAGTTATCTAGGAAGCGATCTGTATTTTCCTGAACCTGTTCACTCACCAGCTGTTGGAAAAGATGTTTAAGATCATCGAGTCCAACCATAAACCTGTTCCATATGATCTGTAGCTTACACTGTTTTCCACAGGAGTAATTTATCTTAACCTTACAAGCATTAAACTTAGCTAATGCCTTCACTTACGTGTGAGGAATAGACAACTCCAAAAGAGCCTGATGCTACTAAACTGAGATACCTGTCTGAGCCTTTGGTGCACCTACAACAGCATTTCAGTTCAAAACCAACGTGTGGTTCTAAAGCAAGTCTCCTCACCACTCACTTCCCACAGCAGAGGTTTCAGTGTATGCAGAGTAGATTCCTTCTGATGAAACTCAAGTAGTGTAGATACACTCAAGGAATGCCTGAAAAGTACTTCAAATGATCCAGTTCACAGGACAGAACTGCTGCTAGTCCAAATAAAACTCTCAAAATGGACACTGGATCCTCAGCACAAGCCACTCCTGCGATTATTATGCCACACTGCTCGTTACTGTTGATACAGTTTATGGCCTTCCAGGGACTGCAAAGGGAGCTCTGGGAGACCAGCTGACAAAACCTACCTGATTTCAGATTTTGAAGTGGGATAAATCCCTCCCAGATGGCTTACCCTCATGTGGCTACACTGAAATACAGATTTTCATGATTTTTCAACAAGCAGTTCACATCATTATAAATCAGTAAACTGTTGTCCTTATTTTGTTTCCTGCCAATCTTTGTTGACTCCAAATATTTATCAAAGATTTTATTCACTAGATTCCTGGGGAATTTACTGAACGACATTAGACCTTGGTAGGACCTCACTAATTTTTCCTCATGCTCATGCGTCACAGAACCAGTCTGTAGACCATCTGTGTCTGTAATTTTAACTCTACTTGTGTAAACTTTTAAATCCAGGGGCCTTTTGTTTTATCAAGGTAAAAAGCCTCTTGGGAAATCTGAGCTTTTGATGGCTTTATTAACCATCCATGCAATCTTGCCCTCTCAAGAGGCAGCAAATGCCAAGAGACATTTGACCAGACCTGTTTTGCATGAAACCATGCTACTCAGGCAAACATGTCTGTCTTTTAATATTTTTATTCACAGAGTCCCAATCAATCATTAGAGTCTTAGGAAACAGTTAAGACAGAGTATTAATGCAGAGCTAACCTACTATTTATTAAGTACTGAAGCAATGTCCCATGAAATCAGACCCTATGGTATTAGGTAGTGTACAGACAGAATAGAAGGGTCTGGGTCCCAAATAGTTTAAACATCTAATATTAAAAGCTGTTAAGACTTATACAAGGATTGCTTCATAGGGTTCTTCTAATGTAAAATGTTACTTACATATATGTACGTATGTATTTTAAATTGATTTTATCTTTTGTTTCTTGTTCTTGTCATTCCAGCACTGCAAGGAAAGGGTCTAATCCTGCTCTTAGGGAAATCAAAGAGAGGTGCTCCTAGTGTAACTGCAGTGATGCATTAGTGAACACAATATACTCTGGCACTTCTTAGAAAGGTGGACAGAGTGGAAAATTCCTTTACAGCATGAACAAACATGACTTTTCTGCTCACACTGATAGATACATTTCCTGCTTTCATTCCAAATAATCATGGTTAAGACCTTTCATAGTTCTAGAGAAGATTTCATATTTGATGCCAGCTACAAATGAATCAATGCATTCCCTTCTTTCCTCCTGATTTCTTCTTGAGGTCTTAATAGAGATCCACAGTATGAACTTGTGGAAAAAATCATCACTATTTTTATACAGGAGTGGTGGAGGTAGAACTGTTTCCTCTATTGCCACTTTCCACAGTGGACCCTGGAATACTGTGGAAGTGCTGGGAAGACAACTGGTTATTTCAAATGTCCTCTTTTTCTCCACTGACTCTTAAGCCTTGCCCTATCACACACTTGCCTACTGGAGCCATGGAAAGTTGCCCTAGTGGAAAAAATATACAAACATTGAAAAGCAGTAGTGTGATGTTAAAACAAGTATCAAAGAATATCATAACATGGGGAAAAATTTCAGAACGTATTGCTTCATAATATAGGACGACTGAGGATTGAGCCTGCTTTGCTACTTGCAGTGGCATCTTCCAACCTCCCTAAACAAGACTTAGTGGAATTTCTTCAGAGTGCACACAGACCTGCAACTCAGGAGCTACTCAAAGCACCCTCATCCTTAGCCAAGTGCAATTTTGTTAAACTCTTCGGTAAGTGATTACAGCAAGACAGTAGGATTGATGTTTATTACCTGAATCGTCTGGTAAACCGAAGGATCAAATCCTTTTACAGTCACCTCCCGGAAAACTCTTGGCTCCAGTTCCTCTTTGGTCAGATCACAGTGATATATAATACCTAAAACAGAGTGCAAGTTTGTCAGCTTAGTGTACGTGCATCATTAAAATTATGCTCGTTTAGGAACAGTGATGGAGTACCGAATGGCAAAGGTAACTCAGCAGGGTGAAAAACAGTAGCTCCAGACACATTCTTTCAGTTAATATATAATTTAATACATATATATATATGCACTTCGTCTAGGAAGGGTGCAAAGGCTTTCTGTACAGAAAAAATAATTCTCACTGCCCATAGAAAGTCAGGTATCCAAAGCAGGTTAAGCAAAACGGAAAAAAGATTTGTTTTCATAAAGTTACATAGCACTTATTGAGAATGATAATGTTTGAAGAAAGAAGTATAAAGTCAATTTTAAAATATCTCCTCTAGAGGCACCAAACAGATTAAATATATCAAGAATTTCACTCAGGTCAACATTTTTCTCTTTATGATAAAATATTTTGAAATTATAATTTGGATGGACCCCCATATAACAGAAAGCTGAGCATCCACTTGAAATTGTAGTAAACTAGCACAGGTTGCCTATGTAACTGCACAGAATTTGGTCTCATATAATTTATTTTACATCCTGATCCTACAGGTTTGAAGGCAACTTCACTTGCTTGAGTTGAACTTACGAATTCCAAAGGATTGTGCACATGAGAAAATTTAAGTCTATAAGCAGTATTAAACTTCTAGGTTGCAGCAGAGGCAGAATCACAGAAGGTGTAGCAATCTAGACACTACACAGATGTGTAATGGGCCAACAAGAATTTTCCATTTAAACTATAAATCACATTTCCTGTCATTCAATGCTAGTAACGTTTGCTCATGTGCCATACAGCATGACTATTGTGTTTGCACACTGGCTGACATACTACAAAATCCTAGTATTCATGGATATATTACAGATACATATGATACATAAAACTAACCTCAGTGTTAATTATTCTTTGTTTTCCTGCTTTACAACAAGCTGGTCTCTGCAGAATTTTAAATGTCTGTCAGGGAAAAGAACCCTAAAATCTAAGGCAACAAGCCCTCTACAGGAATCCTCAATGTAATAAAATTAACCAAGGTGGACAGGTCTTGATTGAAACTCTGCTGTATTGAGTGTACTTTAGATACTTTCAGGAAACCAGAAGTAATTATTACACAAGTTATAGCTATAAAAAATTATACTGAAACCTGAAATAATGAGGAAACATATCTGATACAAGGGAATTACCTCATTAAATCACTTTTATAGACTGTGGAAAATCAAAGATTCAGATTGGCAAAGGAACACAGATGAAAATCAACTTTTCTAATAACTGATAAAGCCTCTTTCATAATGGCGAATTAGTAGGGGAATAAAAGTAGGACTACTCTAATCCGCTTGACATTTTTTTCTCTTCATTTGCAAGAAATTAAAGCATTAGAGCAGCATTTCCCTTAGGAGCCAGAAAGTGATGCAAAAGCACAAAAGAAAGCACATCAGGTGGCCACAGGCAGAGCTGTCACATGACTTATATACAGCTGCCCAAGCTGGATAATGTATTGGCAAACATTACACACAGAGCAGGCAGAATAGGTGCATATTAGGAAACCACATGATGAAGCATAAGCAGTCATAGACTGTGTTTCAGGAGTCAATCAACCTAATATTTCAGCATTATACAACTGAACCCTTGGTACTGCATCTCTTGTTCTGTTATATTTTTGTGGCGTGGCAGTTAATATCTAAAAACATAGTAATGCTGGGGCCTGCACTCTTTTGCATACAAAACATGGAGTGCTCACTTAAGTGTCTGATGGAGTGGACAGCAGGGATAACCATATTTTTCAGAAAATTGCAAAAATTATTTTATGGTGTCAGCATCTATAGTTTTAGAAGTCCTTTATTCATTATTTCATATATATGTTTACTACTGCTTTTGTTTTAAGTATTAAACACCAGTATGTTAATTTGTTTCTCATTAGGAAAAAAAATACTGCAACTTAATGCAAATACAAGTTATATTGATTTCTAATAGTAACATAGGAAGATCTAGGTTAACCAAGGACCATCCCTATACTTTTTGTCTGGTTATTCTACTGCTGGGGCAAATGAAGGTTGCATGCAAATTTAAAAATACCCACACCTACCTAAAAACTACCTCTCTGGTAATACCTTTTCTGGTTTCCTCACCCTTTCCTTATTCTCGTACATTCTACCTCCATTTGTTCCCTTTCTCTTTCTTTGAGATTCCAGGTTGTTCTGCCCCAGTTAACAGAGCTATGCCATGATGAATTCTCTGAAGATGCTGAGTGCATGTATGAAAAGGAGAAAAAAACCTGCCTAAGGAACCAGCAGGTAGCAAGAGCAGCCATTGCTGGCTGGCTGGCAAGCCAGGGGCTAGAACAGATCTCAGGGCTCTTCCTCTCCACACGTTTAGCAGCTTCAGAGACTCTACTTGCTCAGCTGAGATGAGGGGTGCAGGCTTATAAGACCTGTTCATGAGGTGGGATGTGAGCCAGTGAACTATCTGAATTATCAAATTGGGATGAAGCTAGAGGTAAAAGCAAGAGTGTCCTCAAGGTCCTCCCCAGATGCAATGGCTGTAATGACCTGAACATTGTTTAAAAGTTTGTTTAAAAGAGGAACTGGAAACATAATATATCTTATTTCTGGTTATGTAAAAAGTAAGATAGGAATAGGAAATTCATCTAATTCATCTGCTAAGCTGGAAACATAATTTTGATAATTTGACACAGTCCCTTCTAGCAAAACCAGCAAACCTATCAAAACTATTATACAGCCATTTTGCCAAGTGGCTGTGCTCTAACTGTGCAAAAATATACATCAGATGCTATAAGAACATTTTTGATCATCTTACGATTCATGATCACTCACAGTTCTTGAAGAAGATAAAGACTCTGGAGCCTATTTCCCCTCTCCGTACTTGAATCCTGTCCTGTACTAGCTATTGATTGGGAAAGGAAGACAGACAGACAGACAAGCAAATAGATTTTCTTGACATACACTAGCTTGACAATTGCATAGAAACCCCCTTCCTATTCAAAATCCTGGAATATTATTGGTGTGCCACAGGCATATTGCATTACGCTTTAGACAGCTCTGGCTTTGCAGGGTTGTACAAAGAGGATTCCTACAGCAATCCAACAACATCAAGTGCTGTAAGGGCAGACAATAAGGATGCTCTAACAAACCACAAAGCTGTCAGAGAAAGAATTTTTGTGACTTTTATTAATGTTCTTCAAAATTGTGATGAAAATCATGTTAATACATTAACAATTGTCTTCAGAATTTTTAAACTTTTATCTTGCTCTATGAAGCAAGAGCTCTGAGAATACTACAATTCCATCTTTAGAACAAGCCAGTCTTGAGTAATTTCTCAATGCAGGTCTCTCAAATATTAGTAGGCATATTATTTAGGCTTCACAGATCAAGGATTGGTACACTTTGAAGGGCACAACCTATTCACTACATAGAGGGAAGCAGTTTTATCTGCACCTTAGACATACCCAGTAATTACTAAACAACAGAAAATGAGAAAGATATTTTTCCCAGAAAAAGGAACAGCAACTAAGGGAAAAAAAAATCTTACCTGGAGATAAAAAGGAAGTAAACTGATAGAATATTTCTGTGTCCTTCTTTTGGCCACTATATCCCACAATACTGCCAACCTCTAGGGGGAAAGTCTTGAGATGTGCACCAGTTGCTAGGTCATGAAGTTGCAGGATATTCTTCACATCGTGCAGATAGCACAAAACCAGGAAGTTGGACCTCACACAAGCAACCCATTCTGCAGTGTGGAAAAGAAAAACAAAGCCACAGAAAATACAGTTTAAAAAAAAAATTCTAAGAAAGAAAACGGTTATAATCTTATTCTAAAATTCTTTAGCATACCTAAATATCAGCACCAAAACTTCCAACATTCATTGAATTTAACTCTTAAAGCTTTACGAGTCACCTAGCTTCTGAAACAAAAAGCGAACCTGAAAGTAAAGGCTGACATTCTTTGGAAATGCACTAACCATGTTGCCTGAAGCTAATTTATGCAGACACAGGAATAAAGAATTGTTTCATCAAGATGCTTATGCATTTGGGGTGCTTATACATCAATACTGCTCTTAAATTATTTCCATGGAAAGCCCAAGCAAAACATTGCTCTCTGCCAATACTACTTATGGAAATGCATGGAAAACAAAACAATCATTATGATTTAGACTCAAGTTAAAGTATTAAAACAAAAAGCCATGCGATAGTGTATTGCATATAAAAGTACAGAACCTAGAGGTTACTATTCATCTTGGGTTTATTTTAATTCAGGAGAAAAACATCAAAACGAAAACAGAAGCAAGGCAAAATTGACTGAATTTCAGTTTTACACTATTTTACGTTATTCACACTTTAACAATTCTTTCTAGTTTCCCCAAAGCCCTATAAAACTAAATAATTGGAATACACAAAGTTGTACTGAAGATAGTTTTACAAATGCATCTTTGCACATTCAGGTACTAGAAAAAAAGTTCAAAGTTGTATCATGTACCCCTCCCATTAAGGGTAACAAGCTCTTTCTGAATTGAAGGTCAAAACTCATTATTCTTTAACATTTGGCTTTTTTATCAGTTTCTGCTTTCATATACAGTTCAGGTCTGTCATGACCTCCTAGAGCTCAAAGACCTTCAAATCCTGATAGCTCCACAGAATCTCTCTACTTTCCTTTTAGCTTGTTCCTGAAGGACCAGTGAAATTTAACACTAGTTTGACTTTCTAGCCATATGAATTTATGCTACATAAACACCAAAATAATGCTTTACTACTCCCCTCTTCACAAAGACCATTGCTGATACTTCCTGCAAGCTCAAACAATGCCGAATTATTAACCAGAGTTATTTTTTGACAGCAAGCTACAAGCTGAGTTTCTGTTACTCCCATGCCCAGCACTAAAAACTGCAGATACCGTTTGTTGCATTAGCAGTCAGCATCCTTGCTTTTGTTCATGCTTTGCAGAATGGATCCTACATGCCTCTGTACTTCCTGGAAGCTTTCAAGACTGTTCTTGCAAACTTCACATGTCTAAAAGCTAAGCCTCCTGACACCATTGCTCTAGGCTCCCTTTATAGACAATGGGCAGAAATAAGCACCTTTAGAATGAAGTTCACCCAGTTATTTTGAATACTCTGTTCTGGGATACTGTGAATTGCTTGCTGAACAGTTTCATTCACACAAGTGTTTTTTTGAAAAAGCTAACCTTCTGAGACCTCTCCAACATACAAGTTGTTTATTTTCAGTTAATACCAATGAACAGAGCAGTTATTTTCACAGTTACACCTAAATGCACTGATTGTTCTCCAGCATACTTACAATCCACTTACTTACAATCCCCATCAGGCAAAGGATTTATTTTACTAAACAGCAAACACGTAGAGGTTGCCTTTTCCAGAACTGGACACCCTTGGAAGCACTCATTGGTACTGAAAGCAGGTGTGAAGACTTATCCTGGGTACTGCCCATTTCCCTCTGAAGATGACAGTGGCCATCTTGATAACTACAATAGGTTACACACAATTCTTCAATAGCTAAATTTGGGCTAGAGGAATTATACTTCTTAACAAGGCCTAGAAAACTGAACTCAAACATCTCTAGAAGAAATTGTCTAGCTCAGCCTTTTAGAAAGTTATATACTGCTACTTTCCAAAGAGTCTTTATTTTGACCGCTTTAATTAGCAGCAAAGGCATGCCACTAACTCAGCACCTGCAACATTGGTACAAACAACTTCTGAAATAATTTCAGGAAAAAAAGAGGTTGAATCCTCACACCAAACACCTGTGCCACTAACCTTAATTACTTATGACAGTTCTGACCTTCCATTTCTGCAGCAGTAGCTACATCATATTAAGTGTTGAACTGCAGAAACACACTTTGTCAGATGCAGGCTGAAATGCTGGTGGAGAAGTATATGACAAGCCAGAAGTGCTAGGTAGCCAGAAGTCTTCAGCAGAAACTGCTGAGTTACATGCTGTACAACATGCTTGTGTGTTCACTCAACAAATAATGCATACATTTTAATGGGGACTGTCAAAGCTTTAGCTGGAAAACAGACTTGGGAGGTCATTTTGGTTTCTTTGGTCATCACAGACAGTGACCATAAAATTCAGTGTCTCTGCAGATTAACAGGTATCCATGCTGATCTCAATTAAAATGACATGGGAACCACCACTCAAGGCTACTTACGGGTAGACTTGCAAACAAAGCATGAGCAATTTATAGAATAAAACATTAATCATTCTGAAACATGTGAGTTAATGTTGATAAACCCTCACAACATATGAAAAGGCATATGTCTTCTCTCTGAGACACCATCATCAGGGACAGCCTGCCATGTTTAAGTTAATGGAAAAGCTCCAACCAATTTCAACAAGATAAGGATTTTATACCTCACATCCTCTCAGTGTGACACACACAAATGAGAGATGGAGTCCAGGAGGGAGGCAAAGCTCTTCTGAAGCTGTAAACATCAGGAACAACGCTTTAAGTAACCTACAGGCCTTAGTCACCAGTGACTGATGCAGGTTTTCCATGGTAAACCTGAATTAAACAGATTCACAAAAGCCAGGGGAGCAGAACAAAACTTTCAGTCAGGGATATGCATCTGGACCACATCCCTTCCCCATGTATCCAGTGACTTGAGGTACTTTACTTGGCTTGCCAGATCTTTGGGGGTGCTCTGTGTTGCTGGGAAACACTGCAGCTAAGCCACATCCCAGTTTTTTTGTTTTTTTTTTATCTCTCTCCACATTTCACAGTAGCAGCTTATCAATCTGATCACTCGCATTGCAGCCAATTTGCTCCTCTCTGCCACCCTTCTGTGCTAGCCATCTCCACAGGGTGCTTCCTCTGGGCTATACACAGAAGGTCACACAACTGCTCCTAAGAACTGTCACACAACCCATCATGCACCCACTTCGCAAGCAAAACTCCCAAGCATGTAAAGCCATGGGTACTCTGAAAAATACCACAGGGTAATGGAGCGCACAGGCTTCCTGACGGCCGAGATGAACATGAGGAATTACACCCATGCACATCCCTGTCATTCAGGGTCAACAGTTCCATGGTACTCATTCCAGACTTTCCTTCCTGGTTTCACTACAGTGCCAAAAGATACATTTTCATTGCAGTAACTCCCCTCCTCAAACTCTTAAGCGTTTATGAATTAGCTAGCAGGTTAAAGGTATGAAGAAAAATACTGTTTTTCTCTTGGAGTGTACTTTCTAGCTGAGGGAAGGGAAGCATTTTACACACACTGAGTTTAGGTGAGCAGAAATGTACAGGAGCATTGCTAGCTTTGTCCCTGCTTGTTAAATGGCCAAATGAGATTGAAGGAACTGGTTCAAGATCACCCACCTCACCTATGACACATTCAGGAATACGTCTTATTTCTCAGCTCACCTTACTCAGGAGATGCTGCCACAAGTCTCAGCACTGGATAGAACTGCTCTCAAGTTGTCCTGCTCCACCAGTATTGGGCACTTTTGGGAGGGGGGGTGGGGGCAGGAGTCACAGTTCTCAAAATTAATTATTTAACCTTCTAAAGACAGCAGGTTTATCCTATGACTCAGAACTAGAGTCACAGTGTCTGCAATGATCAGTCTGCATTTATGGTTTCATAGCTGCCTTTTAACTAATTCAGCACATCCACTTGCAGCTATGCAGTCATTTAGACCACTAGTTCAACGTTAGATGTGAATCTTGCCTATGGTTCTATTTTAGACTCCTTGAAAATGAAAAGTAACACTTTATAAACAAATTCCAAAGAGGGGGAAATGAGTCTCATCACACCTCAGTATGTTCTGAGGCCTCCCTTAAATTTAATTTTAAAATAGCTGTCATTTATTTCTTCCTCTAAGCTCACAGAGTAGAGATCTAAATTTAACTCAACTCTCTGTGAAATCCCTGCTGCGACTTGTAAAATGAGGTATGTGTACAACCTCACTGTAGGAATATGTTTGTTTTTTCCTCTATATTTCCCCAATTAGCTCATTTATAAACAATTCTGAAAACAAAAAGGTCAAAGCCAATAAAAAAGTCTATCTTGAAGAGTATGTTGGAGAAACCAAATGACATTCGCACTGCATGGTGCAGCTTTTATGAAACTGAATCTAAGTCAACATACAGAAATGAAGGTGGCTACGGCTACCAGACAGATTCCACCAGAGTAGGGATTTTTGAGCCAAGTATCTATATATTCCAGTAAAAATACAAGAAACACTTATGACCTGGAGTGATCACTAACTATGTTTATAAAGCTAATACAGCTAATTACATCTGGGTAAAGAGTTACTTCCACACATATGTCAAACTGGACAAGCAGCAATACTCATTTACCCTTTGAATCACTGCTCTTCTAGCTTTTGCAGAAGGCATTTCATTGCATTGTCATCTCTGGATCACACAAAATCAAATCCATTTGACTGCAAAATTTTCAAGACAATAAATTATTAACTGCCTTCTGCTATAATTATGTCTTTCTAAACCAAATCCTGGACTGATTAAAACAATATGACACAGAGACTGGCTTGCTCGCTGACTTCACCAAGTGAACGAGGTTTTTTATTTATTCATTCAGAGCTAAAACCTCCTGAACATACTAAAACTCCCTTATGTTGGTGCTGAGGATACAACACTAATTTGCAAGTGTCTGCCACAACGAAGCAACTGAACAAATCAAAGTTACTTTACTGTAGCACTAAGATCTACTTATAACTCATCTTCTTATGAAGACACTTTCATTTGTTAATTTAATCAAAGTCCTTTATGTATCACTCCAAAAAGCCAGAGAGAAGTAGACATATGATTGCCTACTCTCGCTTCATGCTCAAATGTAGTAGAAGCTTATGATACACAATGGACTCTTGAAAGTCACCCTGATGGTTTTATATGACAGATTATTTGTGTTTAAGAGCTGAATGCCTATAGCGTTTATAGACTGAAGGCCAGTGCGCCCTGTAAACACATTTATCTGAACTTTTCAGTTTTCTAAGTGAAGTTCTTGTTATGTTTATACATGTATTAGATTTTTTTTGCATGTGCACAAACATGGACTCAGTTTGACTTTGCCTTTAAAATGAAATCAAAACGGAGTTGTGCTAAATATCACAGTGTACTGAAGAGGAGATGTGGCCTTTATCTTATGAGGAAGGAGTATCTAGCCAGTGTCCATATAGCCACTGGTCAAAGCTCCTTTGGCTGCCTACACCACATCTCAGATAAATTGAAACACAGTAACCACATTTCATGTCAATCATACATTTCCATCCCATTCTATTTGATACTTACCATCCCTAAATCAATTCTTCAACTTGGTCCCAACTTTGTAAATTGCTGTTCCTCATAACTTAAGCGTGGCTTCACAGACTGTCAGCAAATCCGCATGCAATCAGAAATTAGAAGTGGAAGCAATTTTTCACTTACGCCTATTATTTATTCTCTGCTTAGGACTTCGAAGGTACTTCATTCAAGATGCAAGTGGTTCCCGATTCAAAGAGGTCACAGTCTTAAGAAAAAGATTTGTGTCTCACCAAGCTCTAATTTGCTGCTTTTCTGTTTACCAAAACTCTTGTAACACTGTAGACCCCAATCATTTGCAATGTCACTACAATTCTGGGCATGCTCAGATTCACCATTTATGTCACCCTGGAGACATATCTTGTCTAGGCTGAGGCAGAAATCATGCAGGACAAATTGTGAAATGCAGACAGAAATTAAGATAATTTTTTTTAGGTGTCTTAAAAAGCACAGTCTTAGGGGGAATTTGAAATAGTAGACAAATAGGTTTGTCTTAGCAAGGAAAGACAGAAGTTACTATATATACACATATCAATCACATGCACACAGAGAATTCAAGTCATTCTACAAAACAGCTCTTCATGAGAAAAGTAGCAAACATGAACGAATTTGTATAAAGACAGGTTAATAAAAAAAAGTGCCTTTTTGAATAGCTATAATTATGCTAGTCAGATAAATCATAACTGTATCTTCACTGTATGGAGAACAGACTACATAAAGGTACACAGAGCATCTGTCAAAAATAGCTCAGAGGAGGTTGTTCTGTATGATCTGAAACTAATTCTAAGTTTTAAAAGATTTTTCCCCAAAATGATGGGATTAAAAACCCCACACCTTTATTTTAATTATATCAAAACCAAAGATTTATGTTTTGAACTTGCTTTTATACTTAGATAATTCCATGCCCTTCAACTTTTCTGAGGCTTTTTCAAGTGTTGTCTACTCTTCCCATCCCAGGACCAGTAAAAAATCCTGTCTCAAACTCTGACCAACTCTGTTCATAGTGTGCTGCACTACTGCCAGACTTGTTTATTCCCTTCTTTCTGCTTACAAAGTCCTTCTTGGTATATTCCCTGACTGTCTGGTAAATGTTTACTACACTGACACAAAGCAGAAAGATACTTTCCCCTCACTGCCTGAAAACACAGAACTAAAACAAGGACGGATGAAGCAACTTCACTATGGCCACACAGGATGTTAAAAAGAGAGAAAGAGAAATGAATCCTGGGTCTCTCAAGTCTCAGCAAGTCTTCTAATTGCAAATCCTAAACAAATCTTAAACACAGGAAAAAAGTAAGAAGGTCTGTACAACATCATTTGATAGATTAATTACTGAATTAATTTGAAAAAAAGCAGAATAGAAAGTCTTTCACTTGACACGAACTCTTACCTAGAACATCTCTTTCATGTTCAGGGACGAGAACTTTCCATTTGGATTCCTCTGGGTCACTGAAGTCAATGTTGATTAACCGGTAATTTGGAGAATGGCGGTTTGTCTTGAAAGTGAACACTGTTCCTTCATTGGTGATATATTCATACTCAGCCTCAAAGTTATCTATCAACTTCACCCACTGAAGAATTCCTGCAAGATCAAACATATAATGTAAATTCTTCACATCCTGAAACAAAACCTTTTAACACCTGAGGGCAAGGTCTTCCTGACAGTTGCAGTGGGCTCGCTCTTGAACAATGGCAGTGACCAGAAGAGATTCAGCTATGGAAAGGGTTGAGTATGTACTGAGTATTAAGAACTTACAAAGCATTCTCCAGATTAATAGGCTGCAGTAGAAAAATGCCAGTTCACAGACATGTTAGCATACTGACTTTGAGGAGTTTCTAGCAAAATACACACAGAATCCTGACAGAACTATGTCTAGCATTTCACCAGCTTTCCTAAGGGGCTGCTGGAAAGCTCAGATGTTTTGCTTACAGGTGAGTCTACCACACTGACTGCCATGGAGCCAATAATGCCAAGCACATCAGGCTCTTGCCAACAGAGCTCACAAGCACCCACTTCTACAGACTTCTTGGAATGGAGAGTTGCAGCTGAGTCAAAAGACTCTGCACCAAGCTTTCAAGCTCAATTTTATTTTTACATTTGTTTTAATTACTGTAAAACTATAAAATAAATTCTTTTTTTTTTTTTCTTTTCTGCAAAAAAAGTTACTTTTTCTTAAAGTAAGTTTTCCAGCCTCCCTCCTTAAAAGCCCAGAACTTCCCACAGAATAGAAATGATGCTATTTGAATGACTGCAATAAAATTCAATATCAGGAATACCGCCCCCCCCCCCCCCCATCACTTCAGAAACAACATTCCTGAAGGGTTTTTCTGCAGAAGTTGGTCACCACTAGAAGACAACTACAGACAGTTAGCTAAAATGTTAATTTCCGGGTTTGTGAAGAATGAGATTGCATTTTCCCTACCAACCTTCTAGCATATCACACTCACTAATAGAAGTGCACTTCTCAAAGATGAACTGCCTCAGTTTACTCACTCTGTACCACAGTCACAATATTCACTCAACTTGGAGTCAGGACTGAAAGACTCCACTACTTTTTATTCACCTTTTACTGTTTTGCAGTAGCTTTAGAGGCTAGTAGAAAGAGAAAGCAGCAAGGCTAGATCAGATATGTAATATGCTTGCTACAACACAACCTATCAACCAAACTTACTATTATAAGAATCATACATTTGCGATGCTGAAAAATCAGAATCCTTACTGATGTGTGAAATTAAAGCTTTTATATCTTAAAACAACATTTGGCCCACTCTCTGCCTCTTTCCTAAAACTAAAGGTTGGGTCTTTTCTTTTAAGTATAAACAAATAAACTGTGTATAAATATGTTCATGAAACTTTATAACATAATGTTTGCATCAATAAAACAGCTCATCAGCTTATTTTATAATATTAAAAGCTAGGCAGAATAATGGAAGTAGATCATGGCTGAGCTGTAATTACTGTAAGTTTAAAAAAAGAAAAGAATAATTGAGGAAGCAGTGAGATGGCTAAGGTCATTTTAAACCCATTAAATGTAATAAGACAGTATAGCCAGGCCTAGTACATTCATAAAGCTCATCTCTTAATTGCTGTTTTGGTTTCAAGAAAAATTCCCTGTCTCTTCATGCAAAGTGATAGATTAGCCAATTAAATTCTACTTCTCATATTGCTGTAATACCGACTTTCCAGACAATCCAGTCAATTTAGTATCCTGTCTGAGTGAGCCAATTGCATGTTAAAACTTAATTTTTGCTGAGGTCCACAGTTTTGTCATTCTCAAGAGATTTCACGTTGAAGAAAAATTCTGCTAAATTCCCCAGTTGCTCACAGTTCTAAAGAGAAAACCTGCCTTCATGTCCAGTAAAACAAAGAATACACAGCCTACAGCAAACTCTGATATACACCAGTGAAACAAATGTTTTAAGATCTCAAGTCACATGTACAAGCATTTTAGTAAATAAAATCTTAACTGCAGTATAACACAGTAACAATATTGGAACATTTGTATTTTAGTATCTGACAGAATGAATTATCCTACCAAAGGACAAGACTTCATAAAAAGGAATCTCCAGATTGTTGAAAAAACTCACTTTTTAAAATAGTAAATGTGCACAATAACTGTAGTCTCTATGACTGCAACAAAAGTTGGATACCGTGAAGGAAAAAGACAATAATGTGGCATTAGGGATTTACATTTCTGCCTTGCAACTCATTCATCCACTCCCAAATGAACAGCTAGTAGAACAGCAAGAGGGTTGATATTCTATAGGGATACACCAAGTCATTATTACAAAATCAAGAGCATTCATCTTGTTAAAGTGGTTGTTATATAGTCCTTAGAAGACAAATACTGCAGACGAATTACTTCGAAACCATTGTCTCATGGAGGCGGTTAAATACACCAATATCTAGTCTAAGTTAAGAGGCGGTAATGATGCAATCACAGGGAGCTGAAAGAGACTGTTACATCAGGTATGTCACTACCATACAGAGTATGTGCTGTAGTTTTCCAGTGAGAGGAAGAAACTCTTTGTAATGAAACAGGTATCAGACATAAGAGGGTGCATCTTTATGGCTGGCTGAAGATGAACCAGTTGTGGCCCGTGACTGAAAGGGATATTCTAGCATTGTCTGAGATCACCCTGCTTCACCCTCTCCTTTGGGCTAGAAATAACAATCTGGCAATGAGCATGGCCAGTTCATTGGGCACTAATATGGCTGAAAAGTTATTGAGGTGGTGAGGGAGTGATCCATTTATCCCCGGGTCATGCCAGCGGCAGCACAGGCCCATGCAGCTTACCAGTGTGGCACTGTCCCCCTGCCCAGCACTCCAGCCTTGCTGCCAAGTTGAGCTAACACCTAATCATGGCCATAGAACAGTCCTTCATCACATCACTCCCAGCCTACTGCTTCTGCTTTGCTCATCTGCCCCAGTGGTGATCTGGTTCAATGACTCAAATGACTAAAAAAAAAAAAAAATAATTGTGCCACAAAATACAGTTTTCTCTTTTGCTTCCTGAACCAGCTCACTGCTTGGGCAGAGGAATGCTGCTATGTACAAGGCAGCCAGCACGCACCAGGCAGCAGCAGACAGACTGAGGCTGAAGAGGAACAACATTCTTCATTAGTAATAAGCCAGAAGATAAGCCTGACTGCAGCAAAACTGTACCCTCCCATTTCTCCCTCCTCCATCAGTGTGCCTCCACCTTCATGTTTGGTTTGGCATTTACCTGACTGAATAGCAAAGCTGATTAAATTAGCTAACCTAGAAGAAAACTAATCTCTAGTTTAGTTTTTTTACGGATTAGCAAGTGCAATCACCTAACTACAGGGTCAGACAGGTGAAGATGCTGACTGGCTCAACAGGAGGGGATAGATGGTGTTAGGTAATCTGGGAGCATGAGAAGATAGATGGGACATCTCTCCACAGCAGCAACTGCTTAGTCTGGCTCTGTTTGTCTTATAAAACTTCTCCCTTTAGTACCCAAAAGGCCCATGGGAACGGACAAGGCAGATTTTTATTAAAGACAGCACATTACCCTACGAGGAGAGTTTGCTTGAATGAACACAGTTTGAAGTGTAAAGCAGATCTCGTCCAAGATTGTCTTTCTAAAAGTGTCAGGAATACAAGTCTGTTTAGAGAGATAAGACATCATTTCCAATTCAACCTCTATGCAAGTACATTAAGCATAACTCTTTTTTTTCTTCATGTCTTTCTTTTGCTTACATGCATGACAACTGAGTACTAGGAAAGGTATCTGCATGCAACTTTCACCTGGCCTGAGTTTAGCATGAATGATTCTGCAGCAACTGGTTAAACATTCAAAATGGTGAACTAAGTACTGAAGGCCTCAAGCAATGCTTATGGAACATTCTCTGCACATGTAGAACAGAGCACACTCTTACAGAAGCTGAATGAGCCAGGCTGAGAGCTGTTATCTAAACATCAGAAGAGGATGTTCCAGTGATCAGAGGTAAGCAAAAGAGTGGTTTAGCATGCAGTGCAGATATGGGAAAGTACACTTGATCATGCAGGACCCACACAACTTCTGGAGAAATGATAAAGATATCTATGCACAATCTAGATGGGACAACAGACAACACAAAGCTTCCCAAGTAATTTTGTTGCAATGCTAAGTCACATGCACCAGTTCCCAAGGGACCTGAGAAAGTCAGCAAAAGTACTGATGAATATACAGCCATAGTCAAAAAAGCAGATGCCTTATGTAAATGCATATACCCAAGTAAACAGAGGTGAACTACGTGGTTTCAATAAGACAACAGGCATCTGGAAAGGGCTCTGCAGGGGTAGATGACTGACAGTCTTCCCAGGAGCTACACAAGATGCAGGAAACAGAGGTTCAAAATAGAGCGGAAGTAATGATAAAAGGCTCAACATATAGTTTTCATATAAAATGACCTATGAAAATACCTTATGCCTCACATAAAAGATGAATACACAAGAGCATGATAAAGTGTACAAAACAATGAATGATTGGGAGCTGTGGTGCCCATACCTTCTGTCAGAGCAAGGACGCTGGTCCTAGACAGGTCATAGACAATAGCACACCCATTCTTACCAAATGGCCTGAGGTACATGCACACATCTGAACAGATGACTGGATGGAAACTCACTTGCTAGTACATACCTGACCAAAAGTGAATGTGTACATGGTGTCATGTGGTATCCATGTATCTATCCAGTTATAGAAACAGGAGGGGGACTAGAGTCTCAGAAACAAGGAATGATGTGTTGATCCCCAAACAGTTCATGCAAACCAGTTCCTCCTCACCTCTGAAGCACTCCACAAAAAAGGGCACCAGGGAAGTTGTGGCTGCCCCCTCCCTGGAAGTGTTCAAGGCCAGGTTGGATGGAGCCCTGAGCAACCTGATCTAGTGGGAGGTGTCCCTGCCCTGGCAGGGGGTTTGGAACTAGACGATCTTTGAGGTCCCTTCCAACCCAAACCATTCTATGATTCTATGAAACAAAAAGGACAGTACATCTATAAGTTATGACTTTAAAAAGTCCTCAAAAAAAAACAAGGTGAAGGATGGGCACTCAGCTCATTCTTCTTTAAAAGAAAGGAGGGGAGGAGGGAGGTGAAGAGCTGGATCTTGATAGAAATTTGCAGGTTTAACCAGCAGCCCTCTGAGAACATCTGTCTTTGAGGACAGCCATTGAGAAGTGGCACTTGTAGTCCAGGCTCCCTTATCCTCAACTCCAGAGCCACTGAAGACTTAGTTTAATTCACATAAGCATAAAATGAGACAGATTTATTATACACGGGAAAAGGTTGAAGATCTTGACAGTTTACTGTATACTGCTGCTATAACCTAATCCTTTTCTCTGCCAGTACTTCCACTAAAACACATTGCTGAAGAGCGATAGATGCTTTTGCCCATATACTTTATACCAGCGAATTATCCATCATCAAATAATTGCATTACAACAGGAACCGCAGGCAGAGGATATATAACCTTTATTTGATGGACAATAAAGCCATGACACATCAGAAAAGCATAATCCTACAGAGCCGGCCCTTATTCTGCGATGTTTAGGACAAAAACAACAGAGTGTACAGACAAAACTTTTAAACAAAATTTTTGGATCCACAGAAGTTCAAAAGGGAAATTATATCAGTAAGCATCACAGATTAAGCCCTCAGTCTTCTACTGGCCTCTGAACATAGCAAAACATTCATTGGTCTGCTGAGAGCTCTCTGTGTGGTGAAGCAGGTTTGTAGCTGAATGATGACTACTACAGGAGAAGGAAAAGTCAATTTGAACAAACCGGTTATAACAGCAAAGAATGATTCACAGAAAGCCTGTTATCAACATTCTTTCAGACAGAAAGGATACAGTGGCTGAGAGCCACTGTTCATCACTTCACAATACTTCTGTCCATATTTCTTGTTTTATGGAAAGGCCAAACAATCCATTCATGGCAAGTAACTTCTCAACTGTGCTGGCTGGAGACACAGGGCTTAGTGAAAAACTACTGGTAGGTTTTTTACCCTGATATTGTAGAAGAAAGTTTTATGGACAAGGTAAACACTCTCATTTGGCTTTTTCATGTACTCTAGCAGTCAAAATTATCAGGTGAAGATACAAGTGTTAATCTCCGTAAATATATTCCATTCTAACTTGCCAATTATATTTTTTGTAAGATAGACAGTTTTTCTGGGAACGGGAGAACATTCAGGAACTGAACCAAGAGGCTTGGCTCATAACAATGGGACAGGCGTTGTACCTGAAAGAGGCATGCCAAATGCCTTAAGAATCAGTCTAACAATTAACTAATTAAGTAACATACCACACAGTTGGACACAAAAAAGTATTTTTAAGGAAAAACACGGTGCTATTTCTGATGTTTCCAATGTCAAAAATATTTTTTTTACCTCAGAATTTCTGCACTTGCTACTGTGGGTACAAAAAAAAGTTTAATATTACTTTAAAAATAAATTCAAAGTTTTATGGCTACTATAAAATTTCACATTATTAGTCACCAGAGACCTATTAGGACAGGAACCACAAGACATTTAGGATGACAACAGTTAATATAATCATCATCATTTCCTGGTATCCCAGAATACTAACAAAACCAAACAAATAAGGTGGCAGTTGTGAATATTCTGACGGACAGAAGTTTATAATCTGCAAAAGTAACAACTATGTTGACAGGCAGATGAAAGTTAATACTTTAATTTTTACCACAGCTGCTCAAACCAGTCATCAGCTTAATTGCACAAGGCTCTACGTCTGAGGCTGCAGCCACTATATAAAAAGTTTTCAAGCAGAAGCACATTTTCATTGCTGAATACTGGCTCACTAAAGCAAGTCAGATCCATCAGACTTTTAAGAGACTCTTCCCTAAAAATGCATCCACTAAAAGGCTTCCAAATTTCAAGTACACTCTATGAGAGGAGACTTTGATAACTGGGTGTTAGTCCGGAGTTTGTCACAGTACTAATCCACAATAGTTTTTATGCTCAGTCAAAGACAATCTTATGACATACAGTGTGCTTCAAATCGGAAGAGACTATTTCAGGGCCCCAGTGATATGTTCATAATGTATCCTGGGAAATGAATGGCAGAGCACAGCCATTCACTCAGACATCTACTTCCACATTTCTTTTTGACTCATGCAATACTCAGCTTGCTCTCAAGGTCTCGCTCCGAGCCAGGCAGCTACGCAAAAGAACTCAGGGGTTTTTTGCCGCTTTCTTCTTCACAAACATTTAATTAAGTGTCTCACTCTGGTCTCCAAAGGCAAGAGAGATTTTCAAACAATGTAGACTCTCTTTGAAAGTAAAATCTCAATCTCTTGGGACCTGACTTCACATATGAATGTCTAAGGGAGGGAATACTAGAGAGCAGATATTAAGATGTCCCTGAAAGGAATGCAACTTTGTTGTGCTTGTTCTGAGAGTGCTCTCAGTACCACTCATCCTGTGGATGATGGATGATGGCTACTTAATAATCGGGGAAAGTTAATGTATCTGCAATTTAAAAAATAAATAAATGGAAGGAGTCAATATTTATTCTTTCGAGTTTAAAAGTTCAGACCTGTCAAGATATATCAAGGATTATCCCAGAAGAAAGAAATCAAGCACTTTTATGAGCAGAGATTTCTCCATCAGTTTCAAGGCTTCTATTTTATTTCCATATGGATGATCACTCAAAAGACAGAAGAGAATATATATGCTTTGTTTTGAGAGAGTTATAGCTTATGTTCTCATGCAGCAGAACACAGCAAGAAAAAAACCAGGAACCAAAGGTGATCTCTCTTATACCACACTTTCTCTAATACACACAAAGAAAAGCACAAATACATAATCTAAAAAGTAACTTCATTGTGAATACTATTTATAAATGTAATGTCCAGTCAGACACTAGCACCATGAAGATCTCCTTGCTCAAATTAATAGCAAGCTATTTAATTTTATTGCTAATGATATGCCTCCAATTAAAAAAAAAAAAAAAAAAAAGACACTGAAAGCAAAACTTTGCCATTTAAGGGATATGAAACTGTTTTCTTAAACACTGCTTTTGAGGCTTCCACATATTTTCCAAGACTCAGTTGTTTTTTTTCTATTTGTTAGGGGACTAGGATATAATGGCCTTGTTTCAATATTGATTTTTGATTATTTTTAAGTTAATTCAATCACAGAAGTCTTTCAAAAAAAGAAGAGTACTCTCCCTCCCACCACATTCTACTTCCTGGCTGGTGTCTACTGTCTCCTCGCTATCCCTTTTCTCTTGTTCATTTTCATTACAAGGGTTTTGATCCACTTTTTCAGGCTATGTAGCACATACTGACTCATCTCTTTGATGTTACTGTATATAGCATTGTTCATTGCTTTTTATTTATTTTTTGAAGAGACCCTTATAAATGGCAAGACTAAACTAAAATATAAAAGGCCAGATGAACCTATTTTCAACAGCAAGTGGACAAACATCACCTTTATTTTTCCGCCTGCCCTCAAGCCATATACATGCTTTCTTCAGTCTGGGGAAAAAAAAAAAAAAAGAAAACCTTCTAAAAAAAGGAACAAAATAAAAATACTTATGGCTGATAACCCTGCTCTTAAATTCCTTCTTGCAATCTGTCTGCCAGTTTAGGACAAAGCAGTTCCAGCTGACAATGACTAAGCAACCAACAAGCTGTGAACTTCAGTTTTTGCTCAGTTTTTATCGCATCCTTCCAAGCCAGTGGTTCCCCAGTAGTTTCACACTAGCTCCTCCTCCTATATATGTGTCCTCCCACCACCTTCCACTGTTCCCACCAAACACAAACTGCCAATCTCCAAGCAGCCCAGTACCCAAGCATAAGAGCCCCTACTACTGTTCTCTCTTCCCAGCTCCTTGTACCCCCAACTTATACAAACCTGTGCTTAGCTTCTAGTCAGTGCAATCCCTTCCAATACAACCCAGGCTGTGCTTTCTAACTAGCCATCCCTCTCAACTTTTTGCATTCCAGAAGTCACAGCAGCCTTTCACAGTTTATAAACGCCTAGACATTACAATTACTACCTCTTCTGCTCCCCATCCTGCCTTATACCCCTCCTTTTTCCCCTCTGTTCTCATGCTTCAGCTCCCCCAGGAAGAGGAAAGTGGGGCTCTGCTCAGACCTCTGAGTTAGTGACTCATAAATCACTTCTACGGTGCTCACAAGAGGATCTTGATTTTTATTTATTAGGCTTCCTAGCTGTTACCATAATACAAAACAAAGAAAAAGGTCAATATTAAGAACAACTTCAACAAGACCAATCGGCCATGTCATATTGGTTTAAGTTCATAGCCAAGGCTGATCAAAGAGCTTTTATTTATTTCTTGTTATACACCAACAGATTTCTGCTAAATTCCCTTTTCTCTGCACCAAACCACACATTCAAAAGAATAAATAGTCAAGGCTGACAATCTAATCAAAAAGAAACAATCTCATTTCTCAAGAAAAGGGAGAAAAAAAAATTATTACCAGGCAGAGAAAAAGTAAGAGATATGCTACAGAAAAAGCACTCCTGTTTTTTTGTTCAGTTTGTTGATTGTTTTTTTTGGGGGGGGGGTTTGTTTGTTTGTTTTTTGGTAAGGTTTTCTAATATATAATTGCTTGATTACTGTGTATCCAGCTGTTTGGCTAATATGAGGCATTTTCAAGTATACCGAGAATAACAGTTAAGCAAAGTGATTAATCACAGAAGTTTTCCTGTTTGACTCATTCAACATTCAAGCAAACTTGAGTATTCTGGAAGACAACTTTGGTAAAATAGCTACTAAAATTGTGCCTTACAGGGCTCAGCTACTGGGAAAACGTGTATGTTTTTTAAAGAAATACTTAGCATTAGATCACCTTTAGATGTTTGTTATAAGAGTCAAGGCTTGAAAATCCTACTTGCAGTTTGGCAAGACAAGCAGGAGAATCTGGTCTTCAATGAGGGATAATCTTCTGGACATGAACCCACAGTGCTGTCCTTCCTGACATAATGTATTGCTGTTACACCTCTGCTACTGAAATTTCATAAAGCAAAATTAAACTGTATTAGTTGGTTCAGCAGCTGACAGAGTGGCGAAATCCTACCAAAGATTCCCATCATTTTAATCTTCCCTAATCTTTCTAGACCCCAGCCCATAAGAAACCAAAGAGGCAAGCATGAAGGGAAAAGCCCTCATATCCACAGCTACTTGAAGCAGAATACAGAAAGGGAGTTCCCCCAAAAGCTTAAAAGCCAGCCCAGCTATCTTCTCCCAATATTGTCTTCTCATAGTATTGTGAATTACGACCACAGGTATCTAGTCGTGAGGAATGGAGTGCTTGCAAAATACTTTGATATAAGAAAAGTTGGGTTTTTTTAAAGCATATTTGGTTAAGTGAGCTGTAAACATAAAGTTCCAATTGGTAAACCTCGTCATTTCTAATACAAAGAGTTTTGTGGTAAAAACTAAGTTGCAAACTGGGTTAACCTGGTGGGATTCACAAAACGCATGTGGTAGTAGGAGAGTAGCAGAAACAATATCCCCCAAACCTCTTACCTTTCCAGACTAATTTAAAATTCTCATTAAAAATAGCTATGTATCTGTCATAAGTTATTTATCACAGTGATTTTCTAGTCTAAAAAGGAGCATTCTTGGCACAAATAGCTTACAATGGCCCACTTAAAAATCTAGCAGACAACCTGAACATCTGAAGAGGAAAATGACTCAGTCTGTACACTGTATAAAGATTGTGAACGGCAGAGGGAAACATGAACATTTTAGCTAATCTGGGAAGCAGAAAAGATGCTTAGATGCTCTCTGTTCATGGAAAGAAACAGTAACACTGCTGTGTAGATTATTGTCTGGGGAGAACAAACTGCCAAAGATTATTACAGAAGACTGCACTACAAATTCAGTTAACCTATGGCTGTTGACAAAATATCATAAGTAATCACATATAGTAACGGGGGAAGGGCTATCTGACACATTTAAAGTTTCAAGTGTAGAAATAAGCAAGTCAAATCCTTTAAATTTCTTAAACATTTAGAAGTAGTCTACTCCCATTTATTAGATGTGATCACTCAGGGTCAAGATCATTTCCTGCCCAAGACAGGGCAAGTTAACTTCCACTGATCCACAGACACTGAAACATATCAAGAATCAATGAATTCACATGGTACAACTGCCCTCAGTACAGCAGAACTAATAAAATGTCATGCTTGCAAAGAGTCTTTAATGCTATTATTATCTCCTCACTTATAATTTAAAGGGAGTACCTGCAAAGAGAAGCAAGCCACAACTCATACTGTGCAGGAAGTGAATGAAGATTACTAAAGCAATAATGAAGTGACAATTATTGGGCAAATTGTGTTTCACAATAAGACAACTTGTGAGAAAGTTAAGCCAGATGTACCCTCTATATCAAAGCAATTTACTTGGAATTGGCCGATACCTAGAATACTGTACTGAAATGCACACAAGTCACAGAGGTCCCAGCAGATGATTTCCACAAGGAACATGGTTTTGCTGAGTTCTTAAAATGTCACATTTTAGATTGTGGTTTGATTAAAATATATATAATATCTAAGCTAAGAAGCTCAGCTGAAGGCAAAGTATGGAGTGAATACAGAGTCTCATCCCAAAAGACAACATTCATAGTCAAAGACAAGACAGTATGTGTTCTCCATGCTATGCTGTTACAGGAACAACATCATCTCCTTGCATATTTCGTGATACCTCAGAGGCAGCTACCTATGGAACATGGAGTGCCTGCATCCCATGTAGTTTCCACCTTGTCCCTCTAACCTCAACACTGCCTATTTCTTAATTTCAGTAGCTCAGTAGGCAGGTTATCATGCATTCTTTTCTGTGGTCCCTGTCTCTAACTTTTATAGGATGGAAATGTAGCTCAGGACTGCAGATTCCATGGGGTAGCAAAGAATCTGAAACATAAATATTGAAGTATTTCAGTGTTGTAATGTCCCAATCAGGTTACAGATCTATCCAACATGGGACAAAACGTGGAAATATACATGATGTTCCTTACTTGTAAAGCCCAGTACAGTAATCCTCCTTCACTAGCAAGATGACTTCCATTCTTGCAAATGGAAGCATTACATTCTGTGAAAAAATGGAAATTATTTTAAACAAAGACAACTACAGGTAAGTGAGGTAAAACTTAAGTCAGGCATCTTGAAACAACAAGGCATTTTGATTTAGCATCACTGCCTACCAGACTCTTAGAAAACAAGACCAATGGGGTAAAGAGCCACAAAGAACCCCAACACTACCTGGGATGAAAGAGAGACGAACAGCTACAATATTGTTCTGCTGCTTTGGAAAGCAAGGCATTGTTCCTACTACTTATACATTGTTAGCAAAAAGGGGAGAACTTTTCATTTCATTCTGTTTCAGTTTTTGCTGATTCTTGTGGGACAATCTGGATCTTCCCTTTCAGCCTCTAAGATGGAAAAGCTGTAGATTTATTCATTTATTTGTATTGTCTAGATATCCAAAAACCAGGACAGGCATGTAAGTGAACACAAATATGGAAAAAGGAGGTAAAAAAGGTTTGTTTTTTCAATTGGATATGCTTATCCTGCTGCATTAATCTTTTCAAAATAGGCAGAAACTAATGAATTTAATTTGAAATTAAAAAGGAAATATTTTTCTTGCTATAAAAACCATGCTACATGTAAATAAAAGTAAAAAGGGAAGACTATGCATTCCCTCCATCTGCCAGGGAAAGACATATCTGAACTCCTATAAGTCTGCCATGGGCTATACTGTGTTGCTCAATAATTCCCACGGTAGCTGACTCATCCCTGAATTTATAGTTATCTTCTGAGTTCTGTCAGGCAGATACTTGTTAAGTGTTTTTCATTTCCACACATGAAACACACTGTTTCATTTAGCATTCCTTTTTCTTCTTTATTTTCCCAAGATGGATCCACCCCCGCCCTGTTTCTCCACTCTATTCTGCAAATTTAAGCAAAATAATTCAACCAGATAGTGTATATTAGAAATGTGGTACAACACAGTAAGTTAGAAACAAATCGCACAAATGAGCTAGCCAATCTTAATTCTAACAACCCTCCCTAAGTACAGCAATGAGAAACTGCAATGTAACTTTCTAAGCTATGACTTGACAATATAAATAAATTCAGAACTATGGGAAATTAGTCGATATCTGACTTGAAATATTTCACATGAGTATAACCCCCTTCTAATATGCCCATCTGTGTGCTGAATTAGACTAGTTCAGGTAAAACAAAGCCCCAAGGATGAATATAATGAAGAAAAACTGTATCATAATCTCTATAAATGACAGAGAAGACAAAGTTGTATATGCTTATATGAAATCTGCCACCTCCCAACCTCTATTTATATTCAGTGTAATATTGCCATATTGCATGGAATTTTCCAAATTTTTTTCTTAAGGCCTTCTTAAAATGGGAAAAATTACAAAAGCAATTAGCTGTACTGCACACAATCAAAGGGATCCAAAATATGAATCATTTCACAGCAACACAAAATGACCTCATTAATGTTTATAAATATGTCAAGGGTGAGTGTCATGAGGATGGAGCCAGGCTCTTCTCAGTGACATCCAATGATAGGACAAGGGGCAATGGGTGTAAGCTGGAACATAGGAGGTTCCACATAAATGTGAGGAAGAATTTCTTCACAGTGAGGGTGACAGAACACTGGCACAGGCTGCCCAGAGAGGTTGTGGAGTCTCCTTCTCTGGAGACATTCAAAACCCGCCTGGACATGTTCCTGTGTGACCTGATCTAGGTATTCCTGCTCTGGCAGGGGGGTTGGACTAGATGATCTTTTAAGGTCCCTTCCAATCCCTAATATATTCTGTGATTAATACAAGGGCCTCAACCTAGAAACCAGAACATTACTATTCAGCACGAGAAGAGCTAGCAACATGTAACATGCCTATAAAATGTCTGAGATAGGCACAGTTTAGTACCTTGATCCCTCTGTAGTTAAGAGAAGTCCTATTTTTTGTTTTGCCCCATCTAGGCAAGAGACATCAGATCTGCCTATTCAGCCCTCAATCTTTTTGCTACAGTCAGGATGCTGCTGTAGGGCAACATACTCAGTACATTGAGCATGTGAGCTTCTACAGTGGTAGTGTGGCTTTAGTCCTTAAGTATATATGCACACACACTTATTTTAACCCGCTGCTCAAACAGTACTTAAATTCTGATGTACCTCAAAAAAATTTAAGAGGATAAAGGACAGTCCTGTAGGCAGCCCCTGTTAGATTTTACAGGACAGGTCCAAACACTGGAAATGTCATACGGAACAGGGGTGTCAGGGGTCTATTACAAAAGGGGGGGGGGGGGGGCGGAAGGAAAGGGGGGAAAAAAAAAAGGCAACCTAAGTACAGAATTACTACATGACCATTCATAATACCAGAAAATTAGCTATGCCCCTTGGATTTTGAGGTGCATTTCATATACTAGGTCCTTTCTTCCTTAATTTCCAGTTCTGTTATTTTTTTCTCATTACAAAACCACAGTCCTGTCTCTGGCATATTTTACAAAAGCTTTATTTGGTCAACCAACTTCAACAATCCAGTAACTAGATTAGTCACAATCACCTTATCATGGCATTTAAAAAAATAAATAAAAGTACAACAGTTGCATAACAGCTTTCATTTGCAAATTCAGACTACTTGTACATTTCTTTCTTCAGCAAGCATCTCCAGGATGTAAAGGTATTTTGACTGAAATAATCAGAGCCTCTCCTCTTCCTAATGTAATGTTATTTCATCTCTTCTTTAAGGACAGTAAACTGGAGTTTCACTGTCAAACCACCCTGTCCTTAAAACATACAAGAAGCATCTATATCAGATGTGCTATATGCTAGATCTAAGGCTACCTATAATATCCAAACATTTTCTTTCATTTTTCAATTTCCCTCATTCCCTCTTTGCCAGTCAGTACAACTTCTGAAATAACTAATACTCATTTAACTAGTCCTGCAACTAGTTCTCTTTAAGATCTTCTTTCACAAACACCTTTGTCTTAATCAGATCATTTTCTCTCTCCCTTCAGCTTGTACTTTTTTCAAATGCCACAGGAGGAACGTTCCCATTTTAATTTTTGAAAGTGGCTTTCAGTTTTGTGGTCTTTTCCTTTTCTGCTTTTCTCTTTACTTTTAGGAGCATGTGACCTAACACGCAGGGGCACTGTTTGCAATTAGGTCCAGACCAGACCAGAGGGCTACTTGTATTTCACAGGGACTGAATCATCCTGAGGACTCTCACTTCACACAGACTCCGCATAATAGCTACATGGGGAGCACAGGAATGCAGGAGCTTCAGCTAATGGTCTAAACAGGTAAATTCAATCCACCACCTATTTTAACACACCTAGGGTCTGGAAGTGATTCTTACTTTATCTCCAACAGAATTTGGTAGTGACCAGATTCCTGCAGTACAGCATAATGTAAGAAAATTATTAATCATCTCATCCATGCTTTGGATCTCACCACAGTCAATGATGCAACTAGCTGTCAGATGAGCTTCATGAATATGTGACTTAAGAGTAACTTAGCCTTGTTATTACATACCCAAACTACATCTCAGTTAATAGCCCATTCAAGAAAATGGGCATACAAATTCAAAACCAAGTAGAACTACCCTATTTGTCCACCTTACATATCTTTTAAACCATACATCTGTCAATAGTCCTTCACTATGATATTCCAGTGCACTTTCCCAGTTGTAACGGTTAGACTTTATTTCAGCTCTGCTAACACATTTGTCAAACGCACTATGAATTGATCTATGACTTGCAGTTGTCACCTCTGGGGAAAGTCAGAATAGAAAACAGGTTGTTAAAGGAGCTCTCTAGAAACCTAGCTGTGCTTATCACTGCTCCTTCTAATGCACAGATCAATTCTCAAACTGTGCCATCTCAGGTCACCACTACCTCCTGCAATAACAAAGCCTTGATGAACACTATAACAATCCAAATAAACAAATACACACGAAAGGTGCCTCTTAAAGGTCACAGAATCACAGAATGTTAGGGATTGGAAGGGACCTCAAAAGATCATCTAGTCCAATCCCCCTGCCAGAGCAGGAATACCTAGATCAGGTCACACAGGAACGTATCCAGGTGGGTTTTGAATGTCTCCAGAGAAGGAGACTCCACAACCTCTCTGGGCAGCCTGTTCCAGTGCTCTGTCACCCTCACTGTGAAGAAGTTCTTCCTCACATTTATGTGGAACCTCCTATGTTCCAGCTTGCACCCATTGCTCCTTGTCCTATCATTGGATGTCACTGAGAAGAGCCTGGCTCCATCCTCATGACACTCACCCTTGACATATTTATAAACATTAATGAGGTCACCCCTCAGTCTCCTCCAAGCTAAAGAGACCCAGCTCCCTCAGCCTTTCCTCATAAGGGAGATGTTCCACTCCCTTCATCATCTTTGTGGCTCTGCGCTGGACTCTCTCAAGCAGTTCCCTGTCCTTCTTGAACTGGGGGGGCCAGAACTGGACACAATATTCCAGATGTGGCCGCACCAGGGCAGAGTAGAGGGGTAGGACAACCTTTCTCGACCTACTAACCACCCCCCTTCTAATACACCCCAGGATGCCATTGGCCTTCTTGGCCACAAGGGCACATTGCTGGCTCATGGTCATCCTGCTGTCCACCAGGACCACCAGGTCCCTTTCCCCTGTGCTGTTCTCCAACAGGTCAGTCCCCAACTTATACTGGCACATGGGGCTGCTCTTCTCCAGATGCAAGACTCTACACTTGCCCTTGTTATATTTCATTAAATTTCTCCCCGCCCAACTCTCCAGCCTGTCTAAGTCTCTCTGAATGGCAGCACAGCCTTCTGGTGTGTCAGCCACTCCTCCCAGTTTGGTGTCATCAGCAAACTTGCTGACAGAGCACTCTATTCCCTCATCTAAATCATTGATGAATATATTGAATAGTATTGGTCCCAGTACCAACTCCTGAGGGACTCTACTAGATACCGGCCTCCAACTAGACTCTGTCCCATTGACCACAACTCTCTGGCTTCTTTCCTTCAGCCAGTTCATAATCCACCTCTCAGAAGACTGCAAAGCATAAATAGAATCTTGTATGCAATGAAGAGACACTTAAAACTCTGAACACTGGAACTAATTGAACTTCATGTACTGATTTATAAAGTCAGTTGACATTTTAACTCAATTTATATTAAGATGCAGCATAAGTAGAGTGTCAGAGAATTCAGACAGAAGAGAGCTGTTATGAATGTCACAGCTGAAGGACGAAATTCTGTTGACTTTCACGTCTCTGATAATCCACAGGGGAAAGAATCTTGACTGAAAGTATTTTAAGACTACTAAGAAAAAAATTTCTTCTGAAGCCTTCTCCACATCTCAAGCATCCATAATGTTGCTCATCTGAGTGAATCTTCAAGGTATAACACCATCAAGTTTGTGCCACAGGCCTTACTTAAGAGGTTCTCATCTCTCCCTGGCCACTTGACCTTCCATGCGTTCTTGTGAGGGTTGCACCACTGGGACTCCTACCTTTCCATCACAGTTGATTGAATTTGGGAGCCAATGGTCCAAAAAACGGGCATTAAGCATCTCTTACTTCAATAGAAAACAGGCTGCAAATAAGGAACAGAAGACATCCATTCATACACATCCACTAGAGAAAACAATGATTCAGCAGCTATTCTAGGTTATCTCATGCTGTACTGTTATCCACCTGACTAAGCAGGGCAAAAGTACCCTCAGCAGGCTGACCAACCTAGTAAGCAGAGCTTTAAACTAGAAATGACAGAGGAGAAAGATTCTTAAACAAACAAGCATGGAAGTTGTGGATGAGGAAGGCAAGTCAAGGGCACAGCTGACAGGAACAGAAGGAACACAGCAATCAACAGAACAGAGCTGAATCAGAATCTCTCCAAGCATAGGCATGTAAAGAAGGAAGTGCCTGCAGAAGAGTCTCATGGAGAAAGCTGTCAAACCTGTCCTGGGGAATCAGCATGCTTGGGTACCTGCCTGAACTGCCTCTACACTGATGCACACAACACTGGGAACAAAAAGGAGGAGTTCATTTGTGTGCAGTTGCAGGGCTATAACCTCACTGGGATCACAAAGACATGGTGGGATAGCTCACAGAACTGGAGTGCAGTGATGGATGGATGAAGGTTTTTTATGAAGGACAGGCTGGGAAGGCAAAGAGGGGAGCTGCCCTTTATGTGAAAGGGTGGCTGGAATTCATGGAGCTCTGCCTTGGGATGAGTCAGAAGCCAGTCAAGAGCTTATGGGTCAAGATTAGCAGGCAGACCAACATGGGTTACTCCTGTAGTGTGTATATGCTACAGACTTCCTTATCAGGAAGAAGTAGTAGATGATGCCTTCTTCAGACAACTGGAAGAAGTCACATGTTCACAGGTCCTACTCCTTAAGGTGGAAATTTTAACCACTGTGACATCTGCTGGAAGGGCAGCCCTGCAGCAGGGATCAACCAATCTAGAAGAGTTCTAGATTGCCTTGATGATAACTTCCCAAGGTGATCAAGAAGCCAAAGAGAGAAAGGTGCTCTGCTTGACTCATTTCTTACAAACAAGGAAGAACTGGTTGTTCATGTAGAAGCTGCAGGCAGACTTGGCAGAAGTTTGGTTGGAGACAAGTCACTAGTGGTGTAACCCAGGGGTTGATACTTGAGCCAGTACTCTTTAAGATCTTCATTAATGAGCCGGATGCTGGGAAAGCATGCACCCTCAGCAAGTGTACAGATGATACAAAACTGTGGGGCAGGGGGGAGCAGCTGATAAACCACATTGTTGTGGTGCCAGAGTGACCAGGACAGGCTGGTGAATTGAGCTGAAAGGAATCTCATGCAGTTCAACAGGAGGAAAAACTAAGTCCTGTATCTAGGGAAGAATAATCTCAGGCACAAGTACACACTGAGAACTAAGTGGCTGGAAAACAGGTCTGCAGAAAAGGATCTTGGAGTCCTGCTGGACAACAAGCTGACCATGAGCCACCAATGTGCCCTTGTATCAAAGAAGGCCAACAGCATCCTGCATTAAGAATGTTACCAGCAGGTCAAGGGACGTAATTCCTCCTCTCTACTCAGCACTGATGAGGACACATCTTGAGTGCTGTATCCAGTTCCAGTCTCCTCAATACAAGAAAGGTATGGGCTTACTGGAGCAAGCCTAGCATAGGGCCACAAAGATGATTAGGGGACTGAAGCATATATGAGAAAAGGCTGAGGAAGCTCAGACTTTTCAGTCCGGACAAGAGAAGGCTCAGGGGGGTTCTTATAAATGTTTATAAATACCTGGTGGAAGGGAATAGAGAGGAGGGAGTCAGACTTTTCTCAGTAGTGCACACTGACAGGACAAGAGGTAATGGGTACAAAAAATAAGGAAATGCAATCTGAACAAAAGAAAATGTTTTTTAGTGTCAGGTGGGCAAACACTGGCACCAGGTTGCTCAGAGAGGTTGTGGAGAATATTTATGGAGATATTCAAAAGCCAGACACTGTCCTGGGCAACCAGTTCTAGCTGACTGTGCTTGAACAAAGAGATTGAACTAGGTTATCTCAAAATGTCTCTTCCAACCTAAACAATTCTGCACCTCACAGATTAGTGCTTGGTGAAAGATACCAGACATGCACACAGAGAAAGGAGGACAGATGGAGACCATCTTTTAAGTTTACCTCTGTTTCCCTAAGACAACTTTTTGATAGAAATTTATTTCATTACCATCATACTAATATTTCTACCATTTCTGTTTCGTGACCACTGCTCCTTAAAGGAATGTAACATTCATTCAGGCAAATTGCAACTGTATTGCTTCCTTTCCTCACTTCTGTCCACCACCCACCATTGCCATCACCTCAGCTCTTGAATAGTTCAGCTGGAAACACGTCACGACAAAAAGTCTATACTCAATGTCAGGTAATTCACACCCCTAGTTGTAGAAGAAATTGACACAAAACAGGCTGCTGTATGAAATCAACCTGGTTATACATATATACATAAGTCTACCAAACAGGTGGAGCACAAGCCTAACGCATAGCTCCATGATTTCTGCACTATTTAACTGCTAGCACATCCCCCGCCATATTTTTAGTCTGTGCCAATTAGCAGACAACATGTGGACACAGTTTGTGGGGCAGTATTTGTCAAAATCATTCCCAACAGGCAATTTGGACATAGTTACGATATCTCAGAGAATGACAGCCTTGACACACAGCGGGGAGCTGGCACATACCTCCTGGCTTCAGTGTCAGACTACAGGCTGTGGTCAACCTGTTACTGTACGGACATAGCCCCCGAGTTACACAGGCAGCGTACCTCAGCCCTACTATGAAGTAGGGAGAAGCCTGAACACGTCTCCATCAGCCAGAACACCTGAAGGGCTGGGATTTCCAGCAGGAGAACGGTGCTGAAAAGAACATAAATACAACCTATGGCTACACTGCTCCTTCACTGCTTCTGGCTGTGAATTCTGTGCAAGGCCTCTGTTGCAGCAACAGCGAAAGGGAGTAGAGAATATGTTGACTGGGACCTTCACAGATGGGTGCCAATTATCTCAGATTCATTTCCTCCTTTTCAGGAAATATAATGTAAAAGGTACAAACTATACACTGACCTAAGATGGAAGCTGTCTTCAGTTTATTTTTTAACCTGTGAGAATAGCAATAATTAATTATGCTGCTTGTTAGTAAGACTTTTATCAAGACAATATGTTTATTAATTACATTTAGAAGTGGTATTATAAGTGGTATTATATTATTACAAGGATAATTCGAACCCAACTGCCCTGGAATCAGTTTTGGAGATCACTACTGATTAAGAGGCACACTATAAAAATGTACTACATTATTCTTTGAAGAGGCTGAATATATTTTCTTCTGTTCTCTAACTGCCCCCTAGCATGTTGTGTTTCTCAGCCTGTATTTTCATTTTCTATAAAACAAGAACGAAGACTTTAGGATTGGACAAGATCGAATTATAATTATGAACTTTCAAAACACACTAAACTGAAGCAGAAGATCATCTGGGTCCAGCTTCAAAAGAGACTATGATTACTGTTATTACTATTTTTTCACTGTTTTAATGAACCAGACTATTAGACAAAGCATGAAATAACAAATGTTAATAAATTCTGTCACCGTATGTACTACGCAGTAATGACATCTCTTAACTAATCAAACTCAATCTGGATAAAATAAATTCAAGATACTCATCTGTCCTACAGAATTAATAATCATTCAGGCTTAGGAAAAGGAAAAAAGATTCTCATTTCATTCAGGGAACGGTACTGATGACGTGTTATTGCCAACAGAAGTTTCTCTGCACAGTCTTCACTGAATAGCAGAATTTAGTGCTTCTTTTTGGTTAAGGCTGGATTGTTTTCAAGAAACTACATTTTTCAATTTGTCATATTCCTATTGACTCATTTAAGGCTTCAGCAGGCCTGGATGCTGAATGCGCTGGAGTATTTATTCAGTACTTCTAAAGCAGTTTTAATCTTGAGGATTGAGTCCTAAAACAACCAAAATTAAAAAAAAAACAGACAGAAAACTACATACTGCCACATGGACTCTGTCTAGAAATTAAGACCATCATCAGTACAATAACAGTTAAATGCTGAATGTGACACTAAGTCAAATTTAAAGCTGCGAAACATATCTCACCATAATAAACAGGCAAGAAGTTAGTAAGACTCGACTTCGTAAGACTCAATCTCATCCATTATACTTCCTCACAAAGAAATACGTGGTATAAGTAATGGATGCCATGTAAAATATTACTTTAGCATTTGAAAAGGCTTCATTGCCTTTTGCGTTTCATGCTCTCTGAATAAGTCTAAAGAGGCTTGAGACTTGAAAGATCTAAAGCATAAAAATAGAATTTTCTTCAAGAACTAGTGTATTCTTGCACAACCTGGATTAAGAAAGCAAGTAGTGAAGAACAAGAGTATGCTTGAAAATCTAATTATTTATCTATATCAAGTACTATCTAGGACACTGGAAAAACACTAGCTATCCTACTTTCCTTTATATTTTTTTTCAAAACTAAGATGAGGTATTCTGAACACTAAAATGAATTTTTGAACAAACAGATGACTGTAAACAGGTCAAGTAAAAAGGCTCAGATTAGACTTGCAGTAGTTTTGAAGGAGGAAAATGGGAAGAAGTATTTTAGATGCCACCAAAGGTACGAGGTCTACTCATAAATAAAGTCTGTTCTAAAAGACAGAAGGGTAATGTAATACATTTTAAAAGCACAGATACTTTTCCAAGACACTTGATTCTTCAGTCTTCATAACAAGTGGTATGGTTTGATACTTAAACTCTTGTACTGAACACTGAGTTCTACAGACAGCATAATAAGAGCCAGTATTTTTGTACCCCATGGTTTTGTTAAGAATATGCTTCTGTTATACATAATTCTCTAAGCATCTCTTAATGCATCTGAACATACCTTGAGATACTACTGAGCAGTCTGTACAAACTGGCAGTTAAATGCAAGTCTTAAGTCAAGAAATAGAGTTGCCATTAAACTCTGTTATTCTAGAGCTGCTTATTTACTTTGTCTAGAACAGCTTAAATAATGAAATCTGGCATTAATTTCCATTAACTTCAAGAAACCTCTTCTACCTTTGCTGTCTCAGGAAATTACAAGATGAACTGAACTTACATCTCCTGTGGTCTAGATAGAGCCAAGAATTAAGCTTACACATATTACTGCTTGCTCAACTCATTGCCTCTGGCCACAAAAGGCTGAAGGACCACTGCTCCAGAGTGTTTATATTTGCATGAAAGATCAACTCTAGGAAACATCCCAGATGGTTACTGTTAGGTCTGTGTTTACTAACATGGAGGTAGAAAGACGTGTAAGATTATAGTCTTCATAGTGAAAATGCATTTTGCAACTTAGTAAGACAGATATGGAGAGTTTCTAGAACACAGAATTTGTGCAAGAAAATGGTTACAGTTAGATCTTTCCTTTTATAGGCAAAAAGGGAGAATTTGGAGGGATGGAACAACTCGATCCAACAACAAACAAATAGGAAAGCAAGTCAAAGACTGGTTCAGAAAATAAACCTTTTTAAAGAAGCATTTCCAAGCCCAGAACAGGTTAAACTGAAGGCCTACCTTATACCAGGTAGTACAAAATAGAAGCTTCATTATCTCATCCACGGTCTTTCAAGGCTAAATGCTAGTCAAGGTTGTCTAGTGCATCTATAAATGGGAGAGTGAATATGGAAGGAGAGCTAGGCTTTTCATATATCCTATCTCGAGCTGTTAAGTGTCAACTTGAATGACAATGCAACTTAGCATTTACAAAAATGCTTCACTGAACTAAACAGTTTTATCTACACAGTTTTATCTACACAGTCTACAAAGTTGCATGGAAAGCATCTGTAATAATTTTGATTAGGCCTGTCATTTTCTACATTCAAGAGGACATTAAACAACTACTCAGTTGTCCAAGACAAGTTTAGAAGTAATTATGAAATATCCTTTATAAAAGGAAAGAGTGACATGCCCACAAAACAAAATTAATAATCCCCCAGAAAGGAGTATAAAACTGTTAACTATCATTACTAACACTTAAATCACCAAAACTCAAAATATTTTACTAAGACTTGCTGAGGAACTAAGGGAAGACCACACAACCACAGTGTAATAAAGGCATGGAGAAACAGAACTATACACCCCCTATTGCAGAGTTTCTATCAGTTCTAATCACACTCATAAACTGTGAATATTCTGTTTACAGGCAACAGAACAAGTTTCTTGAGATCCAAAATTTAACAATGAGCTACTGCAGTATTTATTCTGTTTCTGAAGTTTTTGAAAATAGAAGCTGCAAAGAATCAAAAAGAGCCAAATTGTGTTCTACACAAAGCACATATTGAGAAGAGATTTCAAGAACAAAATACTCTGAAAATACAAAATCACTGAGCAGTAAAACAACTAACTATGCCAAACATCAACAATAGCCATATGGAGCAAAATACCACACTTTCAGCCCATACCATACACAAAAGCCAAAGGCTAATCCAATTAGAAGGCAAGAAAAGAGCATTTCATGAACATGTATTTGAAATATGAATAGATACTTCTACTGTAATAATGATGATGCTACAAAGCAAAGTTATATTACTAAAATATCAGAGGATTTTTGTCCATTTCCTAGTACTATATGGAGAAAAAAATGTTAACTATAAATCAGGTATTTTTTTTCAGAAAAGGGAGATCAATTCAAAGAAGACACCTGGATTTTTAAAATGTTAAAAAAATTAAATGTGGAAAAGTACTAGCGGTGTAGAAAGAAATGTAACATATACTGGTAAGGCTGCTTATATTATCTCATTTTTTCCTTGTGACCTTTTAAACAAACTACAGATCCAAGAATGGAGTTTTCCATCTACTAATATATAACAGAACAAGGAATGCTGCATATTTTCTCATAATCTCTGCATTAGAAAAAAGAGAGGAGGTTAAGCAATATGCATTTCTAAATTTACATATTTAAACATAAATAAAGTATTTCACATGCCATATTGTCTTAAAATGAAGCAAAACTTACAAAGCAAGAACACACATACCTGATATACCCTGAGACTCTGTCTGTAAATCACAGTACCACAGTCTGTTCACCGGATCACACCCTTCTCGGATAGACAGCAAGACATATCGACCATCGTCCGATATCTGTAAGTTACAGAAAAACGGAAAGACAATTCATCTTCTGGAAAAAAAAAATCCAACTTAAAAAGTTAGTCCCTAAACCCCTAGCAAAAAATAAATTGATTAATTAGTTGAGTGAACAGACGTGTACAGAATATGAGAACTCACCAAGAACCCACACTCATCGCTTACATCAACAAATAACACAAATATAGCCTGCTGACCTTTCAGGAGGTCAAAACCAAACAGCATTATCTGTTTATTTCCACCATGAATAAAAAAATGAAAGTTTATGATTATTAAAAGTATTCCAGCTAAAAAGGTGTCTAAATGAGTCAGGGTAGATATCTGCTCTACCATGGACAACCATGGGCTGCAGGGGGACAGCCTGCCTCACCATGGTCTTCACCACAGGCTGCAGGGGAATCTCTGCTCTAGTGCCTGGAGCACCTCCTCTCACTCCTCAACTGACCATGGTGCCTGCAGGGTTGTTTCTCTCACAACTCACTCACAGCGGTGGGTCTGTCCTGGAGCCTGGCTCTGTCTGACATGAGGGCAGCCCTCGTCTCTTCTTGCAGAAGCCACTCCCAATACCAAAACCTTGGCACATAAACCCAATACAACTAATATACAGCACTAACCTGACATTTCAGCAACTAAGAATTGATTCAGTATAAACAGTTCTGTCAAGATGGAAAAAAACCAAAACACACTGAAAACATGAGCCACATTTAAACTTCTCCATGTTGAAGTCATTTACTGTGAGATATTTTTATTGAATTCACTATACTGAATATAAAGCACTGTTTAGTTCTGTGATCAACTGGACTGCCAGGCTTCTACTGAACTGCAGTACGCAAAGAATCCTCCTACATCAATTAAAATATAGCTCTATCTCAACAGAAGTTTCTCAAAAAACAAGGCAGCCACATCTGGTGATGCAGCAGTCCAGTTTCTCTCTAGTCACTGACTACAATGTCAGCATTCAAATCCAATATTAAATTGTGCAAGAGTATTTGCTAACTTAACCATCTTTTTAAAGACCCAACAGAGTGACCAGTGGCCCTTGTCCAAAAAAAAAGTGTTTCTTGTGAAGATGTCAAAACTTCTGAATTTCCAAACTCCTTTATCAAGGTATCTATTCCATGCAAAAAAATTTACCTCCACTCCCCCAAATCCTACGGAAATAAACGGAGCCCAGCAGTGACATGTACCTCATTGAAAATCAGTAATTTGGGATATACACATTCATTCAGGTGTTTTAAGAGATGCAGAGATGTACCAGGACTGCAGTTGCTCATCAATCAAAGGAAAAACTGTACTGCTGAACCTGCTAATACTTAATTGAAAGAGGCATTCGTCGCAGTCAAGTCTTTATTTTGATACGTGTGTAAGCACTCCTTATTTATTGTGAAATCTATCAGCTAAAATGAACCTATAGAAAAGTCTGTCACTAACTTCTTAAAATGTGCCCTCGGTGCATCTTACAGGACTACATAAACTGACTGCTGCTTCCTCCACATGAGGAGGTCTCCTCCCCATGCCTCCTCCTCCTAGCAACTCCAACATGGTCAATGTTTGAGCCTGTCAATATCCCAGATACGCCGAGATCCAGGTTCATCAAATGACTCTAGATTTACACTCTTGGTGAATTCAGCCCTGTAAAATAATTTTGCTGATGCATGCACACCTCTACACATGCCATCACAGTACAACGTACAGAGCAGTAGAGTTTAATCAGAACAATACCCATTGTTTGAATGAGAAAATCAAAATGTAGTTGCTCACAATGTCAGAACAGTGAAAACTATCAACTCAGCACTTGGTATACAGCAAACATGCTTGCTCTGCATAGCTGCTCTGTCAATCTGTTTTTTAAAAGAAAAAGCTGAATGCTCACCTACTTAATACTGTTATTCACAGTATGACATACACCAGAAAAAATTACCCAAGTGGCAGAGGTTAGCTTTGGATTTCTGGCTGCCTTAAGGTATCTGCCAGAAGTCCATCTCAGAGGTGGAAAAAGGCTGGCATTTGAATGACAGTCACTTAATTCACAGCAGATTTTCCTCAAGTTCTCAAGTGATGGAATTAATAAGGTGTGTTTTCTGTCACAAAGTAGTATGAAATTTCTTAGAAACCATCCAAGCTAATAATTTTAAAGGTACTTTCGCTTATTGTGGCAAACTAAATGACACGGAGTTTTCATTTTTGCCATTTTCATTAGGTTTACACACACAGAAATATAATGCTGCTGTTAAATTAACATTATAAGCTACAACCACATTATAGATTTTCCAATTAAGCTTCTTGGTTTGCTTTTGCACATGCATTTACACACACAATAAAATTTCCAAAATGATGTCTGCTTTTGCATAAAGCCATCAATGAATCCTTCTTTCTACTCGGGCTTTGCAAACATACTCTGTTTCCTGGCAAAGCTTTTGAAAGTGAAAGTCCATCAAGGAAAGGCAGAAAGTAACAGGAAGTCATCAACTTAAAGTTTCCCTCTGACTGAGCTGTACTGAGCATATTCCAAAATTACCAGATTTAGATGGTTCATCAACAGCTGATAGAGAAGGCTGTTTCCTCTCCACATTCTTACATAACAATATATACTGAGAATTTAACCCCTAGTCAGAAAATATGAATCTGAGTCTTAGAAACTTTCCATTTGGCCCTAAACACATCTTCAAAAAAAATTACTATTCATATACTGTAGTTACTTCTTAGATTTAATTTGGTTAATATTCATAACATCACTTGTGCAAAATATCTGTAGAATTAGTTATGCAAAATAAATTTCAGAAGAATTGAGTTCTAACTACACTGCTATTCAAACAGATCCACAGTTCTGAAGACATAAGAAGGGAACTTAGTAGAATACATAGCCAAATATCAGTATACGAAAGCTAACAAAAAAAACCCCAACAACTGAATACCCCTCAAAACAAACCAAACTCCAAATGAGTGTTTCCAAGTGGTATTTTTTACAGGCATTTTGTCAACTAATTACACCACTAAAAAAGTCCATACAGCTGAAAGCTCACAAGGCAAATAGAAAAGAACACCTGAGATTCCTACTGGACAAAAAACCCCAACCCAAACCAAACCCACTATATGAAACAGCTAAGGTAGCTTTAACAGAGCAGCCTGCAAAACTGAGACATTTTGCCTGCTCCATTCAAGACGGGAGTATATCCAGCAATGGAAACCAAGATTAGGTGATCTTTTCTGAAAGAAGCATCTTCAGTGTTTTTAGACAAACACTAACTGCAGGTGTCAGTTTTAATGGGACTAGTGACTGCAGTATCTCCTCCCTGTACTCTGCACTGGTGAGGCTGCACCTCAAATACTGTGTTCAGTTTTGGGCCCCTCACTAAATGAAGGATTCTGAGCTGCTGGAACGTGTCCAAAGCAGAGCAACAAAGCTGGTGAAGGGTCTGGAGCACAAGTCTTATGAGGAGTGGCTGAGGGAACTGGGATTGTTTAGTCTGGAGAAAAGGAGGCTGAGGGGAGACCTCATTGCTCTCTACAACTACCTGAAAGGAGGCTGCAGTGAGGTGGGGGTTGGTCTCTTCTCCCAGGTAACTAGTGCCAGGATAAGGGGTAATGGCCTCAACTTGCACCAGGGGAGGTTTAGATTGGATATATAAAAATTTCTTTACTGAAAGGGTTGTCAGGCACTAGCACAGGCTGCCCAGGGCAGTGGGGACGAGTCCCCATCCCTGGAGGGATTTAAGAGATGTGTAGATGTGGTGCTGAGGGACATGGTGTAGTTGTGACTTGGCAGTGCTGGGTTAATGGTTGGACTTGATGATCTTAGAGGCCTTTTCCAACCAAAATGATTCTATGAATATGCTCCTTAAACAACTGTTCATACTTGTAAAACCACCAAGTTTCCTTCTCTTCCTCACCAACTCATAAAACAGGTTAAATAATTGCAAGTGGTATACACAAATATAAATTTCAGTTCAACTCAAGAGTATGACACACAACATTATTTCATAGTCAGAGCCCACATAAATTTGTTCTTTGATGCTGTGAGTTAATGGTTAACAGAAGACTGCTCACTTTACCCAAGAAAGAAAACTTACTTGCAAATTTCTGATGTTGTTGCAAGGGCAATTCAGAACCTCTGATGACAGCAAATCTGAGTACATCTAATGAATTTTTCCTTCCACATTCCCAGCTGGATTAGCAAAGAGTTGATAGCAGTTTATGTGTAATTTGAAGGAGGAATTCCCAAAGCATGTTGCTGGTGGGATGTCAGTTAGGTCTGTCTCTATCACTAAAGCTATTCTTACGTCAGTGAGTTCTATAACCCAAAGGAATTTGACAGAAACAGAACAAGACACTGTTGACTGCAGCATGCTAAAATGTTTAGTGTTATACCACAGATTTAGACATCCACATTGCAAAGTTACAGTTAGATGAGCCAATATTGGCAGCAGGACCAGCTTATGCGGTCTCCACCTCTACGTCTTCCTACTTCCTATGGTTGCTTGTAGCCACATGAGTTCATACCCTGTCACATCAGTATAAGCATTCACCATTTAAGTAGTAAACCAGACTGGGGAGCTGATCCAGATGAAAAAATAGCATGTTAAACAAAAAAACAACAACAACAAAGAAATTAAAAGAAGGAAAAGAAAAAAAACCCCACAATAAAAGATAAAAATAATAAAAGTCCCTCTGCCAGATGAGTATCTCAGTCAGTTCACTGCGCAGTTGCATAAATGGCTGAGCTAACACACTGCACCAAGCAGCTGGAAACATGAATAATAGGGGCAGAGATTGCTTAAGGCAGTTCAGATTGGAGTACAGACAAATGTGTAATCATGGCCTGAATGCCACTGACTCTTCTATACTGTAAAACAGACAATAGTCCAGATTTCAGAACGGCAAAAGGAAATAGGATTTCCCAACTATCATTCGAGTTATTCTTACACGGCTAAGTCATGTTCATGAGATGAACTGCAATCCTCTCTCTTGGCCCAGAGACTTACGAACTGAAATTTCATACCACCATTTCATTCAAATCTTAGAATGCATTCATGGTTCAGCATAAGGGAGACAGCTGTAATGTCAGAACTGACAGCTTGGATCAGAAGTAAATTCTCCCGGTCTCCCATATCCAAGCTGAAAAAGAAACACATCAAGAATTTCTGAGAGAGATCTGGAATGCTAGTCAGTGCATATTTCTCTCATTAAAATAATTTCTATAATTTCAAACAACACTCACTGGTAAAAGGTAAGGAGGTTATAAAGCAATTGAACATCTTATAAAACGACATTTAGGTCCTGTCAAAATAGGACAGAAGATATCTTGCAGCCTTTCAACTGGAGCTTTTAAAAACCTTAGGCATAACAATGACTGTATTGGCATAACAGAGCACTAATCCCTAACTCAGCCCTAGTAAAGGAAGGATTATTTCCAAGAGCTGATACAGTTTGTAGTTTCACTGCTGCCATTCAGTCACTTGGCAATTTTGAATTTATTAGATCTATTATTTCTGAAATATTTGCTGTGACCATCTTTACACCATACAAACATACAGAAGTATCATTACCATAGCTATGCTCCCAAATACTATTCTATTTAGTCTTTCAAGAATCAAATTCTTTAAAGTAAAATCTTTATAGAGAAGTTTTGGTTTATAGGGGAGTATTGTTTGGTTTTAACTAGCAATTTTGTTTCAATGTTACCTGTTCTCTCCATTTTGATGAAAAGTAACCACTGCTTAGAAAAACATTGATATGAAGTGGTTTACCTGTAACTTCAATAAATCAATGGACATCAAAGGAAGAAAAATTATTTAAAGTCTCATTAGTAAAAGGAGTTTTCCAACTACTTAATTTTTTCTTTCATTACAAAATACAGCTAATTCATCATACAAGCCACATAAGGAACCCCCCAAAGGGTTATGTGTTCCTCATTTATGATAGCAGTAACTATCTATGAGGATCTACAGCAAAAGTTAAATATTTTGTCTACTAGCAGCACGTCAGGCCAAAAATTCATACATAATTAAAAAAAAAAAAAAAAAAAAGAGAAAAGAATGAACAGAAGGCTGTCGGGTTTTCAGACTTCCTGGCTTTATGTACTACTCTTCAACTAAAACATCACTAGGAGACAGATTAAGTTGCTTTGCTTCCATGTAGAGTGCATGACAGCAACCTCGGTGAATATTAATGCTATTTCTTTGAATACTACCTGGGTAGTCACCACTGCAAGATTCAGGATAAGAAAGAGTTCTCTATTTTTAGTCCACAAATAGGGACCTGTGGCATGCATAGTGTTATATTAAGGCAACTATATATACACATCATTACTTTTTAAGCTAACCAATTAAAAGTTTTACCATCTTTGCCCTTTTTATTATCAAGGTAGAAAAAAAACCTAATCACCTTATAATTTGTTTCTGCATAACAAGATATAAAAAAATTAAGTATAACTCAGTTATTAGATAAGATGCCTATGTTGAGGAAAAGATAAATTGACTTTTCCTTTAACTGCAGACATTAACACTATTATAATCTACAACCTGATCTGCACCTGCAGTTATTTTACAAACTATTGCTTTTCATACACTAGTGCCCTTTGCATATGGAACAAGGCAACTGTCATTACTATCTAATGCATTTCCAATGAAATGGAGCAAATCGGTCACATACAAAAAAAAAAAATCAAGACAGAATCAAAGCTCTCAAACAGAGCCAAATGGTGAAATTAGGAACTGGACTCTGTGTATCCCATTACGGGAAGATCAAACCATCCAGAGAAGGCAAGATGGGTGGCAATAAAGATGCAACTATGCCATGCACGGCATTAATAACTAGGAATTAAAAACTCATAGCATCAATAAGCTGCACTTTAACACTGCTACAATTTTCGCTATGTGCTATGTAACAGCTTAAAAACCACCCAGAGTGACTAACTAGTTTGATTTTTTTTTAAAAAAATTCATTTAGGAATGTACCTAGTCACTACAATAAAACAAACTCATGACAGCAGTTCCTTCCTAAACTTGAGGTTCATGCTGCACAAAGATTTTTGCATAACACCACTGAACACAACTATGACTTCACTAAGAGGAATCTACATGCAATAGACATTTCAGACTCATGCAGAAATCACCTGGCTTGTGTTATTTACTGGTATTTTAAAACTTCCTATCAGGTGAGTAAAGTAAAATACTGAACACAAAAACCACAAAGCACACGTCTTCTACAGAGAAAAAAAGTTAAAATTCCTGTAGAATTTGCCGAAACATTTGGTCAGTAAAAGATTAGAGCAATTATGCTGTCTGAACAGCCTCAAGTATTGAAACATCACAGATGTGCACATGGTCCCAATGCCACAAAGTTCTGCTTGCACAGCGAAGTCAAGAATGCTGACTATAATCTCCCAGCCTTTCAGATTCCACTTTTATTAACTCACTATTAGGAAAAGCAAAGCTATTTCCTTTCCTAAAATAGGGAACTTTTTTCTTCATTAGATAAAATTATCATGAAGGGTTGGTTTTTTAGAGGGGTGGGTTTGGGTTTTTTGTGTAACGAAAGGAACATAAAGCTATGTTCTGATATTATCTTTGCAGTTGTGCCAGCAAGTCACTGAAGCTTGCATACAGGTCCTATCACATTTTATGTTCTAGCAGTCTTTTGAGAAGATAAGAACTGGGGCAAGAACTCCCTTCCACTAAGCGACCTCTGGGGACTGTCTGCACAATCCAAGGCCCCTGAAGCTGGTACTTTAATGCTGCAAATGCTTTGTTTTGTTTTCTATTTCCATCATACTAGTTCAATCAACCTGATTTCAGAAGCCCTATTGATGAGTGATCACAGGAATGCATACTTGCAGGATCAGGCCCAACAGAAACCACTTCCTATATTCTGAGGAGCAGTTCTGACATACTCTATGCAGGACATGGACTGGTTATATGTAAGCAATATGCTGATGTGTTCTATCCACCCATTCCCCTCGGGTTCGAAAAATTGTTTTGGGCATTAATTCAATTTCCTTATTTCAGGCAGATTTTTATTCTTGGATTTCAAATACAATGTGCTGGTATAAAGAGCATTTCTATTCTAACCATATCCTTTCTGAGCCTCTGCTAAGCTTGGGCTTGAAGGAGATCAACCAAAGCCAGAGAACTGGGATTTTGACCCTGGATCATTGTGCTTATGACTGTTTCAATTGCAAGAGGACATCAGACAGCCTTGTCCAGAGGTGGAATATGCATATTTACATGCATTCTCTTTCTTAAATCTAGCACAGAGTAAAATCAGTAGCCTTTTGAGGTGACAGACAAACAGCACACGTCTTTTCCTGTGGCTTTCAGCTTGCTTTTGAGTGTAATGAAAACACCAAAGCATTAGGAACCTGGCTATGTAAGAGATTACCATCACGATAGTGCCATGTGCAGTCAGAAAGATTGCCTGCTTATTTCTTAATAGTAAAATTCTCCAGATCTATTACCAGGGCTGTAGGAAGATATTCATAGCAGGCTTCTACTCCAAATTCAGCCTTGACAAAGATAGTGAAAGGCTTTAGAAAAATTCCCACAGTCCTGTTTTACCCAGCAGCGAGTCTCACTTGAGCAAACCAACAATGTTTTGAGCCCTTCCCCTTCATGCTGTTCACTCTTCCCCCGTGGATGCTGCAATTCCACGTTCCTGCAGTGAAAACGCACCATAGCCAGCACACATGTGGCACAGCTTACTCCTCTGTGCTCTGAATTTCATTTGCAAGTCACCTCGTTGGTTGAGAACCACTGATGTCAACTGACAGCTCTAAACAAAAATAAATACATATATATAAATTGTCAATTCAGGGACCGTGCACAGTGTTTGTTAGACAACATGAAGAACTGAACTTGTTTTGCTGCTGACAGAATTGGGATGGGAGGGTTCCCCTCACCCCCTCCTTTCTCTCCTGTTTACTTTCCTGCCAGTACTGTAGGGAATTTTAATACCACCAACTGTGAAAGGCTCTTATATAACTTATTGTTTAACTTTGAGAATAACAGTTTGGCTGTGAAAGAGAGATATGCTCTGTGAGTCTGGAAAGGAAGCAAGAACACGTCACTTAAAAAGAGAAGCAAGGGAAGCTCCTCTTTCCCGAGAGTAGCTATGACATTGCCAAAGTTTTAAAAATCTTCATACCAGACTGCCCTCTACTGGGATGTTAATCAAATAAACTCCATCCCTGTTCACAACTCCCCCGCCATCCTAGAATCTGCACCAGAAATACATATGCTTTTTCTAGACTGATGAAAAGATTTGATAGCCTCTTTTTCAAAACTTATGTATCTGACTAACAATAAACATATTTTTTTTTTTTTCCCCTCTAAAGCAATCCATTCAAGTGAGGGGTTGGAAATGCATCTATATTTCTATGTCAACGCCATTTTCAGCACCACAGATTTTATTTAAATCAAGCATACTTGGGGCTGGTGTTGAACGTGTAATGAGGAAAAAAAACTGAAGGTATTTTCTTGCATATTGCCTTGCAAATGTACTAAGCTGACAAAATTTTACATAACCCTCGTCTTAATCAGTGACCCAGTTTCTTCTCTCCATTGAAAACACACCACACCAACTCCCTACAGTACACCTGATACTACTAATTTTTTTGGAAGTATGGCAACGTTACCACTTTTGCAGTCTCTGGAGGATCTCCTTGTCAGGTGCTTTTCACTTGCAAGCAACGTATTTCTCTCCCACAACCCAATGGTTGTGAGACATGCAAATTCTGCTCTAAACCTGAGTATGGAAGTTCCAGCTCTGCTACCACTATAGAGACAAGTTTGGTAGTTGAGACTAGACCACCCACACCATAATCCAGTTTTCTTCACCGGAGCTATGTAAACCCAAATGCATTTGTTTATTAATCTGACAGTAATGCATGAAAGCAGACTTTCATAAAAATGTTGAGCTGTGCAAAGCTGTATTTTTAAAATCCGTGGCAGCATATTAGCAACAAGTAAGAATATTCAGGACATTGGCAATAAGCCATATAATTTGATTTTTACTACAGATATTTTAATTTTTCCTCCATTGCTTTGTGATCTTCCACTATCTCAAACACATACTTCAACAACAATTGACCAGAAAACTTGTTTGAATGGCCTAAAAAGATGATTTTTGACCTACTGCACAAGGATGAAACCATATTTTGCAATTCCATTTTTTGGTGGCTTGGTTTTATTGTGTTTCGTTTTTTTTTAATTGCAGAATATGCTTTTTCCTGACCATTAAAAAACATTTTTCACTAGTATCAGGATGACAGAGCCACATTTTACAGCTGGAGCTCACAGCACAACCCCAGAATATCAGCTGTTTTAAAGTACTTTCTCTTAGATAAGCTCTTGATTATTTACCAAGGTGGATCTCTGCTTTACCACTCCTCCTTAAAATAGCATTTCTTCTTAAGTATCAACATCTCTGGAAGTTTATGCCTCCTAGAGGTCAAGAAAACAGTCATAAGCAGCCATATAAATTTATTAAACAAGAACCCACATTAGTGAGGTGTTTCTCTATTCACTCCCCACTTTCCCAATACTTACAGGTCTGTTTCAATTCCAGTGGCTTCAGAATTGGTACCTGTAGTACCCTAACCCAGTCCCCTTGTCCCATCCAAAGATGTTTTCATCATTTAATAGAAGGGCTATATATTCTCATTAATCACAAAAATTACCCGAGATGTTCAGTGTCAGAAAAAAAAAAAAAGATACTTCTGTTACATCTAAGGCTGTCTCAGGGTTTTCTTTCACAACAGAAAAGCCAGGAGATGCAGGATGGCTGCTTGTTTGCACCCTGGTCAAGAAAACTCTTTGCTACTCACTAGAAGCACAGTACTATGAATTCTCTTCCATGGTCCTACTCATATTCAGTTCTATATTCCCAATCTTGAAATGTTCCAGCCCTGCTTCTTCAACTTTGATAAGCAAAGGCTCTGTTAGTGTGCTATTATCTCAAAGAAAGTTTTGCTACCTGTAAGACAAGTATACATCTACACCTAATACAGAAGATAACATTTCCATGGGATTTAATACCATACGAGACTGCAGACTTTCACTACCCTAAAAAGCTGTATAGCCTAATGAATCAGACTGCAACAGCCCTCCCCCATGGAAAATTCATTTCCCTTCATGATAACATGTGTAGTTTAGCTCATGACACTGCAAAGCAATAATAATAATATGCATCACTCATGTGAATCAGTGGATACATCACTACAAGACATCTGTCACCAACAGAAAGCCCATTTATTTAAGGAACTAGGGAAAAATAAGGATAATAATTTCCAAATTCCATTTTCTTGCCAGTTAAACTCAAAAGAACTGACCAGTTTTTGAACAGTTAAAACAAATTCCAAAGCCCCATCCATTTACACTGATATTCAGAACAGTTGTTAAAGGTATGTTTCATGAATAGATGAGATTATGTAAAAAAGGGTCTATTTATTCACAGAACCGACTGATAAGTCCGATTTGTATAGAGCAAGCTCGGTGTGGTCACTTTGCTGGGGACCCCTTCACATGCTCATTCACTGTCTCATTTTGAATCCCACTGTTTAAATACTTTGAAAGAACCTTTCTTTTCTGGTAGCCCACAGAAAAGAAATCCCCAACATTTTCCTGGGTTGATGTGTTAAAAAGTAACAGAGAGTGATGTTAAAATTCTTAAAGAGAGGTACTCTCAGGGAAAAGTAGTTCTAGGAACTGAATATCCCAAACCAGAGTAAAAGCATTTCATATTTATCAGAAGTGTCAGACCAAAAAAGGTCCTGTATAGAAATAAAATGTACTGATTAAACATAGTAGCTAGGAGAGTATGAAGAATTATAATAGGGTTTTATCCACTGGAAAAATGTCAGTTCCCAGATACACAGAATGACCGCCACTACATTCCAACAGCACTTAGAACAGTGCACTCAATCAAGAACTGTAAAATATAATATTAAGAATAAAACACACTTCAGTTACAAAACTTGGGGTCTTTTGAATCATTCACATAAGAAAGAACAGAGCATGGTTACCTATCATTTTGGTTCACTGGGACTTTGCACAATATAGTAGTAGTTCAACAAAGTAAGCTTAAGAAATCCATTTCAGTAGTCACTTGTTCCATGTCCAATAACACAGTCCACACCATGTATGTGCTGATAAAACTTGCTGTAGGGAAACTTAAGTCTCCAACCATCCGCATAGTATTAACACATTTTTTCACTCTTCAAGTAAGTAGAACAGACATACTTCATTTTCAGGAAAGGCATCAAGAAAATAAATATAAACAAAATAAATACATGGCAGGGAGTAACCAGACATGCTGATTATTGGAATAAGCTTTTTGCACAGGAAGTGAAGGCTAGGAAGCTTCAACACTAAGAAGAAACAAGAACAGTGATACTTTGTCCATCAAATGATCCTTCTCTGTCCCAAAATGTGTATCACACAATGTCCTCAATGAAGAAAAAGGATATGCGATTGTGTCATTACAGGCTTGAGGACTGATTTAAAGGAAACTGGACAGTGTTATTTTCAGCAATTCTTAATCAATTATTCTTAGCTCAATGATCAACTCTGCAATACTAATAAGTGTTTTTTAATAAAACATTTTCCACGTTAAACCTACTATCAGTTGTTAGAATATGAAAAATTGAGCATAATGATGACAAGCTTCAGCTACCATACCTCAGCTCCGCCCATCCATTTTGGTTCATCGGGAAATTCAGCACATAGGATGTCTTCCGACTGGTTAGTTCCTAATACATGATAATGCAGCTTTTGGTGCAGATTAGTGGAGGTCTCAGTGCCTAGTGAAATACAGGTATTTAATCCAATTAGTTCTCAAAGAAATCCAGCAACAGCCAAATAAACCTCTCAGAAACTCCTATATCCCTCTGCATATAAAAGAGTAATTCAGCAGAAAGAACTAGGAATGGTTCAAGTCTACAACAATTCCCCTTCAAGCCAAAATAAAACTTCAAACCACACTGCAAACTTGTTCAAATAGTTACCCTTTTACTGCTGATAATACATTCTTCAGATGTGAAGATTTATAATTTCAAGCTTTGCTCTCTAGAAATACTAAGAAAGCAAAGAAAAACAACAATTCCTGTCACCTTATAATGATGTTCTTGCTCCCATTTCACCCTGTGCAGCTAAGGGGAGATTCATTGCCAATTAACATTCCTAGAAACCTTCATACTTCCACTTGTTGAAAATAAAAAAAAAGTATTTTAAAGCACTGTATGAGGTGCTACTTGATTATTTTTTTAAAAATTTTTCTTGCAACACTTCAGCTTCTTAACTAAACACATTTAAAAGTGAAAAACACAAGACAGATATCTAACTTGCAAGTCTGGCAAAGTGATAGGCTGCAACAGCAAACAGAGGCAAAATTCAGGCTCTCTCTGACGTTTAACAAAGAGCACAGCTCCAGAAAAACACTTTTCGTAGCACTGCCTTATAAGAGCTGCTAAATTCCTTCCCTACTGACTCTCCTCAGCAATTTATTCCACTTTGTGTGCTGCTCCTTGAGTTTTGCTAGCATAAACATTTTGCGTTGCTGTGCTGCAAACCACAGATGAAGTAATCTGGTTGAATAACAAAAACCTTATGCCCCAGATTGGTATTCATCAGGTCAATCTCCCAAGCCAGTTCACCTATATCCACACAAATCCATAGGAGAAGAGATCCAAGTAAGCTGTCACGAGACATCAACTTCCAGCTAATAACACCCTGTATGAAAGGTAAGTAAATCATTGCAGAGAAAAAAAAAAAAAGGAGCAGCAGACTTTTAAGAGAAAGACAGGGACAGGCAGACAAGAGGATACTTAAGAGTAACTGAACATAGGCTTTGGTCACACAAGACATAATCTGGTATTTAATTGTATAAACTCGTATAGCTAATTATTTGCTGCACCAATTTACTGAAAAGGTCATTTTGCTTCCACATAACATGCAATTAGTACAGCCAAACTTACCATCACTTTTCCCATCTTGTTTTGGATAGCAGTTATAGAACATGCCTTTTCCATCATGGGTCCATGCCATACAACTGAATTTAACTCTCTCCAGTGTATCTGGAAGATCCTCAGGACCTTCTACTTTCATAAATTTGATAGTAACCCAATCAGAGCCACTAGAACTCAGGCCATATGCAAAGTATTCACCATCTTCACTGAATGCATAACCTAGGAAATTGCAACCAAACAAGATGAAGTAAGAACCAGCACAAGGAATCAATATTTTCAAAAGTGTTTGTTACTTTGCCACAGTTTTTTATTATTTACTACACGTTAGCCAAATCCCAAAGAAAGAGGTGAAACTGGGAAAGCAGTTAAAAGACCTGTGTTCACTGAACAGTGAGAAGAGAGTTTATTTTCTAAAAGAAAGTGCAAGCAACTACCTCTGCTATCATTTGGGATTCGCAGCACTTTTCCAGTCTCTGTGGACTTCTCAAGTAGTTCACAGATCTGAGTTTAGGTATGTACACGTAGTAAGTATGTCCAGTAACACTGCTTACACCCAACATCTGAATTATTATGTGAATAATAACTCTTCTCTTTCCCTGAGTTTGGGAGGAAGAGGTGGAGACTGAAAATGCATACAGAGAGAGAGAACGTAAAATGAGATTTTAAGAGGGAACCAGTACCAAAGAAGTCAACAGAAACTGAAATGCAAGCAATACATCCTGAAAGAAAGTAAATAATACTTCAATACTGGATTCACTGAAAACCAAACCCTGCAAAGCCATGAAAACTGAAGTAACTGGGAAAATTTGCCACTAGCATGCAAATGGACATCACCAGTATTCTCAGCTAAGACCTCTGATATATATGCCACTCTATCCAAACTGTGATGAAAATATGATTCTGAAAAAATTCATAAGAGCTTCCATCATAGCTGACAAGGATCTAATTCACTCTTGCAAATCAACTCATGTGAATAGACTGAATTATCATAGGTCTGCACAGACCTGAAAGTAACTACTGAAAAGAAACACAAAAAAAGTTGCATTTCATAGAAACTGTAGGCTTGAGAGGCACTACTGTGCCACCCTAAGATATTCTCCCCCAGTAAGAACAGAAGAGTGGCCATTCTGATTCACAACAAGAGCCCACCTAGCTGTCATCAGGAGTAACTGCAATGAGATGCCTACAAGAGTAAAAACAATACAAGCACATGTAATACTTTCCTCAAATATCCTTACAACCTCTGACCATTTCTAGCTTAGGAGACTTCTCCTCCATGAAGTAGTAAGTTTAATCCTCAATACTTCCCTTGTCCTTGACCTTGTCCAGCTTGCCTTTAAACCCACAGTCAGTTTTTTTGCACCAATAGTTTTTTAAACCCACAGTCAGGGGGTTTTTTTTGCACAGGTAGGGGCTTCTACAAATCTACTTCTTGCAGCATGAACCATCACCTTCTTTTGTTTGCTTTGGACTTGACTCCCACTGTCTTCATTTGATATCCTCTCATTTTTGTAATAGAAAAAAATGATAACTAACTAACCCCTATTCACTTTCTCCATGCTACTGCATGCCACAATTGAGTCTGTAGACCTTTATTAGATCCCTGCTAAATTGTCTGTTTTCCAAGCTGATTGATCCTGGCACATTCAATTGTTTCTCACTTTTGCTCCATATCCTGGATTGTTCCTACTGCCCTCCTCTGAACCATACTTCAGAGCCCCTTTCGAGTTGAGGGGACTGGAGCTATATTTAGTATTCAATGCTCCTGTATAAATCCCCGGGTTGCTAATGTAATGGTGTTTTATGTTTTGTTTTCTATTTCCTTCTTAATAATTTCTAATATTTTATGTGCTTGTTTGGCTGTCAGCAAGAACCAGGCTGACATTTTCATGGAACTATCTATTACAGCCCAAGAATTGTTCCCAAGTGGTCATGGTTCGCTCAGAGTCCATTCCATCCATTCCTCTACAAATGAGGCTAGGATTGTTTGTCCCCTGTGTATCACTTAATTTATCTGCATAGAGACTTATACCTTTTAATTTATTGCCCACTCACCATCACTAAGGTCTTCCTGCAGCTCTTCTGTCATTCTTCAGCCTTTTCCTGGAATTCTCAAACTCTGTTTTGTATTCTCAAACTCTGTTACCTCACTGCTCACTCCTTTTTCTAACATATATGAACACACTGAAAAGTGCAAGTCCAAGCATAGTCCCTCCCTGACAGAACTCTACTGGTGATTTCCACTTTGACAGCCAATCCATCACTCCCATCCCCGCTTTTAAATCAATTATTTATAAACGCCAGTAGTTTCCCCTCTTGTTCCATGGCTGTTGTTTTTCTAAGTGCATTTGGAAAGATACTTTGTCATAAGCTTTTTAGAAATACTCTTACTTTAACTTGCTGGCTTCTGTTAAAGGTGCAAAATGAAATTTTAAGAGAGTTAATCAATATAAATACATAAACTTTTCTTCCTTGCTATGGACACTCTCAAGATCTGTCCATATTCCAGTGGAAACCTGTTACAGAGCTGTGAAAAAAAGATGCTGAGAAACTGAATCAACGTAATTGTGAATACAATGTAAATTTAGAAGTGTTCCTCTGAAACACTCTACAAATCCACATATGGCTGTTGTGACTACTTTGACTAAAACAAGCAACTTTAGCCATACTTTTGTAAGTGAAGAGCTGGAAACCATTTCCAATCTCTGCTGAAGACCCCAATTTATTCAGCAGGAACTGCTGTCTCACTAACCTCGTAAAGCCACAGTGCCATCATCAGAAAGCTTATTTGGATCAAGAAAAACTTTGGCATCGGCATCCAAGGAGTCTTGTACATATAGAACTCGCTGGTTCTGCAGTCCTGTATTGTAGAAGTGAAAATACCTAAAAGAACACAAGAGGGGAAAAAAAAAGTAGGAAGAACTCAGATTTTCAGTTAGGCAAGCAAGAAAATCTTCTATGAGATTGTCATGACGTGGATAAAAAATAAATATTTAAGGGAAACACAAGCTTCACAGTAGAGTAGGAATCACTGCTTCCTCTATGGCCATCGGAGATTTAACCATTCTCTGTAGGTGCCTCTCTCTCCCCCTTTAGTACAGAGGAAGCCCAGACACCAATTTCTAAGCCTCTAAAAATGAGAGTAATCTTATCCCAATGCAATATAGACTGCATAGAAGGGACTGTAGGATGCATCCATAGAATCTTTTAAAAACAAAAGCTGCATTTGCCACAGTGCATTTCAAATGAAGCTAAGTATACTGTAAACTCTACATAACTGCTTATGTTAAACAGCTCTGGCAGCCTTAGCATTTCTCTGTTACAAGGATTGGCACAGGTTCTCATCCCCTAGGTTCTAAGCTTTGTCATTCATATAGTTGCTTGCAACCTGTACTGGGTGGGAGAAACATGTTCAAACGAAACAGAACTAAAATTGTTTAATCTGTACTTCCCAATGTTCCTAAAACTGTGTGTTTTGAAAAAGTTGTAGGAACAGAGAATTACAGAATTCTCTTTAGTGAGGGATACTCTTCACATCATATGACACTACATAATACTGTATTCTATGCAACTCATAGGTACTATACTTTTCTTCCTTCACAGGACTTCCAAGTTTTACTACACAAACCTTTCACTTAACAAATCAAATTGCAGCTTCATCTGGGGAACAGAGGAATTTATGGGGTAACATTCAAATCTAAATGTAAGTTCACATATTCCCTAAGACTATCCAGTACTTGGACACAAGCACAGGAACTTGGTAAACCCAGACAGAAGGGGAAATTACACTCACAAAGGCCTGGATAACAATCTGAACTAGTAATAGGTTCAAATACTAACAATAATGTTCAGTGAGTGACGAAATCAAAAGATTCAAAAGAATATAAGAAAAATATATGTAACTTTCCATTTGACCATGCATTTTCTAGCCAATTTCACCTCTGCAATGCTGGGCAATAAACTGAGAAGCAAAGGTCAAACAATGCAACAGACACAGCATCTCCCCTGGGCACTCTCCCCTTCTGCAGATTCTATAGAACAGCTCTTCAGACACTGTCCTACAGCAGCTATTCTTTGGCAGAAAACTGAAGCAATTAAACTTAAGAATTTCTAAGTGTAATGGGAAGTTTAGATAGTTCTTCAAATAGAATAGTACCTGCCCCCTGTCCCTTAGTAAGTGTTACTTGACTTGGTAGAGACCTCTCGATCTCCTCAAACACAATAATATTTTTGGTTTTGGTTTGATTTTTAAACCACTGTGACTTCAGTTCCACACGTGCCAACAAATAGAGTAACACTCAGAAAAACTGAAACACCTATTAAAATCAAAGTACAGTGTCATAAATTGAAGCACGTTAAGCTCCTGGCATAAATGTTCTTCCTGGAGGACAGCCAGATGCATCAAATTCAGACTTTTTATCTCTAGTGGAGACTATATTGATCACTGCCATGAGCACTTCTGCAACATCAAGCCTTATCAATATTGAAGATAACCACATGCAGGCATGTTTGCACTGCACAGCGAGACTGGGTCAGAGAATCCAGAGCAGTCACTGACCAGGCCTTTTTCAGAATCAGATTCAGCATAGCTACATCGGCATGAGCATCACATACAAACTAATCAGCTTTGTCTGACTCTCTCAGCAAGGCTTACTTCTCTGGATGCAGCACTGTACTAAACAGCTCCACTGCTTCTGGGCTTAAACCTCACACCTCTATACACGGACATGCTGTGCCACAACAGTGACAACTTAACATCAGCTTGGGTTCACTCCCCACAATAAACTTTTACAAAAATGCACATAGTACAAACTTTCCCTCCCTTAGTAACAAGTATCCATACCTGTCTGACAGCACAGGACAGATAACTAAAGAGTAGCAGATCTCCCTCAATATCTGTGCAAAAATCTTAAGGCAATGAGACATTTTCTGCCCTTTCCTGTGGATGACAGTGAAAACACACCCGGCATAGCTGGGTGCCCACTCAACAAGAACCAAACAAATTGAAAATACTGAAAAATACTATTTGTGTTTCCCATGATTAAGAACGGCCAGTTGTTTGCACTACCTCTTTTTCAACTGCTAAACCAATCTTTAGATGTTATTATGTTAACCAGTAGTTTCATCCCTTTACTCCCTTTCTCTAGTAGATTGCTAATGTTTCTGAAAGAGGTCACGTAAAACTGAGTAGCAGCCACAGTCTCCAGACCCTGAGTAAGCCACAAAAGCACCATCTCTTTACCTAGCCACAGAATTAAAACAGGGATACAAGTAGGCTAGGTATTGGAACATAGCAGGATTTCTTTATTTCTTAGAAGACAGATCTTTTTGTATCAGTTACCTTAAAGTCCTCCAAATGATTTTCTTCTATCCTCTGCACATACAGGAGCTGTTTTTCACAAGGGAATTCCCACTGCTTTTCACTGGCTATGACTAAACAAAAACCCTACCAGCTGCTCAAAGTATGACCAACATCAGACCAGTATTTTAGTAAATATTTAGAACAACATGCACACAACAGACTTGTGCTATTTTCAAGATGAGGTGAGTTTTACCTGTACTGACAGTGACCAACCCTGAAAGGAACCCCTCAATTTTTTACTTTTACAATGATTATTCTACAAAGTTGTCTGAATTTTAAAGAACTCACAATTCTTCCTATAAAAAAAAAAAAAGACAATAAAAGAACAAGATGATATTACTGAGAACTGGAGACAGTCAAGTATCTTGTGCTCTACATCATGCAACCGTATATATTAACACTGGCTTACTTTTCCTACTTCCCAACTATAAAGGAATAAATACAAATATAATTTATAATTTGTTTTACTAACTAGTAGTTGCTTTTGACTTGCTTCACATTCCCAACTACAAAGACATTCATCACATACCTTTTTCCTTTCTTGAAGTGGCAACTGTACTTAGGGTAATCATAGAGTTCAGTCATTCGTTCTTTGAACAGCCCTCTCACAGGACAGTGCTCGAGAAAGGGTACTGTAAGCTTGTTCTGTGCCTCCACAAAGGCCTGAAAGAAAATAATCCCCCCCAAAGATGACATGAAATCAGGCAGAAATGCATATTTCCTACACAAAACACTATTTTCTGAAGCAATGCATCACAGACACCTTTCCCCCTATATAGGTTGTGGAGTGTCACATCTGAAAAGTCTTCCACACTTACGCCACAATACTGTAATAAGGTTGATCTTAGATCTTGAATAACATCTCTCCAGGGAATGCACTGGGGTAATGAGTGGTTCGATCAAAGACAAGCCAGATTCCTGTCATTCCCCTTTAAAAAAAAGTCAGATCTCATGCTTTTAAAAACTCTCCTTATGTCTCCCTAAATGGCATAGAAAAGCTAACTTAAAATATGTACGTAGGAAATACCATCTTCCCTTACACTTCACCACAAATATACAATATTCCAATACTCTACAATAAATACATTAGGAAACAGATAAAGAACAGAGTCCCTTTTGCCCACAGACAGCACTATCATTTCATGAGCTGTGAAGGGCTGGAAAATGATACAAAATGTTACAAGCATCACCTGTTCATCCTATTGACATAACACACAGGATTAGTCCCAGACAGTATTTCTTGGAAAGGCCGAAGTACTGTCCACAGATCAGTTCTTGGTTATATAAAAGGCAAGAATATCTAATCTCCGAGAACAGAACTTTGAGGAATCTGCTTTCTTTAAAACACTTTATCTCCCAGTCACAAACACTTAAGGACAGTGGCCAAAACTATTACCACTCCACCTGTTTGTTAGAGGCTGCTGCTCCCATGGCATGCATGGAAAAACTGGTGCTCTGCTGGTGTTTCACCATCCCTATTTATAGCACAGTACATTAACATAAAATTAATACCTAAGCATCTTAAGGCAAACCACAGCTGCTAAGAAGCAGACATGCAGGCTTTTCTGTCTCTAACATGGAGTAGGAATGACAGGACACAGTGTGTGTGGCTGTAACTCACAGCCAGACATTGCAATGGTGGTTGCATTATCACTCTCAGACTCCAGCCTCTAGCCTGGAACTCCATCCACTCATCTCTTGCTTACAAAGTCTCTCTTCCAGTTGCTTTGCAAGAGGCTGTTATTCCTACCTGTCCTGAATCTGTCACACAGCAAGCATGATCACGTATGAGCTACACTTCACTGCAGGACATGACCCACAGAACAGCAGGGCTACAATCCATATTCCACAGCTTTAGTTCCACAGATCTTCAGAAAAGCCAGCTGCTGTATAAACAGACTGCCTGGCACACATTTATCAATTGCTATCAATGTTTACTCATTTATTAATTCTTTGAGTGAAAGAGGAAAGACTAGACCACAAAACTATTTCAATAGCATTTTACAGACATTTCTCACAGCAAGAGGTGAGCACATGGGGCAAGCAGAGAGATGCTCCCATTTGCCTTGCTGCCACAGCTGTGTATAGCCAAGAGCTGCATTACATGGGAACCTGTCTTTTCAGAGACTTGTCAGGCGAAAAGGTAAAGGAAAAAGCACATTAACTATGGTCTGTCTCCACTTGAGAGGTATTTGTTCACTCCTAACAAAGCACAGAGACACTGATAAGCTTTAACCACAGAATCGTTAATGCCATAAGAGCACTTGGCTAAGTACAGAAACATGTTAGTTTAGGAATACGTAGGCTGGTTACACACAAGTCACCACTCAAGGATGACACAAGAAAGCAAGCACTACAGCACTGAAAAGGAACAGATACAGAAGGCTAACAACAACGACTTCTGGACCTTTACTCAAATTAGACTTTAATGTATCAGTGAGGATCGAGTCAGGTGAAGGCATTGCCAAGGGAGGGCCCTTTGAGGATCCCTTTGAGGATCATACTGGCATAGACAGCTTTAACACCCAGCACAGCAGCATAGCACATCCCAGTGGTAAGTCAAACCAGCATGCAGACTCCCACACTGTACTGCTATAACTGCCCGCCCCCATCAGATGATGAAAGAACTTAATCAAATCTACCCAAGAATTATTATGTGTATCTGAATTTGTTTTCTAGAAATGGAAACATGAATTTCCAAGACCACATACACAAAAATCTAGACAGTGCACACTACACAAATAAACTGACTACTCAAAGTGCTGTGACATTTTTAGAGAGAAGATGTCTTATAAAAACATGTATAAAACCACCCATTGTACTGAATGGGCAAAAGCACTTCTCAGTTGCATTTAGTGGACAGAAACTGGCACACATCTTTGTTCCATCTACCAATAACATGATCAAAATGGTAACATTGCAGCAAAGGTATACTGGAGCTGTGTGTTACTCACTTCTAACTGCAGTCACATCTTACCATATCTGCTTTCATTACTGGTATTCAAAGAGGAGACACAAACTTTTCTTCACAAGCATTTGTTGCACAAGAGCATGCTTACATACTAACTATTGCACTCACAACTGAATCACTAGTAATTTTGCTTTTACAGAAACTTAATATATTTTTCCCATTTCCACTTAGTGTGCACTAAAGATTCCAAGACTATTTGTAAAAGGGAATGCCACTGCTATCTAAAAAAGGAGGTAGGAAATACAGGTTTTTGAAAGTGTTCCACCAGGGAGAATCTAGCCCAGTTTGGAAACTCTCCGTTCTTACACTTTTCAGCATGAGGTTGCACTCATGTTCAAAGGGCAATACATAATTGAAATACTGCTCTAGGTAAAGTGCAGAAACTCTCAGAGTAAACAACTCCATCTACCACGCTGAACTAAACAGATGCCACTCAGGCTACAGGGCTAACAGTAACTCTGTACATCTTTCATCAGCCTATAGAGAAAGATTCTTATTTTATCTGTAGAAATCTGCATCTGACAATCTGTCATAAGCCTTGAACCACCACAGAATTTTCTAGCAGAAGGACAGAATAAGGGTCCAAGTAAAGTATCTGCTTACGGGTATCTCAGAAAACGTGGTAATTTGAAAAGCAAAAGAATTTGTTGTCTACTAAAAGTAGAGATGTTCTACTAGAGGCTGAAGTGTTTTGGCCATTACTTGAGCAGGCCAATTGTTATTTTTAAAAAAAGTATAATAAAATTTCATCTAAAAAACACATGGTGCAGCCTTGCTCTTGACAGTAAGTTCTATTCGACTGTCCTCTAGCTCATCAAGATGTACTACTATGCAAGCACATACATGAGAGAATCAAGAAGGAATCTCACTAATGGAAAGCCACTCTGCAGGATATTTTAATGGAGATCCTGCCCTCCATTATCTTTCTGACACAATAATGCATATTAGATAGACGCCAGTATTTAAGATCTGGAACTACAGATATCACAAAGTTACTAGCCAGTAGAGGAAACCCCCTCTACGCTGCCACCTACTACTTTCTGGCCATCACCCCTGCAACTCCTTGTGCCATGAACATCAGTGGAACTGGCTCACAGTCATATTTCAGGATTCTCTCTCAGCAAAACATCAGCTCCAGCAGCACAGTCTAGCCATACCAGACTGAAGGATGGAAACACTGTAACATCTGCAGTCTGTAATAAAAGCCACTAACAAAGCCTGACTTCAGGAGGAAAATTTTGGTTTGTTTCACAGAATCACAGAATGGTTTGGGTTGGAAGGGACCTCAAAGATCATCCAGTTCCAACCACCCTGCCACGGGCAGGGACACCTCCCACTAGAGCAGGTTTCTTTTTTTTTTTTAAAAAAAATATGTATTCACACACTTTGTCACTGTACAAAGAAAGCAAGCCAAAAGAGTTTTCCTTCTACCCTTTCCTAGCTATTTTATTATGGCAATTTTAGATGTACTAGGACAGTGGATAAAGTGCTGAGTGTTAAAATCAGTGTTTCCCTTCAGTGTGACACCACGACCTCACCACCTTGAGCACTCAAAGTATCCAAGAAAAATGGGTGCAAGATAAACAAGGTCTTAGTTTTCTAAATTCCATGACCTAGGTTATAACAATTGTTCCAGTCTTTCCCCCCTTAACACTAAGGTACAAAATAATGACATTGCTGTTGGTGCCATAAGACATCATATGAACTACACCTACATTCACTATGTAAGTTTTCAAAAAGTATCAGCAGGTGCTTCAAAAACAGAGTTCCCATGCACCTAGTTTATAAAAGAGAACCATGTTGAAACAGCCACTCTTGTACAAAGAAAGGTTACCTTCGTCTGTTCACTATCAGGATCTTCAAGCCAGCAGTACGGGTCACTTATTTTACAGCCATGGTAATCCGACACCTGAATTTATAAAAGACAATTCTTTTTTTAAAAGATATGCATGCAAGCAAACTCTATTCATCGAGGAACTACAGACATCAAGCTGAAGGGTATTTGGAATTTCACAAAAGCATAGTGTTAAGAAGCAAAGGAAGACAAAAAGCAACACCTTGCTCCCAGGTAAGTCGCTAATATTACCATTCTTTGGTGATGGCACCCAGGCAGATTTGTCCTCAGAAAAAACACAGAGCACCAGAGAAATGCAGAACATGAACATAAACTCCTTCCACGAGATAGATTAGTAAAGTAATAATAATTTAAAAAAAAATAAAAAATCAACAAACCAAGACCCCCACGAAAAACAAATAACCCCAAACCTCCGAATCCAAGTGTCCAAGCCAAATCACAAACCCTGATTACTGGATGCATCCAAAACGTAATTTCTGATTACACAACTGTCTGTCTCCGGTTTAGCCCCCCCCGACTGGTGCTGCTCACAAACATGTGCGTAAAATACACACATATACTTAAAACAACACCCACCCAAACCAACACAAAAGACTAACCCACGTGGCTGAATCTCTCCGCTTCCTCCAGCGCACAAGTCCAAACTAGATACCTGCCCTTAGGAGTCGCCGCCTTTCACCCAGCTATGACAGTGAATACTTAAGTTTCCCCAGCGCTGGCTCAGGTCTACAAACATTTTGGTTTAAAATCGATGTCAGTAGGTAATTCCCGGGCTGGCGGCCGAAGCGCAGCGCTTCGCGGGAGAAGAAAACTGAACTCACTTTAGCAAAATTTACACCGCAATCCTTGCGTATGAGACTGCGGCTGGAGCACACGGAGACGGATTATTTTATAGGTGTGCCGGCACGTAAATGAAAGCCCGCGTTCCCCTGCGTGCAGCCCCAGCCCAGCTGGAGGCCCGGACGGCCTGGATGTACATACAGCTCCGGAACGGGCACGGCCCGGCGCCGGACCAGCCGCCCCACGGCCCCGGCCCGGCTCAGGAGCCCGCCCCAGGCGGCAGCGCCGAACCCGCACAGGCGGGACGTGCCCACGGCCACAAATCCTGCTTGTCACCAGCCCCCAGCAGCCGCCACGGCCCACGGACGATAAAAACCCGAGACCCTTTAAAGGGAGCACGCCGGGCTGGGAATGGCCGAAGCCGAACAAAGCCCAGACAGCCGAGAAAGCACTAAGCGCCCGCCGAGGCGGCACCCGCAGCACCGAGGGGGCTAGAGAGGAAGGCTGCCCCCACGGCCCGGCCCGGCCCGGCGGCCGCCACACGCCGGCGCGCTGCCCTGGAGAGTGCCGTACTCACGGCGGTCTCGTCGCGGAACACCTCGGGGTACTGGAAGGCCTGCATGTCGGGCGGCGGCGGAGAGAAGCGGGAGGAGGAAGAAGAGGAGGAGAATGAAGAGACGCGCAGAGCCGGCCGCAGGGCTGGAGCCGAGGCTGAGGCTGGGACTTGGGCCAAAGCAGCGGCCGGCAGCAAGCGTGCAGCGCGGCCCAGGCGGAGCAGCAGCGCCGCCATACGACCCGCCCCCGCAGAGAGAGGGCCGCCGGCGGTGGGCACAGCGCCCCCTGCAGGGAGCCGCCGCACCGGCACCGGCTGGCCGCTGGGAGCGGCGGGCGAGCGCGGCGTGTCCCTGCCGCCCGTGCACTCCGGTCGCCCCGCCCGGCACACGCTGTGCCGATGAAGGAGTTGTTCCCTCCTCAGCGCCTGGGCCACGAGTTTCATCCTCCTTATAGTAATCGTTAAAAAAAAAATCGTGGGTTTTTATTCTTTTTTTTTCCCCTCCCCGTGACACTGGGGAGAGGGCCAGGCCCGACCAGGAGAGGTCCCCTCTGAGCTGCCGGAAAACAGCAGCCGTGTCACGGGTGGGGGCTCAGGCAGCTGGGGGCCGGGCCCACCCAAACGTTGGGCGCGTTGCTGTCACACACGCTCCGCCAGGCCGCCTGGGACTGCCCTTCGCCCTAAGCGCAAAGGCCGAGTTGGCCACTGAGTCCCGGTAGGGGTGGGCACTCCAGGGCACCGCACCGGCCTGGCCGGCTGGTGCTCGTCACGGTCACCTCCGGCCTGCACAGCCTGTCGCGGCGGATGTGCACCCAGTAATGGTGTTTCAGGTGGGTGACCTCAGGCTCGCCCACCACGTGTTCATTTTACAATAGGGTTTCCTAGGTCAGAAAAACTTAAAACCACTTTCTGCCTTCCAGGCAGCGGCCCAGTGTACCCCTGTCACAAACATACTGGAAGCGTGCAGACGCCAGGCTGTCCTTTGGCCAGTAAAACAGCTGAACTGCTTTTCTGCCTAACAGCTGTTGCTTCGTAGTTGCCACCAGCAGCCCGCACCGAGTCATCCTGTCAGCCTGGGCAGCATGTCACCCCACCTTACCCGGAGCAAACTCGTGTGTAACGTGTGGTGCGTGGCACCAGCTGGCGACAAGGAGGTTTGCACGCAGTGGTGTTTAAAGGTTCGATCAGCCCAAAGAGCGTTCACAGTTGTGAATGAGGTAACCACCTGGAATGACAATGATCTAAAACATTTCAGAAATGACATCAAACGTTTATAGTTACTAGCTGAGAGCTGTGCCTCGGTTGCTTACTCTTAATGGAGAGTTACCATCTCTAATTGGGCATCCTGTGGGGAGGCTGAGGGTTGGGTGCATATGAGGAAATCAGCCAGCCCCTAATGATCGCTATTACTGAGTGACATCACTGCATTCATCAGCTTAATTTACATCTTAAACAACACCTATGCAGTTTCTTTCGGTCTTTTTTCCTTCTTACCTTGTGGCTCTCTTAATTTTCTCCCTTTGCAAGGCAGGGACACAGCTGCCGACTACACTTTTTCTTCTGGCGCTCAGAACAAGCAACCAGCAAGGTAGTTAATGGCAACGCCTTGACGTGCCCAGTGCTGATAAAAGCTTGCTAAATGTCTGTGCAACTTGCTCAGGTAAATACTGGCAGGCAAAGGCTGCCACATTTCTGTCTAGAGCTTCCCGGACATAATAATATATGCACACAAATTTGCATCATATGGAGAATTAGCTCAGTGCCTCTGTAAAGCATTCAGCTTGGCTGTGCTACACAAGCAAGCTGTATGGGCACTGTATGCCTCAGAGTTTTGAGTAGTTGCAACTGCAAATTCACTTTGTACACAGCAGAGCCTTGCATCTGATTCAGAGCTCCTGTTTGCCTGAAGAAAATATCTTACAGGGACATGGCGTAGTGGTGATGTGGCAGTGCTAGGTTAATGGTTGCCCTTGATGATCTTAGAGGTCTTTTCCAACCAAGGCTATTCTATAATTCTATGATTATTTTTCAGCTTGAAGGTGTTGTCCAGGATGAACGTATTTAACATTTGTCCAGAATTTCTGGATGTTTAGCAGCTGGGTCAGACTTGCAAGTAGCTCTGGCTGAGTAGCCATATATCCAAATATCCTGGATATTTCCACAACGTCTCGGAAGATCAGCTTCATGCTGTAAAAGCAGCCAAGCCGAGGTGCGCTGGAAGAGTTGGACAGTTGCACTTCACGCAGATGAAGAGCTCCGGTCTGCCGGGAGAGGGCAGCCTGGCTGCACGCTCTCTGCAGCGGGCACACGGCACCGCCTGTCATTTTTCAGGCTTCATCAACCCTTTCAATCCAGAGCACGGTGATGCCTGAATGGGCTGGCAACCATCTAGCAATCACGGTAATTATCCATTGCAATACCTTCCAGTTCATCCTGGATACAGAGAAGGCAGAATATACAAAGAAACCCAAGCACATTGTTGTCCAAGATAAGATCTTTGGGCCTCTGTTTTACAAGCAGTAATTTTCTTTCAAAGGTGAGCACCAGGGACAGAAAGTGAACTTTCTTTTTACCGTAAATTTTTCCTTTGTTTCTTGCGGGGGGGAGGGAACACAGAGAAGGATCACATGTGAACAACAGCAAAAGAAGCAAATCTACACTGTCTGAACTTTTATTATCAGAAAAGCAGTTAATACAGGTTATATAGTGTCTAAAACCCAAAACATGTTTTTCTTGCCAGGGACCAAGGGACCATGCATCCCCTGTACATATGAATGGGAGTGCAGTGTGCAGTCTGTTAACAGAAATATTTATTGTGAACAGTGTAGCAATCTTTGCCCTTTTTCAGTATGTTTGCTTAACACAAAGTTAAAAGTGATTAGTGTTAGGACTGTACAGTATCTGGAAATTTGAAGCCTATCTTAATTGTTTAGTTGTTGTAGCAACAAGGAAAATTCTATGAAGATTTTACCTTTTCTTGGGCCTAACCAACCCTAGCAGAGTTCAGGTATGGTATTTGCTGAATTGAGGATAAGCTGCTGACTAAGCAAAAAATTCTCTTCCTGTATGAAAAAAAAAAAAAGTTTGAAAATCTCTCGGTAGTCTTTGTCATGTTATCACACTCCCATGTTAGCATGAATCTGATCATTTAAAAAAACAGATACTGGTCTCTGCTGATATTAATTATACTTCTTCTGATCATCCAGTCATTAGCAAATCTCTTTCAGCTTAGTCAGCACCTCCACAATGACTCACAGCAAGTAGTGTATTGACTCAGTGGGAAGTGACCTCATCATCCTTGTCAGGGAAGATCTGACAAAAAATCTAGCAGCAAATTTTGTTTTTACCTTTCCTTTTCGTCTTTTCCCCAGCCTCACTCCACCATTATGACTTAGCAATGAGTGGAAATTATTCTGCCATAGAAATAAGGCAGGTCTGTAACTTAAATCCTTTTTTCTTACATGTTTTTAAATTTTATTTACCTAATTGCAAGACAGCAGTTCTGCTGTTCAGACATTTATCAACAGGTGTCAGCAGAACCTCAGTCTTTCACTATCATGAACATGTGCTGAGGTGTACAAATAACTCGAGTTTCAGAGGAATGTGACTCCAAAAGTGTCTGCCCTGCTGGATTTCTATTCTGGAAGCACTGACTCAAGAGCCTAAGTCCTCTTGATTTTCAGTGAATCTTTGATCCCTATTTTTTTTTCATCTACTGTACATATTAATTATGAAAATTGTGCATTGTTCATGGGTAATTGGAGGGTTGCTTGTTTTTTGAGCTGAATTATGATGTAACTTACATAACAAAATATGGTTTTATTATCTCAGTTAAAGAAACTTCTACATGATGTAGATCTGGTCGATATTGGAAAGTAAAATCAAGCAAAGTCCTTATTTCACTGTGGTAAACTGCTCTGTGCACCGTGGGACATGATGGGTGCATTAAAGTCAGTGGCATGCTGCAGAATCGTAGTCTAGCTTGCCCTGGGGTTGTGCGTGCATTGGTGTTCTAACACTCCTGGTGTTGTGAAGTCGATTAAGCAATGCAGGGATCTCCACACGGGGAGTTAGTATGGAATAGCAATTACAAAGTAGTATTTCAAAGTATTTCATCAGGCAGGCAATCTAAACCATGATTAAGGTATGATAAACATCTAAACTGACGTATGAGTATCAACACGCAGATCATGGTATATCTACACTCAATTATAAATAACTTTTCTTTGAAGGAATTTTTTCAGACAGATAAAATGTAAGGTGTTTTAGGCTCGCCATTTTCTGCAGTGATCTTCTTCATGAAGTGAAGAATGAACAAAATTCCAATCCTAGAAAAGGCCGATGACCAATTTTTTTTTAATCAACGCTTTGTTTTTATTCTTTAACTGATAACAATTGGCCATTAAAATAAAGATTTGCCAAATACCAGAGATCACATAGCAAAATCTGGGCCCTTGTGTCCCCGGGTATATAGTCAATACTCATCTTTCACTGAATTTGGTGTGTCTGGGTCTTTTAAAAAGCTGTCAGGGAGACCTCCAGTGTTTGCAAGGCTAGGTACTCTCTACTTACACTCCAGATCTCTGTGTATTCCTGACACTTAGGTTATGCACCATGGCTCATGTATTTTGCTGTTCTTAAGAAGGCTCTTGCAGAAAAGTTAGAAGGGCTTGAGCTTCCCTTGCTGCACAGTATTTAACAGTGGAGAAGGGTGTGACATAAAGCCCAGCACAGTCAATAGAACTTTTTCTATCTACTTTTTTCCCCATGTATTTCACTGATCTTTGAACCAGCCCTTCCTTCATCTCCTTCCATCAAACATCACTCTGAAAAAAGAACTATATTTTAAAGTATAATTTTCTGTCAAATGAAATTGTATTAATTATTTTGTGTGAAAAGATAGCAAGTCCATATTAATAAAATGGAAAGAGAAGTGCTTGTTTGTATTTGTTTGCTTTTCCCTTTCTGAACTATTCTTTTTTTGTTGTTGTATGCTACAAAAATACTTTACAAGCTAATTCCTGTCTTCGGGCATCAAAACCGGCTAAGATAACATTTATATTGAAAAGGATGACAATATAAATAATTCTTGAATTGCAGTATCTGAAAAAGGAGATAAGTATGAATTGGAAGGAGGCTTTTTATTCTTTTCAGTTCTGAAAATGTAAGGATAATAATTTTCTTGCTTTGGATGAAATCTTGCCCCTATTGAAGTCAAAGGAAGTTTTGTCACTGATTTCAAGAGGGTAGGAATGTCAACCCTAATCTTGGCAATGAGCAAAACAGAAGGCAGCTTCCTGTTAACAGCTTATGACTTGTTGACAGAATTTTAAATACACTAAACTGGGAATAAAGAGCGAAACTGATATATTTTTCTTGGAAACAGTTTTAGCTTCTTTTAAAATTCCCCACATCTTGAAATATCTTCTTCTGCAGTCATCATCTATCCATGTTTAATACATTTTGAATACATGTGTTCAAATGGTTTAGAAATAGAGCTTTCTATTGTGCCTCTGAAAACATTTGGTTTGGGTTATAACACTATAGAAGCTATAGATCCCTGCAGAAAAAAATTAACTTTAGAGTCAGAACACCAGAAATGTGATTCCAAGTGAGACCTGCACATGCCTTTGAGAAGAACCTCTTGATACATGGGAAAAAGAAAGAAAGAAAAAAACCCATTGAATCTGAAATTCAAACAACATTGGACAATGTGCTAGGTTATCACACATGGTAGTGCTCTAGCCACCCTGTATAACAGTTCATTTAAAATATTGCCACCTCAGTTCCATAAAGGAGACAAAAATAAGAAGAGAGGAAAACTTTCAATTCCAGAAGTGCCTTTTAAGAAAGGTGCTGAATTTAGGTAGTCACTAAATAATTATATTTTAAAGAATACAGTTGGTTTTTAACATTCAGGGATAACTTTAGCCTCTCCTCTGAAGGTGTATGAGTTAAACTTAGTCCTGTAGCTGAATAATGCATTCCCAACACAGCTGAATGTGAAACCTCTGTACTTCTAGTAATGCAGTGTCTGTGCAGTTCAGATGTGGACCAGGGCTTCACTGTGCCCTTTTCCACACATGCCCAAGTGGTAGAGACGCTCAATGCATTTATAATGTAATGTTTATGATCAAAGTAAAAAACGCAAATCAGGTAGCCACATTCAGGGACGTGGAGGAAAATAATACGTTACTGGTCGTTGTGCATGCAAGACTTACAGCATGCTAGCAACCTGTTTTTAGCAGACAGTGTGAAAAAAGAAAGCTCCTGGGGAAATTTTGAAGGTGCATAATGGCAGAGTGCTGTACATTTTTACAGAAAGCTCCTCCCAGGCTGGCAGGGCAGTGTAGGAAGGGAACATTTCTGGTGTGAAAGGTTTACAAATGTGGGATGACAGCTGGTGCTGTGGTTTGTCAGAGATGGCAGTGGGGCTGCAGTCTGCATGGAGGAGAATTATGTTGTGCTTGATGACGGGGGAGCTGATGGGAAGATGGGAGGAGAGAGGAAACCCACTTACAGCTGTGGGCACAGAGGAAAGAGCAGGAAATGTGCTCTGTCAAAACCAGGGAGAAAGAAGCATCTTGTGGTGAAAGGATGAAAGCTGGATTGGTAATTTTAGCTGTATGAAAGTATGAGGAAGGTCATAGCTTTGAAGTTTTGTATCAAGATTTACACAAAGCCTTGATATGAGAATCTGAGGTGGAGAAAGTCCTGGTCTGAAGGTGCTGACAAGTTCAAGGCCCAAGGAGCAGACGGGCCACTGACATTAGCCACAGTGACTAGAAAAAGCATCAGTGAAGAGAGCTTAGAAAACAGATTAAGTGATGGTGAGCCATACTGAGCCTGAGCCGATGGCAAGACACACAGAGAGAAGCAGGCTGAGCTTTGGGCTTGGACAGAAGGGAGCATACGGGCAGACTGAGTCATCAGCACAAGCAGTTGGACTTGGATTTACAGATGAGCTTCTCTGGAGAGGAGGTGCCCTCTCCAGAGGGAGGAGGGAGGGTGACCAAGGGCAAAGCCCTTTGGAGCCCACAAAAAGCTGGAGAAAAACAAGGGCATGTTATTCTCCTGTTCCAGCATGTGAGTTGTTTATAATAAAGGCTTTTAATAACTATTTTTAAATCCTACTACCAAAACTTGTAACAACACAGATTCTAATGGAGCTGGTACACAAGTCCTACATGGTTTGCTGAGTAAACAGTTACTTTTGGAGGTGAATTTTAAGTTTCTCAAGTTACAACAATATTACTGAAAATGAAGGCCTTTTATGTATTTTGTTAGTTCTTTCTGCTGTAGGAGTGTGCAGGAATTTCAAAGGAACACAAATTTCAAAGATTCAATAGATATTAGTAACAAGTTTAACATTTTTCATCACCTGGAAATTTTTATGAAATGTTTGCAAGCTTTTTTTCTTTTTCTTTTTTTTTAAATAATTTTTCTATCCATAAGGTTTCAAATTCTGGCAGAAAATGAGGGAAAGGAGAAATTGAGAAGATTTTTATGAAAATCAGTTCCTCTTCTGAACAATTTTATTAGGTGTTCTTCCTTTGCCTTAAGTTTAGGCAGAGAAGACATCCTTTTCACTGACTGGAACAGTTTTCTAAGCAGGGCTGGGAAACATGGAGCAAGTCAACAAAATTACAGAAGTATGACACATTTGGGTGGAAAAAATATCTGCAAAAAAGTCCTCATGAACTTTCCTCTCATTCATTAAATCCAATTAATCTAATTAATTTTTACCTCCTGGCGGGAGTCCTCTTCTAAACCCTGCACATGCCTGAGAGTCATCAGAAAGTAGAACAAGGCCTCTACCCTGTAACTTTACAGACCTACTATTCCAAAGCTCTGCTGAAATTACCCAGATCAGAAGGACTATTTATGCATCTTGGGAAAAAAATTTTAAATCAGTACTTGTGCTAAATAACAGTGATGTGTCCTGCTTCCCCTTGCCCTATTCCTCTTGTATGTAGTGGTATTGAGAAGTCAATATTCAGCAGCCACTTCTGCCGTCTATCTTCTGTAGAAACAACAGGCTGCTGCCGCAGGTTATTTGACCCCTTACAAAAATTATTTATTTATCCATAGTTGATTATTCTAGAGGAAATAAAAGTACTTGGGAAAGAAACTTAAAGGAGAGAAAAGCAAGAATTAATGACTGGGAGACCACATCTTCTTCTGCAAGAAGGGTCTTGCTTGCCTGGTAGACTTTCTTTGATCTCTAATTATGTTAGATGTTAGTGTTGCAGTAGGCTTTTTCCCCCCTAATTATGTTAGATGTTATGTTGTTGATGTTAGTGCTGTAAATAACCCCTCTCTGAATTCCCTAATTAAATCTTTTAATATTATTCATTCCCTCCTACCAAAACTTACTTCAGTAATTAAAAATATGATGGTAATATATTCTGGCCGTATGACTATTTTGTTCAGATATTTATTTAAATAATTGTATTTTATTACAGCCTCAAAAAAAATCATCCTCATTATTTAATTAGAGATGTATGCGAAAAGCCAAGAGGTATTTGGAGTTAGACTGTGTTTGTTCACTTCATTTACACCCTTACTCTTGCGAACTTCAGGGTATTTACAAAGGTATAAAGGGTAATAGTTGTTACCACACCAAGTAAAACTTGCAAAATATCTCCATTTGCTTCATGATAAGCACGTTATCTAAATCTTGTAAGCACTAAAGAGATCAGAGAAAGAAATGTACCTTTCTCTTGTGTAATGCTATCTGGATTTTCTTTTTGTCTTGTAGGAGACTGGCATGTTGCTGTAAACCAGCCTTCTTAATCACTCCTGCAGTCACTACCCTTAACCAATACCACCGCTGCGCCTGGTATCCTACAGGCACAACTGCAGGCACATGGAAACAGACACATTTCTACACAGCTCTTAGGATTTCTCTTTTACCAGCATTAACTGAAGGTTGCTGCCTATGTAAGGTCTTTGCTTGTGCTTGGCAGGTCAGGATTTGAGCTGACAGATTTCGGCCAAAGAGGCATCAGGGCATCAGGTAATTAGTGGGAATAACAGACTTGCTCCAAGGCTCAACCGTTTGGAAAAAGCACAGTGAATTTAGTAACCATGCCCCTACACCAACTAAAGAAACTGAACTGGCCTTCTAGCTTCAGGATAATAAACCTAAAAGCCTCATTTCCTGGAGGGTGCTGAAAATAATTGAAGCCAGCCCCCCTTGTTCCAGGGGTGGAAAAACTGGCAATCGGTCTTCTCCAGGGGAAACCAAACAGAACTACTCTCTTGGTCCCAAACACAGAGGAGCTCCGCCCCCCCGCCTGCCCTTTTCTCCTTGCAGAAGGGCAGGCAGTTGAAACTGTGGTTGACTGAGTTAAAATAACCATTTTTTCTTCCCTGGAGGCTGCCTGACATGCAAGAGAGATGCTGTGCCAACCACTGTCTGGAAGAGGCAGTTTGCTTGCTGAGCTTCCTCTACCCCACTGCAGCTGAGGAGGTCGAGCCCCCCTTATTTACCTCTGCTAACTTCTCTTTATGAGGATTTGCTCACCAACAGGGAGAAGGACTCAGTGATCACAGGGAGTGCTACACCTGAACCTGGCACTTCACAGGTCACCTAAAAAGAAATTTATCTGTGTCTTCCCCATTGCCATCTAACCACTCCAGTCCCCTCATAATCTGTCCCTGAATTGGCAAGATCAGGTTTGGAAGAACAAGGAGGAAATGATGAGGAGAGCCTTCATCCCTCAGATTCCAGGAAGTCTGTCTTAGAAGGCACCCAACTAGCCCATGGCTGTCATGACTGCACTACTCCAACTGGTAGGCTCATGCCTACACAGGCAGGTCTCCTCATGGTTCTGACATTCCACCAGGCCCTTGCCTTTCCTCACGTGCATCTGAAGGACATCTTCACCATATGTGAGCAGAAATCTCATGATACCTATTGCCGTGTTAAACTACTTGAAGATCCTTCTCCAATGACTGAGGGAGGACCCCACCTGGTCTAGGAAAACAGGGAATTTTGGAATGACACCGCTACAGGACCATCAGTAGGTCTGTGGTCTGGCCTGCACCTACAAAGCAGGTGATGAGTTACTAGAAGGAGTGAACACAGAACCAAGTTTCCAGCCCTTATACCTAAACCCTTCTGCCAACATCCAAGTTAACTCTGCGGTGGAGATGTCTTGCACTGTTTTATTACTAATCTTGCAGAATCCTATACTCCCCGACAAGCCTGCACTGAAAGCCCATTTACCAGTGCATACTATGCCGTCCAGTACGGTGAAAAATGCCCAGTCCCCTGAACTCAGGTACCCTCCTCCCTTTCCCCTGCCCTTGCATACCTGCACACTCAGCGCTTCCTTCACATACATCATGAAGATCTTCCTCTAAGTTTGCTTTACTTGCTTATCATAGTCTCCAGAGTTAGTACTATGCAAAGTTAAAATCTGTTGAGCACAAGGGCTTTTGACCCTGACCACAACCTGCTGTTCCTTTAACAAACAATTAAGACATTCCATGTGTGACTAAATTTGAAAGCAAACCCAAGAATTAATCTGCTTGTTTTAAATAGGGATATAAATAAGAACCAGCCCAGCCATTGCCCAAGAGATAAGCCAAAACTTCGAGGTTCAATAAAAGTTCAGTCACTTCCTTACTTTCTTAGGCAGGATTTGTTGGGTTCTTATTTAGGGAATAGGGTCTTAATCTAGGGAAAACGTCTTTATTTAGGGTTTTTAGGGAACACAATGTCCCCTTGAAGCTTGGAGTATGTGTCTCTCTTCTATCTGAGTAACAGTTTCCTCTGGGTATGGGTGATACTAAAGGAAAATAGCGTAGCCAAATCCATTCTTGCCTAGCACAAATAGTATTTCTGTGGGACTTCTATTTCTAGAGTGCAGTAGTAAAAAAAAATAGTTATAAAGGTATCTGCATAACTCCTCACTACAGGTATCACATGGTTTGTGAGGAGGAAAGAATGCAATAAAAAAATGTCAGTATTTAAAACAGGCTTGGCATTGAGGCTTGGCTGGTATAACACAGCTTAGCCTTTTAAAAAGATATTAACATCAATAAATATTTTAAAGTCAGTGGCACCCTGCTTGATCAATTTTATTAAAATTATATTATATAAAATGGTATATTAGATCCTTGAATAAGCTGAGTAAAATGCATCTCCTAGATGTTCATGTATTGCTGTGTTACAGTTTTGGATCATATAATTTAGGAAAACATAAAATAGTTTCAATGCTCTATCTAGGTAAAAATGCAATAATAAAACTGCATGTAGCAGGAGAACTGTTAAAGTAGCATGAAAAATTTCTGCATGGCAGAAAAATAGATGGAAGGAGAATTTTTATTCAGCTTAATAGTGTGAAGTTAACAAAATCAGTGATAAAATTATGAGATCATGGAAAGTGACTATACCCACACATTTTTTGAGGTGATATGGAGTGTGGAGAGTTCATTTTTCAGGGTTTGTAGATTGAAGATTACATATTAACCACTAACCTAACTGATAACTCTATGGACAGAGTCCGTTTTTCTATGTAATATGGCCTCACTTGTCCCATGCATAATGTTTTATGAGAGCTCTAAAATTTATGCTCACAGTGTTTTCTTGCAAATTATTTTCCATGTAGGTCAATAGAGCCTTTGCTAAAGTATTCAGCAAAACATCTGAGGACTTTCATGCAGATAAAATGAAACCATGCAAGGTTTAAAGAGGAGTTTTACTTCAGAATACCAAAGTGATCAAGTATTCCTATTACTGTTGTAAAAGGAATTTGGAAGAGCCCTACTATCTGCCTAAGAATTGCACACTACAGCCTATCACTGCAGTGTAAAGCTTAAATACTTCAAAGTATTTAAGTACCCAACAAGTATCATGATTTCAGAGAGACTGCATGCACAAGCATCTTTGAAATCTTAGTGCCCTGTACATAAAATTGAGAGCAGCTGCAAGGTCAAGGGGATTTCGTGATGTTTCTGGCACTTCTCCTTTTAGAGATACTTTCCCAGAGTAGCAGAGAAATTGTTATTTTCTCTGAAGCTGCTGTTTAATTTTCTATTTTATTAGGAGAAGAAGGTAGGCACATTGTTAGAGCAATTCTTATAGTGGTAAGATTTTTTGTAAAGGAGGAAGCTTTCATGCAACATTTTAAAGAGAAGTTTCATGGCAGTATCAGGAGTGTCCAATGAAAGTCAGAAGATCCAGTTGTTCTGTAAAACACAGAAAAAAATATAAGCATACAATGGTATAATTTTCTTTCAAGTTAAAATCTTTAGTGTCTCGTGCTACAAGTGAACTAAAATCATATAGCTGTTATAATAAGTTACTGCTCAAATGCAACACTGCAGTATCAATATTTAATTCTATTGCCCTGTAAATCCTTTGTGCGAGTTTTTTTGCAACCTTATGAAAATCAAGTGAACACATGCTATTTGTTAACAGGTGTTTGGTTTTATTTCTGTATTTGTAGCATTAACAAAGCATTCGTTTTTGACTTTATGTCTCTTTGTTCACAGACATGCTATGGAAGTTTTTCAAACACCATGATATTGAGTTTTTTTTCTAATATTGGTTAAAAAAAAAGAGTATAGGTCTTTTGTTGAAATAAAAATTATTCAAAGCACTTTAATGACTGTATTTGCAAGACAAATGTTGTACTTGAATCTTTGACTCACACATTTCTTCAAACTTCACCATTCCAATTCATTATAATTGCAGGGCATATTGTGTGAACCATACATTTTATATTTATATGTGCTTGCTGATTCAAATCTATCAAATAACTAACAGTGATATTTCAGCAGTATTTTCAAAACAAATCAGCCCCATGACTCTAATTACCAAATTTCTGTTTTTCCAAGAAATTTCAAATTGACAGATTTTCCACAATGAAAAACAAATGTCAAAATGTAAAATATTTGCCCTAAAAAGTGTTATTATATAACTAACAATGGTAGTTTTCCTTTAGATTAATTTAAAAAAATGCACATATTCTCTGTAAGATGTAAGAAATATGTTACATTTTCACTCAACTGAGGCAACAATTGCCTTTTTGAAAGGCTTAAAAAATGAAACCATTAGAATCTTCTAATTAACTTCAGAGAAATCATATCTTTTTGATTTCCTGAAAACTCACTTAAAAAGGCAGATAGTACCTTCTTGTTTGATTTTTGCCTGTTTTGAGGAGGTTCCTAAAGATCAGAAAGTTTAGAGGTCAATGAGATGATCTGACCCCTAGTAAGTGAACCCCTAATTATTCCAAATGACCAAGGCACTGGGGATCTGGGATCTTCATTGTTCTCTGAAACATGGTGTTTCCACTGAGCTCTGTTGAGAGATCTCGTTCCTCAATCAGCTCTTTGCCTGCCTGGCAATTCTATACTTTACATTCTTGTTTTATAGATAACATAAAATCTGTCAAATGAAATATAAACTTGATATTTGTTATCATATTGTTTTACCACAAATGACACAGTGCACATAACACAATTTGAAAATAGCACTAGAAACTATTATATTCTGCTTCCGAAAATGAGGCTGGCTGAAACCCTCAGACACTGACAATGTCTTTTCAAAAGCTTCAGGAGCAAACAAAGACCCTTGTACTGAGATGTTGTTTATAGTTAGATTTCAGGACTGGAATCTGTGCTCCTAATCTGTAATGATTAATGTTACAATAATGCAAAAGTTTCAGGCTCTAGACCCCCTTTTCTTTGTGTCTTATCTGGACAAAATATTTCTGACCCAGATCCTGAGAGATGCCCATTATTTTAAGACATTTTTATGAACACACATGAACCCAGTTAAAAATGAATAACAGTTGATTTCATTCAGTAAAAATTGTGAGTGACCAAGAGGAAATTCTGGCCAGGGGCTCTGCTTGAGCGAAATATTACATTATTCTACTTCTGTGCTGCTGTACACCTCAGTGAAATGACTTAGTCTTATTATAAAGAAACAGTTAGGTTTTTGTCTTTCATGCATTTTTATTGCAGGTTCCTGTCTATTAACTTCAATTTGTATGGCTGCACTGTCTGCTGTGTGGTAGTGTCCCCACAGGACCCTTTGTTTCCTACCTTTGAAAACATTCAAAACAAACAAGACCCTTTCTCTTCCCATAGACAGTACACATAATATTAATGGTTATCTACCTGTGATAAGCAGAGCAGTATCATTTTACATGACTTGAAAGGGTCATCCATATCGTCAAGCACAATTAACTTGTCTTACTCTCACAAAATGGGCTGGGGGAGGTAACTAAGAAGTCATATGTCTTCACATACCTCAGAAAACAGTTCCGGGACAGGGGGATGGCCAAAAGATACAAAAAACTTCCAAACAACAAACACAACAGACTTTTTATGGAGATCACAAGAAGCTGTATTCCACCTTCTTGATATGATACCTTCTGTGGTGCCTGTGTATGTGTCCACTGGAGATGATCAGTCTCATACACGTTTTAACAAGTCTAGCTGCAAGATTTAACTTGCTATTTGTCCGACTTTCAAAGAAAGCAAACTGTAAAAATTTTCTAGAAAACAGAGTCAAAGTTATTTTGAGCATATATTCAGACTATAATAAAGTAGGTGCTTAAATCTCGCAGAACTTGCACTATTTTTCTATTTTATTTTTGTTTTGCAGCCCACCTAGATCAGAAGAGCAAACTAAGAATGAATGGTAACTCCAGTTCTCTGAAGGAGGCTTTCACATTCTACATACTAGTTTCTCTTCGGTTCTCAAAACTGGTAAGTTTAACAAGGATCCTGTTTTGAGGAGAAAATGCCCAGGTACCACGTTGTGTAAAGAATGATGTCTGTAATTCAGCATGTTAGCATATCTCCTCTGAGTCAGCACTGAATCAGTGTCCCAGCTGATGTTTAGGGTAGTGCTGTACAACTGAAGATGCCATCATTCAGATGCAATGATGTTGACCACTTGGGCTGTGGAGAATTGCATAGCACTTGTCACAATAACATGGCTATTAAATGTGTGACGTGACCAAATGCCATATCAAAGTATTGCTCTAGCCACATACATTATTCCTGCAATTACATGAAATACATTTCACTTCCTGTCTTAAATAACTGGGAACTATTGTGGCCAACAGGGTGCTGAGTTTCAACAGAAGAATGACTGACTGTCAATAATACATCACTGTATCCTTTGGAGTTTTTTTCAAAATGCTCTAGTATCCTTTGGGAGAAAGTATCCTGGTTAATGTAAATTTTTTAGTATTTATAACATGGCAAATTTGAATATGCCATTTTGTTTTTATGACTAATGTAAAAATCTTTACAATGCCAATCATTTTGTGTCTTTTCCCAGTTTAATATACATATATAGGGAAAGATGGCCAGAAGAAAGTTAATCTTTCTTACTCAGATAAAATTTAAAATAGAAAAATAGCTGAGAAATGTCTATTTTTCTGTTTGGGTTTTTTTGGGTTTTTTTGTTTGTTTGTTTGTTTGTTTTAAAAAAAAGAGTATAAAATCTATAGACTTATTTTGAAAAAGAAGAGAAAGTCTTTCCACATAATTTCTGTCCCTTTTAAATTATTTCCTGATGATGGAATCATTCCCATGTGTACTTCCCCTTGATAAGAAAAGAAAAGTTGGAAATGCTTCAGACTTCCACTTTGATTTCGTTCACAGTGATTAAAGATAAAAGTGTTGTAGTGAAGAAACCGAGACATCCTTTCCTCCTGCTGTCCTGCAGTGTCAATTTTTTGCCAGTTCTATGCCGAATGAATGCAGCCTGCTTGAATTATTGTGAGGTTTACAAGGCTTTAAAATAGGAAGCTGTGGAAAGCGAGGGAGAGAGGAGTCCCTGACGGAGAGAGGAGTCGCAGCGAGGCAGTGAGGGGGTGTCTCAGAGGACAGCTGAAGATGGACCAGCTCTGTCGGTGCTTGCAGCCGACAGCTGCTGTAACATGAAGCTCAGGAATGGTCAGCAGCCATGCTCTGTAGTCTGCTCTCTGCCTATCTGTGTCATCTCTTGAAATAACAGCGACTTCCAGGACTCCTTCACCTTCTTCCCTCTCTGGCCCCGGCATCCCCTCCCTCCCTGGTCCCTCTCTGGCACACATCCTTCAGCGCCACTCTCTTTTCTTCCTTGAGCTTTTCCTGTTGTCATCACAAAGACCTTTAAGTCCTTTGTTGTACTGTATCCTCTCCTTGCCTGGCTCAAAGGCTATCTCTGGCTCCGGAGATAAAGTCTCCACTAAGAAAAGGATGGAGATTTAATTTAGGAAAAAAAAACAAAATAAAACCCACAAACCAAACATAAAGGGTTAAGAAAAAGAAACACACTGGTGCTGTGTTTGGGGAATGAGTCCACTGCTGCTGTAACTTAGTCAGATAGGTAAATTAAAAATTTGCCTTTGTTCAGCTACTTTCTCATTATCGTACCCAAATTTTGTGAATTTCCTGAACAATCTGTTTATGACTTGTTCCCTTGAAACTTGGAAGCAGTTCATTTGAGAGAAGCTTCCATATTACTCTGCCAAGAGAATTACCAAAATAGACCTGCAGCATTGTTATTTTTGAGGATTCGTGACCCTTCATTGATTTGTTTGTTTTAGAGGGATTTTTTTGTTTGAAGCCATTTTGTCTTGGTGACAATGAAAGTTGAAAGGGGTGTTTTAAGTAATAAAAAAGTAGCAGTTTATGTTTGCAGTGCAAATTATTTCAGAAGGACCTGTGTAGCTGATAGAATTGAGAATTCACATTGCTGCTATAAGATGTTATTATGTAATATATCAGGTACTAGAAAATATGTACTGTAGTAAGAAACTTCACTAACCTGGAACTGGAACTTAAAGAAGAAAAGCAATTTGCTACGTGTTTTTAGGACATAAAGTCCTGCTCAAAGTCCCTTCCCAAATGAGGAAACTGTCCTGGCTGCAAGAGCTCTACCTGGGGCTGCGAGGCCATGCACAGCTCCTTTTCCCATGGGTTTTCTCACAGTTGTGCCAGCAATGGGGTTTTTGTTGCTGGGAGTGTTTGCCGTTAGCAGGGCCTTCTTGACACCCACTCAGGTGGGGTACCAGCCTGGTAACTGGCAGGTGAGGGGGAGACAGGCTTTGATGCTCACAGCTATCAGTCCTATGCAAATTAAATGGCTGTCTATCGAGAGATACATGCTTTGGGGTGAGAAACCAAGTTCCTTGTCTCAACTGTGCTTGAAGCAGCAAGAGTGCCGTGTTCACTGTCACACCACCACACTGACACTGCTGAGGTGTAATAACAACCTCTTCTCTCCCTTGCTTTGCTGAATTGTTTTGCTGTAGTACAGCAGAAACACGGGACAAAATCTGCGGCATCTAAATCACATCTACCCAAAGAATATCTCACATTTGAAAAAAAGCAAGCAAGCAAACCAGGTGAAGATTATTAACATAATAGAAATATGATGAACAGTGCACAGAATCTTATGGACTTCATCATTAACTGTTCCCCAGTGCCTGCTGAAATATTTGACCAGGGTCTCAAAGGAAACTCAGTTATGATTAGTTTAAATAAAGAAATCTATTTAAAAGAAAGGTAGTTACATAGCTGGAAAATGTTTCTAGGACTGACAGATTTTTTTTCTAAAACTTCCATGCAATTTGTCACAATGCTGTTCATGGATCCAAAAAGATGTCTAATCTTGTCCAGACAGATGAATCACAATAAACTCTCGAAAATCTATGCTGAAGCTACATTACAATTTAGGAGCATCCTTATATCCCCTCTACTGAAAACACAAAACCTTATCCAAGTGTCTTCCTCAATTCTGAATACCTGCAGCCTACTTCAGAACTGAGTATTTAAGGAGTGCTCACGTATTAAACGACTTTGTACATATACAAGTTGCCTTCTCAAACAGCATGGTATCTATTAATCAGCAGTTCATTTGCATTGCTTGTTCATTAATTTACTTTTGAAGCTCCTAAGTTCCACTAGGGTACCTCTGAATTGAAATTCCCAATATTTCACTCAGAGAAGAAGTATTCCTTGCCCTTAATGAATGCATAGACATCTGACTATATCATAGTCAAGTTTCATTAGATAAACACCTCACCGGTAAATCCGGAGAAGTTGCATGCCATTTACAAGCTCATCTACTTGAAAGTATTATTCCATATGAGTAAGTGTGCTTATAGGGATATGCATGCATTTCTGTCCCCCAGATCCTGTGTTTAGCGTTTTAAAATGATGACCAAGACATTTTTTCCACTGAAAGAAGTGGTAGGATTTCAGGTCAATTAATTAAACTGATATCTCACTGGAGGAAGTCCTAATCTTTACATCATTTTCCACCTTTCTTTTACACTATCTCTACCAGAATAGCCCATTTATTGAACAGGCCGAATTATGAGTAAGGAGTGATTGATCTGAAATAAACCCATGACAGAAATTGTGTGAGCAAATGGTGGAAAGTAGTTTGATGACTTTGCAGCTATGATGAATAATTTTCTTGGCTTTAATAGGCTGATTTGGACTGCAAACTAGAAATCTTGTTGAATTCCTGCTCATCCTGTATGACAACACAGCTACTTTTCTATAATCTCTTACCAGTGAAGAGTTTCCATCTAATCTCAGTAGATGATGACCTGGCTTTGCTTATTTTTGTCCTTCTGCTGGGGTACAGCAATGTGATGTACACAGGCTTTCGATCCTGAGGAAACTTCAAAAGTCACAGGTCACTACAGCACATACATTATCTGAAGCAATTGAAAACCTTTTATTTTCCAGCTGCTGCAAGCCATTATGTGCACAAGCAAAGAGCTCCTCCTGCTCTTGGGTGAAAACCATGGTCAGCAAAAAATTTCCTCTGCTGTAGGGAAACTAAGTTCAATAAGGGTGACAATCTTTGCAGAAGACAAATAGGCTCGTGAATGAACTCCTGTGGGGTCTGAGGAATATCATAATTTCACAGAATCACAGAATGTTAGGGATTGGAAGGGACCTCAAAAGATCAACTAGTCCAATCCCCCTGCCAGAGCAGGAACACCTAGATTTCCACCAACTTCCTTTCCAAGGGCCTGGCACATTGGGGCACATTTCTCGGACCCTGCCTGCCCTATGGTAATCATTATATTTAGAATAGAAACTAGAAAACATTTTTCAGCCACTGAAACAGCAGGTTCTGAAATAGCCTTCTGAAGTGCTGGGGTCTGAACCCCAAGCCCTGAATTAAGGTTGACATATGGGTGGTCCCCATGGTCCTATAAGAGGGGATGAGTTTGCCTTTTGGATTTCCTCCAAGGTGCAGCTGGCCTTGTAAGGAAAGCCCTTGGGTAAACAAGCCCCAGGTGCCCCACATTGGGTAAATGAGTGCCAGGTGTCCTGCTTTGGGCATAAAAGCTGGGACCACTTGCAGGAAGGGTGGAGTGTCTGTCTGTGAGGTGGATGCACTTTGCAGAGTTTCCTGTTGGGGAAGGACCTCCTGACTCTCCATGCAACTGGGCCCCAGTCAGGTTTGGCATTTGCAAATGTGGGCTTTGTGGGAAGACAAGATGGGGCTACTTCTATCCTATATGGTCAGCCTCTTGGCTTGGTTGTCTCCCATCTCTTCTATGGGATACCTTGTGTCTTTGTTTATTCCACCTATTATTGGTCGTGCTGTGTCATTCCTGGGTCGCTGGGGTTGATATCTATTATGTGTGATCTGTTTGACTTGTTTGTACCCCCAGCGATCCTTCATATACTGACTTCTCTACGTACAATAGAATCTGATTACTGGACTGTTTTTCTGCTGCTGGCTGCGTCCTTTGCACTGGGCCTAGTAATCGGCAAAAGAAATTAGCAAAACACCTTCCTAACAGAATTGTGGGAGAAAGAATCCAGAATTACTTCTAAGATAAATTTATGGATGGGATTTATGGATCATAAAATGTGAAAAACCCAGCATACAGATTAATGTTTGAGTCATCAGTCTTTGGCTCTGTCCCGGTTTGAAAGACAGGTGTCTGCTAAGGAAGGCAGGAGCCCCCCTTGGAACAGAGAAATACAACCCCCTCCCCTCCGAATTGTTATAGAATTGAAATTAAGGGGCTTTCAGGCAAAGATATGAGGAAAATGGGAATAACAGTTTTTACTAATATATATATACAACAAAACTATAATACAAAGAAACTGGTTACAGGCCTGACAGAGTCAGGGATACAACCTGGCCCCCTGCCGGGCAGGGTGCTGGTACCAGTCCGATCCAGTGGCAGCTGCAGTTCTCTCCGAAATGGTCCGGTTAAAGCGGTGGTCCGTAGGAAAAGAAAACAAAGTCTGAGCAATCCGATTTCGGTGGCAGCTGCAGTTCTCTTTTAGATGATCCCGTTGAAGCGGTGATCTTGTAGAAAAGCAAACTGGTCCTCCTCCGAAAATCCGGCCGCGGTGCAGTCCCTGTCCTCTGGGATCCCAGCGGGTAAGGCCCCTCGCGCTGCTCCAAACCCCCAAGTTATCTCCGGCGGGAATATGCTTGGCTCCACCCCTCCCCCTCTGGCCGGAGCATCTCACAAAGGGATGGTGAGTCCTGGGGCAAGGCACTGATGGGCGCATTAACAGAAGAATAGTCCCGAGGGGCGAGGCAAGGAACACCGGCGCCAGGCCTCAACGGCTCATGGTAATAGAATACATTGCAACCCAGGACATTATCCACCCCTTATTCTATTACCATTTGCATCATCCCAAATCAATATCTTTCTTAAACTCTACACACACACACACACATATATATATACACATGCATATACAATGAAACTCTACACTCAGTTCCCACTTAAAATAAGGTCCCCTTGTGGTACACACCGGGTTTCCCCATCTTTCTGCATTACCCACCAAGTACAACCTGGTCCCTGAGCAAAGACAACCCCACGGATGGGTTTGTCTTTGCCCAAGGCAGAATTAACCCAAACAGTTTTCCCAAGCATACCTCTCATGTGCACTACTGGAACCCTATCCCCGTCTGTTGTTTGTAAGGATTCAGATTGAGCGGGGCCTGCTCGGTTTGTGGAGCCTCGGGTGTTAACTAACCAGGTGGCTTTTGCTAAATGCATCTCCCAGTTTTTGAAAGTTCCTCCACCCAGTGCCTTCAAGGTGGTTTTAAGCAGTCCGTTGCACCGTTCAACTTTCCCAGCTGCTGGTGCATGGTAAGGGATGTGGTACACCCACTCAATGCCATGTTCCCTAGCCCAGGTGCTGACAAGGCTGTTCTTGAAATGAGTCCCGTTGTCGGACTCAATTCTCTCAGGGGTGCCATGCCTCCAAAGGACTTGCTTTTCAAGGCCCAGGATGGTGTTCCGGGCAGTAGCGTGAGGCACAGGGTAGGTCTCCAGCCATCCAGTGGTGGCTTCCACCATTGTGAGCACGTAGCGCTTGCCTTGGCGGGTTTGAGGCAGTGTGATGTAGTCGATCTGCCAGGCCTCCCCATATCTGTATTTGGACCACCGCCCACCATACCACAGGGGCTTCACCCGCTTGGCCTGTTTGATCGCAGCGCACGTCTCACAGTCATGGATAGCCTGGGAGATACTGTCCATGGTTAGATCCACCCCTCGGTCTCGTGCCCACTTATAGGTGGCATCTCTGCCTTGATGGCCTGAGGCATCATGGGCCCACCGAGCCAAGAACAACTCTCCTTTATGCTGCCAATCCAAATCTATCTGGAACACCTCTATTTTTGCGGCCTGATCTGCCTTCTCGTTGTTGCGATGTTCTTCATTAGCCCGACTCTTGGGGACATGAGCGTCTACATGACGGACTTTCACAGGTAGCTCCTTTACCCGAGCGGCAATGTCCTTCCACTCATCAGCAGCCCAGATTGGTTTTCCCCTACGCTGCCAGTTGGCCTTTTTCCACCTCTCCAGCCAACCCCACAGGGCATTGACTACCATCCACGAATCAATGTAGAGGTAGAGCTTTTGCCACTTCTCTCTCCCAGCAATGTCCAGGGCTAATTGGACGGCTTTGAGTTCAGCAAATTGGCTTGATCCACCCTCTCCCTCGATAGCTTGTACAACTTGTCGTGTGGGGCTCCATACAACAGCTTTCCATTTCCGGCTAGCACCTACAATTCGGCAGGAACCATCGGTGAAGAGGGCATATCGTCTTTCACTCTCTGGTAGCTCGTTATATGGAGGGGCTTCCTCAGCACGTGTCACTTCCTCTTCCTCTTCTTCAGAAGACAATCCAAAAGCCTCACCTTCTGGCCAGTTGGTAATTATTTCCAAGATCCCAGGGCGATTTTGGTTTCCAATACGGGCGCGCTGTGTGATGAGGGCAATCCATTTGCTCCAAGTAGCGTCGGTGGCATGATGCGTGGAGGGAGCCTTTCCCTTGAACATCCACCCCAGCACCGGTAGTCGGGGTGCCAGGAGGAGTTGTGCCTCTGTGCCGATTACTTCTGAGGCAGCTCGAACTCCTTCATAGGCGGCCAAGATTTCTTTCTCTGTCGCAGTGTAGTTGGCTTCGGACCCTTTGTAGCTTCGGCTCCAGAATCCCAGTGGTCGGCCCCGAGTCTCATCAGGCACCTTCTGCCAAAGGCTCCAGGACAGACCCTTGTTCCCGGCTGCAGAGTAGAGCACGTTTTTCACCTCTGGTCCTGTCCTGACTGGGCCAAGGGCTACCGCATGAGCGATTTCCTGCTTGATCTGAGTGAAGGCCTGTTGTTGTTCAGGGCCCCAGTGGAAATCGTTCTTCTTGCGGGTAACCAGGTAGAGAGGGCTCACGATCTGGCTGTACTCGGGAATGTGCATTCTCCAAAAGCCTATGACACCTAGGAATTCTTGTGTTTCCTTCTTGGTGGTCGGTGGAGACATCGCAGTGATCTTATTGATGACCTCGGTGGGAATCTGGCGCCGTCCATCTTGCCACTTTACCCCCAGGAACTGGATCTCTCGGGCAGGTCCCTTGACTTTGCGTTTCTTGATGGCGAAGCCGGCCTCCAGGAGAATTTGGATGATTTTCTCTCCTTTCTCAAATACTTCCACTGCCGTGTTCCCCCATACAATGATATCATCGATGAACTGCAAATGTTCTGGAGCCTCACCCTTTTCCAGCGCAGTCTGGATCAGCCCATGGCAGATGGTGGAACTGTGCTTCCACCCCTGGGGCAGTCGGTTCCAGGTGTACTGCACGCCCCTCCAGGTGAAGGCAAACTGAGGCCTGCACTCTGGTGACAGAGGAATGGAGAAGAATGCATTAGCAATGTCAATAATGGCATACCACTTTGCTGCTTTGGACTCCAGCTCGTACTGGAGCTCCAGCATGTCCGGCACAGCAGCACTCAATGGTGGAGTCACTTCATTCAAAGCACGATAGTCCACAGTCAATCTCCATTCTCCGTCAGGCTTGCGCACAGGCCAGATGGGGCTGTTGAAGGGTGAGTGGGTCTTGCTGATCACCCCTTGGCTCTCCAGCTCACGGATCATCTTGTGGATGGGGATCACGGCATCTCGATTCGTCCGATACTGCCGGCGGTGTACCGTCGAAGTGGCAATTGGCACCCGTTGCTCTTCCACCTTCAGGAGCCCAACTGCAAAAGGATTTTCTGATAGTCCAGGCAAGGTGTTCAACTGCCTAATGCCTTCTGCTTCCACAGCAGCTATCCCAAAAGCCCACTTAAACCCTTTTGGGTCTTTGTAATAGCCATTCCGGAGAAAGTCTATTCCCAGGATACATGGGGCCTCCGGGCCAGTCACAATCGGATGTTTCTGCCACTCCTTCCCAGTCAGGCTCACCTCAGCTTCCAACAGGGTCAGTTGCTGCGACCCCCCTGTCACCCCAGCAATAGACACAGATTCTGCCCCCACATGTCCCGATGGCATTAGGGTACATTGTGCTCCAGTATCAACCAATGCTTCGTATCTCTGTGGCTCTGATGTGCCAGGCCATCGGATCCACACTGTCCAAAAGACCCGATTCTCCCGTGCCTCTTCCTGGCTAGAGGCAGGGCCCCTCTAGGCCTGGTTATCATCCATTCCCTGGGCATACCTGCTAGATGTTTCCTCAAGGGGATCTGACATATCATCCTCCCGTCTGTAATACCTGGCAGCTCGGTCACGGGAGGCTGAGGCTACTTTCGCTTTAGTGGAACCCCCTCGGTTAGTGTTTTCCCTTTTGAGCTCACGAACCCGTGCTGCCAGGACAGAAGTGGGTTTCCCATCCCACCTTCTCATGTCTTCCCCGCAGTCACACAGGAAGAACCACAGCTCAGATCGTGGGGTGTACCCTCTCTCTCTAGCTGGGGGACGTCGGGCTCTGGCTCTGGGGTTTATGACCTGCACTGGTGCCACATGAGAGCTGCTCCTCCTCACCTCCTTCATCACCTCCTCCCTAATCTCTTCCTTGAGGTCCCTAGCCACAGCAGCGACATGAGCTTTCATTGGGCCATTGACTAAACTCTCATAGTACCTGAACCTGTTGGCAACAGAGCCCACTGTCTCTTGGTTGTCATCAGCATTAATTGTTGCAATGAACGTGGCATACTGCTGTGGCCCCAGCTTTGCCAGGTTCCACAGCATCTGCCCTGTACACTTGACCTTGTCGGGGTCATTATCATGCTGTCCGTCCCTCCCAAAGAGTACCTCTAACACTGCCACTTCCCTCAGCTGTTGGATCGCTTCCTCAAGGGTCTTCCATTGCATTCTATGATGGTACTCCTGCATCCTCTCTCTGTGGACAAACCTTTCCCTCACACTCATTAAAAGCCGCTCCCAGAGAGAAAGGGGCCCCGGCTCCCTTACAAATACCTGGTCCACCCCTGAGTCTTGGGCCAAGGATCCCAAATACCTGGCTTCGCCACTATCCAGTTGTACGCCTTTACCCATAAGGTCCCAAACCCGAAGTAACCAAGTTGTAAAAGGCTCACGCCCCCGTCGCGCAATGTCTTTTCGCATATTACGGAGACTGTCGAATGACAGGGATTCGATGATAATTTCAGGCTCTGACTCCCCTGCGGGTTGTGAGGGCTCTGGCTCATCCCCATCATTAACTGGGCGTACTGATTTGGCCTTGCACTTCCTCCTCTGCACAGGGGCGACTGCTGCTGGCTGTGGCTGTCCTTGTGGTTCAGCTGGACCCTGCACAGTTGTAACATCTGTGGGTTCCACTGCTGCACCATCAGACTTTCCCTCTTTAGGACAAGGTTTCCCACTAGTTTGGGAGGTGTGTTCCCTCAGCATCTCACGTATTTCCTTCACCAGTACCCCTACCCAATTCGGCTGGTCCATTTGTGAGGTGGGCTGTTGGGCAATGCCAGGGCGTGGGACAGGGTCAGGCTGCAGGGCAGGATCTCTGGCCTCTGGGGCCGTGTCAGGTTCTGGGGCAGCATTCCTAGTCTCTGGGGTGGTTATCCACGTAGTTATCCAAGCCAGTCTCACTTTATCTCTGAAGGCCAAGCAGCCCATTAGCAGTAGGCCTATTAGCAGCAACACATGGATAATATCTAGGGGAAAACTAAACCCTTCGAAAGCTGATGGAGCAGACCCAAAGAACTGGTTGAATGGTTGGGAGAAAACTTCCCCTGGTGTTATTTCCTCACAGAAGGTACCATTTTTAATGTAATCCCAGAAACATACGCTGAGCGTGTGATAGCCCTTTATCCATGTGCCCACATTCCACAGGAAATCGAAAAACCATGAACTCCTCACCTTACCAACCCACAATGCAAGCTGGATAACAACCACAGTAGCCTTAGTCAGAGGACCCATGTTTAGACAAGGGGCTGCAAAGGGGAAAAGCATAGCCACGACCACGTGCCACCCGAAGCAAGGTAAACTAGACCACATGGTGCTGCCTAACAAAGATCCCACGTTCAGTGCACAAAACATCAGGTTAGCCAGGAACTGTTATTCCTTTTTCACCCTTTTTCCTCAATGCCCTCAGGCCCCACGTTGGGCGCCAAAATCTGTCCCGGTTTGAAAGACAGGTGTCTGCTAAGGAAGGCAGGAGCCCCCCTTGGAACAGAGAAATACAACCCCCTCCCCTCCGAATTGTTATAGAATTGAAATTAAGGGGCTTTCAGGCAAAGATATGAGGAAAATGGGAATAACAGTTTTTACTAATATATATATACAACAAAACTATAATACAAAGAAACTGGTTACAGGCCTGACAGAGTCAGGGATACAACCTGGCCCCCTGCCGGGCAGGGTGCTGGTACCAGTCCGATCCAGTGGCAGCTGCAGTTCTCTCCGAAATGGTCCGGTTAAAGCGGTGGTCCGTAGGAAAAGAAAACAAAGTCTGAGCAATCCGATTTCGGTGGCAGCTGCAGTTCTCTTTTAGATGATCCCGTTGAAGCGGTGATCTTGTAGAAAAGCAAACTGGTCCTCCTCCGAAAATCCGGCCGCGGTGCAGTCCCTGTCCTCTGGGATCCCAGCGGGTAAGGCCCCTCGCGCTGCTCCAAACCCCCAAGTTATCTCCGGCGGGAATATGCTTGGCTCCACCCCTCCCCCTCTGGCCGGAGCATCTCACAAAGGGATGGTGAGTCCTGGGGCAAGGCACTGATGGGCGCATTAACAGAAGAATAGTCCCGAGGGGCGAGGCAAGGAACACCGGCGCCAGGCCTCAACGGCTCATGGTAATAGAATACATTGCAACCCAGGACAGGCTCTTTCATATTTGGTCCTTCTGATCAGTACTGAAAGTAGGTGTGATCTCTGTTGTTCATGAGATGAGTTGTGTCACATTAACGTGAGGCTTCATGTTCTGCTGGCCACCTACAGAGACCAAAGATTTTTTTCTCTCTTCTTTGATATTAAACTTGGCTCCCAATTTGTTTTGTTTTAAAAATAATTTCTTCTTGCTTACTTCTGCAGCAATAAACATCATCTACAGACCAAGGATATCACTCAGGATGTGCTGGGGCTCCCACCTGCTGTCTTGGGTGCATAAAGTAATCACCAGATTTGGGATCAGGAACACATTTTCCCTTGTGCCAAAAAAGTGAGGTCCATGGGTGTTTGGGAGGCAATGGAATCTTCTTTACAGAGGGGCAAATAAATAATTTCCTGCAACCCTGTGAGTACGCCAAACAGCAAACATAAAGAGGACACCATCAGTGATCTTGATTTGTCTTGCTTCCTTCTTGTGGCATTACGTAGTCCCGCAAGAATATCCACAAATCTTTTTTCTGTGGTATGCTGGGAAATATATGGCTTGTGGTACATGGAGACATGTGGAACACATGTGCTCGTCATCTTTTTAGGCCTCTTCTCCCTATCCCAGTCTGTGGGGTAGTCTTAGATTCCACATAGTAATGTGTATATTAAAAAAACAAATGGAAGGCAAAAAAAGTCCAGAACTCTGTACCAAAACCAAATAATTCACTGCATGCCTCTCCTCTTGGGGAGAGGATGAGAAAACACAGTGTACAATAGATGCTAACTGTGCTACTTAATGCATTAATGACAGTTACTTGCAAGTTTCTGAAGACTGAGCTGTAAGACTCTAAAGCACAGACTGGAATAAAGAAAGTCAAAGTAACACAGGCAAGTAGAGGTTTCACTATATTTTTAGCATGCTAAGCATATTTATTTTAATTATGTAGGTAGGGGAACTCAAATGTAAATGTCACTGTTTGTATTCACAGTATGTGTGTGTATCTAAAATGTGTGATATATTGAACATTTATACTATGAACAAGTGTACTTAAAGACACTTAGTGTAAAGTGTTACTGTCCGCTAAAGATCTCTTCACTTAATGTTTGTAGAGTCCTGAGTGGTTTGCAAGTCAATTAAACACTGATGGAACAGAGATAAACACTTCCTATTGAGAAATGTCACATCAGCCTTTCTGCTTCATTTCATTGTCTCATTTAATGCACCAAAAGACATTCAAGTGACACAGCCCTAGCTATGAAATCATGGCATAGGCTACGTAACATGCTGAGCCACATGCAAATGGTAAGCAGAATTGTAGTCATACCAACTGGCACACACAGCAGAGAGAAGCTGTCACCTATCTACTCGCAAGGCACACCAACATGCAACCAGAGTCTTGATAAACAGATTCTCTCATGCATTACCCTCTGAGCAGCAGCATGCAGGCATATGCAATCTAAAACCCAGTAGTGCTCCTTTCCTTGAAAATTAAGAAGTCTCTCAAGCAGTGTTGTCAGGATTCTTTTAGGATTAGGTTTCCTCTTGCTTTCTACAAATGGAAATGTTAGCAAACACTGTCACTCTGCTCTACGGGATACATCACACACATTGTTCAGAATAACAGATAGAGCACTGAAGTTTCGGGGTTGCTAAAGAGTTGCAGTTCAGCTAATGCTTGCAATTTTTCAAACTGCTGAATTATTCATCTATTATCAATTGTCTTTATGAAGAAGTCAAGAGGCCTTATTTTTTTAAGGGCTGTGTAGTTACAATGAAGGTAAAAGCATGCCTGGTGAGCAGAGAAACCATATGTCCCTATTTTAATATGAGGCCTCATGAATTTGGTTTCCAAATACTTGAAAGCTTCCATATTTTTATTTCATTGTTGGGATGCTCTGCTATTGTTGCTAGCATATTGTTTGATAACAGCAAAATCGATGTTCAGAGTTGACTTAGAATTCATTGCTGTATGGAGTACTATGTTTCATTCAAGTTCAAATACTACTGTATATTTCTTCCAGTATTTATAAGTATTTTGTGACATAAACATGGAAAAAAAAGAGGAAAAGATAATTCAATGCATTTTGGAATTATTAGATTTCATCTTGTACTTGAAGTAAATGTTGGTGTCATATGATTCATACTTTATGATAAATTAATGCAGCACCCTGAAACAGAAATAAATAAGTCTCCGGTTCTCAGAAATGTGCATGCATTACTGTTGAATCAGAGCTTGGCAGCAATACCACTGGCACACAAGGAAGAAGAGTCCTTTTTGTCTTCTACAGGGATATTTTTGGAACCGTGTTTTGAAAATACCATACAGCTTGTAGCTGCAGCAAACCAAAGAGTGCTAGCTGGCCTGTATAGGCATGAATGAAACTTGCTGCATTTCCTAATCAAAGCAGTGACACAATATTTTCTTTGTTCCCAGCTAATAGTGCTAAGCATCCTTTCCACCACGACTGAACTACTCTTCCAGCAGTAGGTGCATCAGGTGGAAGAGAGATATGGGTCCCTCTTTTCCACTCATGCCTTTGCACACAGAGAGCACCTCAATTTGACCTTGGTTATTTTTATACATTCGTAGCCCTTTTTTGTGTTGCTTTTCAAACACAAAAATAGAAATTAAATTGGGATCAGGGAAATGTGGTTAAAAAGAACTGGAGACTTCAGTTCACATTCTGGTTTTGAGAAAGCAACAAGACATGAAAAGATAAAAAGAGAAATATGAATAGAAAACCAAAGACAGGGATCTGTGTATATTTCTTGTCACCCTAGTGTATACAAGGGAAAGTCATTAAGGTTACAAGTCATGACAGTGCTTCTTGATGATAAAATTGCTTTGTCAACAAAAGGGCTGAGTATATAAATGTATCATATATCATCTCCCACTCTTTCTGTCTATATATTATATGCTTGCATGTCTAAGTATAACAAACCCCTAAAATTTACAACTTCTTCCAGGATTTTTATGTACAGTTAACTGAAAACAGATTTTACTTGGGAAAAGAAAACAAAACCCACTACAGTGTTTGCAACCAAAATGCTTCAGCTTTGGAGCGAGTTCTCTGAACAGAGAAGGAAGGTTCTCAGTGAACCGTGGCTGCTGGGGCTCTCTGCTGCGGGACCCTGTACCCAAGGCTCTTTGGCAGATGGGAACATCCCATCTCCCCTGCTGCATGTCCTCCTCAGGAGAGCACAGCATCACATGTTTTCTTATTTACGCCCCTTTTGGACCTTTGGCTTGACCTGTTGTAGCTCACCCTGACTCATCCCAGCAGGAAGGGTGGAGGTTTATCTCTCCCAGAAGAACTGATCTGGTGGTTACAGGGTTCTTCTGGGATGTGGGAATTCTGGAGTCAGGCCCTCTGAGGCTGAGGATACAAGCCAGATTTCCTGCTTCCTGGATGAGAGGACTATGGCATGATGCACACGGTGAGCACAGGTACTTTCTTCTTCATCCAAGCTTAAGGAAATACAGGGCATAACATTGCTTCCTTGAGCACAGAAAAGCATTTGAGGCTCTGAAGCCCAGTTTCACAAGGGTCCTAAATCCAAGCAAGATAAAAATATTCCTGAGTCCTCTTTTTTCAGTGCTTATTATAGTTTGATTTGGAAGTCCTGTCACGCTGAGTCAATCACTCAGCTGGGAATTCATTCTTGGGTGCTCACCTCTCTCCATTCAGCCTCCTAGTACCTCACCCAGCATCCATGAAGTCCCCATCCACAGCCAGGAGCTCCAGCCTGTGGAGTGGGATATTGCAAGACTGAAATTCCTTCTGCACCTTGGCCTAACATTGTTCTGCTTAAGCAATAGATGCTTAGCATTGATGTGAGCCAACTACTTCAGTACATTCTTGTTCTGTCATGGACAACACATGCCATCAAGTGCTGAAGGTTGCCTGGATGTCACCTAGGAGAGCATTTGGGTATAGATGAGCCCAGGTATGGATGTAGTTGGCCACAGAGCTCTAGCAGCATACTCAGATCTTCAGTAATCAGGACCCAATCCAAAGCCTATAGGAGTCAAAACAGAAATTGCTATCTTTCCACATGAAGGAGATACTCCATTAGCTGCACAAAAAAAAAAAAAAAGAGCTCTTCTTTCCAGCACAGGCCAGCTATTAGAAAGCAACGTTAAGCCAGTACACTGTTAAAACTTTATAACAGACTAACATAAAGATTGTTGGGAAATCAGATGAAATTCTTTTGAAATGGTTTGGGGTGGAGACACTAGACTACATTAAACATGGAGATAAGAACACGCATTAAGGGAAATTATCAGAGATCTTAGATCAAGATACTAATTATTATAACATCTTGAAATAGGCAGCATCTCTCGATAATTTCACCAAGAGCCTGGATTTTTTGTTTGGGGGAAAAAGGAAGCATGAAATAAAACCAGAGCAAACTGATAACCTGTTATATAATGATGTAACAAGCCAGCCCTTAGGCAGCATCTCAGACTGCAACTAATGAACCCGGACTCATTGCACCCCAGAGCCTGCGACATGAGTGAACAATGCACAGGATGAGCTGCCCTTTTGCACCTTAAATCCTGCCCAGATTAACTTTCTAAATTGCCACTGTAGCAATTTAGATCGATGTGGTAGCATCACATCTTAAAATATATCTTTCCTGATTCCTTGTGAGCATTGCCCTGAGAGTCACTCTTGAGGCTAATGGAAGGCAGGAAGTTAGGTGCTGTTATTTTTTTCCGTGTGTATGTAAAGCTTAATAGACTAAACTAGCAGGGTCAACAATAGGCGAAATTAAAACAGTTCTAAAAATGAATTAGACAAGAGGAAACAATTACAGGGCTGCTATTTGGAGGAAACAAGCACTGGGTGGTTCAGTTGCTAACACAATGAAGGAGACAGCCCACGATGGTGCTTCTAAACCCTTCCCGGTCTGGTATTCCCAAACTGTCCAGTGTTGTTTACTTGCCTGGAACGATGCCACAGACACATCCTGGTAGGTTAGGAGTGATCCTTGGCCATTGCTGTGAGAAACAGGAAGTGGGCAGAGAGGGCAGCAGTAAGCGAGGTCTGCTCATTTGAGGAGTTGAGCAGTCAGTACTTTCGTCTTCCTGGGTTGTCTGAGGAAACTCTCAAAAAACAACTCCAGGAGCTATCAGGGGCTGCAGAAAGCATTGTCAGATAACCTCCATGATTTATCAGGTCTGCTTTTAGGATGTCAAAGAGTTTGGTAGTATTCCTGCTGCCATACCCCCAAATCATTAAAGTGATATTAATTGGTGGGGGGAAAAAAGAGACACAGCCTTAAGCCACATGCACTGACCGGGAAGTCAGAGGACTTGTCCTGTTGTTTGTGTTGACACAGACTTACACTGCATCCTTGGGTGTCTCAGCTTCCCGCCCGTGGCTAGCATCACTTCCTTTCTCCTCATTCTTTGAATGCTACATTTCAGCTGCACGGGATTTGTGGGAGGGGCTGTCTCACACTGGCTGTAGGTACTGCGCATGGGACAGCAAGGTCACATTTCAGGCTACCGTAACAATGAGGAGGAGAGACTCTGAAGTCCATCTGCCTTACTGCTAGGTAATGAATTTATCAATCAAACATATAGATCTGTACAATAATCATTGTTTCACTTCAATGACAGACATCAGCCAGGCTCTCTGATTTCTAATCAAAAGATAGTGACTAAAAAAAAAAAAAAAAAAGGAAGTGTTCTTCCTTTGTTGAAGGCATAGAAATATCAGAAATGGAAAGCACCAAGAGCCCCACAAGTTTCTTCACAGTGTCATTTTTTTCTGCCCTCCCAAAAGCTTCTAGTAAGTGAAGGTAATTTTAAAACTTTCATTTAAAAAGCTGAATAAAAACCAACAAATTGCTTTCAAAACTCTGCTCTGGATAATTTGTGGAAGACATTGTATGTAGATCCTCTTGTCTGTCAGGTTTTATCATGTGAGGTGAGAGTGAGGGTTTTTTTGAATCCAGAAAACAATGCAGACCACAAGCATGTCACCAGAAACTTACCACATAGTTATTCTTTTTTTCTGCAAACATCTTAATTGCAGCTGCAAGAGACTGAAAAAATCCTGCCTGATAAGCGTGCTTTTCTACTTTACAAATACAGTCAAAAGCATTTTGCTAGCAAGCCTACACAAAGGCTCATTAAATTAAATGCTAGGGATTATCTCTGAAGGTAAGGGAATATAAAAGACAGGTGGAGATAATGAAAGTAGGATATTATCCCATTAATGTTTGTTCTATTACTGCACCCACTTTGCTGTCATTTCTCATCAGCATCCCACCAGAAAGCTACAGACTCGCTGGTAACTATAGCACAGAAAGCGCAGCCTGCCACTGCTGCAGCGTGGAGCAAGGTGCTGACGGCTCGATGTCAGCCAGGGCAGCGATATGCCGAGGAAAAGTGCAAGCTGCAGGTGAGGCTACAGAGAGCAGCAAGGTGCCTGATCCACCCTTCTCAGCAAAGCCAAATGCTGTCGGTGATGCAAGAGCCCTGCTTGGAGCCTGCCAAAAACCTGTACGGTCTTTCAACGTCTCATTACCTCACGCCACCCATTCAGCTGCTGGTGGCACTCCTTCTATTGAAAAGTAATCTAGCACGTGTCCCACAGCACACACAACACCTCCAGGCCCTTCTTTAATAGCTAGGAACTCAATGTACTCTCTAAATAGAGGCTGGCAATAGGGGTGGTGCAGAGCTACACTGGCCCTGGGGCAGCTTGGGGAAGGGAGGCAGGAGAAGTGGAGATCCTCACGCAGCTGCTGGAGGGGGACCCAGCAGAGTCTGCAGCTGTGTCCTTTCACTCCTGCCACACTGGGCTTTCCCTAGTGGGGAAGCTGAAGGGGAGAAAGACAGAAAGATGGCTCTGCCATCTCCCCATCTCCCAGTGGGGGCTCTGGGAGTCCCCTCGGAACAGGAGTAAGCCATCTCAGTGCTCTTCACAGGGTGCTCCCTGGAGAATCCAGGTCAAGATGGAAGGGGAACAAGAGCCACCAGAAGCTAGTTTTTGGGGCTTGTTCGAGAGACTGAGTTAGAGCTTTCCTTTTCTAGAATTTGAAAAGACATTTCTGCAAGCACAGATTGACCTTGTTTGTGCATCTACTTAAGCACAAGCTTTTATTCCTCTTGAGGAAGATGGGGATTTAGAGGGGGAAAGCTTCCATGAAAGAGTCTTTATGATTCCCCCAAGCTGGCAAGATTTTTACATGAGAGCAGAATGTGCAGGATAAATGGAGGTACTGTAATGACTGGCAGTCAATTCACTGCAGCTTCTTCCAGCCAGTACCCTCACTATTTTTACCTCCCATCTTTCTCCCCTCTCCTTCTTTCCCTTGCCATTGGAGTTTCTCCTGTGATTTCTCTCCCTTCCTCGTCTTTCCATGTAACTTATCTCCTGATAGTTAAATACCATCCCAAGGACCAAACTCCCATCTCAATTAATCACTACTCTTCATGCTTTTAATGTTTGTATTTCCCTTACCCCATCTCTAGTTTGTTTACATACACTAAAAAAATAATCTGTTCAGGTGGGGAAAGAGTGTTACTTCATGTTTCTACAAAGTCTAACTCTTTCCCCTTTTTCCTTCCCCCTCTCACACCTAATTGGCCCTGTGGTCCTGAGCTTTATAAATACAAATAGAATTGCATTTGGCTTTGAAGCACATGTCAGTCCCATACAATAAGATGCCCTACAGAGGATACCTATAGGCCATAGTTCATTTTTAAAGCTGTTTTCCTTCCTCCTCTCAGCTCCTGTTTTCATTGTCTCTCTCTGTTTTTGTTTGTCTCCTCTGCCCCATTTTTCATCCAGGACCTCTCTCTGCTTCACCCCACCCTTGCAGCCTCACCTCAGAGGAATGCAAACCAAATAACCATTCAAGGCTGATGAACTTTAAAACCCATGACATTCAAGTGGGTTGGAAATTAGACAAAACAATTGCACCCATCCCTGGTTTAGGGCCCTGACAAACAGCTAGCTGCAGCTCCCGGGTTGGTGTTCAGGAGGATGTGCTGCTGCATGTCTCCCTTTCATAAGGGAAACGCTGGAATGTGGCCGTGTACCAAAATCCTGTCGCAACACGGTTTGTTAGAAGGACACCCTGGATCCCCCACATGCATCTCATATACAGGGCTTTTCAGGTCCCCTTCTTTGATAGTGAGCACATGGAAATGGCAGGATGAGTCTTGTTGATTGCTTAAGTGGAGTAATTTTTTAGGGTAATGAATAGACTAGTCAGCAAATCTGCTTGGCCCAAGTTGAAAATCTGTCCCAAACAACTGAACAGAGCTTTGTTTGCTTGAGCAAGAAAACAAGATTGAAAGGAGTCCCTCATTACACAGAATCTCAGAATAGCCTTAAACCATTTCCTAAGGCTGCCTAAGAAATGCATGTGCCATCCCTTTATTTTCTTCAAAAATCACTTCCAAGCTGGGTTAAAAATGTACTTTGTTTACTTAGCAAGTCATTTAAACAGTGTCAGCAAGAGCAGAGGCAGGGCACTTGGGGTCTGAGATGTTTCCCCTGTGCCCCTCAAGTGACAGGGCTTTAGGCAGCACTTGACGTGAGGGCTCCCAGGAGGTGAGGAGCAGCAGTGGATCCCAGGGCCAGAGATGTCCCAGCCTGCAGGACCTCAAGCCCCAGGAATGGAGGACACAGCAGGTTCAGAAGGGCCAGTGCTTCCCCGCTGCGCACAAAAGCAGCTAAAGCCAATCCGTGTTTATTGTTTACTCAGCTCTCGCCCTCTCTCTCTTCACATGCGAAAACAAGCTTGCAGTTATCACAATAACAAAGCTGGAACTGAGTTTCTTTTCTGGAAAACCATGAATATCAGTTCTGGTTTTGGCTTTTATAGGATGGAGCTATTCTTTTTATAGGAAAGGGCAGAAATTATTTCTTGAAAATGAGCTAAAAAAGTGAAAATTAAATATTTTATAATACAAGAGAAAGAAAGTGCTTGAATCCAGATTCCATCTGATCTCTAGGGGCATAAATCTAATTTTCCATGAAATTAGTTTCAAATCATGATAGGTGACAGATGCTTTCATTTATTTGGCTGAATTGTGACAACATTATCCTTTTTTTTTTTTCCTATAGCCCTACAAGCCTGATCCAAAATCTACTGAAGCCAATGGAAAGACTCCCACTTTCTTCAAATGGGCTTTGGATCATGCCCTAATTAGCCTTGGGCAAACCAATAAACTCAAATACTTAAATTGTTGTATGTTGAGTCTAAAACCAGACTTTGTTTTCATTCTAAGTTTACTAGAAAAGCTATTAATAGCTTACATCTCTTAATTTAGGAAAATTTAACTAAACTAGTTTGTATAAAAAAGCCCTCAACAAGTTAAAAACCTACCTGGGGAACACTATACCTATATCCTGTTAAGAAAGAATGGGAAAAGTGTACAATCATTCCACCGACACAATGTACATTTCAAACATCATAAAAAGCAAAACCAGAAATCTTCCTCCAGCAGAGTCTATGTATTCACTAATGATAGTCTGCTGTATGTCTACCTATACCATAGCAGCTGGTATAGGTATGATATATGAAAGAGTGTCTGCATGCACAAGGATGCATATTAAATATAGCTATAAGCAACCATAATTTTTATTGATGTAAATAAACTACACTAGCTGAAGGATATTTTGCTGATATAATTGTATCTACATTAGAGTTCTTTTGACATGACTGTGTGCTTCGGGTGAATTTTTCCCACTTCATAGCAAAGCTGGCAAGACTTTTAAGACTTACTAAGTTGTCGGCTGGATAACATTTTAGTTGGCAAGGCATGAGCTTCTTGACTTGCTCTGCACTAATACAATACAGTAGAACTTACCTAATAAGCACATTGGAGAAGGCACTTGATTCAGAGGCTTAAATCAAAATCCTGAATCCAGAACAGATCCAGTACCCATCACAAGTTTTTATAAAGACTAAACAATGCAGAAAAGATACACAAACAAGTGCAGACAGCTGCCTTTTCACTCTGTTTACAATTAGAGCAGGCCATACCCCACCTAGCTCACTCCCTTCCAGAAGTCAGGTAGCCACTTTATTATTACCACATACTCCTCCAGCAGTACAGTTTATTAGCCTGGGCTTGCTGCCATGATAGCACAGCTACATGACTTTCAAAGTGGACCTGGTGTTTGTCTGGCTAGCTCAGAATGGAGCCACGTAGGAATCTGCTGCGTTGCTATATTGGGTGGGATTTCTGGTCCAAAATTAGATGTCTACCATGTAGGCATCTATGTCTGAGTTAGTTCCGAAGGTACTTCTTAGAAGCAGTGAAGAGAAACAGGGACATCTGGGTTTCAATTCATCTCTTTCTGAAGTATGTGTCTAAAATAGGCCAGAGGAACTATGTGTGCAGGTGTGTAAACTTAGGTGGGGTTATTTCCAGCCACCTTCATAAATGGCTGCAGCTTGGGCTTGATGACACATGCAAGCTGCACTGGTTTAAGTAAAAGTGAGATGCTATAGCATGTTAATGAAATGAGTGCCACATAGAGCCATGGCCACAGTATGGACACGTGGATAGTAAAGCCTAGTACTTTGAAGGACATTACTGCAAAATACTGTTTTGGAGGTAGATCATATAATTTGTCTTGTCTAGTATTTGCTATATGCCCCTCCTGCACTACTTTACTGGGGGCTGCTGGAAGAGTGGCCAGGAAATTAACGCAATGCTTTCCTAGATAAGAGTATCTCCGAACAAACTTGAAAAACAGTGAGGGAGATTAAGTGGTGTGAGTGGCCTTTAAAAGACACTGTGAAGCCAGTGAGGGAGATGGATTTTCAATTTAGAGAAACGACCATGAGACAAGATTTACTAATCTGGATGGGAAGGCACAATCCACAAAGATGCTCATGAGGAAGGTGAGTACACAGCCAGTAAGCTTACAGATAGTTGTCTTATTTTGAGTTAAGTTTTGGGGTTTTCTTTTCTATATTGCCTTTGTTCTAAATAAATCCTTAACTTTATTTTGGTGCTGCTGCCCTTGTGCTGAGTAAGGACAGCTGAGTCTGTACAGGAGTAACCACGTTAGTAGTGGTTAGGGGCTGGTTTGCTGGCTGCTTTCAGGCAGTGAAACTATATGCTACAATCCAGTGTTGAGCTACAGACTCTCAAGCTATCTGCAAGCAAACAGGTACCTCTGGAAATAGCAGGGCAGTATGGTGCCTGTCTTGCTTCTCAGTGGCACTGGATGAACCTGGCCACTGTGCCCTGAGCACAGGTCTCTGCTCCTGGAGAGGCTTCATGTATCACCAGTTCATCAATCATCACCCTGGGGCTGCAAATACAGCTCCAGAGACCTTCAGGTGCCAGAAGAACAGTTCCCCAAATTTACTGGGGATTTGCACTTGTTTGCCTTATGTTTATTTGCAAAAAGGGGACAGACTAAACCAGCGAACACTGACATGGTACTGAACAAGCCACTGGTGTTCAATTCCTCCTAAATTGCAAGAGCAAAATATCTATGATGAAGAGATCCTAGACACTGGGATCTCCTCCCTGCTTGGAGCTCCAACGAAATAGAGGATGGCTGTGTGAGTGTCCAATATCTCTTACTTAATTGGATCATCTGCATGAAAATGGCCAGCCCAGCCTTAGGTTAGAAACCTGTTGCAGGCTTTCAGCAGCCATCCAGCATGAGACTTAAATCTTCCAAATGAATAAACTGATTGTGGTACGTCAGACACGTCTCACCAAGTTTGAAAGAAAAACATTTTAAAACCTGTTCGCACAGCATAGTTCCGTATGTCCAATCTGGTAATTAGCACAAATCTTCTGTGAAACACCCTGTGTTAAGTAAAGGTATTTGATCTGCAGCAGTTTTCGGCAATGGTTCAGACAGGTTAACCCAGTGCATCTTTAAGGAAGAAATATGCTGAAAGAGGGGTTTATTTTATTTCAAAGGAATATCTTTAACAGATCTCAGCTGCACAGAAATGAACGAACAGGTGGGTTTAGAAGGTGCCAGCAGTCATACACCTTCTGGTGCGTATTTGATTTTTAGATAAATCTTCTTGTCATAAAGGTACCTCCTATCTCCCTTTACATGGAACACGGAGCTTTTGTGTTTAATCCTGCATGCTGACTGGTGACCAGATAATCCTAATAGCCAGCGTATTTCAAAGATACCTTTTTTCTCTGCCAGTGTTAAAGTCTGCTTAACAAATCTCTCTCATTACAAATATACAGAGGTCAAAGAAGGTTACTCAAATACATTTGAATGAGGTGTATTAATCTACAGTCTCTCCTGTCTTCTTTGGTTTCCTGGATTACCACCAACAGAGTATGTGCACATAAAAGTAATTGAATTCAAATCAGCAGCCTGCCTCCATCTGTGATTTATTTCATTCACCTGAAGAAGGACTTTTCAAAACTCTCACAAGAGCAGCCTTTCAATGGAAATGGCAGATTATTGTCCTGCTGAGGAGGGATAACATTATTAAACATGCCAGGTTTTTCAGACTGGCAATGCATAGCAAGAAGGACTCTAAGCACTAGATGCAACATCTACAACTTCACCAAAGGCTACTTGTCAGAAAGGATTTCCTCTTCTGTATAGGAGACATTTTTTCCCTTCATTGCTTCTGCCTTCTAAGGCCACTTTATACATGTCCTTGGACATACCCAACTTTTTCATGTCAGAGCTTTAAGTCTTGCATTTGTTAAACAGCATTTCATCAGTGCAGCAAGTAAATGTCATAGGGATCACTAAGAATAGGGATGCATAAGTCAAAGCATACAATTTCATGCCATTTAAGATGGTGTAACTCTCCATATTGTTCTTCAGACTGCCCATAACCTCCCAGTTCAGATCCCTATGGGCAATTTCTAGCCTTCAGACATTTTTTCACCCTGCTTTGAAAGAACAGTTAGCATCATAGCCCCGGAGGCTAAACTAATGAGTCGTTCACCCAGCTACACACAAATAAGGTAGCCTTTACTCTTTGTTTGACAGGTTGGCAACAAATTTCACCCCTGATTTCCCCAAGTCCTTCAGAAGAGGTTGCATTTATTTTGACACCCGTTGTTTAACCAAGTATTGTGTGTCCTAGCAGATCAAAGTTACTTCAAGTAAATTCACACTGTAAGGTGAGACACAGGTCAGGGGATGATTAAAGGCTGCATGTCTGGCCCTGGGATGCTGAGGTGTTGTTCTGGGGGCAGCTTGACACCCAGGAACCCTGCCTTCTTGTTTCAGCAAGGAGCATGTACCGGCTGGCTTGCCCTAGTGGAGTTGTTTGATGGTGCTGTAAGGCATTTGGGACCAGCAATGGAAACCCACACCGAGCCTGCTTGGTCTTGCTTGTGCTGCAAGTGCCTTTGCTGCAAGGGGGGCATGTGGGGTGCAGCCTCCTCTACCTCCGGGTGTGGGTTGGCTCAGGGCTCTCACAGGAACCCCTGCTGTTATCAAAAGATTTTGGTGAGCCTGGGGACCAAAGTGGACTTAGACTCCTGTTCAAAAGGCGTTATGAGGAAATCAGGGTACGGTCAACATGAAGAATTATCAGCCATGTATTTAATGAGTTTTGCCTTATTTTTCATCCAGAATGCTGGAAACTGGTCTCCCTTTGGTCAAAGGCGAGACTGGTCTCAGCTGTCACCAAGAGGGGTAGTGGGGAGCTCTGGTGGGTGTAGAGTAGCTTTCCTGACCTCAGTGTATTCACACAAAATTTAAACAGCACTGTTACTCTTGAATCTACTGTTCTCAGAGCCTGATCTCAGTGGGCAATTAGTCATTGGAGAATGAGATAAATACTTGCCTAGAAAAAGGACCTCATGAGATGAGTCAGTTGTCAGCTTCTGCTCTATCTCCCAACAGGCAAATCTTTACTCAAATGCTAGTCATGAGAGCAATTAGAGTATTCTATTAGCTGGTAAGGCAGACAGAAGTTCTTCACACCATCTGTAATGGTATGAAGTAAGAAGAAGGGATATTCCTAAATGTTTTACCTATCCACTCATCCCTAGTACAAGGAACTAAATTCCAGCTCTCCAACAGATATATGCCAAAATTCACATAATTTTATGTTTATGTTCATCAGTTGTATTCATAAATTAAACTTATGGCACATTTCTTATTAGAATTTAAAAGAATGAGTGAAGTAATTTTTTTTCCCCATGGAAATTTCTTGACACAAGTTCTTGGGTACTTTCAAGCATGATTTTTGAAGTATCTTTTTAAAAAGCGGAAAGTCGATGCACATTTACTTGGCCTTAGCTGTAGACAGATTTTCAGCCTCTGGCTGAAAACAAACGAGCTTCTCCCTTTTTGTTGTGAATTTATGGCCAAGATGCTATTGAGCTCATGCTTACCATTAACTGTTTTCATCCATACAGACCTTGTCCATGTTGTCCTGTTACAGGGTCTCTGTCAGCACCCCAGAAACCACTGTCACCCTGACAGGTCCCTTTACTTCTTACACCCCCAGTCACACCCCAAAGGCAATCCATGTTTAGGGGCAGGGCTCTCTTCACCCCACTGCCATTCAGTGGGACCCACAGAATTACAGAGCCCACTCCCCTTCTGGACCCTGGTTTGCAAAGACACCCTTCCACCCTTTTGCACTGGACTCAGGCTCCCTGTGTTTGAAGAGTGACTGCCATATCAGGATGGAGATGAGGGTGACTCCTTGCAGGGTGCCAGTGCATTGGTGCAGCTCCACCAGAACGGATGGCTCAGGCACCTTCCTCCATCCCCTCCTCACCTACCAGCAGAAGCTGATCCCATCAGCCTTGCATTTTGAATGGGCAAAAGCACTCTCTGTAGCCACTGTGCGCAAGCAGGCAGGCAGCAAACAAAACGCATGAATAGGTGTGGTCTTTCTTTGGATGCAAATAACTGCCCACGAGGCATGGATTTTGGGCATGTGCTGTCCTGACTTGCTGGTTGCTTTCCCTCCAGCTCACCCTCAGAGTGGCAGTAAGGTGGTATGGAGGGTGGTGAGACAATGTGCGGCCACAGATGCGTGCTCCAGCCTGACTGTCCAGGTCAGCCATCACAAACACATGCCAGAGCAGCCTGGCCTGATACCATCATTCCTTGACAGACAGCACAGGACCTTTGCACTCCTTCTTTTCCCCCAGGTCATGCCAAATACTCTTAGGAAGCAATTCTCCCGTCCTGCCTCCTGTGTCTTCCATGAGCCAAGCCTGGCTGTCTCAGATCAGACAGAGTCCACTGCTTAGGGAAAAGCAGGCTGTGAAGCTGCCTGTCTTGTGCTGCTGAGAGACAGAGGGCTGGCCAGGAGAACATCTTCCAGGGAGCAGGGCAGGGTGCTGCAGATGGCTCCTGGCTTGCACTGCTTGCACCTTGGTAGACATAGACAGGTGTCTGCCTCATCCAGGCTGGAACATCTTGAGGAGGCAAAAGTGATGCTGATGTTTCTGGAAAGGCCCTGCTGGGGCTGAAGCAGGTGTGAGGCTCATCTCAGAGAGGTGAGCCGCAAACTGGGTGGCCTCCTGCCACCAGAATGGTGGGGCTGGTCTCAGCTCCTCCTAGAAACTCCTAGGACTAGCATGCTGGTGTATACACCTGGTGCTCAGAGGATGGGGAGGCTTTAAAAGACTGAGAAATAGGCTCCAGAAGTGCTGTGACCTTTGTAGACAGTTGGTCCAGATTTATTTTTTTGCTCTCCTGCTGGCTTCACCTTTCTCCCCACTTCTGAGAATAGTCCTGGTTAGAAGGACTTGGGTGTGTTGGCGGATAAGATCAACATGAGCCAACAGTGTGCGCTTGAAGCCCAGAAAGCCAACCATGTCCTGGGATGCAAAAAGATGTGTGACCAGCAGGTTGAGGGAGGTGATTCTGCTCCTCTACTCTGCCCCTGTTTGACCTCACCTGGAATACTGTGTCCGGCTCTGGAGCCTCCAACACAAGAAAGATATGAAGCTGTTGGAGTGAGTCCAGAGGAGGGCTGCCAAGATGGTCAGAGGGCTGGAACAACTCTCCTATGAGGACAGGCTGAGGGAGTTAGACTTGTTCAGCCTGGAAAAGAGAAGGCTCCAGGGAGACCTCATAGCAACCTTCCATTACCTGAAGGGAGCCTACAAGTAGGCTGGAGAGGGACTTTTTACAAGGGCCTGTAGTGATAGGATGAGGGGTAATGGGTGGAAGCTGAGAGAGGGTAGGTTTAGACTAGATATAAGGAAGAAGTTCTTTACCCTGAGGGTGGTGAGGCACTGGAACAGATTGCCCAGGGAAGCTGTAGATGTTCCATCCTTGGAAGTGTTCCAAGCCAGGCTGGATAGAGCCTTGAGCAACCTGGTGTAGTGGGAGTTGTCCCTGCCTTGGCAGGGGGGTTGGAACTAGATGACCTTTGAGGTCCCTTCCAACCCAAACCATTCTATGATTCTAGGATTCTACTTCTTATAATCACAGCCAAAGCACTCCCCAGATGCCTGTTACGAATACCTTCATCTGAACTGCCCTGTCCCAGAGCCACTCAGCACCACTCAGGCTGCTGTGTTGGCAAGAGAAAGGATGACACTTCTGTGCTCTCCTGGTTTCTAAAAACCACCTCTTGGCAGACATCCTTAGAGATGCCTTAAGAAATTGTCTTAGAGATGCCTTGGGAAATTGTCTTAGAGAGGGAAAGCCTGGCCCAGGGAGCAGCCTGGGAGTTGCATCCCTTCTGCCATTGTTTCTTCTATTTGGAACAAATGTCACTCTGGGAGTCCTGGGAATAATTTAAATAATTACTGATTTTGTTCTGCAGTGTGTCTCAGATGTTCCCAGAGCTGCTTCAGACCATCTGCAAAGCGAGTTTCTTTGCACACCCAGTTCTTTGATGGGCTAGGAGCTTGAGCTGCTTGGGAAAACAGGTCCAATAACATGGGCCTTAGGGAGGGCATGCTGATACTCTTTTTTGAAGAAGGTTTTCCTATTCAAAGATTCATTTTTCCAAGTCTGTTGGATAAGTTGCTAGTCCTGTTTTGAAGGCTGATCTGAAAGGAAAGAGTCAGTGCTGGACTAAATGCTGTTGACACAGTTGGCACCTTGCAGCATGGCAGAACAGTTTCCTTGGCAAATCCTTTGCAAGTCCTCCTTGGAGCTCTCCTGTGAGGACCTTGGGAACTGAGGGCAGTTTCACCGATTCAGAGCATTTTTGTGAACCCTGGAGGACTATAAGGCATCACTCATAAATGTCCTGTCCCACAGGGACAGTTCTTTGCTCACGACCCACGTGGCCAGAGAGAACATGTGTGTTTTATCCCAGTCAGTATTAGCAGGCTTTGCCTCTGGGTTTTGAGACTATGTCACATTACTGACCTGCGTCTCATCTCCCGACTTGGTGATGTGGGAAAGGACGAGTCACAATTCCTTTCATGTCAAGATGTGCATAGTCCCAGAGAGGGCTGCCACCACCACTTGGTGATGACGAAAGAGCACCCACGCTCATTCATTGCATATGCCCTCTGTCCTGGCTCTGAAATCCTGGAGGGAAGAAAAGGGAGAAGCTTTCTCAGTGCCTGTAGGCAATCAGACGGGCCAGCTTTGTGTAGGTGGAGTCTGGCTGCTGTGTCATCTGTGGGCTGCTGGGCAGAGGCACAGACAGCCCTGGGGAAAGGGTGCAGAAGGCAGCTGGCCCAGAGCTCTCTTGTCTGGCCATGTTTTTCCCTATCCCCTGCTTTTGCTAGAAGATACTGGTGGATAACATTGTGAGTCAGGTAGTGCTTCTGTTGTCTCCTGCATTTCTCCTAGGGATTGTAGGTGTTTTGATTTTGTGGTTTGATTTTTTTTCTTCCCACCCCCCTTTGTCAATAACTGAAGTGAAAGGCCAGGAGGAATCACAATCACAGAATGATGTGGGTTGGAAGGGACCTCCGAAGATCATCTAGTCCAACCCCCCTGCCAGAGCAGGATCCTAGAGTAGATCACACAGGAACACATCCAGATGGGTTTTAAATGCCTCCAGAGACAGAGACTCCACAACCTCTCTGGGCAGCCTGTTCCAGTGCTCTGTCACCCTCACAGTAAAGAAGTGTTTTCCTATGTTATGATTGAACCTTCTGTGTTCCAGTTGGTGCCCATTGCCCCTTGTCCTGTCACTGGACACCACTGAGAAGAGTCTGGCCCCATCTTCCTGACATCTGCCCTTAAGATATTTATAAGCATTAATGAGATCCCCCCTCAGCCTTCTCCAAGCTAAACAGACCCGGTTCCCTCAGCCTCTTCTCATATGGGAGATGCTCCAGTCCCTTAATCATGTTAGTGACCCTGCACAGGACTGTTTCCAGTAGCTCCATATCCTCTTGAACTGGGGATCTCAGAACTGGATACAGTACTCCAGATGAGGCCTCACCAGGGCAGAGTAGAGGGGGAGGAGGACCTCCCCTGACCTGCTGGCCACACTCCTCTTAATGCACCCCAGGATGCCATTGGCCTTCTTGGCTGTGAGGGCACATTGCTGATTCATGGTCAGCCTGCTGTCTACCAGGACCCCCAGGTCCTTTTCCCCAGAGCTGCTCTCCAGCATCTCAGCCCCCAGCCTGTCCTGATTAATAGGGTTGTTCTTCCTCAGATGCAGGACTCTACACTTGCTCTTATTGAGTCGCATTGTTTCTCCCTGCCCAGCTCTCCAGCCTGTCCTGGTCATGCTGGATGGCAGCACAGCTCTCTGATGTGTCAGCCACTTCTCCCAGCTTTGTATCATCAGCAAACTTACAGAGGATACACTCTGTCCCTTCGTCCAGGTTGTTAATGAATATATTGAATTGGATCAGACCCAATACCGACCCCTGGGGGACACCACTAGTCACAGGCCTCCAACTAGACTCTGCCCCACTGACCGCTACTCTCTGGGCTCTGTCCTTCAGCCAGCTCCCAATCCACCTCACTGCCCCATCATCCAGTCTACACTTGTTAAGTTTGGTGGTGAGGATGCCATGGGAGACAGTGTTGAAAGCCTTGCTGAAGTCAAGGTAGACCATGTTGACTGCCCTCCCCTGATCAATCCATCTAGTTATGTCCTCACAGGAGGCTATCAGGTTGGTCAAGCATGACTTCCCCTTGGTGAACCCATGCTGACTACTGATAACCCTCTTTTCCTCAACATTCTTTGAGAAGGTGTTTTGCCAGTTACTAGGCCTAGTGCAGAGGACGCAGCCAGCAGAAAAACAATCCAGTAACCAGATTCTGTTGTATGTAGAAAAGTCAGTATATGGGGGATTGCTGGGGGTACAAACAACTCAGATCACACATAATAGATATCAACCCCAGCGACCCCAGGAATGACACAGCACGACCAATAATAGGTGGAATAAACAAAGGCACAAGGTATCCCATTGAAAAAATGGGAGACAACCAAGTCAATAGGCTGATCGTATACGACAGAAGTAGCCCCATATTGTCTCCCCACAAAGCCCGCATTTGCAAATGCCAGACCTGACTGGGGCCCAGTTGCATGAAGAGTCAGGAGGTCCTTCCCCAACAGGAAACTCTGCAAAGTGCATCCACCTCACAGATAGACACTCCACCCTTCCTGCAAGTGGTCCCAGCTTTTATACCCAAAGCAGGACACCTGGCACTCATTTACTGAAATGCAGGGCACCTGGGGCTTGTTTACCCAGGGGCTTTCCTTACAAGGCTGGCTGCACCTTGGAGGAAAGCCAAAAGGCAAACTCATCCCCTCCTCTTAAAGGACCATGGGGACCACCCATATGTCAACCTTAATTTAGGGCTTGGGGTTCAGACCCCAGCACTTCAGAAGGCGCCAAGAACAAGCTGTTCCATCACCTTTCCAGGGATAGAGGTAAGGCTGACTGGCCTGTAGTTACCTGGGTCCTCCTTGCCCTTTTTATAGATTGGAGTGATGCTGGCCTTCCTCCAGTCCTCAGGCACCTCTCCTGAAGAGAGATAATAACCAGAAGGAAGGAGAATAGGAGTACTTACAAAGTGAAGTAAGCCTCTGGCTGGGAATCTTGACTGGTGTCTGTGTTTTGCACGAAATGCTCTGGTAGCTTATACTGTCAGAGATGGCCTGGGCAGTACAAGCTGGAGCAGAAGAGCTGCTTCTGACCCCATGCTAGCCCACTGTGCAGGTACAGACAGCTGCTTCTGACCCCATGCTAGCCCACTGTGCAGGTACAGACAGGAGGGAACAATGACTTGAGCAATATTTACAGTAGCTACAGGTACTCTGTGGAAACCTCCCAGCCTGTGACCCACAACTCAAATACCAAAAACAAGGCAGGGCTGAATGAAGTTCATTTCCCAGACTGAGAGCCAGGTTCTGGAGAGCATAACGGGAATCTCGGCAAGTATTTTAATGGGCACATAATCCAAATGCATTAAACTCAGCATGCCCAATGAATAACTTCTTTGTATTTCAGTTGTATAGTTTGGGTTTAATTTAAATGGTACAAATCTCTCACTAACTAAAGAAGGTCTCTAGGCTGTAGCCTGCTTCACAAGACAGGCCGTCATTGGTTTTGCCTACTTCTCCATCAGCTTTTGAGCACCCTGGTAACACATCTGTCATCTTTCTTGTCAATTTGAACAGGAAGCAATCATTTTCAGGTAGTATTAAGTAAACTTTTCATACTTACACGTTAGCTTTCCAATTCCCTGTTTACTTTTTGATGTGTCCTGTGGATGCATTTTGGGTAATCTGAAGCAGGCCAAGGTGAATGTCAGAAACATCTGAGAGGAGAGGACTGCAGTAACTCAAGAGAAAAATGATCTGAGCTTGTGAAAGGTTTTTTAGTAAGCATGGAAAATAATAAATTAGTTTTTAAAAGGCTGTAGAGATAAAATAGGGTTTAGTAACTACATCTGTGGGGAAAAAGAAGACTCTAGTGTAACTTCTGGACTGTGTCCTTCTGAGGTATGCAAGGGAAGTGACTCTACAAATAAGTCATTCGACAGATTTTCTTCCCTTTCCAACTTTTCTTCTTTTTCAGTTCTCTGGAAATAAAAAATCAAGAGATGAAAAGGAAGGAAATCCTAAACAAAGTCTTTTCTAAAATTGAATCTGGGATAATCAAAAGCTCAGAAATTAGTCAGTTCATCTTCCCCAAAATTGCCATGAAACAGTACTACCATTTTTGTCCAGCTCTTATGGACAAAATGTTAAACACAGTTTTGCAACAATAGAGTCACAAGAAAGGACCAACAGAATTTTTAACTGTAGGTAACCAAAAATACATACATGCAATTGGATTAAACTAAAGAGTCTGAAAGGATTAATTTATGAGACATTTACAGATCAGAGGCATTAAATGTATTTTTATAGGAGGATTATTTCTAATAATTGAGAACTTCAGGTAGTGGAGATATGTATGTCAAAAAAAAAGGTAGAAATAAGCAGGAAAATCTCTTTACAGGAATTGTCTCCCACAGGAGTTCGTGAAAAAACATGGTCATTTTGGTTAGATCTGACCAAACACCAGGCCCTGGGGCAACCCTGCATATTCATAATACTGATTTTCATGATGAACCTGGTTTATTTCTTTCATGGAATTTCACAGAATCATTGAAACATTTAGGTTGGAAAAGATTCTTAAGATCATCAAGTCCAACTGTTTCCTCTCATAAAGAGCTCATTTTGCTTTCAAAATGAAGCCAGGGAACCAGCGCTGCAAACCTGACACAGACAGGTTAGAAATAGGTGAAAATGAAGGCGGGAGGTGCTATCAGCTGAACTGCTGATGTGGCAGCCTGACAGATAGGGTTACCAGTCCTGACATCTCTGCAGAAATTACTGTACTCTGTTACACAAGGCCAGAAGATACTCCAATCACCTGGTTCCTTTTCACTCATCTGCTGCATAGAGGTTAGACTGCAATGAACCACCAGATCTTATCAAAGAGTAGAAAGAAATGAGTAGGTCTGTGAACAGTAGAGCCAATGGAGCTTGGTCTATGAGGAATTGTGTCTTGTGGTTGAGTTCTCTGATGTCTAATAAAGTGTGAGTTTTGCTTGAAGCTGTACATGCCAGAGGAGCATTCATTCACCATTGCTGTCTCCCATGTGAATTCTCTGATGTATCACAAGGGGTGAACTCATGCCACATTGATTTCTTGGAACCAGCACAAATAGACTTTCTTTAATGTCTCCTCCACATGCTTTGAGACCTCTCTACAGCTAACAAATTTAGTTTAGGTTGGTTGTGCGCATGCCCCAGTCATTCCTTCCCACCCATACTCCCCACTCCCTGGAGGCTTTTGTGGGACTAGAGCAGAGAGCTGAGCTGTCTGGAAAAAAAATGAATTAAAAAAGCTCTTGAGTGGGCCAGATCAACTACAACGTGATCCAGCTTCCTGAATGAGGTGTCCCCCAAATGCTCGTGCTGACAGAAGAAAGGGGGCAGGCCCAGGGCAAGAATGGTGGTCTGGGGCAGGAAGGGAGCTCAGTGCCTTCCTCCAGCAACAAGGCTGCCTTCTGGCAGACAATGATGAGCCTGTGGTATAAAAAACACACCTGGAAGAGTTAAAAAGTAGTCCCCGAACAAAGTTCACTGGCTGAATTCAGGCAGTGTGTGTTCACACATATTCATGGGCAAGCCTGTGGCTGCCTCTTAGGTACAAGGTTTGGGCTGGGGCAGGGGTTGTTTCCCTGATGGAAAGCATGTCCTTGCCAGAGCTGGAACTTAACAAGCACAGAGGATCTTTCCTTATGGACACGTAAGGCATTGCTTTCTTCTCAGAAAAAAGCAGCTTTAAGCGAATGGAAATCTAAATGGCAAGAGTTGCAAAAAGGAGAGTAAGTGTTGAAAAGAAGCTGCCAGGTTTTTCACTAGGTGCTGCTCCCATTCCCTGCTCAGTTCCATACACTTCGACCCAAGGGCAGGCTGTAAAGCCTGGCAGTTGCAGCAAACTAGTGGGAACCGGGGGAGTTTCAGGCCATAATTCCACCTAAACTACTGACTTGCTGTGCAATTGCCTAAGTTGCTGGACCTCTTTGTGCCCTGGTCCACCAAGCTCAAGATCTGGACAAGACATAGAGGTTGAAGAGAAACGGATGCTAATTTACGCCTGCCTGAGTTAACATGTCAGAAATAGGTAGCTGGTGGTGAACATTTCTTTTTGTGGATTAAAGTTTACTTTGTAGGATGCTCTGGTCAGAAATGATATGGCCACCACAGAGAAACAATAAACACACTAAAATCCTGGCAAGCTAAGGAAACCCGTGGTAAACCATTATTTAGATGAGTATCATTCTCATACATAACAGCTCTTTTAGTTCTCATGGGTTCTGGTAAACTCAAATGTTTCATAGTAAATCCTGTTGCTTTTACATGTCTTATTTTCATTGCTGCTTCCTCTAGACTTCTTATCAGGCATCATTTAAATCAGTTCTCTGATACTGCCCTGGTAGGGTGAGTGGATTCATTTTAACTACTTTGTGTTTTGATGCCCAATTTTAAAGCTCCTCCAGTCCTCTTCCTTTGCTGTAGTAGATGTGTCAAGCATGCCCTGACTGATTTAGCTTTGTCTGCCTGTCTAGCCAGTAAGGACTGGAAAATTTACATTCACGCAGAAACACTGTGTTAATAATGATGAGGTGCTGAAAAAGTTTTGGGTCACATCCAAGTCCATGTTTCCAAAAATGAGAACCAAGGCAAGAGCTACAGACTCAGAAAAATACAAAATTCAGATTCACTTTTTAACCTTGCAAGGGTTTTTGTCTTCATTTCAAAGGAAATTCTGTTCAGTTATGCACATGAAACTTCAACAATTTGAGGATGTAATCCTGTAATTCTTTGTCAGGCAAGTCTCCCATTGACTCAGCGATTTCAAAAGCACTGGTGCCTGTACATGAATTGCAGGATATGGTGCGAATTTATGATCATGGAGAGCTCTGCTGTGTCCTACTTTCACATTATTTTTTTTTTAATTCACTTTATGGGAACATTATGGGAAAAAGATCCTGGCCTTAATTCATTCAACTGGAGCTCTGCCACCCGTTTCCGCAGTGCCGGGCTTCCACCCGTTCTGTTTTTCCTAAAGAAACAAGATGTGGTACCTCTAAGAACAGCATTAAAACAGCACCCACATATCACCAGATGGCAGGTTATTGATTTTAAGTAAATACACAAAATTGTGTTTTAGGAGATGGTGAATCAAGGATGTATGACATAATGACACCATGACAAGAAAGTGTACTCTGCAGAAAATATTTTGCAGTGCAGTGACTGTAGCCTTTGACAAAGAGACTGCTTATGGCTAATGTCCTAACTTCCTTATCCTCCCAGCCTCCCTTCTTAATATGAACTGTGTTGATAGAAGGTGAAGGATAAACTGGATTAATAGAATAGCTTTTCTCCACACCTAAATCATGTACAAAATATTATCTATGGCACAGTTGGTGTCATAAAATAGAGATGTGATATCATTGCCTTGACATTATCTCCCTTGCTACCCTTGAACTCCAGAGACTTAATGGCCTTCAAATAAATGGTATTTAAACAAACCACTTTTCAAATGATCTTGTGGAACCTCTTTAATCATTACCAGGAATAAGTGGTCATTGCTAAGAACTGGATTTTCCTGGCTGCTCGAGCAATAGTGCTCTCAATCCCTAGGGATCAGAAGTTGGTTTAACAACTTTTTTGAATGCATCATTTAACCAATTTGAAAAACGAAGCTGCAGATTTTCCAGTTTCCAATCACAACATTGTTATCAGGCACATTCTTCAAACCGCTGAGCTTAAAATGTGAGCTCCTATCAGTTAAATGCACATCTTCTACTATCTATCTTTCTCTTTCTCTCTCTCTCTCTCCATGTGCAATATATATATGTCTATCTTCTTAGCCTTAAATTTCAAAATTTGTACATAGCGGTCAACAAGAGCATAACTTAATCCAGGATTGGGACTGAGTTCAGTAATGGCTAATCACTACACTTCATATGCTGGAAATAAGATTCCCCATTCTTTATCCAAATATACAATTAGTCATAGCGGTTACTGTAAAAACAGAGTGAATCTGAGATGATGCATCTGCTTAGACAGAAAAAAAAAAAGTCCCAAGGAACTGGAAGTACTTTCTTTCCCATGTGATTTCACTAGTGTAGCAACACCAAAGTTCTCTGAGCCTGAGTTTCTCTCTTTGTCCATGTCCATGGAGTGGGTGCACATATGTGCTGTATATCAGCCTTCTGACAAGTATAATGGCAGTTCCCATCTATTCTCATTTTTCCACTCAATGTTTTAGTCTGCCTTTGCTTTATGTCTTACACCATCATTCATCTGAACGAGTAGCTGTGGATCTTAAACACTGGCATTTATGTGTGAGATGTATTAAACTGGGAAGTTAGATGGATCATTGCAGACAAAAAGAAAAAGAGCTGTTATCTAACAAAATCCAGTGCTCCATATGTTGTCTCGGAGGTGTCCCTTTATGCTCTCAAGCTGAGTACTTAATGGCTCTACTTTTAGCATAAGCACTGTCGGGTTTTCTTTACCTGTTTATATCGTCATGTCCACCACTCCACAAAAGTATTTCCTGCCAGGGAAGTGCTCCTCATGCCAGTCAGAGGGGAGCCTTTTCTCAGCAAAGCCATCGATTGAGAAATATCAACTTCCCCTTCATCCTGAAACGTTATTTAAAAATCTGACAGACAAGATATTTATCTTCCTCGGCGTGTAAGCCCAGTATGGCGGGTATTTCCAGACCCGTGGATTGACACCAGCTCAAGGGGGCAAGGCGAGCTTTTCCCTCGCCGCCAGTGACCCTGCCCGAAAGGAGCCGTGCTCCTTCGCTTCAGCCGCCCGAGCCCTGCCGCTCCGCCGCAGTTCCGCCGCTCTGTCGCTAGTTGGGGCTCCCGGCCAAGGGACGAGCCCAGCCCCGGGGCCCGGGCCGGGCGGCGCTGTCCCGGGTAGGTCGCGGCGGGCGCGGGGCCGCGCTGGGCCGCAGAGGCCTCCCGGCCCGGCAGCACCCAGTGACGGGCCCTGCCTCGCCCGCGGCGGCAGAAGGAGCTGCCGCTTCTGGGAGGGCTTTCTCTGGAGGAGCTCAAAGGCTCTGTGAGATTCCCACAAAAAAAGCGAACCCAGGAGCCGGCTAACCGTTACCATCCCGGTTTTACAGGTAAGGTAAACTGCCCCTAGATTAAGCAGCTTTCACGAGGGCAGAAAATAAGACTATTGCAGGTGGCAGAACAGGATCTAGGTCGAACATTTGCTGTGTTCTAGTACCGAATACTTCATCATCTTAAAAAGGTCCTAAAATCCGTGCGTGATTTTAAGGATGTCAGTGATAGCACTGACTTCACTGGGACTGCTCACATGACTGCATCTTCCTAAATGTGTTGCCCTGGCTTGGTTTTCTGAACGTATCAGTTGTTTCACATTCAGGGAGATAGCTTTGCCAGCCTCGAAGAGGAAACCTAAAATAGAAAAAACTGCAGTATCTAAGGTTCTGGGCAAACTTTCAGTTTTAATCCTAAATAGCCCTAAATCCATTCTTAGTAAGATGTGAATCATCGTGTTTATAGTCAGAGCTACAGAGATAAAACTCGGCACAGTCTGCAAAACTAATTCTGTATTAAAATGTGAAACTACAGTTCCTCTTCAAGTCCTAAAACTAGATACCTGATACTAAAAAACTATCACTCACTCTTAACATGAGTGCCAACTGTCTGTTTAGACAGGGAAACCTGGCACAAGGCTGATCTCCCTTTTCTAGTCTCTGAAAAAAAAAAAAAAAAAGGCCTTTCATGGTCAAAAGCATTCAAGCTACAGAACAGATTTTTCTTTCCCATTAGATATTTTTTCAGGTTTGTTTGTTCTGTCCCCTCCTCACGACCCATGTTCCTCTGGTACAACTGATAAACAACATCTTTTATTGCTACAGGCAGCCAGTCCTGTCTAATACAATAGCAGGCAAGGCTTGGCGGGACTGCAAAGTGCAGGTGGTTGGAGTATTGTGGTCATCCAAACCAGATGCTGAGGAGATGGAGCACCTGTTTCCCTTCTTTTCTGCACTGGAGAATACAGCACTATGCAGGCTACAGTAACAGCTTGAGATTAATAGCGCTGCTGCAGTTTTCCCTTGACAGGGTAACAGAGATGTACCATCTACGGCTTTTGCAAGCACTCCTCTGAGTGCTCATACACATGTGCTGGATTTTATTATTTTTTTTCCAAGGCAACAGAATGCAGTCAGAGATGGGTCTGTAACTTCATTGCTCTCCAGATTATTTTATTCATCATTACCTATGCACTGGTGTTTAAAAAAAAAAAAAAAAAAAAAAAAAAAAAAGAGGTTGGTTTTATAGCCCTAACAGCAACAAAGTTAAGCCAAAAAATTAATGTATATTTTATGTCTATTTTTACAGATTCTACAAATGTCTCTTTTGGATGCAGGAATGCCGTTACAGTGCCGCATTCAGAATAGCTGACCCACTGACCCACTGCTACTGCCTCTGTAGGCCATGGAACGCCATCTGTCGATGCGAAAGGAGTCAGGATCCTGCCAATACTGAAATGTCCCCAAAATGGTGGCCTTAACTAAGCTCTCCTTTCTCTGACAGTCCCTGTGGCTTGCCTGGCTGGTAAGCTGGAGTTGAGCTGGGAACTCCAGGCTCCAACACAGTGGCATGTTACCAGCCCTCCCTGGACTCAGCCCACCTTCCTCTGCCCCTTCCTGCCTCCCACTCCCCAAAAGCAGCACCCTTCAGAGAGGGAAGAAGAGCAGGCATTTTGTTGCAGGAGTTTTGTTGCAGCCTTTGTGGGTCCAGGTGGGTAACAAAACATATGGAAAGGACTGATTTTTTCATGGGCTGGAGAACTGTGTCTGATGCAGCAGCTGTAACCCCTATTCGTGCTGTGCTGTGGACTGTAGTCAGTCTTTAAATGAAGAAACGGAACAGATTTAAAACCAGTGGACAACGTTAAAACACCAACTGCTTTATGGCATTTTCTTTTTTTAAAATTTAGGGAAATCTGGTTGGGAAGCAACACTTTCCAGTTTCTGGCCACAGAAATATTTGTGCTAAGAAAATATAAATATTTGAAAAAAACTGCCAGAAAAGTAACATTTGAAAAGCTTTGCAGAATTGTATTTTATGTCATGTTACTTTTAAAAAATGGTGCTCTAGCTCCTAACACTAAAAAAATGCATCTACCTGAAAAAAAGAGACCAAAACCAAATAGTGTCACTTTAGTTTTACCACCATGTTAATCACAGTAAAGTCTAGCTTCCTCAAGAAAAAGAGGTTTATGACACTGTTAATACTACAGTAAAAGGAAACCACCTTGCTTTCACTGTGAGTTTAGCTCAGGATGGCTCACAGCCATTGATTATCGCCAGGCAGAAGATGCAACCATTTTTATACAGTAATGACGATTGTGCAAATACTACCTTCTCTGTCTTTTCTCTCTCAAACCACGCACATGAGCACACACATACAGACAAGTAAATATGCAAGCAAAGCTCCTGCTGGAAACAAGAACAGCTCCAGCTCTTCAGCAATTCAAGCTGTTCTTCTGATGTTTTAATTTCACAAGGATTTGACTGAGAGCGCACAAGGCACAGAGGCAATATCGCAGTTGCATCATCCCAGGTGCGTCCACCTCAGAGCAGGGCTGAAATTGCTCCTAGCTTCCTCAGCCCTGAGCCAAAGCCAGTCATAAGGCCCAAATCAATGGCAGTAGATTGGGATATCTTCCTTGATTCTTTGCAATTCACTGTGCACAGACTTTTAATAAGAGTTCGCCATTGCTACTGGTTGGTATTTACAAAACTCTTTTTCTCATTCCTCCACGGACAAGGTACATTTCTGTGTTTTGGCTATTTAGAGCTACACAATGAATTCCACCTCTCCCAGGTACTTTATTTTTATGGGTTCTGACCCATCCTTCAGTTTATCCCCCAACAGTCCCCACACTGTAGCACAGATAAACCCTGCCTCAAGTAAGAGCAGCAGCATTCAATCCCCTCTCCTTGTCCTGCTCCCCCTCCCTGCCCTAAACAGACAGCGTTAATAAGCCAGAAACCATTCTGAATTAAGAAAAAGGGAATTTTGGCAACCGGTGTTGTATTTCTGTAAGGAATCAAAAATAAGGGAGAAAAAATGTTACAAAGAAGCCATTTAAGCTGGAATCACAAGAGAGAGGGAAATTACCCGCACTGGGAGACAGGAAAAAGAAGGACAAGTTGGAAGACAGATACGCTGGGCAGACTTCAAGATCTACAAAAGATTGGTTGTCTCTTTTGGGGTTTACACTTTCTTTGTCTAATTAGACTAATAGGGGTAGAATAGAACCGGGAGAGATTAAAATCCGTGATAAACAAGGCATCTTTTATTTGATATTATTGAAACTGGTTTCACTTATCTTCAGAAATCTTTCTTTTTGTGCTCCTTAATTTGTCCTTGAAGTCCTGTATCTAATCATTAGTTGCGCAACCAATAATCCTACCCCAGCCCCTCCACCCCTTTTTATGACCAACTTTAATCTTTCAACTCAGTGAAAAACATGTTTCCCCTATCATAACTAGTTTAACAAAAATTCCCTTTCAAGTTTAGATTGCACAGATACAATGGCTTTCCTGCAGCTTCATGCTGGAGAAAGGAATTTACATTAGAAAAAAAAAGAGATTTATGATAGCATTGTATTTCCATTTGAATATGGAGAGTTAATAACATGCATATGTTTTTTTTATTATTATTATTTTAAGGTTTAAGCTATGCCATAGGCAAAAGGAAACCTGGAAACTGTGGGACTGGCAGGGCTCAATGAATAACCTAATCTGGATTTCATTCACAAACAGCAGCTCACACACAGGGAAAGGGCTGGTGTGTTTCGCCAAATCGGAACTGGAGTAAGTGCCAGGATTTCCTGATTTGTTTACATTTCTCAAAAAACTTTTTTCCCCTGGATGAAGCTAGAATTAGACTTCCTTTTCCACTTTTGGCCCTTTCCAAACTATTCTTGCTTGACATATTCTCTCCTTTTCCCTGTATTCTCCTTTGTTCCAGTCTCAGCTGGCTTTTTTGTCGTGGAAAACAGAAAAGGCAATGAAAGATGGCAGTCTATGATAATAACGATAATGCAGCCAGGTTTGCATGACAGCTAAACAATGCCGCAGGCTTTTCCAGCACCCTTGGATCCACCATTCTTCTTACAATGGTTCGGGAGGAGTGAGTGGGATCTCTCTGGGGCCACGGGCTGGAACAATACTGTCATAAGGTAAAAGAGATAAAAAAATGAAAATGAAACAGGCTAGCCCAAGCTCTCTTGATGAGGCCTGTCACTGAGTTAATCAGAAATCGGAGGGGGCCAGTTACAAGTAAATAAATCACCTTTTCATCAGCTGACTGGGTTCTCTGAGCCTCTGAAAATGTCTTCTTCCCTACCAGTCCTTTTTCACTTTCACTGATTTTACTGTACTTTGCCCATTGTCTGCAACCTCTGCGCAATCACTGCAGAAACTTGTTTGGGAGACCTTCTCTGTGCCTTTGTTTATAGCCCTTTGATCATCCCACAGAAAGAAAAACACTGTAGCTTGGACCTAAGCCATTGTTTCCTTTACATGACAAACCTGCCAGCCTGCAATCAGTTTGATGCGCATGCGTAAAAGGGCTGCTAAGGACTTCAAAAACTATAGGAAGACTAGCAGAAATATTGAGAACTTGGGCATCTTGTTGAGTAGCAGTGAGGGTTCCAAGTCCCTGATGTGGCCACTGTGCCACTGCAGAACAGCAGCCTGAGTCATCATTATTTCTTAGTAGCAGTGTTAGAGCAACACAGTTATTCTTGCTCGGATGTCAGGTCCTTTTTGCCCCCACGACTTAACTCTTGCCATCAGAGAGAGCCCTGTGAATGGTTCATGCTTTAACATGATGAGATGGCAAGGAGGAGCTGCACCACGCACCGCACCGACATTCAGCACAGAGGCAAAGGGTTCACAGGGGTGCAAGACTGAATTTCTGCATTTCAAACAAGTGTTGTCAGCCAGATTTTTAGCTGATGTTGCTCCCATTGACATCAATGCACCGATGCTGATTTACACCAGCTGATGAATATGCGTCTGGGAGAACAGGAGGACGGGTTGATGGTGCAGAAGGGTTAGTTGAACAGAAAAAGGAAGCGAGGGGGAGAAAGATGGAGACAAAAGGGGAAGGGAAAGAGAGATGTGATTGTGGGACTCAGAAAATGTGAGTTGCACTGTACGGCTGTGGGAAAATGATTAGACAGGATTGCATCAGACTGGACACCATTGTTGCAATTTCTGCAGCACCTTTTTAAGATCCCATGTTGAGATACTGAGCAGAATGTGTGTGGCTGCATATCTGGAACAAGTCCAAGCAAAAGGCTAAATGCGTCAGTCATCTATGTTTGCTGGTGCTGTGCACTAGTGTTTCCTGTGCAGTCATTGCAATATATGTCTAATTTGGTTGTTCTAATTCTGTTTTTCACCTTTAAGTATTTGAAACATATTTAGTCGCTCACACTGTGTATAAGTACCCATTTTTAGCACATTGTTTAATTTTGGGGCCAGAAATCTCTGTTCCTTTGGTACTCACCAGCCAGAGGGATGAAAGAGAGAACAAGATGGGGAAAGCTACATGAAGGGGAAAGAACTGACTTCTGAAAAGAGGAGTAAGGTACTATAAGGGGTGGTAGAAAACACTTTTGTATGTGAAATCACTAGCCAGCTTCTTTTGATTTAGGAGGTGTCTACAGAGAATCAAGAGGCCCAAAAACTGTTTTGCTTACACAATCAATTTAGCTGATCTCAGTAGGGCTACTCGTGAAAACAAGGTGAGCAGGAAATGGACTGATGTTTGCAGGCAGCCTACACTAGAAACTCATACCTACCCTTTCTGCTTTATCACTTGTCTGAGCCCACAGTTTCACTATTAAGTTCTGGTGGTGCATTTTTAGATTTCCAGTTACAGCTTGCATGACGATGCCAGTAGTCTACACCTGACCAGTTACTGCCATTTAACTTGACGAGAACCATAAAGGAAGCATTCTTCCAGAGAAAGAGGAGGGACAAGTGTATTTCTAGTGCTTTCCAATATTTATGATTCATGACTTCAAGCTAGAATTCAGTTCTCACTGGCGTCAGTAAGAAAGTCTTACTTTAAGAAAACACTTCTGCTTTTTTTTTTTCATTTTTGATAGCTAATACAGATGAAACCACAAACCTGAAGAGTTCAGACTTCACCAAATGTTAGTCATGCATCATGTGGAGTAACTCAGTACTTGATGGTAATTGGTGTTTAATTTGGATGTTCCTTTATCTTTTTCTCACAACCCGAAATAAATTTTCATTTTCATTTTTTGTACTGCTCCTTATGTGGTAAAAATCAACTGATTGAGCATAAAGTTAAGACAACGTTTTCTAAAGCAGTAACTCAGAAGGGAGGTCATACTAAGGAGCCTGGATAGTTGACCTAACCCATCCCCTTGGCCCACACAGACTTCTGGTGACACTTTACAAGTTATATTTGAGTTATTCAGTTTCACTTAAAGAGTTGTTTTCTGTGCTTCCACATCATATCTCCAGGAAAAGAGAAGCTGAAAACTACAGATCCAGGGTGATGCCATTTCTTTTCTCTCTCTCTAAGGATGTGAGCTGACGATCTCCATGCCATTCTGCTGTAGCCCTGACCTAAACTTCAGGGTACACGGAGAGTATTGTGAGTTCTCCCAGCAGTGTCACACACTAGCACCATAGTGGATTACCTGCCTCAGGCAAGGCTCATCCTCTAGCAATGGGACATCTCTGGAAGCTCATTAATTCCACCCAGTGGAGAAATGGCAGTAGCTTGAAATTTTTGGTAGAGATCAGACAAGAACTCTGAATCCAGAAAACCATTTTGAAACTGGAACTAAAACCATACTTGACAGCACAAGTTAAATTTTACTGTCCTCAGACTCTGGTATAAGAAATATGCCTGACTCAGAAGAAATCTCAGTGTTCCTCACAGAGACAGAATTCCCTTTCTGATACAGCTGCAAGAAACAACATAATACTGTTATTTTTACAATTACAAGAAACAACATATTTTTTATTTTTTTTTAAAGGAATAATTGTTTTTGAAATGCAACATTTTCAAAAGCATTTGGAACAATTCCTGATCAGGGTCCAAGGCATAGTTCTTCTGGTTCTCCTGATGGAATTCCTTTTTTCTTTGTTGTGAACATGCAGAGTCTGTGTAAAATGACAGTTTTTCCCTGCAAGATTCCCCACCCCATACCCTTACATTTTTCTTTGTCCTCTTGTGATTACAGGACACAACTGTCAGAGGTAAAATGTGCAGCTGAGTTTGGCTAAGCAAAGAATAGAAGAAAACAGGCAAACTCAAATGACCCTTCCTTGGGCAAGGCCACGTAACTGCCAGCAGTTTGGAGAATTTTTGAGCCAGAGGTTGCATCTGGGCTATTGTTTTTTATGTTCATCAATGGACCTATTCTTTGTAAAATTCTGTATTCCTATTTTGCATCCATTTATATCTCTTGGCTTCCACAACATCCTGTGACAATGAGTTAATTATGCTTCAAGTGAAAAAATTACTTCTTTTTTTTTTTTTTTTTTTTTTTTAAAAACACCGTACCTCCTAATTTCAATTAGTGTACCCTCTTGCCTGGTATGAAACAGTGACTAAATCGTGCCTATTCACCTTCCTTCTACCAGTCAATATAGCAGGTTCTATACCACTCATCATTTTTGTCAATGTTTTGCCTGCATCTTTTCCACCTCTACTGTATCTTCTAGAGATGGGGTGAGCAGAACTGCAGTGGACTGTGACAGCTATGGAACAATCTTGGAGGATCTAATGTCAAATCACATACTTACATTATAAGTTTCCCCAAATGTCACGTTAAGGTCCATTTGTTGGAATGGACTAGAGAAAATTTTAAAATCTGAAGTTTCTGTTTGTTTCTACAGCACACAGCTTTCAGGACCATCTCTGGATTTTGTTTTTGTTTAGTTGTTTTTATTAGGGAGAGTGATTCATGATTTTGGGGGTTAGCAATACTTTATGTATGCGTTTCCCAGAACTGTCTTTGGTTTCTGGCTCCTCTCTCTTTCTCACACTTATGGCAACATGGTATCCAAGTGAAATCAATCATAAACATAACATATCCCAATTTTTGGTGCTATGCTGCATTAGTATCTAAGAAAAGCTCTCTCTATTTACAATTTTATAGCATGCTTAAGTTTTTGATCTGAGCCGACACAACCCATTCAAAGATAAAGACATCAATTAATTAAGCAGTTGTTGAGATCAGAAATCTGACACCCATATGGTGACAAATTAGTGCCTGAAAGCAGTTAACTGCCAAGAGAAGCACATGCATCTGTTGCAAGAGATTAAAATGAAGTACCTATTAATTACTATGAGTTTCTTGATTGACTTCAAAATTGTATTGCTGAACTGATTCTCTTTGTGTTATTCATCTTTAATGTCATCACTTGTAAATAAAGACTTACTTCAAAAATATCAAGTTCCAAGCAAATGCTAAGTACCCTCTAAAAAGCAAGCAAAGGAAACTCAACTGTGAAGAGATGCCACAAAGCACGTGTTACTTTTTTTTTTCCATTGCTAGAACTACATAAAACCAGATGTATGCAGGAGAGAAATGTTGCCTGATATAACAATGAGTAATAAAGAGTATCTCACAATCATAGGATATATGACACAATAATGAATTGTATATGACATGCTTAAAAAACACAATTAAAACTCAATTTCTTTCCAGTGGAAGTTCATTGGCAGAACTGTGATACAACAAAAATTCCACTTTGGGTCTTTCATGCTATTTTCCTGTTTTCATGCACTCACAAATAAGAAAAAGTGCAGATGTTAGAAGCACACACACTGTCTCTCTCTGTATCCAAGGAAATAATTGTTTCAAAATACACAGTTATCCGGTTATCACCGGCTTATTTTTAAGTCAGAACTACATCTGCTAGGATAACATTGGATCCCAAGTCAGACGTGTCTGTCTCAGTCAGGCCTCTTGATGCAGAAGGAAGTATTCCTGCTAACTCAAACGGTGACATTCTTTCTTCTGAAGCAATGACTTGTTATTATTTTTATGAGGATATATATTCTGTTTCTTTAAACACGTAGCAGGAAACGAGGCAGGATGGAGATGGGGAAAGGGCCTACAGCAGCAACCCTACAGTGAGCGGGGAGAGAGAGAGCGAGCGAGAGAGCATGTACACACAAAGTTTTTAAGGAAAACACCCTTCTTATTGTTTTAATAAATGTCCTTGTACAGATGTTCAGTGAAAAAAAAGGCTAGGAAGCCCCTCACTGCCAAGCCTGGGGAGCACACTTTGATTTTGTGGGTGCAACGCAAGTGGGACATATACTTCTGAACACAAAAGTCTCACTTATCTAAGACTCAGTCTAAATAACTCTCACTCAAGCTACCTGCTTTCTACTTGCCGCAGCACCAGATAAAATAGGTTATCAGCAAAATGACTACTTCAGAAAATTTATCTCCTTCTCACTTGTTCTTGTGAAGATCATCTGCACATGCTGTGTAGGAAAGCTAATAAACAACTGCCTGAAATATCCCGCCTCTGGGACAAAACTGTAGCTTTCTGGTAATTTCCTTAGAGAGAACAGGAACTAAGCTACTTAACGCCAACAAAATTCTCCACTTCCAGTGAAGGCAGATCAATAAATCTTCAAAACAGTAATATCAAAGACTAGAATAGAGCTAAAGAACTTTGTAGACATTTTGGTCTCCTGCACACACATAATGATTGATGACACTTTTGTCTAATAGTCAGGCTCATAAGCTAAATCAACAGATTTAAGGAAATCAATATTTCAGGGGAATAACTATCCTGCCGCAAGCTTCCCATTGGCTTTCCTCCAAAAGGGAAACTGAAACAGACAGCAAGATTATCAGGCACATAATTTTTAAAGTCTCTCTTTGGGAGGAAATGTTTTGTTAAAGTTTTCTGGTTTATTAATGAAAACTAAATATTTCCCCCTCCCTCTTTATAGTTTTTCTTATTTAAATCTTTAATGAAAGCCATCACTCTTCTCATGTAGGGAAGCATCCATGTAGGAAATCACCCATGGAGTCACCAAATAAGGTAGATATTCTAGATTTAACATGAGATGGTACCCTCCTGGTTTATCTTCATTATATATTTCCAGGGATGTGTCATTTGGGCTAAAGAGTGAAAGAAAATGAACAAAAATAATGCCCTGGTTAAGATACATGCCAACATAAGGCTGCCCTTAACAAATAAAATAGAAGTCTTGCAAAAAAAGATTTTATCATTTTCATTCATTAGTGCTTGTCTACCAACACCAGAAATTTACTGTTTCTCAGTTTAAAAGTGAAAAATTTTACTCTGATTATAACATTTCTTGTTATGTGATGCCAATAATAATTATTTTTATGTTTATGTTTATGTTAATGTTAATGTGAATTTGGTCACTTACAGTTCCAAACACTGTTTCTGCCTCTTGAAGTATTGTAGCTGCTCCATGATCAGTTAAAAGCTGGAGGAAGAAGGCAAAGTCCTCTTAGTAAAATTGTGCCACTGACATGAAGAAAGGATGAGGACGAGCTCTTTCCATCTGATGGCCCCCCCGCCCAAACCCAAACCCAGCCATCTCCCTCCAACACTCCTTGGAAACTCCTCTCCTGGTGACAGATCCTCTGAATACACCATAGGGCAGATAAACTAAACTGAGTAAAAAAGTGCAAATCCAGTGTCCGAAGGCAAAATCCCAAGACTAAGATCTCACTCTCCTTCCCCCAATCCCTTATCCATTCTCTCCTAATTCCTCTGCACCAGCTGGAGTCATGCTGAAGAGCTGCAATTCCAAAGTCTCCCCCCAAAATGGGGAGGGCTTTGACAACAGCCCTGAGGCTGCCTCCTGAGGGCTTCATCTCTTGCTTTGGCATCTGCAGCAGGCCAAGCTCAGGCCCTTGGCAGGGGAGGGCTTTTGGGGGCCACAGAGAAGCCCAGCAGCACCTCAGGGAGAACTGAAGCCTGTCAGATGGCTGGAGAAGGCTCTTGCAGATTTCACTCTCTCAGGTCTCTCTTAGTTTTCTGCCAGGATGATTCTGTGCCAGGAGGATCTGGAACAGCTCATGGTTGGGAAGGCACCATGGGCCTTCAAATGATGGGAACATCACCTTCTCGCTTTTAAGTTCTTGTCTGCAATTCTTAAAATGTGCTGTGCGGAATTTCACCCTAACTCTGCCTCTCTTTGAAGACCTATGTAAATCATTGTTTACTTGAGAGCTGTTTTACTCTGACCAGGACAGGGAAGAAAGCAAAATGTTCACAATATAGAGGGGAAAATTCAGGAGGTACTGCAGGCTTTGGTGTATAAGTTCACTATTTCTGTATGTAGGTGGTATGACAGAACAATCCACATTATAGACATATTTTGGTAATAAATACCTGTTCTATCCAGATGTTTCTAAATAAATGATATGTGATACAAATACTTATCGTCCTACCCAGCATTTATTAGCATCAAATGTTCCAGAAAGAGCTGTCATCCATCTGATTTTACAGAGGCGAATAGCCTTCTTAGACAGTCCTCCAACGTTAACTATCTGTGAAGAGCACAGTAGGTTATCCTCATGCAGACTTTGCACTTCTGAACATCCCATCTACTCCCATGTGCCTGGTTTTAATATAACTGTCCTTTACAAGGGTCAGCATCTGTACTATGGTAGAAATAAATTTTGAAACAGTGCTTGCCTGCAAATTTAGGGGGATAGTACACGTGTGTTACTTTATTAGCATAAGTATGTTCTAAATGGTACATTCTTTTGTCTTGACAATGTTAGAAATGCTGCTCAAGAAGTCTAGACGGGATTGACCATGCGGTTTAAGATCCATATTTGTATATGTATTGGCATCCTGCAAATGTGTCAATAGCCTGCAGAAAAAGAGGCGAGCTGTTTTTAATAACTGAAGAATTATTAACAAACACATGCATTAGCTGCATAAAAATCACCAACACAAAGTACCATGAAACTTTGTCAGCTCTATCTGAACCCAGCACAACTCTGATTAAATTTCTGGGAAAACTTAGTAGTATGTGTAATCAGGTCCTAAAAAAGTAGATTGTTCTGAGTATGTGTGAGTCTTATATTCATACACAAACTAAGACCTTTATATAAGACCTCTTTATATAAGACCATGAAGACTGAGGAAAGGTACAGGAAAAGCCTTTAGGGTTTTTGTTACCACCTTAGGTAATAGCTAAGGTAGTCCAAGTGGCATCCATTTACCTCTCTGAAGAGAGAATATGGAAAATCAGAGCATATTTCAGCATCATCAAGCTTGTTTTGACACTCAAAAATGTTAATGGATACTAAAGCCTTCTTGAATTCATAGATCCAGGCATTCAAATGAATTTATCCATTTATAAAGTTAGTTGGCTTTAAAATTGACTTCATGAGGTTCTAACCAAAAGCAGGCACTATAGAGCTGGGCCCTGTGCAAAGAAAAGGACAGTCCTCACTAGAAAAAGCTAAAAATTTAAATGGAGTGAAGGACAGAATGATAATTCCCATTTTATAGCATTACCACATGCCCACTGCCCACTGGAGGGGCTTAATTTGCACATCACATCTCTTTCCACTGACTCCAGAAAAGAGCCAGTGTCTGATAATCTTGGGGCTGTTGGCAAATAAATTTCTCTTCCAGCTCTTCACCCAACTTGCCAAAGCAACAGGAACAACTTAGGCTCAACACCTGCAGCCAAGAATCCTAGCAAAGAGGCACCCAGTCCAACTTTGACTTAGAAAACAAAAGTAGGAGCATTTTCAGACTCAGGGCTGATTTTGTCTGAACTCCACTCCTTTGTAGGTTTGGACATTTCTCCTTTGTTTGTATTCCAATTTCTGATATTCAGATAAGTTGGAAAAAATATGTGTCAATATCTTATGTAGTAAGATGAGATGAGGACTTTTAAACTGAGTTTCTTTTAATCATTTTCCATGTGTTTCTTAATTGGCTCGGCTTCTTTTTTTTTTTCTGGCTTTGTTCTCCAACACTGGTTCATTCATTTCCTGAAGTTTCACTTCACCTTGTCTGGTTTTTCCGTCTGCAGCATGTTGTTATATGCATTTGCTGATGAGAATTAGCTTAAAATAATCTGTACCATAATTACTGACTTCAGTCCTGTTTGTGTCTATAGGGAGATGTCCACGACGAAACAAAATAACAGCAAAGAGGGAAAACTACCACGTTCTTCCATATTTGGACAGCCCAGATGTTATTTACAGCATTGTTTATGAAGCTTTTTCTTTGCCTTGCTGGCTTTGATCCACACACGTTGTCAGCTTTGAGCACACACGTCCTGTCACGTGGTGACTGTGTGCCCCTGACAAGTAAACATGCGGGAATGCAATTTATAAAGACAGTCTAGAGCAGCAATTAAGGAGAAAAAGAACTACAAACAAGACAAAGGAAATTAGGCAGGAAGATGAGCTAAATCTGGTCAGAATACAGGATATCAAGGCAACAGCATTGCATGCCGTTTATCCTTTAGTCACTAGCAAGTGTCAACATCAGTACGTGATGTCTGTGCTCATGAACCTTTTATCGTTAGTCTGCAAGAGGATTGCTCAGAGGGACTTGTTGCTACAGAATCCTCTGAGTGTGAGATCTTTGAAGGGTGAAGAAGTTCATTATCATGTTTGGCACTTATTCAGAATGATGGAATTCTTCAAGCACATTTGGCACAATGAACAAACAGAAGATTGTAAAATCTCCTTTTCCTATGAAGTTGAAGAGGGACCAGTTTCCAGTAAGGTTCCACAGAAGATGTAGGAAGAGGGAAATATCTTACATGCATTACATTTTCATGCTAAACCAAAATGATGCCACAAAAAACTTCCAACAATTGTTTCAGGCAATAAAATTCAGTCATGCAAATATTTGGGTGACAGCAGCAAAAGGTTATGTACCAGAACTCATGGGGCCTGGGAAGGGAGCATGGGCTATTGCTTATTTCCTTGTTTACAAACAAATCAACCCCAGGCACATGCTGGGGTATGGCAAGTTCATTTGAAAGACTGTGGGCTGAGCACTTGAATCTTGGGTCTGCGGTATGAAGAGGTCTCTGCTCTGTAAAACGTGTGCTTTTTTATAGAGGTCATCATATCAGATAGGGGAACTGGTAGTTCATTATCCCTAAGTCTGGTAAGACAGTATTCTGGCAGGAATCTTTCTTTTAGATTTACCTGTCCAAGTCTACAGGACAGGACACCGGAAGAGGCTCCTTCTCCTTTGGGATTAACTCGGCTCCTTAACTGCTCTTTTCCTTTCAGCCATCTACCATCTACTTCTCTTCTAAATCATTCTGCTAACATTATTGTCCTCATAGGGCAGACCTTGGGTTTTCAATTTTTTTTGACAAACTTTTTCACTTGGGAAGGGAAAGAATTGAACTAAGTCCCAGGGAACTGGGTGTGTAGCTCCAAACCTTCAGTTGTTTGCCACCTGGGTCTTGGAACAAACATTTGCATCATGCTCAGATCTTTTATGGAAAAGCACTTTCTGTAAGGGCATTGTGGTCTCTATAAATGCATAATCAGGAGTCTAAACCAGTATGATACTTTGAAATGCCTGTCCTAAGGGTTTCTCATTTCATGTTTAGCTCATCTACTGGCAATGCTTTCCACTAACTATTATTTGCTAATATGAATTCCAAGACTCAGCAACTCAATAAAATGTCATTTGCAGGACAAGTGGAAGCAAGAAATGAGAATGTTCGAAGAACTACATACACCTGGAGCCAGCGAGACATGAGAAGAAGAGCTTTGTTTCATTTTCTCTAGCAAATACTGAAGGGAATTTGTGGTAGATTAGAGTTCTTATTTGTATGCTAATGTTCCTATCCATATACAGGGCTAAAGAGGATATGCAAAGCACAGTTCAGTCAGATTGCAGCAGCAGGTAAAGTTACAGCTAGCACAAAAGTGGACAACCTAGAGTTGATGTAAAATAGGGTAAAAAATGCCCATATTTTCTTTCATAAAATTTCAAGATTGTCAGATGCTTGAGGATGCCACAGAAGCAACTGTTAGTACAGCTAAGAAATGGGGCTGAAATCAGGTACCTTAAAACAAAGAAACAAAATTAAAAGCCACAAACAGGGTGAGGAGGGTGGAGACCAGCCAAAGAAAGTGTGACTTGGTGCTTTCAGATGCACTGGGGAGAGCTGCAGGTGGCAAAGGCACCATGACCTTACATCGCCCATCCATCTTCTCACTAGTAAAGCCAACAGAGAGTGTTTCACTCTCTTCCCAGTTTTTTCCAGGAACCTATTGGTTGAAAGAAACCAGGAATTTGAAGAACTTATTTGAAAATGAGAGTAGTACTAGTTTACACTTGTTTTCAGCTGATTTATGCTCAACACCAGAATGACCCCAAGGATGAGACAGGCTTTTCTTTCCCATTAGTAATAAATGTCCCTCCTGAAAGTGACGACAGTACTTGCTGGTACAGATCTGGAGGGCTATGGCAAAGGCAAAATAAAAATGCAAGCCACGGTAGTTTTAATGCCTCAGGAAAGTCCAGAACCAGGTCTGGGCTCTCACATAGCTGCACATAGGACTGAGAGTCTTAGGGGCCATCACTCGAAAGAAGACCATATTATATGGATTTCATATTGCTAGAGAGCTACATATTAAGACAGAGTTGCAATTTTTTGATCACTTAATTTCTTTAGTCTGTTCACCTTCCCCACCTCTTTCCATCCCATTTTTTGTTGTCCTTTCCACTTAAAACATAAAAAAATACCTACTGATTCCATGATCAGCAAAGCTTTTTTCCACCATTCTTCAGAGAACTGATTTATTTGTATGTTAATATTCTTATCCGTATACAAAAATGCGCACCATAAATAGTTTTATAAGGGAAAAGCAGCCAACTGGAAATCCTTCCTTTATTTTAAAGATAATGGCTCCATTTGTTTATTGCTTCTGCTGCTGATTTTTTCCAAGCAGAACAGCAAATCTGCTCTCAGTTAAGGAAGCACAAGCCTTCTGCGGCCAGAGTTCAGTCTGTATCCCAGGGAATCTTTCTATGGTGAAACACCCTGCCTACTTCAATGAAGCTGCTCACAATTAACTCTTCTGGATGTGGAGATCAAAGTAACATAGCCTTTTATCAGTTGCCTTGGGGCTACATTCAGACGGCCGGAATTCCACCAAAGTCCCTGGCACTTGCTCCGTAGGGAGAGTTACTGGGGCTGGAGGGGAGCCCAGGGCAGGCAGCCGATGGGAAACACTGTCCACTGGGGCTCTGGTGAAACATGCGAGGATCCCATGGATAAAGACATAGGCCATCTACTACTGTGTGATGGAGCCTGGTTTTGATTCAGCTGGACAATCAAGGGAGAAAGATTTTATTTTTTTTTTCTAACAAGTGATATTTATAAAATTTGCTTTCTTAAACATTATTTTTTTTTTTTTTTAGAAATGTCTTACTTTTTCCATATGTTTGTGAACCAGGGTGGAGCACATGTCCAGAGAGATCAGCATCAACAAGTTTTTTCATTTAATAATTACATTTGACAACTGTTAAAACGTGGAGTATAGTGAAAACATCACTACCCATCTATTATGGGAAACTACTCAATCTTTTTCAGTGGTTTGAGGGAAACACTCCAAACATCCATAAAAACTGGTTGCAACAAGACGCACACTAAAACCAACATAACGAGCACACTCAATGCAATATGTTTCTGCATAGGAAATCAATGCAAAAGAGCCACAGCACTAATGACTTAATTATTGCCTTGGCAGTTGTCAGGATGACACCAAAGCGTCAGACAAACTGAATCTTTCTCCCTGGATGGACTAAGCTCTCTCTCAGTTTCCTGGGCAGGTCATCATTTTTCTCATAGGAGTTTTATATGTATGTTTCTACAGATTTACACCAGAGAATTGCCTCATGGCCTAAGCTGTTGTTCCCAAGGTGTCCTATATTGGACTGTAGCATCCTGAATCCTTTTTCCAAATGTGTTTTTGTCTTGAGTAGGATGTTCAGAGAGAATCATCTCCCATACCTCAGCCAGGAAACTCTGGGATACATTCAGGGATGTGGGCCTGGGAAAAGAAAGGATGCTAGAGAGGTCTCATCCCTCTGCGTTGCAAATCTTCTGAGCAGGAGTGTTTCATTTGAAATATGTGTCTTAGTCAGCAAAACCAGCATTTTAGTAAAGGAGGTCTTAATATAGGTCTAGTCTTTCTCCTAATTCCTCATGCTGTCATGCCCTAACTCCACTGTCATGTGCCATAGCCATTGCTGAGACCTACGTCTCAATTCTCAAAGGCTCAAACTTTTCCAGAAAAATATTGCTTAGCTGAAGCCAGTCATTACAGCTTCCTCCTCATTATGTAGCTTACAGGAATGAGATCAAGCAAACACAGTCAAAAGCATGACAGCTCAAATACGAGATCCAGGAGTATATTTAACTAATGTGCAGCCAGAAAGCAATTGTCAAGAGTTTAATATGATTCAGCATGTTCTTAGTTTTCCTTGTAAAACATGCTCCTTAAACAATGGAGTGGTTTAAACAGGTTTTTTTTTCCTCAGCACGTGGACACAAGGAGAAAGTTCCAGGTGATTACAGCAAATCATTCATTCAGTTGATTTGGGGAAGGACATCCACTCTTTTCTTCATAACTTATTTGATGTAACTTTCACACCTTTTAAAGCTGATCTTCTAAAATACTAAAGCAAGTTGCTTCATGCGCCTTCCAAATCGTTTTCTTCTGAGAAGGTGTTGATCAGAGCTACATGAATATCAAAGGTAGGGTGGTTCAGTCAGGATAAGGCCTCTTCTCCAAAGATCAGATGCTTATCCAGACCTGAGCCACATAAGCCAGACTGCTTAGGCATAGGAGCATTATAGCTTTAGGGTCAGAAAACAAACGAAAGTTAACACAGAACTGGCCAAAAGGGAACAGTAAATCAATTATTCATACATCCCTAATACAAAGCTTCAGGCTTTCCTGAAGTCTGGGTTTTCCCTCATTTTCTCTGGGGATTTTTTAGCAGCTGGATGAGTGGGATAACTTGGCTCAAGAATGCTTTTCCTGTACTGGCTCTTACGTTTGCAATCAGAAAGGACTGAAGATCACAAAGAGTGTTCTGGTCCAAAGAACAATGATCTCCCCCAGGTATCACGAAATATGATATATTCAATGGACCACATTCACTGGTATGCTTGGGATGCTTTGCATCATCTTAGTGATACAAAACAGTCATAAACCTGGACTGCCTGTGGAGCTGTATAAAACAGCCAGAACAGGTCTGATCCGCAGTCATCAGCATTATATATTGCATGCACTGGAAGCCCCCAGAGAACTATTCTTTTAGATAGCTCTCTAGACCTTAGTGAAACACTGCCTGATACCACAGCTTTTATCATTGTAATCACAGAAATCACTGCAAAATGGAGCATCTTCAAGCCAAGTTATTCAACTGATCCAGCTGTCGTGAAATTCCCCAGAGGAAATGAGGGAAGACTCAGAATGAAAAAAAAAATAAGCAAAATAAACCTCCATGCTTTACAGGAGAGGCTTCAGCAACATGAGGGACGCTGCACTGCCAGGATGGTACGAGGCTGCAGAAGCTGGCACAGAACCAAAGTCAGAGACTGCTGCTTCCTGACGGCTGGTTCAGGCAGAAGTCATGGAGCGGGTGAGCAGCGCAGCCAGTGGAGGCACAATGGCCCCTCTATCAGCCTTCCAGATCTTTGCCACTAGGTCAGAAGAGAGCTTTGCAAATGTGCTACCTATTCCCTGGAGACTCTTGTGGTTCAGACTCTAATCCACTGTACTACTGTCTGCCAAAGAAACTTCCCTAGATTATGTTAGGTATTGGAAGAGATTACATGCACACAGACCCCATTTTTTAAACCCCTAAACCACATCACACAGCTTAGAGGAGGAGCACTTCAGCTCTGTCTATGCTAGCAAATAAAACTGGAAATGTTCCCAGGCACCGGGAATTGAACCTCTCTTAAATTTTTTGAACGACCTCTGCTATATGATGTCGGCTCATACCAAACCGTTCCTGAGCACAGCTTGAAAGATAGCAGGGCCAGAGACCATGGCTCATAGGCAGTTTACATGCAGCTGCCCCACTCTGTAGGCAAATGGACTCAGGCCTCACTGTGCTGGTGGCATCCCTGGCAATCAGCAGTCCGCATCATGCTTAATTTGCTGGTAATGACTTACGTGCTGCGACTCCTTCAACTGTTCTGGGCATGCAAGAGACTGCCAATAATTCTGGTTTTAAAGAAGACTGTGTCCAGAGGAAGGAAATGCACTCTTTGTTGGCCTATTCAGAGTCATCTTTAGCAGAAGATGTATGTATGGAAGAATGGGTTTACATAAAGCATATACTTTTGTAATAATGAAATGAAGTCCCAAAACCTAAACCAAAATCACATTATTAAGATTCAACTTAACAGTAAGAAGCCTTCACACCTTTTCCAGTCCCCTAGACAGCTTGCTTGGAAAGCCAGGCAGCTGTTAGGACCGACCTCCAGTAGACTGCAAACATCCTTTCTTGCTTTTACTGTTCGGGACATCTCCTGAAGCCACCCTGAGCAGTTACTTACAGTGTTCCTTTCCCACCGCACTAGGGAATGACCTACTTCTTCTTTCCTGTTTACCTGTCACATTCCCTGTGATTGGATGCTGAGACATTGCATGGCAACGTGGGGAATTAAGTCATTTCCTCGTTTCATCCCTTCAGTCTCTGAAGTCATTTCCTTCCCCCACCCACACAGCATTTCTCAATATTTCTGTAGTATACGCTACTTACCACTTTCTTGGCTTTATTCTGCTTTCTCCTCTTACAGACAAAGGAAGACATATTGGTAAAATATTACACATCAGATAATGAGAAATATGACTCTAGTAAGAATGCTGTATATATGAAAATTATTCTTTCTCTGAGACTAGTGTATGAAGATAAAACACACCATAACAGTGGGTACCTGCATTACTAAGGCATGCCCCTCATCTATACTGCTGATTGAAAAGGGGACAAGGATGAGTGAAGCAGAATGGTAAAGTAACTTTAGCTGGTTTACAGCTGTAACAGAAAGCTGGCCACGTAGGAGTTTTAAAAGCCATATCTTATACAAATTCACCCATAAGGAGTAGCATCACCATACTAAAACTTCTCCTTTCCTCCATGGCAGGAGTCAATCAATCAACAGCAAAGTATAGCTGAAAAACTAAATCATATAAACATGCCTTACCTACTGCCAGGAACCTCATCCCACAGAATTCAGGGCAGATTTTCAATGGGAGCAAATTTCAGTGCTAGGAAACCTGTGGTAGAGCAGTCCTGGCACCAGCATTCATCCCTAAGGGCACATAGTAAGAGATTTCTACTTGGTCCATGCTATCTCAAGAGCCTACAGGTTAGCTGTGATCTATCCGGTGATCTATCCTGTTGTGAGACCCCACAGCACTGAAGCACCCTACAACTGTGACCAACTGCAACCAGAGACAATTCAAAGTGCAGCTCAGTTGTGTCTGGATCACAGCAGACTGTTTCAGGTACGATGTTACCCCTCAGCCGTGTCATCCATGTGTATTTCAATTTTGGGACATACTGAAAAAATTACAGGTAGGGCCAAGAATTCACACAGTGTCTACGCCCAGGACCAGTAGTGCAAGATATGTCTGAGAGTTCATCTTGCTGCCTGATTGACTACACTTGGGAATTTAGGAATCCCATTAAAAATAAATTTTATATATATATATATGGAACTAATTCAAACCAGAAGGGAATAAAGCAAAGAAGTCAAATCAAACTAATAAATCAAGATTACAGCTCTCTCAAAAAGGTATGTTCTAATTCAGCCACAGGTTATGAGACTTGATGCAGGAATTACTGGAGGCAACTCCATAGCCTGTGATTTCTGTTGATCGTACAAAATGATCCCGTTAGCCTCTTTTGTATTTAGTGGCTGTGAGCTTTGCGAATATACGTGTGTGAATGACGACAAGGTCTCTTCTTGCCCCACAGTGACTGCCGGCCACCAACTACACTTGGAGTGCCTGCAGTGAAACAGCTGGGGAGTCTCCACAGGAGCATCCCACTCAACAAAAGCACTCAATGAAAGCAACTTCTTGAGCCACAGCTGGAGTCCATAGCCCAGGAGTCACCCTCCACAAGTGTATTTGCATTGCCAGATATAAACTGCCTCTTATTGAGAAAGAATTTAACAAAAAATGAGTGCTGTAGAATACACTCATTAAATTACCAGAAAAAATAAATATAAATTCTTATTAAAATTTGGGTTATAATATTAAGAAAGGATATTTGTGGGGAGGGGTAAAGTGTGATTTCTTCGGTTCACTTTGTAACCCCCAACTCTGTGATACTGTATTTATCCCTAGCACATAATCCCTGTATTTTCCAGGGAAAAAGGTTTGGAAATTTCAGTAAAACATTGCATCTGACATTCTGTCATTGCTACATTTTAAAAACAGCAAAAGACCTCTGAGAAGATTGATGCCCTTTTTAAGTCAATGACAAACAAATATGTAGTCCAGAGAAAAATCCATTCTTTTTCTTTTTGCAGGCAGTGTGACTTTTCATGGGAACATGTATTTTGAGTATGTTCACAGCTTTGCTACCACCAAAGATAATAGCAGTTTTTAATTACTTCAACCAAAGCAGCGTGGAGAAAACATATGATTTTTGAACTATCACAACAGAATTCAACAGAAGTTGAAAACATAATACATTTTCTGTTCATATATGAATTACTTTGCTGTGAAAACAAGTCATACCCATGTCTGAACCCACAGTAACTGCCTGTAATTCAAAACAATGATTCAGCATTGGGTATGTGAAGTTGTGAACATTTTAACGATTTTTTTTCCACAAAACTTTTGGCACTTCTGCCTCAGACACTTTTCGTACAGAGCAAAAGTTCAATCAAGTTTTTCAAAAGAAAAACATAAGAGGCTTTCAATTCACACTTAAATGCTTGAAGAGCAGTTTAAAGGCTATCAACTGAAAGGCTTTGCATTTCAGGCCCATTTGGATTCCTCTGAGGATGTTTTCCAGAGCTGTGTGTGAAAATGCAATGTGAGAGGGGAGCTCCAAGGGCTGCTTCCTATTTCTTTCTCAGCTGGGTGGCCATCACTCCTATACCTGCCCTCTAATCCTCTTGGGAGGGCTTGTGTCTCTGTGCACTGTCCTTCCAGATTTATTGTGAAGGATTTTCCCATCCATATATGACCCCTGCCTCCAGTCCATATTATTTTGGGACAGGCTGTCTTCCCCTGGGGTGACTGTAGGGTTGCAGCAGACTTGGGATATACAGGCTGGGCTATATTATGTTTGTAGACAGACAGACAGATGGTCTGTGATGATCTGACCCCAGCAGTAGGATCCTATGACTCACACCTGCCCTTGGGGAAGGCTGCAGGGAGTTTCTTCTCATCACCTTCCCGAAAAACTAGCAGGAGCAAGCATGGTGCCAGCTGCTCCTGAACTGCCAGGTAAGAATTACCCAGCTTCCAGACAAGTGGTGAGATGGTCTCAAAATGGAAACTCTGTCTCCCTTCCCAGAGGGTTTCAGGCACACAGATTTGTGCCCCCTGAAGCAAGGAGCAGGGGACTCCCCAGGAACAGCCTAGTCCAGCACCTCTCCAGGCTCTGTGGATAATGTTTCCCAGCCAGCCAGAAGCTTCAGCCGAGCTGGCTCTCCACACTGAGCTTCCAAAAAAGGGGAAAAAGGGAGAACGTTAGCATTTGTCCTGGTGCCAGATTTCTGCATGCACGGCTGAGAATGGTATTGACCCTTTTAGCCCTGTGGCAGAAGGTGATGTCCAGATGGACAGCTGCCTGTCACCTCCATCCTAGGCTATGGATTAGTGATTTTCAAGCTTCATCAGTGTGGTCATCCCCAAATCTCCCAGTGGAAGCACAGACTCTTGGGTGGCCAACTTAAGCTGAGTACTTTTTTCTTAGTATCTCAGTTGCCCAAGAACCTGTAAAAGAGGACTGTGGACCAGAGATTTAAAAACCTGTGAGATGGAGAACACCCAAGCTAAACCCCCAGGAGGTATTACAGCCACATTTTCAAATAAAAATATTTCATTTTGTAGTTTTATGCTAGCCTCTTTTGCCTTTCAGAGCGATAACTTAAATCCAAATGTTCTCTGAGAAGAGTGCCAGGAAAAAGAAGTCTAATTTTTGTGCATTTGGTTTAGTTTTCTTTTGTGTTGTCCTTTTACAAGAGAAAATGCCCATTTTTCAGCCAGATCAGCAGAGAGGGAATCAAGAGGTTCTGCACCAACTTTTGGGTTAAGCAAAGAGAGTATTTTTTCAGGAAGAATTTTAACTGCCAGGGTATCTGGTGGCATCTAAATATATGCAAGGTATAAGGTGAATAGGGAAGGTCTGAAGTTGTTAAGCAGGTAGTGGCAATACTAAAAGAATAAACACTAACTACAAAGGAAGGTAATTCTTAACTAATAAACAAAGCTAAATTGAGATGCAGTAGCAGCTGACATCCTTGTTCCTCATTATTAAAGGGCTTACAAAGTTCAGAGCTTGCAAGACAAAAATAAAAGGCATTTTTAAATAAATTTAGGAAGTCCAGGGATGAATGTTAAATTATAAATGTGTGGAATAATTCAGTACACTGACTGTAAATTTGGGTCGCTGCAACACCACATTTTTTAAGTGGAGTTATTACAAATTGAAATAATGCTGTAATAGTATAGTATATGGATTTTTAAAAAGCATTTTAAAATGTATTGTGAAATCTAGTACTCCACAGCCTGCTTTTTGGGCACAAAAGGAAAACATCAAGAATGAGGGTTATATTTATCTTCTCATAATTTTATTCCTAGAGAAAAAAATAATAAATACCGTTTTTCTCTCTGAAATAGTGAAAATTTTTGTGTAAAAATGGAATAATGAGATTCAGCGCTTGGGAAAACAATTCTACTAAGAACAATTGCAGTTCAATGCTTTGGAAAACAAATAATTTTCTACATTTCCTTCTTATTAGATACCTTAGATTTATTTCAATCCTTGAAATACTTGAAGCAAAACCTAGCTGTTGTGAGTAATGCATTTCCTTCCCTGAAGTACTGACCAGGGAAAACAGCAAAAAGGTTCTTATATCCAATGAAAAATATAATTTAGTAAACATTTATTATGAAAGACCCTTCTTACCTTTTCTGATTCTTATCCCTATATTTGTCTATTTATGCTTCTAAGAAGACAGGTTACGGATAAACCTTTTGATTAGAATTCTGCTAAAAACATTGTAATCTGGGAATTGTGGAAAGAAAAATTATCTCAGACAGACTTAGATTAATTTTCTTTTACATTGTTAGCCAAATTTCCTCTTCACTCTTCTTTTTAAACACTGTTTTGGGAAGTTTTGGTTATTTTGGGTTTTTTTAAATCAGAAGTTTAAATCAGGGGTTGAAAGATTATTTCCATCCAACTCGTGTTCCGTATGAGGAACCTGCATTTGTTTCCTGTGAGCAAGTATGGATTTTCCACTTATATATAATCAGACCCTGAACATAACGGCACTGTGTCAACAGCTTTGCAAGAGATCACATGTTTTTTCCAAGATCTGGTGATGGAAAATCTGGAAAGCAGTATTTCATGTCTCTCAGAAGTCTGTTTATTCTCAAAAACACTAATTTATTTAGCAATTACCCATTCCCAATTTGAAGAACGTTCGCGTGGGAGGTAAAGCATTGAGCTGCAATGAATAATGTGTTTCTTTTATGGGGATTAAATGCATTACAAAGCAAATAATTAATTGCTTTTTTTTTTTTAAACTAAAAAGAGGAAAAGTGACAAAGGAATGAAGAATATATATTTTTATGCAGTTTGTTTGGATTTGGATTTCCTTTTTTAGAGACTCCATTTCAGGCACTGCCAGTACTACCAGCAGAGCCCGCTATGGGACCACTCAAATTTGGAGGAGAAAGGTGGACATTCACAGCCAGGTTTCTAAAGTTTCTCTGTCTTCATAAATCACCAGAATAAAGAGTCCACAAAAAGCCACCATCCATTAGGCCCGGGCGCCTACTTAACCATGGAAGAGGAAACACCGACTTTCACCCAGTGGATGTTATCCTGAGCAGATCGGCAATAATCTCAGGTGTAGCACCAAATCCACCTAATCTCGTCCTTCCTGACTTTTTGCAATGACATTTGCCTAAGTATAGAGTTAATTAAACTTCCCAGCTGGTCTAGGAGACCAGGCGTCAGACGGGAGTAATGTATTCAGCAGTGAAGGGACAAGGAGTATTTAGGTTGTTTGTTAAGCAACAACACTACGTGCTGTGGGCAAGAAGGACACAATGCCAGCTCTGGAAATTTCGCAACTGTTGGTTTTCTTTTTTTCAAGACTTTGTAATTGAGGCTTGCGGGGTTAATAAACAACAACCACCACCAAAAGTAACACTTATGACAGGAGAGAAGAAAAGGACAAGAAGAACATTTTGGACTGCTTATGGTTGTTATTCTGTTAATACTCCAGTAAGAAAGTGAGAGGTCTTCTGTGTTTTTTTCAGTCCAACAGCACATCTCTAAATAAATCCCAGAGGGGACACCTTTTTGAACACCAAGATGAAAGTGGAGGCTAAAGCAGGTAGAAAAAAAAGGTGGTTTTGGCTAAACCTGAGCAGCTGTGTTTTGCACGTCCAAAACCAAAACCACACTTTGACTTTGTATGTTAGGTCTCGCTGCATTAGGAGTGGCAGCGTGCAGGACGGGGCCATCCACAGTGTGGTGCAGCCCTGTGCAAGTGACCTGAGGGGAGGATGAGTAAGGGAAAGCATGAATTCAGAGCTGGGAGTTAGTCAGAGTCACAAGGAAAGAGGGGCCATGGCAGAAAAGCAGTTCCTAATGCTCCTGATGAGCAGCAGCCAGAGTGCATCTGAAGTGATGTAGGTTAAGGCTGAGTTAGCAATTTGCTCAAACTCTGGTCTTCAGCTGTGGACACTCTCTCCTAGCTAGGCACCCACAGTGCTTCCTCAAGAGATTCCTCTCTGAGGTAGATGGACATTTTAATCACCTCCATGCAGAGTCCTGGAATGAACTGTTTGCCTTATCTCAAGACTGAAGGCAAAACAAGAGAAAGTATTCCATGCTCACTGCTAGCTGTGGCAGCTGCAGCAGTAAACACGTGCTGAGACAAACCTAACCCAGGCAGGCTCACACACACACAAATAGTAGCCCAGGCTGTGGTTGCTTAATATCCCAAATGAGTGGCTAATTACTTCATGAACTAATTCAGAGTACATAGGCACTGCCTATGCAGCCTGGTAAAAATAGATCTCCTGCGTTCAAAACCAGGTCAAACACAAAGCAATGCAAAAGAAATGGTCTGTAGAAGGGCGAATGACATGTGTCTCAGGCTCTACCGTTTCCCCATGGGTAGCCGCTCTCACAAAGACACGGCATCGCTAAAACTGGGCATACAAACACTCCAGGAATGGGGAAACTGGGTGGTAGTGTACAAGAAGCTGAATTTAAAAATCAGAGCCATGCCAAATTTATATATTGCCCTGTGCTCCTGACAAATCCACTTCTAAATAACACTGAAAGTCCATCCAGACCAGGCTTTTTGTGTAGGTGAAATGCTTCTCACCGCTATACAGAAAGCACAAACCACAGACAGATAATAAAATTGTACTTTCCTGTGTCTGAAAGCTGGAGTCATGGCCACAGTAGGGATCCGTATGCTGAAGTTTACTGTGCAGAAGTCAATTGCTGAAATTAAAATGAGTTCTTTGGGCCACTGGACAATCAAGTATTCTTTCCCCATAGAAGTAACCACTTCTTCTTATCAGGGCTACTCTGAGCTGCCTCTGGAAGACATGGGCAGCACAGCACAACTACAGAGAGGCCCCCAGAAACAGGAGGCAGGAGGGAAACAGAGGAAGAAGGATTATTTGAGGGGAGGCAACTCAAAGTAAACTTTTCTTAGTGTGCCCAGTCCACTGCTGCTGAATTACAGGGGAAGAATGATGATGACATTATCTTGTTTTTTTTAAGGTAAATTGCTGTGTTGGCCTATACTCATGAAAATATATATAGTGAAAAATTGCTACTATAATACAACATTAATATGCTGCATATGTCTGTAATATTTTACAGGACTATACAAATCTCTGCAAATTAGTTGTAAGGCACTAACAAAATGCCTTTGTGGTTGCAAATTGAAATTTTTGGAATTTTTGCTTTGCAGGAAATGTGACTTTTTATTCCACCCAAGACTGAAAAAAAAAATCCAATTCTGAAATACATCTTTCCCACAAATCCTTAGGGATTTCAGTTCAACAGAGAAGCTATGAGGAAGATTCACCATTGTAATATTTTGCAATTATTTAGAGTTTGAAGCTGTCCCAAAATAGCAGGTCATCTGAGAGTTGGACTATTTATGTCCTGGATATAGACACTGACTTAATTGTCTTTATCAGCCTTTGGATTATTGTTTTTTACTTTCCTGGTAATAGATTGCCTCAGGTTCATTTTAAACAAAGTCCTGTCCAACAACCTAAATATATCTTGCGAGCTACAGTTCTGAGAGGAGTAAAATGTTATGATGTAGTCCAAGAGATAGGAAGGCAATACATTAGGTAAATACTCGTTTAACGTGATGTTGTGTACAACTGCGCACTATGATTTTAGATTATAATTCACTGCTTTTACTTCTGTCCAAAGTTACAAAACTACTTACTTGTTTTATCTAAACCTCTTCATCTTTCCAGAGTAATTTCTTTTTCTGGCTAAAGCTTGCATCCCTTCTCAACTCTTCTGATCAGAAGCTAGATAAATACCACTTGCCTATGGTCTGTAGGTGATGCTGTGGCTGGGATAATTAAAGTGTCTCCTGCAGCAAGACCTGCTCATTCCTCATTAACTCACTGCTTGTTACACACACACACACACACACACACACATAAATACACATATGCATTTTTGGGTGAAAAGGACTGGTGCGGGGTATGGGGAGGAGGGTAGGAAGGGAAAGCAAGCAGCGTGGCTGCAGTGACCAACACACAAGGACAGTGTAGAGGGAGGCTAAAGCTCATGACTTGTCCTCCTTTCTTTCTTTCCAGATGAAAGGACACTTGGCTGTTGAAACTGTTTTCTGGCGATAGATCACCACCACTTTTACTCCACAAAATATAATATTATCACCTCTTTCTATATTTTCCACTTTTCCATGTGTGTTTTTTTCTGATGGCTGGTGTGTTGCTTGTCAGCCATGGGAGTCCCTTCAGCACCAGTGGGTTCCCTTGATGTGCTCCATGGGGTCCCCGAGAATCCCTGGCCACTAACCCTGGCAAAGCTATGCCAACTTGTGCATCCTGAGGAAGGAGGAAAAGAATGGAAGTCTCCAGAGCAGCTGCACAGGATGGCTGTAAACAGGAGACATTTTTGTTTCCTCTTGCCCACCGAATGCAGTGCCAGGAGAGCTGTGCTCCTCGCTGGAGTGCGGCCCTGCCTTGCCAGAACGGATACTCGTTTGGCATTGCAAAACTCAGAAGAGGTTATCCGGTCAAGGTGGCTGTGTCTGGAGCAGTCTAAACAAATTCTGTATTTCTGGGAATTATCACTCTGTTGGTCAGAATACTGGTCATGTGGCTCCTGGCATACCAGCTCTACAAACAGAGAAAAAAAGTGTCAGGACTATTTTAATAAAGGATTCCAATGGGAGTCAAAAGCATGTTGATGATTTCTTTCATGTGTTAATGCCATTAGCTACCTCAGGCATTAAGCGTGGGGAGTACCAGTAACTGACAGTGCACTGAGTGGGGAATGAATCATTTTATTTTTTTTTAAGTAACTTTGTTGTTCTTATGAAATTTGGCCTCAGCAGCATTGTCAGGTTTCAATTAGTGTTGGTAACTCTGGTTCAGAAAAAAAAATAAAATAATAAACTTGATCCATGATGTGTTACTAGAAATTTGACAAAGAGTGCCTTCCAGCCCCCTTTAAAGTGGTCTGCATCATGAAGGGCATGAAGGAAAAATAGGCCCATGGTGAGGGACTGCTCGTGTTCACTGCTTTTGCATGGAGGATTTAAGCAGAGAAAGTTTCCTTGCATTTCTCCACGGCCAGCCCATCCAACTGGTAGGCATCTCTTAGGTCAGAATGCAGAAGTTTTGTACAGATGAAGCTTTTGTGCCACTTCCTTAACAAAGACAATTGAGAATAGTCGGATTCATAATGTAAAGCACACCACAGCTGGAGATAGGGACTTTTGAAAGCAGGAGGAACAAATACAGAAGCAGCTTTGCAACCAGAGCAAGTTCTGTGCTGAACCCGTCTGGCTGCATAATACTGTTCTGTTTGAAATGTAGAGCAGAAACAAGAGTCAAAGGCTTTGGAGAATGAAGGCTAAAAACCCAAAGGTTACACTCTCTCTTCTAAAAGTAAGATCTCCAAAACCCCACTTCGTGGTATGCCCCTCCGCTCCTCAAACTTTCATGTACCTGAAGGTCCACATCCAGAGCAAGGGAAATCGGTCCTAGGGAGGACCCCTAGTCTCTTACCCTGAGTCTCCTACCCCAGCTGCACATTTCTGCTCCCTCCCCACCACAAGCCCAGCAAGGAGCCAAGCTGGCTGAAAATTTGCTGTTTTTCTTTGTAGGGTTTGTCTTTACCTAGTTGAGCCCTGAGAGCTGGCTCCCTGCCCAGAAGAGCTGGGAAGGGTAGAACACAGCAGCGCTGACTAAGCTTGGCTTTGGCTTCCAGAGAACTGATCTTTCCCCTCCGCCAGAAACACAGCAACCGTCATGGCCTTGAGCTCTGCGTTGCCTAATTTATTTTGCTGAGCAGACCTAGAAGTATCTATCAATCAGTTCCACGGAGGGTGGAAAGCATTTCAAGAGTGATATGAAATCTCCTTGAATTAATCTTAATGGGCAGATGCCTGTCCCTTGGTACAGACCTAATTACTGAGCCATTTAGTAAACAAAGGAGTAATGCTATTAGTTAGGCATGCCAAGCAGGCCCTCTTTAATCTCTAAAAAGAGTCTTGGGACGTGTATCAGAGCTTTAGAGGCTGCAGAGCAGCATACACCTAAAAATAAGTGAAACACAGAGCTTTTAAAAGTCAAACCCCAAATCTCTAAGCTACGTATGAGAGGGGGAAAGACAACAGTACCACAGGTGTGCTCATGCAGGGCAGTCTGTGTGCTTAAGACAGACAAGCCTGGAGGAACCCTCCCAGAAAGTTGGAGGACATTTTATTATTACTCCTGGGCTTCTCAGCTGAGGCTGCCAGTGTGTGCACCAATTAATTTCAATGCTGAGTGAGCTTTAGCAAGTGACCACCTAAGCATTAGACAATGACCACCAAATGACTCCATTTATTTCTTCCACTACAGGTGTGAGTGTGCAAGCTATCAGTTAAACGAAACTTTTTTACCACACAAAACCAATGAGAAAAACACTCACACACATATATCTATGTATATATGCATCTTCTACTTTATTTTTTTATGAAGGGCAAAATAAAATAGAATATCCTGAAAAATGCCATTACTTATGATGGAATTGTCATTAAAAGCAGTGACGAAACTTTGAGGACTGTGTATGCAAATACTACACGTCTTCGAAGGAGTTAAGAGCACTTTGTGTGACTGACAGTGACAAATTCACCTTTCCTGCTTGCTAAGTCATCACTTCACTAGTGAGTTCTCAGCTGAACTAGGAAGAAGAGCAGGAGAGCTCATGAGAAGCATTAAAAAGGCCTTAATATGCACAAGGAGTGGGAAGGGGTAAAATGGACTACTGAACCTGTTTGACCTGGAATGACAATGTGTTGTGTCTTAGAGTTACTAAATCTTGTTCCCACTCCTTCTCACTTCTCACTTCTCACTCATGTCTAGACCAAACATTGAATTTAAGATACTTTTACCACAGCATCTGGTTGCTTGGGAACTTCACTGGCCATCTTGATTGCTCTGACTTTTTATGTCTGAGATGTGGTCACTGGATCAGCTGCTGCAGCTCTCAGTGCTTTGCTTGTCTGCATTGTCCTTTCTCTTGACTCATAAAAATCCTGGCTCATTAAGCAAGCTTCTGATGGTTCAACTATGATGTCTACCCATTGCATACATATGTTTAAATCCATTTTCATCTGCATTCACATCCAACTAGTGTACAGTATTTGCTTTGTAGTTCTGGCATAATAGCCACAAACCCTCTGATGCATTATGAAATCATATGTTTGTAGCCCTTTCTTTTCCTTGATGAATTACAGCATATTCAGACCTCTCTCAGCCTCAAAAAAAACACTAAATGCAAAGATGCAAAATACTTAGAAGTCCGGACACATTTCATCTGAAATGAAATCCGATAAGTGGCAGTGTTGGCATAAGTGGTTTGTGGTTATCTGTTTCACACACACACACAAATTGATACGATTCACTTTAAACACTCATCTTTTTTTTCTTCTTGCACAAAACAATTCCATTTGAGTTCAGATTGATGAATAAAGGAGCTGAGCTATCAAAAGGACAAGGAATGAATGACTGCAATTGGGTTAGAAACATCAGAACTTTAATATTATGATATTATAATATAATATGTATTTAATATTTAAATTAACTAGTGATCAGTAACCAGTGGAGCAGGAAAAGATAAAAAAAAAATCAAATCAGGTTCTCCCTTCCCTTGGTGTATTTTTTTCAAAACTGATTTGCATAAAGGTACCTTTTTAATGTCAGCACTTTTCTTTCTGCCTCTATTCATAACCATGCCAGTACGGAGAATTGCTCAGGACTCTGGGACAGGAGGAAGTTGTCTGCTCTCTGCCAGATAGCTGAGGGCACAAGGGGAAGCAAAAGGAGGGCTCACGCTGCCAGGCAGGTCTATTCTCAAGAAAAAACCCCAGACAAGATAAACCATCAATGTTTTCTTCTTATCTAGAGAGATCACTGGGAAACCCATGACACCAAGTTGGTCAGGGAGAGCCTGCCAGCCCACACACTTCAGAGGAATTCTTAGGAAGGAACTGAATATGAAATTTCAGGATTTGTTGTCTTCTACAAACCACCACAAAGTGAGAGGTTAACAAAATTTCATGTAAAGCCATATGCTTGAGTAAAACATTTCACTTTTATTTAGGTGGGTTTTGTTCTGGTAGATAAGAGAATGAATCACTGGAATTTTTGTACTCTCCATTTCTAAACAGTGGGAAGGGAGAGCTGGTTATTTCTGGTAGGATCAGTGTTTGTAGTGGTTTCACTCTGCATATTCCCCTTCTGAAAAATCAGCTGCTCTTTGCCAGAGTTCAGAAAACCCAACCACCTCACCTGAAAGAGGACAGACCCACTTCTAAGAACTACTGGACTTTCTCTAGAAGTCACCACTTACCCTGCTCAGATCAAGGGAGCTAAATGCAGCCTACTTTCTATGCTGCTTCCCAGTTAATAATAGTCTGACACTCAGACCTCATCTGCAGCAAAAACAAAAACTCCATGCACTTGTCTTTGAGTTCTCTGGAAAAATCACTCAGCTTGGGCTTGGATTTTACCACCAATACCACACTGACTTGAGTGAAAAGCCAACCTTTGGCATGTAGAGTATCATTGTGGTTGGTATAGTTTTTCCTAATAACATGTTCTGGTGCTTAAGCAGTATGAATTGCCTGTATTTTTTCTGTTTTTGACAAGGTGATGGAAGGGTGTTTTTGTGACAAGGATTAAATGAAAACTTTTCAAAGTATTGGTTACCAGCACACAACCTTGCTTGAGGTAGGATCCAAGACTGATGCAAAGGGAAGTCTGCTGCTTGGTGGCACTGACTTCAAATCAGACCCTTACTCTTTCTTCCTCTTCTGTTCCCTGGCAAGATGTAGAAATATAGAAAAATCTGAAGAAATGAAGATAAAATAGAAACATAAACCAAAATAAATAAATACAATACAACAAAATAATAAAACAAAATCAATATAAAAGTATGCCATTAATATTGAGTTGTTTATATTGTAACAATGAAGGGCAAAATCATTAATTTAGCTCTGTATTTGACTATTCCCCTCCTTGACAAATTACTCTGCTGTATTGAGGATAACAGGAGTGTGCTTTATTCTTAAACTAATGGTGAAAAGAGGTGTATGAGACTGTTAGCTACTTGCAAAGTCTAAACATTCAAACTGCACATAATTTCATGTTGCCCTGCTTAAAATGGATCCTGTTCCCACTGCAATCAAGGACCTCGTTGCCAGTAGTCTTAGGGAGAGTGGTTTCGGACTGCTTTTCAGATATTCAGAACAAATATTTTGGGGTTTTATGTCTGTAAATTGGCATGTCTCGGTATGCTGTGAATAGACAGGGCAAGATCTCAGGAGCCTCTGAGGTGGGATGGCAGAACTACACTCTCATTGCAAAGAGTTTTGCCCTCAACCATGCAGCATGGCTCTAGGCCAGAACTGATAAGGAAAATGTGCCTCCATCATAAAGGTGGGATGATGATTTAGCCCCTAGGGAGATCCCTATGTCTAAAGAATAATCAAAAATTTAGTATTTTTTGATTGAGCCATGTGTATCTACTGAAAGACCAACCATAAAAGCTCAGTGTTACAATGATTGTCCTGCAGGGGCTATGTAAGAGCTTTTTCACGTAATCATCCTGTGACTGCTTAAGATTTTGCTGATAACGGGGATTTTCCACTCTTTCTATGGACTACACGTTTTTTCAAATGCAGCAGGAATTTACCTGGGAAGGCAGGGAAGGGAGGAAGTTCACTTACACAGAAGCTGACACATGACCACTGCAAAAAACCTCTTTACCACTCCCCAAGAAAGCATCAGTGTTATTTCCTTATTCTGAGCTATAGGAATTCACATCCTCATTTTATCTATAGGCACTTTAGGAGCTCACACACACAGAGTGTACCTTCCCCCCATCCTCCTTTTGAGTCTATAGTCCACAGGTGCACTTCCACCACCGGGCTGCTTTAGTTTAGAAATCAGCACATTTATATTCAAAGCTGAGGACAGGTATCCCAAGGAGAGGAAAAAAAGCACTAGTGAGGTCTTGCCACTGTGACAAGTTCCTGGATGACCTCCAGAAAGTTTCTTGTGATCTCTGGCTCTTTCACCTACAAAATAAAGAGGAAAATATTTTCTCTTAGCCTGTTGATGTAAACTGAAAAAATCTTGAGCTTAGGCATCTTCTTGCATATGCTTCAGTTCTATGAAGCTGTTATCACTCTCTTTGGAGCCAGAGATCTGCTACAACCTCCCCTGACCACTCATGTCAGGATTACTCAGGATTTTACACATAGGGTCCCATGTCATATAAAGATGGCATAGTCTGTAGTTGCCACACTCTAAGGTTTTTGCGGGCTTTTACTTGCTCACAGAAGACATAACTCCCTTGCAGTGGGTACAAGAACCTGGCTCTCATGTGACTGTCCTCATTGCTGCTTATAGGTAATTCTATAACTGCATCTCCTAATTGAAAAAAGGAGACTTGGCTCAAGCCTGCAATGACTCAGGTCAGTCTGTTATGTCAGAACACAGCTCTTGCCTCAAAAGTTGTCTTGCTCCTTCTATGCAGCTGTGCTTGAGCCTGGCACTGTGTTGCTTAAAAAATGTTTCTTTATGACTCAGAGGTGAATAGCGTATGGATCTGAGCTGTGATTTCAGATGCCTTTCATCATCAGTGGTAAATCCCTTCAGTATGGCTAGAGGCACTTTCCACTGGTCAAGTTAAAGCCGTGCTGCATTGCCAAAAGGAGCTAACAGGACCAAAGCGGGGCAGAAGCAGAAGCAGAAGCATGACTTTGTAACCCAGTGGCTGTAGCAGTCAGGTGCAACAAAGCTGTCTCAGCTTCTGGTCCCTGCTTCCAGGTTTTTGTAGTTTACCCAGTACCTGTAATTCACCCAATTGATACAGAATAGAAAAATCACATCAGTCCTGTACCTAGCTCCACTTGGAACAAGTACTGAGGCTCCCCTGGAGCTGCTATGAACTGGAAACCTCTTCTCTTTCTTCCTGCAAGTCTGGTGTTGCAGTACAGCCTTACTGCCTTTCATGTATACAGCCAGAGCTGCTTCAGTACTTGGATGGTTGTGTAAGATAAGGGCAACAATTACACACTGCACGCTTGTAACTCTTTTCATGGACAGCTTACAAAACTCCTTAAAAAACATCCATCCATTCACACAATGCGCCTGGGAGGTAGATAAGGTTTATTATGCACACAAGTCATTATTTATTGTGAACCAAGAGACAGTACTCTACTGCTGGTACACCAAAGATAAACGACTTGCCCAGGCAGAGCCTGGAAGGGAACTTAGGGTTGCTCCAAACCATGTGTTTCAATCCCTAGGCCAAAGCAGTGCTTTCAAAGTTATTTAACCTGGCAAAAGTTAAAGCACTGGCTTATGCCACTGTGATAAATCTTGGACTCCTGGTTTACCACTGCGCAGACGAGTGTGGAAGAGGAGCCTTGAGAAGGGCTGATAAGGCTGTCAGTTCTGTTCCAGCCATTCTCCGGTGTGTGTGTGGTTTGGCTCCCGCCCCCTGGGGCTGAGTGCTGCTTCTAGACTGCGTGATGAGTCAAGGTATTGTGGCCGAGACTGCAAGCGTTGGCTCTGTCACCAGGCAGACAGACAGACATTCAAAAAAACCACAGCCCTATGGTTTCTTTGCCCTTGTTTGCTTAATCAAATTTGGGTTGTGTGCGCGCGTACGTATTTTTCACCCGCAGCACAAACAAATACTGCTCAACACCTGAGGGCGGCTGGCTCTCAGAAGTGCCTCTGGAAAGATGACTCAGAGGAGGAGTAGCGGGAGGCTCCTATGGCATTCATCCTAACGCGAGAAAGAGCATTCCCTCTTACTGTAAGTGATCTAATTATATTACTGTAAATCTCACTCTCACATTTTCGGCTACCTCCGCATCAGCTCTCAGGCTGCACTTATGTAATTGTGGAAAACTTTCTACCAAACAGAAGATTCCTGCTGCATGCCACATTGTTTGCAGAAGACTTGTATGTGAGCGTGGGTGAGGAAGAGAGACTTCAGTGCAGACATCAGAAAGCATTTATTTGGCTGAACATGGTATTTTTCTAAAGGTCATGAGTACACGAATTTGTGCACGTGGGCCTATAACAACTGCAAAGAAAATGAGCAATCTAAGAAAGGTATGTTTTCTTCAGTGAGATAAATCCCATTTAGACAAATAGGTCAAGTTTTTATCCCTAATGTTTCAACTAAACACAATATTCCCTTCTTGTCTTCAGTCTCACCTACTGCTACTGATCTTACCATTAGGCAGCTGATAGAGTCCTGGCTATATTTCAGAGGTCCTCTGCCTCTGTCCTCTATAGGTACTCCCCAAAAGTCAGCTCATCTCACACAGACAAGAGGACACAGAACTTAGGTCAAGAGCATGTGATGAAAGAGGATCCAGGTGATCACCTGGTAGAAGTAAACACTGGGGGAATAAAAGGTACTTCATGGCTGTGTCAGTTATTATTGCTGTAGTGAGCTGGGTCAGGCCTCGTTAAGTGGGCATGAGTAGAAGCAACTCTTCCATTTGGGTCTAATGAGGGAGAGGATAATTGCTCTGTTTGGAAACAGAGGGAAGGGAGAAGAGCACTGCCTGCAAGCCCCACTCTCACTACAGCTCAGAGACACCACTGAGAGTGAAGCTGTGGCGCGGAGGGATTCAGCTGTGTGTGCCAGCGCCTGCTGGAGCAGCCAAGGGGGGTCTGAGAGAGACAGACATAAGTACCAAGGACACAGTCAGAGCAGCACCATCAGTGTGTCCTGAGAAAACCTGAGAGTGCCTGGGGCAAAATGCTGACTGGCAAAAAAACCTGAATGGCAGGAGAAGACTCTGGGCATGTCTGTGAAGCCTGGTGCCCCTGACTGGTGGCATTCCACCTGTGTGCCAGTGGAGCCAGTCCATGAGGAGAGCCTGAGCTCATCTGTGTCGCCCCTCAGAAGTGCTATTGCGCTCAGCTGGCCGACGTCCAGCCGCCTCAGAGCCCGAGAGGAGCAGCCTGTCCGCACCTGATCAAAGACATGTCTACACAGCTTCTGAGATGCTTCCTTTGTTTAATTATCAGTTTTATTTTAATCCCTGCTCCATTTAGAGAAAAAAATAATTTCAAAACCCATGATCCTTCTAAATAAGGTGGAACATCTCAAGCAGTTGACACCACTGTGTTCTCCTTTTAACTGCAGCAGCGCACTGGGGCAGTGCATGTGACATAGATGGTTGAGTCAGAAGAGACAATGTTGTTTAAAAAATATAGTTTCTAACAGAGCCCAGAACTTGATCTATTGTCTAGAAATCCAAATGACAATAGGCCATATAAAAAAGGGAGAGAAAGGGTCACTCTAGCCCATTCCTCTAAATCAAAAACAAGCAAAGAAAGAAAAAAAATGCAGAAGGTCAACTGAGGAACTAACACCCGAGTCCAGGAAACTGTCAGACAAAGCAACTACAATTTATATGGACCCCTTACTGCTTGCTAGAATTACATCTCCACACTTGCACCTCTGAACAATGTCCACATTCAGATTCTAGCTAAACTAAGGAGGGGTGAAGAAGTGATTTTCTGAGGTAGGCATGAAATGGAAGTATAAACAGGGAATTTGTGCCAATGCCCTGCCACAGGCAGAGGGAATATGAGGGTCTAGTGACAGCACAAGCAAGAAGATGCTGAAAGCAATCTGAAAGAGCCAAGGAGTGTATATTTAAGCTCTGAGTAAAACATTTTTCCTGTAGTTTTTATTGTCTCTGTAAATGCCTGATGAAGACAGAACCTCACATTATGCTCTTTAAAAACCACAACACAATCCATACTATAAAGAAGTGAGCTTTCTGTAACTACAATCGTTAAATATTTCATCCTGTGAATACTTCCAAAAAGGACATATACACATAAACTGCCTATAAATTGGCATACTGAATTTGTATGTATGCACAGGTATTCTAATTCATCCATCAATGCACACACTATAGATTTGTTCTGTTTTCTTAGGATTTATTGTACACACATGAAAATTAAAGGCCAAATAATGTAGATGTACTTAGGGGCCAATCCTGCCTCAGCTGAGTTGAATTATGATCTTATTTATATAACCTTTAAGGACTAGCTCACGATACTTCACACTACCTGAAGATCTAGAGTTACTCCCTTATTAAAGAATAGTAATTTGCTGATCACAGTCAAGATTTACTGCTCTTCTTTTCCAAGACACGTACGACAGGACTCACCACCTCTGCATCTGACGCAGCCTGGGTAGGTGTGAAGAAGTGAGTATGTTTGATGTTTTCCAATGTTGTTTCCTCCCACATCAAAATCCCATCTGTTGGCGTCAGGTGAGTAACTGGAAATCTCAGCCTGTCTTTAAGAATTAAGATTCTGGGCTTTAGGGCTGCAGAAATGTCTTCAGAACATGAAACCAAAACATTCAAAGGTCCAAAGGCTATACAAAATTCATCATTTTTAGGACCTTGAAGTTTTTTAGCCACTCTCATGATTTTGGGGGACTAACTTGGCAGGTCTGAAAGTTGTTGACTTGTACTGGGCAAGCAAGAGTGGTGGAAGGAGAGACCGTTCGTCGTGACAATGGCACCTTCTCTCTCAGAGTGTTGGACATGTCTGTTCTGCCCACAAGGTGCTGAAGATATGTCTCTAACAAAGCCAAGTTTCTAGATTCCTGTGAGTCACCCTACTCTCTTATTAAAGAGGAAGATATTTTTAGAAATTTAAGAGGATCAAACAAATAGTGCTACTCTTTGTTTTAGATCCACAATATGATCTAACATCTTTGATCCCTTTTAGATGTGCACCCTTTTAGATGTGCAAATGTGGTGTAAATTAGCACAGAGTTCTGGATTATTTGTCTGGTTAAGGTATGGCATATAGCTAGAAAAGTATAAATATAGGGAGATCTCTGTAAGGTATTATTTCAGAGCTCAGCACAGATAACAAACTGAGTGTTTAATGCTTTTATTCATTTGTGACAGAACTGTGGGCTGTGTGTGATTTACCAGCCTTAGTATATCAAATGATTAAAATAAAATGATCTCACTAAGGAAATATGAGCAAGACAAAATATTTAATCATCACCTGAGAAAAGTTAGACCTGGTTTAATTAAGCACATTCTAATTGAACTGGGATGAACATAAAGGTAAGTTTAATTTTCTAGCTGAAGCAGGACCACATTTAAAGACATTACTCAAAATATATTAATATCTACTACTGCATTTCAGAGTTAAAAAGCACGTAATCTGTCTGACTGGTTAAAAATCTGTACAAGAATACTATGGCAAAACACTATCAGCTGTCACATTTGCCTGTTTCATGTCTTCATTGTTCACTCTCTCTGAACATTTATTCAAGTCAAGTGTTGTTTGTATGGATGTTGGTTTTCATTTAACTGAGAAAATTGATGGGATGAAACAACCATCTAAGCACTTGTTGCAAAGATTGATGGATAAAATGCATCTCCAATGTATTCACAACTATAATCTAGCCCTAACTAATGCTGTGAAAGCACAAGAAATTTCCATTTCCAAAGGAGTTCTAGGAAATTAACACTTACTTTGCTCTGAATCAGAATGAAAACAAATGAATTGTCATGACCGAAAAAAAATCCTTGTATCGCAATACTGTTCTTTCTGTGATAGAAAGCAAATTACAGTTTGAAACTAAAAGTAGCTTTGAAAAAACACCTCCTCCCCCTTAGCTTCCATTCCAAAAATGTTGAAATGGAATATTTTGACCTTCTCACAATACTTCTTCCCAATTTTTTTCTCCAAAACAAAAGGTTGTGAAAATCAGCATGCCTTGGAGAGCAGTTTTGGTTTGACAAAATGGCATTTCTGATGGAAAAAAAGCATTCCATTGGAAAAATTTTTAACCAGCTCTAGCAATAACATTGGATTTCACACTCTGGGCTAAATTTGCAACCCTTCACCCTCTGAAATTAACTGGAACACTTGTGAAGTAAGGAACTAATCAGGGGAAAGAAGCACCCTCCCTGTATGGTTTGGAGGCTACAGGGGGGCCTACTGGAATGGATCTGCGCAGACAGGCTGCTATATGGGTTCCCATGGTGTCTGCTCCCACCAGCCCAGTTACAGGATTGGAGGCAGATTTGTAAGAGTTGATTTTTTTAATTTATTTTTTTTTTCTGAGGAAATAGCTTCATTTTGTTTTGTTTCTTGCTGTTCTTGGCATGAAATTAATGTTTTATTGGTATGAAATACAAGTCTGTTTTGACACTTGCAGAGACAACGCAGACAGAGAGCAACATCTTTCTAGCTATAAACTGAAGTTTGTATGCCTTGTAAATAGTCTTTTATTGCTCATATAGTCTAAAAGGAAAAAAAGAAAATCTGTTACAAACACAGATAAGTTATCTATGTCTTGCTGTGTACTTTCCTCTTTCTTTCAAAACAGGAACCTGGCTCATCGAGAGCATCTGATCCTTCTGTGTACTTCAGCACATGAAGCAATAAGCAAATCCCTGAAGTCTGAGTACAGCCTCCATGCACAGCTGTGAAACTTTGCCTCCCATTAGGTTAGGTAAGAAGTTACTTCTCCCCATGCCTGTGGTAGGAACAAGATGGTCTTGGTGTCTCTTTGGCCTGAAGTGGCTCAGAACCATTGCACTAATAAAGAGTCTGAAAGTTTGGTCTGTGCTGTTGGAAAGCCATTGCCCCTACTTTCAGTTGCTTTCGATCTACCCTAAGAGCTACAATTGTCTTGGAAGAGACGCAGATGTCTGATCTGCATGTTACTCCTATATCTAATACAGAATAAATGCAACTTTCATCCTGTAAGGACTCAAAGCTAAAGCAGGCAGGAAATGATGTTTTCTATCTTGCAAAACTTTTAGAGACTTTAAAAAAATTTCTTTTTCAATAAATCTGTAGCTCATTAAGGTGAATCAAAAGCCTTTAAATCCTTTTCTTACACAGAGAGTGAAGACTTAGCACCCAAGACAAAGGAGATGTAGAAGCCTCAAGAAGGCATATAGAAGGACCAAACAGCTACATCTGTACCCAAGAGTGGAGCAGTGCCAGGGTGTTCTCCAGCTCTGTGGCACCTTCTGGCCAGGGCCACCCTGTTGTCTGCTCCCATTCCCTGCTGCAAGGAATGAGGCACTTGGGCTATGACCCACGCTGGCTCCTGAGCCATGCTAGCAGTCCTGGGCTAAAATTTTGCCGGGGGCCTTTCTGACATTTTAGTAGCATGACCATGTCCCAGCACCGAAGTCCATGGCACTGACACGCTATAATTTACTAGTATAGTCATACTGGATCAGTCTAAACAGTTGCTCTAAAATCTCCTACCTAAGCACTCTCTCTTCAGACTGTTAGTGCTTCTGCTCTAAGTCATATTTTAGGACTGTTAATAACATTTTCTGATCCAGAGTTGTAACGGGAAGACACTTTGCGCCATGTCACGTTGAAGGTTTCACATACAACCAGCTATCATTATTTAGGATAACGGGAGGGAGAATTTTACCTAGGCAATGAAAAATCTTGTATGGGTAACTTCGGATGGAGTGAAAAACCATCTGGATATCTGTAATCAGCTCAAGTCAGCCAGGTCAGTTCCAGCCCTGATGAATCCAGGTAGCTTACTGCAATGGAATTTAAATATCACTGCAGCGTACTCATTTGTCCTTTCAGTTGTGGGAGAGCTTTTTAGCTAGGTATATAGCTGCTCTATGTATTTGTGACAAGTAGTCATTAGAAACGAGCTTTTAAGAGTATTTTTTCAAAGCTGGGACTCTGGAAATACTCATTTCATTGTGAAACTCAAAGAGAAGCTTGAAGAACTTCGCACTTCACCCACGCATCATGGATTTACCTTCTTTCTCATCTTCCCAGAAAACTGTAGTCGAGTTTTGTCTTCTCTCCCACATGCAAGACAGGGAGCCTGTCTTTGCCTATGTCAGGAGGTACCTCTGAAAATGCCATCTGGTGCTCTTGAACTTTTTAGATCTTGTTCAAGTTTATCCTGTTGAAATCCTCTGGCATCTGTGGCTTTACTGCCTCCCTGCCAAATGTTAGTACTGTACTTTTTAATACTCTCTCTCCCACAGCTGTAGTGATTAGCCTCAAGCACCTTTCCTAGCTCCCAGCCCTTTCTCTAAGACTTTGACATTCCTTCAGAAACCTGGTTGGGACCTTTCTTCTGAGGCCGTGTGACCTGGATGTTTACCTTACTGATAAATACTTCACTTATAAGGGCATACATTGCTATATAGTCCTGCAGGTCTGGAAATGAGCTCACTGAGAGCCCAGAGTTCGTGTCATTTTCTGTTTTTCAGAAAATCTGTCCCTCTCTGGTCTATGGGAAGCAACTCTGGGTGATTTGTTAGCACCTGTCTCATGCAAAATGGTCTGTGGGCAAATCTGTGTACATGTCCCCCAGTTTTCAGAAGGAATATAACTGCATCATCGATCATTTCTCCCTCTCTAATGGCATGTAGAGAAGAACAGTAATTTGAAGCTGTAGCAGTCTGAAAGTTGATGCCGAGTGGATTGCAAAGCACAGTCTTTCCCTGTACATTTTGGGTTGCAGTCTTAAACAAAAACTCCCAGTCTGCAATAATGAGAATGTGTATACATGTTGTTTATCCATAATTTAATACATTTTATTTGCACAAGTCATGAGATTATTGTCTCATGAGTTTAGAGCCTGAGCATTATCTCTTAGAAGACTCTGCCTGCTCAAGCATGTGGACCTGAGCCGACAATCTGAGGTTCAGACAATGCTAGTAAAAATCGTAATTTGCTGGATGTCTGTGATTCACTCCCCAAATATGAAGCATGATAAACTGAGAGGAAAAATAAGTAAGACACCTCTCATGTGGAAACCACATTTAAGAAGAGATATCTCAGCACTAGCTTTAAATATTTGCTATACAGAAGTTGGGCAGATCTGTATCTCAGACAGCCACGCTGGATTTAGCCCTTTCAATGAGGCAAAAACCTTTATCATATGGCAATTTCCCAGCATTTCAGTGGAACATCACATGTCTCCAGAGCCTTGAGTGAAACATCTTGGCCTCCAGCTGCAACCTCAGCTTCATGAATTATTCCTCCAACACTGAGACAGGCTGACACATTGACTCAGGAATGAGCAGCTCCTTACTGCAGTAGTAGTGCTCACTGGCATAATTAAGGAGATTCGATAGGGCCATCACTGAGGACCTGTTTATGCTTAAAAATGGGCAGAGGTGTAATTAGATTTACTTAAAGCCAGCCACCATGAAACTTTGTTTAAGCACCATTAAGAATGGCTGAAACCTGTTACACCTATGATCAATTTACTTTAATTGTGATTACAATATAAACGAGGTTGAAAATAAATATATAGCTATTACTGGTACTGCTGTTTTGTGGTACATCAGGATAAAAGTACTCACTGTAGTACAACTGCTTCCTTCCTTAGACAGTCATAGCCCCTACCTTGCTCACATTTTCAAACTCAAAAATAACCTTTCTCTTACATTAGTATGGGAGATATTTGTGATCTGTTCTTTGAAGATTTTGCCAGTGTATCAAGATGCAAAAAATGGTCATGATATTTCACTTAAGAAAATATGATAGATGAATAAAAATGAGTATTTTACAAGTCTTAGTACAGCTGAGTGATAAAACTCTTCTAGAGACAGAGGACGCTTTATTTCAGTAGTATGTCAAGCAACAAGAATTCCTTGTGCTGAACTCTTCATGGGCCTGATCCAGCTATGCTTCATTTGATGGATTTCATGATTCCTTTGTTCTGCTTTGTAGGAAAGTGTTTCTTAATATATGTGATGTTTAAAGTGTATTCATGTGGAACAAATACTTCACTCCTGTGAAGAAGTGTCATTGGATGCATTCATGAGACAGTACTGGCACTTGTGGTCTGTAAATACACTATTGCTGTTGTATTTTGAGGGACATGGTTTAATAGTGACTTGGCAGTGCTGGGTTAATGGTTGGACTTGATCTTAGAGGTCTTTTCCAACCAAGATGATTCTATGATTCTATAATCCTCTAGTTTAGAGGTGAATTGGTCAAAATTAAACACAGAAAATCACAGCTACTGGGACCTGTATCACTTGTTCTTTTAACTTGTCTGGGAAAGGGCAACTATGCAACACATAGCTCCAAGCCCCAGCAAGCTGCAATGCAAAGCTTCTGATGTAAAATAAGGGTTGGGAACATGGGATAGGGGATTTCCTGAGCTGTTCTTAGTGCATCCTTGCTGTTAAGTGATCTTAGTCTTCCTCCATCCCTCTCTCTCTTTCATATACACACACATTTTTGGTGTCCTTTACTATTCCTTAAGAGAGAAAGGCACAGGCCCCAAGAGCAAAATCACAAGAGTGACATGATTTAAGTTTTAAAAATATCTGACTAGGTTTTGCCATCAAAGGAATAGGTTTAACTTGTTTGAAACCTCATGGGAAAGGTGACATGCAAGACGGACACTAGACTTTCTGTCACATTGCAAAAACCCCATTGTATTTTGAGTCATCGACTAGAAGGGGTGCATGCACTTCTTCTTGACTCAGAGCTATATGTCTGAAAGTCAATTATATTTGCTTATCATTCATGCATGATTTTGTTCTTTTTCAATGGCCAGGTTTTTGCTTCCTGGAAAGCACTTTGGATTTTCAGTGATCTGCAAGAAATTGTTCTTTCCCCAGGCAATGCTGACATCACATCACTCCTCCATCAAATTGCTCTGGGCATGGTTCTGTGTGTTTTTTCCAAGTGCACCATAAGGGCCCAACCCTATATTCCCAGACACCCAAACTGCAGCTGACTCACTGATGTTCTAGATACTCAGAGTATGCAAGAGGGGACCCAAACCAAGAGGTCAGTCTATACTGAACTTTCTCTTTCATTATCAGGATTTTAGTGCAGTCTAAGTCCTCACTAAGAATATTTTTAACACTATATTTCTGCCTTCCCTCCTTTTTCTAGTCTTCAGTGCCTAGAGTCTTCTGTCTTGCTCCCCCTGTTTCTTCCTTCTCACACTGTTTTTCTGATTCTGAGGTTTTGCTCTGTTGATTTTTCTATTTTTGTCTGCTTTCTGTCTTTTGTTTCTTCAATTTGTCTAACTCATGCTTCCCTTTTACTTCCCTTACCTCTCTGCTTTTCTTTTTTAAGTCATGACACTTTTTAAGTCTTCTTTGTTTCCAATAATCCTTCTTTTTTTTTCCCCCACTCTCTTCTTGTTTGTTTCTTCATTTTTATATTTCTACTCTGGTTGTTATAGCTTCCTTGCTTGTTGTGGTGAATATACAGCTAGAGATATCTCCAGTTCCAAGAAGTTTCCAATCTGAATAGAAAAGAAAGGCAAAAAATAAGTTAGAAAGAAAGGAAATACTACTATCTCCATTTTAATAAGGGAAAACTGTGGCAACAAAAACAATCAATAATGTTTTTTAGGTCACACAGAAAGCCTGTGGCTGAACCAGGAGGAAATTCCAAGCCTCCCAGATTTCATTCAGTGTCTTACTCATAATTTCTTGCTGATTTTTGAAAGTGTCTGTAGTGTAATGATTTGCAGTGTGATAATAACACTGTCCACAAAGGAGCAGACTTCCTACCCTACTATTGGTTTTCAAGCTTACCATAAAACTTGTTGATTACTTGTCATACGCTGCATAACAAATTAATCATTATTTTAAGAAAAACAGTTTTATTGCATGTTTTTTTCATGACCAATTCGCATCTTATTGTAAGAGCCTACCAGACAGCCAAACTTATAAGTTCTGACATCTGCATTTAACCAACAAATTATTTGAAGAAATTTGGAGTAATCAGATTTCCCTAGTGTGTCAGGTCCATTAAGATGAACACTGATCCACATTCTAATAAATTCACAGAAATCACCTCTATCTGTGTTCAAAATCTTTACTTATTTGGAATAGGAATCATTATTAACAACTACTGAGTGTTGGACTCTGATCTTACAGGTTTTTTCCAACCTAGGCAGTTCTGTGATTCTGTTTCTGCGATTAATGTTCAGCACTAAATACAGCATCAGTTGACACTTGTAGTATTTGTTTTCATTGAGGAGGAGTTATGGGTACCCAGGCGTGTGTGTCTGGGGTTAGCTGGTTGTCCATCACCAGTCATTGCTTGCTTCTCACTGTTTTAACCTGCTCCAGGCAGGCCTTATCTCTCTGCATCCCTTCATTTTAGGGAAATTTTGCATAAATATATCATGGGGAGGAGCACAGAAAGAGCGCAGAACTTCTGAACCTCTCCATGTATTTATAAATAATGCCTGGGGAGATGCCAGTATGGAGCTAGAGAAAATCTGGGAGCACTCACCTGCCTAGATCCTACAATTATGTGGATGCCTTTCTAACAGCTGGGAGAATCAAATGGGAACCAGCAGCATGGCAGTACTCATATTTCTTCCTCTAAATGCTGAGGATTCAAGCCGTGATTTGGTGGTTACTGGTTGAACTCAGAGCTTCAATGTGTACTACTCTTGGGGTAGCTGCCCTCCCCAGGACCTTGGTCCTCCAGGCACCCACTCCCAGCTAGAAGAGCTGCATGTTTGTCTCCTGATGGTGCATGACCAGAAACAAATCAGCCTTGAGTTCACACAGGCCAGCTCTTTGGCAGAAGGACATCACTGTGACAGAGTAAAACCCTCTGGGGCTGCCAATTTCACCTTGTACAAAGCCAAGCTTTCCCTACTTGTGATGCAACCCTGGCCTTTCATAGGACAACTACCATGGGGCAAATGCGTCTTTGATGTAAGTCCATTAGCTTGGGTGAACTTGTAACAGAGGTGCGTGTGACACTGTGTGTGTACACCAAACCACATCTCACTTCAGCTGTGCTTAAATTTCTCTTTCCCCTAGTGTGTCTGTTGCTCCTGAGAGTCAACTGGGAGAACTAATCAGACTATATAAGTATAGTCATGTAGCACAGCATAAATGCGTTTTAACGATATTTACGCCACCAAGGGGATTAGTGCAATTGCTGTGCAGTTGCCTCAGTAAATGTGATGCGATGAATTCATATAATTGGCTTGGTGCTGCAGTGAAGCATGGGGATGGGAAGCGAAAGCAAAGAGCAGAGTCTGTTGAAGCTGCCCCCACTGATGAAGAAGCTTTTCAGATATCTCAGAGAAGCCAATGCTCACATCCATTCAAACCGAAAACTAGCAAATGAGTGCACCAATATTAAAACAAAACTCAAACCCACCAGCAGCCTCTTGATGAAGACTGAGAGGTGCCGGAGTGAAGATGAGAGCTATGTCAAATTCTGATCTTGCCAACAGTGATGTAAATATGGAGTAACTCAAGTGAAATCTATGAAGTGGGTTTGAAATGTGCCTAGAGGGTCTTACTGACATCACATAAATTTAGACACTGACTCAAACCCCTAATTTATGAGGCTAAAGGCTCCATCTAGAGTTAGGAGGTACCTCAGAGGGATTTGGAGGTACCCAAGGTAAACTTGTGCTCTAAACTGTTCTGGAAGAACCAGTCTATCTCTCCATTAATGGTAAAGATAGTCTAGGGAGATAGACTTGTCATGTTGGTGACTAAATTAGGTGTGCAAAATTAGGTAGAGTGAAAATGCCCTGAAGTATCCAGATAAAGAATCCTAGAAAGAAAAGCTGACCTCCTCCAAAAGCTGTGGCTGATGGAAAAAACATTGAGTGTCAGTCTTATATACTACATTCCCCCAAGGCAATAATCTGCTCCCAGGCCTTTACTATCATTAAGACAATCTTCTCTTTCAGTAGAAAATTTGCAGCCATCGGTCTAATTTCTCTCCTTCCTGTGTTCATGATATCCTTACTGAAGAAGTAGAGCATGCTTCAGTTAGGAAAAGCCGTAGATGCTGTGCCTAAAATGCTTGATGCGCCCTACCTGGCTCCAAGTGGATGCCTGTGTTAAATACTGCACTATTTGGCACTCTCCGGTTGTACAAAGGTGCACCTGCAAGGGCAGTCTTTTTTTAATTCTCCATCTTATATTAGCTTCCTGAACACACACTTCCATACTACTGAGACATGCCATCCATTCAACTGGACATACCAGCTATAAGCACCTCTTGCCCCGTCAAGGCAAAGTGAAACTGAAGGTGGCTCACTTAAACATCTGGCCTGAAATCCCTGAGTCAGGTGATGGCAACCAGCACTGGAGCAATGGCAACTTCTCTCAGGTCCCAATTGCAACTACTGCACAGGAGAGGACCATTTAGGAAACTTGCTCCCTGTGAATACTTAGGGGTTAGTTACCAGCTCCTTGCAGAGACAGAAACATGACTGAAGCCACATAGACGGACTTAATATGCACTGTCATGCTCAATTTGTCGTGTAGGCAGGTGTGCCAGCACTCCTCCAGGTCAAGAGCACAGTTGTTTCACCCTCTGGACATGCACACAAGGTGCTGGGTTCAGGGCAAGGACAGGCTCACAGGCAGCGCTGGGCACCTACCGGGTGCCTGCACCATGCATGGTTCAAGACAGTGCCATCATGGCTGTGGTTCTGCAAGTGTTTCCACTAACTGGAGAATCACAAGAAGAAGCCTTTGCTGCACTATTGTTAGTCACACACCGGGCTTTTTTCATCAGAGAAAAAGATGTGGGAATTCCCAGTGATCTGGGATATTTCTGGACCAGCTGGCCATAGTGTTAGCATATCTGCTACAGCAGCAAACAGGCCTCTGTATGAAAGGAGAGATCTCCCTTGATATGCTTGAATAAATCCTGGTAGCCTCACAGACAACCTACTCAAGCTGGCCTGGTTAGCAGAATGCAGGATAGTGATGGCTTCATGATTCTGAAGAGATAAGAGAGTTTTTGTATTACTGTACTGCCTCTTCTGCATTGCCTTTGCAGCTCGGTGCTGTACTTCCTGAAGATTTCCTGGAAAGTGACCTGTGTCATCCTGACCTTCTTCAGTGACATTTTGTCATCTTGCATCTGGAACACAATCTTTTGCCACCAACTGAGGTCTCTCCTCAACCCAGCATGCACCTTTGTCAAGTTCAGCAAGTTCTGTTTTTCAAGCTCAGGAAAAGTCCCTTTTTGAAGCAGCTTCTCAAATGTTGTCTTACTCAGCCTCGTTTACCTCCTCATTCTCTGCAGCTTCTGCAGCTGTTCTCTGCAGCTGGGGGCAAAGCTGGGGTGACAGCAGCTGCTGGAAACTCACAGCTGCAACTGCTTGGATGATGCTGGGGCAAAACTGTTGCCGTCTGAAGGCAACACCTCCACCAGCCCTTCAGCAGCCACTCTGGAGCCCTGGGAATGAGCCTCATGGCACAGAAACCTATCAGCTCATGACAGCCTTGGGTGTTTGAGTCAACTGCTCCAAAGGAACTTGGTCATGGCACAGGGAAAGTAAAATTATGTGATTTTGACCTCAGCCTGTGAAAGGTAGTGATTTGGAGTAAAATTCCTCTGGGCACAACAAAAGCTGTCTCAGAGTGCACAGGGCCTGGCATGAATAGACAGGGCCATAGAGACTGCCACAACTCTGAGCACACAGCTTCAAGGAAAATACCTCCATGTGGAAGGAAACATTAAAGTAGAAGTTGTCTGTCTGCTTAAACAAGGCTGGGGCAGCGGGGCTGAAGAGTCTCCTAGCTCTTTCACACTCAGCCACCAACTCCTCAGTATGTTATTGGTCTTACATGAAGTCAAAAGCTGATTTAATTCCCTCCACTTAGTTTAAAAGCCTTAGGCTTCCTCCAGCTTTATCCCCTTGGTACTCCAATGTGTACAACACCCTGGACTCATACTTCTCATCAGTGCAATGACTACAAACATGGAAAAACAAATTCTGTTCTCAAGCAGTAACTCCTGATAGCTAATGGTGGACTTGCAGTGGTGTAATCAGGCATAGAATTTGCTCCAATGTGTTTTTAATACAACCAAGGAGACTCAGGCTATTTATTATGGGAGTCATCTAAACAAGTCATTCAAACAAAATCCTCCTAATTTTAAAACAGTCTAGACATGTAGCATATTGTGAAGCCATGTCTAAGGACAGTGTCATTAAAGTTTTTATCCTTATTTCCAGTTCAGAGGAGAACTGAGGATAAATGTGACAGTCTGGCACCTAACATATTATCCCACAGTACCTAAAAGGAGCGTCAGAGTCATCTGAAAAGCCCTTTGATTATTACACGATAAGAAAGGTTTATTTCATGTTTGCTCTGCTGGGATAACATCGCCTTTACTGTGTTTTGCCAAGTTTGCACACTTTCTGTGGGAACTCTCCTCATTCCAATGAAATGGGATGATAGGAAGCATTTTATTAGAGCTTACTGGAAAAATGTGCCATAAGTGCCAAGGAGCCGGGACTGTTGTCCAGCTGGCTGAAGACAGACAATGCATAAATTACAAAAAGTCACAGAATTGCTGGGCTGCGTGGAAATTCCCATCTCAGCTGGCGCCCAGTCTCCCAAACTCATACACCTTCCATGAAACACATGCAAATCTTCTGTGCCAATCCTAAACAACGTCTAGGAAACGTACTGTAAGGGTTGCCTTAAGGTCAGTAGGATTTTGAAGAGAAGAGGTGGGGGGGTGTAGAGCTGATCGCTCTTCTGAAAGCCCCCCATGCTCCTGGGAACACACAGGCAGCATGACACTCCTGCGCACCTTCAGGGTGCACTGCACATTGCCTCCTGTCTGGCTCTGCGAGTTGGCACAGATAGGACAATGTTGTTCCCTCTTCAGGCTTCACATGTGCCTTCCCTCTTTTATTTTTGGTGTGACTGAGGCTGGTCTTGCAATGTAAGGCTTAGCCCAGAGCTCTCTCAGCAGAGTCAATGACATCTGGAAGTAGAAAATTCCTCCCAGATATTCATGAGACATGTCAGCAATTTCCAGATTACTGTTCTTCCCTAGTGTCTAACCTGCAACTTCCTTACTGCATTTTTAACTCATTGCTTTTTTTGTTTATTCATGAAGACATTTCAGTAATTAAAGTTTATGAGTAATATTCTAAATGAGGGAATAAAATTAATTTCGAGAGACAGCAAACCAAAACAGAGGAGTCCTGAGGAGAGATTTGAAAAAGGAGACTGGGTCTGATGTGTCCTTTTCTGGCATAGGAAATGCCACAGGCGAAAGGACAGCAGAAATTATTTTTGGTAGGAGGCAACGGAAACTGCAGCCACTAGTGGATGAGTGGCAGGAGTGAGAAACATAACATTAACAGGAGTTACATGCTATGTCTGGGTGAAATGCATTATTGGGCAAAGCATCGATGGAAAGACAAACTAAGATAGAGAAGGATATGGCTTCTCAAGCTACTGGGAAGAAGTTTTGGTTGATTGCCAGAACATAAATATTTTGAATGAAGTTTAGGCTCCACTGAAGTCTGAGAGTTTCACCATCAACTTCAGCAGGGCTAAAATTTCATTCTGTGTGGTTTATTAACTCTTTTTGGGGGGGTGGCTTCAGAAAATGTCAAAATACAGATAGGCTGGTATTAAAGTTCTGGATCCAGATTCAGATCTACATTCCTACTTTATCTGGCTCAAAGAACTGATGCAAAACAGAGCAGTAACGGGTTGAACAATGGCACAGTCAGATTGAATGTTGAAAGCCTTCAGCTAGTAGACCAGTCCTGGAGCTCTAGTCTAGCCTGAAGCTGAGACACAAGGCACAGATCATCACTCTAAGTGTGGATCAGATTTTATTAAAAATAGAGGACCTCAAAAAAATTCTGAAGAAATGTAGCAAGAAAAAATAGCATCTGTTTTTTCCCTTGTCTTTCTTTTTGTATCTGGTTACTCCTAATTTCATATCAATACACTGTAATGATAAAATATCAGATACCACATGTATATCAGTTTAAACTTCCTAAATTTATTTTCTCCTATGTATTGTCACTTTAATACAAATGATAAATATAAGTCACGATTCAGCGAAGTCCCTAAGTGCTTGTCCTTCTGTGAGTTTATGCGATACAATTGTGTAAATGACAAATGTTTCAGGCCATGAGCTGGAAAAAATGAGGGATGGGATTTTCGGAGAGGGGAAGGGAAATGGAAAACCTATAATATTTCATTTTTCTTTGATCTGAAATGTTTTATCTGAAATAAAGCATTTAGTATTGGAATTATTTAACTCTTTCCCAAAAAAATGAGGTTAATACTGAAACATAAGAACTGTTTCAAAATGAAATGTTGACCTTTCTATACAGTTGTCCTCTCCATTTTGTTTCTGAATGCAGTTGCAGTTTTTCAACAAACTGTGAAGTAGCCTAGCTGTCATGTAAATGATTTTATGCTACTTATGATCAGAAGTTAGGCAACATTAATGTGTTTTGCAACATTAAGGTGAAATAAGAATGAAAGTCTTCCCATTGAGAGAGAAAGATACACTTTGGGAATACAGATCAATGTGTGCAAAGGACGTGTTCTAGCATGTAAACTGTCTGCAAAAGTTTAGCTAGCGTACAAACAGTCTTACAATATGTTTGCATTTTGCAGGCCAACAAACACTCATCATTAAATCAGTGAGGCCAGTCAAGATGTCTGTAGCACAGCAAGAGGCACAGCAAAAGCAGCAGCAACAGCAGCAACAAACTCCCCTCTTGCTGCCTGCAAACATCCCAGACTTTTCCAGCATTCATTCCTAGCAGGCTGCTGGGGAGCGCGCTATCTTCTGACCTTAATATCTTCAGCCTAGCAGAGAGAAATCATCTTCTCAAAGGCTGGTATTTTGATCACCCTCAGAAATAAAGATCAGAGGATGACTAAGGGTCTTGGGAATTCTTGCTCTCTTTCTTGCTCATGCAGGCACGCAAAAACGCACACAAAGGCATATTTTCATATATTTGTTATTGATGCAGACATACCTAAATGAAAGATCATTGCAGCGCACGTACTGAACTGACACATTACACAAATGTTTGCTGTGTACAGAATAATCAAGGAAACAGACTCATGTTTATTATTACTGAATCAGCAGCAGTCTAATGGATTAAAAACATCCTCTTTTTTTTTTTTTTTTTCCTCTCTCCTGTTGTGAAAGTGCCAGTGTTGTAAACTCTCCCTGCAAGACAAGTGGGTGGAGATGAAGCGACTCATGACCTCCATGACCTGTGTGCTCCCATCTCTCAGGTTAGGTCTTCTGGCCACAGCCCAAAATCCCAGAACATCAGCTACAGATACTTGGAGCCAATTGGGTTGGGAAAGAAGACAGTAAATGTCTGTTTCCGGTTCACAGGCCCCTTAGCGTCACCACATATTTTGGAAGTCTGTCTGGCTTCCTGACTTTAAGAGTCTCTTGATTTAGACCTCAGGGAGCAGCAGTGAAAGAGGGGAAAACAAGGCTTACCTAAAATCTCATGAATAATTGGAACATTTTATTTTCTTTTCTCTGACTTTTAACACTTTTAAAGCCTTAATTTATTAGATATATTTTTTGGGGGGGGATATTTATAGTAATTCCTGTTACTATAATGAGTTGTGGTTCTTTACACGTATACTCTTCAGATTGGAAGAGATGCCTTAAAACACATCTGAACTCTTCCTTATCCATCCAGATTTCCACTGATTTCCAGGGCTGGACCTCAAGGCCACTGTAACTCCAAACAAGAAGGTGCAGTCCACACTGAAAAAATGTTTTCATAATCTGAAAATACTACCAGCCCTATTTAAATCCAGACTTATATTGGTCCATGTGAAGCTTTTATACATCTGAATTAACTCAGTGAATTCGCTCAATCTGATTCAGATCTGAATCATCTGCTTTTAATGTGGGAAGAACGGGATTTAGCAGCACTTTGCATATTGTTATAAAACTATTTTTAATCTCGCTGTGATAAGCAGCACAGCACAGAGGCTTGGCTACCACTCAGAACGGGGAAGTGGTGTGTAATTATGAGGTACTGTACCTGTCCTGGTCCATTAAAATAGCTCAGCTTGATGAGCAGCTTGTAAAAGGTGCTCTAATACATGAGATGTAGAACTGGGTTACTATAATAATCTGAAGAGGGAAAGAGAAGATGTGAGAGTATGCAGAGTGCTGGCATTACTTGTGCTAGAAGCAGTAGTTAGAAAACAGGAGAAAAAGACGAAAGCAAAGGAACCAGGCAAAAGCACATAGAGCCCTTTTACCTTCCTAATGACCACCCCTGGCATGGGCGTTCCTGTCACTCCTTGCCAAGTTCTGTGTTGGTGGAGGGGGCTGGGGTTTGAGATTTTGGATTCCTACCCACGTTTCCATAAATTTTCTCAGTCTTGCAAAAGTGACTTTGGAAGAGTCATATTTCCATGACCGGGCCTACTGATACATTTAACTTTCTCTTAGTCAGAAAGCTGAACTGCATACACTTGGCAGTGTGCCTGGGCAAGCACACAAAGTACAGCCTTCTCTTTTCATCCCAGGCATTTATCAAAGCGTGCAGACATTGTTCTTGTCTCTCCTTGGGCCTGTGTTCCTGCTATGCTAACCACCTCTTCCAAGACCATGGTGGCTCTGCCTGTTGGTGCAGCAGACTGTGTTGGAAGGACAAGGATACCTGCCAACAGGAAAGCCGGTGAAACACAACCTAAAACAAATAGACTAGCACCTGCATCACTGAAGAAAAGGCTCTCTAAATTTTAAGGACTGGTCTTTTATAATAGTCTTGCAATGGTCTTTCAGTGATGGCCCTTGCTCGGGTCCTGGGCCTTGCACTTCATCACCCCATGAAGGGCAAAGGTTGTATACATGGCAAAACTGACCATAGCAAACAAGATTTCCACAGAAGCACAGGGTGGAAATGCCTTGCCACACTCTTGTGTAATTTTGGGTCCACCTGCTGCAGAGATAGATCTTCTCTTTGTTCACCAAAGCGTGATGCCGCCAGACGGAAAGGCCAGAGGGTGTTATGTCCGGGGAGGTACATATCATAGCACTGAAACACTCCTCCAGACAAACTCTGTCACCACAGGTGTGTTCAGCCCAAGCCATTGCTTGGCACTGGCCATTCCCCAGAGGCAGAACCTGTTGTACAAGGTTTAGCTTTACTGCAGCATACATCCAACAGTCATAGGAGGAGGGAAACTCTTGGATGGGCCAGGTGACATCACCTTCAGCACTTCCACTAAAAATCCTTAAAGAAAGGCAGAGCAAGTAATGGGAAATGCTCCCATTTCCACAGGTAGTTCATGCCTCAAAGCTGCTTGTGAAACCTATTGCTGCTTCAACAGCTGGGATGCCAATCTCTAACAACAAAGCTGTTCTAACTTTCGCTATTCCACATCATCAAAGGTAGGTTCTAAAAAGGGAGAGATTTTCCAATGAATATTTTGCCAACTGACAGTTTCAAACTCTTTTGTGCGAAGAATATTTTCTTGCCATGGAAAATCACTCCTTGTCCCCAGAAATCTAAATCCCTGGCCTTGTAGCAATGCACGGAGACCATGCTCAGTCTTTCTAGTTACTTGTCTCTCTATTCTACCAAAATAGGCTTAACTGTGGCACTGAAAATACTGACAACAGTGAAATATCTTGCATTCCACCTTATCAAAGTTTTGATTTCCTTACTATTCTTATTCATACTAGTGTGAGTCTGTATTCATTAGTGGAGGTAAGATCCAAAGAGAGTTTTAGAGGTCTCACTCCAGTTCAGGTGCCTTCCTGTGCATGGTAGTCATTTAACAAGGAGCCCAGAGCTGAAACAACTTGTGGATCTGGGCCTTTCTCCAGGTTTACAATGGGGATAACAGAAATTGCCTTTTGTAGCTCTGTCGTTTATTTTAGAGGCCTGTGTTGCATGTTTGCTCCTTGGCAGGATGAGAGCTACGAAGTGAATAAATATACTTCAACCACAAATGAACAAGCAAATGGAAGGAAATGCCGTTTAAAAAAGTGCTTTCAGTGACTTATTCAAGTTACAAGAATGGCAAGAGACATTTTCTAGGAAGGAAGAGAGTTTCCAAACTGTTTTATGCAAGATGGTCTATTTTATGATTTCATTCTGAAAAAAAAAGTTAGAGGTAGCTACTGTGAACAGAATAGCTCTGGCAGAACATGAGCACTCCAGAGCTTGGTTTCTTTCAGAAAGAACATGTCATATCACCATGACCATGGTCTGTTGTGACATTATAAAATATGACACTGAGATTATATTACTGTTGTCTGTAAATTCACTTACTCTTCCCACTTCCCCCCAGCCAAATCTGACCTCATTCTAATGAGGGACAGCCAACTACTTCTCCCCACTGTTGTGCCCAACAACTAGCTTCATGTATGACTTACTTGTTTCCTCATTAGTCTTACACATGTTGGACATTTCTCTAGTTGGTGATATAATATGTCTGATGCCAGAAGAGGAGCTGAATAAAGACCTCTTACTGTGAACTAACAAGTCACAGTCATTAGTCACTGAGTACCTTCTTCTGGATTAAATAACACAGAATATTATTTAATCAAATTATCCATATTATTTTAGCGCAACATCAAAAAGATGAGTCTGATTTTGAACTTTGGATTCCAACTCCAGTTTTGGATTTACATGCTAAACAGGCTTCAAATTTACCTCTATTAATGAGCACAACTTAATGTACTCTAGATTTTGAACTCCACATTAAAGAATACTAATCATCCAAAGCCTTAGTTCTTGCTTTTTTATAATGACCATAAATGGGTTCAGATTCAGGGTTCTGTCCCATCTCTCTAAATCACCTAATGTACACATTTCCTTTATAAACATTAGCTTTTATGGAACAAAAAAACAGTACTGGGTTTGACTGTTACCACTCATAATAACTAAACTTCTTTATCGTACTTGTTGCTTTGTACTTGGGTTAAACTAACTAGGACACTTCTCTTGCTTTAAAGTCTCATCTAGAGATGAGCCAGCTTATTACCAGTAATAACTGTGTATAAAGGAATGAGCCATGCCATGAGGGATAGTCCCTGGCAATTCTGGCCTCAGTGGTAAAGTAGGTAGGTAGGTAGGTTTGACTGACAGTGTGTTTTCTATCCATTGCATGGTAGCACCAGTGCCGATAAAGAAACTTTCTCCAGCAGTGATGAGAGGACAGCTAAAATTAAATGCTGGAGTGGCTCATCTACAGGCACAAAATCAGGTAGGTAATCTTTTTAGTATTTCTGTCTGCTGACACATTTAATTACATTCATAGGATGGACTCTAATACTGAACAGTGTGTAAGAGTGCACCACTGTATTCCTAGTCAGAAACACACCTACTCTGTGTTCCATTCTTGAAGGGGGGATGTAATGTTGCCTCCTTGTCTAGAAAGCAAATATTCATGGCAGGGAGGGACAAAGAGCTTTTATTTGTGAGTGCAAAAAGGGTGAGGAAAAGAAACCAGCTCCCTTCAAGAGCTGAAACACGCTATGCAAATAGATAGAAAATATACTCTATACTTTCTACTGCCAACACAGCATATGTTGCTTACACATATGATTGTACTCTTTGTTGCTGCTCCTTCTAACAGTTGCATGTGTGTGGAAAAAAGTGTCTCTTCAGAGCACTGAAGGTTGAACTCTCTGTGAGAAGGAAATTCACCTTTACTTTTGGATTGACAGAAGGAAAAAAAAAAAATTAAGACAGAAACTAAGCAGAACTATTGAAAGATGAACAAATACATAAAGATAATTTAGATAACTCAATATAGTAATGTGATTAAGGGGGTGCTGTGGAGTTATAAAGTGCTTCATGTCAGCAATAAGCTCCTGGAGGACAAATCCCTTCTCTCCCCACAGAGTAATCAGCTACTCTTGCATTAGGGAGGAGTGCTGGAGCTTCTGTGAAATGTTTCAAATACCTTTTTTGTTTTATTTGTTTTGTTTTTCCTTTCTGTTTCTAATCTTTTCCTGGATTACTAAATGTACAGTGAAACTTCTTATCTCATGCAGGCATTATGTTTATAACAGAAAAGGAACTCAGGGACTGAATGCCTCAGGGAATTGGATGATGGGATGTAGAGACTTTTATCTTGAGGTTGCTTTCTTGAATCAGACTCAAGTTGGTAGTGACCTAAAATTGCCTCAGCCTAATGACTGTTTGGTCTCCACTGTGAAATATGTTTGGTGGTCTCAGTTTAATTACTAGTAAATACTTGTTTGTGAACTAAATTACTTCCATAACTGGTATCCGTGTTGGCTGTCTCACAGAGGGGTCAAGGGTTTGATGGGAACAGGGACTGAGCTATTCTTGCATGCTATGTGCTGATCCCTTCTGGCCATGCGAACTGAAGAGCCAATGCAGTTTACAGTAGGTCAAAGTCTGCTTGCTTGTTAATCTGGTTCCTTCCAAGAACATAAATTTCAATATGCTAACTCTGAAAACCTATGATTGAAAATAAAGCTTCATTTATCCAGGGTCCTTTCAACATGATGAAGGCCAAAGTATGTCCACAAGCTTCAGACAATAAAGGGTTAGCCTATGTCAGGACATAGTCAGTCTGGTTAGCATAGTTGACGGTATATATCTGGATATAGATACAGTGCACAAACAGTATAATTCATATAAATAACATATGTCAGCCTTCCCCTCTCTTTTCCCCTTCACCCTACTGCTCATTTCTGGTCTTTCAATTTTACTGGCATTTGTTTTTATGTGAATATATGAGGTATCAGATCAGGAAGGTCTATAGTTTACAAAAAATGAACCAGCAAAAATAAGTACCTGGTGAAGTAAACTAAATAAAATTGTTTGCTGTACTCAGCCAGTGCAAAGTAGACTTTTTTGTTTAATTTAAAAGCCTTCTGTTATTCCACACATTTACAAATTTAAGATTCTCACAGGCTGCTGTGAATAGCAGCAGAAGTGGAAACAAAATTAGTATTTCATTGGTGATTTTCACACATTTTCACAAGTATGTTCAGGACATATCTCTGCAAGTGTGCATTCAAAATTGATATGAGCTGGAGGTCAGTAGAAAATTCAGCTGTCAGATGGTAATTTTTCAGTCACAGATTCACACAAAAATTCAGTAGGACCCTCCTGTCAGGTTACATTGGCAGAACTTACAATCAGCCTTGTGTTATCTGTCAAAAAAGGCACAATAAAATGCAGCCATGGGCATTTTCAGTCTGCATGACAATTAAGTCCAAAATGAGTTTTAGCACCGAAAATAACATCTGCTACATGCATGGTCTTAGAGTGTGATAAGATGTAAAGTGCAGACAGAAATACAGACTGTTTGCTGTCATGCAGATACAGATGGTTAAGCTCCAGACCTGAAAGTGAGGTTTGACCACAGCTCCAGCCTAGGCATGCAAGCTCTTCAACAATTATTAGCGTAAATTGTACTAAATGCACTCCCGCCAGCTGTTTAGGATTTTCAGGACAAGTCTCTTACTGTGTCGTTATAGCATTCACCATTGTAATTTTTAATTACAGGGTCTCATATTAACTGGAGCCACATGATATTATCATGGTGGAAGTGAATAACAACAGTGCTGTTGGAAATCCATAAGACTGTATGTCACCATCTGAAAATGCTGACCCATAATTCATTTTATATCACGGTAGGTAGGATCAGTATTTTCCTATAGTGTATATTGTTATATTTGTATGCATATTGTATTTAAATGTTTTACAAAATAGATGTAAGTCTACTGTCCTTCTGAACTTTAAAGACATAATCTGCAGTAGATTTTGCAAGTAACTTAGAAGCCACAATATTTAGTGGAAGTATACGTGCACATGTGATGAAAGGACAACATTTGTAATACTGCCCTCTTTATTTTCTTAATGGATGAGCTAGAAATCAATAGTGGGAAGGTGGGTGATTTTCAATTTGCAAAGGTAAAAGCATGAATTCTTCTCCCTTCTCTACTTCCAGGCAAATCTACATGAATTCAATGAGAGCTGTAAACATGAGCTGCAAAGACCACATGGCCCAACATAGCAATTATCTTTTTAACTCACAGAAGTAACTGCCAAGTAACTGGTAGTGATTACACATTTCTCCACTCCATGCATACAGCTTCACTGGAAAGAAAGAGCATAGCAATTTTATCTTTAGTTTGCACGTGGGCAGCCTGCTCCTGCACTTTGTAAACCCCAAAAGCTTTGGGGTACCAATTCACTGCACACTGACTTACAAATATGTGCAATGGAAGAGGGAGCAGGTCCTAGGTCATAAGAATTTTGGGAGGCAATTTTCAAGCTGCTGCCATAGCAAGCTGACATGTCTTAATAAAAGTTTCATCTGTGCATAGTAGCTGAGAACAAAACCAATCTGTTTCCCAGCATTGTTTTGCTTTGCTGCTGTGCTCACATAACGCAAACCTCTCAGTACTGCTCTACTGACAGTTTCCATGAAGCTGATTTTCTATAAATCTGAGTATACACTGTGCTAAATTGCTCCTTCTCCTGCATTGCCTTGCAGAGTGGTATTACTCAACACGGTATAAAATTCTTAGTCACCTCTATCACTGGGCTTTTTGTGGCATAGACCCAGTTTTCTGTGCTGCATTCCTGATTTTATAGAGCAAACTGGAGCTTGTTTTTGTTTGAAGAGCATTGACCAACATCCTGAACACTGCCCATTAGGGTAAAGCATTCAGCATTTGACCACCTCCCATTTCTCTGGTCTGCACTGTGTAGTATCATTAAGTTTGTGCTTGCAGGAAACTGAGTCATCATCTGCATTTCCTACTTTGATACACCACAGTTGATGGCCATTCAAAGCGGCGAGTGGGGCTTAGCAGTTCTGTCCTGTGATATGCTACCTCTCCAGAGGAAACAAAGTGATCTTCACACTCAGGTTTATTATGACATTGAATTTATACCCTCCACTTAAATTCACATTTCTCCTGTCTGATCTGACCAGTCTTCACTGCCCAACCACTAAAGGACTTTCTGTCATAAATTAAAAGTAAGCACTGGAAATTAGGGGAAAATAAAATAGGAAAAACAACCAAGATTTCATTGATATAGGCAAACCAAGGCCATCTCTGCACACTCATCCAAACTCCCAAAGACCATCAGGTGGAACAGCCTGGAAAGCCTATTAGAGGCAGGGTGATGGGAGGAAGAGTGGGCAGAAGAGTCCTTTGTAAATCTGCAGAGAATACCAACGCAAGTCACTGTTTAGGCCTATGGGTGAAATAAATGTTCAGGAGTTTAATATCCCAACAAACCTGTACATCAAAGAAGAAGGTGGGGGAAAGCTGTAAGTTTGCTGTGTGTGAACAGTAACACCAGCTGCCAGCAAACCACCAGAACAAGCAGGGCATTTTATGTACCTAGCTCTTCCATGAGACTCTGAGAGAAGCATATCCCTTGTGTCAGGACTGCCAACGGTACCTTACCTCCTCCTTTTCCCCATCAGATCAAGTCTTCATGTGTTGGATGTCCGCACTTGATGACTTATCATTTTGCTAGACTTCAGTTATGGAGGTAGAGATACACTACAGATTGTTCTTCCTAATTAATCTGTGACTTAATTAAGCATGGCAAAGTTACTATAGCAGAGTACCTGAAATAGTTCACGTTCTCATCATGATGTACTGGGCTTGGCACAGCTACACCACCCACGCCAAAACCATGCTATTGATGACAAAACCTGAAAGTCACCACAAGTCTTTCATAATCTAAATTACAGAGACAGTGTCTGAGTAGCAATCACATGACAAGGATTCTCTCTGCATGTTCAAAACCAGTTGGCCTGTGCAATCAGGCAGAAAGGTCAGGAGATGGACATGGTTGTATCACCCGAAATTCTGCCATGTTTTAGTCCTCTCATTAACAGGGGCTGAGAAGATTGTACTCCCATAACATAACCACAAATGGTTGTGGTCATATGAGCATAGGCCTGTGAAGTTTTCCCCTCCAAAATACACTCTTGTCTTCCTTTGTATAGCACCATAAACTGGGATTTGCATTGTGTTATCACGTTGACATCCACCAATAGTGGTGATGGCAAACCCAGCTGATCATTCTGAACCAGATTTCCCTATTAATGTTAAAGTGAGACCTCCCCATGACTAGCCTAATTCTTGGACTGTCTTGTGAGTCTGTCTTCATCTCACCCAAAATTTCCCACCTGTGCACCCACTCTCTCTTCCTTCTTGCCTGGTTGGTTGAGAATTACAGGCTGTTTCTCCTCTTGACTTCCTGGCAACTTGAAAAGAAATGAAAGCTCCCAGAGAGTCTGTTAGTACTCCATGTGTTTGCTCATACCTGTATGTGTGTGTGTCCATGTCCACAAGGTCCCTCTCACTCTGTTTCTAGGGTTCAGTTTGGACGCCTCTTGTGGTCAACAGTGTACTCATTCTATCTGAAATCAGACCTGAGATGCAATTGCCCTGTGAAAGATTTAGTTGTGGGCAGTTCTGGAAAGATCAAATACAGCAAGAGTTGCTAACAGGACCCCAAAGTTTAACAGTTTATCCTGGTTTAACAGACTGGGAGAAGTGAGTATTCTTCTCTATTAGCAAAACTTCCTTCCCCTTCTCTGCCATTTTTTAATGGGTAAGACAGAAAAAAACAGTGATGGCAATTGTTGAGGAACTGCAGTAGGAAAAATGTGAAGCAGTAGTAGAGGAATTTTAGTAATTTGTCGTACTGACTTGTTTTGGCATTATCTCTGAATTGGGATTCTTTAGAATAATAAATTAGTGCTGGGTAAAAACATCAGGATTTTGTGGATTTCTGTGACATCATTTCTATTTAATTTTTCATCAGAACATACGTTTTTATTCATTGCCTTTCATTTGTTAGCAGTTCTCAAGTATTTGTTACAAAACTGAAAACCAGAATAGTTGCTCTGCTGTTTTGCTAGAAAATAGGGAAATCTTCAAACAAAATGTAGTGAAATTTAATTTAAGTGAGTTTTTCTCTTATTCATTTAGTATTCACTGGATTTTTATTAAGAAAACTACCCTCCTCAATGCCTCTGTCTGTCTTATGCATATCTTTAGCAGAAATTCCTGGTTCAAGACTAGTTTAAGTATAAAGTCATCTCATTGCTTTTTAAACCTACTAAAGTTGTAGATTACCTTAAGTTAGTTTAAAGCGATTCAGGCTTTCTGATATGAACCAAAAGTGAGTCTTCCACAAAATGAAAAGTATCTCTGTGTTTAGCTGAGTTATAAAAATACTTCAGATCACAGACGTGATAAATTTACCGTAGTGTTATCTCTGGACAAAAAAACCTTGATATTTGTAATGACTTGAAAAAAGACTCTAGTAAACTTTTTTTTTCACCCAGTCTATCTATTCTCTTCCTCCACACAGCTCCCGTCTTTAAACAAATCAGACACATATGAGAAAGCTGCAAAAGACAAGGGCTGTGCCTGTGAGTACATGGTGCAGAGAGAAGGCAGCTGACCTGTAACACTATCCCTGTCCAAAGCCTCCTCTTCGCAGAGGCTGAAAATGGCTCCTGCAGAGCCTCTGGCTGGGATCAAAGACACTTCAGTCTGTACCAGCAGTAATAGATTCACTGCTTGCAACAGAACGATGACGTCGCATGGCTATGGCCTGTTTCATTTTGAGTTTTCAGGTTCACACAATACTGAAACTCGAAGTACAAATAGTGGAGGGGATGCCCCAAAGCACAGCAAAGTGAGCACGCCAGCCTGTTTTCCAAAACCTATGCAAATGGCAGTTGGTGGGTTTTGCACAGCCTTACCTGGTAAAACATGCTACAAAGCCAGCTAGCACATTTTACAGTTATGAGCTCAAGCTTCCTGCAAGGTTGCAATAAGTGACTGGTCATCTAGCCTCAAAAATTCCACCTTGCACTCCTCTGACACAGGAGGCAGCTCTAATAATGTCCTCAATAAACACTCCAGAGCGCCTTCAACAGAGGCTTATGCTGCCCATGTGCCACACATATCTCCTTGAAGTGAAGTGGGATTTAGGTAACACAGACTTTTTGTACTGTTTCAAGCCATGGGATTAATTTCACCACAAAGTGATATGAAAAGACCACACAGCTGGCTTCAACTAAAGTGGCATGCAAATTGTGACCCTCCATAGCTCCTATTGCCGCTATCCTGATTTAGATATCAGCACCTTTTGTGAGGCTGGCTTAATTGTGTCATGGCCATATTTGAACAGGCAGCAGTCAAAATACTAGAGGGAAAAGATTTCCTGAAAAAAAATTGAAGTTGTAAAACATGTTGCTGAAATGTCACTTTTGATGGAAGTTTCAGTGCTTTCAAAGGACAAACATAAACCTACATGCTAGTGCAGGCTGAGATTGTGAAACGTTGAAGATGCCTAAATTGTGATACTGCCACTTTAAAAAAGCATTCTATTTCAGTTGCAAATGTTGACATTTTTCACACTGGAATGAAGGGTTCCTCAGAAATTTTGACAAATGGGAACCTGTTGGACTTTATACTAACAAATTATCACTTGAAAAGGAAACTTATGAGGACAACATTTCACGGAGAATGAGCACACGATAGAACAGGAATGAACCGCTGATTTGTGATTCTATTTCACTAAAAATTGTCTGTCATCCTTCCTCTTCTCCTCATTTCAGGAAAAGAGCAAGATATCATGTGAGACATTTCAGTTGCATGGAGAATCTGGTTTTGACCATTGTAGGTTTACAGGTTCATAGTATATTACTGTCTAGCATCCACTTGTCCAGTTACATTAAATAGTGACAAAGCACTAATCTGAAGTCAATTAACAACTGTTACTTAGGGGTAACATTTCATTCTAATCCTTAAATAATTCACCTGCCTTTGATGTTAATAAAGTGACTTAAGTAATATTTGATGGAAAAAAGCCACAAATGCCAGAAATAACATGAAAAGCTCATACTTAAAGCAGTTAACAGCTGCAAGGCTAAGTGTAACAATAAAATGTATTAGCTAAAGAAATGTATATATGTTTAAGTGTACTTAGGTTTTACTACTAAAATGTATAATGTGATACACTGCAAGATTTAAGTGGTAGAGCTTTTTATTACCTTTTAAAGTGTTCAGACAGAAAACAGCACAGAATGAGGGATAATTCACTGCATTTCTGTGGGGAGCACGCACATGTTCACATTTCCCAATGTTTTTTTCTTTATAGGAAAAAAAAGAGTGCACTGGGCAACAACTTGTTTTTTTCCCATGTAAGAATCATGTGCCAGTGATTCACTAGTTCCTATTTTCCCTTGTGCTCATAAAAGAGCAGAGGGATGACTGTCAATGAAACTATTAAAGGATGGAGAATGCCTCAGAGAGTCCACATTCCAAATGATATATTTAAGATAAGACAGATTCGAACAGGTCACTGGTTTGCAGTTGCACAACTGTCTGGATTTTTTGGACGTAGTTCATCTCATTACAGTCTCCTAAAATTCTGACTTACGCATTATTAGGGGCAAAACAGTTTGATGAGCTGAAATTACAGTCACTCCCAAATGTTAAAAAAAAATATGAGTCAGGGAATTCTAGGGAATGGTGTTAAGAAAATTTTACATTCTTTTATTTGTTTTCTGATTTCTGAGCCATTAGGGTGCACTCCCTCCACGCTTTCTGGCTTTCCTCTGCAGAAATGAAGGCTAGAAATGTAAATTGATCGTTAAAAACACAGACCAAGAGTCCCATACAACAAACTGCCTCTAGGATCTGAATTCACAATAAACTAGCAGTGTAACCTGTATAGCTGTATGGGAAAATCCACTTCCTCCACCTGTATTTTTATGTCCTGCCTTTGATTCCCTTCAGACATTTGAGTGGTCAAGTTTTATTTGTATGTATCTTCACAGAAAATCAATGATAAGCTTATATCCTGCAGTATCATCAGTGGAAATTATAGATTCATAGTCTCAGAGAGGAGAATGGCTGCTAGGTATTTTAAGCGATCATCAAGTCTATTCCTTGCACTAAAGTAATGACAAAATCAGAGCTATGAATTATGTACTCAGGCAGTATTTCTTCCAAAACCATACTTTTTTCTAATTTCTAATCTGTGTGGTGTAAAAAAGCCAAGATGGAAAAAGCCTGAAAAAATAAAGTTAATTTAAAAAAAAAAAAAAATTGAACATTTTCTCTGTTATTTAAATAACTAGAGATTTCCTTAGGCCTGATTATAATGATTTTTGGTTTTTTATCACAACAGTAGTGCTAAAACAATGTGAGAACAGAAAGGAATCCTTGTGATTTATATAACTAGTTATAGCCAAGCCAGGTAAAACTTCAAGTTTAATACTGAATAGTGCACTTTTTCTTTATCCCTGCAGCCCATGAAAATCTAGTGGAAAATATTTTTTAAAAGGAAAAAGAAAAAGACAAAATTGATACAAGTTATGAGTTCCACAAAATTATCACTTCCTTTCAAACTAGATTTAAAACCCACCAACAAAAGCAGTCAAGACTATTCATTTCCTTAAGGCAGCTAACAAGTTGTTAGATGTTTCCTATGGCTCATGCACTGTGTAGAAAAACAGCTCACACGAGGGATAGCTGAATGTCACAGCTGCTTCTTCTGCATCAGTTCAATTCTGCAACTGTACCTCTGACCTTAGATGAAGCTTTATTTGCAGAAGCTTGGAGCATCTTCTCCACTAGACAGCGTTTAAGAATAGCCATATTTACCGAGCAACTCCTCTTTAACCTTTCCTCTTTCCTGTGCAACTATTTAGGAGACTTAGTAATGAAAGGCACATTAACTTCTGAGTTCTATGTGATGCAGACTGAATCTGCATAATATTTTTCAAAAGGCTAGTTTAATTCAATAATCAATTCAAGGGAATGCTAATACTGAGTGGAAGTACTCTACTATTTTCTACTAGCAATTTGCTGAGTGGCCATAACAGAAAATGAAGGGGCAAAACATTACAAAGTGATCCATTAAGAATCACTTACATTTGTGGAAAACCTGCACCAAAAGGGCTGATGAGAACACAGCCTTGCAGCCTTTGATGATCTCCTCCTTTCACATACAGGAGAATAGCTTAGTAGGAAAAGAACTTGTGTGAAATGGGCTTTGGTAAAGCACAGCCGTTATGATATTTGGGAGGGTGTTTGGGAGCAGAGAAAGAAATGGTACTGTCAGTTAAATGAGAACATGCTGAATGACAGAAGGAGGAATACAGAGATTTAACAGAGGGCAAGAATGGATGTTGTGATGGTTATGGTTAAACTGTTATGGTTTCTCACTGGGCAAGAAATCAAGCACTGAGTTTTCTCCCAGGCCTGCCACAGATGTACTTTGTGAATTTGTGAGGGCCAGATAACCTCTCTGTGTTTCTCGTTCTCCATCTTTCAACCAGGAATGAAGTACTCCCGTTAACAGGTTGCTACAGGATTCTCCCCACTCTCCCATTCCTGGCAGGTGTTCAAGTAACATGATGTAAAAAATAATCCTGCCTCTATCAATAGATAGAGAAAGATGAGAAGTAGCACAAAAGGTAGGTTAGAAAAAGTCTATGTTTCAAAAGTTTTCAGATCTCATATTCTGTATTTGTATGATACCCATCACTATAATATCAGACCACTTTCTAAAGGGTATGTGAGCAAGATGACTAATATCTGTCATGTTAAGTTCTTTCTCCTCCCAGGGGAAAATTGTGGGGGTTTAAAATATGTATTTATATCTTCTTTACTGTGTGGTTTTATTATTAAAAGCTGGGTCAAAGAAGTTCACTTGCTCTAAAAGCAGAGGTAAGAGCACCTTGGGGAGCTGAAATTCTGCAAGAGGTCATTCCACAAACTTGGACTAAGGCATTGAGAAAGTCCTGTCTCCACACAGCCTATTGGCACAATCAGGATTTACTCTTGGTAAAGCAGCCAGAATTACTTTTTCAGATCTACTAGAGGTCTCTACTCATAACATTCTCTAGCATGAACAAAGATCACACTTTCTGTATTACATGAAATGTACTGCTATGGCAAAGCATTTCCAGGTAGTGTTACAAGTGCAGATCTCCCTCCATGGACACTACCATGTTTACCTAGGAGATGGATAGGACAAAACCAGTGGATACAGTATGAGCATTCAATAACCAGCACTTCTGAGAGAGAGAGAAAAGGAAAAGAACAAGAAGATATGCATAGAATTTTTCATTGAGTAGCTCCATTTCTATTTGATTTTACTGGATGGAGTGCTTTGTTATAAATCACTGTACACTTGGCATTGGATACAAAGTTTGGACCCAAAATGTGGCCCAAAGAGCATTTGAAATGTGCACCAATTAACTCTCAGCATGGGACTGCTGCCTTCCCCCAAGACACTACTAATAATATATTATCTGAAAAGATATCATAATAGAGTGGCTTTCTGTTTTTGAGATAATTTGTAGGTAGCTGAGGTATCCAAGATGAAGGGGAGTGAGGCAGGCTGCAAAGGAGGTAGTGAGAGAGCAAGGTTGACTGCAACTCTCCCATCTCTGCATTCCGTTTCTAATGTGATCCAGTCCCCAATTAAAATGTTGTGTTTGTTCCAGATGAATTTTTATTAAGAAAATAAAACCACCAAAGAGGAGGTTGTGCAAGCTAACTGGAGCTCCAGAAAAGCAATAACTTACACACATACGTAGTGGACAAGCGCAGAGGTTTTATTCACCCATCTTCTGGCACGTCCCAATACACGCTAACTTTCCCTTGGGGAATCATCATTTCCCTTTGGCAAAATCGGGGATGAAAAAACAAAACAACTTTTATAGAAACAGACGTGCCAGCATGTCATGCAATCTTTTGGGATTTCTTGCAAGGTTTTTAAAAGAACAGAATATAGACCATGTGTTTCAATAGGTAGTTGTCACTGATTAAGACTTTTTCTTCTTTTTGTAGCACAATTTAATGAATGTTCAAATTGATTTATTGTTTTCCTCCTTGCTATTGTCTCTGTTGAAGTTAATATGTTGATCTTAGAAAAAATACTATATTAAAAATTTAAAGTCCAAAAATAAGTAATGAAGCTCCTTGTTCTGGACTGGCCAGAGCATTCTTCTTTCATTGTGTATCATGCATTTACTTCACTCAGATTCTGGTGCAAAGGAAAAGGAATCCTTCTGTTCATGGTACAATGTTTTCCAGAGTACGGAGGACAGAGCTCCTCCTGCAGAGCTCTGCAGCACATGAGCTGGGACCCTACGCTGTCAGAAGCTGTTTCTGTCTAGAGCTTCTGCCAACAAGAGGGTTTATTTTCTGTACCAAGGGCAGGTTCATCTCAGTTTAGATCTTTATCACAGGGAAGGAAAATTGTAAGTGCCCTTTTCACGATTTTGCACCTGCACACCTTTTCTCTCTGGGTGATTGCTAGCCACAGAGTAACCTTGTGTCAGTATTTCAAGACTGATGTGGACATAACTGTCACATGCCTGCTTATTAGAAACAGTGAGTTCTTTGGGACAGTAGACAGCCCTTTCAGCATCTTTTGTAAAACAGCATTTGGCAATGAATGAATACTGATAGCAAAGTAGGTGTGAGATATGCAAACATTCTTACTGGCTCAGTTACAAGCTAGATTCAGACCTTACCAATACTCTGATGTTTCCAGACAAAGGTGGATTTAGTCTTCTGTTCTTCAGAGCAAAATCTGTCCTAGATTGGTGCACATGAAAGGAATCTTAGCAGCCAAATATTGGCAATCTTTCTAAAAATGAGCTACCTACTCACTTCAGTGAAAAACACTTATGGCTTTCTCAGGCTGAAAAATTAGAAACATCATTATCTCTTACAACCTCCTATGTCAAACTTTTCTACTTCAATTTTTGTGTATGAACTGTAAATATATCCATTTCAGGATTGGTCACTTAAAGGAACTGTGGAATCCAGCTTGTAAGGTGACTGTCCTCCATGCCCAGTTATATTTTAAGTTTATGTGGAAGACATCAGTACTTCCTCATGCAAGCAGTTTCTACAGATGCAGTTTACTGCATAGACCAGTAAGATATATTTTTACATGATGAAGAAGAAAACAGTTGTTCAGCAGTGATTTACTACCCAGTTCTAGAAACTAGTTCTGAAAGCAGTAAAACTGAAAGTGCTGCAGCATGGATTGATGAGGTAGTCCAAACAAATACTCTTTGGCTGTTGACCATTCAGGTCACCTATCTTATGCAGCCATTGATTTTTTTCTTACAGAATCAGTGATATTATGTTACTGTATTGTCTCTGCTTGTCTACTTACTAATGTGCGTTAATCGGCCTGATTAACAAAACAGGATGTGTCACCTACATGAGTTCTTAGCAGCCTGTTCTAGTGGCAGGTGTTCCTGCCCATGGCAAGGGGGGTTGGAACCAGATGATCTTTAAGGTCCCTTCCAACCCAAACCGTTTTACGATTCTACAAAACCCAGGCACATTTACCCCAAGAAGATTCTGTTAATATCACACATACACTTGCAAGCTTGTAAAGAATGAGCAAAGGGTCTTTAGTGCCTTATTTTAGCTCATGAAGCTAATTTGTGATTAAAAAGAGTGCGAAGCTATATAGTGTTAGTTTTATGATTTAATAACTTCTAAATTCCAAGAGTTTTAAGATATCTAGTTACTGCTTTCCATGGATAACCTCCTTCCTCCATTGGTCCTGTGTGGAGGATGATTAGTATGCTTTATACAAAGTTTCAACAGAGAAAAGCAGAACTATCTATTAGGAGTCTGTTTAGTCAGTATGGAAATGACTACTGTTGTGTGCCATGAGGAGTACGTACCTGACTGAAGCTAACTCACTGTTTAGACCTGGTGTGCTGGTTTGAGCTGGGATAGTTTTCTTCATAGTAGCTGGTATGGGGTGATGTTTTGGATTTGTGGTGAAAACAGTATTGATAATGCAGAGATGTTTTTGCTGAGCAGTGCTTACACAGGTCAAGACCTTTTCTGCTTCTCAAACCACCAGCGAGGAGGCTGGGGGTGCACAAGAAGTTCGAAGAGGACACAGCTGGGACAGCTGACCCCAACTGACCAAAGGGATATGCCACACCATATTATAGCATACTCAGCATATAAAGCTGGGGGAAGAAGAAGGAAGGGGGGGGACACGTTTGGAGTGATGGCATTTGTCTTCCCAAGTGGCTGTCACACGTGATGGAGCCCTGCTGTCCTGGAGATGGCTGAACACCTGCCTGCCCATGAGAAGCAGTGAATGAATTCCTTGGTTTGCTTTGCTTGTGTGTGCAGCTTTTGCTTTACCTGTTAAACTGTCTTTATTTCAACACACAACTTTTCTCACTGCTACACTACTGATTCTCTCTCCCATCCCACCAGGAGATAATGAGTGAGTGGCTGCATGGTGCTCAGTTTCCAGACGGAGTTAAACCACAACTCCTGGCACAGAAATTCCTTGCACAGATTGGCACACTGTGAAGTGAGGGTGAGTGTGTTTATTGCAGGCAGCAAGGCTTTACGGTGCATTGTGCACCATCAGCGCTACATGGATCCCAGCGTGGACCTGTGGGAATTTTCAGTGGGAAAGATCATCCAACCTGGCTGCCACTCCTTCAGACAGGTTATAACTAACTCTGTCTTTGACTAATCTCTGCAGTTCAGTGAGTGCAAATGGAGTTGAATTTACACAAATTCTACTGACCCATTCTGGAGTAAATTCCAGTTAGTTCAGAGAGGAAATGAAGTCAATACGAGATCTGCAAGCATACCACTTGTATTGGCAGGCTAGAATGTGGCCAGCACTCCTTTTTCTTTCTGAAACGACATTAGTTTAATTGATGATGAATAAATATTCCAGCCTAATTTTATGAGATTCCATCACACCTCAGGAAAATATAACAATAATAAAGAGACAACTATTTTCAGAAGTTTTATTTGAAACTAATTTTTCTGTCTTACAAATTTCCAAGGAACTAAAACATGTTACAGGTGAAGATGACAAGATATGCTGCAAACACCATTCTTATTCCAGTTCAGCCTGTTTCGCTTCTCTATAGCATGCTCCAAAAGAAATTGCACTTGTAGTTACAAACTCTAGGGTGAGGCATCCACAACCTCCCCCAAAATGCATTATAGCTATGCACAGACACCTAAGTTTAGCAAGCTCTAGAGCTTGCTGCAAAGTAAAGGCACAAAAAAGCTTAAATAAAACATGGAAAATTCTAGCAAATTAGAAGAGACACTAATGATTATAGTGGACTAAATTGTCATACGTCAGTGACATACATCATTGTAGCTTCTCTGAAGACCATGGGATCCTGACCTTAAAATACAGGATGGAATACAGTTGCAAATTAAGCAAGATCAGTAGGTTTTCCTCCTTTGCTTGCTTGCCCGGAGAAAAACACATGCTGTTAATTTTGCCTTCCATCTGTACAAGAAGGTAGCAAGTATGCAGGCCATATCCTTGAACAGAAGAAAAAGAAAACTGGAATCAGTTGTTTTCCAATGGAAAAACATGGAGCAAGGGTCTGCTGTTTGCAAAATGACCACCCAGGTGTGAAGTTGCTTGTCAGCAATAAAAAGACAGACGAGAAGTTCCTAAAGGGCTTAGTCCTACTGGCAGTGAGGAGATGGAAAAGACAGTTTCTGTGCTGTATTTCCTGCTGTTGTATCAAAGGGGAAGAACCCCTCTGTCAGCTTGCTGCCATGGATTTATAGCCAGATTTGGAGAAGTACTGTGCTTCCTCAATAGTGACTGCCATCCCTAGGAGCTGAAGAGCACTTAGCAGCATGCAGAAAGCACTTAGTCGTCTTTTAAGTTGTATACTATATTGGAATATCTTTTGAGAAGCTGATGCACTAAATAACAAAACAAAAAAAATGGGTAGAACTGTTTCCCCTCACAGCATGACTTATGTTGTTCATCCTACTTTTCAGTTAACTTTCTAACACCGTAGTGATTGTCATCTTTATCAGATGTGGTTCACTCTTACAGAAAGTCACAAACACTTGCCACAGTCACAACCCATTTCAAAGTACAATAACATGAAGGAAGGATAATCTTGTGGCTTTATTTCCTTTGACGTTTACCCTCAACATACAGAAACTTAGATAAAACCTTCAGTCAGTAAATCACCTAACCCCCTAGAGACCAACCCACTACACAGCAGCCATCTCAGTGACAGCAAATAAATGATAAATAAATATCCATGCTGATAAAATAAATGGGTACTTAGGTGTAGGGACAATTGTAAAGGACCGTAGGTATCAACACACACATAGTTTAATGAGCAGGAGGAAATACCATTCAAGTCAGAGAAAAAGATAGCCAGGATCACCCATGCAGCCTGGATGCTCTGTGTTCTCCAGCTTTGCTGGAGAAATAACACTTTGGAATGATCTTGAATGGTCTGAAGCAATAGCCCTGAAGTGATTTCATTAGCAGCTGAAAGTTTCTCCTACCATCTGCAATAGTTATGAGAACAACATTTATCTTGCATGCTGTAAAGGCAGAGGAACCCAAAATCTTATACAAAAGCTTCTTCACATCTTCTCAAAACATTTGCACTGAACTACCCAGTTTTGTAGTAAGAGAGAGAAGATGCAAAGGTAAGACTTCAGTTCTGGTTGACTATGGTGCTGATTAAGTATGTGGGAGAAGTATGTTCAAATCCCTGATGTAGAATGGAAAACCCCTGTTCTGAATCGTTTAGAGAAGGAAGCTGAACCCAGGCCTTCCACATGCTTTCCTTGTCCCTTCACCACCCAGCTATTAAAGATAAACATTCATCCCAACAATACACGCGACCGATAGAATATTCCTGGTTTTGTTTCAACATGGAACAAAAACAAATTCTTAAACCTCAAAGCAGTCATGTAGCAGAATTGCTGTCCTCTGGTCAGCTAATGTTTACTGACATCTTTCCTGACCTCAGTTACTTTGGTTACTACTTGCCATAATTGTCCCTTGCCCATTACATGCTGAAAAAGGAAAAAGGTAAAATTTTAAAAATATCCTACAGATGTTGCCACTTCCAGCAGCAAGTGCATGCTTGTAAGCAAGTCTTTGGTCTCACTTAGTATGAGTTGATTGTTTCTGGTTAGCCCACACTGAAGAAGGGTCTCCATCAAAATACCACTGGAATCCATTTAATGATATTTCCAAGGGAAAGCTTCTGGAAACTGTTTGGTCCTGTGTCTTCATTGGAACCATCCTAGGCTAGCAACGTCTCACTATATCCCCACATTTATTTGCCCATGACCCTATCTAGCTGTTGTGTTTTAACTCTAGTGGGCAGCTAAGCACCATGCAGCCGCTTGCTCACTACCATCCCACCACCCCCCAGCAGGATCGGGGAGAGAATCAGAAGGGTAAAAGTGATAAAACCCATGAGCTGAGACAAAGGCAGTCTAATAGGTAAAGAAAAAACTGCACATGCAAGCAAAGCAAAAGAGGGAATTCATTCACTACTTCCCGTCAGCAGGCAGGTGATCAGCCTGTAATGGTTTCAATCATTACCCAGGAGAAAGGGATTTACATTTGCTATCTAAGCAATGAATGAAAATTTCACTCTGCTTAACAGCACTGGGTTTTGAAATGATAACATTGATGTGAGGACTTGGAAGAAAAAAAGGAGAACAATGCAGAAAGTAGGGTAAGGATATGGAATTATGGTTCACAAACGTTAATCAGTTTTGATTGAGAATTGTAACCTTTGTTTCCAATTATATGTGACTCAATTTGTTTATTTGTTCCTGTTTACCAAGGACATGTTTCTAATCCTTAGGAAAGAATTTCTGTGGGTGCTTAAATGTGAATCATGACTGGGGAGAACCTCTGAAACTTTTCACTTGTCAACACATAGGAAAAGAACTGTGTAACTTTTCTCTTGTTCTTTCTAACACGTGGTATGATCAGCCAAATAATAAATCGGAAAAAAAGTAATTTCTGGTAAACAAGAAAGGATTTATTCCCTCCACAGCAGGAATTATTGTGTCAAATTCTACAGTTTATTTGAGACTAAGTGATAGTTTGTGGCGTGACTAAATCTACCAGTAAATCTTATTGCTACATGGTTTTAGTTATAAGTATGCTTATTAGGATGTGAAGAAGACAGATATCACTTGAATAACTGTCTCCACATCTGGATGGCACCATGAGTCAAATTAGTTGTGTACATTTAGTATCAGGAAATATGAAGGCTCCAATAAGATTTACAGTTCTGTGTCATTATTGGCAAATAACATTTGTCATGTACTTGCCCCAGTAAGGAACTAAGCTGGGCCAATACTGTCATAATAATGCCAGAAAGAGAGCATAATCGTGATAAAATATCAGAACCTCTTCAGTTTATTTCCTCATTCCCTGCATTACACAGCAGAGAACACAAAAGCCCAGCTGTATCTTTTCTTGTATCCCAGACAAGGCGATCCAACTGCGTGTGGCTTCCATCTCAGGAATGTATATGTATCTTACCATAATGCCTATGAGTTTCTAGTTCAGAGAGAGCTTTGCCTGACCATGTGCAGATATCTGGAGTATAGACTTCTAGATGTGAACTACTTGTCCAGGTGTCCTTATCAGTCAAGGGAGAGGCAGGCTTACAGTACACCTCCTCTCATGCTGAAGTAAGTAGCTAAAACAGATCAGATGAAGATCTGAGAGTGAAGATGCTTTACTCAGACTCTCCAGGTTTCCCCTTTGGAGGCAAATCTGAGGGCTCATTTCTTCTTGGAAGATACAGGGGCCTGACCAGCTTAGGGAAGGTCTCTGAATCCTCCAGCTGAGGCAAGTGTACAGTCACTAGGATTGCAGGCGATAGCACAAGAAGTAACCCATCTGCCTGCTGCCTAACAGACAAATTTTAAGACACACATTTTTCAGAACTGGGCTATAGTAAAGAGCTACTGCACTTCTACTGTGAGAATCTCTGGACAAAAGGAAGGATTGTAATGAACTCCAGAATTCAGAAAGTAAAACAAAATTACTTTGTATGATTTTGGAAAATAACTCTGCCTCTGGTTTAGATGTTTAATATTTTTTAACATTAGTAACATGTTGTGAGTCTTAAGGCTTAAAATGAATAATGGTTAAAACCAACCAAAGATAAGGAGAGATGAGAAGTTATGACTTAGCTATCAAATGAGTGTTTATGCAGCATAACGTATATTGTAAAAGGAACTGTCATAAAATATTTTTTCTTTTGTATTTCTTTTTATGGAAAAAAACTTATGCAGTGGTTTGAACAATTGTGTATGGCTTGCCACAATGATTGTCATATAATTAGACAAGTGGTTTGGTTACTTGCAGAATACATCTTCATATGCATTCATACATGGCTTTGTAACCTGGCTAAGTGACTAATTGCCTAAGGTGTTCATCTCCATATATACCTGATTTGAATATTCACTTAGAATATGACCAAAACCCTATCTACGTCAAGAAAGTATTAATAATAACAAGGTGGGCTTACCAGGAGCTGATGTCCTTTTTACAATGACATGGAACCTAGCTGACTCAAGATTGCTGGCAATCCTTGTTTTAAGATAAAAATCTTCCTATTATGCAAATCTCACATAATGGATGGTGGGTCACTTTCTCTTTAACACACTTCATTGCTTTATTTTTATCTCTAATCAAGTCCACCACACCCGTGTCAAATTTCTGAAGGAAAAAACCAAAACCAAAACCAAGACACTCTCTGTAAAAACAGTAGATGTAAAGAGAATAAACATGCAGTTCCTAAAATACACAAGAAAGCAAATGAAGTCTACATGACAAAATGGTTCTAAACCACATAATGTTTCTATGAAAGTTGAGCTACTTAGCATGCCACAGAAAAGGGGAGAAAAAGTATAAATCAACCTGTCTATAATTCATATTACCTGTAGCTACTGCCATCAAAAGGTGGCTTTCGTGACAGCACAGCAAGCAGATTGTCACTTTCTTACCCTTCCGTCAGGCAATTTGCTTAGCTTTGTAATTTTTGCATATATGTGTAGCTTTCTGCTTGATCCACTACTATAAAAACACAGCCACTATGTCTATTCTGCATCTCGAAATGACTTTCTGAGTCATTTTTCACTGCTAACCTTTAACAGATTATGAGTATGCACCTGGAAAGATGTATTAATAGAATAAATACTGAAATATATCAGCTTGAAAGTAAACACGCCTGTATGAACAAGCCCAGGAGAGGATGTTTCTAGAGCGCCCCCCCTCCACAACTGCTGCCATAATGGAAAGTCCGAACTGCAGTTTTTTGGTTTTTTTATGTCACTGCTGCTGTTTCTGTTACAGTCCTCTCACACATAAAAAATTATTTGGAGCTACAGGGGTTGCTGTTGAACTCCTTTGCTCTTTAGTACTTTTTATTACATTGTGATATCGGTAAGTTGGTTGTAAAAGTTGAAAATATTCTTGAAACTATTGAGTCATAGATGGAAATGCTTGCAGAAATGTTTTGAGGGCCTAATTTATACATGATTATTTTATGTTAAAGCAAGAAGTGCTCATAGACAATTTATCTTGCTTCTTGGGAGTTGGGGTCGTGCTCTGGAAGACAATGTTGACAAAGAAAATAATGGTAACTGAATTTTTTCAAAGGAGGGGTTGGCTTGAGTTTTGGCTTGAGGTTAGGGTATGTTCTTAGTTTAGCAGAGCTACTTCAAACATTGCTAATTAGAGAAGCATTAACATAAGAACAACATTTCAAATTCATTGATGTCATCTTGCTAACAGATTTGGATACATGGGACATAATCCCACTGAAAGCCAAGAGCTGTTTTTTCCAGAAAGGGAGAGGCCCACATGTCCAGATCTGTTTTCATGGTTGAAGGGAGTGGGGGAGATGGGATGTGTGGGATCAATTCTCAATGGTCATTTTTCTTCCCAGGAGTCATCAGCAATAATGAACTACATAGAACATGTTTGGATCCAGCATCAGACTGGGTTTGTCTTCTGACTCATTTTTTGGCCAGAATTAGAGCTCAGTATAAAATCTCAACAGTTTTCATACAGTATGTGACACTGATATCACCTGTTAAGTATTGTCCCAGAATGAGTGGCTATACTGACCAACAGAGAAAATAGGCCCTCATAACCTCTCTTGCATTTAGAAGGTTTTAGGCATACCTCTCTAGTTTTTGACCAGGAGTCAGCTTTACTGTGTGCTACATTCTTCTCATATGAATACACATCAAAATGCATCTTTTCTTTTTAAGTCAGTGCCCTCAATATTAATTTGCCCAGGCCAGTAAGAGGGTTTCAGGATTGGTAGAGTCTTTTGACTTGCTTTAGTTCAGATGTATAACATTCCTAGTGCCTGCACAGCAAATGTCACATTGCCAAGACCGAAAGAACATGATGTATCAAGATGGTTTATTACCAACTCATATGGTCCCAGCCCTCCAGCAATCCAGTACCTAGTAAAATTATTAATACGTAATAAAGAGACTTATTGCAGCTCTGAAGCTAGTGATTGCTTTTTAATTACATATTTCTTTTGATTTAATAAGGTAGGAAATATTTTCTTCATCTCTCTTTAAAGAAAAACATGCATTTTATGTATCAGTACCCTTTATATAGGTTATTTATTATTCCATGCATAATCTTCACCATATTTACCCTGGGTCACATCAACCTTTTAGCCACCTTTTTACATTATTTTTGGCATCTTTACAAAACATTACTTATTTTACAAGTTGTAAAAAGAATTCCTTGAAGGATAGAAGATACATAAATTCTTCCTTGGTGTGAATACGCTGCAGAGTAAAGAGGACCCTTACACAAGTCACGGCACATTTGTCTTCATTCCAGCTCATCCCTGTGAAAAAGAAGTGGTGGAGTATGAGGCTGCATGCACACTCAAATTTAAGATAGGACTGTAGCTTGCATATGTAGATGGTGTGCTTGAAGATAGACTGCAGTGAATCATCCACAGGACAGGATTCAACACAGACCTGCCCTCCAAGAGAATGAACCACACAGGTATCCAGCCCACTGCATCCTCACTATTGCTGGATCTCTTTTAGCTAGATCATTTGTTAAGCCAGGCATATACAGGTGTATATAGACTCACACACCTGGTCACAGCACAACCTGGGAAGGTATCCATGCTCAGGCTGACTCAGGACCTTGCTTTATCCTACAAGCTTTCTTCTATTCTCTATGTTCCCTGCATATGCAGTGTTACATCCACACAGCAAAATTAATAGTAATCTGACATGTAAATTTGAGAGAGTGGCTATCTTAGAAACCTGTGTGCTTCCTAGTCACATTACTTGGTTTAATGCCAGGATGAGGTCAAATGAAAAGCATTAATTTGTGGTTACATAGAACCAAATTAATGATCTCTAAATGTGCCACTAGTCATGTTTCTCTCTCATCCATCTTGATGCTACCAGAAAGAACATAAGCCTCTACTAGAATTCTCTCTCATTCAGGCTCTTTATATCCAGAGGTATTTCAGTTTGGCCTTCACACACTCCTGAGAACAGAGTATGGAGGATTTCATTTTTTCATCAGGGTCATTGCTAGGATTCCCTCTACAGCGTCAGCCCCTAGAAAGTTGCATTGGCACTTTCATTGCCAGTTGGCACTGAGAAGACAGCCAACAGCAGCACTGGGACAGGGACAGGTGGGGTAGGAGAAGAGTATGGGAACTTCCAGTGCTGGACAGAACGCTGAAGAAAATATTGTGTAACTACAACCTGAAAAAAGTCAAGAATGCTGATAGGCCTTGATTTGAGACCTGCTGAGATTTGCTCTTAGTTGACATAACCTGAGAATCTGCTATGACCCATTCTGCCTTGGTTAAATCAGCAGCTTTGAATTCAACCTTCCCTGTTACAAACCTCCTCAAAAGAAAGAAATCTGTTAAGCAATAAAATGTGCAGTATGTAACTGCAAAGGAAGAGCTGTAATCGCAGCCTGTCCCTAGGGGTTATTTGAAAAGCTTAGCATGCAGTAAGTAGACAGTCTGATGTGCTATAGGCTGTAAACATAGCCCTTATATTATCCTCTTCACATTTTCTTAGGGGAGCAAAAGTTGCATGGCAGAACTGCTTATTTAATTGTCGCACGCACAAGATGTGAACATGCACCAGGGCATAAAATACATTAGCAACAGTACAAAATACATAGTTGGAACATCTAACTTAGTTTCTACTAGTATATAGTCTCTTTGCTTATATGCTGCTTTGATACTCTACTCATGAGTCACATTAAGGGTTGTATTTGCTGAGGTGTAACACTTCAGAAGAGAATAATTTTGTGTGTCTAGGGCCATCTTGAAACTGAGGGCTGTAAGCTCATCAGCACATCCTGTCTGCAAATGTCATTCCCTGCCCAAAGCCCCAGGCCACTGGTGCTGCCTTCCCATTGCTCCATGAGACAAGTAGCTGTCAGCTTTACACAGGACTTATTTTATCTCTAGGCCTGCACAGCTGAAAAGTTTCACACTAGAGAAAGTTAAGTCTCTTTCTCCCCACTTTTCCTTCACCAAACTGGAGAATGGGGACAGTAATGGATCATGGCAAAGTGACGGAGCTCACTGTGCCCAGTTGCTCCTTGATGCAGGAATGAAAACAGAAGCCCTCAGTCCTTATCTGAAAGAAAGAAAACCCTTTCCATTGAAGCAAATGGGGTCTTGCCTCAGTAAACTTACAGGGTTTGAACATAAGGTAACATGGGGAAAAGAATATATATACAGAGGAAGACAAACAATGTTGAAGCCACATATCACATTTTTTGTGATTCTTTCTTTAAATGCAAAACTATTCTCTGGTGACCCATGTTCAAAGGAAGAACATTCCTCTGGTCTGAAGGGCAGTCCTTGGATGTATCACAGAGCAGTGTAACCCTCTGGGCTACGGTGACATAATACAAACCACAAACTTTGCTCCATCCCATAGGAAGTCTGTTTTCTCTCTGCTCTTTGATCCAGATACAGCATATGAAGGGAGAATGGCCACATGGTCTGGACACAGCTGTGGCCATCAACAGTGGTGGGTCTTCTCCAGGGTCACCTGCAGAACTACTGCCTATGATGAGCTGTACAGATGCAATCTCTGCCTTTTGTTGCTAACTACCTGAATGGTACAAAACTCTCTCTCCGTGACAGCTTTGGAGCTACATTACTAAGGGGATGTAAAGACCTAAAAAAATCCCTCTGTTAAAATTCCTGATCAGTGCAACGTGTTATAAGAAGAGGCTTTCTCCAGGCCACCCTTTTACTGTCGCTTGGTCAATTAGGGTAAATGAAAAGACAATGGCTGTGATTTTCCACTCCATCCCTCTAGTTTCACATTAATGTAATAGAGCAATTAACACTTGAGGCTTCAGCCTCTACAGCTGCTAAACTGGAGTGAGCAGTTGCGGCTAGGCCACAGGGAAGACTGAGATGAGCCAACCTCAGCAAGTGAAGGAGGCAGAGCTCTGAGCCAACCACCTGGCTGCACAGCCTGTGCGTGAAGTCTTTTTGATGTACACCTAGATTCAAACCAGAGGCTGAACCCTCAGTAATAAATAGCAACACTTCATAATAATAGCTGGGGATTACTAGGTGCTTTACACTTACATAATGCCAGTCATACGCGGCTCTCCCAGCATTTTGCAAACATCAACCTCTGCTATTAAGTGTGCATACTGTGAGCTTATTAATTAGTTTATTTTTTCTAAGTTGTTTTTAACCTGGAGCTGTTCCTTGATCCAGCTCACAACGTAGCCCCACACATAGTTACATGAACATTAGTGCCTAGATGTTGATGGTGCTGATAACAGAAGAAGGGGAAGGGAGGTCTTTGCAGCAGTGTAATCCCTGAAGCCTTCATATTGTTAAACCACAGATTTAGGCAAAATTATATTTAATTCCTAACTCCAGCAATGCAGTTGTGATTAAGATTTTATTGCCTGACATTATAGTCTCATTCCCCAGAGTTGTAAGAACAATTAAAAGGTTTTTTTCCATGCCCTTGTCATGACCCTTTCAAAAGTAGGTTAGGGCTCACCTTTCGCCTTCTCCTGCCTCACTGCTATTAAAGACACGATTGAATTTTACAGCCACTAGATCTACTTAGAGCTACATTATGATTCATAAATTCCCTGAGGCAGAGAGTGGAGCCAGATCTGTTGCTGGTATAAACTGGCACATCTCCACTGATTTTGACACTAATTTGCACCACCTCACCTGTGTATGTTTTTCAGGGCACTATGTTGCCATTCAAGCAATAATAAAATGAATGGGTCATTATCATGAGCACTGTACTTGTGTTGGCTACAACAAAGGTACATGAGGCATGAATTTGACTCAGTATTTCTTTGGCCGATGGGGAAATCATGGTCCTACAGATAAACAATGTGTTTTCTGTTTGTTCTTTTATCAATATCTGGATAGAACATATGGAGGAGTTTTTGAAAGCTTTCTTCTGAGCAAGGTTGTTTTCTACTTCTAAACTGCCAATTTACCATGAGAAATCCATTCACTGGAATGACAGAATGGGCAAGATGTACAGCAGAAATAGTATGGTCTGTTGCAATAAATTACAGGTTTCTTTTTCATGTGCAGCAGTAGAGGCGGCACTAATGCAATTAGCTACAGCTGGTTATAGAAAGAAAACATGCATCTGTAGATGGCTCAGACTGGAGGAAACAGAGATGTATTTTCTGGAATTTATCACTGTGGAGAGAGTGGGGGGCGAAAAGAACTGTGATCTTCATTCCTGGCTACAACAAACTTTAATAACCTTGATTCCCCCCCTGTTAAATGAACTTAACCTAATAAACACATTTAGTTCATTACATAGCAATTAGCAAACACATCTAGAACATCACAGATGCTCCAAAGGAAGGATTTGAAGGGTCCATTTTCTGGAATAAAGGATTTGGAATAATTTTTCGCTGAAGTAAAGAACTGAAGTGTGCTGTATGCTGCATGCCCTTTTACCTCTAGGCTTCAAATATCCTATTTAATTTTGTTTTAACAAAGGCTTGGGACTAATTTGCTAGAAAAGCTTTGCTGCTGGCTATACAGAGTTTGCCTGTTCCCAGGTATCACTGTCTGGGGTTTCCAGAAAGATAGCTGCAAAGGATGTGGCTCACATACATAATTTTCAGCACTGGCCTCATAGTATAGCAGTGCCTTCCTTCCTGAATGTCCTCATCATAGACTTATTTTGCCTCTGCCTGATTCAGCTGCCTGTTTAATTTCAGTGCATTCACCATTTTACACCACATTTTTTCCAACAAAACATGCGATTATCTTTAAATGTGTTCTTTGGGATTTTTTTTTCTGGAGACAATGTGCTTCCTCAAGTAAAACTGCACCTAAGCATTTTTATTCACTTAGTAAATTTGATCGGAAAAAAATCATAAAAGAGAATGCTCTTCATTATGCCTGACTTGGATGGTTCGTTTCCCTTTTCTATTTCCCTTTTCCCTATTTTTTTCTTCTGTAGAGAAGAAAATGAGACAAAACTTTTCCTCTGAAACTTTCTGTGTCAAGGGTTCTCCTCAGTCTCATGTTTTGTTTCCCTCTCTTGTTGCCCCGACCCTCATGCTTTCTGTAACACTCTTATCTGCTGGGGTCAGGTCTGACAGACAAGGCTGAGATAGAGATGGCAGACCATCCTTTCTACTTGCAAGTTACTTGCAAGTTGCTTGCAAGTGATTATGAGCAAGACTTGGTTGCAAACACTGAATATTTTCTCAAGACTTAAGTAGTCCTGCCACTACCCCTGAGTTTCTCATTATCTGGCAGTTCTACAGCTCATCTACATCTGTGGAAACATCTCCAACAGGTGCTTTGCCTTTTGTGATTTGTATTGTACTTAAATTAGTGGGTTGGATCTTTTCCATTTCTTTATGCATGGGACAGTAAAGACTGGGAAGTATAAGAGAATACTATGAACATGAATATTTCCCAATGAGGTATCACGTTTTCATCCTCCAATCCCCCCAGAATCCTTCCATAGTGTGTTTGAGTGGTAGAATGCATTTTATGGCTTCAGCATCAAAAAAAACAGCTAGTTAGCTATTTTTGCTATTACTTTGAGTCAAAAAAAACATGTCAATGGCTAATCTGTTTTTTCTTAGAGTGGACTCAGAACTTGGGTTGAAAATATCATAGGGTGAGAAAGGAGAGGTAACCTTGAACACTGATATTCAAGCCCAAAATTCAAAAGGGTATTCAAGGCTTTTGTCCTATATTTAATCTCTGTCTAAGTTGACAGTCCAGCAGAAAATCAAAAAAGCGAGTACACCAATGCAGATCACTGACTTACCACTTATTTTCAAAGCTGTGTTTAAAAGTAAAATGCCAGTTCTTAGACTTCCTCCCTTGTTACACAGCCTGCTTTAATGTTCCATCAAAACAAAGAAAACAACTGTTCCCACATTAGGCATACATTAGCTATGGGGAAAAAAAGAAAAACAAATCATTATTACATGCTTTGGAAAAGGAAAGGAGCCAGGGTGTGTGCCTAGACGACAAATTTCTATAATCTCCACACCTATAATTTACTTCAGAAATGTGTGGTTACCTTGAAGAAGAGAGAGATCTTCCCAGCTTGCCAGTATAATGAATGATTCAGGTGTGAATGGAAACACATGAAGGGAAAAGTAAAGATCTAAGGAAGACAGAGTTTCAAAACTGCAAGGCTAAACAATGGCTCCTCAGACCTCACCCACTCAAATTCCTGCCTCACAATTCAGCAAAAGAAGACAAGTTGTCTTGATACTGGCACCCTACTGCAGTCAAAAACACAAAAAGAAAAATCAAGTATTGAAACCTACAGAATAGATGGCAAAGGAGGCATTTCAAGCACTCTCAGATTATCCTGTGAGCTGAAAACAGAGCTTTGAGTTATTGAAAACGGATCCAAGCAAGAGCTGAGGCTGCTGCCAATTTCTCTCTCCTTAATTACAATCAATTTCTGCTGTGTGCTCACCAGCAGGGGGAAAAAAAAAAAAAAAAGCATTTATGTTGCAGATGGGAAGTACAACCTGTACACATACATTTCGTTCATGATGCTGAATGCAGAAAATGTTCAGAACACAGAGGAACAGTGGCTACTTAATTTTCTCATGAACAGAATACTTTATGCCAACTGCTCCCACAAGGGATACTAGCAAGAATAGTTTTCCTCATTAATTGCTTCAGAAACAATCTTCACCAATCCCACCAGCAATGTACAACTAGAAATGAGTCCAAATATATCACTTCAAGTCAACAAAACCCACTTTCTGTATCAGAAATCGGCAGTGCACGTAGATGTATTTGAGTTTGATACTGTCTTCAACGGTCCTCCTAGAATTCGGTAACAACAAACAGCAAACCCAACAAGCCAGGTATAAAGAGTGTTCTGCAGTAAAGCGTGTTTGTTTAGTGTCCCAGAGGACCCCAACTCAGCTGGCTTCAGCTTTCTGAAAGTTGGTTGTCCCAGGCTGAGCTAATCACCTGGGGCTTCTTCATAAAGAGCAGCATCTTCAGGAGGCGGTTTGGCTCAGAAACGTCTTTTAGGATGAGAACAGCTTTCCAGAAACCCGTATTTCTCTCTGCCAAATGATGAGGCAGCTTGGGTGACAAGGTTAAGCTGAGGCCGCAGTTCAGCTGTACAGTAAATACAACCTTAGAGCTCTAGCCTAAATGTGGTAACATTTTCTGACGGCTTGACTTTTCATCAGCAGGCCTTGCTCCATACTTGGTGTTATCTGTGCTCTCACATCCAGGAGAAAGCCAGCACAAAACAGCATAAATGTGATATCAGGCTCAGGCTAATTCGATGGCAATGAGGAGATGTTCCTGCATGGGATGAGGCTCAGGTTCAGGCGTTTCATAAGGATTAACGATGGTGAAACACCGCCTGGGGCAGCCAGAGTTTTAGCTGTCGGAGGGCCACAGGCCCTCTGGGTGCCACATGGAGGGCCTCGGGGAAAGTGAAGTCTCTGATCTCCCTGTCCCTCTGGGCTCGGGTTGCTATAAGGAGCTGCTCTGTGCCCAGCACCTTTCGAGAGAGGGAGGTGGCAGTGGACAGCTCACGAGGTGCACAGGCTGGGCTGCCACTGCTGGGAGACAGCCCATGGATCACCTGGCTTGTAAGGCTGGGCCTCCCCTCCCTGCCTCCAGCAATGGGTTCACTCCTCAATTTCTGCCTTCTCCATGTAGGAATAAAAAACAACAGATCAACCAGCTCTTTAAGATTTTGGGCCCACAAGCAATTGACTCATGTCAGCCATCCCTTTGAAGTACTGGGGCTATTTGTGGAGACAGAGAATCACAGCTCAGCCCTGGACAAGCTGATTGTTTCAATCAAAGATTTAAATGACTGCCACATGCAAATACGTGGTGAAAAAAGCTGAGCTCCGCTGCAGGCTCCATCCTCCCGGGACCCCTTGAGCACCCAGCAACACAGGAGTGCTGCAAGGCACAGGAAGGCTCTTCAGCCATTTGGGCTGATTTCTTGTTGTGGCTCAGACCATCCATCTGCCTTGAAGACAGACCACAGGGACTGCACTTTTAAGAATTTTAGGAGCTCAGGACTTAAGCTTTAAAGCAGTTTTTGCAAGTTTCTGTGGCAGCTTGGGGCACGTCTCCTGCAGGATGGTGCAGGGTAGAGTTACAGACTCATCCTGTGCCCAAGTGTTTCCTGTGAGGCAGCTCCCAGGTACTCCCTGTTTGGTGTGCAGGTGGGTTTCAGACTCACTGTAACACACCCCTGCCTGACTTGTGTTGGGCACCTGAGTGTCTACATCACACCTCAAGTAGCCTCTTGACTCCAGCCTTGTGTGTCTTAGCTCCTAATGGGTAGGTTCCTCACACCCTGCAGCAGTGGGAGTTGTGAAAACACTTAGAAGGGACAGTAATATTGTCCTTAGAGTAAGTCATCTGCGGAAGATCTGTGAGATAGCTTGGTAGAGTGCAGAGGTAATGCAACTTGTGCATCCAGAACTCTTGTTAACTTACTAATACAATGTAATAATATGTTCACTCATTTAAAATGACTGCACAGCCCAAAATTGCAGATTTCATTCCACATCACTGTTCAGTTCTAGAAGTTAGATAGTACTTGCACATAATTGCTTTTTATGTCCTGCTGATTGTCCCTGAGATTTTGATATCTGTTTGAATGCCATGACAAATTCCAAATAACATATAAGGAGAATGCAAAAAAGAGAAGCTGTTTGTTTGTCCAAAAGCAGGCAGCTCTGCCATGTAAGAATTTGTCTCTTGTGTTTCCAGTAAATTAAATGAACTTGAGAGCTATCTGTGCTGCTACCAAGTTGCTAGTCCTCACCTGTGCTGTCCAGAGATGATTCATCTTTTAAAACATGTTTTTATGTTCATGGTATCCAAAGAGGAATTGCCAGCTAATTTGGGTGGAAAGTTTTGCACTGCTTTTAGGAATGTGAAGCTAAATCCTTTAATCCTGGTCTGGCCTTCATAAACTTGGAGAAGGAAAAAGCACACATGATGAAAATAAGAGTTACACGAATCCCATTTTAGTTATTCCAGTATTTCCCAAACGTCAGATTCTCCCTCTGTAGAAAATATGAAGGACCAGAAGCATAGGAATAGGTGGAGGTAGGGGGAAACAAGCAGGAGGCTTCAGACATACATACATGAAGACATGTAAGTTTTATTGTAATACAGAAAGGATATGACTGATTTAATGTGAAGGGGAAACTGGGGCTGAATTTAAGCAAGCTGTTCTTGTTGAGGGCTCCAGCTTTTACTGCTCAATAAAACACTTTGGAGATGTAAACAACCTATGATGTAGATATGCTTTCTTGAGTCAGCAGATAGCCTAAAACAATCATTCCAGAGCTGCAGCTCTTTCCCTTCAGCTCCAGGTGGTATTTACTCCAAGTTTTACTGTCCTGAGATGCTGCTGACACAACCTGCCCTGCGAAAACGGTGCAAGACAGAGGAAGAAAAACAACACAACAACCATCTATCCTAAGCAAGTAGAGTCTTAGATGCTGCTGGCAAGGCAAGGGCTGCTGCTAGATTAACATTCTTGAGAAGAAAGATGACTGTGCTGAAGCTTCTGGGATAAGCGGAGTACCTTACACCATGGTTTCCACTTCTCCAAAAAAAGCCTGGCCAGTGTCACACCATCTTGTTGTCGTCCTGGTCTGCTGGTCCATGGATTGCCAAACACAGCTCCCCGGGAAAGAGAACAACAAACAAAATTTATGAAATCGTAGTCAGAAATGTAAGCTCATCCTTGCTGTGCCACTTGTGTAAGACCTCCAGCCTGCATCATGTTTCACCCCAGCACAGGGGTCTGCCCATCTTGAGCAGACCACAGGATCGAAGCCTACTTATGACAATAGTATTGGGCAGATTAGTGTCCCACAGTTTCTCCAGCACCTCTGTTCACAGCATAACAATTTCACAACCACATGCATGTAAATAAACATCAGAGCTGATCTGAGCTGGCTGAGCAAACCTCCAGCCAGAAACACTACACTGTTGGAGAGAGCCACTTATGCTGTCTTGCTAATGATATGAATACAAACACAGTATTATGAGGCTTAATATTGGTGAACACTTGCTTCTACTCTGCTGAGCATGGGTGGATCTAGTATGAAAACATCTAATGGATTATTTCTAATTGTATTATTTTTCTTTTTTTTCCTCCCTCACTCCAGTTTTACCCTCCTCAAAACTGCAAATGAATATCAAAACTTTGGCATATTGTGATTTCTTTTACTCCACTCCATTTTCTCACTTTCTAGCACATAAACCATTTGGTGCAGGGACTGTATATGTACAAACTTCATACTCTTCAGAAGCACCTCATGACAACAATACGTGTTCTGGCTCCTGAGGGAGTTCACGGTCCCAGTGGACTGTGGCAGGGGATGCAAAATGCAAGGACTCTGCACAGAAGAGTGGCATAAGCAGCATGCCAGTGCTTAAAACTACAATCCCTGGAGCTGTGAATTGAAGGGAGAAAGGAGACAAGCTTATAGCTACGATCCTCATAGCATGTGGAGGGGTGATACATGGATCCAAAGGTTGTACATACATATGTGGCTGAGCTCTAAAACTATGCTGGCAGTGGAGGAGCTGCTCCATCTTCCTGTGTTGTAAAAGGTCTCCTACATGGAGCTCCACACCCACTGCATTTGTATCTCAAGCCCTTGGAGGAGATGGGGGCCAGGATTCACATATGAATAGAAATCCAGGGAATATTGCTATTAAGATGTTCATCTACAACATTTGAGCTTGCAGTGGTTGTAAGCTTGTGGTGTTGGTAGGGAGCAAAGGCAGATAGTAGCATGGGATTGCTCAGGATAATTGGTCTTTGCATTAAAAGGAGGATTCACTGCATCCAACTTGAGATGTTGCACTGCAGCAAGCTCTCCACACACAATGAAGTGGAAATAGATACTTCTAGGGCATGGCTGATCTTGTCTTCACATAGATATCTAAAATAGGTCAGGTGAATCATCTTCTGTGAGTATTTCTTTCCATTGACTATAAAGGGAGCCTGGTCTTAGATGTAGACCTCTATATTACGAATGTCTAGAGTGAGGTATAAGCAGTATCTTCAGAAAGATATTCACTCCAGTCATATTTATGGAAGCAGCCTCTACATTTATACTTCAATATTTTATGCATAGAAAATATGGGAAGTGTAAATACATCCTCAGGGTTGAACAGTGGATATTAAAAAATTTTGATTGGGCTCTCTGGGAGAACAAACATCAAGAAGTTCAGCAGGAAACAGTTAAGGCCAAAATATTAGTGCTAGTACATAGTTCATAGTGACTCTCAATACATATGCTTAATGCTGAAGAAGTTTATTTATTTAAATATTTATTTATTACAAACAATACTGATGAAGTTTAGGTTTTGTCTTCTTGGCAAAGCAAATTCTGGTTTCCCTCACATTTTTGTAAGGAGGTTGCACACAGAGGTCTTTCATACAGAGAAGGTGGGTGATGTGGAGTTCCTTTTGTCTACAGCTGTGCGGACCTTCCAGCTGCCTGTAAGATCATGGCAAAGTACAGACTGGGACCGCATGTGTTTCTTTATCCTTAGGTCAATGTCCTTGCAGAAAGCTGCTGCACTTTCCATTTGAGGGAGAGGAAGAAGAGGAGTGCATTATGACTTGGTGGTGTTCCTTTCCAGGGCTGTGGCTCTCCAAGACAGGAGAATCAATAATGGAGCACACTCCTGTGTTGCCATGGGGTAGCCCCTGCCTCCCTGTCCAGGGCTCCTGCAGCCTCATACCATGCTGTCCATCCCACATCTCCCTTACAGCCGGGAGACACTTGGCCTGGGCCAACCATGCCACCAACACGAATGTGATGTGTGCCACCACCAGCATTCTGTCCACTGCCTACCTAGGGCTGGTGCTAGTAGCTTATGGGGGGCCCAGCGCTTGGCTACCCACAGGAAAGAGTGGTGAGCTCCCTTTGCCCACAGCTACATGGAGCTTCCAGCTCCCTGCAAAAATGTAATGGGGCACAGACCAGGTCTATCTTATCTGTCCTGTAGAATGTTGACAATTCTCTGGCTCTGCGACAGAGGAGGTAGAGCACAGGAGCATGCCATGACCTTGGAACATCCCTGCCCAAGCACCCAGCTGTAGTACACAGCAGAAGCAACAAAGGAAGAGGGCAGGCCTTGCCTCCCTGCTCTCTCCTCCCTGCCCTCTCTCCCAGTCCTGACTGGCACAGACCTTTTTATACCCACCCAGAGCTGGCCATGTCACCAACCACCAACATTCTACCTGATGTGACACGACAACATCACCAGGGCTAATGCCAGGAGCTGGTGGCTGCCTGCCATGATGTGACCGTGACATCCCCAGGGCTGGTGCTGGGGATCACTGTGACATGACTATTACACCATTTCAGAGAGAAGAAACAAACAAACAAACAAAACCCCAAGAACTGATACTGCTGAAGAGGGAAATTAAGTAGCAATTTAAAGAACAGCATCTTAGGAAAGGTTAAAACAGAATTAAAAGCAGCAGATTCTACCCTCTGCCCAAATTTAAAGATTTGTTTGATATTTGCTGCCAATATTTGTGGGTTTGGAGGCTAAATTCTGGAAGGAAAAATGCTTGTCAAATTGACTGAAGGAGATATTTCACACCTTTGGAATGAAAGGCATGTCCAGTACCAAACCCTAAGCCCAGGAGTGGCTGACAGTGCTGAGGAGTAGCAGTGAACAAGACTCATGTCTTTCTTGCCCTGAAAGAGCAGAAATTGCAAAGCAGACCTTCTTTCCTCACTTGGAGAGAGGCAACTGGAGGCCATCCCCCCTGAAGAAAGACAGCCAGATGTTTCATGAAAGGAAGAGAATTCAAAACTATGAATCCCCAGGAGAGATACGGTGTTAATCCTCCTGACTTCATCAGGTTCTCCACTAGTTCCTCCTTTTTTGGGCTTATGTCTACTACCTCCCAGTCCCTCCCAGTCGCCACCAGTGCCTCTGAGTGGTATGACCACATTTTTCTGCTATGAAAATCCCAGAGCCTGGCTCCCAAGGGATCTTGTTTTTGAAAATGCAGTGTCGGTCTTCTTGGGTTTGGATTTCTTGTTGTTTGGCTCTGTGAGTTGTTTATTAAGTAATCAAATAGCAGCATAGTAAATAAATGTCTTGCCTCATAAAGGCTCAAATATGCAAGAAGTAAGTAAGACTTGTTACTTTTTACAAATATGTAATAAGTAAAAAGTAAGACAAAACATGGTGACTAACCCCTTGAGTGAAAATACTTTAAGATAAAGCCCACTAGAAATTGAAATGGTTTGTTTCATGTTATGTACAAAATGGCTGCAAAGGAGCTATTCAAGTCTCTCAAATAAATAAAGTGCTTTGTGTGTTTGTTTGTTTCTAGTTAGAGGTATACAGTCATTCAAAGGACCATGTGCTGTATAGCCTTCGCAGCATTTGCTTTGTAGTACAGATAGTGCCTAACCACTACTTTCCTCTCTCTTGATCACTAACGAAAACAGACCATATAGAGATGAAAGTGTTCTAAATCAGTGCTCTGTGTCATTTCCCACTTACTTTGCACTTTTCTGACAGCTGAAAGGCTGCAATAAATTGAGTGCATGCACACCCACAGAGAACGACAGTACTACCATAACCTAGCTTCTCAGGACGTGTATTTTCTTCCCCAAGGGACTACACTGAAAAATTATGGAACTGGGTTTTTTTTCTGGTGTTTTCTACTGTGATTTCAACATTAAAATTTTGATGAATGTAATTTCTTTGTGAGTTCAGTTTTCCTACTACTTTTCAAAAAATCAAAACAACATTTTAGCTAAAATAATTTAAAATAAATTTGATTCTATAGCTAAATAATGGTTTTATATTAAAACACATATGACTGAAATATCAGGCATGTAATGACAGCAGATTTTTTTCTCTTTTGCTCCCTTTCTTTCCTTCTCTCTTCCTCTCTTTCTTTCCTTCCTTCTTTCCTTCTCTCTTCCTCTCTTTCTTTCCTTCCTTCCTTCCTTCCTTCCTTCCTTCCTTCCTTCCTTCCTTCCTTCCTTCCTTCCTTCCTTCCTTCCTTCCTTCCTTCCTTCCTTCCTTCCTTCCTTCCTTCCTTCCTTCCTTCCTTCCTTCCTTCCTTCCTTCCTTCCTTCCTTCCTTCCTCCCTCCCTCCCTCCCTCCCTCCCTCCCTCCCTTCTTCCCTTCCTCCTTCCCTTCCCTTCCCTTCCCTTCCCTTCCCTTCCCTTCCCTTCCCTTCCCTTCCCTTCCCTTCCCTTCCCTTCCCTTCCCTTCCCTTCCCTTCCCTTCCCTTCCCTTCCCTTCCCTTCCTTTCTTTCTCTCTCTTCTCCTTCCTTCTGTCCTTCCTTCTACCTTCCTGACCTCCCTCCTTCCCTCTTTTCCTTCCTCTCCCTCTTTCTCTCTCTTTCTCTCTTTCTCTCTTTCTCTCTCTTTCTCTCTTTCTCTCTTTCTCTCTTTCTTTCTCTCTTTCTCTCTTTCTCCTATTCTTTCTGCCTTTCTTTCTTTCGTCGTCCACTTCTAATTTTGTTTTGTAGGTAGTTGGAGATCTGGTTTATTTTAAAACAATGAAGAAGGCAGAATCCCCTGAGGTAAATTCATTGAGTACTGGGAGGTCTTGGTAACACAATTGAACTGGCAACAAATCAATAAAAACAGAACAGAAGAAAAAACAATAATTAAAACATTCTGTCAAAAAAATGGAGCAGTAATTAAAAGATGCAAACTATTGTTTTGCTACACTAATTACATTTTAATTTTCAATAGCTTGCTGAATAGTATAAAAGCCCATGCCTATAAAATGTCCCAGTGACAGTGCTCTTTCTGCAACTAGCGTGATAACAGTGTTTATGTGCTATAACAGAGTGGTATGTGCTTTCAACTTGGTGTGGGTGAAACTAGCTTCCTTGCAAGATAGCATGACAACAAAGTTGTTGGGGTTTTTTGCTGGTGTGGAAAATTATTACTCAACACACACACATGCGCTTACACACACACACACGCACACACATATACATGCGCACAAAATCGGGCTTACTCCATGAGACACTCTGCTCAGGGCACTTCCATTGACCTCAATGGGAATTTTGTGTGTGGCGCAATAGCGGGTTGTTGGCCAGCATGAATACAGTACTTAGGTTTAGACCATGTTGTTTTCTTCATATGTTATTGAAGGATGAAGAGAAAAACAAATTGAATTTTCCTATTAATATACACCATTTGCAACCCTAAAACATGCAACTTTTTAGGCAGGGTCCTGAGGACTTTTCTTACAGATCAGTCCTCATAGATTTCACTGGTAGATACCCATACATAAAAGCAACATAATAAAGCCCATATTCTGTACCATTATGAATCGTAATTGTACTGAAAAATATTATGTAATTCATTTAGCTGCTTTTGAGAAGAGTTTTGGGGATGAATTTCCACAGGCAGATTTAAGAAACACTCCAAATCAAGGGTACACGGAAAGAAGCTTGTTGTTATTGTTGTTTCAGCAGCTCAACGCAAAGTCAAGTTATCCAGATGAGTCCTGGCAAAATCTGGGTCCTGCTTCTCCACAGCTGTAGTTTACACACACTGCCTTTCATATCATCTCATTTGAATCGTAGAGTTCTCCCAAAAACAGTCACTCCACGTGTTCAGACATGTCCCCAAAACAATAGATCCTTTCCATCAAAGTGGGAGTGGTGGGGAAATAATTTCTCAGAAACTAATCCCTGGATTTCAGTTGTATGAAATCAATGAAATGCCTCAATCTATGAAAACAGTCAGCATTGCCAAACAATATTTCACCACTACATAACTTTTCTACATTTGCAATGTAATTTGAAATTACTTTTTAAATACTATAATTTTTTTTAAAAAAAAAAAAAAAGACTGCACCAAATGATGCAATAAAATCAACATCCTTCGTACCACTGCAGCAAGAAGCACAAACAAAGAGGTCCATGGTTTTTAAAGAGAAAACACTGAGCAAACATTACTATGTTTTCACCAGTTTACAGTCCCCTTCATTTTCCCCTAAATTCACCTCTCAGTTATTTAAGAGATGTGTAGGTGAGGTGCTGAGGGACATGGTGTAGTGGTGACTTGGCAGTGTTAGGTTAATGGTTGGACTTGATGATCTTAGAGGTCTTTTCCAACCAAGGCTACTCTATGATCCTATGTATTCACTCCTCTTCAGCTGGGAAGGGTTAACAAGGTATAAATCTGCACAGCATTAGCCTACTATATGGAAACACATAAAAAGTTAATTCTAAAGAGCAGCCAAGATAACAGTATTACCAAAAATAGGCTCAGTTATACTGTGTGTTTTTCTAGGGAGTGATAAGATGATATTGATCACACCAGCAGTATTGGTACCTTTTGGAGATGAAAGCTAACCTGGAGGTTAGGAAGGCTAACTACTATAAATAGTACCACTTACACCCACTGGAAAATTGCAGTTATATATTTTCACACACCAAAGTTGCAGATACAAAAGAGATACAAAACCCAGAGCAAAATCTGGGGAAAAAAAAAAATTAAAATCCTGTAGTTGAGAAAACTAGTCCCTTATCTTCTGGGAATAGCCCAAATTGAAGGCGGTTTTGCACTGATACAAGAATAAATTGCTTCAAGAATTATTTCACAGACACGTAGTATTCCCCAAATCCCTATTATTGTGATGCTAGTGAAATGTCCCAATTTACTGAAATTAAACAAAGAGATATTTACTTAGAATTCCTGTAACTGCTACAACCAGTAAATGTGTTTCATCACCATGATTGCAAAAACAAATACCTACCAGAGAAATGCAGTTCACAACACAAAACTGAATGGAAATAGAAAACTTGTTAATGCTATGATGATGCTCATGGCAGAAGTATTTGACTGAAGGGAAAATAAATCAAATAAGCTGACAGGCTGAACCATGGATGAGTCTCAGGGACCAGTGAGCTGGGCAGTTCCTGTGCAGCAACATTACCACAAGATCAGTTTCCAGAGCACAGGCAGGTGCTGGCCAGCTCAGGAGGGGGAAAGGGGATTAATGTGAGGCACTAACAGTGTGACTGTGGGCCTGGGGCCACAGCGAGGGTGAAGGCAAGGATGTCCTTATGGCCCTTGGCAGGCTGAAAAAGTCTCAGGACGCCAGAGCTGTGCTGCCTCCTGTGCTCCGGCTGGATGAAGGCACCAGCACATCTTGTTCTGCCTCTTTTGCCCTATCCGCCTCTGGAAATCTCTCACCAGCCTCACTTTCAGAGCAACTTTGCAGACTCTGACTATCACAGATACAGCCTTTTTTCTTAGTGTACAATATACACCTGCCTTAAGGAAGAATGTTGCAGAAGCACCGAAGTCATAATTCTCTCATCACTCCTACATGCCAGAGTTGCTGCAGGACTAGAGGGAAAGTAAGATATTTCCTCACAGCAGACAGAGCATGTGTGGCCAATTTAATATGGACAAGAGTGGAGATTACTCTATGGCTGGTACTTGTGGTACAGTCATAAAACACTCACACTGCCATAAGCACCATTTGTACTGGATAAATCCTAGGATACTCATATACTGCCCAAGAAGACAGAAGCAAAAGCAACACCAAGACACAGAGTTTGTATTTTTATTTTCTCCTACACTTGATTCTCTGGAGCATACAAAGGTTGTGGTTTCACAGCTTGGCAGAATAGGGGTATAATCATTATAACTTGGCATGCACCATAAACGCAGGGACAGGTTGCCCTGTAGCTGCAAGTTGGTCCCAATCAGATGAATTTCTCTACATTAGCAATGAATCTTTGTGTCTGATGTCCTCTCATCTGGGATGGGAATGCCATTGGCAGCAGGAGAGGACAGAGACCTGCTGGTGAGCCAAGGCAGGGTTGCTCTCAGGTTATGTGAGAGTCAGCTGCTCCAGTTTTGTGGTAAAGAGTCCATGTGTTTTAAAATTAAGTTTCTTTCAGATCCTCTGTCTGAGTGACTTTTTGAGTTGAGGACGATGATGTGAGATAACCACAAGCAGATACTCACAGTACTTTTGGAGTATATTTCTTCTTCCTGCAGTTCTTTCTATTAAAGGAGATGATCACGGCAACAGTAAATACACAAAAGAAACTCAGGCATTACAACTTGGAAGCTTGGTAATGGTATCCCTCTGCTCTCAGAGGTCTGTTGTCTAATGCTAGAGCCATGAGCTGGGCTTTATACTACGAACACACAATTGCATCAGTTCTGTGCTGGTTGTACCAAATATTGGCTGATGGAATTGGTCTTTTTCTATTGGAAGTCTAACATTTTGAACATATAGTACAATACTAATTAAGTTATGTCCAAAAGTTAAAAAGTATAGCTCCTCTTTTTGCCTGTGAAAATACACTAAACAAAATACTAGATTTCACACTCATTTTTAGGGACGACCCCCCCCCCCCCCAAGCATACCTACCTTTTAATAATTTATTACTTTTACCACATATTCCTGTGACAACAAGAGGCCTTCTTTAAAAGAGATCTAGATGGGAGTAAGACAGTGTAGCATGCATAATGTTACACTGTACCACACTTGTATCAGAGGACTGATGAAATCCTCTCTTCAGTCCCTAAAGTGCTGTTATTATATATCTTTATAATAGATGTAGGTCTGTACTGAGCAAGTGATTTCTTGAAGCGTTCTCTTCTCTTAGGTGCTTCTTGCCTCAGGCAGAGGACAAGAAAGACCAAGTTGTCACCAGTGTTCAAAGATCCTCATGATCCTTGCAAACAGCCTATGCCACATGCTAACAAGGAAGCTGAAAAACCTAAGGAAGAAGAAATCCCTCCCTATCTCCAAAAAGTGAGAAACATCAGCCAACAATGGTCACTTGCTACCCCAGTTACTGCCAGCGGCCAGTCATTGATGCTGCAGTGAAGACTAGATTTCTCTTCCTTCTTCTGTAAGCTCCCAAATACACCTGGACAACCTTTACAGTGGGGAAAACGTTTTCATCCTGACTCTGACCTCTGTAAACTCAGAGTTCTGTGATTTGAGCATCACTATCAATGTAGAATCCAATGCTGAGACCATCCCAGTTAATTTTCATCCATCTCTGCCTCAGGAGGGCAGAGAGATGAACTGAGGGACTGATCTATTTAGCAATTATTGGATTCTTGTGCTGTGCAGGACAACAACATTAATGCCCTTGACTTGGCATGGAAATTAAATGAATCTGAGATGTCTTGATTTTTCCTGTCTTGCTTAGCCAGTTACAAAACAGGGAGGAGGTAGAGAGTGTTCTAATTTTACCCTTGTTTTTATCTTCTTACCACATTTCTGAGTCTTTCCTGTAATTTGTTGCAAGAGCAGAACTCAATGTGAAGTTCAGCATTTAGCAGTATCTAGATTATCTAGGCTAGCTTCATACAGGGCATTGCATTTTGTTCTGGGCACCACATCTGAACAAAATATGTGCAGGCTAATTGGAAAGGATTCAGAGAAGAGCAGCAAAAATAAAGCTGTACAAGGACTATGTTCATCATAGAAAAAAGGAGGAGGAGGCAGAAGAGCAGATACATGAAGTCATGTGCAAATGTAGAGCCCAAATAACAGGTTTCAGTATTTGCAATGAAATTATTAGGTTAAATAAATACTAAGAACATTACAGTGGATAAGTTCCTACTTATTCTATCCATAATTACCTTCAAAGAGAAAGCCCCACAAAAGTTATTAGGCAATACAAGTAAAGGGTGGAACAACGGCCTTGTGCTAGTAGCAGGTCTTAACAGAGCTCTATAAAATGTACAGTACTGTGTTACTGATGCACTGACATTTTTAGTGCTTCTTTGCTTCCAGGACTGAGCGTGAGTGCCCAGGTAGCACTTGTGTTGGCATGGAGATTCCAGTGTTGGTGCTTGACGTGAGTACTTCGGCCCCGGCTTGTACACCCTCCTTCCTCTGAGAGTGCTGACCGTGGAAGTGACAAGTAAAGACAGACATATAGGGAGAGGAATTGTGGCTTTGCTGGAGAGTATCCCTTGTCTCCACTGTATAGTCGAGGGCATTAGAAAATGCCCCTTAAAGTGACTGGTCTTCTGGCTTTATGAAGTTAACACAGTGTTCCCTGTTGAAGAATTTCCAGTCTGACCAGGAATAACAGAAACGTTTAGAAAAGTTGGTGTTTTCTCTGAGAGTGTAAGGCGAATTGCTTCCAAAGAAGAATTAAAATATTAATTCAGACTGTGGTCAACATTTAGCACCTCTGTGACAACAATGGTAACATCCTCGTTTACACTTCTACAGCCCCTTACTGTTGCATATATCAAAACCTCTTTAAATAGTGAGTTAACATCTTCTGCAGTTTTCAAATGGCAGAACAGTGCAGAATTAGGTGAGGTCAAGAGCTTACATACAAGCTCAAAAAGGGTTTATATATGCCTGTTTTGCCAGCAGTCCATGTCAATTCCCACAGTTTAACAATAACTAGCATTGAGACTCATTTAACAACAAAAGAAAATTAACTCTGCACGGGGGATCCTCCTGTGGCATTCACTGTAACTAGTAACCTTAGTGATATTCTATTATTTTATCTTCATCATTTGTGAAGTTGCCTTAGTCACTTTTTTTAAAGTGCAAAAGAAAATTAATATTATCATCCTGCATGTACTTTTCACGTATCCTTTATAAAAGTAGAAATAAATAAGAAAATAAGTCTCAGCAACATTAATGCATTGGGTGAGGCTGTTGAACCAACCTGAAGAGCTGAAGGCTAAATCCACAAGGGAAGGGTCATTTCTATATTCAGATTTGGCTTTAAACACCTGAGTTTAAAATTGCCAACCTCCCTTGGTAAGTCATCACCTAATCCTGAAGGCCTTTTGAATCCCTAGGTTTTCAGCAATTAATTCCTCCAAATGCCCATGTACTCAGTGATAACTACCCTGTTCTTATCTATGTTATGCTTCCTTGGTATTGATAGGCAAAGAGTGCCTTCTCAGATCTTCACCTCAGCAGCCTTTCAGAAAATACCTGGAATATCACCTACCACCTAAAATGCAGCCAACAGAAGAAGAGTTATGCCTGAGCATTCAAAGGTGCCGACTCCTGCTTTATGTACCAAGAAGGCATAGCAGAAGGAAACACCCTTTTTCCCTGTCTGGGATGTTTAATATCTGTCCAAGAGAAAAAACCACACAAATTTTCAGTCCATTCTCCAGTCTTTCTGGAGACACAAATGATTATTAAGTTTAATGTTTATTTTTCGAAGACTTTTTTTCCCATTAGGATATGGAATGAAAACAGCAGGCAGCTTACAGGTAGCAATGGCCTTCAATCACCACAAAGTAAATCACACACAGAGAAGAAATGATGTGCTTTGGTTTTTGGTTTCTGTTATGAGTCCTGTCTTGTCTTTTTTTTTTGGAGGGGGCAACAAACTTGCCTTTCCTATCTAGCATTACTGATCGACACTGACACAGATCTGGAAACAGCACATTAGGTTTTGCAGATGGTAAGGCAGCACAAGGAGAGTGAGTTAACATGTATTTATTATAATCTTATTATTTAAAATCCAAAGGGAGAGATGCCAGATATTTTTGTCTATCTCATTAGAAAAACTTAACAAGCAGCTATGTCTGCTTTAGGAGTAAGGTTCTGAGATCTGCCTTTTAAAATACTGGGTATCCCAAAATATGTAAACAATGCAGAATGCAAACCTCTGTAAGAGTGGATCACACACAAAAATCAGGGATTACTTTTCTCATTGCAAATATGACTTATGTAAACATGTACCCTGTAGACACTTGTGGGCAGAACATGGACAGCAATGATAAAACTGTGGCCCTATGTGCCAGTTACCAGATTCAGTAGTCTATGGTATTTCTCATTTCATCATTAGAAGGTGATCTGGATTCTAAAGAACTTTATTTTGGGGTTCATCCAGGATGAAGTGTTTTTCTCAGTTATCATATTCATCTTTTCTCCTCTAAGAAAACATATTTCCTCCTGAAATATGTGGATGTGCTTTCTAACTTCATGTAATCTTTCTGATTATGTAAGCAGTCTGCATGTACCTTCACTCTCGAACATTTCAACACATCCTCCGCAGTACGGAAACCACAGGAAATGATTTATTTGACCCCTTCCATCCCCAAATATCTTAATTCATGCTGTTACTACAGTTTATTGTCTTGAAGTTTGTTTTCCTTAGCTCATTTGGAAAGTTCTTGAGTTTTGCAGTAGTTTGTTGGCTCTCTTGTTCTTCTAGCTTCCATGTCCTAGCACTTGTTTAACATAGCAGCTCAGAGGTGAGGGCACTGAGCCCACGTATGCCTTTCTAATGCACTTGCACTGCTTACACAGGTAACAGGCAACTGGACTCAGCCTAGCCCTGGCTGGTGGCCACTGTCCTCCCTCCAGAAGTCACCTCTTGTTCTGTCAGCCTCTTCAAATGCCCTTACGTTCACTCCTTAAACTGTCTCAGTGAAAACAACCTGGATCACTAAAAAATTGTTGTTTAAGATAAGGCAGCTCACTGATTCATATTCATTGGGAGGTCTTCACATCTGAAACTGGCTTGTACATTTTAGGAAGGCAGTAATGTGTGCTGGCAGGGTGAAAGGTGCTGCATAGCTTCTAGGTGTGGGTCCACAGAAACACAGAATTACAGCATGGCTGAGGTTGGAAGGCACCTCTGGAGGTCATCTGGTCCAAGTCCTTGCTCAAGCAGGATCACCTAGACCAAGGTTGCCCAGGACCATGTCCAGATGGCTTTTGAATACTGCCAAGGAGGAAGACTACATAGCCTCTCTGGGCAACCTGGGCCAGTGCTCAGTCACCCTAACAATAAAAAAGTGTCTCCTGATGCTCAAACAGAACCTCCTGTGTTTTAGTTTGTGCCCGTTGCCTCTGGTCCTGTCAGTGAAAAGAGCCTGGCCCCATCATCTTTGCACTCTCTCTTCAGATATTTATATATATATTGATGAGATCCCCCCTGAGACTTCTTCAGGCTAAACAGTCCTAGCTCTCTCAGCCTTTCCTTATAGGAGAGCTGCTCTAGTCCCTGCTTTTGCTTAGAGATGTCTTTAGCAGTGGCAAAGGTGTGCTGTTTGAGCCTTTGCCATTTCTTTCTCCAGACCTTTAATCATCTTAGTGGCCCTTTGCTGGCCTCTCTCTAGTATGTCCATCTGTCTCTTGTACTGAAGATCCCAGACCTGGAGACAGTACTCCGGGTGCAGCCTCAGCAGTGCTGAACTGAGGGGAAGGATCATCTCCCTCGACCTGCTGGCAATACTTCTAGTGCAGCCCAGGACAGAGTTTGCCACCTTTTCTGCAGTATGACATTGCTGGCTCATGTTCAATTTGGTGTTCACCAGGACCTCCAGGTCCTGCTCTGCAAAGCTGTTTTCCAGCTGGTTAGCTCCCAACATGTACTGCATGGGAATAACCTGGGTTGTTCCTCCTCAGATGCAGGACTTCGCACTTTCCCTTGTTGAACCTCATGAGGTTCCTGTCAGCCCATTTCTCCAGCCTGGTGGAGTCCCTCTGGATGGCATCATGACCCTCTGGCACATCAGAGGTTCGAGGCAGTCATTTCTTTAGCTGACATTGCTGGGGCCAGAAGACACGCAATGTGAAATCTGCAGTCTCAGTGCCATTCCTAGTGTCATTTGTACCCTGCGTGACTTCAGGTGGGTCTGTTAATTCTGTAGCCTTTGTCTGGTCTGCCTTATCTGTACTACACACTCTAATGGAGTCTAACAGATATTTACACGCACACTAGTTAGTATGAGACATTCCGGCAGCTAGCATTTATAGGGTATTCTTACATCGAATACTAAAACTGGTCCATTATTAAAGCAGCCAGAGGTGGAAAGAAAATAATTTTTCCTCTTTCATTCATTTGTTTGCTGGCTGAAATTGATGAGACAAAGGCTGGAAGGAGGACTTAGGAGTTTGAAAGACAGCAGAGAAGTCTTGGTAACCTGATCCAGGCCTGCCACCCTACTGTCTTATCACATATCGCCAGAGGCACAAACTACAGCTTCTCCTGCACAGGTTTAATATGTTATAAGACCTGGCCACTGCAGCCATAGAAGTGCAGCGAGTTTCACTAGTCTCCTTGCCCATTTCCTCTGAGCACAACTCAGGCAGAACAGAGCTGCACTCCCAGGATATAAAACAAAGCCATGTCACTTCTTGTGGCACTGCCCTGAACCAATCCTTCATGCAGTGACTTTTACATTTTCCGTCCAGGCCACCAGCTGTCAGATGGTAACAATTTCCATCCACTTGCTGACGTGAGCTGGTTTTGAACTTTAATCCAGTCCATGTCTTAACTGTGGTGGCAAACACTTTTCAACTAAAAAGAGCCTTCAAAACAATTTTTAAAAAACAACAAACAAACAAACAAAAAACAACCCAAAAAACCCCCAATAGCCCCAAACAGTCCTTGTTAGCAGCACAGCTTTCATAAAAGGCCTGACAGATGTAAACAGGCTGAGCAATCACACAAAGGAAGGAAGCAAGGGTTGTGTGATTGCAGGAGCTTGTGGTTGCTGTGATTGAGGCACCTGACTATTGCTCTGCATGACCACCACTCTGAAGACCGGTGTTTGCCCCAGAGAGCTTGCAGTTCACACTCACCATGAGGCACAAGAGAGATGCCAACTGACAAGGGAACACAAGGAAACAATGAAACAATGCTGGTCAGCATGAGAAGCAGTAGTCTCATCATTAAATCATCTTCATTTACTTTCCTAATAGGCTAACATTTTCTGCCACACACAGATCTCTTCCTCCCAGGCAGTATTGAGTGCCTTCAACTCCCAGGGAAGTCTATAAGCATGGAGAGACGTCAGCATCATGCATGAGGTGCTTAGCACTGTGCATGGCAGAGCCTGGAGAGTCAAATCTTGGCTACTTTACATATTCTGTCTTGGAGCAACAGTCACCTCTGTAATGGAAAATTATTATAATACAATAATACAGCTGGGAAGAATTTGCCATGTTTCTTGGACGCTAACAATAGTAGTTTCTTAATCAAATATATATGAGTAATAGTTAAGATATTGCTCCTGCTACACTTCTGAAGATAATGCCTTTCTTAAAAGTTGGACATTCACAGTAGAAAGAAAATTACTGCTGTTTTCTGTATGAATCTTTCCCGCTGGGGAGGTGAATAAACCACTGCAGTCTCTGGCTATTAGGGGTTGCTCTTTGCATGTCTTCCATGTGACTAGTTCCCTTAACCTGAGTGGTGTTTGCTGCAAGTGTTTGCATCTCGTCAGTCTCTTTTCTGTGTTCTCCCTGCTGCCTGGTGGCACCCACACATTGCAGATGTGCTGGCTTCATCTTCTACCCATGATCTGGATAGTGTCGTTTTCTTGCTGGATAAATTTCGAGTGTTGAACTGCCTGGCAAATCTCAGAATCTGTAATAAATGGATTCCGCTTAATACCTAGTCTTTTTCTGTAGTTGTTGCCATTGTCTGTGTCTTTGGTGGATTTACGAATAATAGGGCTTAGTCAACTATATTAACTCTTGATTCAAAACTAAATGGTTGCAAATTAATTTGAATTACAAAGATTAGCCTTAGGAAGGAAAAATGTGGCAAACACCACAGCCTTCCGAGCTAACCGCACCTTTTGGAAATTCCCAGAGTAGCTGATTCACAGGAATGACAATTACCCCCCCTGCCTCTTTCCCCCCCCCCCTCAAAGCACATTGTTTTACAGGAAACTTAATAAAACAGTTTGTTAACAACAGTCATTAGGACTTTACTGAGATTGCTCACGCTGATGATAATCTTCGAAAAGTAACGTATTTTTTTCATTCCAATGGGATTTCTCTGCTTATCCACACCTACCAATTGCAATGGGAACCTACCCTGAGTAAGGGCTATGAATCCATTTGTGCATCACTGACATCACTGGGAGTTTTCCCATTGGGTTCAGTGGGAGCAAAGCTCATAGTATCCTGAAAAGTAATCGTAACACATTAGACATCCATTCTCTCGTTCCTTGCACATTCAATTTCTAGCAACAACAATAGTTTTAATTCCGGGTTGCTAGGATTTATTTTTTTTTAATTAAATACATTATGAGTCAAAGGATGTTGGATCCAAAACTCTGAGAAAACAATGGGGACAGATCCTTCATCCTGGCTAAGTGCCTTTTGTGTCCGTCTGTGTGGCTACTTTAATTTGTACCAGAGGCCAGCCATACACACATGCATAACATGTACGCACACGAGATCCAGCAAGCCTAAAAATCAGGGAAAAAAGGAAAATGTTTTACAGCCTCTTCTAGTTTCTGATATCTAGCTTGGGTTTTAACACACACACACACACACAGAGCACGGAGGAGGAAAGGTTTTAATAGCTAAACAGAAAAGGAAAATAATCACTATTTAAATATTACAGTAGTAGGTAACTTGGGGATACTAGAAAGAAAGTAGGAGGTAAGAAACTATTTAAGAAGATGGCAAGAGAGAATGGTCAATAGTGCTTTGCTCAAGTGATTTAGCTATTCACAACTTTCTCACACACATCTCTGACTGTACTGACCCTCTCCTTTTCATTGGCTTCCACTCATTTTCATTGGCTTCCACTCCTTTTCATTGGCTTCCACTCTTGAGTTACTTTCCTGTGTTCATATTCTGGTTCTGTTAAACCGAGGAGTTTTCCTGGCTGTTAAGCTATGATACAATACCTTGCAGCCTAGTACTATACCCTATATATTTGCCACAAATATGTAAATATAGTAGGAAAGCAATATTTTCTACAGGGTATAGAAGTAGCATTTTTAGCTCTCTTACAAAATCATATTTTCATACATCAGAGGGTCATAGCCTATCATCAGTGTTAATCAAATGCTCTTTCTATCTCTCAACTAAGAAAGCAAAGAAACTTGCCCATTTTAGGGAGAAAAGGACTTTTTAAGGGCTGGAAAAGGCTGGCAGAAACCATAGCTCAACTCAAGCCACTTTTGGGAAATTCCCAGAATGCTGAATCACTGGGGTGGGCAATTACCATCCTCTTCAGCTGAACAATCAGAGAGTCCAAAAAGAAGAAATGTATGCATACATAAAGAAAGGAAATGCAGCTTTACTGTGACTGTTTCTTTCGAGAGCAATTCCTGAGAAATCATTTTCTGTTCATGATGGGGTTTCCTTCTCTCTTAACTTCATACTCACCAGAAACATAACTAACCACAGAGATTTCCAAAATTTTATCATTGATCCCATGCTATCCCACACTAGAACACTTTCTGCAATACTTTTCATCCCTGGGACCCAGCCGCTGGGCAGGTTTTTCTGTGTGATCTAACTCCCCTGTCATGTAATCCCATGAGCACATGCATTACTGTACTGCCTAAGGAGGCCTAGTAAATCCAGACATCCCAATGAAACCAATTACTTGAAAGCCAGCAATTTTGGGGCCCTATCTTCTGGAATTATTTAAAACTATATCATGCTGAAAATTTAATAGATTTTTCGTATACATCTACCACATGCCTTGAATGTGCAAAAGTGGGCAGTGACTTAGAGAGTGATTCCTATGAAAGAATGATTTCCCATTGCAGTGTTCCTCCACTGAAGTCCTCGCCAGTGGGAGCAACTCGCACCTTTGACTTGAGTTCAACAGGCCTGTGCCATGAAACAGCAAGTGCACATCACTAATGCAGAATCAAAAATGGCTAGATTTTGACATTTTTCTCAGGCCTCAGAAGTCCTAAGAAAGTGGGTGGAGATCTCTTCACAATTCTTCCCTTTCATCGGTCCATCAGATGTTACAATTTTAATCTTCCTGTGGTCCTCCAAACTCCACCTGAAGCAAGAAGGGTCTGCTCAGAGGACATATCCCATCTTTTGATACTGCCCCTTACCAAAGGACCCTTTCCTAGAGAGCAAGCCTTTCTGTAAAGATAGTCCTTTATGGGAAATGTTTTGAGGTTTCTCAACACAGAGACATTACTTTGGTGGAGGGGATAATTAATCCCTCCAGCCCTGGCCCTTCCACACATTTGGAGCTTTATTAAAATGGAGAGGATCACAGGGGAAGGTATCACACAGGACAATGCAGAGAAACAAATTTGGGAGAATTTCACCTCTACACTTTCTGAACAAAACCACATCCAAGCATAGAAGATCAAGAAATTAAACCAATATTATCTGAGCATTAATTCTTGCTTACATCTACCTCGGCCAATTTATTTCATAGATTTCATTGTAAATTCCTTACCCAATTTCCCTCTAATCTCCACACCTCCTAGATCAGAGACTGTGTGCTCAGCACTCCTCTGAAGCCCTTTCCACATGCTGAGGTGCTGCTTGCTGGGCCTTGGGACAATGTCAGCAGCAAGCCTCTCACCAAGTACTTGTGAGTGAGACCACTGCACAAACCAGCAAGCTGCTTTCCCAGGGGGCTGTCTGCATGGTCTGTTGGGCCAGGGCACTTGCTTTCCCACTGACCAAACAGGGAAAATCAAAGTCACATCACAGAGCGCCCTTATTCATTGCTGCTTGGAAGCTGACAAGAGGTGCCCCTGTCCTGAGAAGTTGGGAGTGTTGCATCAGCTAATTGTTGCGAGAGTTGTGACCGCAGTTCCTGTCTGTGACCAAGAGATCAGTGAAAAAGAAAATGAGGCTCTGTTTCTATCACTGAGTTTGAGGTACACTTCCATGAGCTTCAGCTCACTGAAAGGATCTGGTTCACAGCCTCTTGACCAGGCTGCCCTTCAGCTGAGGGAGAGATTCCAGCACCTTCAAAGCACGGTCCATCTCACCCTGCCTAAGAAAGGTGTCTCATACAGAAAGGATCAATATTTCTTCAGAATTTGCCTCCGTTTATTGGATAGAGCCTGGACAACCTGTTTAGATTATGTGTCTACACACCTAGGTAAACTCAAAAGAGTGTCCCACCTTCTTGGACTCATGCTGCAGTTATATCAGCATCAGTGTGGGTGCAGCTTAGAATGAAAACAGAGGTGGTGTTTTTTTCTAGGCAGTCTAGTTTTGTTTTGTTTTGAAAGAACCAGTATTGCAGTAAGACACTTCAATGTGTGGCAACACAATGAGATAGCCCCACACCCAGACGACTGAAAGTACTTGGCATTTAGCCCAGTGAGTGGCAACATCCCCTAGGTGTGGCGATATCTCTCAGTATCGCCCCACCCTGACATGTCTAGCATTTCATTAACTCAAGCATTAAGGTCCAGTTCTACTACCCTTACTCACAATGAGTAAGGATGGCAGGATCTAGGTCTAAGTGAATTAATATTGCCATAACAAGGCACTATTTGTAACCTTATTATGCCAGTGAAAACTCCGCAATCAGAGCTCTGAGAATAAGGAACTAATTGGCTTGAAACAGTTTCAGTCTAATAACCTCTTACCAGAAGCTCAACAGTGCATTAAGGTTTATACTCAGGGCTGGTTAGATTAGTTTCAATTTCAGGTAGTGGGTATCTATCCAATTACTCTCCTCCTTGCTCAGCATAGAGCACATGGCATTCCTTCTGCTACTTGATATGTTAAGCAGCGTGTGAGTTGGCAAGTTGGGCTGAAAAGCAAATTAGCATTATGCAAACTGCAGGATTCTGGCACTTACATTAGGATCAGTGATCTGGCAAGAAATCCTGCCAAGCTACCAAGCCTTCCTGAGCCCAGAGAGAGCTGCAGACCCTAATCCAAGAGACCAGCTGACAATAACAAAACAAAACAAAAAAGATGTTGTGGGGGAGGGTGAGGGGGAACAAATTCTTAATTGTCTGGGAGGGTGCTGATGAGAGTATGGAGGTGGATTTCCTATTGAGACCTGACTCTTGTATTGCAGTGGAGAAAGAAAGAAAGAACAACAGAAAGGTGAGAGAGACAGAAAAGTAAGAGAGAAAGGGAGAGAGAGAGAAAGACAGTGAGAAAAAGAAAGTGAGAGATAATGGTAAAGGAAGGGAAGGCAAAAAGATAAAAAGGATTGGATGGAAAAAAGGAGTGAGGGAGTGAGGGAGGAAGGGAGGAAGGGAGGAAGGGAGGAAAGAAGGAAGGAAGGAAGGAAGGAAGGAAGGAAGGAAGGAAGGAAGGAAGGAAGGAAGGAAGGAAGGAAGGAAGGAAGGAAGGAAGGAAGGAAGGAAGGAAGGAAGGAAGGAAGGAAGGAAGGAAGGAAGGAAGGAAGGAAGGAAGGAAGGAAGGAAGGAAGGAAGGAAGGAAGGAAGGAAGGAAGGAAGGAAGGAAGGAAGGAAGGAAGGAAGGAAGGAAGGAAGGAAGGAAGGAAGGAAGGAAGGAAGGAAGGAAGGAGTTATGACTTATGCTGATGATGTTGGTACCTCAGCTACTTGTGGCTGCCTCTGGTGCCAGAGAGGTAAATTCATTTTGCCACAATGATGCCCTCAGTTAATGGGCTCATCTCTGACCAGCCAGGGCACAGGCCCTCATCTCCTTTTGCTGACCCTCTGAAGATGTGAACAGCTGCTGCAAGAGCTGCAGACGACAGCAGGACAGTAATACTTTAAAGCACTTCAGCCGGATTCACCAGAATTCATCTGTCTTAGTTTAGGTTTCTTTTAAGGCACTCCTATGAAAAGATTACTTTTTTCAGGTGTTGGAATAGGCTATTCCTGGTATTTTTGTCTTGTCTGTGAAGGCAGATGTATCCTTACATCTTAGTTTAGATGAGAGAAGGGAAATAAAGTATATAACAATACCTAAGCCTCAAAGAGAGTTATGCACCCATCTGTGACCGTGTGCCTTAGAAATAATTTCTGTATTACAGCTTTACTAGGTATGCTTCTGTAGAGCCTTTGCCACAGATAGCACGCACCTGTCTGTACTAACATTGCACACATACAGCAAAAAGATTACATGTGGACCCTCGAACCCTTTTGCAGTTCTTAGATGATAAAATATATCTAACCACATTAGAGTCAGATAGGATTTGGTTGGACTTTTATGCCATCAGTTGCAGGAGATTATGCTCTCATTACACAAATGCATGCTGCATTATGAAGGAATTTCTATATTCTTTTAATAAAGATGGCAGGGGTTTTTATGGCAAGAGACTTGATCTAGCTGTATAACTAGTTGTAAAATGTTTTGTAATAATTCTTCACATTAATGAGGGAAAGTATAGCAAAATCCCTAGCTTTGCTAAGAGTAAGACATAGTCTGAAAAAGATGTTCTTAAATCACAGGGTGTCCAAATACAGCAGAGTAACAGAAATAGGGGCCTCTTTACTGCAGTTTTTTATCAAGCAAATGCACTGTAGAATTGTGTATAGCTCACCTGTAAGAATTGTTGGCTTTCACCTGGCTCATGATTTCATCAGTGTAAAGGCTGTGGAGGGAAGGCAGTGTGGAGGGAAGCCCTCTGATGTCCTGCCTCTCTATGGCCATCAGAGTTCAGCAGTTATCTCTATACGGAACTCTATAAATTGTGCTTTTACCTCTTGACCAATCCGAAGTAAGTCCTTTATTTTCAATATTTGTTTTGCAAATATTTCAAGTCAGTGTGTTAAAATTAGGACATGAGACACAGCTCTTCAGCCTGTGAGTATTATGAAGACCTGTCTCAGGTGCTGTGAATCCAGAAAGCAGAATGTAACAATCCTTTGACGGTTTTGTGTGGAAGTCATTAAACCAAGGCAGCGGGATTGCTCCATTTTCTTCATGAAATTTGTACTAGGTTTAATTAATTTTGTCTGGACATTTTTTAAAATAGGAAGAAACTGAGTCAAGTTCTGGATTTCCATTTCTTATGAAACAACTGTACTGACTTTTATTTTAGTTGGTTACTTGGTCATGAAGCATACACAGTTCTGCATCTGCTGCTCCAGACTTTTTCACAGAGAAGCGCTAGTTATAGACAGTCTTTTCTACTCTGTCTCCTTTTCTCTGATGGTAGGGGTCCCTAAACAGCATTCAGAAAGTAGGGACTAGTCTTTGATTTCTGTGCTTTTGATTTTCTCTTCAGAACCCCGAACTGGGCTTGCGGGAAATAAGGCACACCATTTCACAGCTGCATGGCTGCAGCAGTACCACTAGAAGAAAGTCAAAGATTTTATTCAACTGTATCTAGGTCACCAGGTCAAAACTAATTTGATTATGCTGAGAGGGGAGGTAACCCAAGTGCCTCTGGATAATATGATTTCATGATGGCAGGCAATCTTTGAGATTGCGTTTAGTTTCTTAAGAAATCCTGACTGAGATTCAGGCATATGTTTCTACACCTCCTCCTTACAGCAGAAGAAGTTGTATTTTAAGCTTTTGAAAAAATGCAATCCTCCTTATTCAGGTGAAACAACATAGCATCTTCATTTGGCTACCTCTGCTACTGAAAAGTATCTATAAGCTGCGCAACACAAGTCTGGGTTTTGACCACCTTTGCCTCTGACCTTTCAGGAGACTACAGGCAAGCTGATTCTTCACTCTCTGCATCTCTGTTTCCTCTAGCACACTGGTTTCTCTATTGACATCATAACATCTTTGTGCACATAATTGTCTAGCACAATAGGGCCCTCAGTGGAAACATCAAGGTATTTCCATTTTAAGAATAACAAACAACAGAAAGGAAGAACAAAAGAAGAAACACCGTGAATAGAAGAATAGGCCCCAACCACATCAGACCAAAGAATTTCAGAATTTAGGACTTTTCAAAACTGGAAACAGAAGCAAATGAGAGGATCCAACACTGCCTTTTATCTAGAGTTGCAACGTGTATCTACAAAGAATCATGGCACACATTGTATGCATTGCTTCTATTAGAACATATCAAGTGACAGTACAGTGAAATTCTAGAAATTGTACTGTGTCTAGCATCGTCACAATCACACATTACTTTGCATTTTGCTTTGCAGACTTCTTCCCAATATTAATGTTTTTAAAATCTAGTCAGGAGCTTTTACTCCCTTCCTATGAATGATTTATTTTGTTTTCTTGGAACAATAGGTCACATCATTGTTTTCCTCCTTCAGAGCTTTCACTTTGATGTGTCTGCTTTGACTGCTAGAGGAAATGTTGTGGACCAGAAAAGGAGCCTTGCTGTGGTCCAACTTCACTGTAAACAGCAGGTGCAGCAGCTGCTGCAGGAAAGCTGCTCATTTTCCTGCTCCTTTTCAGGGATGAAAGAGGGGGATGTAGCAACTTATTTTGCTGGAAAATCTGAGACATAAGAAACAAAAATAAAGACACAGTTTGAAGTGTTTCCTTTATTTGTCAGAAGTCGCGACATGCAAAAGAAAGAACATGTAAATACTGTGTATGAATATGTAAATACTGCATGCAAGTATGCAAATATTGCACCTGGATATGATAGTCTTGGTGACATCTATAAATCTGAGCATACCAGGCCGAACAATCAGCTGAGCTATACTTTGAACTGCCTCCTCATCAGAGCCAAACCAATTTCCACTAGCAGTTTTGTAGCAGCCTCTGACACCGACATGTAGAAGTATACCAGGAATTCCTCTTCTACACAAATTTAAAGGAAAGGATGTAGAAGAAACTGTACTTGAAAGTATGAGTGTTTCCCATGTTCAGAACATATTGTTAATTAATAAGAACTTAATTGTAAGTGTTCCTCATAAAGATGCCCAGGGGCAAGCTGTAAAGTATGTGTGCAATTCCCTGTGCCTTCATACTGTCCCTTGTTCTGGAGCCACAGGAAACAATTCTCCTTGCATTCTGGACAGGATGGGCTATTGCTTGCTATGCTTCTCACAAGTCCGCAGCACCCCAGCTTCAAAGACAATCTGCTTGAAGCACAAAATTTTCCAGAACTTGTAAGGCAGTGTCAAACTTCTGTGTTGTCCCACCATTTCCAACAGTTGAGTTTAGCAGCAGAGTTGGTCTTTAAGAAATCAGTCAGTCACTGTCAGTAGAGATACTTTGGGTCAAGAGCATTTAACTTCTGTGCCCATAACTATGGAAAGCATAAGAGAATTTTGTGCAGGAGCTCATCCATGAGTTCTGCTACAATCCTACTCCAAACAAATCTTGTATTTCCTTCATGAAAACAGTTTCACGAATAACACAACTGGGATTTACATGCATCTGTGCTGAATTTCATCTTGCTCACCTATGCTAGAGAAAGCACAGCAATATTTCTGTAAATAACTTCCTCCCTCGCTGATAAGTGCTCTCACTTGCAGAATATGTAGCAAAGAAGAGATAGACCGTCATCTCTACAGTATTTAATGAGTATTTGGCAAGGCTGCTAAAGTTATAGTGCTTCTTCTTTACAACAGATGAAGCACTGAAACCACAGAGAACAAAGTGGGGATGGAAACACTAAGTGACAGTGACACAGGCCATCCTTCTTGCACTCTTTCCCTCTGCTCTGTACAGCCAAAATCCTGACTCCATCAGACATACCCAGGGATGTTAATCCTGCTCAGAGCAGGATTAGCTGTCCCTGAAGCCTCTGAATGCCAACCAGATGTTGCTATGCAGCTGGCAAAATGCCCAAAGCAGTTTTTAAATTCCTTTTTCTCTTTTAAGATGGAGGTCCCTTGTACTGGTAAGAAATGTATTCTGGGAATCTCAAGGGATTACAGAGCCATCACAGTAGATGGCTCATTTTCACCCACTTGTAGTCCACTGATGCCAATCAAAAGACTCTCAGGCTACATCTATATTAATAAACTAAGGAGGTGCACTGGCATAAGACTATCCCATGTACTTTTAGCATGCTCCATAGTCTGGTTCTGGCTCTCCCTGACACTGTCCAGGCAGCATTCAAGGGTCAGACCCAGTGGTTGTCATTCCCAGTGGCAATTTGGTTGTGGCCACTCTGTTTTTCTGGAAAAAGAAAGCTTAGTAATATGGACATAGGCTGTGCCACACCACCCAGCATCAGAGCCAGAGAATAGTCCTTGGTTTATTTTATTTACTACAGTAAATAAATGCTTTCAGTGAGTATTGGATTATACATAGAAAAAGATGTATGATAGATTTTAAATGTTAAAGACATTCAGCCCAGAAAAATGTTTAAATTTGAGCTAATTAGATACCAACAAGAGCACACTGTGCTCCATCCCCACACCAATTTATATATAAGATCTTGAAACCTTGTATCACCAAAGGAATGCCTGCAGCATTGTTAGCACAACTAAATTAAAGTTCATAAGTAACAGATTGACTTTCCCCATCTTCCAGGTCTCTTTTTGTTGTAAGAGGAAGTGCATCTCAAAAGCAGATTTTGAAATGGAACTTAGTGGTAGATAATTTCTTGGCAGGTGTTTTTTCTTGTCAAATGACTTAGACATGATCTTGTAGTCATCTCAGTACTCTAGTCTCTTCAAAACAAACTATTTTACAGCACATTTCTGTCTGACATCTAAGCACAAGTTATATGTGACAGGAAAAAGGCAGGTTTCCTTCACTGAACCATGTAAACAAAGAGTCGTATTTCTTAACTAATTACCATAGACCTCATCTTATTTTCCCAAGCTCTCTCTATCACTCAACATACCCTCTTCTCTCTTCTTTTATTTCTCCACCTATCACTCATTCATCCATGGCTCGCAGTCTTTTCCATCCTTTCCAAATTGCTGGGTTTTGCTGACACAGCAGCCTACTTAGATAATGAAAATCAAATTGCTGTAATAAGATAATGCCATGCTTTTCACTAAGAACAAATAGAAACAGAACTTAGAAGAAATCTGGAGGATTAGGAGCAGGGACATTATTATTGGTTAACTGCAAATGCCTGAGACAATCTGCCAAATCTTCTGAGTGTGCCTCACGTGGTTAAATTATCCAGAGATACTTTGTGCTCAAAGAAGTTAGCAGAGTAGCCTCAGGTAAAGAAGTGTCTTTCAGCACATATAGAAAAAGCCCTGAAGAGTCCTTGATGTAAGGAGAGAGTGTTGAAACACATAGCTTGGGCCAAAGAATGTATCTGTAAAACAGAAACGAATCTAATAATAATTCTATATCTAAAATACTTGGAGAAGTTTTTACAGCATTATTTTTAGGTGTCTTCAAAACACTGATTTGTAGTGAAGGATCATAAATATTTGGAGGGGGTATTTGAAGTCCTGCAATAATCAAGTGCAGACTTTAGAAATCCTTAGCAGTTATTCAAATTCCTTTGTAGGGCTGGATAGCAGCTCTTGATATGAAGTGGTGTTATCTTTGACTGCTTATGTACCTCTTGTCTGTACTTAGTGTGTTCAAGGTTGCAGAATATCCTCCCTCTCAGACATGTTAAGAACCCTGGCAGTATTCAGACTCTTGTGGAGGTTTCAAAGCTTTCAATTCTCCTACCATTTGCAAAAGTAAATCTATGATGCTGAATTACAGAGGTGATTTCCCATTCTGCCTGGTCACCAAGTAAGACCGATGAGAAATGTCTGTCCAAGGTCACACTTCAATGATTTTGCACATATTGTTCAAATTTACACTGTTCTCTGCATTGCTGATGCTTTTTTGTCAGGGAATGAAAATATGGTCGCTGACTGAAGAGCAATACTGTACATACTATTCCATTACAGAATGGCTTTTGACTTTCTAGACCTGCAGACTTCTTCTCAGACCACTTATCACGGTCAATAAAACGGACCAATACAACACTTATATTCATGAAAAAGTAAGGCATTCCTATAGTAGGAACTTACTTATCTCAGTTAAATATCTGAAAGTGAGTTGCTTACTCTAACACTAGCTGTGTGATAGTCAATGGGAAGAGAGAGGAGCCTCCAGGGGACAATTCACCCCAATTATTTTAGATATTGATCTTAGGGTGGGACTATAAAGGCAGCCTGGATAATCACCTCTGATTTAGACAGCTAGAGAAGTCTGAAGTTGGATAGGTGACTGCCATCCTAAGCAGATATCTAGGAGATAGCTGGAATGACTCATCCTTCAAGTGAAAGGATTGACTCTGTGACTACCTTTTTGTGTTGACCAGGCTAGAGAGGCCTGCATATTATTTTTCTCTTGAACTTAGACTCCATGGAGGCATGGCCGATACAGGGCTTTTAGGGTAAATCATATTCTCACCTTCAACCACTTTGGAGCGCTCCATCTACAGTGAAGGCACATAGTCTGGAAAGGTAGCATAAGAAAGCATATCCAAGTCTACCTCAACAACTCAACAAACAGCGTTCTCTCAAGGCCGCGATTATAGAAAGATAGTTTCCAAGGTGAGAAATAGGTCAGAGGTGGAGCAAGGGCATTGTGCTGCTAAAGAAATGTCTAAGCTATTGCCCAAGAAAACAGGCATAGGAGTCTAGTGAGCAATTATCTCCCAGGTTTCATCCACTGATCTGGGAAACTCTTATCCAGCAGTTTCAGTAGGCAGCCTTATAGCTCAGCCCAGCTACACTGATATGTCTATTATTCCAAGGATATTTTCCTTGATATAAAGGGAATCATAACATGTCCAAAAGGGTAATCCTCTATCTGCTTCAAATGTGAGTGCATCTGTGAATAGGAGGCAGATAATGTTAATTTTGTAGAGAATACTTTTTCAACGAAATTATTTTAAATCATTTCATCAACGTGGGGTCTGGTTTTCACTTTCTAATACACATTTCTAGTAAGTTACAAACCTCAGTGAAGTCTCTTCCTTCCCCCTACCAGCTAAAAGGGTTGGCTATTTTATATCAAATACACATAATATAACTGACTCTGTTACTCATGTTTATGTGATGAAAAACAAATTGGAACCACAGATGTGTATGAGAAACATATTTGGGGACTCCACAATATCTCAATTCCTTTAAGAATAGGAGAGTTTTGTAGCTTTATCACAGAGCTCTGCAAATGCCAGGCATGGAATACAGGCCACACGACCTGCTAGGTTTGCAGGGGAACAATGTAAAGCTGGTAAAAGTACAACTGCATGGGGGAAAATGCTTACAGAACCATGAAGGAACTGCTGGAGAACTGAGACCTCTCCTCTGATTCTGAGGTTGGCTCTCTCGGGTCTCCTTCCTCTGGATGACTCTGTTTCTTTTCACCAACAGAAAATTCTGGCTATTCACTTTCCATGTGCTGCTCTAAGTGTATTACAAGGCAACAGAAATCAGAAAAGGTCCCCATGGTACATGATGGATTTCAGAATTCTCACAGCTGTCACCAGCCAAAGACTGCTTTACAGATTAAGAAAGAAAAGCAAGCTATTAAAAAAAAAGGAATGTTTTAGCTAGGGTCAAAAGTATGAAATCAGTATAGCCCACCTCTGTGGCCGTGATCCTGTGCAGACTTACACACATGCTTCATTTCTTATACTGTGGATGCTCCTGTTCGCTGTCATACACAAAGAAAAGCACATGAATCAGTGTTTGAAAAATGAAAGTTCTAGTGAAGTCTAGTCAAAAACCTTATGACTCATCTAATATATTAACTAACTAAATATTACATAAAATGTAGTCAATATTGGAGCCTGATATCGTGAACTCCTACACAGACCGAAGCCCTGCTTAAGCTCTCACATACATTTTTCCAGCTCATGGCTACCTCTTGCAGTCTCTTCACCCTGTCTGGAACCGTCTTCCCAAGCCAGGGTGTCAGCAATGGTCCCCTGCTAAAACTATAGTCCAGTGGAAACTAGGTATTCACAGTACAGTTCAAAATGTACACTGTTTTAGTTGTTTTCTTCCCCAAGCAGAAATAGAGACTAAGTTTTTAAAAATGGTATTTATTGTGTCCCGTTGCACTGAGCTTTATACATGCCTTGGTTACCTAAGTAAAAGCCTCCAAAACCAGGCATTTGTAGGTCAAAAGTAACACATTGGAACTACAGGACAGAGGTGCCTCAGGTGAGCTCCTTTGCTGATTAAATATGTACATTTGAGCTTATATACATATCATAGAATCATAGAATGGTTTGGGTTGGAACAGACCTTTAAATGTCATCCGGTCCAAGCCCCCTGCAGTGAGCAGGGACATCTTCAACTAGATCAGGTTGCTCAGAGCCCTGTCCAGCCTTACCATGAAAGTTTCCAGGGATGGGACATCTACCACCTCTCTGGGCAGTCTGTGCCAGTGTTTCACCACAGTCATTGTAAAAACAATGTTCCTTATATCTAGTCTTAGTCTAAATCTACCATCTTTTACTTTAAAACCATTACCCATTTTCCTGTCGCTACAGGCACTGGTAAAATGTTTGTCCTCAGTATAAGCATATGCAAGTATCAGCAGCTCTGCTCTGGTTAGAACAGAGTTTTGTGAGTGTTTTATATTAGCACACCAATGACAGCACAGAGCTCAGACAAATGCCAACAATAAGCAAGAATTCAAATCAAAACCTGAGAAAATACTTGAAACTTAAATATTTTTTTCTTTTCTTTTGTTCAAAAATGCACTCAGTCACTCAATAACAAAAGAAATCTTTAATTTATAAAGGTTTACATCTTGAAAAGCTGATTAGTAACACTACCATACATATAAACAAGCTTTAAGGTAAGCTCCTTCATAAATTAAGTTTAAAAATGTGGGGTTTATTTCAAAATAAGGAGACTAAAACATTATGGGCGAAACCCTGGCCTTTTGAAGTGTCTAGCAATTAGCTTAACCAGTAAGGCAAAGACATAGTGGTTTCATATCAAATGGCTTCTCCATCATGCTCAATTGGTACCAAGCCACCAGAGCTGAAGAACAGCCAAGAGTCTTCCACACTAAGGTGTCTGCTGGAACATTCTGGTGACTGACAGCTTCACCTATCTGGATCCTTGCAGACCGTGGTGTGACCTAGCGCTCCTAGCTCTGCTTCTCATCATCAGCTGGTATTTCTCATCACAATAAATTTAGAACACTGTGTGGCATTAAAATTTGAACAAGTACCCCACAGTAAGTATTGAATTTATGAAACCATATTTCTTATGATAATGATGTCAACCGTTCACATTATGAAATCATTACCTGTCCTTGAAAAAGAGATTGGCTTTATGTACATGTATATACATACGTATTTGTCATACATATATATTTACTTATTTCTTAGTCTCTGCACATCCAGGATTCTGTCATGCCTTTTTGCACTTATAAAGAATATTTCTTTCCATCATGCTTTTTTTACAATAAAAGTTCAGTCTCTGCCCAGATTTTTGCTGGTAAGGATGCCAGCTGTCTAAGAAAAAGTCTTAAAGCACAGAGAACAGGAGTTTTACTGCTCTCAGTCCAAGAAAGCCCAAACTAAGACTTATCTAAGATTAAAAGTACAAGTTACAGCACTATAAAAACGTTGATGACAAGAGATAGACTTTTTGTAAACAAAATTAACATTATCTATATCAAACCATTCATGATTATGTAGTTTAGTGACATACAATATACGATAGTTCCCTAGAGGAAAACCATACAAATATCATTCATTAAGTATATCATAAAATTACCAATGAAATAAAGAACAATCAGAAAAGGTAAGTGATGCTGAAAGCTATGTTTGCATTGAAGGAGGTGTTGCAGTGTTCGTTAGACAGCATACTGGAGAAATTAAAAAGGAAAGTAGGCAGAAGACATAATAGCGATTTTGCACACAAGGAGCAGAATAATCGGTTTGCAACCAAGGGCACAGGAGGGAACAGAGACCTCTGGCTCCTCTTGCATGTAAGCATAAGGCTCTAGCTCATCAGACCTCCTCTCTAGCACCTTCATGAGAAAGCAGCTTACCGGCAAGAAGGGCAGCTGCAAGGAATCAGTGAGAAGAGGCGTGCCTGAGCTTTTCAAGCTGCACTGATACGTTTCCCAATACATTCACTGGAACCGTGTGCTGCGGCTCGCCCTGTGGAATGCGGCCAGGGGGGCTGGCTTGGTGTCTTGTCTGCAGTTGCTTCAGAAACAACTAATTTAATAGTAATGATGATAATAGTATATCTGAACAGGACAGAGGTTAATTGAATCCTGTGAAGAGGGATATATACCTTAGCACAATGAAACCATTATGAGAACTAGTTTTCCCCAAATCAAGATAAGAACAGATTGGAATGAGAATCTTGCAGCCACATGGGTAGGGAAAACAGTCCACTAAAAATGTGGGAATTGGAGGTAAGTTGCCCTTTCATCTCCCACTCACTAATTATGCATGACTATAGGCCCAGGCCAGTTTTCACTGCAGGCAGTGAAAAGTATCCTATTAACTTCAGTGGCCTTGGAGTAGAACTCTTGGAGCAAAGTAATGCACGTGACAGTTTGAATCTTTGGTGACTCTACCATTTATTAGGGTGAGGTTTAATGTTTTGAGCACACAAATGAGACAAAGATTTTCAATCAGAGAGATGAAATGAGTTAGACTAAGCTTTTCTCAGTTGGAAGCTATTCCTCACATACAGAAGCAGTAAAAAGTGAAATAAATAAGGCTGTGAAGAAAGGAGAGGAAAGACTCAGATATTATATACCTGACTTGTGATTGCTTTATGCTGGAACCTTTTTTAACATGTTACATAGTGCTTTCAGAAGGATACAGAGATGTGATTAAACAGATGCAGCAGATGCAGGAAATATAGCACTTCTCACATGACAGACTTTTGGGGGTAATTCAGTTTATTAATGGCATGTATTATGGAATAACAAGTTGCAGATGATCATTAAAACTTATCCTTAACAGACATTCCTTGTGCATTTAACTTTTGTTGTTTCCATAGCAGGGATGAGAGAAATTTGTGTAGCCTGAGACTTTTGAGTTCCCAGGGCTCACATTTGTATTTTTGACTTGTGATTTAAAAGCAAGGATTATTTTTAAGCATGATTTAATTAAAAAATAATAATGAAAGAATTCTGTCACAAGAAAAGCTTGCGACGTGATATATTCCAAGGACAGATTCAGCTCCAGGAATCTCATCCTCTTGTTCCCCTCATTTCCTCAACAGCTCTAGCAAAAGCAATGGCAAATTTCCACCTCCATTAGCGATTCATTGCTCTCCTTGAGCACACACTGCAGCTTTTAATCTTTGTCTTCTTGTCCATCCAGCCTTTTCAGTGGCAATTTAGGGGTCGATCCAATGGCTTTCCTTGGTGAGCTCACTTGCTCCTTCTGATCCCATCACGAAGCTCCATAGTGCTTGCAATCAGAGACAGCCAGAATGCAGATGAAAGCCTATCAGGGAAGCAGCAGTAGCTGCAATATAGTATAAAAAGGCAATACTTTATGCCTAATCTGTGCTCAACGTGGTCAGAATCAGGGAACGTATGCCATAACCAATGAAAGGACAAACCTGAGAGGATGAGATGTATAAAGGGAGGGATAAAGGCCATGAATTTGCAAGTGGAAGAAAAATCCTGGCCATATTTTGGAACAAAGGCACAAATGACCACAAGGCAAACATGTCTGTATCAGTTAAACTTCATGTCTCTAAAACCTGGAACACAGGATGATGGCCTTTAGTGATGCCTAAGCAAAACTCCAGATTGGAGCTTAAAATGACAGGGGAGTTAGCAAATAAGTGAGGAATTCATTTGAGAAGGAAGGAGAGAGATGGATTGTTATATTTCCTCTTCTGTTGAACTTAGCAGCAGCTGACTCTGAAGTCACATGCTGTGTCTCAAAGGACAAGTTACATTCCCAGCCAAAGTTTACAGAAAATGTTCTCATGTACAGAATGAAAAATATTACCTAGGGGGATTTTGGATTTGCTGTCACTAAGAGCTTTTAAGAGTAGCTTAGACTTTTTAAAGACTAGATTATACAAATGTCTGTCCAGACTAGCTTATGTGAATGTACTTTGAACAACTGATGAGCTAAGCCACTAAGGTGGTCTTCAGACCCCTTGGGATCTCTTACAGGCCTGTTCTTCAATTATGCTGTGCCATTCAAGTGCTGTACAGGACAAAATGATGTAGATCCAGGCAGAACTGGGGAAATGGCATTTGTAAAGAAAATACAAATGATGGAGAACTGATACACTAGCTGAATGCCACATTGTTAATGCCATGTGTGTGTCACCAAGCCCACTGCTGGTAACATTCAGTGCCGGGCATCCCTGATGCTAACAAATGAAATGTGTGCGGCCAAGGAGGTGGCTTGGCAGACAGAGTAAACAACAACAATGAATGTGATTGAGGCAAAATGTAAATATAACGGTAACCACTGTCACTGCCATACTGCATATGTGACAGATGTGAAACACTATAAGTGCTAAATGTACCCAAAATAAAAAGACACAGATGTCCTGACAGCAGGCGATCTGTGTGTTTCTTCTCTGTGCCAATTCCATATAGCACTTTGTAGTCCCCAGCTGTGAGCCCACACAGATAGCTCCAGACTCAAAAGTTAAAACTTAATCAGCCCCAAGCTTCTGTGCCCCAACAGGCAGCAGTGACGTCACTCCGACTGCCAGTGCCCGCTGGCATGGCATTCATGGGTTGCTGTGACTTGGGGGTGCTTGACCCAGAAGAGAGAAAAGTACAAAAATGTGGAGTAATCTCAATGAGCAATCAAAAGACATGTTGCTGATCATGCTACAGTGTGTGATGGCCAACACATCTATCAGTCAAGATGAGAGGAGCCTAGGCACTGCAATGATGTGCACAATTTCTTTATCAGCTCAGTCATCACCTGGCAAAACTCAAGAGTAGGGATAAAGTGTAATCTATTAGTTAGCGCTGTCAGGACCCTTCTCACTGTGTCAGGTACCTTTTGCCAAAGAGCTCCATGCTAGTATGGACCATGCACTACAGCATCCAGCCTAGTTAAGTGGAAGCAGGATTATAAACGACATTTTCAATACTCACTAGAGGTAAATATTTACCCTTACAGATGAGAAGAAATAAAGCAGGGATTACAGCATAAACAGCGTGTGCCATGCCAAAAACAGTTACCTGCTTGCAAAACAATGATCCAGGACATCAGAGCAAACAACACTTCTGCATAATTAGGAGGGGAGGAAACCAGAAGAAATTTGTGGTGGTTACAGGCTTGCTCAGGCTTAGCTAATGGTATCTCAACACAAAAGTGTAGCAGTCAGGTTTCTGAACAAAGAAGAGAGTCACAAGTGCAGGCAAGGCCTCAGCCACCATGAGGCCATTTGATCTCCAAAGATGCAGTAGGGTGCTGCATATCCCATACTTACACCATGGTGTATCCAAATGTAGCTGATTAGTACTACAGGCCACAGCACCATGTGTAATGAAAAGGGGTTTGAAGCCGCCTGTGCCTTCAAAGGCAGAGAGGGCACAATCCAATTAATAACAGGTGACAAAGGCCTACACATAAACAGCATAAACATCCTGACAGACATTGGAAACGAACAATTGTCCCACAGAGCCTGAACTGTTGGCACCCAGAGCCAGGAAAACACTGGCAAGGAAAATTTGATTTCCAAACGTGAGCGCGCTCTCGGTGAAGCCCACTGCCCTGCACACACATGGAAACAGCCAGGGCCCTGAGGAATACTCAAAAAATGGGCAGCTGATAAAGAGATATGTGAAAAAGCTGTGTGAATATGGTGTTACTGTCACCCAATACAGCATGTAACCACTCTGGTATGTGGTTTATATAGCACTCACGCATAGTACTCATGTAATATTCCAAGTCCTATGCGTGCTGCTCCAGCAGTACCACACATGCACATAATACCACAATCAAAAACACATCTTCCTGGCAAATTTTGACAACCTATATACCATGTATTGCAACCACCCGCACACATATGACGTGATGATAACAGCTGCCATTGCATCACTAGCAAATACTTCAATGGACCAACACACATTTTCTCAGAGAGAGAGAATCTTCACACAGTCTCTGAACAACCTACAAGCAGATGGCAAACTGTGCACATGAGGAAAAGCTTGATGAAGCACCCAACACAAAGGCAGTACAAGCAAATATGCTGATGATGAAGCTGGCTAATTGAATGTTTCATGAAGTAAACACATCAGTAAAAGCTATCCCACCCATTAAAAACAGGCTGCACGGCAAAGAGATTCAGAGCACTTAATAGCTGGTGGGTTGCCACTTGTGAACATTGCTGGTGGGCAGTCCAGTCCAGGACATTCTGTAAATATTGCCACTAGTGGAAAACCATGACCCAGCACAACACATAGCATATAGCATTCTTCCTTCCTTTTTTACAGGCCTATTGGATGTGACAGGGGCAAGAAAAACTTGCCATATCACTTGCAGATGTACCTCAGAGGAAGTCTTGATATGCTGAAAATGGGTTCCATTATTCTGGCAAATGTACTGGTCCTGGGTGTGATGATTTTGGTCATAAACTGTACAGGACTAAGGTTTCATGTTTTTTTTTACCCAGAAAGCAAACAAATGAGTGAAAGAACTCTACAATATTTAACAAAGAGAAATGTGATGTTTAAAAGAGGGGCTGAGATGATAGAGGGGCTGAGCTAGAAGCCAGAGGTGACTGCAAGTGAACTGGTGTAGACACATGAATTTCCAGCTAGTTTGCTAGCAGTTACCATGCTGTGTGTGCTGAGGAAGTCTGGTCTGTGTTTTGCTGTGTGGCACTGTGTATATACACAACAGTGCTGCCACAGGCCAGCCTGGGCTCACAGCAAAGCTTTCATCTCGTCCCGCAATTGTTTCTATTCTTACATGCCAGGCAGTGGAGCTGCACACCTGTCTTTACTTAGCTGGACGCATTCTTTCAGATTTCTCCAGAACACGTCCTAATCTACAGAAGATTTAGCTCATGAGTGCTGCCTGGACATTAATGCTCTGAGCATTTTCATGTTGTGATTAGTAATTCCAGGAATCTGACATTTCTGTGCCAGGTTGTGCTGTGTTGCAGACTGCAAGCATCAGTGGCTCACAGGGCCCACATTGCACCCATGGGACCCCTGGAGCCAGAAAGCTCCATCTCTCCTCCAGAGCACCCCTCCACCTCTTTTGCCACAGGCTTTGCCACAAGCCTGTGCCAGTGTGGCCACTGGCACACCACTGCCCTTGCAGCAGAGATGGGCAGGGCAGCAGTGAGCAAGCTGAGGTGGGGTGTGTAGCTGTCCCCACCAGCTCTGCTCCATGAACAGGGCCAGGCACGGCTGTATTCCCCTTGGCAGCAGTGTGTGGATGGCGGGTGGGTTAATGAGCCTGGCTGTGCCATGTGTGCTCTTCTGGAATTCTGTTCAGAAACACCATGAGAAACTCAGAGCATGTACTATTTACGCTGATTATTAGAAGCAGATGCTAATGTTTCTTTGCTGCGATCTCCCAAGTATCCTGTCCTTTTATGATGTGTGGCATGTGTTTGCAGTGTGTATGACTCTATATCACATGCAAATAAAAGGTTACTTTCACCATTTGTGTTGTGTTCATTGATAATGAGGACCTTACAACCTCTTTCTGTGGTCTTGCCCCTGCAGATGTTGCCTGTGGAGCTGAGGCAGTAGTGTGTAGGGCTGCTGTATGGTGTACATGTGTGGATGTCTGGCATGAGCAACGGATGAAGCATAAGTCAGGGCAATAACAGTGCTCTGAGCTGCCTCCTGGCACTGAGTAGCACAAGCGCAACCAGGATGTCTTACCTGTATGCATATGGCTCGGTGTTTGAGAACGACAGGGCAAAACCAGTGCAACATTTACATTTTCTGTCCCTCTCCCTCTCTCTCTTATATATTCATATATATGTATATGTATACATGTATGTACATATATATATATATATGCATGGAGTTCTTTCACATCAAACACTTCCTACAGAGTCTGCAAAATAGTACTCTACATACAAAAGTTTATCTTGAAAATGATACCCACATATATAAAGCAAATATTGCTTGCCTGGGTATTTCTCAGTATAATTGAAGTAACAGTATAGCTGAATTCACTGTGTAAGTGAATTATTTAATAACTAGATTTGTTCACATAACTCAAGTGTCCTTTAGGAGCAGAATACCAATAATTCAGTGCTTGTATCGGACAAAATGGGCCTAAAGTGATACTGCCATAAATCTGAGTCTTATCAAGCTTTCTTAATCCTATTCTCCTGGGTGACTGGGCCCTGTTCTAAGGGATCCACATGCTTGAAGTTTCTGTTTCTAATTTCATGTTTTCAAGTCTTACTTTTTACATAATGAAACAGGGCTTGGTTGGAAGATTTCTTAGGCTTCCTTTAGAACTCTCATCCCAAATTTGGAAGTTTTCAAGACAAGCTAATCTACACTTTCCAGAGATTCCCTCTGCCATCAAGTAACACCTCAGACAAGGTGTATCCGCTTTCATCTGTGTTTATATGACATTTTGGAAAAATTTTAACTTGAAATTTATCTGACAGCCCTTGTCCGAGTGCTTGGAGGTACTCCTGCCACAGTTTCAATACCAGCCTGTAGACAAGCTGGACCCATGACAGCTCCTGAAGGGAGGGCATCTTTGCACCACACTCTCAGCCTTTTTGTCTTAACATAATACAACAGAAAGACATCCAAAGCAGTCCCAGATGCACCCATTACCGTTGCCAGAAGTAAGAATAGTTTCTATCACTGTATGTTTTGGTGCATACTAAGCTAGGAAAATCCTGATCTAAATGGGTTTTCCCTTCTTTTCACATCTGGCTTCAGCTATCCACCAATAGCTTGGTGTTAGTACAGATGTAGCATTATTGCATGTCTAATCTTTTCAAAAATATGCAACTAATTGTTTGAAGTCAGCCAGACTAACCTTGTTACTGATCACACCTACTTCTTCCTATTCCAAACTCTTGATTCAGTGATACTTTCAATGGGGAAATCTCCTTCAACATCTTCAAAAATTCTGCAGAAGATCTGAAATAATTTAGAACACCTGTGTGCAGTGGTGTAATTTTTAAATCTCTAATTGTAAGAATCTTCCAAAGTTCAGCTATGTAAAATGTTCAGTACAGCAGTCCATCTATCTTGCACGTTCATGAATGTCTTGCACTTAAAGCCCTACATATAAATGATTATTTGATGTCTTCAGAAATACTCTTATTAGATGAAAATAACAGGAATGAAAGCTATATTTTCAGTCATCAAACCCAATATTTATGTAAAATTATACACACAATTAGTCATGTATCCTCAAATTTTAAAATGCCAAAGCTATGTGTACATCTGAAAAACAATTTAAACCAAGACCTGAGAGCATTAAAATGTGCATCAGGAATATATGGATTTTTATGGCTACAAATTCTTTCATTCAAAAAGCCTAAAAATGTCTATATACAAAGCTGTATAGGGAAAGAAGATTGATGTAGCCTGTTCACAGGCTACAGCTGATATGCCTAAAATTTTTTTAAAGATACCATAAAGGCTATTTTATATTGTATGTAATCACTTTTATTTGATATCATATACAGCACATTGTGAGCTTGAAAATGAAATATTTATGTAGATTTTTCCCCCTTTATACAGTAGAAGGTCAGACATTCTGGTCTGTAGAACACTCCTCTCCTAATTGTTCCTGGTGGAAATAACTGAAGCCTTGGCTTTAACAGAATCTAGAAGAGTCAACCACATAATGTTGGGTGAATCTGCATAACAGCAATGTGTTCCTTCAAAGCTCTGCCTACCCTTTGTTTGCCAAGCAAAGGCCATTCTTTGCACCTTAAGCCAGGGTGGAGTAATTAGGGGGAGGGAATGGCAATTACGGTCTAAGAGGATGGAGAAAAATAGAGAGAACAAGCAAGGTACAACTTGTAATGATCATTGTTTACAGTATGAAGCAGGAACATGAAATGAGGAATGGGGTAGGCACTTTCCTGTGATTTGAGTATTAGGGCTGCAAAGTATTTCTCTTCCTTTTTAACGTTCAGCGTGCTGGGAAGAACAAAATGGATGAAAAGCTTCTTTAACACATCCTAACACCAGTACTATCAGGGAAACTGGGGGACTATGGATCAAACATACCCTGCCTTCCATGGCCTCACTGAGCTGTGACTGCAAAAGAAGAAATCAAACGTGTTCTCTCCACCTGATACTAAGTCCTGCCCCACTTTGGAGGCTGAGAGGGTCTGTGGGGGCAGATGCAGCCTGCCCCGCACCAGCCAGCTGCCATGCCCAGGATCACGCTCCTGCAGACAAGGTGCCTATGCTCTTATTGCAGCCACCTATGCAGCTCCAACACCTGACTTTCTGAAACTGGAAGGGAAAACTGCCCGAGGACTCATGGCAACACTAAAAGGAGTCACGCTGGGATAAAAGCACAGGGGAAGGTCCAGCCTGCTTCTGATGGTGATTCGCAGAGCTGTGTACGTGAGGTATCCTCGTTACCTGCATGGACAGTGAATTCCTGACCTGAAGGAAAGCCCTTACCTACGAGGCTAGATTACAGCCTGGCGTGGCAGCCTGAGCCTGGCCACCAGCTCTTCTGGCAGGGTACGCTCCTCAGAGGCTGGAAACGACCAAACATTAACAAAACTACTTTCGTTCAGGTGACTCAGGCTGCAGCTAGGGGCTGTTGATGAGCAGGTGTGGGCACTCCTAATGACACCCCACTCCTGCTCAGGGTGGAGCCGCCCTTCCCCACTCCCGCCATGCCACTGTGGCCCTGCAGATCTCCCTCCAAGATCGTGGTGTCTGTCATGAGGGTCCTGGCCACAGGCAGGGTGGCTGAGAGAGCAGCAGGGCTGGGGTGGTGGGCTCCCTCTCGCCCTTCTAACAAACCACCTCCTTGCCACAGCATCCTCGACCCATGCCTGCAGAGCTGGGGAGGAGAGGTCATGGCAGAGCAGGCCAGGTGTCACCCAACAGCACTCACTCTTTCACTGGGTGTGTAATGCACGTCTTAATCACCAGACCAGGATCTGGATGCAAATGTGCCCCTTATGCAATGGGGTGAGTAAGATTCTGTGCTGCCTGCAGCCTCTCCTCCAGGCAGTGTGGTTGCCTTCTCCACATGATGAACTTGAATGTCAAATAATAATAACAAAACAAATTATCTCCACCCTATCATCAAGGTGTGTCACGGCTGATTCCTGTTTAACATCAAGGTTTCTACTGCTCAGGAATCCTTCCTGCAATCCTGGGCTCTGGCTGTATCAGTTCTGTGAGTGATTAAGGAATGACAAAAATCCTGAAAAACTTCATAGTGTCTGAGCTCATCTTGATCCTCTTCCATGATTTGCTGGGATGGTCAGGAAAAAAAACGGAGCTCCAAAGATAGAATGGCTGGAATAATTATTGCAAAATTAGCCTAACCCAAGCATGAAAGCACTTCCTTTAGGTAAGAATTCACCCTTACCAAGCACACAGTGCATAAATAAAACTGTTTTTCAAAACAAAAACAGTGTGTCATACAATTGGATTTTGTGTAGATCATAAATGACACTCCCACTGTCCTAGCCACAAGATTTTTTGTGCATTCAAGTGTTTAGACTGATCAAACAGCATCAGAAATATTTTTTATAATGTAGATCATTTGAAGAATCATGAAGCAGCTGAAAACCAATTCATTAACAATGGTTAATTCTGGGACTTTTTACTCTGTTCAGGTTACAACTTATTTATGGTTAATTTTTTGATTCCTCCATTTCATGATAGTTTGGTAGTACCAGAGAACTGTGAATCTAAAATGACTCTTTTTAGAAGAGCCCGAACATGCTAACCAGTGGATATGCACTGTAAGTGATCTAGTCATAGGCCTAGTGTACAAGGAGAGGCAAAGGAGAGTCAGTCAGATTTCAGAAGAGAAAATGGATGTGAGATCTTACAGCTGTGTTTAACTACCTTACAGAAAGGTAGAGAGAAGAGGCCAGACTTCTTTCTGAAGATGCACAGGGAAAAGACAAGAGGCAACAGACATAAACTGCAACAAGGAAAATTTGATTAGATATCTGATTAGATATGAGGGGAAAAAAATTCACAGTGCAGGAGTCAAAGACTGGGACAGGTTGCCCAAGTGAGGTTGTGCCTCCTTAGACATATGCAGCAGAACATGACCCTCAGCAACCCGCCCTAACTTCAAGGATGGCCTTGCCCCAAACAGGGATGGGAGCAGATCAGACGCCTTCCAGAGATGCCTTCCATCTTGAACTATTCTGTGAAACTGTCATACTATGGAAAGGGGTGGTAGCTGTGGATGGTGACATTCTGTTACCTCATAATTACATATTGAAATAATAAAAAGGAGAAAGGTAGTGAAAGTGAAAAGATGGGATTTTTTAAAAGATAGAAGAATGTGTCAAAGAGAGGGGGGAAGGAGAGAATAAAAACTAAATTACGAAAAAAGTCAACACGAAGGAGTACAGAAGTAAATAAAACAAATAGGAGCAGATTCTCATTCATACCAGAACACCTTCTAAGCACACTGGCCATGCAAAAAAGAAGCAGATGATAGGTACCCCCACTTCAAAGCACATTACTGTGTATTACTCTGAAAAGAGGAAAAATACATTTTAATGTAAATGTAAATTCAGTATACTGTTTCTAAAGAACTGGTGGCTGAAGGGTGAAGGTTTCTCTCAAAAATGTACCCTCACTTTCACTTGACTAATAGATTTACATGTAAAAAGTAGCCTTTTAAACAGATTCCAGTAATGGAAATAGTAATTAGTACAGTAGTAATGATAAACCCTGAACACTTCAAAATATTATTCATAGGTGGTATAGTGGTTCATCTTACCACCAGTTCAAAATTCAGCCTCAAGAGATAATTAAAAGAACACAGTAAGTGGTTTCTTTTTCTCTTTCTGCAAATTATCCACATGCAGATCGTATTCTCACTCCAACAACTGAGGGTTCCTGAACTCTTTCTGAACTGCCTACAGGCAAGTGTTTCTCTAAGCAGTCAGGCTTGGGGACTTTCATGTTAGATTTCTGTGCTTGGTTACCTGGTCTCTCCATGCGGATTTTCCTTCCTGATGGTGAGGTGAACAAGTTAGCTGCAGGAAGTGTCACACATAAGTGCCATAAACCAAATGAGAAACAACCATTTGGAAAGGTAAACCAATGACTGAATGAAATGGGAAGTCACTAAACATTTTCCCTCCCTTCTCCTATCCTTAATGATAAGTATGAGTAGAAGCTTCATCATCTGATGCTTGCATGATGCCCTCTTTGACTTTGGTTGGGTGGTATCCATATTACAAAAAATACCACAAGAACTGGAAATAATTGGTACCTCTTATAACATATGCAGATCCTGCGTGGAACACAATGTCTCAGTGTCTTTGATGTTTCTCAGTTATATAACCCCCGAGGAAGGAGTACGTTATTATTTACAGAGCACATTCTCCCTACTTTCTGTATTGAAAAAACCAAAACCAAAACCAAACCAAACCAAAACAAAATAATAAAATAAAGAAACCCACAACTTGAGATCTTCACTAAAGGAGCACCTAGAAATCAAACAGTTTTGTGAAGGGTCTTTCTGTGTTATCTCATTCACTTCCCAGATCAGAAAACAGAGCTGAGTAAATCTGAATCCAGCTGTTATATTGTTCCTAGAAGATTAATCAGTTAGTCACAGAAGTCAATGAAAACTCATGCTTGATGGAGAGATGGGGTGTTCTTGCTATTTTACATACATAAAGATTAGAGACACCACAAAGTGAAATGGGATGTCCCAGTGGAAAAGATTTTTTGTTGGAAAAACTCAGCACTAGAGATGCTTTAAATTATGAAATACTTCCAGACTACAGTTCGATGGCCAGGAGAGAAATGACACTAATTATTAAAAGAAAGAAATGTGCAAAGGGTTTTGAATACCTTCACAGTTCATCAGAAAGGGTCCGAAATGGAAGTGACTGTTTTGTAATTCTTTCTCTGCTCTCTCATAAGGAGGGAGAACGTTAATACCTTGTGACTCTGGTTAACCAACATAAAAGTACTACAGTACTACGTATTTGCAAAAGTGAAACCAGCAGCTAATCATCTTGTTCATACACGTTGATTTTTCCCCCTGACTAATTTCTCTTGTAGTGGGAGTAATTAACTTTATTAGTAACACTGACTACTCTGGTACCTTCGGGCAAACAGTGGTGGAGCTGCTTATTAGCAATCACATAGTTTCACTTACACTGTTATCCTGAGCATTTCCGACAGGGTGAAGTGCCTGTTGAATGTAAAGGGGGACAGATCAACTTCCTACTTAAAAATAAGTGATGAAATGTAATGCTGGGAACAGGGGGGAGAAAGAGGCAGGAATCGTGAATTTTTTGCTTGCTCAAATTCATTATCACCTTCTGTTCACATTTTTGCCTTTGCAAGGGGAGGATGACCAGGGTTGGGGTCCACATCCCCTCGCTGTGTCTCCTCAGCTAGGCTCTCTGTGGCTATATGAAGTGCTGAGGGACATGGTGTAGTGGTGAATTGGCAGTTAATGGCTGGACTTGATGACATTAGAGGTCTCTTCCTACCAAGGCTATTTTATGATTCTATGATTCTTTCTATGTGTTCTCACCCTGGCCTCAGCCCAGGATACTCCTTGTGTGACCAGGAAATCTCCTACATGGCTGTGCCAACAGACCTCAGCCAAGATTTCCACCCAGAGGTGCAGAGGTGGCAGTGAGTTACTCAAGCAGCAGGCAGACCTGTGACGCTTGAGGCACAGACAAGCTGCATTTTGCTGGAGTACAAGAGTCGGCCTGGTGCAGTTTTTTGGAAACACGTTTCCAGCTGCCAACTTCTCTGCTTGAAAGAGGCCACACAGTGAGGAACACTGTACCTGCCTCACTGTTCCCAGGAATACTTTCTTCAAAAATGATAGGCAACCTGGCAGAGAGTTGCATTGCTTGAGGGCTGTGAAACAGCTCTAGCGCTGAAGAGAAAGAAGGTCATGTACTCAACGCATTAACTGGGCACTGCAGTACAGAGCATGCAAAGAGGCACTGGCAGCCAGTCTGAGGGCTGTTTTCAGAGATGGGGCAACTGGTAGCAAACTATACTCAAATAAATATGAACGGCCCTAAGGCAAGGTCACAGGAAGAAAAACATCATTCCTTGTTGCTTTTTCTACTATGACTTCAGCTATCCATCCCCATAATGCATAAATTACACTTAAAGCGACTTACTGAGATTAGGACATAGCCCTTTTTCCCCATACCAGACCTAGTCCCTTAAGGCTCCCTTTGTGTCCAAGAGGAAAGTCAACAAAACACTTCTGTTTTACCTGTTTGAATCTATTTTATCCATTCTGTCCCTAGTCCTTTGCTTAGAACAGTTTCACTGCCAGGCTCATATACCAGTGCTAGAAATCACAAATTGCAGTTTACTAGAGTGGTGCACCACTGAAACTGAAAACCACTGAAGTCCATATTATATGGACCAGATATGCTGGTCTTTTTTATTATTGTTATTTATTTAAAGAAAGGGAAGAAATGCTGGGGAAGGCAAGTTGCTGCACTTGCTGACCCAGCTCCTGGCCCCTGCTGTGTTTAAGTTTTGCTGCTAACATCTGCTCCCAGGCGCTGGTGCAGTAGCAAGGGGGAGGTGTGTGGAGTGAGTGCAGCTGAACCACCTCTACAGTCTGCAACAATCCCAGGCTGGCAGATTGACCTGAACATTGCGGACAGTTGGCAGCAGTTAGAGCAGAGATGGGATGTCAGTCCTGGGCTCTGGCTGGCCCCAGAGCCATGGCAGCTCTGGTGAACGCGTCCTGGCAGTGTGAGCTTTGCCAAGCACAAATGAAACATATCTAACACTATTATGCAGGTCAAAAAAAGGAGAAAGGAAGAGGTGGAATTGTTGTGTGGGTGGAGTTTATATCACGTAAATAATTGGGAAATTATGAATTTGCATTACTAAATTATTTCTCTCACTGACCTGTTATTTTATGGGAGAGACTCATACATAAGCAGCTAAACAACAACACTTATAAGATAAAATTCATTTGCATGTTGAACAGCTGGCTCTGGCTCTTCCTGAAGCATGCTTCATTCATTGACACACTGAATGCCCAAGACACTTAAAAAAATATCCCTGGCTCCATCAAGCTTAAGAAAACAGGATTGCATTTTTAAAGCTTTTTTATTGAAGTTTCCCAAACGTACCCCTTTCTTATCTGTCCTTCTGTGCCATGTCTGTAAAACCCAGCATACATTTCTCAGAGAAAGAGATTAAACAGCTACTTGTAATAATCATTGTCAAGTATATCCAGAGAGATGCTAGTGCCTTTGCATGTAAGAGATGATACACAAAAACTGAAGAACAGAGCCACATTACTGAGGCTGCCTGGGTCCCTGTGTACAGTACCCTACTGTCATCAGAACCCAATATAATCATATCTGTGAGGGTATTAAGGTCTGCTTTAAACTGAGGTGCAGTTTTGCACCTAGATTTCCAGATGAAAACTTGTTTCAAAACCTCACTCCCCTGATGGACTTTATCCAGAATCTATCTGTTCCCAGTTTATATCCAACTGTTGGACACCTTCCTCTGCATTTTAAACTTAAAAGTTCCTCCATATTTACCCCCAGCTATAATAATAGAGAGCAATCACATCCTCTGTCAATCTTCAGTGCCAAGGAGCTAAGGTCTGGCTCAGATACAGGTGTGAATGTAACCCATCATTGAGAGGTTAATAAAGATCCAGTCCATCTACATTCACTTATTGTATTTACAGTAGATAGGGTGAATAGGTATTTTCACCTATAAAATTTTAATTATGAAACCAAAAGTACAAGTTGTATAATCAGCTTTCAACATCATCTGACATTCCAGTTCTGCTTACACTAATGTTCAGCTTACAGTCATTAAAGGAGAGATTTGCTCTTTGGTAAACAGACCAAACTACTTTGCAAATTAAAATGATATCTGTCCTGCCCTCAAGTGTGTTTAAAGTGGGCCAGATGTAATGGGATGTTCTCACCACTGCCTCATAGAAACACATTTGGTCTTAGCATTTAGGACTAACCTTTCTTGCAATGATTAAATACATACTTCAGTCAGAGAAAGAATATTTGTTTAGGATGCAGAAATTAATGTCAAGCCCAACCAGAGTCCATAGCACAGACATTTTATTCAGGAGACAATTGTGGGTAGCTACATCTCACTCACCATACCAGGGGAGAAATCCCACTAGCATTAGCAATAACATTTCAGTACAGAGGACGAACCTAAGGGCTGTTCTGGCAGGTGGTCCTCTTTGGCTCTGGCAGTCGCCCTTTCTGTCATGCAATAGAGATCTGGCAAGAAGACCCCATATTTTGGACCCATCAGCCAAAGCAATTGCCAAGCTATTTGTGCTGCTGATAGCTCCTGCCCCTCCACCCTGCTCCCTGCAAAGCCTCCCCAGACCATGCTTTTCTGGGATTTGTCTTCCTGTGAAGGTGGCAGTTGCCAGTTCAAGCCAAAAATCCCTTTCCATCATATGTTCAGATACTAAAACTTTGAAAGTGAAGTGTTTTACTCCCAGAAATAAGGGAAATAATCAGCTTCACAGCTTACCATCATTTTCCTAAAACATTTGTACGGTGAGCCAATAGGTTTAAGTATAAAAAAATCTAGGAATGAGCAACTTTCAACTTCTGACCTGAGGCTTTATGCCAGCTCATTGCCTTCATCCCGCCCTAGTTGACAGAAGGGCAGGATGAAAGTGTCTTAGCATAATGCAGCATTCAGTTGACTTTCCTGGTCCCACCCATTGATGTCTTCCAGTTTCAGTCTCTAAGCCTCCCTGATTTCCTGGAGAAGATGCATAAAAAAAAAAAATCTCCTTTCCTCTTGCTGGATATATACACACAAACTTATAGTGTAAGTGGGAGGGAATCAGGAAAAGAATCAGGAATTTGTTGCATGTGATGTTGCAAATGTGACTCCTTGATATTTGATAGAGTTGTCTCTATCAAAAAAAAGCTCACGAAAAACTGAATTTTTGAAAGTATTGCAAAAATATGTTGCAGTTTTTAGTTCCCTAGCTCTCACAAATACTACTATTTATCTTTTTATAAGTTGACAGAACCAGAGATTGCATAAATCCTCCCTTAAATAAAAGTTTTCTGTTTTCCTACAAAGGTAGTTGTTATGTAATATTTAAATGGCAACATTTCTCCACTTTGGGAAAAAAAAATAAAAAATTAATTTCAATGAAAATAGTGTCAAGTTACTCTCATAAAGCACCCCTTCCACTTCAGATAAGACACTTATATATCAAAAACTTACTAAATCAAGGATGTCAGGATCATTTCTTTGACATATATTACTGAAAAATAAATATTCAGTCATTAATATCAAAGAACTCTCTCAATGCATTGCATATCCTAACACCTCTGGTATGTGAGCCGCAGATTTACCTCTCCTTAGTTTAGACATTTCATGGCGGCATCAAGCAGCCAAAGGGCTCTGTTTAAGTCTTCCCCAACTTTACACCTCCCCTTTATACTTCCTCTAGCAACCATGAGTTGCCCCAATGGATAGGTGATCCCAGAGGGTAATCCAGCTCACCTCAGATCAGATCTCAAAGAGTGTTCCCTTCCTCTATTAACTACAAAGCAGGTTTTAAATCTTGCCCAGGCTTTCTCAAGATCCCCAAAACATGGTACATACTATATACATGCAGAAGCTCTTAGGAGCTCTCCTCGTCTCTCAGAGAGTTTCAGATGTGGGGCCAGCATACTGACTCCTGCTGAACAGAACTTCATAGAGTGTTATTAAACTCTTGTAGAATTACTCAGACATGCTTAAAAAAATATATATTGAGTAGTGCTGCTACAGAGACATCTAGAGTGTATGTCCCCCACACACACTCTGGTACATCCATTCATGGTCTAAACTTAGAGTGGAAAGTAAGTAGCCCTGGTGCATACTATATGAAACAAATGCATTCGCACTAATGTGGAGCCCCTGCTCCTCTTTTTCTTTGGAAATTACAGTATGTTTTGGTAAATAACTGCAAGCAGTAACTTCTCAGGAGAGCCTTACTCTACACAGGCAAAGCTAAAAACTCCTGTGCTTTACACATCGAGTAACAGAGATCAGCTTAGGTGCATCCTCTTGTCAAAATGTAGGAGTAAGGCTTGCCTACACAGAAAACCAGCCTGAAATAGTTATTCTGCAATAACTGTTCCACACACAGCATTCCACCATTGCTATTTTATAATAGTACCCCTAGGGACCCATGGCTGAGTTAAACCACAAAAAGGCACTCTTCAGACTGAGTAAAACTGTCCCCCCCACAGCGAGTGAGGACTTGCTAACTCTGGCGAGCTCTTGGTTCACTCCCTAGTACACTTCTCATTTGCATCCAAAGCTGACTGAGCTTTTATTGTCTTCTGGATTTTTAATCTGAAAAATTAATATCTAATAGAACCCTGGAAATTAGAATAAGACTTTCAGTAGCTAGCCATTTTGATCATGTTCCTGCCAAATATTTACTGCCATACAGGAATTTAAATGCTTTGTCCAGTTGAATTTTCATGCTTGAAAAACAGAAAGTTCTGACCCTGCCCTTTGGAGTCTAATCTACAGCACAATAGAATTATTATTAAGAAATATGCCTGGTAGTCATTCATAATTTGCCTCTGCTTGGTTTTGTCCCACTCCTTGCACTCCATTTCCCGTAGGGAAAGGTTCCTTTGCTATCTTTGCAGAATGCAGTTGACAATAAGGGCTTTGAGGCTACACCTTTGAAAAAAAACAAGCAAATGTTCACAGAGGTGCCAAGGAGTTTTATTGCCAACATTAGCTCATGAAGGATGGTCTGGATGTCTGAAAGAAGCACCTGGATAACGACAAATCCTTACAACCCATCAACTGGAGCCCTAAGTCAGATGTTTTCTGTTCACTATTCTAAGACAAGTGAAGCCAGGTTACCCAAACTGCTCTGTTGCTAAATATATGACACGTAAATAGCCTGTTGTTTTCTTGCTGATACAATATACTGGCTCCTCCCCCACCTCTCCTTACATAATCTTCTTAAATAAAGACTGAAGAACCCTGAACAGCACAAGTAAAAACAGGTCATGGTTTTAAAAGAGGGGTGTGTGAATTGGTTCTGACAAACAGCTTTTCCTTTGCTGGAAGGGGACTCAGGATTTTCATTAAGGAAAAAAAAGAAAACATCACTTTTTGTTACGGAACAACGTTGCCGTAACAAACTCTTTCATCGGTAAGTAGAAAAATCCTAATATACAAAGTATATAATTAAACAAAACCTCCTGCATTGTTTTTCAATAAAAGATTTCTTCTCTTTAGTTCTGAGAACATTGCATAACCCTTGTAATATTATAGCTTATTACATTGCCTCGTCATACTGCGTGAACTTGTGCTGTGACACGTCCACATTCGGATATATCAGACGCTGGCAATACCTATGACACAATAACCTGAACTATGTTAATTCAAGCTTGATGGGACATGCGACGTTACCACATACTCGACTGGAAGCCTTCCACTGTATGTACATGCTGGTCAGGCAGCCTCAGACCACCCTGTGTTATACGCTGTGGACCTAGATGCCAGCAGAAAGGGTTAATCACATTGTGAGTAAGCGTGGGCAAGTGGGCACTGGCCAGTGGTACCTGCTCAGCCCATCATTTTGGGAACAGACAACAGGAAGATGAACTTGGGAAGGAGTGCCTATTATTTGATATCCTAGTTGAAGGAAGAGTGAAAGGTCTGGGTTCCAGTTCCTAAATGATATTATTTTTAGTCTTCGTATTGCACAGCAGAACCCAAACTACACAAAACCCCAACTGTGCCCTCAAAAACTCATTCATTTTCCCACTGCTATTGGTTGCCGGTTTCTAAAGGAGGCTTTTACATCTGTAGGACATTAGAATATCCTGCAGCATTTGTGAGCAATGCAGTGAAGAAAAGCTGAGAACAGTTACCTTGGGACTGAGAAATGATTTCATAGTCATAATCAGCTCTAAAGTGCCAGTCTGAATGAAGCTGCAAAATGCCCAGAAAGAGAGCCAAAAGGGGTGTGTATGCCTTTTCAGTCATCCCAGTTCTCCTGTTCTTGCCAGCTCTGCCACTTTCTCAGTGACAGCCCTTCTTGTTTTGCCATTTTTTTCTGCCTTTCACTCCAACTACAGTTGATAGGATCTAATACATTTTAATAGGGTTCAAAGCACAGCCACATTAATTCTGTAAATGACCCTAATAGCTTTCAAATGTTTCTATCAATGTTTTTACATCTTAAATAATAAGAATGTGGAAGTATTTGAAGTCTGTAAAATAAAAGGCAAAATTGGCTTCAGACATAAGTTTTACTGCCAATAAAACTGTATATAACAATTTGCCTGTTTTTTAACAAAGATGAATTAGTAGTATGAATTCTAAAAATAGTCTGAAAATAAAGCTTAGTTTTGTCCTCTTGCCACCTTTGTCTCTTGTCACAATAAGGTGAGGCTGAGAAATGCGACATCAATATCATCTTCCTGAGCTCACTTTTCTGCTGCACCTCCTTGACAGGGAAGAATCACATTCTTCCATTCTTTTCACCACTGCTTCACAGCAAATCAGTTCCAAACCATCTAACACCATTAAAAAAGCAGGAGGGCAATGGCTTTGAACTTACTTTTCTTTCTAATTTTAGGAGGTAATACGATTATTTAGTATGTGGATTCAAATTTTTCATCATGACATTGCAACCTGATGGATTTTGTTTCTCTTCTGCTCTCAGAAAATCTAAAACCAAACACTGATGGTGATGCTTCAGAAGTGCTCATTCAATAGTTCCCTCATTGCACATGTTTTAAGATTGAGGAGGAAAAGTCTAGCTTGAATACTTGATATGTATGAGTCAGAGTGATGTTATTGTGAATGGTCAAATAAATCACTTGGTATTGTTTCTGTTGTCTGATAGGAGATGAACACAAATACTCCCCGCATGATCTTTGTTGTGTTCAAATGTACAAATGCAGCAATTTGATTTTAAGATTATCCTTACAGGTAACTTTTGGCAGACATCAGTCCCTGCAGTATATTGTCTCAGTGTAAGATTCAGACTGACTAAAAAAAAAAAGTCTTTTAGAAACTGGTGTGTATCTCTACAAAAACTTACATGGGCATTTTTACTGGAGATTAAAAGGTTATCCCAACTGAGAATAAGTTAGTAAAGATAAAACTGCAAATAATCAAAGCCCCACCTCTACAAAGCAAAACAGGTTAGCTTCCAAAGGGGATATGTGCAAAAGTTCCTTGCATTGATTTAATAAATTCTACTAAGTGGGTGCTCTACATGCCTGTGTAAATCCCAGCTCCAGAGTGTGCGTGCTTCCTACTGATTCAATACAATAGAAGCTCAACATTACTGAATTGAATCCATGCAAACATTCAAATAAATATATAGGAAATTATTTTATGATTCTTTTCATTCAGCTCTAATTTAGAAATGTGGAAATTTCATGTTTCTTTTTGAAAATAGGGTAGCAGTAGGGATATGCCCAAATGCCTACTTTTGAATCTCAATCCAAATCTAATTTTTCCCAAGGTTGATGTTTTCTTTGGCTCCAATGCTTTGATTAAGGTTATTCCAGATAAAGAAAAAAAATGTTTCACAATACACAAATCGAAACAGGAATGCAAGGCTCTCTTTTCTCATTTGTCTGGTCATGGAAAATATTAGCACTGTTCCTGATTACCTCTAGCCAAGAAACATGTAAGTATTTCAGCCTTTAGAGAAGCTCATATTATTAGTGACACTCTCTTTTGAGAAGCTAAGATCTCCTGGTTGGGGAAGAGGAATCCAGGACTCTTCTGAAAACAGGACATACCCACTGACTTGATTCTAATGAAATCTCATTGGCATGTGAATTTCCTCACATTCGTCTCATGTGCCAGAACAGCAAATTCACAGAAAATACTTTTCACTGAGATTAAACCAAAACCCAAATGACAGCTCTCACCCATTTTATGTAAATAATATGTAAACATCAATATTAGCATGAAGTAAAAACACTTGTGGGATGTGTGTTACTTTGCTGCTTCTTCCCAAAATGAGCCTTTGCACTACAACATGGTTACTAGATGCCTGAAGATAGGCAACTTCTGCTTCCAAAGATCCTTAGCATGGTCCTGCATTACACAAACCAAGGCATAATATCATATATCTGAACACTAGTTTTGTCTATTAAACCATTGGAGAGTTTCTGTACATTTAGGCTAGTTCCTTTGTTCCTTTTTTTTTTTTTGTTCCTTCGGTTTCGTTCCTTTCTTTTTTTAAAAAAAGTGAGAGCTACAATGTCCTTTCTTCATCATTTTTCTTAGAAAAATCCCATTTCTCTCTTTTGAACAAGAGAATTCACCATTGTTCCTCTAGCAGTACACCTGGAAACAGTCCTACACCTGTGGGAGTGGGAGGGCTACACAAGCAATTAAAGTACTGGGGAAAGGCAGAAGGGAAGATTCATAGCTAGTTTCCTCTAACCAAGGCAAGTAAACCTGTTAACCTCCTTCATTGATAGAGGTAAACAAAAAAGCTCCCCCGACCCTAAAATATCTTGCTTGGCAGTTGGTCTGCTTTGCTGCATCCCCTTCATTCTTATTTATTCAAGAAGAAAGACATCCCAAATTAGAGCAGGCCATTCTCAACTCCAGTCAAAGCAGGTTAGGAGTGCAAAGTGGCTTTTACCAATTGCAGGAAACAATAAATATCTGCTCTGAAAAATGGGTGGTGGAAGATATAGTCTGCCTTACCGTACACATAGCAATTTTACAAAAAGTTATTTTACAGAAAGATTTTGCCTGAGGACTACATTATCAAATCCTCTGTTCTTTCTTGTGAAGTCTCGGGGTTGCTTTTCTTTCCCCTGAGGGATGGCTGTGCATGTTAAATATTAACTTTATCTTAAACTTCCTTGTACAGGCATACAGACCTGAGAATCGCACTGTTCTCCAAAGTCCGATTTGCTTAAAACTAATTGTAAGACAATAGTATTTCCCTCTTGACATTTGTTTTCCTGTTAAAGATAATGTTGGAACCCGTGACATGACCACATCCAGCTGCACCAGACACATCAAAATCAGTGACAGGATGAACCAAATTACTAGGTCTTTTTGTGGCTGGGGCACCATGTGACGCATCACAATGCAAGATGACAATTGAAACGTTTTAAACTGTAGTTCAAACCACAGCAAAGAAAACCTCAGGACTCAAGATCAGAGAGAGAGAGAGAGAAAGAGAGAGGTGTTTGCAAATGGTAAAAGAGGAAGGGATTTAGCTTTTCGCTTCTGCACAGGTTCACCATCTCTGACTTGCTGCCAATTGCCCAAATGGATTTGACATCTGAAGGACATTATGCACATCTACAGCACTCAGGAGTAGTGGAGGGAGAAAGGAAGCATTTGGGTCATATGTCTAAGAGATCTAAGCATTCCTGTCTTCATTTCCACTGCTTCCATGGGCAGAGATAGTCAAGCACTGAATGGGCCATGAGGCTGGCAGGACCAGGAGAGGAGGAGGCCACTATCACAGATATGAGAGGGAGAGAAGCTGACTGGGCTTTATCACAACAGTCACCCAGATAGCAACTAAAAGAGCAGACTCCTGGAGTATGCTGTCTCTTTAAAACAGTCATATGTAGAACATCAGAGATGGAAACTGTTCTGTGCTGTTGGGGTGGTAAATTCAATGCAACCGTAGACAAAATAGCCAAATAGCAAGTGGTTTGCTAGGCTATGCTCTTCTGACTAACTATCCAAGGTGATGAGGGGATCCCTTTCTCAGACTGTAACTTGTAATTTTTAAAAATATAAATAAACAGTTTTCTTTTTAATGCACAGGTCTAAAATGTTGATTCTTTAGCACAAATTGACACAGTCATACAAATGCTGTTGTGCTTTCTACATGTCTTTGATCACCAAGAATAGACACTGTCAGTTTATATTTACAATATTGGGGGGTTTTAGGCCTCAATGCAGCAAAAACATACTGCTCTGAAAGTCAAAGCTGTGTTATTCCCAGCTGGAGAGTTATAGCCACCAACAAAAACTCCATGGGCAGATTTTGTGCAGATTTTGTGGCAAGTTTCTTTGACCTTGTTTTCAAAATATGCCATCACCTAGCTGAATATTACCCTTGACTTAATCTTCTATGAAGCCCAGGGGTTGGTCTCTTCTCCAGGGTAACTAGTGATAGAACAAGGGGTAACGGCCTCAAGTTGTGCCGGGGGAGGTTTAGATTGGATATTAGGAAAAGAATTTTCACTGAAAGGGTTATCAGGCATTGGAACAGGCTGCCCAGGGTATTTAAGAAACATGTAGATGAGGTGCTAAGGGACACGGTTTAGTGGGGAATTGGCAGTGTTAGGTTAATAGTTGGACTTGATGATCTTAGAGTTCGCTTCCAACCATGGCTATTCTGTGATTCTGTGATTCTGTGATTCTGTGATTCTTCCATGTCACTTCAGTGGTAGCTCCTTCATATATAATAGCATCACTAAACATCCCTCAGATTGCCCCTCTCGCATCAGGTATATTCTCTCACAATTTTTTACCTGCCTATGTGAAGAAAAGAATAACATTATGTTTCTGTCAGGGTCTAAGAATATACAAAAGCTCTACAAAAGTAGCTTGTGAGCAAGCTCTACAAAGCAGTCAACAATTACTTTCCCATTCTGCCTTCAGTTACAACTATGCAGATATGTTGCATTTAAGGCATAGCCAAAATTTAATTTCAGACAGTTTATTGTAATTGTGATAGGTTTGGGATCTGAATTTGAAAGTTAGGCCTAGAGTAGGTGAAGCTATTCCAATGCTGTAGAAGCCAGAAGATCTTTCATACCAATCATCTGTTGTTGTGTGGGTCAAATGAAACTACTGAGAGTAAAAGACAAGATGTTCATTTTTGTGCCTAATAGAGATGACTCAAGAGTGAAGAAGGCCTGTCAAATATAGAGGTGGAGAAATATTTTTTTCCCAGTAGTGACACTTCAGCCATCATTTTAAAATTTAATTTTTAATTTTGCAACCACCTGTTTTAAGTATTCAAATATCTATGAACTGTTATATAATCACTCCGGAAAGAAACATCCATTCAACAGCTTTGTTTCAGAGTGTTGTTGGCACAGGACTTTGCTTCATTCCACCTCCAAGTGAGCAATGAATGATTGGTCCCATATGTACGCAACATACATGAATCTCAGAGCTCTGTGTACAAGATTTGCTTTGTAGAGTCATTATTTTTCCCCCTTTTCTCATCCTTAAAATGCATATCAGAAGTATTACCTCTTCCTGCAAGATTTTTGCAAGCATTTTAAGTTGAACAGGAGAAAGTGAGCCTTCCCACTCATTATGTGTAATTTTCTTTTGATTTGTTTTGATTTGTCTTAATGGGGATGGAACACCATGTAGGTGTGGGTGTAGATAATGGGGTGGGTAAATTTTATGGGGAATGAGCTGAGTAAGTAAGTTTGAAACTACCTCTCAAAATGATTCTTCATACAAGCCTTGGAGAGGAAATCAGACACTTGTTTTAGAATCACTTGACAAATCTCTATGCTCTGCTTCACAAAAGGACTGTGCATCCAAAATTAAGTGGTCATGCCAGCTCCTGCTGCATAGGAATTTGGTTTGTTACTATGAAGTTTGTTACCAATAAAACCTTGTGTCTTCTAGGTCAGAAGTCCACACATATCATGTGTGTCTGCTCACATCTAAGGTTGTTGACTCGCTTCAATGAGGCAGCCATCTCACACGTTTCCCTGGGCTGGCCCAGAGCTCTTGAGGTTTTTACCCTGAAAGAAAGGGCAGAAATTGTAGAGCAAGTCTATGGATGGAAGAAGACTTTCATCCATCCCTTCTGTCTGTGGTCCCATAAGAAACTCAGCTAAATGTCAAGAGGCAGCTCTAACTTTTCCACAGCCCACAGTGTGGTAACCCATAAGAGAGAAAGGGTTCAGAAAGAGGAGATACAGGTAAATGCTCCAGCAGAATAGCTCTGCTGTAACCACATGGCCACAAAGCTGAAGGGACTGCAGAACTGAAAGAAAGGGAAAAGATTTCTTATAAATAAGCAGATGTCTGGAAATTCCTGAGTATATCAACAGGTTGTCACAAGACCTGCAAATCCCACCCACTCAGCAGAAGAAACCTCTGAAAACTCTGCAGGGGGAACTCAAGAGCTGTTTTCAGTGGAAGGAAGCAATCTGGCTTATAATTAAGTTTTCATCTCCTATTATTTATCCAACATCAGAGCATCTCATCCAACATCTACCTTGCTGACGCTGTTTATTTAGTTAGTTCATTATATTTCTCTATAATTTGTTGCAGTTGAGCTAAACACAATGGCTTAGAAAAACATCATTCCAAACACTTTCATCATCACAACTTTCTAAATGTCCCAGCCCTGTTTGTTGCCAAACAGAGAAAGAAGCATTACTGTTTCTGTCACACTTGACTGCAGCCCTTTGCCCCTAAAAATGCACCCACACCTGCTCTGGGACCTGTTATTCATTCATCCTACACTAGCCTTCAGAAGTGATGAGTGTGGAGGGCAAAGGAAGACCTAAGGAGACGCTTAAATGCAAGATGTAAAAGAGAAAGACATGAGTGACAGAAAGATAGTGACCTGGATTTAGCACACCGTGCTTTTCTAGATTGTAGTTTCGCATTATTCTTTGTAAACTGTATGTTTTTTTTCCTGACTGGGGCTGGGACCATCTTTTGTGTGACGTGGTAATAAAGCTTCAGTTACAACCAGTATGGGGCCATGAAGCAAGACTGCAAAGGGTCTCTGATCACTTACAATCAACAAAACTTGAATGAGTCTTAATTTACTGTGGATGAAACTGTGCCAGGATCTGCATCATGTATGTGCATCAGTTAGACATGCACAGACCTGCGACAGGCTTCTATACAGCAGTAAATACCACTGTTAAGGAAAAAAGGCAGGGAGACTTGTTAGTTGAGGTCCTGTGTGCCCTGTAGATGATTGGAGACAGCCATCTTGGTATGAAAAACAACAAAATAATAAGGATCAGCAGGTCTGATTCTGATTTCAACTATATTTATGTAACCCAGGAGTGACTCCACCAAGATGTGCAGCAGTAATGGTGGAAACGCAGTGACAGGCCAAGAATCTGTCTTAGGTAAATAGACTTCATCCATATTACTGTCAGGGCATTGTAGACGGTTCAGTAATCGGAGGTGTGACGGCAGTGTAGTCATGTTCTAGCTAGCTTCAGGAGTATGGCAGGGAATCTGCAGCTGTGCAGGCTGTGGAAGGAGCTCAATATGTGTTTTGGAAGGAGGGAATGAGAGCCATGAAGCTTAAACCACTGCATCTTCCTGACTATTGTTAGCCCTAGATGAAAGCTGGTTTCAGTATGTCTCACATGCTGCAATTGCAGCTCTGAACATAGTGTAGGCATAGCATTGGAGGCTGGCAGACATATGCTGTGCTTACTGTAAATCTTAGCAATGAAATACCCTTCTTTAAGGCACACAACAGGTAGTTCCCAAGAAGTTTGAGGTATTGCGGAGGAGAAAGTCTTTCCACAGACATAGAAGGACTTTTTTTCTTTTTCTTCTTTTTCCCCTTTTCTCTGGCAATCAGATGAACCAAGGGATGGTTTTGATTCAGAATCTGGAGCAGATATGGGGAGGATTGATTCATGATCCTTTTCTTTTTTTCCCTTTTAATGGGCTGACAGACTCTGCTCCAGGCCTGTGTTCCAAAGGCCTGATCCAAAACCCACTGAAGTCAATTCTTGCAGAGTGCAGTGTGCTGTGAATTTGGCTGCAAAGCAGTGCTCAACTACCACTCTGTAGAGAAACATAGACCATTACTTTTTTCTTAATTGCCACAACTATTAAACAAACCCCGAAAAAAATCTACCATGCCTTCTTCTTGCCAAAGCTTCCTGTCCCCTGTTCTATACCTTACTTTTCAGCAGTTTGGCACTCCCCATTCACAGATAACCTGGCATCTGTCCTTGCCCCGTGGCAGGAATACCTGCCTGGTCCCATGCTGTGCTCTTCCTCTCCTTTGTTCCCTTCACACTGTTCCCAGCCAAGCTCACGTGGGCCACTGAAATGAAAAGGTTACACTGTGTTGCAGAAAAGAAGAATGTAAGCAACCAAGATGTGCCTGTAGCAAGAACATTTTCTCTCATCTTCTCCTGTTGCAAAAATCTTTGGCATTTATATGCGCGCGCACACACACCCTGCCCATCCTTTGCTGTCCTCTTTGCTATAATGACTGCATAAGACTGAAAACTCCTGAGGGCAGGGTCCTGCTGTATGACCTGCCCTCAAAAGCGTCGTGCATGCCTAGGCTGTTGTTTTAATGATCAAGGTAAGGCTACCAGTCAACATACTGCATTACCGCACTGAACAGTCATCTGCTCCTTACACTGTAAAGTCAGAGGCTCAGAAAGTCCTTTCGAAAACCCCACTACAGCAGAGCAATAGAGCTGTTCGCATACATTCAAACGTGTAGCCCTAGGGCTGTGCAAATAATGACGTTTATCAGTCGAGCTGCTGGGCTGAAAAATTGTGGGGTAGAAGCATCTCAGTTTGGATAGAAAAGGAATTAAAATAATCTAATTGTTCTCATTGAAATGAAAACTTGTAAAATATAATTTCATTTGACAGGAAATGTTGCATTTGACTGAAAATGAAAATTTGGGGAAATTTTGAAAGATCCAAATTGATTGAAGATGCCAGATCACAGAATCCCAGAGTGGTTGAGGCTGGAAAGGACCTCTGGAGGTCATCTGGTCCATCTCTCCTGCTCAAGCAGGGCCACCTAGAGCCATTTCCAGGACCATGTGCAGGCAGCTGTTGAATATCTCCAAGGATGGAGATTCTACAGCCTCTCTGGGCAACCTGTGCTGGTGTTCAGTCACCCTCATAGTAAAAAAGTATTTCCCTTATGTTCAGATTCATAAATACCTTATGGGTGAGGGTGTTGGTATCCTTCTCACTTAAAACACCAGGACAAAAGCTGGGAGGCAGATTTTAATGCCCATCAGTCAGAGGTGAATAACCGTGCAAGCTATGAGAATAACCTGATATGCGGATACTGCAGTCACTTTTGTTACCTTGCACAGACGATTTAGCCTTCTCTGGAGCAACAATAAAGACCATCCACTCCATTCTCAGCAGCCTGGCCTCATTGTCATGACTCTGAAGCCATTTCACTCTCTTGCTACATGTGTAAGTACCTTAATATAAACAGAGCAGCTCCTACAGGAGAGACACACCTCAATATGTTTATAACCTCATGGCTAACAGTGACTTGAGAGATGGAATGAGTTAATGCAGGTCTAAAGTCTCCACTGGTTCAAGGCAGAGGTTTGCATGTGAGGACTTCAACTCAAGAGGTGTTTTGTAGGTATTTTGCAGCAGAGGCTTCTCAATGTCCTCCTCTTGGAGCTATCCCATTTCTTATAAAACATCCAGATGGTCACGGAGGAAGAGTGCGAAGAATGACTCCTGTCACGCTAGTTAAAACATTCTCCTGGAAGGTGTGACACACAGGACACTCAACCCTGCTCCAGTTAATGTTTAATTATTTACACAAAGAGGACAGCGTAAACAGGAATGAGACACTTGGCCCTCAGCCCCTGTCTCCTGGGTTAACTGAGAGGCAGCAGGCTAAGAGGAGGGGGTGAAGGATCAGCTCCCCCAGCCCAGGCCACTTACCTGCCATCAGCTGCACTTTTTTCCGGAACTGTTGGTTAAACAGGGCACCCTTCCTCCATCAGGTCTGTGACCCCAGCCCTCTACTCCTGATGCTATTCATGACAGTCAACCTCAACCCACAGATAGTTTTGCACTGACAAAAAATTGCCCAACACATTGAGTCTTCACCAGAAAAAAATTCACCAGCTCTGCAGGACCACTTACAACCAAAGCAGATGTCTTCACACCTCCATCCTTCTGAGTTTCCATCAGATTGCCGAAGGAGCCTTATCTCCACGCTCTTTTAAGGTGCTGCTGTCAGATTGCCAGGCATTTTAAGGTGCTTTGAGTGCAATGTCTAATTTACCTGCTAAGTGTTTGCACAATGCCGAGCACAATGGGGGCCTGACTCTGGCAGGAGTGCCCAGACACTACTATCATTAACTATAATTATGACTGATTACCCAAATCACGGTTCACGTCATTGGGCAGACTCTTCCCCATGTGCACAGAGGCCCCAGGGGCTCCAGCTGAGCCAAGGAGGTGCACCCTAGGCCACCAGCCTGGCTTCCCATGGCAGGGCAGGGGGACAGGCAGGAGCCTGGCAGGCAGCAGGCAAGGTTGCCCATATGTTCAAGGGATGCAAAGGCTCATTCATGCTTTAGCCTCTGCCTGGGGCCCTTGTGTGTCTAATGGCAGCTCTGCCAAAATATTCTTTCACTCTTTCCCTCGAGGCTCGTTGCTAGCCAGAAGAAGTTGGGCTGTCTGCTGGGGCCTGTCCAGTTGTACTGTGGCAACCCAAAGGCTATTGCCAATGTGTGCGGCACAGTTTTCCCTGTGTGAGTTGGCATCTGGGACTCAGGGGCCGTATATATATCACATCTTAGGACATCAAAACAAAGCAAGAACTATGAAATGCTGGTTGCTTCCATCTACTAGGCTTTAATTTTGACACATGTAAATTAATGAGCACTGCATATTGGAGAAAGTATAGAGAAGAAAATGATAGCTGCTCATTTTCTCATGCATAATTAGACTCATAATTACCACTCTGTATATTTAACTCTGTAAGAGCAGCACATAGCCTGTGCGCACATGGAAGCAAATAATTCGGAGACTGAGTCAGTTATTGTACATGAAGCTGTTCACATACATTTACCTGGACTTCAGAATATGCTGTTTTTCAAGGCACTCTGTGCACTTCACTGACATCTACTTGTCCAATGTGATACACCTGCCAGTGCTGGCCTTGTCTTTTCCACTGTACTAACAAGAAACAAAACTAAATATAAAACATTGGCTAAAGTGAAGTCTAGGCTAGCAAATGTAACTCTCAAAATCATAGTTGTTTTAGGCTGGGATGACTCTCAAAGTATCACTCAAACAACTTGACAAAGAAAGTCAAGCTTTATCTTCCAGCTGGAGAAACAGTGGCAGAGGACAGAGCTGGGTGCAGGACTTGGGCTTTGCAAGTTATAGCACAGCAGAGAAGCTTGTCCAGGAGAGAATCAGGCTCACAGTAAGACCTCATCTATGTCTGGCATGTGAAGGTTCACCCTTCAATTCCTACTGAATCATTGCTGTTACTCTCATCTGTCAAGTGTATGGATTTCAAAAGCCCTCAATGATATTTTCCATTAAGTTGCATAAGACTTTGTTGATATTTTTTTTTTCAATATGCACCTTTTGAAATTTATACAAAATGGTGCTGTGTAATACTTTGGGCAGCAAACTGTGAAACCAAAGTTGCAAGTCTGTGATTTCAATTCTGGTAGTGGGATGATGTAGTTTGCCCTTGGACAAGGTCTGATTTAGCTACGGCTGCTGTGGCACTGAGATGTACCCACCACTTCTTCCAACCGAGACAGAAATGTTTTTAAAATAACTATTGCAGAAATAGCACAACAGCACTGAAGATTTGAAATTTTAGAGTTCAGCAAACACATTCTGACCTTCTTCTGTGTGATTTTTCCATCTCATTTTTCAAATCTAACATATTTTGCTGATACTGTGAATTTAGAATAACTCATTTCAAAATTTATGCCATGAGACTAGTTTACACTTGCCTCCCAGACATTCATCTTACAATAAAACCAGGCCACTGGACTCTTTTTGCTTCGTGTATATCCTTTTAAGCAACTTTTAGAGTCATACCAAGATTTTTCATAAATACTTGCAAGATTTCATCTTCTTACTTTGTACACTGATAACACTGAACAGGCAATTTCACTCTAAATGAGTTTGGATACTTTTTAATCAGAAAAATATTTATTTTTAAACTTTGCATAGAACAAGGAGACTTCTTTATCCAAAGTTGACAAAAGCCTTCAATTTTAACATTTGTATAATGAGGCATTTATTTTCCACTTAGAAATTACCCTCAATGTAGAACTTTACACTAAAGAATAAAGTTTAAAGTAGAAAAATCTGAAGGCATCTTTTCAAATTCACTTTAATGAAATGTCTGTCTTGCTTGATGATATGTCTTGCCTTGATCCATATTTTCCTGATTATCCTCCTGAGTTTCCTTCCAAGAGGGCATCTTTTTGTCACGAGTTAGGCAAGGAAAAAATGTTGAAATTTCAAAAACTCTTTGTGGACGGGAAAGCTATTTCTTGTTTCCCTCCACTGCTAAATACTTCGTGATCCTTGGAGGGGGCAGTGATATACATAGGTGGCATTCCTGTGGTGGGCTTAACAAGTAGCTGACTTTTGCTAGTTTTGCTGTGCAGAGGCAGACCTGAAACCTCCACTGGGCTCAGCCCCTCCATGCAATGGGCTGGGGTTAACCACAGGGAGCAGAAGCTGTGCAGAATTAGCGACTGTGGTCCCTGGGTGGTACCCCAGGATGTGGCTCACAGCACATGAATCGCTCAAACATTTCTTCCAGTTCTACACTATTTGCTATTTAGGCCAAAAAGGCAGAGTTCTACTGAATATAACAAAATGTTGACAAATGAAATGTAGATTTTGTAACAGAAATTATTAATCTCCTAGTCATCTCCATTCAATGGAGAGAACAGAACATCAAATATAGAGGACTGAAAACCACCCTGAAACTACTGTGATTCAAAGGAAAGTTCAACTACAACTTTCTGAGTTTCATGAATGGAAGATGCCCATATTCCACCTTAAAAGAGGAGCAGCAGATGGGATCTGTTGTCAACCTCTTTCCCCTTGGAATTTAAGCTTAAGGTCAGTTTTTGTTAGGTAACTCTTAGTCACAGCAGAAGGCATCATATCCCAACTTTTCTCTGAATAAGAAGAACAGAATTGCCCCTCCTGAAGTACTAATGCTCTCGGTAAATTCATTGTGTAATACTTTCAATATGCTTATATCCTTTCTAAGTGTAAAAAATAAAATAAATTAAAATTAAAATTTAAAAATTGTGACATACTGTCAAGAGCCATAAAATGACCTAACTTGATGGCGTAGCTCTGCTCTCTGTTTTGATTTTCAAAGCCATGTTTTCTCAGCAAAGCCTCCAAACAGCAAAAACATTCAGCATTACAGATGTTTACAATTATAGGCAACTGAATGAGAAATGCAGGCTTCATTTATCAATTGGGATTTTGTTTTTGTTTTTATTTGACATGATACCTACTAGTGGGCTCTTCCATGAAGTTGCACAATTGCAGCTTTTGAGGATTATATTTCATGATCATAATAGAGGGGAAAAAGGTTTTAATATGTTTTCACAGTCATATTATCTGCTTAACCTTCCAGCATCATTACTCACCTTATTGCGAGCTTTACAAAAAAACCTCATACAATATGTCCTGTTGTGAGTTCATAACAGAAGATCTCTTCACAATTAGTGGGATTGCTCCAGACCAAACACCGACCTTGACAATCCAAACAGACTCCAGTTGGAGACTATCAAACTATGAAGTCTGATGCTCTCTTCTAATAAAGAAGAGACTCATCTCGAATTCCTTTTTCTTTCCGTATGTCCAGTGTGAGGACTCCATGCTCCACAGAGGTGGCTGAGTAACTCCAAAGATGCTGCAAACAGAGTCCTTTTCTAATAAGTCAAGCGGCTTCCCCGATTTAAAAATAAATGGTACAAAATTCAAAGTACATGTTGACTCAGACAGTTATATAAGTTACAACAATGTCTTCCCACTAAAGCATCAAAAAGAGCTATGTCCATTTTCATCACGTGTAACTCCAATCCAGAATCCAGAGCTCTTCGCTGTATTGCACAAAATCAGGCATAGTGGTTTGTGCTTTTGCTAAAACACAAAGTAGCTTGTTTAGAAGTCCCTGATCTCACATCTTGAGATGCTTTTATGATTTTGTTTCTGCCACTGTCATGGGACATTGCTGCAAACACAGAAAACTGCTCCAAACCTACTCCAATGAGAAGAGCAACTCTCATACTCTGCAGCAGTGAAGTACCAGGCATAGAGAAGAGCCAAGTTTCAGAGGCAATTGTGTTTAGCTGGGCTTCCTGCCAGCCACTAATTCTCCTTCCAGGTGTTATGCTTCATTTTCTTACTTCTGTCTTTTTGTCTTGTGTTATTTTCTCTAACCCAGTGTCTGCTGAGGTCGGATGAGACCAGGACAGGTTCTGCCTGAAAGACCTCCTTCTGCCTCCATAGCCAGACCAGTTGAGTCTCAGGGCGAGAACTCAGTAATTGGTGCCCACCCCACATCCCATCAGGGATCACAGGTATTGCTGGACATACAGCACCAGCCTTACTCCCATTCTAGGAGAGTAGGACACATCCAGGTTGAAGGTAGGCATGTATCAGCACCCCACAGTCTCATACACTGTCCCAGGGCAAGTAACAGAAAAATTGGACAAGGCAGCCCAGGCTCCTTCTTTGCAGGCTGACTGGGCAAAGCTTGGGTGTTACGTGCAGAGGTTGGGAACATCCTCTTTCCAACCTGGAAATTTTGGCTGAGAGGAAGAAGAAATTTCACCTTTTCTGCAGCAGTGTTAAAGCAGCCAAGCAACCCCTACTGCCCTCTTGTTGCCTGGAAGGCTCAGTCAAATGTCCCCTGCTCATGGACAGGTCAATGCACAAGGAGCCTGACCCTCCTCAGAGGCATCAGATCTACAGATCATGCACTCACAGTGGATCACCCAATATACACAGGAGACCTGATGAACTTGCTAAGCATGTGTCAGCCATCTGTGTGGTATGTGTGCAGCTGACACAGTGCACCCCAGCTGTGTCAGACTTGTGTGCGTGTGTCATATAGTACTCAAATCCTTATTTCTCCATGAGATTTTCCCGGAAGAACTTTGAGTGTCCTACAACTAAAAACTCACTTTGCATACAAAATAGTCCAAACTTGAAGAAGGTCTAGAAGAAGTCAGAGCATGTTGGAACAGTGACTTTTTGATATATTGTCTTCCTGCTGGAAATGTGCCACAAGAACACACATGCAGAGACTGATAGTCTTCCTTCATGAGAAACTGAAGTTGTTTCAGCATTTGAAAGTAGGATTGCATATCAGCACGGCAGCCATGCTTATCTTCCCTGTGTAGGAAGACTATTTGTCCTCTTGTAGACTAAAATTTAAAAGGCTCCGATTCTACTGTCATTTATGATATGATGAATCAGGTGTAATTGAAGAGTGTAGCATATCATGCTCAAACAAACCTACTTGAGAAACCAGCCTCATAGGGGGGCTCTCTATTTCTGTGACTGAAGGATCTCACAAGGAAGCCCTGAGCTGTACACCAGTATTAGCTGGGAAAGTACACAAGAAAACTATTGCTATGCACATGTTTCCTTCTCACCTCATTTTAAATAAAGCAGCTATCTAAAATCAAGAGGCAAATGTGCCTAAAAGTGTCCATTCTCTCACAAACAGGCTCTAGCTAAAAGGTAATTCCCTACACTGTACATATCCTTATTCAGTCACATCAATGTAAGCTGACTCTCTGAACCTCCATGGAAAATTCCACTTTCTAAATCAGTGCAACCAGCATTCATCTCCTTGGAGATGTTCAGATTTCAGTGAGGTGAATCTCCTCCCTTCCCTGTAGCTCAAGCACTCCCATCGTCAGACCTCAGTGTTCTATGCAGGCAATGCAGAGCTGGGTGCCATGGAGAGCTGAGGAGAGGGGATAAATAAACCTCTGCTAGACTGTCTTCTTTTATAATGCCCACACATGATGTGTAAAGACTTGACTGATTTAATGAAATGCATCTTACTATGGCCTGAAAGAGGAAGGATGTGAAAGTATTGCCCTTATGCTTTACTCGCTGTGTGAAACATCTGTTAGGAAAAAAATACATTTGGAGAAGAGTAGCTTCAGATAACTTCAGCTGTGTAAAAGCTAAGCACATAGTCCAGACCAGGCATGTTGGCTCCCAACATTTCTCACAGGGACACTTCCAGAGGGCAATTCCTCACAACCTAAGAAGATTTCAAATGTTTCAGGTACAAAGAAGTTTCATGCTTTATCCTCTAGATTATTCCTATATGTGGGGAGAAAAGCAATCTTTTACTATCTTCCTTCTTCTAATGAACTACATAAATTACTAAGTTATTTAGCTATCTTTATCTCTGTGCTTGAAGATTGTTCTCCTCTTCCTCGGCCTCTTCTCTGTAAATATTCAAGACTGTTATATGCAAATCTCTGAGCTATGACCAGCCAAATTAGCTTAGAGGTACATGGTACAATTTGTGTCTAACCTCTATGGTTGGATACCCAGTGCTGTGGCAGACTTGTGCCATTTGAGCACGTTTTTTAACCCTACCAATTCAAGCAAGCCAGTGTTGGTAGCACTGTTATTTGCTGTATTACTCTGAAGCCAGGGAAGGACGGCATTAAATTCTGTCGACTCTTTTCCTGAAGAGTTGCCAAAGGGAGCTGTGGAAAGGGCATGGGATCAGTTTGAGGGTGCACAGCCACTCAGGGGCTGGTGCGCTTTATAGGTTGACGTAGAAACTCACAAACAGAAAACTGATACAAATCCTCCTCTGCACTGAGCCTGTAATAACTAATCCTCCTTGAGAGTGGGTGCACACTGTAACTTCTAAAAAGAGGCAATTTAAAGCCTAGGGTCTTTAAAACATCACATTGTATCCTGCCTTTTTCAGGGCATTCTTTGAAAAACAATCACAATGAACAAGACAGAACTAGGATAGGCTTTCAGTGCACAACATGGTCAAAAGAAGACTGCTTCAAGAACTGTAATTTTTCAATTTCCTATCTTCTTTAACATGAAATTAACATCAGTTTTCTTAAATCTACTGTACTCCATTAAAAAAAAATAATAAAAATAAAAAAGAAGATAGCTGGCTGCATGTATCTCTAGCCAAAGATCCAGCACTGGGGTTGTGTTGGAACAAGTATCATTGTTAGACTGCATTGTCCATCACAGCCAGGCTCTCAAGATGCTCATAAAAATCTGGGACTCACTTTCATTATGACCAAGTGTGTGGATACATGCAAAGCACATTTGCATCACAGGGAGCAGTGAATGGTAGGCACGTAATAACGTCTGATGAAGATATACCACACTGAAGCAAGAAACAGAGTCAGTTATGATTACTTAATGAACAGGCTGCTAGTGCTCTACTTGACGTGTGACTCTTCCTGCATCAGCAAAAGTGCCTTAAAGCTTTCTTTTTTAACTGTCATGGGATTTGGGATTTGTGTGTATGCAGACCTCCAAAAATTAAATAATGGACACATCAGTAATGGAATAAAGAGAAAGGCAATTAGCTTTGATTAAAAGACCCTAGTCTCTTTTAATGTATTTGGTAGTAATGACACAGACCAACATATGTCAACATCAAGCAACTACTTTTTCTTTCCTTTTTTTTTTTTTTTTTCCCCTCAGAAAAGTGGATTTACCATGACAGATTACATCATTTTCACATACATTTCACATATGGCTCTTCCAAAAATTATAAACACAGATGCAGAACCATACTTCGTTTGGCTCCTGCTTCTAAGAGTGACACCCATTCAACCACTAGCTGCAAAAGAGCTCTGCCGCAAAACTGAGGTAATGTAGCTGCCAAGAGGAATTGTTTTCACTGGGAAGCAGAACTGAAGTGATTCCAGGGTTCTTGTTTCTTTATGTATCTTGTCTACTAAAGACTGCAGAAGGTCAGCACAGATTATCTCCTTCTGGACAAGTATCACTAGCCCAAGTAGCCATTGGATTCAACGGTCCTTCTGGCCATCAGAGACCTTTGTGTGTCTCACTAAGAAAGGTGGATAATTACAGCATTACTGGAAGTACATAGAATGGACTCTTTTTTCCCACTTCCTTATCAAATAGGTGTATGAGGTATTCCAAATGCTTCAAAATCAAATAATGGCTACAGGCTTTTCAACAGAATCCCAGGATGGCTGAGTTTGGAAGGGATGTCTGGAGGTCATCTGCTCCAATTCCTTGCTCAAGCAGGGCCACCTAGAGCAGATTGCCCAGGACCATGTCCTGGTGGCTTTTGAATATCTCCAAGGATGGAGACTCTACAACCTTTCTGGGCAACCTCGACCAGGACCTGGTTACCTTAACAGTAATAAAGTGTTTCCAGATGTTCAGATGGAGCCGCCTGTGTTTCAGTTTGTGCCCATTGCCTCTAGTCCTGTCACTGGGTACCACTGAGAAGAGCCTGGCCCCGTCTTCTTTACACTCTCCCTTTGGGTATTTATATACATTGGTAAGACCCCCTTAAGCCTTCTCTTCTCCTGGCTGAACAGTCCCAGCTTTCTCAGCTTTTTGTCATAGGAAAGATACTGCAGTTCCTGCCTTTGCAGAGATGTCATTAGCAGCAGCAAAAGTTGCTGTTGTTGCTTCAGAAGCCCACTTTCTGCTGCTACTACCTACTCACTTGTGTTTAGTTCCCACACAACATATCAAAGAGTACAAGACATGCACACACATTTCTTCTAGAGACTTTATTTCTAATATGTTGCATCTTCTTATCAAATGCAAGATGTCTGAAGGAAAGTGCTTCATTGCTTTGTTTATGGGGTTTTAAAAAATCCTTCAGTGATGAAGAAGAAAAGGTGACCGCTGTAGTCAGTTGATTTTTGTTTACTACAACATATTGCTGCGTTTTGCCTGATGGAGACTTTTTGAGTGTTTGTTTTTTTACTCCACATTCTGAGTAACATATTTTTTGCAAACTAACAGGAACAAACAGGCAGACTTTTAAAATTATTTAGGAACCTATCTAATGTCAAGGGCAGTTAGGTGTCTAAATGTACCTAAGTATCTGGGCCAGAAGAACTGCAAAGCCAGCTAAACCAGCTAGTAGGGTGATCACAGGGAATAGGTGATGTCTCTGAGCAATCTAGAATTAGCATAGCCTAAACCGGATTGAAAGCAGGGCCTGTCCTTTTAATAAGTGTTTGCCTAGTGACTCACATCATCAGAGCCCCCACCTCAAACTGAAGCTTTCCAGACTGAAGCTGCTGGGATGCTATTACTAATAATAGTATCAGGAGCCATACCACAGAGGGGTAGATATGTACCCAGCAGCTGCTGCAGCGTAAGAGGGTGTAGCCAGCTCCAAAGGGGCTCTGGACAAGTTCCACCTCGATGATAGAGCTTGGGCTGTTCTCCATGGCTCTTTCAGATTGCATCTAAACACTCCTCCCTGGAACAAAGTCCTCAGGCACTTCTCTGCTTCAAAGCCCGCCTGGGATAATAAGAATGAACAAATGCTTTGTCGTACATGTTGGAAGAAAGAAGGAAGACGCATTTCTTGAGTATGAGGCTCATCGTAAATACAACATCTTCCCTGAACCTTTCAGCTATGTCCAGTCTTCCCACAGTTATTGCTTGGCTATTCTTTGCAGCAGCTGTTGTGGCTGTAGCCGATCCATGGCTATATTGGTGATGACTCACTTTAGACCCACAGTACAATTCCACCTGCAAAGTCACTAGATCTGCCTATGCCTAGTCTTCCTAACCTTGCTCCACCAGTACATGGAGCAGGATAGGGACTCAAAAGCAACAGTAAAACTGCATGGTGTGCCCTGTAATCTGAGAATAGGCACTTCTCTGACAGCTCACAAACTGCTCTATTATATGCTAGAGAGACCAAGTGCAGTGACTGCAGTAAGAGCTGTGATGGCAGCTGGTAAGTGAAACAAAGTAAAGGGAGTTTTCCTTATCAGCTTCCACGCACTCTTGGTTAGGTCCTCATGAGAGGGGGAGAAACCAAGTGCAGCCCATTGCTTCTGCATCCTCCCAAAGCCATTCTGGCAGTCCTGAGAGAAAAGGAAAATAAGTCCCCCTTGTTTTACCACTGATGTTGATTTCTGTCATGTCAGACAGCAGCTTAAGAAAACTGTTTTCCAACAAAATTGGCAGCTTATAAGAGTGAAGTGAGAAATCTCCATTTGGGGTACTGCTACCACAAGCCAAATCGTTGCCCTTTCTGTGTGTATCTGGGCTGCAATGGGCAACACAGAACCAGGGAGGAGGCTTTATGGAGAAGAAAAGAAACAGACAATGAAAGGGTGTGTTCCTGAAATCCTTCAAAGGGTGTTAACTCTTTCATAACAAGACTAATGACTCCCGCTTAAGCTGGTGGTTTCCTCTGTGCCTCATTAGAGTTAATTCAGTGGGCCAATTCATCCCAAGAGTCCTTTCATTGAAATCACTGGAGTGATATCACTAATAACCAGTATTAACCAATAGCAGTAACCAATAACAATGAGCCAAACACTGTGTATATGAGAAAAATAGTTGTGCTGAAACTTTTCGTGAAACTTAGTTATGGTCCTGCCAAACTCTCCCACAACATTTCCTTGCATGTATGAATGGAAAAGAAACACATCAAAAGAATTTAGGGAACTGTATTTTAGCCTAATGTCAGTTTGCAATATGGTCCAGCAAAATCAGCCTAGTCAAAGAGCTGGGACTGACTTGTATCTGAGAATGGTTCAGACACAGCTTGTGAAAGGACTGGAACAATCTTGTGCAGCCTTCATCCCTCCTCAAGGCAGAGGAGAGCACAGGTACTATACCTTCCTCTTGCCAGGCTGATACCCTAACCACTAAGATACTTGAAAGGTGGGTGCCAAAGATGCAATAATTTTCTCCTTGTGACTGTGTTTTGAAGACTGTGCCTCGTCCAGCCATTTCGCAGGGAGGCCAGGCAGACTGCAGGTGGACAGGGTGCGTCCCTGGCAGCCCTCAGCCACGCGCCTCTGCTCTGCAGTGAGGTCACCTCTGGTACCTCTCCACCACCACTGCTGCCTGTTGGCCAGCTCTTGGTGGCTTCCTGCTCAGCACTCAGGATCTTTACATCATCCTGCTGAGGTGCCATGGAGTGCTGCAGTGCCTTGGGGTGCAGCCCGCCATTTATTTTTTTTGGCAGCAAAACAGGCTTGCAAGAGTCCTGCTCTCCCCCACACTTTATTTCCACCCTCCCAGTTGCAGCTTGCCACCCCCTCAATTGTGCCGACACAACTGCTTACGAAGCCACCCCACTTAGCCAGGTTGCTGAAATGCCCCGCAGTGAATTGAGGCACAAGAAGGGAAAGGAGCTGGAGCAAACGGGCTCAGTGGAGCATGTGGGAACAGCAGAACCCAGCCTATGCTGCTAAGCAAAATGGCCATGGAGTTGTACTCCAGTGATCTACACAAACAGACAAAAGAACAGCTTTAGCCACTTGCTCCTCTGTGTTTCCAGAAGTCTGAAGTAGAAGGGTTGCAACACCCAGCTTTCTGTGCCTTCACCTTTTATTTTGAGCCTTACTTTTCTTTCCTGTTACCTGAGTTACTGCTCTTGAAGCTAGGAGAAGATCAAGCAGGACAGGACAGCAGGAATGAGACATTGTCAAGCTGGGAGTTACAGCTGAGACAAAGACAAAACTTAAAACCCTGGAGATACGCTATTGTCCATGAGTTTTCACAGGGCATTTATGTCCTGCTCCAAGTCATCACCATCTGACTTTCCTAAGAAAGAAACAAGGCAAACAAGCAGGCAGAAGGCAAGGAAGGAAAGAAGGTTTTGTGCTTTTGAGGCTGCCTTCTGCATTCAGAACTGATTTTCAGATAGGAACACATCTTTCCTCTTGTTGTCTCAGCAGGTCATCCAAATGTTGCCAAGCACCAGATGTTTGAAGTGGCAAATTATTTGGAGATTTAAATTTGTTTGATGTTGATCTGCTTCTGATAGGGCTTTTATTGTTTTTATTTTTCTTTGGTTAAAACCAAAGGACTTTTCTTCCCCCAAGCAAAAGCTCAAGTTCAGCTGAAAAACTATCTTGTAAAAGTGGGAGTGAATGTCTGTAAGGGGGAGGAAAAGACTGAGGAAAAATCTTCTGTGCAGTTGTGTCCGAGATTTTCAGAGGTTCTTGCACTCCGAGGACTGAGAGTTGGTTCAGGTTTCTCTGTTTGGCTGCTGACTCATGTCCTCTCCTGCAAGGAAGAGGCAGTGAGGGAAAGACTGCTCTCTGAGCATGCACTTCTTTCTCGTGGCTTCCACAATCCGAGCCCATCAAGTTTACCTATTTCTTCACAAAATATATGAAGTGAAGTGTTAATGATCCCTGGGTTGATTCTGCAAGACACTTGTGTTTCCCAGTCCCACTTACCCTCGAGACCTATATAAAAGCAGCATCATTTTTTCAAATGAAAACCCTAACAGAATCTCAGCAATGATTTGTCATTAAATTGAAAGACACACTAAAAGAATTAGACAAAACATATGTGACCTATCATGAAATACCATGAAATGTTGTGATGTGTAGTGGTGGAATGAGTATGATTTTATTTCCCCTATCTTTTAGCTACCTTTCAGTTTCTGCAGAGTCCATCTATGCCCAGAGGTATCGTTGATGCAGCTTGTTACAAAGGAAATATTCACTCACCACAAACTTGGATAAACATATTCCACCCTCACCAACTTTCTTAGTCTAAAATAAGCATTTATTCTTCAAGTCTGGAGGAAACAACAAGACTTTGACAGCCAGGAGAGGTTTAGACTGGATATTAGGAAACATTTATTGACAGAAAAGGTTGTCAGGTGTTGGAACAGGCTGCGCAGGGCAGTGGTGGAGTCCCCATCCCTGGAGGGATTTCAGAGCCATGTAGATGAGGTGCTGAGGGACATGGGGTAGTGGTGACTTGGCAGTGCCAGGTTAACAGTTGGACTGGATGATTTAGAGGTCTTTTCCCACCAAGGCTGTTCTATGATTCTATGATTCTAAATATCGTAACTGAATTTATTATTAATTTGAGACTATCTCCCAGGTTTGGGATGGGGGTTGTGGAAAGAAGATTAGTTTTATTATTGAAAAATGAATCTGCACTGGAAGCAAAGTAATCATGCCAGAATAAAATTTTTTTGCTTCAGAACTGAGTGACCACGGAGGGATCTGATCTGGAGACACCACTAAACAGTTTAACCCACAATAACTGTGCTAGCCAGCTTCTCTGTGGAGGCATTTCTTACCAGTCTTGTCTGGATTAGGAAAATGAAAGATACTTAGCAAATACATTACATAACACATATTGATTACTGTAATTTTAGATGTCACATGAGCAAAGAAGATTTTAATGTTTTAAAATGAATGCATTTAGAAATAGTTTGACATCTCCCAAAAGGTTTCAGTTGGTTACTGTGAACTTAAAAGTATTGCCAGGTTTGGTCACTGCCAGCTAACATGTTTTCCCTGGCAATTTCTAGTCAACAGTCAGGGTTGTTCCAAATCTTGTTAACCACCACGTTACCAAAAAAACCTTTATCATAGTGGAGAGTAAACTTCAAAGTAATAGATCACATATTCCAGTCTTTGCTCAGTCATTTTAACTAACCATTGCATTCAGAAGTGCTTACTAGGGAAGACGAGATAGCAATCAGTTACATGCAACTTTAGGAAGTATGCAGTAATGCGAGCCTTCGTGAGATCAGACTTCGTGTGCTAAGGGGATTTGGTTTGGTTTTTCAGTCCACAGCTACAATAAGAAAAGATGACATGGGCGTTTTGTGATTTTACTATCAGTAATTCCAGCCTTTTACATGCTGCTTCGTAGTCATTTTAGACTGTGCAAAGTAAGTTAAAAGTGGGTGTACCAATCAGACTGATAGTATTTTACTCCCACTCTGCAAGGATGATAGTGACTATGCATGGTTGTAGGTAATGGAGAATCATGGTCTCTGTTTTTCCACATAAGGGACTAGATTCTGCCACTCCTACTCAGGCTGAAGTCCTAGTTTTACAATACAGGAACTTCAGTAGAAACACGGGTGTAAAGGGTTCATGTTTGCCACCCCCACCTTCAACCGCATCTTTCCAGGTATCAGCACGCTGCCCCTACATTAGCAAGCTCAGCTGGGTTTAAAAATAACCCCCCATTTCTGAAGGTTGTTTTTCTCTTCAGCAGTTCAGGGAGGAGGCGGCATGCACTCTGGGGGCGAGAGCGGGCATGCCGAGGCAGGCAGGAGCACCTCCTGACAGCGCCAGCCCTGGGGCCTGGGTAGCCTGCCGCGGCAGCCAACAGCATTTCATCCCTACCTGAACCGTGGGCAGCTCACAGTCCTTGGGGTCTCCCTGTGCACAACCCTGCCTTCTCCCACCACCAGTGCTGTTAAAGAACAGGCTCAGTTTCCCTTTTGCATTCCTATCTGACCGGTGGATCTTTTGGCACTCTTGTTCCCATTTCTTCTGTTAACCTTGCCAGTGCGTCTGGAGTGCACCTTCTCAAAGGTCGTGCCCTTTCTCAATAATTGTCATAGGCCTATGTAACACCAAGCCTTGACACAGGGGCAACAGCAGCAAGAAAAGAATTTAATATGCAGAAAACTCTACTAGATGACCCAACAGTTTCTCAAGTCCTTATGCAGACTCTATGGGTCCAATATGAGAGTAAAGTAAAGCATTAATCCTCCAAATGCTTCCTCAACTGAGGCCACTTGCTGATGCCAACAGTAGAACTTGTGTACGAGAACTTCACGCACAGGGAGACTTACACACTGACAGAGCACCGGCTTTTGCACCTAAGGAGTTGTTAGGACAGTGCTGTTATTTTCTATAAATTATTCTTTTATTCTTCCTGCAAAATCCAAAACAACGATCCAAATTTTCACTCAGACACAGTCAAAATACCTCCCCATAAACCAGAACTTCCAGTACACAAAGCACTTCTCAGACATCCATTAATCCTCAAAACAGCCTGTGAGGTAGGAAATTATAAGTGTTATTATCCCCACTTCACAGGTGGGGACTCTGAGGCGTGGAGATTATACGATTTGCCACAGGCTACACAGCAAATCCACACCAGACCCAGGATTAAAATTCAGCAGCACCTGACATCTGGGCAAAGACTCAAGTCCTGGTCTTTGCTGCCTCTAGAACACCTGTTTACTTGTGCACGTGCCTATCTTAAGCAGGTCTCCTGATGAGCATTCATAATCAACCACTGTATGTCCCTATGTAGTACAAGGGTGTACACACATACCAAGAATATACAAATATACAAATACAAGCAAAGCACAGGCTAAAATATGTCAATTTGAAGAAATCTCCCCAGAAGTCTAACGGAAAATCTCACAGCAAACTTTTGAAAGTTGTCTATTGCTAGTCAACTTCAAACAAAGCAGTAAAGTCTGGAGCATAAAGTGTTTTGTGTTATGCCAACAGACATAAAGGATATTATTTAAATCAGTGCTTTCCTGTCCATTTGCTTTCTGAAGAAAATTCGTAGACTGGCCTATGTTCAAGAGCAGACAAAACCTGATTTCCTTGTGCTGGGAAATACAGACTGGATCCCTGAATTTAAAAGAAACACCATATATTTTCATGTAAGAAGTGAATATTTCTGATAAGGTTATTCTGCTATGAAAGAGGTAGATAAAATATAGCATTCATTGCTCTGGTAGCATGCAGAATATTTTTATCTCTTTTCATACTACTGAGTTCTCTTTGTCAGTTTGTTATGCAAAACCCTGATCACAGAAGTTTAATGTTTTTGTTTTTCCACAGTGGAAAGTACTTATTTGCTGTAGTTGTCCTGTCAGCTCTTGCCAAAATGTGTCGTTGTTCATTTTCCATCTCAAAGACTGTTATGAAAAGATTAATTTCTAACCTCGAGAGAAAGAAAACTTTTTTTTTCTTTCTGTTTTCTTCACAGTTTGTGTGTGAGTTATTTCTAATGAACACTGAAAAAGGCAGAATAATAAAAAAGTGGCAATGAATGGGAAGGGTTTGGATCAGATTTCTTCTCTGGCGCTGGCAGACCCTCCCTTTTTGTTTTCTCTTCGTACTCTGCACCAGGAGTCTGTGAACTAAGTCTGCATAATAACAACCCATCAGACCCTTTCTCCTCTTCAATTTCTAACCTGAATCAATACAGAACAGCTACTCATTCATCCAGGTCTTCACTAACTTAACACATTTTCTCTGTTTCCTCCAGCTCTTCTTTCTGACCATAGCTCTGTCTTCTTCAGTATTGCCCACTCATTTCTCACTCATCTGCTTCCTTTCATTGCAGCCTTAGCGATACCCAGAAGGCATTAGAAGCAGAGTGAGAGATGAAGACAGAGGGGAAAGCTGAGAAAATAAAATGTAAGAGCTTCTTTCATGGAAAAAAAAAATCAGAATAATAACAATTTTCTGCATTTTAGAAGTTTTAAAGGTATGTCCAAATATTCCTACACAACAATTTCTTTTATTTATTTAAATAATTTTGCGCCACTGAATGTATTTTGTCCAAAATAAAAAAATGCAGTATAATAGTCAATCTTAATGACATTCAGATATTTCCTGCAAAGCATGTTGCAACGCTGATAGGAAAAACTTTTGGAGCCCTGCACTGCTAAAGGAAGCATACCTAAAAGCCTGCAACAACTTACCTGTTCCCATTAAAGCAGATTATCTATGCTAGTAACCAATGCATCCTTCCCAGTCCACTCAGCACATACACCACTTGCTCTTTTCTAAATAGACTTTTTTTTTTTTTGTATTTTGCTGCCCGGTTCCATAAAACATACAGCAACACAACCATTTCAATCACTTTGATTTATTCTTACATCTTCTCTTTTTTATTTTTCCACTGTTTGCTTTATTTCTTTTGCTTTTTTCCCTGTTCTTTCCTTCAGCCAGTTAATACTTTTCTTCTTGTTTTTGTCTGTGTGGTTTATGTCCCATCTGTTTACACCCAGTGGTAAATTGCTGCTGTGGGAGATCCTTGTGAAGACTCAACACACTTCATTCATAACTGTAATGAAATTATTCTTCTTCTGCAAAGGTATTCACAAAGGACAATGTATATGTTTACAAGGAATTAATATCTGAGCTAAACTTGAACTGCACAGCTCAGTGACATAAGCTCAAGAAGCAATTTTAAATATTGCATTTAAAACCAAACCCAAGTATGAGATAGGCAATCACTGAATGAACACCTTTGCAGAAGAAGAATAATTTCATTATAGTTATGACTGCAAGGACCAGAAATTAATATGCAATACTAGTTCCTGCCGAGACTCTCCTGATGGTCTTAGTCATACAGATCAGAGGTAAAATAGCAATGTTAATATTAGAAATATTGCTTAAAGTTTATTTTCTTTGCTCTCTTCATTTAAAGATAAGAATGCCCATTATTTTTAAATCACTCATCTGCACTGGATAAATGTTACAGTTTGTGGGTGTGCCAATTAAAGTTAATTATTACTTGACTGATCTACTTAGCATTAAGATGTCTGGTAGAACTGGCTCTGATCTTGCAAAGGGGACTTTTTCTTCTGTATTCCTGTGTGATTAGGAAGCTTGTTGTTTTGGGACCTGGATTTCCTGATCATCCGTGCAAAAAGACAAGATGCCTGATGAATACCAAAATCATTCTGTATAATATAACACAATTCAGCTGCATTGGACCTGACCTCTACTTCCTTGGAAAGACAATTGATGCAGTTCACCCCATTTGGCTTAGTATGAGTTGTACAAACCCGAGTGGTGCCACTGGTCTCTTTTTACAGCCAAAGGAAAGAAACAGGAACTTCTGAGCCATCCTATCCTAAAAAAGGTACTGGAGAGAGCTGATGTGATGCACATTCTGAGAACTGCTTCTTGCATGTCATTGGCTATAAAAGAAACTTATAGGGACTAGTTCAGGTTTAGACAGCAGAACCTTAGATGTTGAAATTAAATTAGATAAATCCCTTTCATTTTCATTCAATGGCTGACCATGGCTATTGGATCGGTGGTGGGTAGTTTATCTGCATCAGAATATATCTTTCCCTTTCCAACGTACTTGTGTGGTTTCAATTACAGCTTTCAAAAGCTCAGTTTTCAGTTCTTCCAAGAAAAAAATAATTTTTATTTGTTTTGGTTTAGTTTGAAACTACATTTTTTACTAGGCAATACAACAATAACAAGACAACAAAAATGTTTACTATTGACGAAACTTTTCATTCAACTCAGAATGGGATGTTTTGCTTTCAGCTTGGCAATTTTTAGCTGCTCCTTGGATTTTCTTATCCCTTTAAAAATTCTCATTAAATACAGACAAACTTTGAAATGAACTATTGCCTCAAAACAAAAATTCAGAAAACTTATTTCAGAAAATGTTAAGAGGAAATGATGCAAAACTCAAACAAAACTATCCATAAAATCATGCCAAATCCTGACATCCTATATTTTAGAAAAATAAATCACTTATAAGATAAATTCTTGTGCAGTTCTAGTTTTCTTACAAGTTATTTTAAATCAACAGCCCTAAACAAAGCAGCTTTTTCTTTAACCTACCTCCAAGTGCATAAAAATAGGCATTCAAAGACTACACATATACAGAAGAGAAAATTAATATATTTAATCTTCTAAGTGAGAAAAACCAAAGACCAATAATAGAGATGCAATTGAAAGGAAATTTGATCTCATTTCTGAAATAATGTAAGCATGTGCTCTGCTGCACTGTAGTCTGTTAAACATTTTGCTGAATTGCAACTCTGAACTTGGCAACTAAGAGGTGTGGAAACATATTAAAGTTTATATTCCTAGTAAGGTAGAAAAAAAAAATGCATACGCAAGTGGATGCACACTGCCCTTTCTTGAGACTAGCATTGTCACTGTCTGGCAGGTGTATGGCGTAATAGATAGGTGGGACTAGTCTTTGGGCTGTGATTGGCCATTGAGAAGAGCTGTTATTGCACTGGGGAACATTTAAACAGCACTTGCTTCTTTCTTCTTTATGTTGCATTGTGCTGTCTCCCCCTTATCAGTCACAGGTCCTGTTTTCCCTCTACTCTTCACCTCCACTGTTATTTCTTTCTTCTTTTTGTCTGTCCCTGAGTACCTTTTTCTCTTAAACTCATTCCCAAATGAAAAGAAAGAAAAGGACTCTGGCTTCCTTTCAAGTATTACTCATACCTTTCTAAAGGTGCTGAGATTCAGATTCATCTTCAGAATAAGCCCCATTAATTGCACAAAGTTCCTAGGGAAGACGTTGCTTTTTTTGCCTCTTATCAACATACATGAAATTAAACATATAAAGCAGATGAAAAAGAAATCCAAGTCTGTAAGCAAGCACCTCTTTAAACTGTCTATGTATTATGATGACATTTATTTCTTTAAAAACTTATTCTTGCTCTGCTTTGTTACCACTGACTACTCTGCTTTGTACATATAAAAGAGATAAATTAATATATTTCTTAGAATTCTTCACGCTTCCAGTGAGAGAATAGAAAAGTATAGGTCTGGAGGAAGCTCCAAGTCCCAAATCTGAAAGGAAAACTCACCCCTTGAATCCCTTATGTTGTCAAACATTGCCCTGTAGTTCTCACTTAGCTGGTGGAATAAGGGTACAAAAAAGTGTTTCTTGGAATGAAGCTTGGAGCAGGTGAATTACTCCCACTGAGGCTCAGACACATGGTGTGCAGGATCAGACAATATGGGAGGATCCAGGTGTTCCCTTGTGCTTTACTTACTCACTCAACAAATTTTACAACCATTTGAGTTCATGTTATACTGTGCATACATATGTAATTGTAGCCAGGGCATATTAAAGAGGTAAAGCAATAGCCATTGAGCACACTCTGCAATTCTGTGCCAAGGGATATTGTCACATGCTCTCCATATCGTAACCAGAGCTGTGCCTCTTTCCTTTGTGCTTGGCACGGCTTACTGACCATGAGATCATGGCAGATGGGAGTCTGGACATGATAATACACTCATTAGGAACTGAAGCTGCTGCTAGTAATGTCATTAAATTTTTTTTAAAAGACTCCTCAAAGCTGACCTTGGAAACTCCCTCATCTCATCTTACTCCAGTTACTAGCAGCATTATAAACATGGCATTCCTGAGAGAGTATGGAGTATGGAGGCTATGCTAGAAGTGAACCCATAGCCATCTAATTGCAGCAACACAAAGCAGAAGAGTGTAGTGCAAGAATAACAAAGAATATTTGTCTGGAAACACATTGTGTTTAGCAGTTTAAAAATTCAGTTTAGCAGTAAAAATTCAGCAAAACCAAGAAGAGAATATGTCCCAATTATGCAGCTGCCCTGCTGACTCCTGGAATGGTAGGTAGATGGTTGAAACCCTGGACTGATACAGCCTTACTGAGGTAGTCCTGCCTGCCAGTTGTTGAAACCTGATAGCCAGCTTCAGTCAGGTCATCACAGAAATTTGTGTCAGTGATGCATTTTGAGGATAGGCACTACAATATAAGAAAGAGGTATCTACGTCTTTTTTTTTTTTTTCCTCAGAAGAAAGAGTAACCCACTCAGAAAACAATTACTGAATTACTGTCAAAACTCTGTAGGAGGGAATATTACATCAGCAGGGAGCATTAATGCAGCCGTTTACAATAGCTCGCATTCTGACTTCTCTTCCACTTATTGTCAAGTACAAAGGGATGGTCAGGAACTGTGTGGAATGAGAACCGACCAAAGAGTATGCTAACAAAAGAAGGAAATGGTGCAGATGCAGTCACTCATCCACTCTTCCTGTGCCAGTATCTCTTCACTACCACCCAGATGTAAGGACACAGAGCTTTCTCAGTTGAAGCCGCTTTGCCCCACGGCTAGGCTGGAGCAGACACTGAAGGATGGCAGCTCAGTATCATCATCAAAAGGAGATGTTCTGTCATGTGCTCTGTCTGTCTTTCATGATACTCTTCTCCGTCAGCCTTCTGCCTTTTTATTTCCCTCCTGAAAACTGTCTTCCTCTCTCATTCCTAAACTCTAGTTTCTATTGACATGCTGAGGGGCTGATTACTCAGGGCACACGAATTCCCCACCTCCCATCAGGCATCATCTAATTTATGGCAGCATTATGTCACTACCCAGGATGGCAAAGTAAAACTGCAGTGCAACTCTGTCCACCTAGCCCCCAGGCAGGCTCACACAGATACAAGGTGTAGGGTGTGACAGAGAGCTAGGAGATAGAAGAGATGGGGTGACATTCTGGCCCAGACCTTGAGGAGCTAGTAGAGACATGATGCTCCTATTACTACCTGTAGAAAAGATGACTTCAAATAATGTTCCTTTAATCCAGTCCACTGTCAATGGAGTTGTATCTCTGAAAACACTAAAAGTTGTTTTTAACAAGAAATATGTCATTTCTTGGCAAATGACAGAAGGGGAGCTGTTATCGAAAAGATGAGCAGCTGAAGAAGTTGGTGGAAGAAGCAGAACTATTAATGATGTTACACTAGAGAAATACACATAAGATATAAAATATGTGGTATCAAACAGTTTTCCCAGGATCAAAGTTTCAAACCATTTCCTCAAAGGACCTTTTAATGGGTAATGTTCATTAGTGAGTGCTTCCGTGCTGGCCAGGATGCATGATAAGGTATGGCTTCAAGAAAACTCTTTGTAATTTCATGGAAAGATAAAGTAAAAGGATCTTGCTTTCTTAAAATAACAGGAAAATATCCCTTACGATACAATGACAGATCTATCCATCTAAGGAAAGAATGAGTCGGAATTCAGTCATACTACTGAAAAATTTGTGAAAGCCAGATCTGAGTGAGTTCATCCTTATACATCCTTAAAGCACATTGTTGGAAACTACAATGAGGGCTGTACACACATATCTATACATGCACCCACACAATTGCTTTTAAAATACTTCTGTAAAATACAGTTGTAGTGTATGCCTAGAGACGTGGTGACTTTGGTGGTGACTCAGCTAGCTCATGTTGATAGTTACGACACTTTTTTAAGGTACATTAGGAAAGTTTCCAAATCTGTTTTCTCACCCTCAAAGACAACTAAGACATAAAAAATGATTTTGTAAACGAAGAGATTTCCAGTATACCAATGATGTGGCTGCATTGCACAATTAAGAGACATGTTTAGGAATAACAGACTTGAACACCAAGGGACTCTAGGCTAAAGCTCTTTGTCTGCAATCATTAATAGAACTTTCTCCACTGAGAGACAGCCATCGGTAACTGCAGAGCAGATCAAGTGAAGCCGCCATCTGCAAGTCACTGTACATTAATTACCTTTTCATGATATTTGCTCTGCAGAGGGCATGGGTTCATTGCAGACAGAAACTGTACCCGTGGGCCTCTATCACAGCATTGGCTCCACCAGCAAAGTTTTGGAAGCAGAGCAAACAGTCAAGCTTCACATCAAAGCGAGTACATACATTGGGCTCTGGAGATTCTCCCAATCCCAATGGAAATAATGCACCTGAACTCTGAGCCAGCACAGAGACCAAAGGTCCATGAGCCTTTCTATTCCCCTCTAAGAAAGCGGTGTGCTAAGTGTTCAGCATGTGCTGAAGTGCTCTGCTCTCCTGCAGGCCAAGCATGTCATCAAGCTCACTCCTCAAGCGAAGGAAGGTATTGCTGCTTTTCAGAGTAGACCGAGCTCTAGAGATTGAACATCTGCCACTTTTCCTGAAGGTTTCAGACCTTTTCTCTATTAGCAATGCCCCGCGTGATGGTAGTTTGCCAAATAAGTTACAGACATTTCAAGCTTAATAAATACCACAAGAGCTACAAGTTCAAGAGTTTGATTCTGGTTTAATTTTGCATGCTACAACATGAAATTAATCTACTAGTGCATCTTCAAGTGTATTCCAAATGACTCTAGTGTTTGTTACACACTTCTCTATGTTTACAGAAAAAAAGGGCCATTATTTCTCTAGGTGCTCCTCTTTCTATAGCCCTAAGTTATTGTCTTACAGTGGGTTTTAAAACTGTGAGAAACAATTTGCATCGACTTCACAGCTATAATTTATAAGGAACATAATGAGTCATTGTCACAGGCTGTTTCCCTTTGTTCTCTTCTACTTCCTTCTTTCTAAAGGGAATTTTCTAAGAAAAAATATTCATTTTGATAGATAGCTTCAGGACTCTTAAAAAAAAAATGGGAGCATTTCTGGAAAGTAGTGTGAGTCAAAGACAAAGTCTGACCAAAGCATAAGCATGAGACAATGTGCTATATTCAGTGCTAAAACTTAAAAGAAGATTTGCATAAAGGGTATTATCCATTCTTTACAGACATAGCCACCCATACACTCGTAGGCTTACACCTATTGCCTAACAATAGCTTGGCTATTGCAGCAGTGAAAGTAGCAGAAAACTCTAACTCACAGAAATGTTTGCATTTTGCAATACTTAGGGTTTGGTCAGTCAACTGGATTTAAGGGCAGGTTTAATAAGCAATTTTATCCCCCTGAAATAAGTATCTCTTTCACTTGAAGATTTCTAATCTCATTTCCAAACATAAACATTACTGAGTGGGGAGGAATAGTATGTTCGGTCTGGTTTTGAACCTCTTTGAAAAACAATAAGGTAAGATAAATTGCGGACAACTAGGGCCATCATGTTTGTAACCCAGTAATTATTTAGATTGCTTAAAGCCTATAAAGTGACATGTGAAAACACACCCAGCACAAATATCTTTTGCTCCTTTCCAATTTCACACAGGGACAAACGATTTTATTTCCCTCTCTCCCTCAGGCTTTCACAAATCCCTGCTTTTGCCCTGGTTACAGATGTGCAGTGACTGATGGAGCAGCCTCTCTGGCTCCCCAGCAGCTCCCACATTTCACAAGTGCCACCAAAGAGCCTGGTTTGCTTTCGTGGTCTAGAAAGTGGGACTTCTCACAAGCAGCCTTAATGGACAAAGGTTTCATAAACCCCTTCTGAATAAGGGATACCTGTTGGTTATAGCTGTCAATCACCTTCTACTGACAACTTCCCTAGATATAGATGCCAAACTCTGCTTATGTTTCCGCATTGAATACAGTATTTCTGTTTCGAGTGTTTAAAGACAACCTTGGGCTTCACTGTATGTAGATAGGGGTGAAGCTCTTGAGTGAGGCTGAGACAGCAGTGCTGAGCTGGCCTTTCAACAGATTTCAATATGGGTAGAAATTCTTGCAACTCAGTTCAAAAAAGCACATAAGCGCTGTTAGACTTAAGTAGCCCCTTAGAATTACTACATGCATTTCAAAGATCTCCTCTGAACAGGGTCTTACAGACTGATTTGCATCATGCGTGAGGGATGTTGCATTCTACTCTAATTCTAATATGAGTGGTCATGCATAGATATATATTTGTATAAATACACTCACACATATATACAACAATCGGGTTTATGATTAGCTGGTGTTGACTATCTTACTAAGACGACACAAGGGTGAATCACTACCACACTAAATTTGTTCAAGGTCAGACTTGTTTTCTGTTTTCTTTTTCCTTCATAATATGGCTTTTGTTCAAGGTGACCCATTTAAAATACGAAAAAAAAAAACAAGAAGTGTCTCTGAAAATGGTTGTGGTTTATTTGCATAAGTAAATCTTTTGGAGGAAAAGAATATACACATTATATTTATCTGGTGGCATCTTTTTATCTATTTTCTTTCCTTTTTTTCCAGCCACATTTAGGATTCAACTTTCTCATGTGAAACCAGTGAAGTCTTTTTTCCTGCTGTAGACATAACACAAATGATCTGTCAGACGTTCACTATGTGACTCATGTGCCAGAATGTGGAGAGATCTAGAATACAAAGTCTGAAAAAAGTGGCAGAAAAAGTCTTCACAGTCAGGATTTCCTCATGCAAGTGAGGAGCAGCTATGAAAATCAGTGGAGTTATGTACATGTAGAACAACATCAGGTCTCACGTTCGGCAGCTGCGAGGTAATGATGTACAAACCATGGAGATTAAGTGGAGTGAGTTTTGAGTCAAGAAAAAAAGAGCAAATGTAAATACTCTCCAACCAGACAAGCAGAGAAACATCCTGAGGAAAAAAAGAGAAACCTAGTGTGTCTGGCTCTGAAGTAAAACCAGCAAATCCCTGTCACATCAGCATGAGATCAGAACCAAACCGAGAAAACTCAGAAAAAAAGTCTTTCAAATGACACTGCTAAGAATTTTTCCAGATAGGTGATGTCATTCACTGTTACATTTCCAATGGTCTCCTTAAAAGCATACCCATCACTGGGTGCACAAAGGCCCTGAATGCCCCAGGGTTAAGCTAGCCCTTGCACCCACAGCTGAAACCCACAAGGACACTTGGCAAAATACCAAAAGAGTTTCCTGCCTTCTCAAAATTCCCACCTCTCTCTCATTTGGAAAGCTGTTTTTTTTCCCAGGCAAGCCATGGCAGTCAGCTGCCAGTTTGTTTTTTCATATGTACAGATGACAAATGTGACGACGAATGGAGCTGAAGCATGGGTGAAGCTGGGTTTTCCAGCTGTGCCGCTGGCCTATTGCTTGATCCACAGCAAAGTCCATCACCTCTCTGCCTTCCTGTCTCTCCTCTCATGTCCCCATCCAGGTGTATTGCAAGCCACCTGAGCCACACAGAGACCATACCAAGTCCCCAAGTCTGCCTTGGCTGGTGCCTGCTGGTTTCCTGGTGAGAGGGCAGGTGGCCCTGGCAGCAGGCAGAGGTAGGAAGAGGCAGCAAGCCTCCCTCTGCCTGGTGCACATCAGCCCAGGGTTCCTGGTCAGGAGGTGCTCTGCCCTGCACCCAGGCTGATGTATGCCTAGGCAAGGCAAATGGCTGGAGCAAAGCCCTGCCTCTGCCTGCAGGCAGGGAGGAGATGACTGAGTGAACTGCACATGGCCACCTCACTGATCCTCTGCTTAGTGATTTCCAGAGAGAAGAAAGAGGGCATCTGGAGCAGAGACACACTGCAGGCTGGCAGTCCTGGGGACTGGCTCTCACCCATCACAAGGTACCATTACAGCCTGGCATAACTCATCCTCATGTTGCTGGCCCTCTGACACATATCTCCAACAATTAATGTGCCTCACTGCAGGATTTCACCCTGTAGGGAGGAGAAACATCGGCTTTTTCATGTCTGACCATGACATAATCTGGAGTCATGTGTGAAATTACATCACTGTGTAAAATGCAATGACCTAGCTGGTGACATTCCAGCATCACAACTTCAAAACACACAATACCAGATTGTAACACAGGTACACTACTGTGATATTGAGGTATCTGCAATATTAGTCTTATACTCTGCATGTCTGTGCCTCCACAATGAATCCATCTCCTTCTCCTGTTGCAGGGAGAGCAGGAACAAGTAAGGGTGCCAGAGCTGCTGCACATTATCAGTTCCTCTCTAAAATGAAATCCCTGTTAGCAAGTCCTGGACTAAGCAGCAATTTTCAAAAAGCTGCAGTACAGGAGGCTAGTGAGAAGGGAAAGAAAAAGACCAGTACTTCCACCACCACCCACCAATACCCTTCTTATTCTCCTACCCAAGGGTTCATGATATCACAGAAGTTGGTGATACTGGGATTCCTTCTGATATTAGCAAGAGAAGACATTAAAATCACACTGCCTGCCACGAAACCCTGACTTGAACCAAACACAACCAGGAGAGCGTAAGGGCCAGAACCCTTTTGTATAGTATAGCTCATGAATAATTTCTTTATGAAATATATTCTTCTGAACAGACTTGTTTCCTGTGGAGGTTTCCTTGGACCCAGGATAGAGCTTCTTTTAGGATTGGAGAGAAAATGAAACTAGCAAACAGCCCGTGAATTTTGCTGCAATCTGGAAAGCACAACTTAACATGTCCAACATACCCCATGTAGCACAGGAAATTTGAAAATCACAGTCTCCCTCATCTCCTGGGAATGCCATGACTTCCAGTGCCAAGGCTATTCTGTGCTCTCAGTCTCCTCCCTCTCTCAAGTTTCAAAATTTCAATGGTGTAATCCCAAGAGCAGGAAATTCTAGGAAAATGCAAGAACAATGAATTTTTTGAGCTAACAAAATTAAATCCATGCTTATTAATATTCCTTAGTTTTCAGAACAGGTACAGGTTTGTTTGGCTGCAAAATCAATTCTTAGCTTAACAATAAAACCAAATAAACCTGATGCAACTCTAATAGTGCCAGTACAAGTATTAACTTTGACATCAGTGCACAAGTTCTCAAGTCAAAAAAGAGTTAGACGACCAAGTTAATGAAAATTAAGCCCTTTTTCTTCTCATCTATCTCTAATTGTTTATTTTGGCCCCTGCTCGTCACGGTTATTTTTACTTTTTTAACCAGGCTTCATTTAAGTGGGCTGGTCCCATGCAGACGATCTACATTTCTGTGATCCTGTAAGTTGCTGAACATTCTTCCTTTGATCCAAAAGAGATCAGAAGCATTAACTTACCTGCAGGTCTTTGGGACTATCTCTGCATGGGAGCACATCCTTTAGCTCCTTGTGGGATCAGGGTCAGCACTTTGCAAGGCACAGAGCACTTTCATACCTTGGTTCTCAGCATTGATGGTTTGGACAACATTAGTATTATTGGCAATGTGCGCCTGCAGCCCAGAAAGCCAATCATACCCCGGGCTGTATCAAAAGAAATGTGGTCAGCAGGTCAAGGGAGGGGATTCTCCTCCTCTACTCTGCTCTCGTGAGACCCTACCTGGAGTGCTGTGTTCAGCTCTGGGGCTCTCAACATAAGAAGGCCATGGACCTGTTGGAGCGAGTCCAGAGGAGGGCCACAAAGATGATCAAGAGGGCTGGGGCACTTCTCTTATGGGGACTGGCTGAGAGAGTTGGGGTTGTTCAGCCTGAGGAAGAGAAGGCTCCAGGGAGAGCTTATAGTGCCGTCCAGTACCTGAAGGGGGCCTACAAGAAAGCTGGAGAGGGACTTTTTACATGGGCATGTAGCGAAAGGACAAGAGGTAATGGTTTTAAATTGAAAAAGGGTAGATTTAGATTGGATATTAGGAAGAAATTATTTCCTTTGAGGGTGGTGAGACACTGGAACAGGTTGCCCAGAGAAGCTGTGGATGCCCCCTCTTTGAAGTGTTCAAGGCCAGGTTAGAAGGGGCTTTGAGCAACCTGGTCTAGTGGGAGGTGTCCCTGCCATGGCAGGGAGTTGGAACTAGGTGATCTTTAAGGTCCCTTCCAACCCAAACCATTCTATGATTCGGTGATTCTACGATTATGTTCTCCAAAGCACAAAATAGTTGTAACACATACTGTCCACCCAAAGTAGCAGTACACCAACATGAAGAAAAATTTTGTGTTAAATTCTACCTGATAGGAAACACTTCTGCTTGGCTGAGTTTTCATTAGATGGATAACCCGATGGAACGCATTTTTGTGCCTGAAGATTTAACTTGCAAATATGTACGGTCTTCAACAAGCTCTCTTAAAAACAGAACTCTTCTTTAACTGCAGCACTGTATTTTAACAGAAACCGTGCCTACAACAAAAAAAGGATAATCGTTGCTGACAGATTTCTTAAGACTGCCTTTGTTCCCAAATTTTTATTTAATTTGTTGAAGCTGCTAAAAATGTATCTCTGCTTAAGACTCCTGAGACAAATCAAAATACAGAGGAGTAAGGAGAGTGCTTAACTCAGGCTGATATTGATTTTGAATTATATATGCTACATGTTGCAGTATGGCTATAAAACCTTATGCAAATGAGTCATTTTGTACAGCTGAATCATCCTTGTTGAGCTAAGTTTTATCAATTGCATACAATCCAGCAGACCAATGAAACATCTACTGTTTATTCATGTCCGTAAAACTTCATAACTCTAGGGCTTTGTTTTCTTCCAGACAGCCTCAAAATTGTAAATGATGTCAAAGAATAATATTAGCAGAAACACAGAGAAATCAAAGGAGGGGGGGAAAAAAGTATATACTCAGGTAAGACTAAAAAGAGGTGGAAAGACAACTGCAGAGTTGACATAAATAGACGACTAGGCTGTATTTCAGTAACTCTGCCAGTCATGAAACATGTCAGCCAAATCCTGAACTCTGATCTTACTGAGGAGACTGTTCTCTAGTAAAACTATAATAGTATTAGAGTTAGAAATCTCAAATACTGTAAAAATAACAGAATTCCAGGCCAGTAAAAAGAAAGGGAATTCCAGACAGTAGGACTAGTAGCCTAGGGCCAAAAAAAGAGTTTGGCAGATTCTGGTCCTAACTGTGTTTTTACATACACATTTCCAAGACCTCACTTACATCACGGTTAGCCTGGCACAAATAAGATCAGACTAATACATGCCCCTGATTTCCCTTGTAAAATTACTGTAGACTACGATGTAAGGACAATCCCCCATCCCAAATCTTAATGTAATTTCCATTCATGAAGGGATATTAAAAGTGTAAAAGGTATCAGGCCTCTTAACTTCTTTAAATGGCAAAATAACAGCTCAGTAAATGCAGTTTGTCCCTCTGGGAAAAGGAGTGAAAACAGAATGGCTTTTGCTAAAGTCCGTTAGGACATGAGGTCAGTCAAGCTAATTAGAGTCCCAGAAAAAGAATTACGTGATTCTTAGTCATAACCAACCCTGTTTGAAACAAAATGCACAGTGAAAAGTGGCTTCAAAATTATTTAAGGCATTAGAAAGTGAAATACTACATCAATGACCATTTAACTGTTGCAGAAAAACAAGTGTCCAACTCGCTGCATGTTTTCTGATGCAGCTCTGACTTCAGCAAGGAACACTTTATGGTCCATGGGAAATAATCGTCATAGCTGTCTCACTGGGAGCTCTTCCATCAACCTTCAGCAAAGCCATGCACCAGCACAGCCTTCTGTAAATCAGTAACAGCAGTTATAACCTCCACATGCCTAGAGAAACGTTACACTTGAACGAGAGATTATATAAAAATACTTTGGGACCAACCAAACCATAACCCCTTTGAAGAACCTGCTGAAAGCTTTGCTCCATACCAGATTAGGTGTTAGGAGCCTGACAAGTAGTGGCACATGGTATGTTATTATTATTATTTGGGGGAACAGGTTTCCTTCCAACCACCTCAAAGAACCTGACAATTTCTCCCATACTGGTTCACTAGCTGTCCATTAACTTAAACATAAAGCACTCGTAAAGGTTGATGGATTGCAATTATATTGAAGATCTACAGGCTCAACTAAAGTGATTGTTTAACATAAAGAATGTGAGACTGTCTGAAACAAGAACTGGAGATGGCCAAAATCCTTCTTTTTGAAAAACAACACTGCAGTGAGTTACCTATTTAAGTGTTGACTCAGTCAGTATTTAAAACTGAATTGTGTTAAGATATTTCAATAAGCAGTGTTAAGAGTAAGCATGTTTAGTATAATATCACCAAGAACTAACTAGAAATGAGCTCCCATTGTTCTAGACGCCATATAAAGAGAAAGTGGAAGATAATCACTGTTCTGAACAGCTTGAATCTAGACAGCTAAAATGGACATAGCGTGAGTGCAACAGAATAATGTAAAAATAATAATGGGCTTTGAGGAAGATGGGGAAATACAGACCATACTGTCCCCGTTCCCAAGGGTGCCTTCTGTCTTGTTCCTGTGTAATGCTCACTTCCCAGGAATCCTTGAGGCCAAACAGGATGATGGTGTTCATGGAAAGGTTGCAAAGGATGATGATAAACTATGGAGGTTGTTTGCAACAGTGTAAATGCACTTGTTGAATTAGCTGAACAACAGCTTGGACTGTGATGGTCAAGTCAGATCTTGGGTGACAAAGGATAAAAAACCATTTTGCTCCCTTTATATCACAGAAGGAATGAAGAAGTTCAGTGAACAACAGATAAGTAAGCTGTCCTGAGAATGGACCTAGGATATAGGTCCATTCCACCGGCTGGAGTCTCCACAAGTTCCTCCCTCATCTCCTCATGCACAGATGCTGAAATCACTGTGCTGTTTCTCGTGTCTCCATCACTGCAGGGCCTCCCCTGCACGCCTGCAGCTCTGCCATGTTGCTGGGGCAGAGAGGACGGGGCCATGGCCAGGAGGCATTTTGATTTCCTTCCTTAAAGTACCTGCTGTCCTTGCTGCAGAGGCTCAGCATTTCAGTGGCTTTGATGTGGTCACACAGGCAGCTTGGGAGAAACATTTTAGGCTATTTTAACTGACTGCAAGGAAAAAACTAATAAAAATGGCCTTGTGTACAAAAGCAGCACCAACTTCAGGTCTGTGTCCCCCATCACTGGCATCAGCAACAGTTCTCCAGGGCTGACAACCCCAGGATCTCCAGGATCAGGCACTTCGGAAGCTTCCTCTAATGATTTTGTGAGCAAATCTGGCCAGCAGCTCCCTCACCACCCCAAGACCTCCATTACACGGCAAGGACTGTAACCATACAACAGAGAAAAATGTGTCAAACTGTTAGAAAGGATTTGCTTTACAGGCATATGAACCAATAGCAAAAGATCAACCCATTTCAAAAGGAACCCACAAACTACCATACAATAAACCCAAGTGTCAGCTGATTTGGGATACGTAGCTCTCCTGTGACGAGTGATATCCTACATTGTGTGTGTGCTCTCCATGCACCTCTTACTTCCAGACCTCCTTCTTGGCAGAGCCTGAGTGTGATTATTTCTGTGACTTGGGCTCTCCACATGAGCAAGCTGGGGGAGCTTCATGCTCTCCTGGCCCCCCTGGACCGGGCTTGAGGAGGTCTAGATTTCAGAGGGCTGCATCTGCAAAGTACTGATCTGGATCCAAATTTCCCAAAGTGGTGCTCAGATGATTTAGTTCCTCGTTGAAAGGAGCCAGCACTGAATTTTAAAACTGAAATCAGAGCCAAACTTCCTCAAAGTCTGGGAATGTTCTGATCTAGTGGGTTTGGTTTGAGCCCATCTCTAATATGAACCATATAGACACAGAGACCAAATTTGCTTTCATTTCCATTCAATTGACATGAGAGCAGGTTGGTAAACTTTCTTGCAATAGAAGTTTGTCGGAAAAGGCCAATAGAGACAACCAGTTATTCTGATACTCTATAAATTGCAAGGAAAATTTCTCCATGAATATTTTTTAAAACTTAAATAGTTCTCTTTCCAAAAAGATGTGTCAAATAGTTTTCATTTTTATTGTTTCTAAACAGATTTATGTTGTTACCTTTTTCATATTGCATCATTATTTCATTATATAGCAGCAACTTTCTGACATATTGTGCAATTCTACATATTATTATCAAGGACATAGCATCATGGGATGATCATAACTGATAAATTCCATTCCTTTTATTTTATGTGTGGCAGCACTGCTTAATATGAATTGATACATCTCATTCTTTTTTCCAGCTGAAAGCACAGCTTGTGGGAAAAATTGACACTTAATGTACTGATATACTGTGAAATCTTATATTCTAAAAATGACACACAGGTGAAATACTATTCAAAATAAAATGTTAAATCTAAATATGATGCATGAAATTTTGGCTATTAAAAATGTCTTAAAGGGAACTCTTCCTGAAATCCTGCTTCAAGGGAACTTCTGGAAATGCTTAATTTAATTTGGAATTAAAATGAACAATGACCAGTGAGATGGAAGAACCAAATCTGACCAATTCAACTTTACCTGCACCTGCATAGAATGTAGAGGATTAGATCCCAATTTATCTTGGAGATGAGAACCACATCTGTGGAAGTGAAACAGCCTTTGCACAGAAAACCGCCAAAGTGCAAACAAAAATAAAATCCCTCTCTAAAACGCCCCTAAATAATGGACCAAATGTAGCTGTGATGCAGAGCAGTGAACCTGAAGACAGGACAGCTGATGGAGGCATGCCCATCCTGGTATAGACCTAGCCTGGCGGGCAACCAGCATGGCCTGAGAGAGAGGAGGGAAAGCCATGCCCTGGGATCATGGCTAGCCCTCAGCGCAGCCCAGGTAACTAGGAGCCTACTTTACTCTTGGCAAAGACAATTACTTTTACCAATTTCATTGGTTAGCCTGCAAGGTCAGAGCAGTCTCAGGCCCAAGACGACGTGCAGTCAATCCTCCAGCACTGAGCAGATGTGCCTGATGCCCCATGCAGCCGCGTGCCCCAGCCAGCTTTTGGCAGGGGGAGTTGCAGGAGAGATGGTGCTCAGGCAGGCTGCGAGGTCACTAATCGTGCTGACATGTGTCCCAGGATAGAGTAATTAACTTTGAACGAATGCACTACACACAAATTCAATACCTCCTTTGTTTTTAATGACCATGTGGTATTAGGATACAATACATGGAAAATCACAAGCCAGAAATAAGTTCACAAATGTATGAGCCTGGGACCTGCTGTCTTGGTAACTAACTCACTGCATAATGCAGGCCACAAATTTTCTCAAAAGATAAACGCTTCTGGCACATTAGCACACACAGAGATCACAAACCAAAATTGGGGGAAATGACATGTGCAGAAGTGACTTTAAATGGGTCATTGGTATCAAATAGCTTTTGTTTGTGCACTTTAGGGTTTTGTTTGTTTTGTTTTGTTCATTTTTTAGGCCATCCTAGGCATGAACATCCTGATTTGGGATCTTAGATAATGCTTTCATACGCTTTCTTTTGGACATGACATATTTTCTTTGCTCAAAGCTTTGCTACTACCAACAAATGGCAGGCTCTCTCACAGGAAATCACATTTCAGTCACCAACTACTCATTTATTGTGGTTAATGCTTTAATTCATATTAGTGTTAAATTAAAACCATTGCTGTGATTATCTTAAATACTCATCAGATACAAGATTCCTCACTGTGAGGAACCATGTATCTCTCAACTGGACAATCCAGGAACAGTAATTTTCAACACTAACCCAAGAAAAAGATACCATGTGTGCTTATGTTTATAGTAAAGACATAAGTGGCACTAAAAGTTTGTGCTTAATTTACATTAAAATTATGATGTAAGAAATAAGCCTCTTCGCTTGGTCTGCCTAAGCAAGTCAGGTGCTCCCAAACCTTTGCAATTTTGCTCAGGATTCCCCAAGTAGAACAACATGCCTCTATTTTACAGCACACACAGAGCAAGTATAGTGACCATGCCCCTCACACCACGGACAATTACTTCATGCAGTAAATCAAGGACTTCTGGAGTGCACCAGACCTGCAGCACATGCACAGACCATCTGGGCAGGGCATGTACATGAGTTCCTAAAAATCTGCATTGACAAATTTTCCGGACTGAAAAAAAAAAGGAGGGTATGTCCAGGAAAACACAGATGTATGATAGCTTTAACTGAGTCTATTCATAGGAGGAATTGTGAAGGGGCAGATTAGGCCACAGATGACCATAATTCTTAGAAAATGCCCTCACCAAACTCTAACAATCATCTATGGCATGTATGCAAAATTCAATATTGTTTTCATAGGAAATGGAAAAAACATACTCCTGACATAGAAATGTTCCTCCCCTGACAAGTTACAAATCCTAGTGCCAATGCATGGAAGCATCACCCCTTCTTAAAAGCAAAAGAATAAACCCACACTAAAATCAGATGTTTTGCCCATGTGTTTTTCCTCAATGTCATCCTTAAAAACAGTTGGATGCATGTAACTAGTTTCTATAAAAGCAGCTAAGTGAGATATACACCTAGGAAGTTCTCAGCCAGAATTAATCCAGAATTGCAAACATCTGGTACAATCAGAAGTAACTGTTCAAAAAAAAACCCTTATAAACGGCACATACTAGACAAAATTAGCAATGCTGATGCTCTGTCCATAGCAAAATGGGTTTAATTCAATTTAAGAGTCTTCACAGAAGACTGCATCTTTTTAATTAAATTAATTTAAAAGCCTATTTTATTTTTAACTGGTGAAAATTTCATGCATAAACCCAAGAGTAAACAAACAAAGAGAAAGATGCTAAGGAAGCAGGACAACAATATGCCTTTATGTACAAGACAACTTGATTCATTGGAGTAGCATGGCAGAAGCAAACATTTAAAAGGGACTTAAATGTGGTCAGTCTAACCCAGATCCAAATCTAGCCTGGTTACTTCATTGTAATTGAGATCAGATTCTGATGCCACCAGCAAAAGTTGCAAATGCTCTTCTGAATACCACTAGTTCACCCTCACATTTGCCAGCAGAGATTTAGCAATACATTTTGGCACCTGGGATGCCTCCGTCCCTGGACTGCTTCTGGCTGCTCCTGCTGGCAGGGGTGCACCACTGGTTGGCCAATGTCTCAGGCAAAAGCAAACCTGTCTTTCTGGGTGTCTGCCTGGAGGGACACTGGACACAGTCCAGCTAGCAAACAAAGTGAACAGAAGGCAAAGGTGTCTGCAGTGCACCGGATAAAAGGAAAAGTGACCCAACTGGGAATAAATTCAAAGTCTGAAAGAGGGGAGGTGTGACTGTGCTTCCCTAATTCTGCCCAGGACTCAGAAAGAGAGAGCCAGAAAAAAATAGCACTGAAGAGTTATTTTCTCATGGTATCTCCAGCCAAAAGCAAGTTGTTACCAGAAGTCTTCTGAGACACACTGAGTCAGGAACAGAAGAAAAAAAAAAAAGAGCTCTGGGACTTAAGACAAGATGTAGATGACTTGAGGCACCCACTTCCAAAGCTGTCATCCAGAAAAATTCCACCCAGCAGCCACACAGCCCTGGAAGTGCCAGCATCCACAGGGCTCCAGTGGGGTGCGGACGTGGGTCTCTTAAACCCCACACCAAGCTACACAGTATGGGCAAGCTTGGGCACAGGCACAGGGATGAATCCCTGGTTACAAACTGTTAATCATCCCAAAGACCAGGAAATATGAATCGGGAGGGTGTTGTCTACAGGCATCTGTGCTCTGAACAAAGCTGCATCTCCATGGGCTGCTTCTCTCCTTTGCCAGCACAAGTCACATTTACCCCACTGGGGCTTTTCTCACATTTTATAGGCAGAACTGAATGCCTGATGTGGGCCCAGTCCAGGAAAGGGACAGCTCAGCAGCCCCTCCAGTCTTGAGTATTCCAGAGTGAGGGTCTTCTGCAGAGGTGGGCAGGTTGCTCACATCAGAGAGAGAGCAAATTATAGAACAACGGGGCCCATGTTAATTGACCTGAGTCCTTAAAATAGCATGTAAGCAGTAAACAGTACCTCTGCAAAAGCAGGCATCGCACCCTTAAAGTGATGTATTTTCTCTGGACCACATCCATGCTTCAGCTGCTCTCTGGATAAGGGTGGTGAGACAGCAATAGGTAGGAGAAGGCTTTGTTGTACACACATTTGAACAAGTTCAGGCAGTACTTTTGCTGATATTCACACTAATCATAATTTTCTGTATATACTGCATGTATACGTGTGTTTATACATGTGAACATTTGTATGTATGCATTTTAAGTTATGAATATATGTACATATATACTGGGTATTTATTTAGATTGTGATCCTGCATTAGCAGCACTTCAAAACCTCAGGCAGTGCTATTGTGAAGCTGGAAGTCTGTCTGTTTATGCAGATAATTGTAAAATATAATTCTTCCTTTAACTCATACCCTCACTTTCCATATAATACCGTGAAAACCAATCAAGACTCATCACTGGAGGCTCAGCACTGTGCATGTGCAAGCAGGTGTCCCATCAACCTCTGGTATTGATAACAACATCAGCCCATGTGAGAGACTCAAACAGCAGTAAATAAGTTTGACACAGCTTTAGCAACACTTTGAGTTGTTTTGTTTTGGTTTGTTTTAAAAAAGGGAATTGAAAGCAGTGCTAAACAAAATGAGAGGGGTCACAAGTCTGTGGCCAAAATGGAACAATAACCATAGTAAACTGTTGGGCAATAAGAAACAAGAAGAGTTTTTCTTGACTTTTTTGTTTGTTTGTTTGTTTGTTTTCTACCCTCCTTGAATGTTTTCCACTTCATGTCAACCGCTGGATTGTGGAAATTGATTCCTTCTGGATCCTTCCCAATTATGTGTGCTGGGGCACTGGCAGTCTGCAAGACAGGCAGAGCAGTTGCCTCTGATTCAGATTCTTCATTTCTTTTGTGAAAACATTCCTCTTTCCCTCTGCGATGGGTTGGATTTGTCCTGTAAGAATGGGAGCTACTAAAGGGCTGGGAGCTCCAGCATCCACCCAGTAGTGTCAAGTGGCTTCTGACCCATGAGCAGACAAATGTGCAGCAGTCTATACATTGCAGCTGTTCATAAACTGCCCATCAAAGCAGAAGGGGTGATGGTGGGCTGCCACTTCACTTTTCCTCCAAAATGTTTGTGCCTGGTTTGCAGACTGGCTGAGCTGCCAAACACCAGTCATTTTTGCCATCCTGTCAGCCATCAAAGTGTAGACCTACCTGATGGCCATCTCTGTACCAAGAAATAACACAACCAACCACTGAGCACAGCAGCATTTTGAAACAGTGCATTGAAACTGTCAAAAACAGGGTTAGGATGTCTAGCTATTCCCAACAGGCTTTTGATCTCTCACCTCCATAAGACCTCATAGTCTCTTACCCAAACAACTTTCCTTTAGCATGGGCAGCTAATAAAGGCTTTGGACTACCACAGGTTTATCAAGAGGTTCTGCCTGCAAACAGTCCAGGGAGCTCATCGACTCAGCACCTGGGCAGGTGGAAGTCACAAGACAAAACCTTGTCCCATGTGCAATGTGAAGGGATTTTCTCTGCTTATCTGCAATGCGTGCAAAGATCTTCAACTTGTCATAAAGCTCTGTACTCATCAAGAAGAAACTGCTGTTGGTTACATGAGGCTGGCAATCATTTCTGACTAATGGAAGAAAGATCAATGCATGCATGACCTTCGGAAGAGCTCCTCAAATGACTGTGAACTGTTTAAATAAAAGCAGTTTGTCTCTGAATAATCAGTAGCTTAAGAATATCAATAGCGTCTCAGTGGATTAAGGGAAAAATGCATTACAGGTGGCTTTCTAATTGACCAGAGAAAATCTTGGAAATTTAATCAACACATTTAGTCTACACATCAACAATTCATTTCACAGATGTTTTGTTAAGAGACCCACAGGCCTTATGTTGAGGAAAAACTCCATTCAACAATCTATTTTTAAGCACATTGTTGAGTGAAAATAGATGCCTCAGTTGACAGTCAAGGTCCCATTTTGCTACACATGGTCTGCATGTGAAGCTGCAACCAGTCCATCCCAGTATGTTTACAAAGTAAGCACAAGAGCAGGTGCCTAAAAGAAACAGAAGGAACACAAACTAACATGGAAATAATTAAGATTAATATGATAAACATCAGCCACCCATAGCCATTCTCAGACATTTTGCAGTTTAACTAGATCTTCTCAGATGCATAGGGTTCAGCAAATCTGAAGTTTTCTGTGGAGGTATGAGTGTTTCCTTAATGTTTGCACAGTGTTTACTACTTGATGCCTTTGAAGAGTATGGCTCTTTCTGAAAAAAAAAAATCTATTGTTTTTTGGTGTAGCATTTCATTAAATGTTATGAGAGGAAAGAAACTTTCTGTGAAGTGAAAAGAAAAAGCAGCATTTCTGAACACAAAGTATTCATGCGAGATGTTTTTGTCTGTTCCTCCAGTGCAAACCAAATCTTTATCTGTTCATTTTTATTAAAGTTATTGATGCATCAGGCAAAAAAGTAAGCAACCGGAGAGTGTTCTTTAAACAGATAATAAACTCCTTCATTCTCAAAATCAAAAACAGATTGCTTCATGCCTGAAAAAAGTGGTCTCATCATAGGCATTGTTTTACAAGGGAAAAAAGACTATACTCATTTGTAAAATGAGGAACTTTCACAGTGAAAACCAAAAGTGCTGACACAAGAGAGGAAGAATGTTACCACAGTGTGATGTGAAGAAAAGAGACCAAAAGATCCAAACCTATACACTTTCAATCCTATGCATATATGCCCTCACTACATTCACTCACTCATTCATTTTCTGATGTGATTCAAATGTTTTAAGGGAAAAAACTAGAAATCTCTTCCTGTCAAGCTGGCTTAGACCAGGCTCACATGGGCAATATGTATGTATGCCCAGAAGTGCTTCTGCCACCTTCTCCTTCATGTATTTAAATCCGATTATTTCTTCCATTAAGGAAACAGAACCCCATTTTGTATCTCAAGCTGTCCATACAGGTAGAATAGGCAGAAGCACACTTGTTATTGATAACCTTTCTTCTGTCCCCTTCCTCATTGTTTCACTTATTTGAAAGATTTTTGGGTTTAGTTCTCCAGAGCAGAGACTATACAGTGACTAGAAAAATGGTTCCCTTGCTTGGGTGGGAATTATTAGTATTACTGTAATATCTATACATAATAACAACATAAAGAAGAATGGGTTTCTCTTTTAAAAATGCCCCATCCCTTTCCCACTGAGAGGAACTGACAAAAAAAAAAAAAAAAAAAAAAAAAAGCACACTTAAAATTACTCCACTTTATTATGTTTGACACCATTTTTAGTCAAGGAAAAGAAAAAACAATGAGTCTAAAAATCCTCAAAAGTAAACCAACATAGATAGCAGAACTGAGGGGTTTTGTAGAAACTGTAGCATTCCCCTAACTATTTAAGAACTAGCTGGGGAAAAAAGGCATCAAATTTGTCTACTTTGACTCCTACTCTGGAAAGTAATAACTTTCTACCTAGGAGAACCTCTGCTTCCTGAACACTTTCCTGTTTGTTGAAGAACATCTTTTAAACACCCTGTTTCTTCAGTATATCTTTGTTGCAAACCAAGACTGTGATCTAACGCTTAGTCAAGAAGGGATCTTCCTAGCACAGGGCCTTCTGGTGGATATCACACAAAGGCTTGGATGAGCAAAGTCTCACATGTTTGTTGCAGACTGTGGTGACCACCTTAAATTAACACCAGAGGAGACGCTTCCTTCTCCAGACAACAAACTGTTGAAACACTAAGACCAAACTTTTTAATGAAACCAGAAGGCTCAAAGAACATTCTGCCAGCAAGATGTGTTTCATCAACCATGTACGATAGTGTGAGAAGACAGAAAACTCAGCAGTGAGTCAGAGAGGATGGTTATTGCAGATTTTAATAGCAGCAGTGATCTCTATACTAACCTGTAGGGAAAAGAGAAGGACAAACTGAGAAAAGGACCTTTTTGTTGAAGGTAAATATAGAAAGATAATCTCTTTTACAGGGATTTCCAATCAATGATAATAATAAAATGTTTTTAAAATAGCAATAATAATAAACATATCAAACTTCATTTTCATATGAAGTATGAAAACATATGAAGTACTAGCTATCTTATCCAAACAAATAGGATGAAGAACTGGTGCAGTTTCTTAAATAGTAGTGCTGTATTTTGTATTTAATAGAGAAAAAACAGTAGAAGTAAGGATGTAGATAAGTACTCACAGCTCTTCACCTGCTGGACCAGTGGGTGTTGCTGGTATTATGACAAGAGAAGATTGCTGAAGGAAGGTATAGCAATAACTGCTTGCGTTCTGGTGCTGTGGGAACCATTCTGGAAGAAGTCATCAGAGGTGTTTAGGAGAGGCATGCATGAGAAAGATTCAGAATTGTCTTTGAGCTAAAGGGAAGGCCACAAAATGGCCATGAACGTCAGTCATATAGATGCAGTGACATTAAGCTGTGAAGAGTCCTCAAAGTAAAGATGTAAAATATTTATTAGGCACAGAGCCAAACTGGAACAGCCTTTGTATAAGAAAAGATACCTTTTTAGATCTTTTCTTCTTTACAGTTTCTTTCTTCTTTTGTGATTCCTGATGTTTCCAATCACTGTTTAGATGCCTTCCTCTTTGTTCTACTTTGCTTTAGATAATGTCTTAAGAAGTAGAACTGCTGGATACACTTGCTAATTGGGAAGCATCAAAGGGACTGGTGTTCAGATTGTTTTAGATCCAAATAAAGCTCCAGTGGAAAATGTAGGTATTTCCCAGATCTGAGAAAAATCAGTGCAGATACTCTGACACTGAGATAGGAAAATATATCAGCTCATCCAAGTTCAAAAAGTATTTGCTATGTGCCTTGGTGGGTTTGTTAATTCATTATTATCTGAAAGATATTTAGTTAATTGTACCACTGAAATATTCTGTATTGAATTTGACAATGAGGATAATGGTATTCAGTGTTTTCTTTCTTCTCATTAAATTTAGATTTGCTTTTCTGTCTGTGACTTAAAAATATTGGAAACAGTGGAACGGAAAGGTCTGTGGGAGGTCTGGCTAGACCTTAACAAAGCTGTGAATTTGTCTGCTCATTTTCTATGACTCTGTCAACTAATGTCTCCTACCAGCTATGCAACAACAGTGGAAATGCAGAGTTGAATTTTCAGTTGCACATGGGTTATGATACACTTTGAAAGGAGTATTAAACTCCAAGTGCAGCCAAGTTGTCCTTATGTATCCTTATGAGTTGGTGATGATTGTCAGGACCTTCCTTTGATGAATAATGATGACTCCTATTAAAATTTTTTGGAGTACAGGTACAGATGTAATCCTTGATGACTCTGGGAAATGGACTTCTCATTGCAATCTCCTTAAAGAAATATGCTGGGCTTTGTAGGAAAGAAGACTGAATCAACAGCATCTTTCACGAGAACCATGAATATATAGAGATTAAATAATGATAGTGGCAACAACCCGAGAAGCCTGGAGAAGTCTGTAAGCAATTACTACAGAGATTTTTCTTTTGCAAGGTGTTGTGTTATCATACAGTCCCAGTTTTCCCTTCTCTCATCCAATGTGTGTAATGTAAGGCCTCTAAATAAAAGTTAAATTTGTTATATGAATGTGCAATTGCCTTGATCTGTAGACATCCTGTGAGTGTATAGAAATGGCTAGTGAAGTATTGCTCTCCACTGAAAAATGCCTCTAATGGGTCTGTTTTAAGAGCTGTCATGAGACTCAGCTCAAACACAGAGCTCCCACATGCAAGAAATAGGCTCATCTTTAGGATATGCTTCACTGATACATTCAGGTTTAGTGATTTCAACATCCTGAAACTAAAATAGTAGACTAATTAGGAGCTGGAATGAACTTCCCGAGTCACCGGGTTCATCATCTCCTGGCTTTACTGTCAGCGTTATATAATGTCCCCACAAAGCGATGGAGCTTCAGCTGAAAGTTAGTCAGTTTTTACTGTTCCACCCACGCAAAGGTTGCTCCACACCCTCCCTGCTCTGACGGTGAAGAATTTTCTTCCCTTTTCCTGCACAATTTCAGATCCACTTTATACCCTTTTGTTCCTGTGCCAGCACTGGACTCTGGCATATATAGCTCTTTTCCCTCTCCATTTTTTACTTCTTTGATTTATTTGTAGCAAGCAATTATATCCCTTTTTGGCCTTCATTTTGTTAGGCTGAGAGCGCTAGGCTTTTCGAATCTCCTCCTCCTGGAAGACAGTCTTCTCTTCCCCTAATTCCCCCTGCATCTTCTTTGTACCTTTGAATTCTCCCCTGCCTGATTATGACTGGCCAGAACAGTACATAGTAATCTGGAGAAGTTTAGCTATATTTTGTACTAGGATGACAATACATCCCTCTCTCTGCTAGAGTATCTCCTAGGTATCTTCTTTAAGGCTGTGTCACGCTGGTAGCTCACATTAACCCTGTGAGCCATTACTATGACTACATATTCTTCCTCTTAACACATTTCCAAATGATGAGTTCCAGTATATAGAGAAATTCTTGGCATTAATCCCTAGCAGTGTGATGACTTTCTACTTAATATTATTAAATTCCTATTCCTATTATGCCAGCCCTCCAAGTCACCCCAATTATTCTAGTATGTTGTACCATCCCAGTTCTCTTTGGTACTAAAAACACCCCAAGTCGTCACTAGATAGAGCTGAGATCAAGCCTCAGCACCAAGTCCGTCAGGAACTGCTCTTGTCTACAAACATCTAAACATACCATTTTCTTTGCAACACCAGCTATGGTTGCCTTCTTCTTTCACTAGCCACCCTACAGTTCTTGTATGTATCCCCATCTCTCCAGTCTGAACTGTGCTGCCAGATTCATTGGTTTGCTGACATCCAGCGAGATTATACTTGTAGTTCTTTTGGCTAGAAAGTCAATATTATATCACAGACAAATGTGTATGGGATAATATACCAATACCAAACTTCTATTTTGTCCCATTTTCACTGTCCTTGATTGTTCCAGGTGCTTGACTGTCCTTCAGATTAAGACACGTGGAAAGACTGCCTGTAAAAAATTTTCAGTGGCTACACCTGTTTTGCAAAACTAATCAGAGGGGTAGGCAAGAATTACACTGGTACAATAATTTGGATAGCTTTAATACGTTGCAAAAAAAATGAAGGCTTCCCAAAAACTCTATTTTTTTAATTCACAACAGACTTTACATTTACAGGAAACCACTTCTAAAATGCGCCTGATTGCAATATTTTCCACGTCAGCTATTTAAAGTGTTCCCACGAGCTTTCCTTTTGCCTACCCTCCAGGCTTCCTTCTCCCAGTTCAGCCTGGAGTTCCATTATAATTGAGCTGATCCAATTTTTGCTCAAACCACTTTCACCGCTGGCAGTCACTAGCTTCATATGAAATAACTTTGTGAAGTCGACAAAAACTGGAATTTGATCTCCTATGCAGGTCCATGCTTTCCAAACACATTCTGGTAAAAGTAGGAAGAGATTGCATCATTAAAGCCTGCAGTCAATTCAGAAGACTTTTCTCAGCTCCACATCGCACTTTGTGACTTTGCAAAGAAGCATTCAGAAATTTCACACACAGTACAGACCAAAGTTGCCCATTTCCTTCACCATCATAGGGTGGAATTAAAAATTTGGACAAGCTGCATAATAGGCAGCTGCTTGCAATTAAATGGAGCATTACATCCATTTCTTAACCAACTTCACAACTGGATAACTAGAGTATGAGCAATATACCGTGAAAATTTGCCAGCATGTTTAACTTATCTGCATTTCCAGTGGTTTCTGTACCTTGCCCTCATTTTTCCAGTCTGCTCGTATATACTGTCTGACTCGTAGCATTCCCACCCTGTTGCAATGTGGCTGTTTAAGGTTTAAGCAAGACTTTTGTCAATCTTTACGCAGATAGGTTGCAAAACTAACGCATTTGAGTTTTCTAAAAATAGCATTAGTGTCTGAACAGAAAGCCAGTGATATCATTTTTTTTATTTACTGCACTTTCATTTCCCTTGCTAAACTGAGGTTAAGTCCCACTCATCTCGCTCACACGAACAGCCTTACTGATATGGTTTTGTGCAGAAAATTAAGAAATCATTTTCACTGTTTCTTCCAAGAGCAGAAATAAAGTGAATGGTACTTCTGAAGACGCAATTGCATTTGCTACCCCTTAAAAGATGATGTCACAAATTAAGAGACAGACTATGCATTTTCTCAAAGCCTATGTAACGGAAAACACATCTTAGTTCAAAAGCTATATATTCTGCAAATCTATGGATACTAAAAAATAAATTAATAAAAATTCTGCTTCTCATTAGTTACTCTGCTCTACAGGAAGGCACCAATATCCATAGATATATCAAGGATCATAATATTAATGCAACCGCCCTTAAGGCAAGTTCAAAGAGCAATAAGATGTACGGGGATCTATTGTGCTCAACCTGTGCAAATCCATTTCTCGTATTTCCTCTCCTACTCTGCCAAAGGAAATAAACAGTTTGAGCTCTAACAATTTAACTATCTGGAGAAGAGCAAAGTGTGGAAAATGCAGCATACAGACCAAGGGCAGGGTGAAGGCTGGCAAAGACCTCATTCCTTCTGCGGACTCAAGAGGGGCACTGGAGGGTGTCATTTAAGGAGGACAGAGGAGACCAGTTTGATATGACAGTCAAGAAAAGTAGAAGGCAGAAAGACAATACAAGAGTGGTATAAACCGGGGTAGAACAAACAGATAAAGAGACGAGCAGATCACTCTCAGACACGAGGCAACAAACCCTGGAGTGTTAGTGTGTACTATGGGTTCCCCCATGGATTCTTGCTGCCTCCACTGTTGCTTTACAGGGGAAATTGCTGGGAAACAGCCCTACTGAGATGATGACTGTGAGTGCTTCTTCTTACCCTGCCAGATCTGTCCAAGTGACCAAACGAAGGGTAAGCCTACCAGGATTTGTCATCTAACGACAAGCAGCAGCTCCCCCAGTGATATGGGCTCGTACAAGTAGAGGACAAAGGATAGGACACAGTGAACTCTGTACACCCCTCCCAATGCCAGTGGAAAAAAAATCTCAAGTTTGCAATGGGGATTAATAAAGGAAGCACATTCAATGTGGTACAGGGACAGGAAAGCACATGCTTTAAAAGTTTGATACTCCTTATATTTACAACATTTCTCAAAACTACTCAAAATCAGAATTAAAGCCTACCAGCTCACCTTCTGGTCAAACTCACAAGCCACACTGCACAGCTGATATATTCAGAATGCAAAACGTGTTTCTGGGTCCGTGTGTGAAAAAGAGGAAGGGGGAGATAAACAAAGCTGTGAGCATTTACTGGTGTCTCATTCTTTATTTTGTAGCTTAGAGAACTATATTTTCAAAGATGGGCATCCTAAAACCCACATGTTTAAATCATATCTTCAACCAAGGATCTCAAATACAGGTTCAACATTTCATAAACTGGATAGTTTCCAGATTTAAAAGAATTCACTCTCCAGTATCCACACTTTCATCTAAATTAAGTCACTGATAAGCTTGTGCTGATGACAATGGGAACAGGAATTAGTTTTTCTATGAGAAGTGAGACAAAGAAGCTATCTTAAAAAAGCTAATTTCAAAGGAAGGAGGTCATGTAACACATCATTATGTTGGCATTCTCCTTGGCTCTTGAATTTAAACTTTGCAGAGAGGATACTGAAAACTAAGGCCTTGGACTTTCCGCTTCCTATCAGTAACTGTGCTTCACTGGAAGCAATTAATATCTATAAAGGTGTCATGGGATGCAACATTACTGATGATTTTAGCTGGAAAGAACCTTCTCATGGTTTTTCCCTCTCCCATCCCTACATACATATTCTGTGACATGGGGTTTTCTTTTTTGTCCCATATTCAAGAGCATGTCCAATCTAACTTTCAAAGCCTATTTCTTCACTAAGAAAAGCACAGTCTTCAGACAATAAGTGTAATGAAATGTTTGAAAATCATACTATATCAAAAAGCTTTCAAAAGAGTGATTTTATGTGGATATAATAGAAATAATTCAGTTTGAAAATACTCCTGTGCCTCAGAAGATCTGTATTTTTAGCACTTTATTCTCCCTGAACCAGACGGCATCTCCCACAGCTTCCCCCATACATGGCCATACATGGCCATATATGCCCCTCAGAAGAAGTAGTCCAGCTTTCCAGCAGCATCAAGCTTTCATGTAAAGAAGCATAAGACACATAAGGTTAGAGCCACAAGAGAGACTTAGGCATGTCAGATGCTCAAGTTTGGTACCAACTAATTTCCCAAGACACATACAGTGCATTGGCTGCACTGTGCTCCCTTCATTTCCTAATTTTGATGTCTGGCTTGCCTGCTGCCACCAGACATGGCAGCTCAGAGAAGTTCTTTGCAGCCCATAGATCCAAAGCATCAGAACCAATGCCCAGGCATGCTCCCATCACCTATGCAAAATGCTGGAGAAGAGAAGGAAGCTATTTGTCATGCCCATTCCCACCTTTTTTAATATCACAGACTCACAGTTAGAGCGCAGATGTAGAGTGGGGGATTGAACACCATGTTGCAACCCCTCTTCTTCCTAATAGGATTTAAATCTGTTCAATGTAAGCGCCTAAACAGTGTTTGCAGGGTCATTCTCACATTGGTCCCATGAAAATGCATTCAGATTAAAGTGAAGTAGATGTCACAGGAAAAAAATAAAAATATTTCCAATGCATAACTTTAGCACTTTGTTATTGGTAACCTAAGTAATTTGCTCACCTAACCTGCTATATGTTATGAGTTCCATCTGTGCACGATGCAAGACAGCCTACGCATCTAATGCCTTATTGCAGTCTCATCCAGGGAGTCTTTTGCTATTTTTTTTTCACCCTCCTTAAATATATGTTCTGATAGTAATGTAATGGACTACAAGGACTGCTTGGTTGTGGTGTGGAAACCATTACTCTAAAACACGCAAGCAATGATCTATTAGTGAGCATCCAGAGTTAATATGCCAGGCAACTGGCCAGGTTTCAGAAAAGTTTCTCTCTGTAGTGTGAAAAAGAAAATGTGCAAAGCAGCTACAAGAGAAGGAAAGCCAAGGTCGGGGCAGTTCCCAGGAGCTCTAACTGTTTATAAATAAGGAGTGAGCTTGCAAAAAGCTGCAATGAAGTTAATCTAAACATATGTTAATGTAACTGAGATTGGAAACTGGCCCTGTATGCACTTCTATAGAGACACCATACTTCTAGGTTAAAAGTGAGAAAAAAATGTCCTTTGATAATTATCATCTCATTGTTAGGCAGATTTTACCACAAAATGTTTGATGTTTGTCACTGACAAGAAGGTTTTATCCTTCTCACATGATGTGACACAATCTCTGGCCCCAGACTCAGAATATATCAGCCGATGTCAACACTTTCTCCTTCCACTTTCTAAATATTGCTGATCAGGCCAAGTTTCATTTCACTGAAAAGGCCACTTTCTTTGCTGGCTGGGTGGAAGAGAGAAATTCAGAAGAGTTCAGATGTGATAGCTGTGTCTCTGTCCATTCAAACTGCAACCTCTGCATATTTCAGCTGAAACCTTCCCTAGATCGCAAGCATGCATGGCAGCAAAATATGAATTTGCCATTGGGGTACCAGCACATTGGCCCTGCCTAGCCTCGCTGCCTCCTCGCCTCTGACCACCCCTCACTCGGGACTATTCTGCCAAAAGAGGTACTCCTGGAAAGAGCTTCAAGAGTGAAAGCAGAAAGCTTTACAAGCATTTTACTGAACTAAAAAATTTAGTTTCAAGATGCCATATGCCCACCTCTTTACATCAGCTTTGCAAAAGCATTGAATTAAAGTTTATGATAAACACATAACTAGGATAAACATTTTTTTGAGTTGCAGCCAAAACCAAGCTCAGCAGTGGCGACTGACGATGTTAGCTGCTAATGATACAACAGGGTGTCTGACAACCACTGGCTTCTGTCTTCTCTAGTCCTAACACACATGGTATCCACTCCAGAGTATTCACACCATGCTTACTTGGTTTTGGTCAGTGTCTTTCTACATACATGTTCACACACATATTTTGTCCTTTATCCCTTTATCAACTAGTCTAAATCAAAAGATCTCCAGGAAAAATCAGCAAGTACTTTACATGTGTACAGCTCTATCTATCACTGGCAGTGTTTCCATTTGAAATTTACATTATTCATGTTGTAAGAGTGCCTCTTTCTCCATCTTCCTTACCCTGTGCTTCATGTTCCATCATGCCCTCAGGAGTTACTGCCACTGTGCTAACATTATCTTATTTTTCTCAGTTAGGACATGAAAAATATTGTGTTCCTTCTCATGAAAAGATCATTTTAAAAGAGAGAAAACTAGGTCCAGAGAGTCAGAAGTGATGGCTATGATAACATACTGGCTACACTGAAGAGTTAAAATGACTTTGGTTACAGAAATGGTAGTCTGCTCTAAGTATATTTCTGTCCAAATCTGAGTGTTTATTGGGTAGGAAGCACAAGATGAAAAAAAAACACAGTAGAACATTAGAAATTGCAAGATGTTTTAATGGAAAGTCCCCTTGGTGGATAGAGGACATCCAATTCTAATTTTCTGTTCAACTAAGCTTTTTATTTGGGGCCAAACAGAAAACGTGATTTCACTCAGGGAATTTCACGCTGGTCCCTTGAAGAGCTGTAGGGATGTTCTCCTCTTGGCAAAAGAAACCAAGAGGGTGGAGAAACAGGACAGTGCATAACTGGAAAAAATAGTCTTTGTTGTTTCCAGAAGCAAAGCAGTTGGTCAGTCCTGTCAGATACTCTGGGGTGGCAGGTGAGCCGTGGTTGCTTTTGCTTTAGAACCCATGCTCATCTGGGATGATATGTGGGTCTAACCAAAACCCTTCCCTTTGCTGTGAATGCTGTCTAACTCAGTAGGTCTCTAAAATATGGCAAAGTGGGGGAAGAGAGACAGAGGACTCAGCAGGGAAACAGCAGGGAGAGAAGGAGGGAGAAGGTGCAAGAAGGTGGCCATAGGGCACAAGCATAGAAAGGGGCACAAGAAAGCAGCAGGCCTGAGTGTGGTCACATACATTTAAGCTTGGTCTGGTCCCATGAGATGGGTGAAGGGGCCTCCTGGCTGGGCTAGTCTGGATCATCCAGTGACTGAGGCTTACTAATAAAGGGAAAAGTCTCCAGAGCAAAGGAGGCCTTCCACTGGGGAATTCCTTAAATGTCTGCTCTGCCCAAAGCTTCCCTTTTCTTGAGATGTCAAAAAAAAACAGGGACGGGGAAAGGAAACACAGACTTTCATTATTTTAGTCACCATTTAGGAATGAAATGCAATATATAAATTTTGTTCTAATTTCCAGTTCCCACACCCTTTTTGTTTGCCAGATAGGAGCTTCAGGCTTTGATGCTACCAATAGACTTTCTCATCTGTACTAATTTCAGTTTTCTGACATGCCCTCATCTCTTTTTCATCCTCTCTGGTATAATTCATTGCTATAGGTAGTGTAACACTTACACAACTGTCCCCTGCTTTCCTCCTCTGAGTCCACACTGGAAGGAAGGGATGCCATGCAGAGGGACCTCGACAGGCTGGAGATGTGAGCACATGCAAACTGCACGAAGTTCAACAAGGCCAAGTACAAGGTCCTGCACATGGGTTGGGGCAATCCCAAACACAAATACAGGCTGGGCAGAGAATGGATAGAGAGCAGCCCTGAGGAGAAGGACTCGGGGGTGTTGATTGATGAGAAGTTCAACATCAGCCGGCAATGTGCGCTTGCAGCCCAGAAAGCCAACCATATCCTGGGCTGCATCAAAAGAAGTGTGGCCTGCAGGTTGAGGGAGAGGATTCGCCCCCTCTACTCCACTCTTGTGAGACCCCACCTGGAGTACTGTGTTCAGCTCTAGGACCCCCAGCATAAGAAGGACATGGACATGTTGGAGCGAGTCCAGAGGCGGCCCACAAAGATGATCAGAGGGCTGGGGCACCTATGCTATGAGGACAGCCTGAGGGAGTTGGGGCTGTTCAGCCTGGAGAAGAGAAGGCTCCAGGGAGACCTTATAGCACCTTCCAGGTACCTGAAGGGGCCTACAGAAAAGCTGGAGAGGGACTTTTTAAAAGAGTTTGTAGCAACAGGATGAGGGATAATGGCTTTAAACTGAAAAAGGGTAGATTTAGATTAGATATTAGGAAGAAATTCTTTCCTGTGAGGGTGGTGAGATACTGGAACAGGTTGCCCAGAAAAGCTGTGACTGCCCCCTCCCTGGAAGTGTTCAAGGCCAGGCTGGATGGGGCTTTGAGCAACCTGGTTTAGTGGGAGGTGTCCCTGCCCTAGATGATCTTTAAGGTCCCTTCCAACCCCAACCATTCTATGATTCTGTAATTCCATGATTCTATGATATTACAGATTAAGGCAATATGAACATTTATCTCTAGTGAAAAGGTCTTCATTTAATAAAATTGCATGAGTACTATAAAGTTAAAAAAAAGAAATATCTGAAATATATGTTGATTTAACTCTCTGGAAATGATAGTCTAACAATACATGTGTCCAATTTTATTATTCCTGTGTCCAGAAATTACAGTACAAACTGATCACTTGAGGCAAAACTAAATCCCTGTTGGCAAATGGACAGCATTCATTGACCAGCTAAACAAGTTGCACATTTTGTTTGCCAAAAATATCTGATGAGCCAAAAAAGGCCGTTTTTGAAGTGATTCAGCTTTGGAAAAGAGAATTATTAAAATCCATAATTTTCTCTGAAAAACATTTACCCTAAAATTTGAAACAGGTGAAGCATGTACAGAAGTGATGCCATTATTCATACTGTATTTTACCAGAATTTCCAGGTTATTTGTGTGATAGATCTTGAGGCACATCTATTATTTAGGTCGGCAGCTGATCTTCCCTTCACACCCAGGACAGGTCTTTTTTTACCATAAGGCTCCAGTGGAAATCCTGGCCACCCACTGGGCTCTGCAGTGGCATCCCTGTTCCCACAAAGGGGAGTTTCCCACGCCCAAGCCCTGGAAGGCTAACACTAAGAAAACTTGAGTTGAAGAGAACAATGGGGTTGGGATTTGTTATGAGTTTTTCTTGACTTCATTAGCTAAGCCAAGGCCCGCGAAGGGTAGGGATAGGACCCTCTACAGAAAATGGTCTCTGAAGCAAGGGGAATAAAACATAAGCCAGAAGGTGCTCTCAGCATTGGGCACGTAACACTGCACAGCTGGGCAGCAGTTTGACCAATTTTTTTTCTGTTCTCTGTTTGTCAAGGGGTAGCTAAAAAATGCCTTACAGATTTTTTTTTTCTAAATTCCACACTTTTTCAAGGCAATTTGAAGAAGCCTCTTCAGGCCATGCTTTACTACTGAGAATATCCTTTTCTCAGATTACTGTTTTTAACAGTTATTTTATATCCCTATAGCTCCCAAGTGTGTCTCCTTGCCTTCAGGGGAATAGCAATACTGACTTACAAGAGGAACAAGAAAAGAGCAAGAAGAAATCTAAACAATATTTTTCTTCTTACATGGGTAATTTATTTGTTAAAAAATAATAATTTTGCATTGATCAAAATGAACAGGATTTTTTTTTTTAGATAAGGAATTTAAATGAATTGTTTCAGTGTCTTCTTAAAGCAAAATATTTTGATGTTCTCATTTTGAAGTCTGAAATGAAAGGGGATTCTTATTTCAAGCTACATCAAAGTTGGCCTGATATAAAACTGGGGATGTAAAGAGCACTCTTGTTTTACAGAGGAAGTATGAAAGTATGCCTGCAGTGGTACAGAAACTCAAACTTCTTTTGAATTACAAGATCTTACTGAACCAAAATAAAACGTATATGAATAATGATAGCTTGTTTTATTTTATATAGAATAATTAAGGTTGCAGGTAAACGGAACAGTAGGTTTGCTTTTTCTTTTGGTGCAGATTATAATTACACAAAATGTTTGCTAATAATTTCAAATAAGTGGTGGGGATAGATCTCATTTTCTGAACTCAACAGAATGCAAAAAAAAAGAAGCAAAAAATATCATCTTCTACACTTCCCCAATCTTTCCCCAGATATTAAAATAACTGCTACATCACAACCTCCAAGTCAAAAACATATTTATTTATGGTCATTTTCCTATGCCATTTCCTATGACTGTAGATATGTGCGTAAGTGTGTGTGTTACCATATAAGAGAATATTTTCCTTTCAAAAAATGAGAACTAGATGGCCTTTGCTAAACAAAACCCTCTTCCTAAAATATTCTCTAAAGACATGGGAGAAAGGGCTTTTCTTGAAGTGGTCCCTTTGTAAAACTTAAAATTTAGATTAAACAGAAAATAGAACCAAATTCTAATTAGGGTCTAATGGCCCCTCGCTGGCTGTAGGAGAATTGTTTCAATTACACTGTGACCAGTGTCATTGCATATCAATAGCTGGAGCCTCTAATAATGCCAATAAACTATTTCTTTTGTTTCCTTTGTTAAACTGTTTGGTTTGAAGCTATAAATTGGGGACAACAGCACCAAGTGTCACCCTATGCTTGTGAAATCATTATGGGGCGCAAAACATTCTGGGGTTTTAAATGTCCATTTCTCGCAGGGCCTCTCACTATGCCAGACCGCATCTCCTCGCTTGCCTGTTGTTCTCGCTGTTCTCACTTCAAGAAAGGGCAGAATTAACACATTACCAACTTCAGACCCAAATGGAACATACTCCTTTTCTCCTGTTGGTCTGACCAAATATAGCACTTGGGTTTTAAACTGACCTTGTACTGTGACTTGTTCTTAAATAATCAGTTAATTAAAATGTGATGTATCACAAACACCGAAACTTGAAATAACTTCAGTCACCTAAAAAAAGAATTGATAGCTTTTCCTAAGGGGGAAAACTACTAGTAGCTTATCGAGAAAGCTTAGCCTCCAAGGCCAGTCTAGCTAACTATGGCCTTAGGTCCTAATCCTTGCAAAGTCCATCTGGAGAATGTCCTAATTCCACTGCCTGCTCTTCGAGATCATCCTTCTGCTTTTTTTTCCTCACCCATGCATCCGTTTAGTGTCCTCATTTGCTATCTAATGACTTTCTAAAGTGAACTCAGCTCTGGTTTCTTTCCCAAATGACCTTTAGCTGGCTTTCCTTTCTGTGCTTCCCTACATCATGGCAATATGAGCCGTGACGCTCATATCCATATGAGTGCCTTATCAATACCACATGCTCCAAACACAGAGCAGGTAACCAGCAACAAAGCTGAGCCATGTTAAAACACACCTGTAACTTCCCAAAAGAGTAGGTGGGGCTGAGTAGACTTCTGAGCCACTTCTCCTGCACTTGGAAACAAGCAAATGTGCTGAAAGATTTTAGCCCTGGTAGGCAGGGCCAATGCTTTATGTGGGGTATTTCCAGTGTAATTTCCTGTGGAGCTTGCTGCTTTTCTGAACCTCCAATAATCCAGCTCAGCGGTGTTATAGATGAAGCAGTGACTCCTTCCTGGACAAGGTCGCATGTCAAAGTAAGAAAGTTTCAAACATATCTGCCAACCTGATTCTTAAATACTCTAAGTACTATGAAACCCTTCTTCTTGGGGTTATTATTAATCAGCCATCAGAGCTGTCACATAATTACTGCAAAACTACTTTCATTTGGAGAGAAATGTAGCAATAAGAGCCTGTTTTCTGGTATCGTGTTTATTGTTTCACCTTAGGAGTATGAGCATAGTTTCTTAATTGCAGCCTCTAATTCAGAGGTTTTCACCCTTTTACACACCCCTAATTTTTTTTTTCCTGAGAAAGACAAGCGTGGAGAAGGGGCAGAGCATACCGCTGCATAGCAAGTGTAAAGTCTGCTTGTCTCAGGCTGCTTGTCTTGTACCTCCCAGGGACCCCCAGAGAAGAATTCTGAGGATGTCTAGCACTATGTGAGCCAACAGCCGAGAAGCAGGAAGCCAGAAGTCCTTGCAGAAGGAAGTGAAAATACTGTAGTGTTGTAATCACTGTGACCTTACACGTACGAGAACATAAAGGCAAATGAGATGGTTCATCCTTGCTGTAATTTCTTGTTACTTACACTCCGGTTTTCAAGTGCAAACTCTTTAAGCAATTAAGACTTGCAGTCAAAAGAGCTTGTTGAAGGAGCCTCGTTGTAGTATTAATTCTCTCGTATCCTGACACACTGACCTGAAATGCTCAATTCCCCTTACAGCATCAGGCTGCTTACTAACAAGGAAATCTTTGATAGAAAGGACTTGACAACCTGACAATACGGTTGAATTTCCAAAGTGAAAAACCTCTTGGGTAAAAATAAGGTGGGTTAAACAGATACACCTATGCTAATAACTAGGTACTTGTTTACACTTACTAGTCACCTCATTAAAGGTATTACTCTAAATAACATGCCAGTTATATTTGTTAAACCCATTTCACAGGAAGCTTAACTAAAAAGGAAAGAGGTTAAGGGACAGACTTTAACCTCTGTATAAGTAGGTGGCTAATCACAGCTTCAGACACAGGGTGGAGGGGGAGGCCCAGAATCAGGGCAGACCTAAAAGTACGTGCATGCATAACCACTCCTACAACGCTTGAGCTTGACGCATGTTGAGGGACTGGGGTCTCAGCAAGAGGAGAAAACACTAGCAGAGCTGGGAATACCTTTTACTGCTCTGGGGATAATGCTTTTCTCTTTATGAGGAGGCTTTTAAATTATCTCTCAGTATAGCATATTAACAACCTTGTTTTTTTCTGAGAGCTGGTCCACATATGCGGTGCGCCTGCAGATGCCGTGTGAGTTGTTCCAGCTCCCCTCAGCCCTGCCAGGTCTCTTCAGTCCTGACTTGCACACTGTCCTGCTCTGCTTCTTTCCACAGCAGAGGTTACCAGCTGTGGGACGCGCTCTTATATTCTAGAACTATGATGTTATTACCAAATTTATTTTTCCATGTAACTTGAGAGAGGAATAAAAAGCAGATTCTCAGCTAGCAGAGATCATCATGGCCCATTTGTGATGGGGGAGGTTCATCGTACTACACAGAACTATGTCGATCGCTATCAAACGGGAATTTGACTCTGAAAACCCAGGCACTGGCAGAGACTCCAGCAGCCCTCTGCAAGCCCTGGTCTCCAGAAGGGCTAGATGGGAGGATAATTCCAGATAAAATACCTCAGGCATTATGTGGGTTGGATCTCTCTTACATTTTCAACGTGGGTTTTTTTTTATTCTTGAACAAGATTCAAAAAGGCCTTTAACGGGCAGCGGGGGGCGGAGATGGGACTGAAGTCACTATTTCTGCCATTTCCCCAGCTGTGAGCCGAGCTGTTGGCCAGCAGCCCCACATGGGCCAGAGCTTGCAGAGCTATCATTCCTCTCTTCTTTGTCCTCTGGTAGGTTGCCTGCTCCTTCCCCATTCAGCTTTTTTTTGTATTTGCAAGGTAAAATTTCTGCTAAGCTATAAACTGCATTGGTTCAGAGACTCTGATGGATGGCACAAAAAAAGCAGAAGGAGCATACAGCTGTGGATGGGAAGTAGTGGGCATGGGAAGGGTCAGAGTGGGACCTTTCCCTGGCAGAGGCACTGAGCCGTTATGTCAGCTCCCATGCCTCCTGTAGACATAGCCCACATCCACCACCCTGAAAGACCCTGTTCAGCTGCCATCAAAACCCCAGAAGGCCTTTGCTGGTCAAAAGCTTTTGAGGTATTTAGCTCTAAGCCTGTGTGCAGTGCCAAGGTTGTCCTGACAATGACAGCTGAGCAACCTTGTGCCTACCCCACAGCCAAAGTGAGCTGAGTTGACTTTCTGTGTAGGAGTGAATGCAACGGGGTTAGAAAAGAAGAGCTCCAGGTTCTTGACCGGGCTCTCAGGACTACTTCAGGATCACTGGTGGAGAAGGATACAAGGAAGGCACTGAGGTGAGTGCCCTTACAGCTACCAACAGCACTGGAGTATCTCATCCCTCTGGCAGAGCTTCAGAAAAAAACAGCCATCCTTGGTCAGCTGCACGGGCCATCACAGGATGGTTTACACCTTGCACAGTGACAGATCCAGAGCAGGGGAAGCCAGACACCTCCAAGTCAGATGTTGGAGGACCAGAAACCATGATGTATGAGATATCCCCTTGGCTAACTCCAGGTAGCTCTGTCTAGAGTATCAGCAAGAAGTGGGTCACCGCACTGCACATTTTGCAACCTATTCTGAGATGCCAAATCCTCCTCAAGGACTCAACAAGCATTCCAGAGACTTCACCCAGGGTTTGGGGCTCTGTTCGGAAAGTCAGGCATCAGCAGGTGTTGTGCCATATAACCTGAAGGCAACCGTGCTCTTTATTGGATTGGGCCTGTCAGATCAGATCTTGAAAGTTATTTGTGGTTGTGCTTCACTCAGCAATGTGGGCAAGAGAGCAGGAATGCAAGCTGTGTACATATCCATTCTCTGTCAGTGCCTAAGTACAGCTGAAATAATTACCAGATGGTAATGAAAGTGACCCACAAGAGAATCACATAACTCCATCCTAAACATGCTAAGATAAAATTATTGTCACAGAGGTAAAGGGATAATAGCAATAGGCTTCATTAAAGGAAAAGGAGACTTTTAATCTCCTGCACAGGGACTAGTTTCTCTTGCTGAAGATAATACCTGCAGGAATAGAAGAATCCTAATGTTCCCATGTTCCCTTATGAAATACTTTGAAAGGTGTTACTGGAAACTTACTTCAAGCACATATCAAGACTACTCATAAGGAGTATGAATAATTCTGATTTATCAGAACAAAGAGGTTTGCTTTTTTTCTAATGCAGTTGTTTCTACAGAATTTAGTTTATTTATCTCAGAGTTGGACTACAGGCATATTGAAAAATGACTGATTTAAGCTGAAACATACATTATTAAATAAAGAGTCCAAGTAAGCAATTTGAGATGTAAATTGTTTCAGCAGCTTTTTAAGAGGGAGAAAGGTATTTAAATAATTGTAAATTTACAGGTATACTGTATTACTTCCAATCAACCATTTAAACTTCTGAAGTATCTTAAGTGTATGTGATGACAACTTCCCAATTTTCTACTTGGGGTCTCATCATGCTACATTACCCAGCTGGAGCTCTGTAGCTGCCAGGAGAAAGGTAGAGCCTGAGCAGTGCTGCAGGAAGAGGAGGCGATGCAAGCCGCAGCCCCAGGATCCCACTGTGCAGTACCTGTCCAGAGGACAACAGCTAAACGAGTCCAGAGATTGTTTCTCTTCAGGAAATCTAGCAAAATCTCTCTTTTTAAAAAAGTCTTCTTGCCAGAAAAGTAACTTGGAACAGATACCCTCCCATAATGTGTTAATCTACCTTTACTCTCCAAATAATGAGAGAAAAAATAGGGAAAACTACTAGTGAACTCATGAGAAGATGAAAATCACTTTGAGTTTGACTCTGAAGAGGGAGAATTCAGCAGAGACTGCGCTGTTGCTGCTGATTTTATGTAGAGTGTACTCAGATACTAACAAGATTATAAAACACAGATAGGTATCTAGACAATCAGACAGACTGACTGAGCTTATTTGTTTGCTTAGTTTTTTCTTTCTGTTGTTTTGAAGCCAAAGATCCAAGCAAAGATCTCCACAAAGGCACAGCAGTCTGTAAATGGTATTTTCTCACATGAAGTTGTCTGAGAGGCTGAGGGAGAAAGATGAAAACAACTTAAAACAGTACTTTTAGTTCTTTTTTAATAAAGACATATTTGGAGTACATTCTCCATTCAACGTACATGCAGATCAGCCTTAATAATAACGTAGGCTATATTTATAAATTTCAAAGACAAGAGTACTTCAGAGAAAGCATAAGGTAAGTCTAAGGAGCCTTAAACAAACATTTTTATATGGTCTCATTTTCTCCCAAAATTTTCTTGGGGAAGACACTGAATCTTATCATTCAAATCACATTTATAGAAGTTGATAGATTTAATTTCAAATGTGGTCCTGTTTCTCAGTCCAAGGGCACATGTGTCCCCACGTCACACAAGCATCTGATTATTTATTAAATCTCAGCTGTGCAGATCTGGCAAAGCCTCAGACTTTTGTTTAAATTTCCCTGTAAGAATCAGGTCACTTCTAATCTTCACATTTTAATAACTTCCTCTTCAACTGAAATTTAAATTGCTGAGAACCTTTGTGAGGCAGAGGAAAACTCCCATAATCATCTAATTTGAATAACTTGAGAAAAACAACATGAGTATCACTCGGTGCAGGTGAGCAGGATGCAGGTGAGCAGTCTCATGTCATCCCATCAGGCTAAACCTGGCTTGTCTTGGATTTAGGGTTAGGATGAGTAGGATGGTTGATACTGGGTAATTCAGACCATCCCTGTGCTAGGCATGGTAATGGACGGTGCACCCCACTGAGATATCTCCATTTGACAGAGAGAAATGGGTGCAGTGTTGGCTACCTCTGTGACTCCAGGTACAAGTATACTACCTGTGCAAGAGATGGAGGACAAGAAGAATCCCCTTAAGAGGCATAGTAGCTGCATTCTGCTAATTCTTGGGACCTGTAACACAGGCTGTGAGGTATTTGGTCATGTTTCCATAAGGAAAATGCTACATTAAAAGATGCTGGCAACAGATACGCTCACAAATTATGTATGGTTCAGTGTGGGGATTTTCCTTTTGCAGGATGTCAGGCTTCTCAGTGGTGTGGTGTGGTGGATGGTGAGAGCAACAACACCCCTCCTTCAATGTGGGCTGTGGTTCAGTTCCTCCCAAACTGATTCTTTGATATCCTTCTGAAGCAGCAATCCTGCTGGAGAAGTTAAGCTCATCTAACTTTGATCTTGTAGCAAAGAACCATGTATCCATTGCCTGAAGAAGCAGAGAGGGGGACACAGCAGAGGACAGAAGGAGCAGTGGAGAAGGGAGGAAGGTGGACTCATCCCCAGCTTTCAACCTAGCAGTGGCTTGCTATTAAGTCAGCAGTTCATGGTCTACAACACCTGTAGAACGCCTCAGAAAAACACTCAAAAGAGGACTTCTGCCATTATATAACTGACCCTCTTCTCAGTAGCCTTTCCCTCTGGCAGTGCAGACCTTCCCCTGCCTCACTCACTTGCAATGACCAACACCCTGAGGGTTGCAGGGTCCTCTCCCACCACATGGAGTTGCAACAGGAAACAGCAGCTGCAGCAATTCACATCTAAGGAAGGTTGCCTACATCACTGTCCCACTCTTTGCTAGAGAGAAGTCCCACTAAACCTGATAATTAAACCTTGGCAGGCAGGCAGGCAGAAGTGTGCAGCTGAACCAGCATTTCTTTTCATGAAGGACATGATCTTGTTTTCAAAAATGGTAAGTAAATTTCACAAATTACTCAGTCAAAATCACACGAAAGAGACCTCAAATACCATGAATGCCCACTTCAGGCTCTAAAGTGATATGTGTGCTTTCTTGCTGCAGAGTGTGTTTATTTTTTTCCTGAAAGTTGATGATGAGAATAAGTTTCCTGCACAATACATGGTAAGTGCCTCAGAGTCCAAATGGTATGGATCAGAAATGGTGACTGGTGTCTAACCCACTCAAATTTTTGCTAAATACTCTATCAGTTTCACTCTTCCCATGCTCCTTTCTCTGCTGAACTACTTCTTCCTATTAAACACTGAAAAAATACACACACTTAGGCTGGCAAATCTCTTAAACCACTATTTTGCATTTATGAAAGAAGAAGCTACAATGGGCAAAATGAAAAGTCAGGACATCCAGGTGTCCCAAAGGGCATTCCTAGGACATCATCTAGAAAATGATGACAGACTGGGAACAACCTGGCACAAGAGCCATTGTAGTCCCTGAAGAATTTTCTTTGAGTCCATCTTTCACTCATGATGGTCACTGCATGCTTGGATGAGCTCCATCTGGTTTTGCGTTCCCTTAGACCCTCTACTGTGTGGAAACAGGCATTTTGGACATTTGGAAACAGAGTGGTCTAATCTGCTCTCCTGACATATGTTATGGTGCTGTGAAAGGCACTAGAAATATAGATAGACACCTAATCCCTGCCTCAGAGTCATGCAAAACTACTTTAAAGACAGGGCTGCAGAAGATTAGTGCTGTGAGTCTTGTACGCTGCTGGCAGCCTCAGCGCTTTCAAAGCATTCCTGTCTACTGTTGGCGTGTTCTATATAACCTGACTCCATCATGATTCCTAGAAACTGGAAGATAATCCCTTCTGACTTACAAACCTCCCACATACTCTCTATTGCTCTAAAATTTTCTCCCTTTCTCTTTCCAGTTTCATTTCTATGTCAAAAAGCCCAAAATTCATAGGAAGGGGTTTCAAATTGCTCCACAAATTAAAGTAGATTAGTAGAAGTGTGGTTCAATGGAATGGGGCCAGAAGTCCATCACGCCCACTATCCTGCCTCTGCCAGTGACAAATAGGACAAGAAGGGCCTAGATGTGATGGCTGCAACAGTTCATAGCCCTGAAGCTCCTTCCCGGCCTCCTCTTTCTTCACCTGGACCATGAGAAGCAGAGCAGGAGCTGGACAAAGCTGACACCACCTCCCAAACTGCCACCACCACCTGTCAAGAGCAAAGGTCTGACATAGCCAGTGCTGCACCCCATAACTATGCACAGCTTTGCCTGGGTGCAGGCTGGTCCTCAAATCATCTGCAAAGTTTGCCCACTCCTCTGCACCTCCTACATGGAGGGAGTGGGAGGTGGAAGGGAAAAGGGCCAAGTGCCCCCTTCAGCCCTCCCCTCCCTGCTCCACTGCCCCTGTGCCACCATTCACCTCTCTGCAGCTCAATTGTCACAGGCCTTCCACCATGCTGCCCCTAAAATCTCCAGGTATCCACAGGCTGACCTGGATCAGGTCTCACAGCTATCTAGGGTAAGTGCTTTGGGAGCAGATTGCCCTCCGTGTTGTGTAAGAGCGCCATGACAGCCTCTGATCAAAGGAGAACCACTGAAAGTGGGGGAACCTGCACCCAGAATTGCTCTCCAGCACAGATTACAAATGAAGACCATCTTGCTGCAACCTGAGTCTGTGCTGAGGAACATGATCTATCTAGAAAAGACCAGGACAGAGTGGTATCTCATGTCCACATCCCAGTGACCCATCTACAACACAGGCAGTTCAGCTTGCAGCAGGATGCTATGTGTCTTCTCCCACCACATCCAACACAGCTAACAACTTTTCATCATCAACCTGAGATGCCTTACATATAACTCTCCAAACTGTCAGGATTTCTTCTGGGAGCTATTTGGAATCACCAGATCTCCGTGGTCAGCAATGCCAGGTGGACCTCATGCTGCTTTGTCCAGTTCACAGAATGCCCCTCCTGCTTTGTCCCTGTCCCATCTGCTCCAGGGCTGCAAGACATGCTTCCAAGATGCCCTTAAATCCTGTAGTCCTCTCTTATTTTGACTAAGTTTACAAGCCTTGCCACATGCCTCCTCGCATGCTGCTCTACAAGACAACATGATATCCAGAGAGACTGCCTTTGCACCACACCTTGACAATATCTTTATGAGTTCCTGCCCTCTCACTCCACTGCTTCATCAACCCATTCCACCCAGACACAAAGAGCTAAATGCTCTCCCCACCAGAAGGCAAGGAGCATCAGTGGGCCAGCATGCACTCCGAACTAATTCTGTCCCCCTGGGAAATTTGGCCGGCAGGCACGGTAAGTCCTGTTTCCAACGCCTGGCCCTGCCACATCTCCTTGCAGGATACCCCTGGCCAGCATCTTGCAGCTACTGGGGTGCCTCAATGGAGCAGTGAGCGCAGCTGGGGTGCCCTGCCAAGTGTCCCCTTCTGGTTCCCTATTTTGAAGCCTTATTTTTAAAACACATTGACTCTCCCCTATATATTTTTTTATCATTTTTGCCACTTGTGATCACTTAGGTTTTTTTCCTTTGCAGTGTCTTCCCTTCATCTCTCCTCCCTCTGAGGTTTTTTTCTGTTGGTTTTTAGCCTCTGTTAGGGATGGGCTGCCTCCCATACCTAAAGGGAAAGAAACATGGGGACAATGGCCAAAAGCAGGTAACTCTGGGGAGTACAAAAAAGAAAAATACAGCAATGTTTTCCTGGTACACTTTCCCAACCGTCACACTCTCCTAGCCTCCAGCAAGTTGGAGGTCAGGGATGTAAGCAAACACTTTCTTCAGAAACACTATTCATCAGAACTCTCCTTCTTCAGTAATCCACAGTGGAGCGTGTTGTATTATCTCCCCCAGATAAATGATTATTAAAGGTTATGTCTGGCTATGGCAAACATTACTGGGTGAGTAAGGCATGCTACACCATGCCCCTAAATGAGAGAGACCCATGATGTCCTTGGAGAGAGAACAGAACTTTTATAAAACCATGGAGGTTCTTGTAACAGGCTTCATTACAAATGCAGACCGTCTGCCCATAAACCAAAAGTCAGTTCCTGCCAATTTCCTTGTACGCTTCTAGTTCCTGGTAGCTTGTGAACCAGGGCTGGGTTTCCTTTCAGCAATGAAATGGAAAATGAAAGAGCATGAAGGGGCAGCAATGGCATGCTCTAACAGAGAGATACATATGAAGAGTAAAATACTTACCTTCTTGATGTTAGGAGGATGTTAACACCGAGTTCATGGGGCCAGAGTTTCACTCTGATCTGTAGAAGCTGGCAGGCAATGTTATCAGTCTTTGGAAAGTGCTGCTATGCTTGTTATTTGTAGTATTTTCAGCAATTTTAATGACATTAAACCCTAGGGGGTGAAGCCCAGGAACCAGAAGGATGCAGGCAGCCTGAGTGATAATACCATGAGCCCTGCTAACTCTCTTTGCTCAAATCAATAGCCTCAACTGCTCCATGCAGAGCTGCAATGAAAGGAACAACAATAAACTACCATTGGGACCCTCAAAGTTTTTGAGGAAAAACAAGCAGAGATCAGCCACAAACGAAATGTTCTGACCAGGCCATTTTTATTTTTTTTCCTAACTTGGGAAGTGCTGAACATTCACTGCTGCACTTCCACTTGCTCTCTGGATCAGTCATATGGTAATTTACCTCACTTACATTTTCACTCTTTTCATAATATCTACTCTAATCACAGCTTGTTAAAGAATTGTGGGCATGCTATATGCAGGTGCCTAACGCCACCATAAATATTTACAGCAGTGTTGCCACTTAAGAGTTTTCACATGTGGCCTTTTTAGGCAGTAATTTATGTGTGGTTTAACTCTTCTGATGCATTAGAGCATGCAGGTGAAATTTCACTTTAAAAGTGCAAACAGTGACATCAAGGACTGCTTAATAGCCAGAACACGCTTCATGTAGCTAGAACATGCTTCACGTAATACTCGTGGTATTTTGGGATCTAATCCTTCAAGTAATCTACGCCTGGCCGTAATAATGACTTCTTTAGATTTCTATGGCCTCACACAAGGGCTGCTTTCTTTTTACAGTCTATTTTTTTTTAAAAGTCCTCCCACCTCTCCCACTTCATTCATTGGCAAAAGACCCAACTAAATCAAATGGCAAAGGCAGCAAGAGGAAGACTGCAAGGAGAACTTACAAAACCACTCTAATCTTTTAAAAAACTAGTTTTTGAAAATGCACACAGCATTTATTGTGTGAATAGAGCTTTGTGAAGGGGTCTCTTTATTATTTAAATTCAAGTAAGAATTTAGCAAAAACACTTCTGGAGTTTGAAGGAGTGAAGCTGGTGATGACAGAGATTAATGCTCAGTTTCAGGGAATCCACTTATTAATTTTGTCAGGATGAAAACAACGGTTAACAGTTTCCAAAATAGCTGAACAATGTCAGCAAACATTTGCTTTGACTGAACTGAGACCCTCCCTTGCCCTAAGATCAGCTCCGGGGCATTTTCAGAAAGGCTTTCTTTATCTCTTGACAGTGTGAAAAAAACTTTACCTGCAAATTGACTTGTGTGTAGAAGGAAGCTATCATTCATGCTAATGGAGCCCATCAGCTTGCTTTCACTGTACCATGATACCCTGGAGCAAAAAATGTGAAACCTGTTAAGCCCTGGGCTTAGCAATAGGATTTAACAACTCTAAAATGCCTACCTTTCTCTGTGCACATATTGTCCACCACTATCCCACACATTTCTCTCTGTTCCTGTGACAGCTGGTCAATGTAAACTTGCTCTTACAAGATTTTATGTTGATTTTTATGCTCTGGGAGCTGTTTGCTTAAAATAAACCCTACAAATTTTAAAAAAGCAAAGGCACAAAGAGACTCTGGAAAACTGCAGTAGAAAACAGGGCAGAAAATTGTACAGAAAATTGTTTACAAAGCTCCCAGTAATTTGGTAATGTGAAGCATCTTCCCTGCTCGCTGCTCTCCCCAAATAAAATGTTGGTGGGCACATTTTGAAAACATTAGAGATCACAGCTCCTGCAAAATACATTGCTTTTACAAAGCAATGAAGGCATGAGAAGGGTTAATCCCAGACCATGAAGCTGGAGAACAAAAGCATGAATGAGCTGGTCCCAACTGCACTTGGTAGAAAGGTTTTGACTGGGACGCTCAGGTGGGTTAAGATGCACCAGATGTGTCGAAGCGGCAGGCAGCGACTTTGTTAGAGATAATTTACCAGTTAATAGTATCATAATGCTAACATGCAAAGAAGCGTTCAGTGGGGGGAGGAAATGGCTCTAAGCCATAAATGGGGAACATCAGACTACTCCCAGCCTGGCCTCCTGAGATCTGGAGCCATGCCAGCCCTGGAATCTGACATATCCCATCTCAGCAAAAGAAGAAGGGTTGAGACAAAGGGCTCATTGACAGTCCCTGCATCTCAGGTCTCTTCTCTTGCCCATAAAAGCTGATCATAGCCCTCCAGAGCTGGTCCCATTGGCCCCGACCCTTCACTGGACCCTATCCAAAACTGTGAAAGCACTGCCCTCCTCATAATCCAATCAACACTACAAACTGCTAGGCAAAAGTTTTAAAAAATGAAGTCATTGGGAAAGGAGAAAAACCCTAGAGGATACAACCAAAGCCAAAAGAGAAGCAGTAAGATTAAATAAAGCAAGAGCAGGGCAGAACAGCAGTCCTCATGGATGGCACCAAGCAAACACTCTTCACTGCAGGTGAGACAACTATTTGCCCATCCCTCCACTGTGGATAGGTGGCAAAATGAGACAGGTCAAGATCAGGGTCAGATGGTGAAATACAACAGGACAAGGAAGCAAACCACCCTGGGAGAAGCTTTTTATGAAAGTGAAGGGTAATGCTCAGAGTATTTAGAACCCACGAGGCCAGTGGAGACTGGTGACTGCTTGCTTAATGGAGGCATCCTCGGAGTCAGCCCAACCCCCAGTGGCCAGCCAGGACATGTGGGAGCCTGGAAAAGCCACAGAGAGGTCTGGGAGCTCCCCTTCCCTGCCTGAGATGAGGTGAGAGTTTGTTTTCAGAGGATAAAAAGGGCTGAGGTAAAGGAGGACCCTGTCTCTGGAGATATCTTAACAAGTCCCAAAGATACAGCAAGTTAAACGGGAATGCTTGTAGACAGGTAAAAGGCAATTAATCAACATTTTCAGTAAATAAAATAGGTATCTTTCACAGGCAGCTGATAAGACTTTTTTCTTCTTTCCATTGCTATTTTCACCCTAACAGAGTTCTATTTAATTTTTATTTGACGGAGATGGTCCTGGAGTATGTGTGCCAGTGGAAGGAAAGTAAACCAGACCATGCTACTTTTCTTAAAATGCCCTGTCACAGGCCAGGCAGCAGTGGATCATGCTGTGGTGCCTTGGCTGTTCTTCCAAGGTACCTATCTGTACAATTCACCTTTGTCCCGTCTCTAAAAAAGATGCTGCCCTTTTTTCCAGCTACTCATCAACATGTAAAGAGAGATTTACTTCTTTTATTTGTGGCTCCTCAGTGGTTCAACCACATTATTTTTTTCACTACCACCTAGTTGCAATTGGTCTCAGCACTTTGTGTTAAAGGTCTTTGAGAGATATACTGCTGCTTTGCTGCAAGAAGAAAAAAGTCTTATCAGCTGCCTGTGAAAGATACCTATTTTATTTACTGAAAATGTTGATTAATTGTCTTTTACCTGTCTACAAGCATTCCCCTTTAACTTGATGTATCTTTGGGACTTTTTAAGATACCTCCAGAGCAATGGTAAAATTTCCAAAATGCCTTGATTCTGAAAGATCTAAAAGTTGAGTGAGATATTTTTTGAGACTTTCTTCACCTTGGGACTGTGTAAACAACCATCATTTCACACTAAGCTTGTAGATTATTGTTTTTTAAATGCAATACTGGGCCATCAATTATAATTTTGAATAGCTCAGTTAATTCTTGTGTCTATTTAACCCTGTGAGGAGAGCCATAATTCAGGAGACTCTGGCTCTGCTACTAGCATCTGTATTTGTTATTCCTTGCACTTCTCTGAATACTTGGGACAGCTCTGCTCACCTGCAGCACCTCTTATCCAGAAAGTCCTATTTCTCAGCTACCAGTGCAGATCTGAGATGCCCTCCAGCTCCCTCACTGTACACAACCTCCTGTTTTCTGGATGTGGAGGCACTGGTTGTTGTTCACACAGGGCACGTGTTCAATGCATTTTCAGCACTGTAGCCCAGGCCTCGGACACCTGGTCTGCTGCCCATCTCTCAGTGGGTATGGCACCAAAGGACCCTGAGGACAGATAGGAGTTTCAAAGGCAGATTCTTCATAGTGCTTGACAAAGACTACAGAAGTCCTACCAGAAAGGATAATAAGTCTTTTGAAAAATGATTTCTTTGCATCCTGTCGTACCATAAAAGCACATTGCAGACCATAGATTGTCTCGACTTACAAATGAATTCCCAATGTTTAATCTATCTGAATTTCTTTCTTGTGGTTTTTTACTTCAGTGTAATCCTTCACTAAACATTTTTCAGCCATTAGCTCAGGACTATACATTTTTCATTATTAAACTGCCTCATGTTTTCATTATATCTGCACGTCAGATTTTACTTAGTGATATATCAGTGGGATCACCTCTCTTATTACTGCACTAGAATTCCTCTTCTGAGAGAAATACAGTTCTTTCAGATGAAAAGGGGCTCCTCCAACCTAAATGGCTATGAAGCATATTGTCAAAACAGCTACTCAGATTATTCTTGCTGGACCTATGACAATTTGTATCAACTGAAGTAATACCAAAGTAATATCAGTTATGAGAAGGGAACCAAAGTAAATATGATCTCTTTGGGGCAAGGTGCTATGTGTAGCTGGAGGAAACACCTGCCCCAGAGAAGAGCTGCCTAAATAGACAGGCAAAAGGTGTGAGAGAAGAAGTGTTGTTGCCCCATGTTACAAACTGGGACTTGAGTCATAGGGTGAGTAAGTGATCTGGAGAAGGTCACACAGGAAATCTGTGTCACGGTTGGTTATTAAACCCAGATTTCCTGATTTGCCACTGAATCCCATAATTACAAGACTATCCTTCCTGTCCCTTCCAACTCTATCCAGAAAGTACCTCACCAGTTGGGAAATGCTTTACAGGAAAAAAAAAAAAGCCTTCCGAGCATCCTACAGCATGATCTCGGGTGACTCCCAGCATTGGGTTCAAAACCATTGCCATAGAGCCTGGCTGAGAAACTACATTTCCTTGTCTCCATCAAGTTGCTGCCTACCCTCATGCAGATGTCCTCCCACTCAGCTCGTGCCTTGGTGCCCAGCCTGCTCCGCTCCCTCACACCACCCTCCCCTGCTCCTTGGTCACAGGTCCTCTCACGACCCTCCATGCAGGTGTCTGAATCCACCCTGTCACTGTCTTCTGGTTTGGTGGGGTTTCCTCACCTCACTGGTTGTCGTCTGGCTAGTAGGGCTGGAGAGTGGAGGTCCTGAAGATCTTCATTGCTGCTCCTGTGGTGTGTTTAGTGATTCTACTTGAAACAAATGAAATGAGGTCACAGTGCGCACAGGGTAGCTAAAGTTTATCCCTCATACTTCAATAAAAAGGAGGAAAAATGACTAAAGATGGCTGTGACCGGGCTGGTGGGGGGGAAGGATCTACTGAGAAGATTTCTACCAGCAGGGGGAGGAGACCTAGGGCTCCAGGAATATCACATTTCCTGGAGATTTAGGGGGCTTCTGGAAATCAGAATACAAAGGAGACTGGGCTGGGACTCCTGTGAATATGAGGTGGAAAATGGATGTGAGGATGTGAAGTGGACACGACTCAGCCTACCTAGAAAAGGAAGTAACTGAAAACAAACAGCAAATGTCCAAAATACTGAGTTTAACAGGAAGATATCTATACAATGTCATAGATTTCCATAATTTGCTGACAAAGACTAGTCAGATCTACAGACGAAAATATAATTTAGGTCCGTTCTTAATGGTCTTTTGAGAAATTTTAAAATCTAGTTTTGGAAGTGCAAAAGAAACAGGTAGTAGAAATAAAGAGAAGATACAGACAGGCAGCTTTCTCTATGGAAGAAGCAGCCAACTCATTTTCAAGTTTAAAAAAACAGGGCCATATGGCTGGATGGTAATACAGGGCTGAACCCTATTTAATATCAGCATTAACACTATAGAAGCTGTTGCTATAGTAGTGACATCTGGAAGGAACCTTCAAATGGATTATTCTCTAACCTGGATGAAGGATTCTGCCAGTCTGTCATAGAAAGCCTCCAGAGCAAATCAATAACAAAAGTCTTGTTACCTGAATGCAATGTAATTTAGTGGCTAATCACTTTGACAACACTAGAATATAAGGAGAAAAGAAAAGAAGAATGGAAACAAGGAGATGTAATTAACAGCCAGGAAGGCAGAAATGGTTCCAGAAACACAAGGAGAAACATCAAACTTTTATATGCCACTATCCACTGAACTTGATCAGTAAAATCGTACCTTCACTCTAAACTATTCCCTGTCCAGCTGATACTTCACAGGCTCCACTCAAAAAGCAGTAACATTACCAATGGATAGTATTATTAGTAAACATGAGAGCTGCATGCACAAAATACTGCTAATTGCCAGAGCAGTGATAGATATAGTGTCCCATCTTTGTTTAATATTCGTTTGAATACCGGTTTTTCTTTGGCCAAGTGAGAAGGTTCCTCCTGAGTAATTAAAATGAGTCTGCTGAGTACAGACATTTGGCAGCCTCTGGAAATTCAATTCCACCTTGTAGTTGGTCTCTCTCACTGAAACAATATGTGAGATTATTGCTAGAAAGAAGGGTTTGTTGGTCTGTTTGTTGGTTTATATTATACTTACTTACACAAAAGCATTTTGGACCTGATTTACTTTGCTTGACAGTGAAGAGATCAGTCGAAGTTGACAGGAGCAATTCTCAGCACCACTTGCACCTTATGTAGTCATTGAAATCATAAAAGAGTGTGAGAAAGTTAACAGTGCCGTTTTCATTTACTTGCACAATGTACAAAACAACTGCATGTCAAACACTCTGATGTGAAATCATGATCATGACCATATGTTTTTAGAAGGTAACAGACCGTATGTGGGGATACAGCATTTAACTCTAGAGTTATCACTGAAAAAGTCTTGGAAATAGTAACGGACATTTTTCACACTCGTTTTCAGAAAAATACTGCCCTTTACATCATTTAATGAAATATAACTATTCATTTCCTGGAGGGAACAAAATTCTTTGTTCATTGAATAGACCTTGACATTCATCAGAGGTCTTACCTTGATCCCTTCAAAGCCAGTATGGGTGAATACCTGGTCCAGCCCTGTATGTCTTCACCATTCAGTGGAGCAGATCTGACAGAGAGCAAAGGCATGACACAATTCCTGACTTGCAACCTACAGAACTCCCGGGGGAGCAAGGGAACCTTGCTTCCCAAGAACAGGCAAGGGCCCACACTTCAGAGGCGATATGCATTTACCCCATGAAGACAACAGAAATTTTGTTGAGCTGTCCAGCGGGAGCAGATCCTTGCGGAGTTCCCTAATGTTGTCTAACATGCCACCTGCAGATGTCTCAGAAAATTAGTGTCTCTATAGTTCATGGTGTCCTGGTTGTTCACAGACATATGTGAGTGGAAGTCAGATATACTGTTCATATCAGTAACATTTAATACCAATATTACCTAGATGTTAACTCAAAATGTGCTATTTTCAGTATGCCGTAATCCTCACACAAACAGTAATTCTGGACTGTGTTAGAATGTACAAGGATCAGCACTGTTCAAAAGGTGAAAATAGAGACAACCTTTAGGCCAAAAAGCCCATGTTCTTTGCAAATTTTTTGTTTTATTTAAATATGTAAAGGTGATTGAAATTATTTAATACCAGAAATCATAAAGAGGGAGAAAACGTAGATGGAGCACTAGAAAAAAAAGAGATTTGGTTCCAGTTCTGAGAAAGTGGTTAAGAAGTCCCTGGATGGCTGTTCATGCAGTTCTTACTCTGGCAAAACTGCCACTGACTTTAATTGCAGTTCACTCAGTTGGATCAGCCTGCTAATCAACTAAGCACTTTTCATTTCATGGCAATAAGAAGGTGTGCTGAAAATGCCATCGTATCTTTAACCATCTTCAAAGCCTAGAATGTCTTCACACCATTTCATGGGTTTCCCCTTTCCAGTATTAAAAAAGGATGCTATAAAAGTCATGGTTTAAATGATATACTGCAATTTTATGGACTTGGAAGCTAATTTTGCTTAGAAGCATTTTTATAGACTTTGGAAGCCTAGAGTGGGGGGAAGCAGAGCTCCTAAGATCAAAAACTTTCCTTCTGTAGAAAAGGGTTTTGGGGGGAAGCAGTTTCTGCCTCCTCTGGATACGACTCAATTGCTTCTTGAGTCTCCAATATTGAAAGGTTTTTGATGAAAAATACACGTAAAGAGGGAATTCATTTTATCTGCCTTGCAAACAAAAGAGATTATTTTCAGTTTCTGTTATGAGAAGGAGAAGCAGGGGGGGGGATGGTCTTTCCAGGGAAAAGCTGTAAGATGTTTTCCTTAATTAGTTTAATTACAAAATGTACTAAGACTATTACATAAACATTAGGCTGTTTTCGGGTTCAAAACAGGCAGATGTTAGCAGGATTAAATCAAAATACTTTATACGCCTTTGAAGGTTTTTTTTTACTCAAAGACCTCAGCTCTTTTTTTTCCTTTTTAGGCTCGGTAACAGCTGATATTATTAGATTTTTTTTTCTTTTGATTAAAATTACGTCCATCTAACTCATGCAAGTCAGCTTTCATTAGCAAAGCAAGCAGGATTCGGCCTATGGTATCACATTTCTGGAATCTGATGATTTCTTTTGTATTCATCCATTCTCCCTGCTCTGATCAGATTCTAATTACAGCCAAATTACAGCTATTGTCTCAAAGGCTGAGTAACATATTTGTGGTTCATTTGGGGTGGGGGGGGGAACAACAGAAGATGGCTCATTTAAAAATAGGAATTATACAAAGTAATAAGAGTTGTTTATAAACATTTTTTTAATGGAAGATGGCAATGGTGGGGAGGGGGAAGGCATCTTTAGATCCAAGTACGAGAGAGTGTACAGTTTGCTGAATTGAAGCTGTCTTTCTACAGCTTCCCTCAATATTAACACTCTATCAGCTGCCTATGAGGCACTGAAGAACTAGGCAACTCCAGGGTGAGAAGTATGAAACATGGGGCTTTGAGACCTAATGAAGAGTTCATGGAATATATCAACAGGTAAAGTATGACCAGAGAAATAAATGTAGAACACATACAGAAATATTCATGGTCATGAGCAAATCTGCTATAAACTTAAAATTATGTCACAGTTATAGATACACTAAGAGAAGAAATAACATTATATTAAGCAAATGTGTAAAGAACTGAACCCCATGCTCGTGTATATTCATGAGCAATAACAATGCTTCTCTGCAGCCATCAAAATTATTTCCAAAACGAATATAGGCCAATAGCATTTCAGGCACAGACTTCCCTAACTGTAATCATTTTATCATCCTAGAGTGACAACCTGACATAACTGCTTTTAAAGATATGAATGTCATCAACCTTAAATTAAAACAGAACTCAAAATAAAAAGAGCAATAAATTATTTTGGTCAGAAAGGCAGTTTCCAGTGCTAATATATTTACAAAGTATTTTTACCTCATCACTTTTAAAATCCATTGCTAAAGCCTACCTCTAAGACTGCTTATTACCAGCCTGCAAATTACTGCGAGATAGATGCGAAGCCAAATGAAAGACTTCTCAAACATTCTTGCATATCAATAGAAGTTGTTTTACAAGGACAAGGCTGAATGCAGTATATTTTATTGCATTACCCTGCTGGTCACCTCAGTAAGATCAAAATATAAAAAAAAAACCTGGTTTAGCACTTGGTTTTCAAAAGGAGCTTCAGGTACTTGGCAGTCTTTCACCTCCACAACTGGTCTAAAAGCATAAGTGTGAGTTCATTATTTTCTCTGAGACTATCTTCACCAGCATCCACTGAGTAGACAATAACAAAACCCACCAGGCAGGCTGATGATGAACAGACAGCTTCGCAAAAAAGTCCATAAAACACAGTAAACCAGTACATGGATAACACCACAAAGACAGTGACATATCACCATGCATTCAGTAAAACAGTGTGCATTGTGCATATGTGCTCTTGCATGTCCACGCTCAGTCCAGCAGCCTACCTTTCACACACAGTAATCCCTTTAAAAGCCTTTGGTGAAAAAATACAGGCTAAACCCCCTGAAATGTTCTTCCTGTACACCAACTGAGATGTGCAGTTCCTCCTCAGAAAGAACTGTGTAAATATCATCAGGTGTTAGTGTAATGCAATGACCATCAGATTTCATTAAATGACTAAATCTATTAAATGATTAAATCCTTGGGCACACCAATTCATGTCAAGTGTAAACATACGGTGAAACACTTTTAAATCAATTACCTGATGATAAAGAAATAATCTTCTTACTTTAATGAAAGCAATTAATGTATGTCAGGGCTATACATTTAAGAGGTTTCCAGGATCAGAACCATCCATTTGATAGTACCTAAACTCACACTTTCAGAAGTTAGATTAAATATTGCTAGCAGATGTTGAGCAGCACCACAGCACAGGGAAAACTAAATAGTGTTTGGTTTGTTTTTTCTTCCAGCACATTTCATTCCACAGGATCTCACAACAATGTACTTCACACAACACTGAAGTGCAGCCACTGATTTTCCTCCTGCTATTTGTTTCAGTATCGCACGACGCCTGGAGGGGAGCAGAAGTGGTGGTGCTGCTCCACTTGTACTGTTAAGTGGTGGCATTGCATAGCTCTTACTAGCAAGGGTGACATGTATAGCACGTGAAAGAGAAAAAGAGATGTGATAGGGCCAGATGATGTGACCTGCGGCAGTGCCTCAGCTGCTCAGGGTGATTATGACTGTGGGGACAGGCACAGCATCCCTGTGCTGGACTGGGCACATGATGTGCTTGTTCTGAGACCCCTGGACCACAAAAACTGAGACTTGAGTTGCCTGACATACACCAGGCCAGTTGACAAAGAAATACAGTCTCTAGTTTAACCAGAAGCATTTACAGAAATTGTGTACAGGACCTGCCACGTTTTCTTTGACTCTGTGTTGCCAACTGGGCCTGTCTCCTGGTGTTGGCAGGAACTGTGGTCCACGGCCTTGCTCTTGGCAATGTCAACCTAAGCAAGGATAATTGAAGAATTGCCACTGCCTCCCTTTCCATGCTTCCTCTCAGTGTTCTTTACTCCTTTCAGCATTTGAGTTTCCACTGCTACAGATCTTTTTTTTTTTAATTATTTTTGCAGTATTGTGGCATGGTGACATTGATGGAGAGGTGAGTGTTACCTCTCAGGTCCACACACTGTTTCTCCCTCAAACTGTGATCCATTCACCTCAACATGGGCCCCACCAACACCAGCAACACCAGAGGTACTAAGCACCACCATGGTGACAGAAGTAGGAGTCACCTTGTACACATAACCACTACAAGGTCATGTCCTGAGCAGAAGGATGATAGCGAACGCCAAGCATGAGCTCAGAGGGTCTGGCCATGGGTACTAGCTGAAGAGCAGTCTTCAGTGTGCATTACGTCAGATACTTTGAACTTGCTGTAAAGGTCTCATAGGATTGCACTGTGCATGTGCTAGATGATACGCAGTGTTAAGCGATGCTCATGTGCAGCGTGGTCATGCCTGTGTAACACACAGCGAAACTGCATTACAAATTGCTTGTGCAAGAAGTCTAGTCTCAATGAATATGCAGGATGCAGTATACAGTCATTCTGTGGCAGGGCCTTAAGGCAGCCCAGTTAAGTGGGTGTTGGTGGAGCACGCTGATACCCATTCTGATGAGAAATAGTAGCATGTTTCTGGAGCAGATGTAGAAGCTCACCCAGCACAAGTTCAGTGTTCTCCAACATTGCTGGGCACTATGTGGCTTAGATGTGCCCCAGGCTGCAGCAGGTCGGCTACCCCTCCATTCCCAGTGTCCCCCTCCAGCTTTCACCCTAATTCTGTGAGGGAGCAGTTACTCTTCCCAGCATGTGGGGAAGGAAGAGATTCCAGTCTGCTGCTAGCACAGGGCTCAGAAACTTAACTGGTCCGATGCAGACAGAGTTGCATAGGTAGGCAGGCAGTTGCAGATAGAGTGCAGATAGTGATGGAGACATGTCAGGGGTATTGGGACTTTCTTTTCCTTTGGTTGACTGGCCTTTGGCACCAGACCTTTCCTACAGTTTCACTAGTGCATCCTTCATTTAGTCTGTCTATCTGCCGTGCAGGGTCCTGTTAATTTTCTCCTCCCTGCCCTTTTCTTCATCCCCTCCTCCCACACTTGTATTTTCGTTTTTTTAGCTAGATTATCCTGCCATGCAATGTGTCTAATACCTATGTTTATATGGCACACACAAAATCAGAGCAGGGAAAAGCAGTCACACTCAGAAACATTTCCAGAATCATTATGTCCAGCTGTAAAATCTTTGGACTTGGGTGTCTTTGCTCTGACCCCATTCTGAGAGCCATTTCCAGAAGTGATGCAAGTGACCCTTAAGTGCAGAGAGGTCGTCAGCCTACAGAGTCCCAGCCTTGGCTGACTGCATCATGAATGATGACAAAATTAATTTCCCTCCACAACCTATTACATAGCTTGCCTATGTTTGTTACCACATCGTGCATCCTAGGTTTCACTGATGAGTTTAAAAGAGTCCCCATCCATACAGGATGACACAGGACTGGACCTTCAGGGACATTATATGCCATATAAATGTATCACACTGAAGTATTTGACTCATAGTAACTTTTCACTCTTGTTGCCCTTATATCCTCAAACTGACTTCCGGAACTTCAGCTATAGTTTACCTCCAGTGTATGGTCTACATACCATACGTAACTGCCAGGAAAAAAACTTTGAGCTCTCTCTCATTTCTGCTGAACTTCATCACAAATTCCCCTTAACCTTTAATGCGTAGATTCAAGTTCTTTCTCTAATGACTGAAGATCGCTTTTAAAATCAGACCACTTGTAAGTATTAAAACTTGGAAAATAAGTTTAAAAGACCCTCTTCTACTGTTTCCAAACCCAAATAATTGACCAAACTCCTTAATTTCAAAATCTTTCAGCATGGAAAATAGGTCCTAAGACTCCACACCAAACTTAGACCACAAATACGTTTTTACCATGACCCTTTGCAACGGGGAAACGTGTGGTTTATAATGGAATGATTAAACAGCTTTAGCTTGGGATGTCATAGGTTTTCTGGTAAGGTGAGTAAGAAAGAACGGAGTCAGTTCTGATCCTCTATGCATACATTTGGCACAACTGTCGTAGTAAAGCAGCTCTCTAGCCCTTTGCACATAGTTTTACCAGTTCTGTGTTTTATGGAATTCCTTTTTTAATAAAGTATATAGTATAAGGCCCAGCTTGAAACAAAAATGCTCGTTGCTTGCTGAGTTGTATGAACTTTGGAAATATGGCAATAAAATGGACACATATGTTCTACTATTATTATTATTATGCTTAAGGGCTACAAAAATAAATCATCCTCCAAGCTCACATGGACAAAATGAGCACTGCCTTCTGTGAGCGTCTGTACTTACATGTATCTGTTTACTTAGATGCATCTGTTCTTGATATCTCATGGAAAAATCAAATATTGTATCTTACCAAAAACCATTGCTGAAGCATTGTTCAGAAAATCAATCCTAAACCAGAAGTCCATTAAGAAAAATACCTGGGTCTCTCTGCTTGGAACTCTCTTTTATTGTTATTAATAGATCATTTATCTTCAATACGGTTGGAGATAAAAATTCCTTTTTAAAGTGATGAAATGAAGAGATTTGCAAGTGCTGAAACCCCCTGATCTTCCCCTCTCTCTCATCACCTGATACAGGCTTAAGGTTTCACAGTTTGTAAAAATCAATGGGAAGTTCTCCCCCTGCCAGCAGCCCAGGCCAATTTAATAAGGACCTGAACAGAAAGGTGGCCTGTGGAAGGAGCAGTCACCTTTCGCCTGGCAGGAGGAGCCGCAAGGGCTGGGACACTGAAGCGCATTGTGTCCCCGTGTGAAGGCCTGAATCAGCAGTGACGAGATTTCTTCTCTTGAATCCAGCTTCCCCCCGCAAGCCTGACTGTAACCAAGAGGGGAACCTGTGAGGGGACAGCCAACTTCTGCCACAGGTTGCAGTTACCAGAGCTGGGGGGACTTCACGTTTCTCGTAAAGGGCTTTCTCCTCTCTCACCAGGACAAGCACTTCACAGGGAAACTCCAAGCAGCTGCTGGGCAATTTCCTTTCAACTCTGTCCCAACATCACTGTTTACAGTTTTATGAAGGCAGCTCCGACTGCCCCTTCTCCTCCTCTCCCTCCCACTTGTTCAAGTTTGTCGATACCCGATCCACGAACATTTGTTTCCTCCTTCCCTGGAGGAGTTTTGTGCTCCACTGACCTCAAGTTCAGCCCCAGCAAGGCTGGCAGGAGGGCTCAGCTGGCTCTTGTTCCTCCACTTGCTGCAGTCCCTTGTGCTGGACAAGCAAAATCAGTGTAATTCAAGAGGGGGGAACCCTTCCCTTTCCAGCTCCTCACACTGCCCTAGGCTCTGTTGCGGGAGAAAAGTTCACCCATCTTGGTCCTAACCCACAGAGGTGAACCCCATGGATGCCACTGGTGCTGGGGGTATATAGGCGGGTCTGATCCCTCACCCCCCACTCCAGCTGCCCTTAGCTCTCCTCCCTGGTTTGCACTGCTCCACGCTGTACCACATCGCGTATCGCACCGCCTCGCACGTGCAGCTGCACCTTCCCCAGGTGGGTCCCAACCTCGCGGCACTGCTGTGGGTGCACAGGGGTGAAGCACCAGATGGCAGTGGGATGGATGGATGGATGGATGGATGGATGGATGGATGGATGGATGGATGGATGGACAGAAGGAGGAACGGTTGCATGTTTAACTCCCCTTGCAGCTTGATCTCAAGGTGGCTTCCCTCCCACACTGTATCAATACTCTTCAGCATCAGACCTCTCTTGCCTCCCCACCCCCCCTCAATTCTTCTCCCTCTTTTCAGCAGTGACAAAGCCTTTTCCTTTAACCCGTTCGGGCTGTGTGCTACGATCCCCCGAAGATGGATTGAGGAGGGGTTGGGAGGTCGGGGCTCTCTGCCTGTCACCAGCTGCGCGGCGCCCACCTAGTGCGGAGCGGGGAGCCGCGGGAGTGCGGCGGGGACAGGAGCGAGAGCATCGGGTGGAAAGAACGGGTGCGCGGGGCAGGCGGGCAGCGGTGCAGACCCCCGCAAAACCCACAGCAGGGGAGGGGAGGGATCCTCCCGCGGATACATCAGCCCCGAACTCCCGCTGGCTACCGCAGCGCCCCGCGGAGGATGCGCGCAGGCGGGGAGCGGGTGGCGGGCACCGCTCGCTGCCGGCTCCGCGCTGGGCTCCGCAGCGCGGCGAGGAGAACCTCTCTCATTCCCCCCCCGCGGAACCATTTCGGCGCTGGTTCCGCGGCCTCTGGAAAGCGGGGCCCCTCCGGTGGCTCCTTCTGTGCCACCGGCCACCCAAATGTTTATTAATTGCCGGCATTCGTTGCTTTCTAATTAGCGGCGCCTGAATCGGTCTGCGCTGTCTTGTTTTTCAAGACGTCGCTGCTACGCGAGTGCACATCAAACAAAGAAAAAAAAAATACACCTATATTTTAATTAAATTCCCTCGCCCTGCTCGCGGGGGGAAGGAAAAATATATCCCAGACATTCTGGGAGATAATCTCTTTCCTTTCTGCGCTTCCCTGCCCGCTTTGCCCAGGGTTACTCATTCTGTTGCCGCGGTGTTATTTACTTGCGTGTATTTACGTTTCCCGATAGTGACAGAGTAAAGCCGTTTACGCAAACTGCAGGAAGGGAAGGGAGGCAAAAAAAAAGGTTTTGGGAAGGATGTGAAAATGAATGCGGTTGGACAGTGCCACGAATACCCCGGAGCTCACATTTAAATCGTACTCTGCGTCCGAGCGCTTTGGGTGTGCGTGAAAAAAAAATATCAAAAAAATAAAGAAAAAACCCAGGCGCTCGGAATAATGTCGTTTTCTCGGTGCTGGTGGATACCCGCCGGGTTTGCTCGGCGATGGCCCGGGGAAAGCTCTCACGGCCGGAGCCCGCCGGCCGGCTGCCGCTCCGCTGCCCGGTGCCAGCGGCGCCCGTCCCGGCGGCGGCTCCCGCCGAGGCTCCGCAGGTGCGCGGGGCGGCGCGGAGATGCAGGTGCGGGGCCAGGCCGGGCCGCGGCCGAGGACTGCCAGGCCGAGTAGCAGCCGCGACGAGAACTGCTCATAGGAGAGCGGTGTAAAGGCAGAGAGATCATTAACGCTGCGCTAATTGATCTCCGCGCCCATCCCCTGCCTCCGCCGCTGCGACGCCGCAGCGTCGCGGTGCGGAGCCCCTCCGCCCCCGCGGTGTCCGCCGGCACCCGGGGCCGGGACAGGTCCGCTGCCCGCCGGACGCGGCTGCCGCGGAGCCCGTGCCGGGAGCTGCAACAAGAGGAGGAGCGGTCGCTGTGGCCGTTCTGCCACCGCTCAGCCCGACCCGGGGCTGTTCTCCCCGTTCCCTCGCAGCGGTCCCTGGCGGGGAACTGCGCGGCCCTCCGGCACGGCTGTGTGCGGGGACTGCTCCGAGGGGCGCGCCCCTCGCAGGGAACTTCGTGGTGGTTCCCGTGCTGGAGGGACCGGTCCTGATGCTGCTGCCGCCGGGAAGGACAGAGGGCATCTTTGGTGTTTTTTTCTCTTGTTCTTGCTGGAGGTCTATGTGAAAGGAAAAATCCCTTTAAAGTGCGTTTTAAAGTGCGCGATTTTATGATAAAACAGGAAGTCCCTCGGCAAAGAGTTTAGGTTCAGTCCGAGGACTTAACTCGTTCCTCCGCGCCGCGATGCCAGAGGCGGGAGGTGACCGAGCCGAACCGAGTCGAGCCCAGCTCCTCCGCTCTCCACCGGCTCCGCGGGGCTGGAGCCACTCGCCGGGGCTACCTCCAATGTGTCCCTTCACAGGCGGTTTATAAAAGCCGATGCCCACCTGCCAGCAGCTCCCCAGAAGCCAAATGACCTGTTATCACCGACTTGAGTTTACCGCTTGCCTTTGGGGTAAGGCAATGGTAACCTTTTAACAAATAAACTTGCCCCGGGGGTAGAAATGAGATTCCGGGGAGGCTGCTGAGGTCCTCCTTGGATTGCCCTAAATGTAACGTTTTGCATAGTCTCCAGTGGCTTCCTGGTCATTAAAGCAGCACGGAATTATTGGGGGAAGTTCAAAGACATGAGGTCTGATGCTTGCACGGGGAGAGATCTACATGCTGGATTTTGGGAGCAGGCAACAGTGATCTTCCTTCAAGCAAGCACTTACTGTCCTCCCAAATCACCTCTTTCAACGCCAGTTCACTTAATCCAGTGAGGACCTGAGCTTCTTTCTCACTAGTATGAAAAATATGGGGTTGTTATGGCTTTGGCATGGTTGGCACACTATTGATTTCCTTGCTACCAGGAAAAGAGACTGAATGCAATGCAGCAGATGCAAACAGGCAGAGCCTGGCTAGGAGACTGTTTTCCTCCAGAAAGTAACCTTGCAAGATGCTGAGGTTATTGACTTTGGAGTGGGGAAGGAGGTGTCTGATAATCAACTCACTCTCTATCTCCCTTAGATTTATAGATCAGGGCCCCCCTGTCACTCCTGAAAATATAATTATGCTGGCAATAAACCCTGAGGGGAGAATGCAAGTGTTTTTCCTCAGAGCTAACGCAGTGACCTTTGAGTTACATACTTAAACGAGCCATGATGTTATAGCAAGCCCAGTACAAGTCTGTTTGATTGCCCTGTCTTGGTTAAGCTGCTAGAGAAGGTGCCAGAGCTGTCCCGGGGGTGCATGCTGGCAGCTTTCCCACCCCTGCAGCACAGGGAGGCCCAAAGCACCGTGCCTTGCGCTGGGTCCTGAACTGCTGCCTCAAGGTGCAGTCCTGGTTTTGAGACACTTAGTTTGGGAGTGGGGGAGATATCTGTCTCACTATTTCACCAGATGGGAAAACTGCACCAGAGGGACTGCTGGGTTTTTTTTTCCCTTCCTTTTTTTTTGGACAGAAATGTTTCCTGTCTTCTTTGCAAAAATGCATTTTATGACCATTTTGCTGTGCAGACTTCTCCCTCTCTGGACACTGAGCAGAGTAATGCAACACCTTCAATCTGTGGAGCAGATACCTCTGCTAGCCTTGGTTTCTTTATCTCAGAGCATACCTTTGTCTCTCTTTGACCTGTTCTTGGTCTTCAGTGAAAACGCACCTTTTTACAAGCTGTCAAACGTAACACTAACAGCTGAGCATTCCTTGGGAGGGAAAAAACCCAACACATTTGCTTAAAAATCACTTAGTATTTATACCTCCTTGATTTTTTATTAGCCTTTTAACAATGTCTCTCACTTTAACACTAATCCAGAGGGAAGGGGCTCTCTCCTGTGTCTGTAGCAGATATATCCTAACAGAAAATGGGAAAAGAGCTGTTTAATTGCTTCTAGGATTTCTGATATTTAAAGCCATTTTGGAACAAGTAAGAGATCCACTTCAGTGTGTCCTCAGCTACAATTGAAGAAAAAAAGAAAAAAAAAAAAAAAAGATTATTTCCAAATTCCATGGTCTAGCTGGCGATAAGCATGAAACAAACAAACAGCACAAAAGACTGCAAATGCAACGGCTCCTACAATCCCATTCAGCAGAGGAGGCACCATTTCCCAAGGGACCTTAAACAAGGAAAAACGTAATCAGGAGATGAAAGTTTGGACCTTTGACACAAAGATGGCTCAGGCCTCAAAACTCTCCTTCACTTTCTTTCCTAAACTCAGCCAAGTAACCCCAGCCTGCCCACAGTCTGGCAGATGAAAACAGGCTAAGTGCAACTAAGTGGTATCCATCTTAAATGGCACAAGTGGTTACTTTGGCCAAATGCTTGACAGACTGACAGGAATTTCAGAGAGGCCCAAGGCAGCCACAAGAATGGGTAACAGCTTGGCAAATGTTAAAGAGCAGACATGAGATTTGAAAAACACATTCCCTGATTTGCCTCTCAATTTGCTGTAATGACTCAGGATGGAAATCTGGACATCACTGTGGATAACAGTGAAACCCTCTGGTCAAAGGGCAGCAACAGTAAAGGCAGATAATTAAATATTGGATAGCAAAGGAAAAGAGAGGCAGGCGTGGGAGAAAGATTTACATAAGCTTTGTCATCATGTAGATCAGCGGGAAGCCCCTGCCAGGAATAGGACCTCAAAAAGAAAAGAGCAGAAATAAAGTGGCTCAGGGAAAAGCACTATGAATTGTCAGTGATATAGATGACACTGATATCTGAAAAGATCGTGGCTGTTTTGGGGAGCATGGGACAATCGGAGGGTAAGATGAATAACACAGATGTGTAAAATATAATGGGTCTTGTATAAGGTAGATTAGGAACTTCTTGGCCACTCTCATGACTTGTATGAGTAATATATAAACAAGACAAGAGGAAATGGAAAAGAGATCTCAGGAATTTTCTGTACAAGGTATAGTGGTGGAACACATTAACATAAGATGCCATTAAAAGCAAGGTCTTGGCAGAATTCAAATAAATACATATGGATAGTGAGAGTTATATTCCTAATGAAGATAAGAATATCTCTGTGTTATCATGTTTAGAAGCAATGCAAAACTTCATCTCTAAGTAACAAGAGACAGGAGGAAACATGTTTAATCTATAAATGCTTTTTGCTGAATATTGAATACACCTTAGACTGAGCTAGTATGAATGTTCCCATGTTTTTACATCTCTTCTGGAGAAGCTTGCTTTCCTGGACAGCTTTTAGCCCTGCTTGCTAGCACTGAGTTTGGAACTGAACTCACAGAAGCACCAAATATGACACTAAAATATTAAGTAGAACAAATCAAATAATGTTTCTTCCTACAACACCTATGTGAATCAGGATGTCTCATTGACTGTCAGAAAAATATTAAGGCTCCAGACTTTTGAAGAAGGGACTTGCGAGCTTTTGAAAACATTACCCACTACCTAAATGATAATGTGTGATGTATAAACTGTTTCCTTCTCGACCTAGTCAAAATAAGAATAGTGACCGTTTGTCTGGTTCTTCACATGTGGCAGAGTCAGTTCGATTTTCCCTTCCAATTCAAGTAATTGCTACAGAAAATCTTCATATTTCTGTACTAATTTGGGGACTTAGATTTGGTTTTAGTGGAACTAGAAAAGAGTACAAGCATGCAACATAAAATTTCTTTGAAACAACAAAGAGAAAAGTTCCATTCTTATTTTTGTTCCTTAACTTTTAATAAGAATAACTTTAATTTAATACATCTGGGCAGATTGCAGACTATCAGATAGTGCCTGCACATCTGCTGTTCTAAGTACCCTGGACAAATACAGTGACTTAACAAATTTTTTTTTAAAAAAAGATCTTGAATTAAATAAAGCCAAGAACAACTACTGACACTCATCAGCTATACTTACAGAGCTACAACACTATTTCTTTGCCCTTCCATACACCCAACTATCTTAGGCAAGGGAAAAAGAGTAGGACAGTTGTACTCTGGAAGAAAATACCTTCAGCAGATTCAAGCTGTTTGAAGCTTAGAAAGAAAATAGGCAGCAAATTTTGAGGACTCCCATACAGTAATTTCTCCCTCAGTACAGACTGAGCTTCAATACCAATACCTCTGCTAACTGAAATTTCAGAGGAAAGGAAATTTCCAAAATAGACTCCTTGCTGCTTCAGATCGAGCACCTTCCCTGTCAGATTGCTGAAGCAGGTTACAAACATGAAAGCAACGATCCTTACTATTGCTCTGATATGGAGGACTGCCTTACACAGGAATATTATTTACCTTGTACAGAAAAAGTAAGGCACAATGTCCTTCCCAAGGTGATAGGAAGTCTGTCTACTTCAGGAACAGAAAGCTTTTCTCTAATTCCCATAGGAAGACCACCTTTCCACGCCGTGTTTAATCCAGCCTGCCCACCTAACACAGCCCAGGACTTTTGTCACATTTTGTACATATTGCTTGTCTTCATGGCCAAAGGACAAAAAAAGGTGTAGACAGCCCCAGAGCACTTTTCCGTCAGCTCTTTTCTTCAGAACAGGATGCCATTTAGACTCATGCATACCATTACCATAAATAACTTCAGAACTACTTAAATCACAAATAAGAGTTTGCAAGCATTTGGAAACAAATATATGTGCCACATATACGTTTTAATTTATCCTTCCTTCTTGTTTTTCACTTACAAATGTTGGTAAATTAGAATATTGTGATAACTATTTAAAGAGACAACTCTGAGCATACTCATCCCTCTCTTCACTGCTCAGCACCCTGGCATGGATTCTGTGTGCACCTTGACATGCAAATGTGGCTTGGTCACCTCGGATTATTCCGCTGTTGATCATTAATATATTTTTCTGCTAGGCAGTAATTTTGAGGGTGGAAAGCCTTTCAGTCAGTTGATTTAAGGATGTGTTTTGCTTGTTTGAGACCACTGTTTTGTGATGTTAAAAAAGCCAACAAACAAAGCAAGCCCTTCAATTTACCTAAAACATCATGGACACTTGTGGACACTTAACTTGATATTGCTTTAATTTTAGCCTTTTGTAAGTAGAACTGATGCTTTTTTTATTACAAATATTTAAATTCAAATGCCCTGTAATGAAAGTGTGATAATAAATAAATAGGTCTGTGGGGTTTTTTTAAACTAAAAAATAAAAAGTAAAGTTCCTTCCTCTCACTTTCTGTATTTTTTCCCCTTTTCCTTTTGTTTTCTGGGCATTTGAAGGTAATAGAGCTTGATAAAAAAATTGGAGGGGGAGGTGGGGCAGGCGGGGGGAGGGAAGATAACATTATTCCAAGCCTTTCCTCTGTTTTGTTAGGACAGATGTAATCTTTGGGCAGCATCAGAAGATAGGCCTGAATTACTGTCTGATCATCTCTTCACTCTCTCTTCTTTTATCTGGATTACTCTCGACTCTTTTCAGGGATGATATCTCACTATTCTTATTTGGTAAATTGGGCAATTGTTTCCTTCTATTTCATTTATTGTAAAATGTTTTCTTTCTTAACTTCAGTCCATTGTTCCTGGGTACTGAGCATGCTGTCACTGGAGAGGGGATGTGAGGAGGGAACTATATAATTAGGGACAGATTCTGCCCTATTTTGCTGGTTAGCAGTAGATTGCTGTCTAGTGCTCATGATTTCATGGGGGCTTCTAGCAGAAAAACAAGGGGTCAAATTCGGCCTTGTAATTGAAGGGAAAATTAAAGAAAGATAAAGGATGTTGTGGAATATGGAATAGTCTCAAATGGCAATTTAATTTTCAATTAGCAAATACTCAAAATAACAGGCCATGCACTAGATGGCTGTTGAGTGAGCATTTGTTCACTGTCTGATTTATCAGTGCTTCTCCTTGCCTCATGATAAACACTAAAAAGAGGAAGAAACACAAACACAAATAACACGGGCATTTTTGTTGCATTTAACAGTAAATCTCAAGGCTGTAGTTCAGAAACGGAAACCTCAGGACAGAATACTAAAACGTGGGGTGCTGGGACTTTGTTTGTTGTCACTGGAATGTGTATACTGGGTGGTAATCTTTTATCTAACTGTGCTTTGAAAATAAAACCCCCCAAACAAAATCCACTGTAATTATAATCAGCTTGTTCATGCTGTGTAAAACACACCAGACATTTGGGGAGAGCGGACTGAGGTGCAGAGGATCCACGCACCAGCACCATGTGCTAGTGCTTCACAGGACACGCAGCCTGACGGTGGTTGGCACTGCATCAGCCGAGCTTGGACAAAACCAAAAGGATTGTCGCTGTGCTTGTGATGAGGGCTCGGGGGAAGGTGGTTACAGGCCAGCTCATTACAGATGATGAACGTGTGTTGTGCCATGTACGATGACTGTTGAGAGTAGGCCAGAGTGAAAGAGCTTACATAAAAGCACTAACAAGGACATAACGCTGATTGACTCACTCAGCACAACGCTCTCTGCACAGAGCATGCGAAGCCATAATTAGTGAAGTAAGTGCTGCCGTGTCTTCTGGGAATGGTTGGGAGCCACCAGCTCCGTTATGTGGCTAATGACCACCCTGCTCTTTTCTGGCTCTCTCCTCTCCGGTTTGAATGGTACCAACGTTTAGACCTGAGGTGCTCACAGAAAACCCTGTTGTTCATCCAGGAGGGCCATATCCATGAGGGTGGGGTGCCTACAGTGACAGAGGGGAGCAGGACAGAAGTTGTAAATCCCTTTTATTTAATTACTCTTTCAAAACCAAGTAGGGAGGCAACAGCATTTGACGTACTTGTGTTGAGTGTACCTCCCACCCTGGAAGTGTTTATTCCGAGCTCAAAAGACCACAGCACTGGGGCAGATCCATCGCTGGCGTTAAACATGGGTGGCTGGAGTTGCTGCCAGTGGGGTATCCTGCTGGACCCCAGCATTCCATGCCTGTGGGTGTGGGGGAAGAGTGCTTTGGTGGGAAGCAGGGAGAGGCTCCGCATCCTGGAGATGGTCTGGGACGACCGGCCCTGCACAAGGCATGGCACTGCCTTTCCAGCAGGATTTCCACCAGCTCCTTTAGATAAACTGCTTCAAGGGATCAAGCAGGTTGAGGGGGGTACACGAGATCAGTCCCACCAGAAGCCGAGGAAAGCATCCCTGCCCGTGGCCCTGAAACACCCCACTCCTGCCAGGTCCCCTGCAGCACCCTTCCCCAGCCCGAAGCTCCCACGGACCCAGTGATCTTTTTATTATTCTCCATTTTTTCCTACTGAAATCGCGAGAGGGCTGGCAGTACCGGGCCAGCAGAGCGTCCCCGCACCCCGCCAGGCCTGAGGGGAGGCTGCTGCCGGCGGGCCCCGCGCCCTGACATCGGCTGGGGCGGGGGGCTCGGCTCTCCCCTCAGCGCCCTCTGGAACGGGGCAGCGGCCGAGCCCCTCGCTGCGACGGCTCCTGTCAGGCGCCGCGGCCCCCCCGGGAGCCCCTTGGCGGCCCCAAAGTGAAAGTGAAGCGGCTCACGAAACCCTTCGGGGGTGGCGGCGGGAGCCATGTGACAGCCGGGAAGCAGCACGGCCGCGCGGGGCTGCGGAGGGCGACTAACGGGAGGCGGTGTGTGTGTAATGATTAGAACGGCCGCGGCACCCCCCCGCCCCGGCCGCCGCCGCAAGAGCACCCAGTGGTCCCGCGCAGCCTCTCCTTTCCCTCCCCGCCTGCGCTCCCGCACCGCCGGAGTCTCCCTCCGCGGCCGCGCTCGCACCCGTCCCCGGCGGCACGGGAGGCCGGGCAGGGCGGCAGGGCAGGGCACACGGCTCCCCCTCCCCGCCGCCGCGTCCCCCTCAGGCAGGGCAGTGCAGGAGCGCGCCCCGCAGCGCTGCCCCCGGGAGGCGGGACTCGCCTCTCCGGCATGGTCACGGCGGCTTATTAGGGTGGTCGTCTCCCTCTCTTTTTTTTTTTTCCCTTTTAATTACTATTTTTAATTTTCCTCCTGCTCGCCGCCGCGGCTGTCACTGCTCTCGCCGTTACTCGTACCACCGCTCTTCCCGGGGCTCCCGGCGTGGCCCTGCCCCGCAGCCCCTTTGTGCCCAGCGCGATGAGGCGAGGGGCCGGAGGCCGGCGGGCGGGACCGGCCCGCGGCGCCCGGGGGCAGCGGCAGGTAAGCGGGGCGGCGGCGAGGGGCGGGCGGGGGCAGGCAGGCAGGCAGGGCAGCCGCCGCGCACACCGGGCGCGGGCGGGCGAGGTGCCGGTGCGGAGGGCAGCCTCCCCCGCGGCGGGGAGGGCGCGGGGCGGCAGCGTGCAGTGACACCCCATGCCCGGCCCGGCCCCCCCGTCCGCCCCCACAGCAGCCCGCTCCTCACCCGCGCCGCCGCGGCCGGCCGGGTTTGTTCCTTCCTTTGTTTTATTTAGGCTGTATATAAAAACTTGTTATCACTGCCACCCAAAAGGACACCCCCTCCCTTCCCCCCATCCCCGGTTGAGACCTCCGAGGTGTCTGCGCCTTCCCGCATTGCCCCTTGCCTTAACTCTCCCCATCCCAATATTAAACCTGTCTCGTGCTGCGTGTCCTCCCTCTCTCCAGCCTGCCCTCCCGAGTCTCAACCTTTGTGCTTATTTTGGTTTATTTTTCCTCCCCCCCCCCCCCCCCCCCCCGCCCCCCCGTTGGTTTCTGAGGGACTCCTCTCCAACCTGTCTGTAGGTATGTTTGTGTAACCAGACACTGAGAGTAGCTGTCTGCCGAGGAATTAACTCGGCAACCCCCAAAGCTTAGTTTGCATTCAATAGAGGTGTTTGTTTTTCAGGTTTAAACCTCCAGACGGGTGGAAGAAATCGCCCGAAAGGAACCACTTGGCAGATTTTGTTTCCTCCCTTGAAATCCCACTGGACGTGGAGCAGGTGGGGGATCGGGAGAGGAGGGATTTTTGAGGGGCAGGGGGGGTTCTGGGGGTGTGTATGGGGTGGATGGAGAGTGCCCAGGGGCTGAGTGGCGTGGGAAGGAGGGGAAAAGAGCTTTAAAGTTGGGAGAGTGGAGCCGCGCTTTCCCCCTTCTGAGGGCAGGGAGGATAGCTCAAGGCTCTCACTCTCGTTCGTTAAAAATAAATACTACAGAAGTTGGCAAATTTTGTAGTTTTAGAGAAGTGGATTCTCTCCAGGATTAACGTAAAAAATGTTGATGTTTGAGGAACTGCGCTTGCTCAACCCGTAAATAAACTGGAGATGTTGACAGTTTGTCTAGCCTCTGGTAAACAAGAACAAAAAACATTTCATTTCTTGAAGGGCATCAATAATTGTGAGGGTGGGAGGGAGAGGAAGGAGTTTAGCTATTAACCTTTATCTGGGATCGTAAATGAGTTGAAACTCATGTTTCTGAAGCTTCTTTTATGCATTTGTTTTTCTGTTTTCCCCCCCTCTGCTTTCCTTCCCTGGAGATGGTGAAAGGTAAATGAAAACGATGATGCTTACATTAATTGGACAAGCAGGCGATTTTATGGCTCACCAGTAAAAAATAAATGCCACGGGAAAGTTGCTGTTTGTAGTGCAAGTGGTAGGAAAGTGGTCTGGAGGGGAGGAGGTGGCAAAGGAGCGGGGCTGGCTGCCGGTTGTGCTGTTACTTTAGGGGGGTTTGGTTTTGTGTTTCCAGATCATTCACTCGAAGACGCCGGAGGACGATTTTTGAAAGGTAAGAGAGCCTTTTCCCTCAATGATTATATCCCTTGGGCCACATACGGTACAGTTACCTGAGTGTTTGGCTGCTGCTCAGGCCCACGGTGCCAGCACACTCATGCATCTCTGTCCCGGGGAAGAGGTAGAGAGAACACCAAGAGCTGATGCTGGCCACAGTGTGGATATTGGGAAGCATATCATTTTTAGCAAACAAGTAAGCTGCTTTTATGCACCAAGATGCTTGTTGGAGCTGATGAATTCCTCCCGTTCCTTGGAGAAAAAAAAGGGATACCCTTTCTTTTCTTAATCAGGACGTAGTTTAGGAAAACAGGAGATGAAGAGTACAATTTAAAAGTTTCTGTTGCAACTGTTTCTACACATGGAAGCAATATGCCTATCTTAAGATCTTTGCTGGAAATGACCTATATGTTACTATTAATTTCAATATGAATTGGGGAAAAAAACCCATCCTTGTACCTTCTTAATTGCAGCTTTCCCAAATGTGTTGTTACGTTACTTTGTGGCATGACTCTTGCCTGAAGTGAAATAAAAATGCTCTTGCTACTTCTGGAAATAAACTGTCCAGCCACCAGTACTTTTCTCCTTCCCACAGGCTTAATGAAGTGAAAGCAGGAGATCGTGGGGAGGAGGCAAGGGTGGGAGAGATACGGAATCATAAAATTTGGCAGAGCAAGTGATTATGGGGGGGTGGTGTTTTTGTTAGTTTGTCAGCGTTTCAGTTACAAGCAAAATATGCTGTTCCAGTAAATGCAAAGTCAAGTAATTTCAAATGAAAATTGTAAAAATGCTATCCTATTATTTTTCTCTTAGGAAGAACAGCATCTTTCACTTGATTGATTTGCTTGTCTAGGAATCAAAAATGCAAAGACTTGAGTAGTATTGCTTACGCTCATGAGTTAACTGTAGAAACCTGCACAGCACACTCAGTTTTGAAGGAGTTCCTCTCACCCCCCCTTTAAATGAGTCCCTGCCAGCAACAAGTGTGTTGATATACTGATCTGAAGGACTTGGGCATGATGCCAACTCAAGCAATTTAAATGACATGGTTAATAGTGTCTCTGCTGTCCTTATCACACAGTAGTTGTCTTTAATAAACTCAGTGAACTTCCAAGTGATAATCGTGGATGACAAATTAACTTGAGTCCTAGCTCTCCTGTTCAGATTAACTTCATTTGGCTGTGATTGATAAATATTAAATGCTAATTCCAGATGAACTATAAGAATTTGAAAAAATAACTCTCTCCTCCAAATATGTCATTTCTTTTGGGCAAATAAAAGCCAATTAGATTATCTGAAAGCATTTCTAATGCTAAAGTGTTACCATGAATTCCACTGTTAGCAATGTCATTTCCTTAAGTTTTCCTGTTGTAATAAATTGATGTGGGAAGCTGCATCCTTCAAATGAATGCTTATCAAACATTTCAAAAGGGGGAATAATTTTACATAAAGTAGGTAAGCCAGTATAATATGTCTGACAAATTCAAACACTCTTTAACTCCTGTAAAGCATTTTGGATGGAGGTGAAAGTGATTGTTCAGAATTTGAAATAGGTAACCTTTAAAAAGCAGCTAATATAATTTCAGAAGTATGCACACTGGCTAAGCTGTTTCACAGTCAGAGTTTTCAAGTTTTCTGAGTACCTCTAGTACTCATACTGACTTTTCCTCTTGTAGAATTAAAAGATTACAACATAATATGAAACTACAGAAGAGGCAGAGCAGTACAATTGACAGTTTAACTGCAAATTGCATGTATGATTGCTTACATTATGATTTTTATTTTTTTGAGATATATGATCCTAAAAATAGCTTTGCTACATCTAATCTTGATTTCCAAACCTGCTAAATCTTGCCAAAAGCTGTAGAAATGCTCATGTTTTCAGCAGCTGTTAAGAGGTTGCTAAAGCACTTAATAATAAGTGTTTCATGTCTTGTGGCTGTGATTGAAATACAGTGCTGGGTGCTTAACTGATAAGTTTGGAAATGCTCTTCTTAATGACCAAGACTGTATTTTTGACAATACCTGAATGCAGATTGTCTAATGTCACAGGTTTGATTTCTTGTGGCCTCATTTGCAAAACTAACTCCTTTGAGACTAGTGAAAACTAACTAGATTCTACATACGTCTTAAAAGTAACAATAGATAAATAATAAAAATTGTTAATTACTTTCCTAAAAGCCTTGTACAAACAAAGAAGTCTGACGGATTTTTTTTTTTTTTTTTTTTTTTTTTTTTTTTTTTTTTTTGTGTCACCAATCTTATTATAGCCACAACAAAAGTTATTATGTGTTAATTTTTGTAAAAGTGAAAGATCCAACCATGAAACTCTTCTGGCCCAGAGAATGGGGCAAAGAAGGGAATCTGCCTTTATGTATATATTCACTGTATATTAGATATGTTAATTTCAGTAATTCCTTGACAGTATGGATGTGCCCCGTTCATTATAACTAGCTATTTGTTGGTTCCAAGTAACATTTGGAAAGATACTTGATGATGTGAAGGCACAGTATTTCTCGAAACGCTTTTTGATAGTTGATAGGTCACTCCTTTTTGGATGCTCTGAAATTTTGACAGTGGCTCTCCAATACTCAGGATGTGAAGTTAAAAGTGATCTTCGTTTTTAAGCCTTGTAATTTATGAGTTTTTTCCCTGCAGCTCTCCCCAAACCTGACAGCTCTTTCAGTTTCACAGTTGGCCTCATGTTCCACTTTTCTTTTTGCTTTGAAGGCTGGGTGGAAGGCTTGTCAGGGTTTGCAGTTGTACCTCTCCGTGCAGGGCTGGGTCGCTGTGCTTGAAACCATATGGGTGTTACTCTTCAAGAATTGTTGCCACTGTTCCCAATTCCTTTTTCTTATTAAAACCAATACTAAGGATCTCTTCTTTGGTAATGTATTACATTAGAAGCTACACGCTAAGCATCATATGCTTGCAGAATGACATTTTTTGAAAGGGCCTTGAAGACTTGGGTAGAGGCTTTTTTTAGTGAAAACTGGGCATGTTAATATGCACAGAAAAAGTGTTGAGGTTCAGAAAGATTTACAGATGTAGCATCTGAATCATTTCTCTCTAAAACATCTTTCTCTTTTATCTTGTTTGCCATGTTCATCACTTACGATCTGAAGTTGCTAGCCTGTGTAATAAGCACAATCTTACTGCTGTAAGGAATGCCACTGAAGTTATTGGAATAATTTTTGGTAAGGCAGTGCAGAGCAGACTAGCCCTTGTCTTGAAAGCTCTGCAGGGCAGGGAATTGTCTTGGAAGTATCTTCTGTAAAGTGCCTGGCATGCCTGTGCATGCCAAAAAATGATAAATAATAACAAACAGTAGCTGACAATTTATGTAGACTTTTTTTTTTTTTTAATTATTATTTTGAAATTTGCCTATAGGGTACTTTCTAGCAAAAAGAAAAATGCCAGAGTGGCTTCCAGCTGGGGCAAGATGTGCTCTGACGGCAAGAGGAGCTTTTAATCGAAATACAACACACATTTAATCGATCGTATCTTCTGTGAAGCCATCGAGCCAGAACATCAACTGGTGTAAATCAGTGTATGTCCACTGAAGTCTATAGAGACACAGCTGACTTACACCAGATGATGCGAGTGTCCTTTTTGGCTTTAATAGTTTTCCTTTAATCTTCTTGCCACTTAAACTTTTACTATGATCTGCCCACATTCCAGAAGTGTGGAATGATGATGGGATAACATTTCTTTACTTTCTTCCTCCTTTAAGCCTTTGGTGACTTTTCTTTTGTGTCATGATGTATGCTTTATTAGTTATATATGCTCTACTCTCCCCTTCGAGCCTGTGAAGATAGATATCCTCAAAATCACACCTGAAAAGGAGTGTCGTTATATTCAGAAACACCCAAGTCTTGTCTAGCTTGCCAGATGCAGGTGTATTTTAAATAGCTTCGTGATCAAACTGTGTTTGTGATTAAAGGTTCCTAAATACTGTTGTTAGTAACCCTCTTACTAGCAATTTGTGTCATGTGAAGAAGTTTAGAAACATTGCCCCCCACATCTATTTCCCAGAATCATTTTATTCTGTCTGCCAAGTATCTTAATGTTTTAGTTACTGAACTGCATCATCTATATGAAGTAATTGAAAATGCTGAGTGTGTACATCTTGTGTGGTGGGAAGACTCAAATGATATTTGGGCAGTAAAGAGGAGAAACAAATGATTTTTCTGTATCTGCCAAGCCTCTAATAAACATTTTTGAAGGCAGTGTTAGTAAACTAGTTCTTGTTAGACATGGGAAAACTGTGTTTGAGTAGAGCCACTCATTTTCAAAAGTTCAAGCTAAATCTTGTTCTTTCCTATTGAAGTATAATGTCATTTTTAGAGTTTCAGCATAAATGTTTTTAACAAAACTTGCTTTCTTAAGTAATGCAGAAAAATAATCAAGTTTGTTAGATGATTACACAAAATTGATGGTTTTGAAGAAAGGTGGGATACTTGGGAGTGTATGTGTATATGTTCAGATTTAGAAGCAACAGAGAAATCATAAATCCTAACACACACACACACAGCAGCTATGAGAAGAATGTGATTAACTGCCTAATGATACATTTTTATTCAAATGTCTTCTCACCCTATGCCCATTTTTTTTCTGAGCTTTATAAACCAATAATATCTTCAGTGAAAAAAAAGTAATATGATGAAAATATTGTGCCCAGATGCTGCACTGCACAAGGTCACACAGAAATGTCTGTAAAGCCTGGTAAAGAGTGGATTCTGCAAGTGGGAATGAGCAAGCTCCATTTCCTTTGAACTGACGGGAAAGTTACTTTTCTCTTTCTAGCTTGCCAGTTCTTCCAGAGCTATAAAGGGCCATAATAACTAAACCTTTCACCAACATTTTATTAAAGCAGGAAATATATGTAATTACAACATTTCAAGTGAGTCAGTAAAGATACATAGAAAACCAATAATACATGCAATAATTTTAGTTCCTACAGGCACTCGGATGTCAATTTCCTTTTCATTTGTAGTTAGGAAAAACTTTAGATGGAAATGGAGGTGCAAAAGGGCGAGAGTTGATGCCAAGAAGGTGAAGCATGTTTCAAAGCCTGTCTTGATTTTATTTTCTGTCGGTGATACAGTCTTTGCAGAAAGTGAAAATATTCTAACAAAACTCTAAACTTGACTGTAAGGCTGTAAGAGTGAGCTGTTTTCAAAAATGCGTGTCTCTTCAATACACTTCCAGCTTGTCTTTTTTTTTTTGGGGGTGGGGGGAAATCTATTTTATTGTCAGAAGCACTTTGTAGGTCTTAAATTAGTTCTAGTGGGACATCAGCTCCAGTTGAGTTATGACAGTTTAGAGCGACTGAGGATCTTGTGTAATACTGACTTGAGAGCCTGGTCCTGCTACTATAACATTCAATGAAGTCAGATTTCATAGATAGTATGTTATGGTAAGGAAAATGAAACTTCTAGATTTTTATCTAAGAATTTCTTAAAAATACAAATTTATAAGATGCTTTCATAGGAGAGGGAAGTCCTGTTATTTCACTGTTTTATTGGTTTTCTTAAACTTCTGTATGGTATTTACAAACTCTAGCTAATGATGAAGAATCAAATGCCATAAACTTGCATTGTATATTTCTAACGGTGTTTTTAGGGTTGCAAAAAGTTCACTGGCATTTAATTTATAGCTCAAATAAAATCATTTCTCTGTTCAGTTCCTTAAGATTGTAACAACAGCAGCTTGTGAATTGGAGAATTATTTCTGTTAAATATTTGCAAATTATTTTTTTTTTTAACCTTTTAAATGAAATTGCAGAAGTGTACAAAAGGCAAGAGGTGGATGTTGGGAAGTGATTTAGAGAAAGTAAAAAAAGAAAATAATTTAAGTGAAAATCAGTGATGTTAGAAATGATTGCTTTTGTGTGAACTTTGTTCTTAAAGAGAAAAACATCCCCAAAAGATTTTTCTTTTAAAGTTTTATAAATATTGTAAAGCAGTGGAATAAATTATATATTGTGGATTGCTTTTGTCTGTAGTGAGGACTTTTTAAGGCTAGATTTCAGAGGATTTTATATATTAACTACAGATCACTCCCGGCCAGTCACAAAAACTCTGCATGATGCCTACTCGTGTAAGGTTTTTTGTTTTGCAATCAAATTTTTTTTATTTTTTTTTTGCTTCTGCATTATAAACAATTTGAGTAATATATTGAATGTGTTACATTGAATAGCAGAACGCTCAAAAGTTTGGCAAATTGGGAATTTTATCCTTCCACCCTTGCTCTGCAGTCGTGTTTGTGCAAGTTAAGTGTCCAGTTGTATGGATCCGATTGCAGCGGGAGGGGAACACATGGGACGGTGCAGACAGAAAGTTGTTCGCGTGGGAGTGTTTGCAAGATCAGAGGCTTGTACTGTAAGTTGGCCCTCATGATTTCAAAATGAAAGCACATTAACCTACAAGCTTACAAAAAGTTACCCTTAATTTAAATATGCACTGACAGAATCTTAAAGTCTTGTAAATGTTCTTCTGTTGTGACTTAGTATGCTGTTATCTATTTTAGAACTTACTGATGAAATAAATAAATAATAATGAAAAAAACGGAAAAAATATATCTGATCAAAGCAATTGTTAGAAATGACACTATTTGATAAGATCATCTATTGAAAATAAAGGGGGAAATGAGATCTGACTGAGGTAAAACCAGGTAAATAGCTTTCAGCCCTGCTTTTGTTATTCAAGAAGAAAGAGAAACAATAGGTGCTGTTTAGAGTCAGGAGCTGCCCTTCTAACCTCTGCTGCTCTTAAAATGCCTGAAGGTTATTGCATGGTTCATGGTGGGCTTTTATGCTTGCAGTTCAACTTTTAATTTTCTAACAAAAGGAGATGCAGTCCCAGCCTGCTGATAAACACCGGGCAAAACAATTGGAGAGAAAAATGGAAAAATTCCTCACGCTTTTTTCCTCCTTTTCAGTTACTGAAGTATACTGGCATATTTTAACAGAAGAGCACTGCCTCCTATGTTAAGCTGCCAAAGCTGGAGATCGATTTTTTAAAACATACTAACATTGTTTGTATGAGGATAGGATGTGTTTTGTATTCAGTAGCCCCAGCCCCCTTAAAATGATTTGTTGCATGCTGTTACAAGGAGTGATCTGAACGTCCATAGGGGCTGTATCTATTTCAACAAGATTTCTCATTCTTGCTGCACTGGCAAAATCAAGTCGAGTTACCCTTAAATCCAGCACTCTCGGCATCAAAACTACAGCTGCCTGGCCCAGAAGCATTCCTGCTGAGCATGAGCAGCACCCTTTCTCTGCGAGCTGTAAAGTCGTGCATGGTGTAAGTAACACAGACAAACCTCAGCCAGCAGTTTGGCCCTGTCCTTCTATGTGCTGCTTCAATTTGTCGGGGTGATCGTTGCCGGCGTTCAGAATACCGTGCTTGCTGTGATGCTTTGTATTTGGATACCGGTGTGCGATCAGAGGAGGGAAGGGGTCAGCGTCTGAAGGTATTGTTTTTCCAGCACAGCTGAAAGTAATGGAATGTAACAGTTCTAGGAATGTACACCTGTGAGTATATAATAAGAGAGTATCTGTTTGTGTATTTTCACTGCTGACATTCAGATCAAAGGTCCCCTTGGTGGTGGTGTAGTAAGGAAAAGGGAAAGGGGCCACATGTCTTACCAACTCTGACCTGTCGTCTTGCTTGTTGTTTGCAAGTTTTCACTAGAAAATCAGTCACGAGCCTGCTGCAATGAGGTGACTTACTTTCAGAGGTTCACTTAGTGCATATGGATATTCAGTTCAAAAAGCAGCAGTTTCAGGTCTCAGTGATTAAAGGAAGGAACACTATGAGCAAGTGCTGCCGCTTAAATATCAAAACTGATGCCCGATCTTGCATTGGATATTGGGATATTGTCACAAGTATTTAAAAAAGAAAACATATTGTTTTGAGGCATTGAGTGTTACTCCTGGATGACTGATGCCAGAAAGGCTGACCAGTAAGCTGAGGAACATCTTCAAGCCTTTACAAACACAAACTAGATTAAGCGTCTTTGACCCTTTACAACTACATGCCAGCTAAAACAAAAAGCTGAGGAGGAATCTGTCTCTTGCCTTTCAGCTTGCTTACAGTTAAAGGAAGTGTGTCCCAAATGGAGGACGATCCCCCAGGCCCTGGAAGTTGTTTAATTAATCATCACTTTCAGCCTGCTCATTAAATGGCTTTTCTTTTCTCACATGGGTAAATGAGAAAGATGATTACACCTGGGAGGCAAAATGACACCTGTTAAATTGTCTTCTATTGTTAAGCACTGTTAAAAAAAAGAAAAATAAAAAGAAAAAATATTTAGATTTAATTTTAGATATGCAGAATAAGTAGAACTATGCTGCTTTCTTTTTATGTAGGTTATGTGGGATTTATGCTGGTACATATTTGTGTCATAATAATGTATACTATTACAGCTGACTAATTCTCATCTTCTTCAACTGAATTTGCTTAAATCAGGAATACTAGCTTTTTAAAATTTATTAAGGTAGAGAGACTTTTACTGTCAAATTTTTGCTTGCTTCTGTGACACATCCAACTTGATTTCTGTATATGAGAGACAAAACTTCCCTGCCCAGAGTCTTCAGTGGTTTTCTGCTTCTGTTGCATTAACGTTTTGGTCCTGATAGATGTCTTGGCAGCTTATGATGTAATTTATCATGTTGCTTCAGCGCTGGGCTTTGTCAGCAACAGGGAATTTCAGGAAGAATTTTCCATTGGCTCCACAAAGCCAGTAAGCAGCACTGTGAGAATTTTACATGGAAATCTGAGCGTAGACATGGCCTAAGGGAAACTACTCGTGTGTCTGATTTTGGGGCACGTTTGGTAAGAAGTAGTAAGCCAGGAGTGTTGGGTAACTGTGGTCATCAAGAGCTTAGCTTGCTGTCCATGCTCAATGTGCACAAGACCTCTTGCAATCCTTTCTCAACATGTTGAGGAAAGTTATTAGCACTCTGATAATACACACTTTACTCTTTCCCTATGGCCTCTGCACCTCAAGTTTGCTATGGATGAAATCCTGGGGCACATTGTTTGTTTACTGTGCTCAGGCCTGGGAAATCAGTATCTTACTAGGCGATAAAGGCTGTTTTCGGACAGTTTGATTTAAGATATTCTTTCTGATAGTCAGATCGAGTCCTCATTTTGCTTTATCCGGATTTTTTCCACAGAAAATCACAAGCTGTGTATAATTTGCAAATGTTTGCTTTAGTTGCACAGTTTTCACAGTGTGTTCTCCCAGTTGAAGGGTGGGGAAAATATGCAGTTAGGCCTGTGACACCATTTCACACAGCCCTCGGACACATGGTTTTATTTTATTTTTGTTTCTGTTGGCATGCACTAAAGGGGGTGCTAATTCGTGGCCTGCTAATTTTGCTCTGTTCAGCCACCAGCACAAAAAATGGTTACCAGCCTTGCTGTTGTCTATGGCAGCTGTGGTGCAACAGCAGCACGTGTCACTATGATCACGAGGCTGAACTATTTTAATTCCCTCCCAGTAAAGCCTTCAGCTCAGCTTCTCCTTTGCTTGTCCACCACTTCTTCAGAAAGCAGCAGTGTGGTTACTTGTCAGCCAGTGGTACTGTAATGCTTGCTGTGTCAGCCCTCTAGTTTTTTGGGTTGGCGAGCTATGAAATAGTAACTTTAAGGTGGTGCTGCTATATGTGTTTCAGAGCTTGCAACGTGGTAGGACCTAGTTACCTTAAAGATCTCTTCCTGGAGCTTCAGGCTGAAAGATGTTTGCCTTCAGATGGTAACCTGTTTAATCTTCCCATCATTACACTGGCTATGAGCAGGGGTGGTGAAATGTTTACCTACTAGACCCTGCCCCAGCCCTTCAGGTTTCTATCTAGTCCATCTTCGGTCATTTGGCTAAAGAGGCATTGCTCCAAAAGGTGCAGGTCCACTACAGCTTAAGCTCTCTATTTCCTTCTGTTTCCTGCCTTCTCCCTCTAGAGCTGGCTCACAGCTGATTCTGTATGAGCCACCTTACAGCAGACTAAGCCACAGAAAATCAAGTAGCTTTCTGCAGGGTTATCTCACTGAAAGGGCTTTTCATGGGAGCAGGCACACTCCACCTCCACCGCTGGCAGCAAAGATGCAGTGGGAGCATACAGCCTGGAGAAGGGGGAATGGTAGCATGGACTGAGCACCAACACAGTTTAGTTACCTTGAAGTTGTTTTAAAAATGCAGCTTTTCCTAGCACTGTGGTTATTACACATATTTCTAAGCAGGAAAGCCACCTCAGTGTTTTGTCACATGTCTGTACACATGAGAGAGCAAGACAAAAGCTAGGGACATTTTATGCATCACTGTTAAAGGGCCTGGGGTGTGCGTGTGTGTTTGCTTGTTTTAAATGTTATCAAAATACTTGTGGTTGTCAGCGATGGAGAGCTGGTCTGTATTGTCATATTATTTTTCTTTATGTTTGGAGATAATATATCAGCATAACAATTTCCAAACTAGGAAACTATACCACTTCAACTTAAACCCGAGGAACTAGAGTTCAATCTGTGCCTCTGGAATTCCTGCTTTCTGCAAAAGACTTGGCAATACCATAGCAAGCATATTTGGCTGAGGCAAGAAGTCTATTTGCAGTATTTACGTAAATATTTTTTTTCTGGAGGAAATGCCACTCACTGTACTTCATACTTAAGGTGATCAGTCAGTGGGAGAAAATGAGTTTGTTGCTGTTTAGCTTGCTAAAGAAGATAAAACACTTTCTGCTTACGTTTTTGCCTTTTAAATATCAGAATTTTTTATTTTCCATATTGTTTTGGGTTGTTTTTTTTTTTTCTAAAACAAGGCTGAAGAACTATAAAGTAGGAGCTGTCTGAGTCTGGAATTGGGAATGTTGACTATTTTATTAAATTTATTTTCTTATTTTGGTCATCAGCTGAAGTGTTGAAAAAAATCAACCCCCCAAAACCAGAGTATATGACATGCATGACTTAAAACCACAACAAAAGTCTGATTAAAATACCTTGCCCTGCCAATTGCTTAAGTTTTCGTCTCTTGATATATGTGATGTTAACAACCAGCAAAACCAGCTAGTGAGATGGAGAGTTCAAAGAGAGGAGGAAAAAAAAAATCGAAACGTGGATTTTGATAGAAAAATAAAACGCAGCAGTAAGCATAATGCCTTCTGTCCTCAGAATAAGTAAAAATGGGTTTAACTTTCATCCTCAGAGGGGCTTTGTTGTGTTCCAGTGATTCGTAGGATAAAGTGATTTTTATGTCTTTTTCACTTGTATTTAAGTGGGATTTCTCTCATATCAACAAAACAACACACACTCAAAGATTCTTTCAGCCTCGTTTACACACCCCACCTTATCAAAACTCCATTTCCATGAGTGATGGATCTTGGCTCTGGATGGGAGAATGAAGTATTCAATTACCTTATTTTCATGTGCTAATGAAGCAGAATGTGGCTTTAGGGGGCTTCTTTTCAGCGAGGTAGCCTGTTTGGTTATGCACATGCCGCCTTCTTATGTTTCCTTCCACGTCTCTGTCTACACTGAAGCGGTAGTCTTAATGGGCAACAGTGGCTAATCTGTCTGCCTGACAACAAGCCTTGGCCTTCTTCAGCCCAGCAGGATCAGCCCTGGCCTGTAATTAGCGGAGCCATCAAACCAACTGTTTGGCTCGAAATGATTTCTTTTGGCACCTCGTGCAACAAATTTATATGCTGAAGATCCGTGGAGGTTTTTTTTTCTCCCCATACTTTTCTTTGCATCTTGGAGTGCTGGTGTGAGCTGGGAAACCCTCAGCCTGAGTGGCAGTGGGTTGGTGCTCCGATCACTCTGGCTGGCTTCAAAGTAGGGAATACACAGTTTAAATGTTTGCAGTCATTTGTTCGACTGAGCTAAAAGTGCAGGTGAGAGAGAGTCACGTGGTGAAGGCAAGTACATTTTTAAAGCAATGTCATGCTGCTGCCGATGCTGGAGAGGTACGTGTTCAGCACAGGCAGACAGACTTACAGTTCAGTACTGGCACCCCCTCTGGCATCCTCGGTGTCACTCTGTGAGAGATACTGGTTTAGTGAGTGGGATCATTCATACTCTTGAAGCTATAATATACTTTAGGTGACAGCTCCTTAGCTTCAGTTGCACATCCTTTTAGCACTGTATAATGAAAATTAACACGTCGTGGGGGTTTTCCTAGCAACTGTATGCTAGGAATTACTGTGTCAGCTTCCCCACAATGGGTGATGGAGGGAAATAACCATCCGTGAGTTACTCACTGCCAGTTATGAAGTTGAGGAATTGGAAAAAGGCAACAAATTTCCCTTTTTTCCTTCCCCTAAAGAATGAAATGAAAAAAGCTTTACAAAGTACATTGAAACACATATCCAAGTTTGGATTTTTTTTGTGTGGAGGCTTCTAAAGAAAGTGAAGAGTGACTTAAATGGCTGCGGTAGGTGTAGGAATAGTCACCTTCGATTCTCCAGTAAAGCATTAATATGGGGAGCAACAGTCTGTTAATATATGTTACCCTTTTTCCCCCTAAGATTCATGAAAAATATTCCTAAGAATTATTCAGCAGCATAATGAATCTCTGCTCCTACTAACTATTGGTAATCAGTAAATAAGAGAAAGCATAATAGACACTGAGAGGTAGTATGGGTTTTGTAAGGTGCGCTGTGCTGCTGAAGCATTCTGGATTCTCCTGAAGGAAAAACAGGGGAAAAGAAATGTACGAAAAAATTGAAGCCTGTGGATATTCTTTTGATTTAATCTTTCACAAAGATACTGAAGTAAGTGTACTGGTGGAGTTCTGTCATTAATTAAAACAGGTGAAAAAATAGGAGGCAAGTGACACTAGTCCTCAGCTCTCAACCTGGAGGAGATTCCCATTTAAGTGGAGCTTTAAAAAATTGGTATTGGGAGTGGTGTGTGTTTAGGCAGAGAGAGATCAAGAAGCAGCTGTGATCAGTGAGGTTACCTGGCCAGTGGTCTGAAGTTATATATGTTTAGGCTGCTGGGGGAAGATAACTTCAGAAGTACTCAAGAAAATTAAGTAACTTCATAACACACATTATCACTGAAGTACATCGCAAACCAGATTTGATCGATGCAGTGACGTTACCAGTTCCCCCTCATGGAAATAAGGCTGTTACCGTGTTCCACTGCAGCCATTTAGTACAGCTTCGTGCAAACACCCCAGCCTGCACAGTTCCCAGGAAATTCACCTCCTGTGAAGGAAATTCCCGGCATGCTTCCCCTCCCTCCAGCTTTCCTCCCTTTGGGGGGGAATTTCCATGCCTCCCTTATCTCTTGGCTATCCTATCTCCAAAGCCAGCGGAGAGAAAATAAGGTGTGGTTGGAGCTCTGCAGAGCAGGAGCTGCCTTTGGCAACCAGAGAGGCATATTGTGAGCTGAACCAAGTCACAGCAGCTCTGTTACCCCTTAGATTTGGGGAAACAGTCCTGCGTTCTTTAGCTAGTTAGGTAAAAGTTTTTTGTGACTAATATTTTGTTTGCCAAAATGCACTGTTCTGGAAAGCAAAGCAATTAATTTGATTGGTTATGAATTCAATTTGTTGTTCTGGTTACGAGTTGGAGAGTTTTCAGCTGAAACTTTTTTTAAGCTTTTAATTTCTTTAATAATTCTTAAAGCACAGCATCTCAGAGCATCCCTTTCAAAATAAAACATGTGTTTTTTAAAATATGCAGACTTTCTTTAGGAACCCTTGATGAGACATGTTTTGTTTCACATTGCTTAACATTTATTTATTTGTCCTAAACCAGAACTTTTTCACTGTGTAGAAAAAAAGCACCCTCCTGCCTTCTTAACTGGTTTTGAGACAGTTCTGCTCCTCCTCTCCTCCCCCTTCTCTATGTCCCTTTCTCAGATCTGAGTAGTAGAGTGTCTGGTATCGCAGTGTGGCTTGAAGTTACTAAAGCAAAACTTTCCAGAGTTTTGAAAAAAATAAAGGGAAGCAATGTAGCAGAATGTCTCCTAGCTTGAAGAAGTAAACTTGTTTATACTGCTGTGCTTGGCACTGGTCAGCTCAGCAAGAGCAGATACTTAACGTGCATTCAGAGCTGGTAGTAAATTCAGGTTAGTAACAAGCTGCATATCTTTTTTTTTTTTTTAAAGTGTATTTCTTCTCGGAATAAAAAGAAGCTTATTACTACTTTAGTTACTGAGGCTTTTAGCTTCTTTCCCAGGTATTCGTCAATTGAGATCATCTCACTGAAGTTGTTCATTTTAACTCCTGTCTCACTTTCTGGTCCTCATGCACCAGCACCTTGCTGCATAATTTACGCTGGAAACAGTGCAGAGGTCTTTGTTTCCACGAGCATGTTTACTAAACTTTTTAGAAGTTTGTAAACTGTTGTATTTTGGAAAACTCCTCTCTGAAAAACTAAATCTTTCAGCACTTTCCATTTTAGAACTATGATGATAGAAGAGAGACAGAAACATTTTATGGTGATAGAGGTACTATCTTTTACATTATTTTATATTGAGGGGAACTGTTGACTTCTCTTTAGAGAGATGTGTCTTGGGGGCTGTGATACAGCTTTGTATATTTAAATATGCATAATTCCTAGGTATGAATTTTGTGAGAGAAGTGGCTATCTTACTGCATCTCATCTCACAGTAGAGAGACCTGTGAAAGTTGTATGATCATACAGTCTAACTTTTGTATATAATAGGTATATACAGCATGACCACCGAATTCAGAGTACAGAATTGCAGTATTCAGTGCCTAACAGTTTATAAGAGGCTCGTGTGTATTATTACTTCAGAGCTGCACAGACGTCCTACTTCTGCCTGGTTATATTTAATGTAAAATTTATCTCAACTAAGAAATATAAAGCCAACAGTCTCAATAACCAAAGCAAAACCGGGAAGAATTGAAAGAAGAGTACAAAAATAGGAAAAGGTATCTCAAGAGTAAGTCTTCCTCGCCAGTGAATTGATTACAAAGAGATTAGCATTTAGATCGTGCTGCTTCTTGCATATCAATAATCTTATGCAGACGTATAGTGCCACTGAATTCTATTGTGACAACATAGGCAGACATGTATCTTGGGGAAACTGAAAGCATTACAGTAAAAACCCCATATAATTGTGTTAAATTCAACCTGCAAACCTTCATGCATAAGTAATCATAAAGTCACACTTCAGGCTGTTGTGTATTGGATTTCACTTCAGCTTCTGAGTAATCTTAAAGGCCAGGGCAAGTGAAGCCACGACAGTAGCCTGTTCTTGAGGTGACCAGAATATGGTAAATGTTGGAAATCCACATCTGAAATAAGAGGTTGTGCGCTCTTTACCAAGCGCCGACAAAGAAAAAAGGCTCTTTGATGTGGCTGTAGTGTAGTATCAGCTTTGTCTCTAACAAGACCTCTGCACTGCAAACTTGATTTGTGTATAAAAGGCTGTACTGTTGGGTGGAAGGGCTGATACAGGCTTATCCTTCCTGTTGTCTCCACCCCCACCCGCCTTCAGCACCTCTGGGGTGATCTCTGTTTTGGCTGTCTTGAGTCTCAGCCAGCTAGTCACCATCCCAGCCCAATCACCTAAAAATCCCGGATAATCCCATTCCAGTGCACAAACCAGAGCAGCCATAACAGCAATAAACAATTGCATAGCAGCTGCTTATTGCAGACATACATCCACTGGAGATGCCCGGGGAGGCATGGGAACCTCAGACACTGCTGCCCAGAGAGCAGCACCTTGAGTGGCAAACGATGCCTCAGTGTCTCCCTTTGATTCCCAGCATACATAGCAATTTCCTTACCTACAGCAACTCATACTGTTGCTTACCTCCTCTTAATACTAGTTTTGCCTTTCACTCTACTGCTACTCCTACATGTTTGTGTGCCTTGGGCAAGACCTACATAGCTAGTACCTGAGGGTCCCTCTTTTATGCTTTCCTCTTGCACAGTCCTCCTTTGCCCAGATGTTTTGTCACTGTATAGGAGCTAGTCTTATGCCTGATCTGGCAGCATAAAACAGGACATTGCCTCTCTTTCAGTCATAATTATTTACAGATTAGATTTATATACATAGAGATGTGAATTTGGTAAATCTTTTGGTACTGACTTTTGTAGGCAGTGGACATGGTATGAAAATAGTACAAGATTAGATAACTAAGAGCCCTTCGGGGGGCAACTTCACTGCCCTTCTGCTGTATTCTTCTCACACTACCACTACCTTTTCAGTAGCTTTATGTTTTGGAAAAAAAAAAGGGTTAGGTGTTCTGCTAGGTAAGAAATGTCATTCCAGTCACATTAATGTAATTAAGCTGTTACGTGGATCATTGGTCCTCGTACTTCAGCCATGAAATGGTGTTGGCTGGTTTGAGAAGAAATCCTCAGTTCCTGCATTGGCACCACTTGTGTTCGGGCAGCCAGTCAGGCAGGCACGTGCATGAGAGGGTTTTTGCTTGCTTCCGAATTCATACCATCTGTAAAGATGGCAGAATATGGGATTTAGTAGTTAGTTAAGGACATTCTCAACTTGATTATTGAAAATTAAGGGGGTCCCACATACTGTCACATCAGAATAGCTACTGTTGCAACGCATGCATCAGTGTGCTTTTTCTGTGCAGTGACTCGCGGTGGAAGGGTGTCCCCACCAGTCCTGTCTTCCCTGATCCTCGCTGCACCCAGAGCTGGAGGGCAGCACAGCGGGGTGTCAGGCCTGCACTGGCCAAACAGGTTCACTGGCTCTGAAGTCTGGGTGTCCAGTTAGTGTGTAATGATGTTTCAGCTGCCAAGTTACTAATCCACGGCCCAGGCAAAACAGTGGCAATGGCTATTTCTGCCGTCCCACTCCTTACCTCTCCGTCCCAGAAAGTACTGGTATTTCTGTCTCTGCTGATAGAGTCCTGCCTGCACTGGTGCGTAGAAATCATTAGTCACCAGCTATGCAGTGTAATTGCTAGCATGGCTGTGGTTGAGGAAAATGCATATATTTGGACTTGAGGAAGGAGCTTGAGCACTGAGCTGCCTGTTATGCTTTTACCGTGGGGAGTGCAGGTATGAGAAGTGATGGGTGAGGCATGGCTATGGCCTCCTGCTCCCACCCCATGGGCTCGTGGGGAAGAGCCAGCATGCTAAGTAGGGCAGCTTGCTCCTGGGCTGTACTGTGGTCTCCTTCTATTAACCTTCTCTTATTCTTCAAAACATACTGCAGAGTATTTTCCAGGTCATAAAAAATACACTATGAGAAGTTATCATATATAATTGCAGCTGCCAGAATGAAAAAAGTCATCTTTGTGAAGCTGATGATAGTGTATTTAGAGGGGAGTGAGTTGCTTTGGGTTTTGATGTTGTGATATTTACACACTACTTTACAAAAGTCAGTGTGGCACGCTTGAGCTCCTAGTGTAAACAAGTGAAAATTCAGCTCTCTGAGGAGTGTCTTCAAACAAGGGCTCATAAGTCAGAATTGCAAACTCGGGATACCCATGGTGCCCAAACGCCCATCACTCTGTGTGGCTGTGAGCAGAGTAGCACAGGCCTCCCTCCTGTCATTTGCTCAGCAAATGGAGAGAGAAGACACCAGTGGAGGAGGTGACCAGCATGGTTCCTGCATTGGCACATGGGCAGCAGGTGTGCTCCTGGTGACTGCCTGCCCGTGGGTGGGGCTGTGAGCTGTTACAGCTACTGAAACAGGACGGACTGAGGGAGTTCAGAAGGCAGTCACTTGATTTGTGTCCCCCGGACTCCTCCTAACCCTCATGAGGGCTGTGTTAAGGGAAACAGGGTCATTTATCAGGTCTTAGGTGTCACTTGTCAACCAAGCAGTTGGTTTTTCACAAATATTCCCCAGAGAGCAACACGTAACGTAAGGTGAAGGAGGCTGAATCGTTTTCCTTTCTTTTTTAAACAACACAGTTAATAATTGTAAAGGAAGTGTTAATCAAAGGAGATTCATACCTCCTGTCAAGTTAATCTACCCTATCATTTTTTCACTTTTGGTTGTAGGGTTTAATATCTCCATATGGTAGAGCATTAGCTGTATCACATGCTCACGTCACAAATCAGTTTGATCAGTTCTAGATCTGCTATGTAGGCATTTCAAATCACAGCTCACACGAGGGACTGCTCCTTCCGGTATCATCCTGGGAATTGCTCCTCCATGCATCAGAAATTTGTCTTTTCTCTTACCTGGGTAAGGAACAAAAGAGGAGCTGATAGAAGTTGCTCATCACTGTTAGCCATGAAGCAGCCGTGACCTTGTTTGTTTTGAGCTAGTTTTCGGATGAAGAAAGCATTGACGTTTCTTTCCCCTCCTTTTAGATTGATGGGTGGAAGCAGTCCTTGGGATTTGGCTATTTTCAAAACAAAATATTTGACATGACCTGAAAGGTAGTATTTATAGCAGGCAGCTAATAGAAAACACGCTTGCCCTTTCTCTGTGTCTCTTGTGTATGTGTGCGTGCGCACTCTGGGTTCCCTCCTGGGCCTGACCTCTGCTGCACATGCTGAGGCTTCATTGACTTCACCTTCTATTCTCTCCTCCAGAGAAATGAATCACCGGGAGCAGCGAGGCTCGGTATGCGGGGAAGCAGGGTGCAGGAAGTTCACAGCAGTCCCGTGCCATTCTGACCCTCCGCAAATGTCCCTTCCTGCCCGTGTGATGGATGGCATGGGGCTTCTGTGTCAGTCACTTGTGAACTCTGAAGGTCACCCGAGAAAGCATATTCTCTCTTCAGAAAGAGACCCTGGAGGGATGTTGATTTAGTGACATCTAGCAAGGACTGACCCTGTCAGTCAGTGCAGTAATGTTGGAGCAGGCAATGGTGTTAGTGTTGGGTCACTGGATCTAAAGCAGGAGGAAACGATAGCTGGACTCTGTAAAAGCCCTCCTCTGGGTCGCTGATTTGGTCTGGCAGGTGGGAAGGGGCTATCTTGGATGAGGTATCTGGCTGAAGGAGCAACTGCAGTCCCAGCTCTCGTGTGGCTGTGAGTGCTTTGCATTTAAGCGAGGACTGCATGAGGCCTTCTCATTTGCTCCCAAACAGACGCTCTCCCTTTTTTCCCTCAAGGAATATATATCTTGTCAACTCTAGGGAGCTTAAAAATGTCCATCTAAATAGAAATGGTGCCTGCAGTTTTTTAGGCTCCAGTTTCCTATGAAGTTTGGATTTGAACAAATGTAATCTTCTCATGTTTGGACCCACGTGTATGTCTATAAATCTGTTATTGCTCATTGAGGATTTGCTGTGACAAGGGGTGGCTCAGTGGGATTCAAGGTAGGTACAGAACTGGCAGTGAGGTGCCTATGCCATTAAAATGAATATGGAGAGTTGAAAGCAAACTAGTTGCAAAAGCAGTGGTTGGAGTGAGGTGGGAAGAACCTGGACTGAAACAAATACAATTCTGGTCTCCTTTCCTCATTTCCTACAATGCAGATCAACACTTGCAGTCAGAAAAGAGCCCCTAGCTGAGGTGCAGTGCTGGTGGGTCTACCATTGAGGCATTTGCAATGCTGTACTCTGGCCGTAGCTGTAGACTTCCCATATATTTCAAAACACATTCTATTTTCCCAGCCAAAATTGCTGATATACCAAACAGCAGTGGCTTCATGACAGTCTTCAAGCTGGAGACCTGACGTGAAAATCCAGCATTCCCCAGACATCACAAAGTTCCAGTCTTTGGTCCAGTTATTACGGTTTCAGAAATAGAGATCATACTTTAAACAAGCTGGAATTTGAGCAAATTTAAGCTGAGTATTTATTAAAGCTCCATTTAGACTGGGTTGTGTCGAGGCTGGATTGCAGGGCTACACGCTGCGATCAACACTCAGCAGGAGGTTATTTAGATTAAATACCAACTGTCTTGGAATGGTGGGAAAAGTTTCAGACAGAAGTTTTATTTACTGTTTTTTGGACAAAGTTCTGGGCTTGCAGTAGTATTTCAGGAATTCTGCTGGACAGATAGCTTTCCTCCTTGAAGAATTGTTCTTTTTGCATTGCAGTGTTCTTGAATTCAGCTACTCCCTTACATATCCTCTGATGAATACAGTTGATATCAAATTTGTTCCCCTCTTTTATCTCCTTACTGTAATAATCCTTTTGCTTTCTTTCAGTCTGCAATTATTTTTTTTTTTTGCCAAGAGGAAAACAAGACAAGGGAGAACTTTTGTTTGCAGGGGGGGAAGCTTCACAGTTTTCTCATTTTTCTTGAGGTTTTTTCCCCTTTTCCCTCTTTCCTTTTCCATTTTTGATGTTGACCTTCCATCTCACCTTTCCTTTTTCTGTGTCCTATCTAAAGGGTGGGCTCACTCCTCCCTTCTCATCTGCTCTTTTATTTTTGAAAATAAGAATGATGACTGATTGTGTTTTCCCCTCATCATTTACCTACTTGCCCACACCTGTTTCTTTCACTCCGGTTTCCGTCAAGTTTTAGCACGTATTTTCTCTTGTTCTGCCTTTTACTTTTTGTTTCTTCTCTGTGATTATGCCAGATCCCCTGGTCCTCCCTCTCCTCCTTTCCGAGCTGCCAGCCCTGGGCTTGCTTCCTCCTCCCCAGCCCCGACAGAAGACTTTGCAGCTTGGCTGAGCAGACCCCGCTGCTGTTGTGGTGGTGCAGCAGACGCATTCGTGCCTTTCCATGTCTCCCAGTGCAGCAGCATTCAGTTTGAGCACTAATGTGATTTGCATCATTTTATTTTGGGGTCAGCCCTTTCAATAACAAATGCCTGTAGGAAGCACCATAATGACTATGTTGCAGTGCTAGGCTTGAACTGCGTAAAGCAGGGTCCACTGACTTACTCTCAGAATGAGTGCACAGTGTATAAAAATCACAGAGAGGAAAAATGATACTCATGCAGTTAATGTCCCTGTAAACAGAATGAGTGATTCTGTAAACAAATGTGGCAAGCACCTCCCTAAAATTAAGAAAAACGCATGTTTCCTGTAATACTGCTGCATGTTTATATGGGGTCTCTTGTCTATTTCTGGCTCCATAAAGTGAGCAATACAAAATACTGGAAATTATAGTTAGACTACTAAAGGTCTCCAGCCTTTCTCACTTAAGCAAGTAAGTGAGATTTCCTGTTTCTCGTCATCAGGCTACCATGACGGAGGTATTCTGTACAATTGCTAATTTTATCGACAAGTTTTTCTTTTTTTTTTCTTTTTTCTTTTTTTTAAGGCGTTCTCAATTGCTGCAAATTTTCCTGAAATTAGTTTTACTAATTGGTGTATTTATTTTGCCTCAGTTACTTTGTCTATATCAGGGCTTGGAGGTGTCAGGTGTGCCAGTGCCTACCACAACAGTCAATGGAGCTACGCAGTCCTTGTCACACAGTGCAGTGAAATAAATCACGACACAAAGGGCCTTGGCTGTAATGGGCTGAAAGCTGCTCTCCAAAAGCCACAGGCATGCGCTGTACATCAGCAGGGAACTGGTTGGAAGGTGGAGGTCTTGCAGGCACAAGCTAATCAAAGAGTCAAATGCTAGAAAAAAACGAACTGGCTCCATGGCCACTGCTTAGCAGATGGATAAGAGGGAGGTGCAAAGACTGAAGTCTTTTATCTATAGAGGAGCAGTCTGACAAGCTGGTGTGTAAAGCGTGGCACTGCTCAGCACACGCTGAGGAAGCCCAGGTGATCTCAGTTGCCAAGTGCATCCTACACGTCCTTATGTGAGCTGTGCAGGACCGACTGGGCAGCCGGCATCCACTCACCCTGGTAGAAAAAGAAAGTGACACAGACTTTGTACAATACATACACTTTTAATTAATAATTTCAACAAAATTCAACAATACAAAAATTATAAAATTTGTTAAAATAAAACTGAAAGTACTGAAAGCCTTTGATCAGGATCTGCTCAAGCTCAAACTGAAACTATCTTGTTTGATTTTTCCAGTGTCACAGTGAAACCAAATACTCATTAAATCACTGTAACAGTATTTAACATCCTCATGTCTTTTATGCAGTCTAAAGAAGTTTTTGTTTCCAGCAAAATAATTTCACCAAAGTCACATTTATCGTCTGAACTTTGCTAAGTAGGTTAATCAAACTGTAATTTAATATCTCAACCACAAACACCTTATCAATTGTGCAGAGCTCTCTGGTTACACTTTCAGGTTTTTACATCCTGGTTACTCCTCTTCCACTCTGCCCAGAGTAGAAATGCTGTAATACTTTAAAAGCTTATAGCTCTTAACTGGAAATCATAGGTGAACAGTCTCAAGACAGATAGCACACTTTCAGATGATGTCTCTTGCAGACCCTTCTAGTGCATGGACGATTTCTTACAGCACCTCTTCTCATATGAGCTTTTGGGGAGGGTCCCATATGTACACAGTTTCATCTTTGTATCCTGATGATGAAGAAACTGGAAATACCCTTGCTATTTAGTTTAAAAGATGCCAACAGACATTGGAAAATTAAGATTGTTAAAAGGGAAAAAACATGAGCGAAAAAACATTCACAGGTCCTCAGCTCATGCAGCACTCTAGTATCACAAGCCACAGAAGTGCAAAGTAGATGTCAGTGAGCTTTTCATGAGCTGCTTTCTGCAAGGTAGAGAGAGACTGGTCCTCTTGGTTGGTGTGCATTGACCTACACAGCTTCCTCTTTCAAAGGTGCTTCCTTCCAGAAGCTGTGACCAAAATGGCAATCTCAGATGGTGCTAGATTATGGTGATTTAGAAATGACTTCTGGTGTTGTCCAAGCAGTAGCCACCACAGGAATGTGTACCATGGCAGCTCTGGTTTGTCAGCCGTTGGGGAGGTCCATATTTGCAGGAGGTCCCAGTTAGTGCCCTTCTGTTTGAAAATGTATAAACAGAAATTTAAAGTAGTTTGGGATTCTGTGCCAGGGTCTGTGAGCACCCATCCGTGCTCCCCATCAAAATTCCCCATGAGGAAGGCCACTTTAGGAAGTTTGCTCTTCTACTGTTTGTAACATTTCTGCTTTCCAGAGAATTCAGCATAAAACTATAATTGATATGGTTATTAAAACAGACAAGCCTCTCTAAAATCAAGCACACAGCTCAGCTGCTAAAATGATTGCACATTAGCAATAAAAATATAAATTCCTGTACAATAAATGCCATTTTCTCTTTTGCTAGTCTCAAGAGAAACATTATTGTTCTTCATGTAAATAAAGCAACTGTAGTTACCTTCCTATTACAGATTTCATCAGGACATCACACAGCTTATTTTCCAAAATCTAATAAAATGGATGGGAAAAATTCTTTGAAACTCATTAAAATGAACCCTAATATATATAATTTAAAATGTGGTTTCTCTGCTTCTACAAGCTGTTTGCATGCTATGGTATACTACTGGTTTAAGATCTCTTAGATGAGGAAAGAGTGATGAATAACAAAGCTGCAGCTTTCCCCAGCATGGGGGTGACTGCCTGAGCAGAGATTTCTACTAGCACAAAGAGAATTCCTGAGAAGGCATAAGGCTGCAATTTATTGTGGTAGCCTCTGAGCCTAAATGACAACTCTGAAAACTGAACGTAGAGGTCCCAAACTTCTGCCTCATACCAATTCACATCTCAGATGAAAGCAAAACTCCAAAGTTTTCCATGGGTTTCTGCAAATAATGTATTCTAGTTGTGTCCGTGTCGTCTCTTACAAATTTGGTCCTAGGTTCTGGCTCTGAACAAATGGCAAAACTGCAATCAGAAGAGTACAGTTTTAACTTGGCTTTGTATTGATACTTTTGGTTTTTTTTCAGTCATGAGATTTCAAGGCAAGATCATGAATTAATGCAACTTTTTAAGCTATTGACAATTTCATAGCACACAAAAATCAGGCAAAGGCGATTTATAGGTTATTGCTTGCAGCATTGTCAGGAAAGTTTTATGTGGGCCCAAATTTGTTTTGTGCACTCACAGTAGCTCTGAACAGCACAGCCTCCAACATCAAGTGGCAAAGAAGTAAGAAAATACACATTTCTCTGTCACTGTTAATTTGATACTGAGCTGTGATAGATTTATGAAAGAAAGCTATGTGTAAGAAGCACTATTTATTTCTGTGTGAGCTACTGCAGGAAATATATGAGACACACTGTGAAGTTAACACCCTTTGGAAAAAAGTATGGATTCAATGTATTGCACATATAAAGCATTATTTTATTCATTTTTGTTCCCCCTCTAGATTAATATATTGTGTTTAGATGACAGGGGGAATATAAGTAAGGCTCCAGTTCTGCAAACATTCAATAGCAGCAAAGCTAAGTGTAGTCATTTGTCAGGCAATTTAGAGAGATAGTAGGATTCATAACTGAGGGGTTTATTTGCTTGCTTGTTCACAAATAGTTTATTTTGTGCTGAATTTAGGTTGTCTGTGTGCAGAGGGTATCAAGCCATGTTCTGAGGCAAACCTGCTTTGTTACACTTGGAAAAAATTGTTTGGATTATAGGTTTCCCTCAAATTATTAACAGGCACAAATGGTGTTTGATTTAACTTGCTTTTTATTTACGTAATGATAAATGATAAGGTAATGTGTGAATTAGTTTGGAAATCATATAACTGTTTTTGTTTGACCTGGTTTCTACATTTGGAGTTTCCTTTTTCCTGCATATAAATATCCATAAAACATGTTGAAAATTTCAGGTCTCACCTAGTTACTCACTTTCTTGTGGCTACTGCTATCTTTATGAGTTTGATTCTAGAAACACTTGTGTACCAATATTCCACTTCATGGCCTGTTAACACACATTGTACAGATAAAACCCCTTCTGTTTCATCTAATTTTAATGTAATATTTTTCTCGGAGAGTCACAGAAATAAGAGATAGAAAGGTCAACTTATGCAAACTTTTCAGTTGTGTAAGACTGTTCTCCAATTCCTGACTCTCATCTAATGTTTCTTTGTGATTATTTTTATTACTTACCAGTTGTCTGTTACTTAATAGATGGCCATATGCCACACGTTATGTAGGTAGAAGACTTTCTATGCTCCTGAAGCTCGAGCAGTCAGTCATGTTATTATTATCCACAGAACATTGTTTTTCCTATGGAAAGACTGGTAACTATGCTGTTTATAAGCTGGCTGCTAAGAAGGCGTAAAACCCCATACAGTTCTGACTGTTCCTCTGTACATGGAAAGTACAAAATAATTTAAGAACTGTTTTTCTCTTTTTTACTCAGGCGATGTTCCGAGTAAGATTTCAGCAGAATTGCTTTTGTGATGCAGCAAAAAAAACACACGCTGTCCAAGGACTCAACTGTTTGTCCTCTCTCTCTCTGTCTTTCTTTTTTTATGTCTTACAAACAGACATTGCCGCTACCCAAATTAACCTCTTCGGAGTTTTGCTTTTCCCCCCCTGTATTCGGATCGCTTCTCTCTGGGTGGGGTGAAAAGTGAACTCTGCTAACATACAGTACAAATTAGGTCTTTTTAAAAACAAAGACTTCTCTTAAGAATAGCTGTATTTTATTTCTGACAAAAGAAGGGAAAACACAAGTGCACACACTAAATCAAGAAGTCAAATGTGTGTAATGTGATGCCAAGTGTAAACATGTATGGACTTTACAAGGCTTGCCGACACTAGATACTCTGATTTTCTTTCATTTGAAAAAGTGCTTTTGAGTTTTCACAGTAGTGCTTGCAAGAGGCAGTCAGAATCACAAAGTGAATAAGAACAGGTCTATACAACAGCTTGTGTTGAATCAAGACGTTTTTAATTTTTTATGGACACAGTATTTTCTGCTCAGAGTAGCTAATATAAATTTGGTAGATTTAGCTCCATATGCAGCAGGGATTTTTGGCCTGGCTTTTTGGCAGAAAGTTTCTTAAGTGAATACTATAAAAAGCTGCTCAAGAGTCAAAATATAGTCCCTCACATACTAACAAAACTGTTTGATTTAAAGGGGGGTTAAACACCTAACTACCTCAGGATATTGTCCCTAAAGACCACCTGAATATTCTTCCAACACTGAAGGGCCTGTATACCTTTCTGTGTTCACCGGGGGGAAAACAGAGTGCAGAAGTTAACAATTTAATAAATAAAGATGTTGTCTTGTCTTCACTGCTATTCTATCAGGTTGCTGCTGTAACAGATCATGGTGTTACTCCATCTGTGCAGAAGTACTGCTGTAAAACTGTAAATTTTCAGGCTGCATAACATTTGTACTGCATGGTTCAAGCTGTGTTAATTATATATCTGTAAGTGCTGTGGTACTGAATGTTGGTTGGGTAGATCCCGGAGGTCTGTCAAGGAATTTTTCACATAATTTTAATGTTAACAGTATTTTTTAGCTGGGTATTTATTTTAAAGTATCACAAAGGTTTCTGAGCACTAAAAAATCGCGTTTGCAGTTAGTGAGTGGGACTTATGTTCTTCAGCCTTATCTCTAATTACAACCCCGTGACTGTAAGAAAGGGTGTTTCATTTTTGCTCGTTCATGCTTTAGAGCAGTTACCAGATTGCTTTGATATTATTGTGGGGAGTCAAATGTAATGACTTTAGCCCTTTACGTTTCTTCTGAAGAAGGTGAGGCATGTTATGGTCCTTATTTCTAGTAAAGAGGGAGATATCGATCAAAATGCAGTTATGAGAGTTTTTCTGTACTGAGAGGCAGCATGCTCCACAGTGAGTGTTCTAAGCCTCTGATGTCCTGGCACGCAGGGAAAGTGAAAGATCAGGGAGATGTTACATCACCTTTCTTCCTCCCCTCCCTCTTCTTCCTTGCTTGGTGGCAGCTGAGGGCTGGTTCAGTGGACCATGGGAGCTACAGCAGCCAGAGGACCAGTCCAGACTAAGCCACTCAGCACTTCTGAAAAACTGGACACCAGAAACCAACTGGAAGAGCGGATGACTTGCAGCTCTAGAGAAGTTCGGTGCCCAAGGAGCTGCAGTGGTAGTTCAGGATTGCCATACTAAACCAATGGCCCTAATGCTGGATGTTCCCTACATAGGCCTGTAGGCAGAGGACAGCAAGAGACTGGGCTCATCTCACCTGGGAGACACCCCAATGGCAGGCAAACTCCCACCTGCCCCACTCCGGACACATGAAGCAAATGGAGCACTAGCCAAGTGCCCAGCCCTAAAAATGTCTAGAGAGGGCATTGCAAGTAATTCCCTCCTCATAATCACCTCTGGGCACAACTGCTTCAGTAGGTTGTGGTTGCTCCTCAGGAAAGACTGACAGGAAGGGATGGGATGGTGTGCTGCCACCTGCACTGCCTATGCCACCAGACATGAGGGATACCTTCCAAAGAAGGATCTAGAAAAGCCTAGATGGACTCATACAGTGATTCTCTTTCCCTCCCCTTCTTCCCAAAGATTTTTCCATGTAAAAAAAAACCCAGAGAACTGGCTCCTAAAAGTCACTTGGATGAATATAAACTCTTTAAAGTGTCACGTAGCCCTTGGAATAATTCCAGATAAACCCCAGCTTATTTGGAAAAATCGCTCCTTGAAAGAAATGCACAAACATTGGTCTTGATCCAAAGCCATGAAATCAACAGGGAGACTCTCATTACAGAGGGCTTTGGATCTGGCCTGTTGGTGGCTATGACCAGAATGATAGTCTGTTACAATAAATAATTTTTAGATTCCTGTTTTACAGATGCCTGCAAAGTTTTGGTGAGAGGAGAAAGAAAAGAACAACCTTCATCTGCCTTTCAGTGAAATCTCCTTCTCTTTTCCAGACTCTCTGAAACTATAATTTATGGGCTGTCTTATTTTTCTATTTTGAATGCAGTACCTTTTCTTCTGTCTTTTTACAAAGAATAGAGATATATGTAACCATTTAGAATGAAGAGTTAATTAACTTTGCCAAGGAGTTCTAATGCTTTTCATTTTCTTTTTTAGTTTTCCTTAACTGCTCAGTTTGTTGGATTATCTGAATCCATAGGTCATCCCAGGGAGTTTACATGACACAGAAGAAAAAGCAGAGGGAACAGGGGTCTGAAAGAAAAGTTCAAAGTTTGTCCTAATTAATGTGTTATATGTTGAGTTCTTCAATGTGCTTTTGCAGAACAGAAGCTTGAAACTGCTTATTTGTTAGTATCATTTGCTTTGCATCCATTTTTTTTTGTCGTTTGCGATTTTTTTTTACTGAGACACAGTGCCCTTGCTTTGTCAGAAAACCACAGACTTCACTAGAAGAGAGTTGCTAAATGCAATAAAGAGCAAAGCATTTGTCTAGAGGTTGGAGAAAGGAATTTATTATGAGTTAGGGTATCAAGACAGAATTTTTTACCTGCAGAAAAGCCAAGAAAAAAAATTAAATCTGTGCAGAGAATACGGGGTCTTTAGATTATCACTTGTAATATCATCAAACCCCAGCTTCCAAGAACTCTAAGTCAGACTCTAAGGTCATGAAGTTGTCTTAAAAATCACAGGTTGTGAAAGTAATATTTTTGAGTTCTTTAATTAGCTTTCTGGGTTTGGTGCTATTAGATTTCAGTTTCAGGCTTTTCTTTGTCACCAAAATGACTAGACAGTTTCTTTCTCTCATAAAGGCTGAGATTCCCGCAAAATCACATGATTTTTTTAATACCAGGCTTTAAAAAAAGCCTGTCTTATAAGACTCACAGTAGGATTCTTTAGAGATCACAGCACTGGTCTTGGGTAAAGTACAAGCTTATGGTAGATAAGCAGGGTCTCCAAAACAGCTTTAATAAATATATTCTGTTCCTCACCTCATCCAATAGATACCATCTTAACGTCCTTAAATATTGTGCTCATAAACTCTTAAGGAGCACCTGCTGCCCTTAACTGTACAGAATACTCTCTGCTGTGCCTGCAGTGGCAGAAGTTCTCCATCTCCCAGGCTGTGTTGGCAGCTCCAGGTGTGTCTTCTTCTCTCCTTTTTACTGGGAAAAGAGGAAGGAGGGGGCAAGAGGGTGCAATGTGGGCTCTGTCTGTCTCTCCCAATTAGCAGCTCTAATTAGTTGTCTTTTCCCAGAAGCCATGGAGATGGTGGAGAGGTGCCAGTAATAATAATAAGTCTGGAAATTGAATAGAGGCTGAAATTTTTCAGGTCATCCAGAAGAACGGGCAATAGTGCATCTGAGAAATTGATGCACTGGCAGAGAAGTAGCACAGGGTGCTCTAGTGGGTTTTATTGACCAGCCTGCTAGGATTAAAAGTATGGCTCTATGCTGTTTAAGTGTTTCAGAGGGGTGAATCAAATTCCACCCTTCTGTTAGGCTCACAGTGAAGACAGTAATGTACTGGAAACAGGACCAGATTTTCAAATAAGTGACCAGATTTACAAATAAGTGCTACAAGCTTATATCTTGGTCCAAGCTTTGGTCCAAGCAGGATCTCATAAGTGGGCTCTTGTTGCTCTTTCTGGAGGAGATAAGAAGGCAGAAGAGAAAAGGTGATCCATATTTCTGCTCTTAATTTTGAAAAGGGATGACTGTTTCAAGTAGAATGGAGTTATAGCTAGGGTCGGGGCATGTGGGATAGGATGAGGTTGTCTTCCTGAGTCCCAAGTGAAGGAGGCTTGGAAGTCCCCAGGAAGAGACAGAGAGATGCTCAGAATGGCTGAGCCGTGCCCTCTATTGTCCTTCAGTTTTTGTGGCTGGAGAAGGACAATAGCACAGTGCTGTGCAGAAGGGACATAGTAATTCCTGATTTTGCTCATCAGTGGACTTCATGAGCTCCTTTTTCTGAATGCATGATACTGAGCGAACAAGGAGAAGCTGTGGAACCAAGATGGGGACTGATATGTGGGAAGTAAAAGGCCTCTTAGTCGCCTTTGACCAGGAAAATCCATACTTGGCCCCACTTGATCAAGTTACTGCCTCTGATTTGAAGAAGTGGTTCAACCAATGTGCCTTGGTTTGCTTTGGTTGTTGGGGTTTTTTTTTTTGGGGGGGAGGGGTGTTTACATTTTTGGGAAGGTCTTTTTAATGCTGAATGCCCAGAGTCTACATGCTGTCATATACAAAAGTTGATGTGGTTTCTTTAATACTTTGCATTCCTGCAAATGCTGGATTATTTGCTTTCTGGTTTTTGAATGTAGCAGTAGTATGTATGTATATATATGTAGACGTGTTCACTTACAGTAAATGTGGAAATAGGGGGGACCTCGGAAGGATAAATGAAGAGTCAAAGTGAATCTCAGAGGAGATAAGTGGTGAAAATGGGTAAACAAAAAACTCCACTTCTGTGGGAAAACATGGAGGAACAAAACCACAAACAGGAGAGGAAACTGCCAAATCTAAACAATGAATTGCAGCAGCAAGCTACAGCAAATGTGATTTTCAAGAACAGAGTGTTCACAACAGATATGCGTCACTGCTGAAGATCAAGTGTGTGAGCACTGCTTTCCTGCTTCCCCATCCCCAGTACCTCCATGGAGAGCTCAGCCTCTCCTGTCCACCTTACTTGTTCAGTAGTGGACTTCATACGACTGATTCAGTTCTCATTAAACTGATTTACTGGGCTCACTGGCTCTGCTCAGCTTCAGTTTATTCCTACTTTGTTTAAAATTCGGGAAGTGCTGGGGGAGGGGACAGGACACTAATGGCCGTTCTTGTGCAAGTGGAGTGGTAGCTGATTTATTGCAAAGGTTATAAAGGAAAAGTATTAAGTGTGTTCCATTCTGCTTGGCAAAGCCATCCTGCACAATGTCCAACAAAACCCTGAGAGCGCTGGTTTGTACCAAAAAAAAAAATTAAAAAAAAAAAAGGAGGAGGGGTATGCGTGTGTGTGGAGGGGGGACGCTCCACCAAAGATGTGCTTTTCTTCTTTTGAGCATTAATTAAGACTGTAAATCACAGGCAACATGAAACAACTGTATTCGATGGAACGTGGACAGTTCTGGAGTTCTGCTGTGCTTGCGCGATCAGTTTGAATACCTACGCTGAAACACTAATGGGAGAGCAAACTTCAAAGAGAAATCTTGGCATGAAGAAGCGGTCTGCAGGACCATTACATGGATAAAGTTGTAAAATAGAGTCCTCTGTGCAAACTGGGAAGGGAGGTGGAATGAAAGCTTGAAAGGTTTATAGGAACTCAGGCTTCTTTTCCTTTCATGCACAGTCAGGCCCACATTAATTGGGTCTCATCTTGAAGTAGGATTGTGTATTTGTGTTTTGAATAAAAGGGGGGAGAGGAAGGTGACAGCAAAAAAATTGTACTTGGATAATGAAAAGCTTGGTTAATAGTCTCTAAAATTAATCTTCCTTTTCTAATAAATAGTTGAGGGAACTCTTTTGTCACATCATAAGTAATGGTGGGTCATATTCCCAGCTTTATAGGATTTTGAGCCTAAATTTGTTAATCATCAGGTAGTTTTATCTTCAGCAGAACATCAGTTACAGAAATTCACCCAGTAATTCTTGCACAGATCTCATATCCTAAATGAATATGCTAAAGCTTGTTTTTAGGAAGCTGTCTAATCTTCATTTAAAGACATTAAGTAATGCAGAACCTGTCCCCCTCCCCTCACATCAGGCTGGTCACTTTGCTATTATTTATCTAAAATTTAAAAACTTCATCTTTAAAATTCCACTTTATTTCTCCATGACTTCATCTAGTTTCAGTTTCTTGCTGATGTTTCTGGACTGGGCTGCAGTGGAACTGCTCTAGGGTAGTTGAGAAGATGGTTTTTACCCGTTGTAGAATATGATCCATTTGTTCTTCATTTTACTTTGGTGTAAAGCTATTTGATGCAAGTAACATCTTGATGAAAAATGGACTGCCCTTAATAGTTAATTCACAAGCAACATATTTTCTAGCACAACGTATTTATGGAATTATAAGTAGACTTCTGTCCAGCTACTTGTCCGGGATTCCTCAAAGTGTTTTTGGTTTGCCAAGAATGGTTTGAGATGTAATTCATAATGTGAGGGATTGCAGAATGGCTGATGAGGTTAATTTTCCTTCTTGTAGAATATGATACTGTAATAGAGATGCTCTCTGCAGATATGCAAGATGTAAAAAAAACCCCAAAACTGTAAAGATAGCTTCGAAAAAAAATATGTGGAGTTATTTATATTTAGTATATAGGAATCAGAAGCCCTGTTTGCAGCAGTAGTCCCCATGCTTGCCATAAAGCTGCTTCTTCCACTGACATTAATTTTATGCCATCTATTCATGAATAGATACATTATTTCTACATTTAAATATAGTATAAATGTTTGTGCAATAAGTGGGGAAAAAGGAATTTGTTCTATTACAGGTATGCGCGTGCTAGAGGGTTTATGGAAAGAGAATTCAAGTGCCTTAAATCAAAGGTAGGGTTCAGAGTAATTGGACTTGTTGTAACTTGCAGAAAGAGTCAGTTTATCTGTGTGCTACTTATGTTGTCAAAGAAAGTACTTGATGTAAAGCACAGTGTGTCCACTGCTTTGCCACTGTACTAGTACTTCAAAACAGTACCTCTCCTTTCCTTAATCACAGAAAAAACACATTAACAGACCTTCTATTACATTTAAGACAATACTTTTTTTTCTTAATTGGGAACCAAGATTGTGCTGGCTTAGCATGTGGTGCCTTTCAAAGGTACTCAGATGGTCTTGAACAAGAATAAATGCATGCTGTTAGCTAAAAAGGGTTAAACCTTAGCATCATCACGCATTTGAAAAGCCTTTCACTTGCATGTAAGGCTTATGCTTGCATGTCCAGATGTAAATAGTTTAAAGAGTGCACAGTCTTGAACTGTACCTATGCTGGAAAAAAAGTCTTGTTAAGAAGGCTGAGATAACAGTAGACACCTCTGTTACTTCCCCACTGTTCTCTCTCTACCAAAAAAGGAGACACAGCATAAATGAACACCGTATTAATAATTATTTTTTAAAAAAGATATTTGAGTGTTATCACAGAAGTTCGTACAAAAGGCACATTCTCAGCTTGCCTAACTTGGTGCATCGCCACTGGTTTCTGTGGACCTAAATCAGTGTTTCTGACACTTGGGCTGAGTGGCTGCATTCAGCTGCTAAGGGTATCATGTGCAGTCGCCACACAAAAGCATGCTTTCGTTCAGTTGTCTTTCTGGCAATGCTGTGGCTAGTTTAGACTGGCTGTGACTAAATATGTGGTCATGGGGAAAACATGCATAAAAACTTCTGACTTGAAATGATTGGCAGATGCAAAGGATCTGTCCCAGGCTCTTTAAAACAAGCATGCTATAACCTTGGTTCCCTTGTTGCCCTGGTGTATATATTCCTGGATTCTTGGTCGATTCTTGGATCATCCAGGGAGAATACCTATACATAGCCCAGGGATTTATGTCCGTTCACAGATACTTTGTATGTACGAGAAGCAGGCAAGCATTTCTGAATGAGAGGCGATAAAGGGAAGTAAGAACCAAAGAAAGTGCTGGGTTTTCCATTTCTTTTTGACTTCAGATCAAGATCCAGTGTATTCCTGTGAAATACACTCCATGCAAATGAAGTGCAAGGAGTTAGTATCCAAGTGAAAAACACTGGCTAGTGCTATGTAAATGAACAGGCTTTCTGCCTATGCTGGCTGAATCTGTGACAGCAGAACAGCTGAGCAAATGCTCGTCAGCAGCTTTTGTGACCAATGTGGTTGCTGTTCCACAGTGATCTTGTATCTGTCTATACACACAGCTGAGCTTTAAGTCTCATCTTGTGGCAAGCATATTGACTTGGAAGAGAGAACATCCAAACTGAATTTCATGGTCTCTGTTGTCATTCTGGGTGGGGAGCTAGAGTGGAGTATTTTTCACCCAGTGTCACATGCCTGAATTTGAGTCGGTTCTCCCACAGCTCTCTTTACTGTCCATGGAGAAAACCAACCAACGTTTACAACACATTTATTGATCTCTTTCAGACATCTTAAATGGAGAAGCTTACATTTAGTCTGATGAAACCAACACATAGCACCAGACTTTAAAATGTGTTAAGATATCTGATGATGCAGATGGATACACACTAGACATACCAAAAGATGGTATAGATCACTCTAGGCTGTTCTCTGTTCCCTGAGGAGACAAAATACCTTCAACAATCAGTCTCTAAGCTTCTGGGTTAATGAGACTAGTCTACTGGGCATAGGAGCCCTGGGTGCTGGAAATCTGTACTGCTGACTGGAGGGGATGGTTGCTGGCAGTTTTGGCCTGACTCAACCAATACTCCTTTGGACAATTCTTGGGCACAGTTTGGGTGTTAAAAGACAGACCAGAGGTTGTTGCTAGTTGCAACGGATGCAGCTTGGATGCAGACTTGGATGCAGCCCTGTCGTAGAGGCTAAAAGATGCTGGTAGGGTGGACATAAGCCCTTCTGGGTGAGTAGTCTGCAGTGCCGTAGAATGGTTGCAGCCATGGCTGTAGCCTGCGTGTCCCTGTTCCTTGTTTATTAAATCATGGCCATAGTGCTCCCTGCCTGGGAGTAGTTTATGAACATAAGTTAAAGCTTGTGGAAGAGGGCCCCGCCAGGGTAGTTTACAGCCGAAGCAGTTCCTTGATCTGTTTTGCAGACAGCTGTACAAATGTTTGTGTCTTTATCATTGGGGAAGACTGGGGTGGGGGAAGGTAAATGTGTCAGCAGGTAGAAAGAGGTGGGTGGCAGCAACTGCTTTAAGCCAGCATTGCTGCCAGAAACTTGTTCTTCAAATGACCCCCTGTCGACTTCACCTGCCAATCCACAGTCGTTTGCATAGTTCAGTATACTGGCTTCTGGGAGCCCCAGAACAAAGGCTTTCCTTAAAAAACTCAGACCTTGCTCAGATGAAACTCCCACTCATGCCCCAGGGAGTTTTGCATGAGGAAGGATTACGGGATGGTGTCTCAGCTTTCAGTGTGTATTGCTTGTAGCCGCCTTTTTAGTTTTGTGTATGAGTAAGACTGTGCCCATTTAGAGGGAAACTTGGTTTCTGTTTGCTCCCGCTCAGTTTGCTGGAAACTTCTTTTACCATCCTCTTCGTAGGCTAGAGGTGAGGCTTTTGAGGAACCTACAAGTGAAGAGGAAGGGTACCCACCAGAAGGAGGTGCCTTGGGTGAACGTGGGGAAGGAGAGGGCTTTGAAGATCTCAGCAGGCAAGTGGTGGCATTTGAGTTTCCCAAGTTGCCTATACTTGCACCCACATGGGCCCCAAGGTTTCAGAGGTGAGGGGTTACTCAGCCCTGGTAGGACTGCTGTTAAGCCCAGGCTCACACAATGGGTCTGTTCAGTGTTTGGGGATCCTGAGATGCTTTTTTCCCCTCTTCCTGGTGTGGCAGGTATGCTGCATCATGTCTTTAGTTTCTCTGATTCTGTGGTTACTCATTGTTATTTTGTGTGAGCAAAGCAGGCAGATGTTACGATACCTTCCTTGTCAGCATGTCCTGCAGTTTCTGTTTCCTTGGATGAAGCAGTAAAGCAGTTACTTCAGGGCCGGAGAATTGGCCCTCATTTTATCAGCTGGAAGGTGACTAGTTAAAATCTAACTAGCAGTCTCACACCCAGTGCCTGACAGGAACAGTCTTTGAAGACTATTAAGAAAATAAAAATTCCCTTCTCTGTCGTATAATGGAAATGAGTATATACTTCAACAGCCATCCACTCTAATCTGTTAGCCAGCCCTTAGCAGCTTACCAAGCCTGTATTTAACCTATTTCCCTAATGGCAATTAAGAAATGTTTTCATTTCCCAGGGAGAGGATTGCCAATGAAATCCCCCTCTCCCTCCCAATCCCCATCCTGTGGCTCCTCTCTCTCCCTCCTCTTCCCCACACCCCAGCTCCTTCTTCCTTAGCCCAAGGCATCCAAAGCATTCCCCGTGTGTTTGGGCAGCATGCAGTGAGGAAGAAATGATTAAGCAGCTGAATGTTTGAAATCCAGCTAAATGCACCGATTATTATCTGCTTAGGGCTTTCTTATCTCAAACTGTGTGGTGCTTAATGGCAGGCCCATTGTTTTCAGCTCAAAGGTATTAATGAAGGAATCAGGGCAGCAGGCTGATGTCATAGGTGGCTGAAAGGTGACTTGCTGCACTGATTTCCCTTACTCCACCCCTTCACAAGTCCCTTCCAACTAGTTCAAGAGAAGGGTTAGTATTTTTAGAGTGGAGGGGTAAAAAAAAAAAAGTCAGCCAGGTTGCATTTGTGTGTCTGGTAAAAGGATTGCAGAGGCTCGTAAATATCCTGCTTAAAAGATGTACTCTCTTAGCTCCTGCTCTACTTTCTCACTTCATAAAGACTCTGAGCTGCTGGCGTGGGTCGCAGTGAGAAAGCGGCCAGCTGGCCCTTGTTCACACCTGCCCAAGGCACTGGCCAGCAGACTACACTTTACGTTCTGACCTATATCCAAGGTGAGGTTCCCACTTCATGTTTGCGATGCGAAGAAAGAGCTGTGTGTAAGTAGCTGCTGCCAAGGGGTACTTCTTGAGGTGGACGCAGCCCCCAAGATGATGTACAACTTGTGTAAGGGCTTAGGTAGTCAAGTGTCAGTTGTACTTTTTGTCACTCTGCCAAGTTAAATTACTTTTTTTTTTTTTTAAATGTACATAGTTATTAGATGCAAAGTGGTGTCTGTTGTGTGAAGAGAGACTCGTCTCTCTGGGGTGGGATATTGTGAATATATTCAGTTTTCTATTACACAGCACAAGCAGGGAAAGAGGTGAAGATTCAGAGTAGATTAGATTTCATTGTCATTATTTGTATTTTAATCATACATTGTTATTTCTGTAATACTTTTCGTGACAGATTTTATCTGACTTTCCCTTCTTTCTTGTCACAGACTTGAAAACCATGCTGCTTTCTTTGACTTAAAGCTTAAGAATTAATAGTATTGCTCTGCACTGTAGAACTTGGCATCACACTGCCTACAGAAATGGTAAACACAAATAAAATTTCATCAAGGGTTTTTTTTTTTACGGACATAGCTGATAATTGGAAGAAAGATGCGTTACCAGAAACTCACTTGTGGAGCTTTTGTGATTTATGGAACAGCAAAAGAAAAATAGCTTTTACACAGTGGTGTCATGAGGTAGCAGCTAAAGAGTTCTTGTGTGCATACTACATATCCAAGCAGGTCTCAGACAAGAATAAAAAATAATTCTTTTGGGGTTTTGGTTTGGTTTGTTTTTTTCCATTTTAATGAGACAGTCATTTTGTGTAATGCGTAATTTAATCAGAGTCTTTGTGACTACAGTTAAAATGAATGTCTTCGCTGGTATGTGATTAGTAAAGTTAGGATTTCTGTCTTTTCTATATGAATGAGTGAAGAGTTTATTCCTTTTTCTTATTTTTGATTGGTTTTGCTTCTTTTCCTTCATTTCAGTTTAGTTTGGTCTGGTGAACATGTAGTAGCTTTCCCTGTTCACTGGAATATTTTGTGCCTGTTGAAGGAGCTGTCTAAATAGTCCAGTAGCAAAGGCTAGACCTCAGAAGAGAAAGCAGAGGCAGAAAACAAGTGGCACTGAATGCCCGTACATGCATCAAAGCCAGCTGCTGCCAAACATGGAAATGTTCCCTTCAAATTTGTATCTTTCTTGAGAAAAATGAAAGAACAGTATACCACTAGATTTCTTTTTTTTTTTTTTTTTTTACCTTTTGACTTACTTGCTCATGATTGGGTGGGGTTTTTTTTCCGTTGGAAATGATATCTGCTAGCTTCTGAAGGAAAAACTGGAGAACTTTTAAAAAATGTTAGCTGGGGTGCACCAAAAGAGTTGAGTGAACTGACCGGCACTTCCAATCCCATCCTCTCCTGTCCCCCCTCCCCATTTCTGTAGGTTCATCAGTAAAAACCTATTGAAATGTGAGATTGCCAAACTGAAGCAATCAGTCTGAAATGATTAAGGAAGACTACTAGTTTCTTCAGATGACCAAAAGTCATCTTGTTCAGAGTTCCTTATCTTTGAGCTGCTATTTCACAACTGTTTCTGTCTTTCTAAGTTTGTATTTCCTGTTAAAATCTAAGAGTGCTTTACCTGGTATGTAAGTTTGTGTGTAGAAATCATCACCAGTAGTTATTAGAAGTGGGGTCTGTCTTTTCCCTAAAATTGTGTTGAGATTTTTGTAAAGGAAAAAGTGTTTGTTTATTTCTTCAGTAATTTAGCAGATTATGTGTCAAGCCCAGGGTGAAATTTTGTTTGCTGAACTTATCTTAAACCTCAGGAGGGGAGGAAGGTTCCGTTTAAAGGTCAAAGTGTTTCAGGATTTCAGTTCAATGTATTTTTTACCTTTAAAGTTTTCCCTTATCCCACCCAGACCTCGGACCTTAGAAGCTTTTCAGATGTCTTACACATGTTCATCTTGTACTGAAATTTTTGAAACAACTCTACATTAAATCCCGGAATAGTTAAATACCCACACACATGTTATTTTCATCCCCTGCTCACAAACATTGCTCTGGGAAGAAATTCGGTGTTTGAGGTTAGGGAGAATGCTGGAGCTGACAAAATTCAGATGCTAATGATAATTAATTTATGTAGTGGCAAAGATAGGTGCACTGCCAGGTGCTGTACAGACAGATAAGATCTGGTTTCTGCTTCAGTGAGTTTACAGTCTGAGGCCCTGGTTTTGCAAATAATTATGCACATGAGTTATGCCACAGAGTGCAGTGACACTACTCATGCATGTGAAGTTACTCACCTGTAGTGAGCGTATCTGTGTACGGTTTCAACTACATTAGCTTTTCAATTGATTTCATGGTGAGTCAGTAATTGTTTAGTGTGATGATTGAAGTTATTTAATAAGCTCTGCGAATCAGAAGTTAAAAAAAATACAGGAGTCTCCTTGAGGGAATTGAAAACTGAGATTTTTCTGGGAAGTTTTTTAGGATGCAAACAATCCATGTTAGACCTGACACTTTCACATCACATTGGCTCTAATTATGTCTATTTGCTTACAAATCACACAGGAGGAAAAAAAATCACCTGATAATTGGAAGGGAAAAGTGTTATTCCCCTTCTTCATTTGTCGTGATGCTGATCTTGGGGCCACATTAAGAGTGTTTCCAGTGAAATTACTTTCAAGTCTGGGAAAATTTAATCAGCAGAGGCCTTGGTAGCTGTAAATTTGTGGCAGCAGTCCCTAATTCATCTTGTAATTCTGTGACAGGCTCTGAATTACCCTTATTTGGCCAGGGATCACCTCAGTGGACAGTTAATGAAAGAGTAGAGGGAACTTGAAGGTCAGTCGCACTGAATTCTTTTTTCTTCCTGGATGTGTCCTTTTTTATTGCAACCTATCTTTCCTTGTATAATTTATTAAACAAAGTCTTTTTTTGTTTCCTGCAAAGTCAAATCTATCCCTCTTTGTTTATCTGCCTTCTTTCCTTGAAGCATTTGTAAAAAAGCCCACAAAGTCTCAAAACAGATGTTTCTGTTGAAATTACTAGACAGAATTACACTCTAGCCAATTTATACTTCTAGTCTGAGTGTGGTCATGAGAATAAAACTGCAACAGATGCTGCAACCAGGTATGTTTTTTGAGAGTGGAATATGTACATCGACATGTAAATCTAATCTCAGTACAACGAGAAGACTTGATTATTGGCTCAAACTCAGAATAAGTGAATTTGAACTTCAGAAAACCATGAGAATCTACTCAAAATAGCACCAGAAAACATATTTGTGTCTTCTGGATTCAGACTAACCAGCAGATAAGCTGGAATAGCTTTCATTTATTGAAACACTGTAGTAAATGAGTGCTGACTTGGCAAAACGCAGGATTTTCTTATAACGTGTATAGCAACAGATATGTTGAAAATGGAAAAAAAAAATTAAAAAAGAGGGGCATGGAATAAAAATGATAATGGCCTTTTCTCTTTCTTCCTTCCTTTTTCTGAGTTAATAAAGTAAGTGCCTGTTAACACTATTTTCTCTTTTTCAGGATCTTTTCTTTCTTTGGAGGACATCAGCCTTACCTCTTGTTTTCTCTCATTCACTCTCTCCCTCAGAGTACCTTGTGTCTTAATCTTCTCTCTCTAGGTCACAGTTCCACCCTTTTTGCCTCCCTTTTCCATCATTTTCCTACTGCTTGTATTCCAAATGCCGTATCTTCCTACCTCAGAGTTCCCTCCCCTATTCAGCTTGCATCAGAAAAAAAATTGTAGGGTTCACCATCATTTGACATGTCAAGATCAAGTGTTTTGAATGACCACTCTGGCTTCAGAGGAAAAGGAATTGTTGGTAGATGAAGTAGTGTTTTTTTCAGCGCCTGAGCTTTTAGTATCCTTTCAGTCACAACAAGATCACTTTCCCCTTGGCATGCAATGAAAAATTTTTAAAAAAATTTAGAGGTGAGTTTATTTTTCAAAGTACATTTCATTTAAACTAGCCATAAGAATTAACTGCATTTTTATGGTTATCATCTAGTCAAGGATGCCCTTTCTGTAAATACAGTACAATGAGCTCTTCTATTTGTAAACTTGGGATTTTGTGTCACTTTTTAATAGGCTTCTGAAGCACTTGTCCATTCAGCTAGCTCTGATACAGCAGTGGTCTTTACTGGCTGCAGGACCTGCTATTTAGTGTGCATTAGCTGTGCCTGTCTTGGGCAGTGGGACATCTTCTTGTGGATGGTGTGACTGTGACCACTGTTTGTCATGTACCAGCACTGGGGAATTTCCAGCTTCAGCACTTTTGCAGATCACAAATGTGCTATGGGAAGCAAGATAATGCCTTCTAACTTGGTTGTGCTGTTGTGTCTGTGTGGGCAAGAGGGGGTTTTGCCCACACTGAACCCTTTCGAAACGATGCCAATACAATCTCAGTCAAGTCCTGTGGAACAAAAACGGTCTTTGTTCTTGCACAGACCAATGTGGGGAACAAGGTGGCCTCTCACAGTGTTAGCAATCACTGCATTTCTACATATGCTGAGTTTCCAATATTTGTACAAGAAGCCACTCTGAGAAGGTTGATTGGAAGTGATCAGGGTTATTTTGCGTCTTGATTTTGCCTATTTCTTTCTATTTTTCTATTTTTCCTATTATCAAAGTAAGTGGTCGTATTTGAAATGCTGGAATTGGCAGTAACTGCAGAGTAACAAAATTGCTTGAAGGAGGACATGAAAATCTTCTGTTTGTTTGTAGAAGACTGTTGTTAATTTAATATAATTGAGTGTCAAGCTTTAGAAACCATCATACGCTGTGTGTTTATAAAGTACTTTCATTAATGGTGTAAAAAATCCAATAACAACCCAAGAAAATTCTCATTGTGAGAGAAGAAAAATATTAGTGCCTTTCCTGACAGGGGTTCTTTTCATGAGGGATTCCTCTATGGAACACTAATCAAGTCCATTCAGAAAGGCCTTAATTAATTTAATTAAAATCTGTCAGATCAAACTGATTAGCCTGACATCCAGCCTGGCGGGAGGAAGGAGGCTGGTACACGCGTTGTAACTGTGTTGAGGTGGGTTTGCCGTCTGCAGAGACGTATGGCCGCTGCGGTGATCAAAGCCATCTTTCATTGTCATCAGAATAAACGTTATGGCTCCCCCAGGCAAGTGATCCAGTTTCTTTTTATTAGAAAATATTTTATACTTCCACAGCCCCAGCAGCTCAGGAGGGGCAGCAGGTACCTGGCTCTGCATGTGATTGAAGGGGAGCGCTGGGTGACCTTTCCTACCCTTCTGACAACAGGAATACAGATTGAACCTTTTTCATCCCTTTACCATCCTCTGTCTTAGCCATTGGCCATGACCACTGCCTCACAGGCAGGAGAGAGACAAAGGCCATGTTGGACAGGGGTGGCTATGCATGCTGACGGTGAGTGAGGGTGTTACTGCAGCAGAGCCTTCAAAGAAACAGTGTGTCCACATGGGGCATCTTCATTTCAAGGACTGAAACAAGGTGGGAACTGAGGAACTGCACCCTCTGCTATCTGGCTGTGCTCATCCAAAATATGAGGAACCTCTTCAACCACACAGGCTTCTTAATCCTACAGCTGCTAATAATGATGCGTGGTTTCTATGGCAAACATCAGGGCAGCCAGTGCAATCTGTGTCTCTAGCCCTTTCCACTTCCTCTACCCCACACATGTACTTATGGAGTATCTCTCATCTTCAAAGCTTTTTTTATAAACACTTTTATCCATCGTTACAGTGGGATGGATCCATCAAAAGGGTAATAGCTAGTAAATGCTCAGGTTTTTAGCCCCCAATCCTGCAGGCGCTTTGGCATATGTTTTAGCTTTATGTACTGTAATTCAGACTTCAGTGGAACCATTCACAGTGCATGAAGTTAAGCATATGTGTAAGTTAGGAACTGCAAAGATGAAATAACATTCCTGTTTGCTAGAAATCAAAAGGTAGAGGAAAACAGTGACCCCAGTTACAGAGGAACAGCAGCTCCTAAAGGAAGGGCAGCAGCATCTGACCTGAAAGACTTGCCAACAGAAGACCTGCCAGTGACACATAAGTGTTTGGTCTTTATTTGTGAGAAGGACCCTTCTCCAGGCAAAACGCTAACGGGCCACTTCCTTTGAGGGTGGAACGCACCTGGGGCATCCAGTTCCAGTCATATGGGCACACACATAGTGAAAGCATCTTTCTACAGTTTAGCAGTGTGTATCCGATGTCCAGTACTTGGGCTCATGCAGACTTTTTGCCAGTGAAAGGATAGAGGTGCATTGTTGGAAGAAGTAGAATATACGTTTCGTCTGCAGGTATTTCGCCTGACTTGTAGCTTCTTGATATTTTCTGGCCACGTCAGTCAAATAGATGCTGATATCCTTGAAACAGGCAAGGTTGCTTTAGTTTGAACACTGAACCTGCAGTAAAAAGGGTATGTTTGGTCAGATCTTACCAATGGAGGAGCGTGCTTTATGGAATGACTCAGGGTCATAAGGGTAGAGCAGGCAAATGTATAGGAAAATAAGCCATTAGCAAATACCTTTGTCTTTTTTAAAGTAATGTAATATTTTGCTTTCTCGGCTATATAATCCTGAGCTTAGATGTGTAGGCACATTTTCCTTCACCCACCAAGGGCTTCTTTGATCCTGATCTTGTATTAGCTCCATGCTGGCCCAAGAATCTGCCCATGATGAGACCTTTTTGCAAGGGAATGTATTACACAGCGTCTGCATGATCTTTGTTGATGACAACTAAACTCCAACAGTTTCTTCCCATTGAAGTACCAGAGTCTTACCTTTTTTTTCTTCTTGCTTTTACCATTGGGTCGCTTTCCTGGTATCTTCCCAATTTCTTCATTATTTTTGTCTTAAGAGAATACAAAACTGAATTCTGTTCCACTGTACTCACTAGATTGGATTCTGCTCTAAATTTTATTTTATTCTTAATCTTCAGGTATCTATCTTGAAAAACATCAAGATTCCAGTCATGTAACTGAAAGTGAGTGGCTGGCGCAACACATTGCTCTAGTGCATGTTTGTAGATATAAATGGGCAAAAAGAACAGATTTGAAAGAAATATTTCTTAGTAGGATTTCATAAAGTTTGTGTCTTCTCATAATACAACTGTACTAACTGTGTGTACTATTTGAATCAAAGTGATTTTTATTTTTATTTTTTATTCATCTTTTCCTTTCAGCTAGCCTAATATTTGTGAGGAAATAACACTGGACTTTATTGGTCTATTTTTTTCTTGTCTTCCTGGCTCCTACGTCACAGTTTAGGCCCTAGTTCAGCAAAGTACTTAAGAAGAGGCTTATCTTTAAGCACATGTTCAAGTCTCAGCGGAGTAATGAGAATTAAGCAAATACTTAAGTACTTTACTGAATAGGGATAGAATTAAGCACGTAGTTGAATGTTTTGCTGATTCAGAGCCTTAAAATTAAAAATTAATCTTATTTGTGCTACAAAGATTTGAAAGCTAGGCACTAGATTTGGATCTTGAATTAATACAAACCAGGAACAGGGTAGCGCCAACTGTCACAAGAAGAAGGGTGTATAGGTATAAAAATGGGGTAAAGCTGGGGTTGTTAAAATCGCAGGTAGGACATACATAGGAGAGATGTGCCTTCAGTTCCTGCATCTGTTTGAGACTAAATTACTGGAGGTTGACAAACCCTTTTGCTTCAGCCCTGGTGCTGGTGAGCCCTGGAATACATAAAAAGCACTATAACACTAATAGCTGCCGTGCTAAATCTAAAGTTGCAGGAGAAGGGGCTTAGTCTTCCTAAGCCTCAGTTCATACGCTGTTTGCCTGTGAAGTGAACATAATGCCACTTCCCTTCTTTCGCTTTATGTCTCCCCTCTCTATCTGATTGCAAAGTCTTTGAGGTGGTGAGGTTTCTTTCTACGTGTTAACGTCATGCCTGGCATGGTGCTCTTGCTTGTGGCTTCTAGATGGTTTTGTAATAAAAGTCCATAATAATAAATCTTGTGCTTTGGGCTTGGCAAAATAATTTATGTGACATGAAGGAGTATCATTACAGCTAAAGTTTTTGTCAAGATTTAGGTTAATACAAAATAATGGCAGAACTAAGTAGCTTTTTGACCAGCATGGGTAACTTGTGAAACTGTAGAAAAAAAGACTTGAAGAAGCGTGTTAACTTTCCACTCTAGCCTCTAGAGTTGAGCTGCTTACGGATGAATGTATGGGAACGCAACCTCTTTTGCGTTGACTGGATTTAGGGATGTTTGTTAAATCTGCAAACCTCTAGTACAAGTTTTTAGTGCCTGCAAATGCCTTCTGCGCAGTTTTTGGTACCAGTAATAAACATTTGAGGTGTGTCAGTGAAGTAATTGACAACCATCATTTCTACAAATGTGGAGCTTTTGCCCAAGGCTGGCTCAGCGTGCATCATGGTGGTCTGTGTTACAACAGCCGGTGTTACCCTTTAGCCGTGCTTAGAGAAGACTGACTGACCCAAGTGCTCATGTTAAACTAAACTTCATTTAAGGCTGTGTTAACAAGCATGCACAGTGAACGTAACACGATCTGCATGGATGCTAGCTAATGGTTAACCAGCTCTGTTGGAGCTGCCCTCCTTAAACAAACGGTATCAGTGTGGGATGAGTTGTCTTATTTCTGCAGACAGGTGTAGTGCAGGTTGGAGATTTATGCTTTCTTCTTAGGAGTAGAAGACAGCAGGAGGGCTTTCACTGCCTGCTCAAACAGGGAAGGGAAGGAAGGCATCACGTTACTAGAGCTGCTATTTTCAAATAAAGATGGGAGGGATGAGGGTAGTGGTGTCTCTGAATATGTCCTCAAGTTTGTAGGGTGCTGACCTCAACTCAGCTGTTACTTTGTTTTTTTAACTGACTGTTGTCTGAACAGGTGCTCGATGCGGTGTAAAGCTTCTCAGGATAGTTGGCGTAACTTTGCTTTCACGCTTTGAGAAAGGGGAGAGAAATAGGCAAGATCATGCTTTACGCAGGAGGTTACTGTGTGGAGATACTCTGTACGGTGAATGAAGGGGCAAGATAGTGCTGAAACTTTGAGCTTTCTGTACAAGGCAAAAACCTAATAGATCAGGTGAGTCAAAACTCTGTGGATCTTGCATATATGCTGGGGGCTTTGAAAACTTTGTGGAAATTGCTTGTTATAAGGCATACGGCGTAACAATCTTGTTTTCTGAATTTACTATTTACCAAGACAAAAATGTACATTTTATCTGTGGGAGAAACCTCTCGCCCAAGCACAGTTCTTGCAGTGATAGCACTGCATGGTCAGCTTGATTAATCATCTTGGTTTATAAATGGGTTGAGTTAGTATCTTTAATCTGAACAGTTCTTGAACTGTTAGAAAAATGCTTGTTCCAGATGAGTTGCAATTGTATTATTTTTTAAAGGCAAACATAAATCCCATCTGTGCATTTGAAAGAAGAAAATTAGGCTTTTGTTTAGCATAAGCAAATTATTCATTCCTACAGGTAGCAAACCCAGAACTCGGCGTGGAAGGCTTCAAAAACCCATCTGGAGCAAAAGCAATGTATCTTGTTTTTTCACAGTTATGGGCAGAGTAAGTTGGTATTTCAGTTTTTTGACCATGACTAGCAGGAGATATATTAAGTAGTTCAGAAATTGTCTCTTTGTGGTTGTTTTTTCAGACTAACTTTTTCTCCCTTGATGAACTGAGTAGCCTACCTCCGCAAACAATGAGATTGTTAGCTTTGAATAAAGTAATGGATTTATAACTGTATAGCATCTCCTGCTCACAATAGAAGCCTCTGTTCAGGACAGTAGTTTAGAATTTGTTGCGTTTAAGGTATTTTTATTGACCGGATAAAAATTCTTTGTTAAAACGTTCTTGGGCATTCAACTCCTTCTTCATTTAGGTTATCCTTGCACTGGTGTAGGTACATTTAATTCAGTGAAGTTTCCTGTGAGATAGAGCATTAGACATGTGACAATAAACAAAATGATGAGAATTAAAAAATAACTATTTCTCTTTTATGTTTGTGTTGTTTATTAACAGTATACTTAATTTGACTTTGGTTGCACAAAGGCTCTGTCAATTAAATTAAGAGTAAATGTCACTTTCTAGTTAACGTGCCATGAAAGCTGCTAGAGTACATAATGATTATTTTAAGAATCTTTCATTCACAAAATGAAATACATAGCTGTAAATCTTTTCTTATTTAGTTTTTTAAAATTACTATCAAAGAACAAAACCTTAATTTATAGCCTGAAGTTATTTTGTTAGAATCATTTTTTTCTTGACAGATTTATTCATGTTTGAGTACAGTTTGATATGATAACAGAATTGATTTGTAATGGAGAATGAAATAAAAGTGAAGATACATTTAAAACAGATTGATTACATGTTGACAGGCCTGAAACATAGATTAGTTTGTTTTGTGAATTCTGTGGTCACTTTTTTTCTTAGGCAGAAAAATCACACATGCACCATTTCTATGAATTATCCTGTTAACTCAGTTTAGAATGCAGAAAGGTTGAGACTATAAATCAGAATTTTTGAAGTGAATCTGACATTAGGAATCAAAGGAGAGGCCATTTTTGGACTCCATGTTTGTTAAACAAAAATGCACTAGCTATTTTGCCAGGAAATTTATTTTAAGCATAGCAAAGTTGTAAGTATTTATCTCCTTAATACTTTTTTGGATTAAAGCAATAAAGTCTATGACTTTATGAATGCAAGTTTCAGGGTTTTTTTTTGTTTTGTTTCACCAACATCCATTTTATGGAGGTAAAATATTTAAGGTTCCAGCGCACCTTCCAAATATTGACAGTGCCGGGGCTGGATGGAGAGTTCGAACCAAATCTTGAACCTTCTCCTGTTGGTTCTACAGACTGTCTGGAGTCCAAAGGTTACGAACTGCTTGTAAACTATCTCCAGAATAAAAGCCTGTGTGCCAGGACATCAGTGCTGGTATTGTGTTCTCTATTCTTTTCGTAATTTGCAGATTCTCCTCACCCTGCCCCCGTGGATTCTCAATGGCCTGAATTGCTTCAGTCTATTTAATTCAGTGAGGCTACTCTAATCGGTGTCAACTGAAAGTCTCTCCTGAGACCCCGAGACTTTTCAGATATGTTAATTTGCTTAGTACTACAAAACTAAAATAAAGAGAGTAGTTCTAAACTGTCCGCTCCTGAGGCACAAGTGCTAAAAGCCTGGATTCAGAAAGCTGGTTTGAGTGAGTACACTGCTTTTAATGGTTCTGATTTAACAGAACTATTTTCTGTAATATTAAACACCACATACAAACATGAGATAACCAATGTAATTTGGTAGCAGTAAAGCATCTCTTTGCAGCATTTTTTCTCTGCCGGGTCTGGTATCATAAAGATTAAAATTTGCATTCGAAATACTCTGTACAAGATTGAACCAGTGGCCACTGAAGTCAACAGAAGTCTTCCTGTGTATCCAAATTTAAGAGTCTGCTTTGCTTAGCTCTGCAGGATGTGCATGCTAAATCAAGTAAGACCATTTGTGACCTTAAATGTGAGGCAGTAACATACTGCTCAACCTACAGGTTTCCCAGGGTGATTCTGGACCCTTGTGGTATGTTCCCAGGGGAGAATCTTGAAGCTTGAGTTGGGTGCTGAGTCTCTCCAGGTGGCTCACTGGGAGAAGACAGTGCTCAGGAGAGAACTCCCAGAAGCCAGCAAGCTCAGCCAGAAGCATCCTGAGTTCAGTTCAACAGCACGGTTTGTGCATTTTTGCGAAGTGGTGGATGGGACATAGTCCAACTCTATCCCCCCCAATAAACTGAATTGCCTATCTGTGCCTTGGATATCCTGGATCCTGATCCAGGCTCAGCCTCTCAGGCAGAAGTGCAAAATGGTAGCTTTCCTCAGTGGTACAGAAAAATTTGGTTCTAAATGAACATTTCTGCCGAAGGCCCCTTTCCAAAGAAATACTTTTGCTAGAGAGACAGGGAGTGGTCAATTACAGCTTTCCCCAGGCAAACACTGTATATATTTTATTCTCAACTGTGATAAATTTGCCTCTGTTTTAGTTCATTAAGAAAACTTCGGCAGGGAAATGCAATTTCTCCTCACCGTATAAACATAAAAAATAGTACTTATCTCCTTTGTTGTTTTTCGGACATGAAATTCCTGGTAAATGGATCTAATTAATATAAAAAACTAAAAAACCCACACATTTTTTTTTTCCCCTGTGTCAGTGTGTGCTTTTTTGTTAGCAGCAGAGTATATAGAATCAGTCATTCATCAAAGTGATCGAAGGCCCAATGAAGGCAATTTAGGTGATTCTTTAACTCTGAATTGATCCTCAGTGGTCAATTTAAATTGTCGCTTTATTCACCAAAATTAACTTTTTTTTTTTTTTTTAAATAGCTTTTAATGTTGCGGTGGCATTGCCTCAGGGGTATACTCTAAATACTGTTTGTAGCCAGCAGTGATCTCGATGATAAATCATTTTATAAGGCTTCAAATATTCTTAACTCTCATTGAGATAATCCCAAAAGTAGTGTGTTAGATATTTTCAAGAAATAGGCCTGCTGACTTTTAATCTGCAGGTCTGGTTTGTCCAGCATGCAGTTTCCAAGTACTCAGTACTCTCTTGTGCCGCGTAGCTCGTGTAGCTTGTATCGCGTGCATGGCTATCTAATCTTGTGGCAGGTGAGAAGCTGTAATTTGTGGGGTGTCTTATCAAAGTACAGAAAACTGATGGGGAAAGAATGGTGATTGAGACGTATTTGGCCCATACAGTCTTAATTCTGTTTTGAAAAATAGGCAGCAATAAATGAATAATCTTCAGAACTGTTAACGTTGTGGGTGGCGTGGTATGACGGTGAGCCCTGCAGAGACGAGCTGTGTGGGGCACCAGCACCCCTCACTCTCCAGGGGTCGAGCATCCCCCCCGCGCTCCGCTCGCAAAGATCTGTTTGTCCAGTGATGCAAGAGTTTGCTAATTAAACAGTTCACGGCGGTGTTTGGGGCAGAACCTGTGGACATTTAACCAATTGAACAATTTATTGCTGTAATTGAAGGGGTTAGCTGGTGTTTATTAACTAGCCTTTCTGTCACGTTCGAATGGTTGGACTAACCCTTGGTCCCTGACTTGTTTTGAAGTGTCCCACCACTGGTGTTGGCGCTGCGGTTGTCACTTTTCAGGCTGCTGATTCAAGGCCAGAACTTTACTTACCCCCTTTTGCAAATTCAGCAACATTATCGGGCATTTTTTTCCCTGCAGGAGCAAATGTTTTATTACAAATGAACTGCTATCCCTGTAGAGCAAGAAGGAAATTTTATCTTAGACAAAAAATAAATTGGGATAATTAGGAAATTTCAGCAAACTGCTTCTGGCTTGAAAATGAGTGTTAGGCTTTGTAATCTCAGCGTAGCACTAGTGTGTTTTCCTTTTGCGATCATGGTCACCTCTGCTGTCTCCATCGTCATTAAAGTGGATTCAGGGCTAGAATAAAGGCGTCATTGCGGTGGTGTGCAGCAGGGCTTCCAGTCAAACCACTGAGGCAAGCTCAGTTTGGGACACAAATCTATTCAGGGGGACAATGAGTCCTGATGGTGATAACAGGCTGCTTCTCCCCCTTACTCCTGAAAGCTTCTATAGCTAGAACTAATTGGCCGTTCCTAAAGTGCAATTAGTAGGGATATTAATCTCGGCCTGACAGGTGTGAAAATGTGTTTCTTTGAGTCCATTCAAAAGGCATCCTATCTGATCAACCACAGGGGGAGCCTGAAGCAATTGTGTCTATAAACTTGCAAGGCTTTACTTTATGGGAACTGAACAGCCCGTTTTTATTAATCGCATTTGAGTCAGATGACATTAACTCAACAGAAATGGATGGGAGGAAGTTCACTTAATACTAACATAATACTTGGTATCACTTCCATCACTGGGAAAGGAAATGCTTGCTTCCACTTTCATTTGGGAAGAAAAAGGAAGACTTTTTTAAAAAAAAAAGTATATTTTAATTATAAAGATAGGTCTGAATTATTTTGCATTAAGGATCATTTGGTGTTTCCCCCTGCTCTAGTTCACTTCTATTGCAGTTTGATAATCTCCATTTGTAACGTTTGCTTCTTTTCTTTACTTGTTCTTCTTCCCACTAGGCATAGCACATAGCAGTGAGTTTAAAAGGTGGTGCCACCCAAGGTGGCATTCTCAGCTGTACAGGTATTAAACAGTACTAATGTAAGTCTGTGATGGAGTTTCATGACTTGTTTAAGGAGCTCTGGCGGGATACAGAATCACAGAATGTTAGGGATTGGAAGGGACCTCAAAAGATCATCTAGTCCAATCCCCCTGCCAGAGCAGGAACACCTAGGTCAGGTCACACAGGAATGCATCCAGGTGGGTTTTGAATGTCTCCGGAGAAGGAGACTCCACAACCTCTCTGGGCAGGCTGCTCCAGTGCTCTGTCACTCTCACTGCGTAGAAGTTCTTCCTCATCTTTATGCGGAACCTCCTATGTTCCAGCTTGCACCCATTGCCCCTTGTCCTATCATTGGATGTCACTGAGAAGAGCCTGGCTCCATCCTCATGACAGCTGGTGTAAATGAGCAGAGCTCAGTGGAGCTGCACTGATGTATATGTGCCCAAAGATCCAGAATTCCACCAGCAAGACTTATTGTGGGATGCTGAAAGGGTTCCAGCTTGAATCTGCAGACGGCTGCTTGTGCTAGTGGGCTTCAGGCTTGGAACTAGATGAGGAAATTTGTATTTCCTGTTTTAATTAAAAGGGATGTTCACAATATAAGACTAAAAGACAAAGCCTACCCCGAAGACGTGCATCTGTTTTACATAAAATAAATGCAATGTAAGAGTGAGAAATTGCTTGAAGACGGTCTTGATACTGAGAATAGTGTGTGTTCATGAGCATGCACATGTATGCATACTGCTCAGTCAGATAGAATTTCTTCAAAGGTGGAAAATTCTGGTTTGCTGTATTTTGTATGGTCTGCTCTGAAAAATGTATGCAAAATGCTTTACTAGTTCACCCTTCTGGAAGTATCCTAATGTCTAGACCACTCTGAAATTTCTTAGAAATATCTTAGAGGATTTCTGAGAAAAAAATGAGTCTAGAGGAGGTCTCCCTGGTCACTCAGCCCAGTCTCCTGATGGGAAAGGCAACTTCATTAAAAAATAGTTTTACTAATGAACAGGGCCTGTCTTAACAAGGCTGGGATTTTTTGCCCCACTGCTATGATGGAAAAGCCCCTCTCAGACTAAAGAACTTCTGGCCCCAACTTGCTCAGGTCAATTTTGTTCTCCTGTGAAAACTTCAGCTGAAAAAACTCAAGAAATAGCTCCTTGCTGTTTACCCCATGACATATGTATAGAGCACAACCATATCCTTTCTGAACCTTGGCAAAGCCAGAAAGCAAGGAAGATCATGCTTGCATTGTGTAATGGGACAAGGTTCAGTGGCCTTCAAGAGTATGAGCAGTGATTGAGGTAGCCTTAGAGACAGTGTAAGTATGTCCCTGGACTGAAATTTGTGTGCCTTTCTGAGCTGTAAGGCTTAACTTAGCTACTAATGTATCTGCACTGCTCTCTTGATGCGGCAATCCCCCTCATGACATTGTGCTCTTCCACAGTCAGCAGGCTTGGAGCTGGCTCTGTGGGCTTTGCAGTGAGTGTGCTGCATGGTGTAGGCATGCTCTTTCACATCTTTTCTAAGAAAGGCTCTGTGTTTTCTAACCTATTGCCATCTAAATTGATCTTGATTTAACATGGATGATGAGCTTGGCAAATAACACCCTCCTTCCGGAGCAATGGTGACGTTTATCATTTCTTTGGAACCCATTGCCCTTTCATCAAGACATCTGAATTTTCTAGGTAATTTATAGGTTTAATATTCAATTCATGATTTAGGAGAGCAAGGCAGTCTTTTTCTTGATTATCCTAGATAGTGCAAAACATATGAGAGAAAGGAGGGTCTTGTGATTGAGACAAAGGGCCGTGATTCAGAACGTGTGGGTTCAGCTTCTGTCCCTGCTGTCTGCTTTCAGTGAAACATTGACGAAATCATCCAATCCCTTCCTCTTACGCAAAGCTCTGACTCTGTCTTTTGTATTGAGCAGAGAGATTCTTGTAACTAGCTGCGCATTTGTATGCCTTCCCCACCATCGTTGTCCACTAATGCAAGCTGGGCAGCCTGCCTTCCCAGGTTTGGGGAGATGGATTCAGGTATGGGAGTTTTGGGGTGCGTTCTTGTTCTGAGAATGTGATCCCACACCCAAATCTACTACCAGGACTCCTGCTCACTTTTCCATCTTTCCCCAAAATCTCCTCCCTAACACCTCCTTTTCTTCCCCCTCCCTTCCAAACCACCTAGAAGTAGAAGGAAAGAAGGGCAAGCTTTGCCCCTCTGCACTGTGAAGCAAAAAAATATGTATTATCAGTCTTATCTTAACCTGATGTGGGAACAAGATTACTCAAATTGATGTCAACTGAGTACAAGTTACGTAGTTTTGCAAGTTGCTGACTAAAATTGTTGGAATTACCCAGCACTAAATGATCTGTTATAGCTGGAAATTGGAGAGCCTCTGGTGTTCATACCATTGTTCGTGGTGGAAGGGATAAATCCTGCTGCTTCACCTCTTCACCCTTTTTATGGACAAAAAGGCTGCACAATGAAGATGTTTGTTCATACTTGCTTAACCTCAAATGGTTTGGGCAGTTACTTTCTTCATACCTCAGTTATATTTTCATGCCTATTCAGAGTTTTCATTAGCAAGTCAATCTGTGGCTACCCAGAGTGACTTTTAATAATTGCATTGAGATGTTTCTCTCTTAGAAATCTGAACTGTAATAATGCAGTAAAACCTGCTTTTGCTCAAGAGATACCTGAGCAGAAAAAAATCATTGATTAAAATAATGGCTAAGTAAGCACCTATGTGGTATTTATTGATAGAAAGCTGCAGGTCTTTGCTGCACGGCTGGTAAGAAACAAGAGAATGAATAATAGCTACCAGTGTCCCAAGTTTGAAAAGTCAGAGGAAATGGCAGCAAGGAAAAGCAAATGAAGATAGATGAAACGCCAGGAGGGTGGAGACGTCCTCCATGCTGGACGGGGCTGGGCAGCTGACTCCTGGGTCACCCCTGCTGTTGCTTTTCAGAGTGGTGTTTTGAAAGGGTGCAGTTTGGGAGAAGTACTTCCTGGCTGCCAGCGCTGCGCACCACTTGCAGATGCTGCCGGTGGGTCAGGGGGAGGCCACCGCCAGTTAACTCAACACCTCCAGCGAGGAGAAAGCTCTTGGGGATAAACTGCCTTACCATCACTGTCTAACCTGCAGCAAGAGAACTCGCAGATGGTTAACTTGCCCATTTGCTTTGTCCTGAAATAGGTTTTCTTGGCATCGTTAGCACAGCCAACCAACACCTCTGCCCTCGCTCAGTACAGCGGGTCCAGCATCCAACTCCAGCCTGGTGATTGGCTTTTCTCCTGGTGGGTCCCTCTCCCCGTGCTGTGGCCAGGGTAGGGCTGCCCACCCTTGACTCACCAGCACCGCAGCAAAGCTGCCAGGGACCGAGTGAGACCTCGGAGTCCGCAGCAGTCCCGCACACACATGGGTGCCCCCAGGGCTTGCCATGTGTGTCAGGGCATGCTTCATGGTCCTGTGGGGCTTAAAACAAGGCCAGCTCTCCATTGCCGTGGCACTCACAGCTCCCTGACTTGGTGCCAAAGGGAAGAGGCAGCTCTTGAACCTCTGCCTGTATGTGCTGTCAGTGGTGACATCAAGGGTGACATCAAGAGAAGATAGACTGAATGTGAAGGTGGATGGTGTTTTCTTATAAAATGTAAAGTCTGAGTATGTTTGGCAAACTGTATTGAGTCCTGTAGCTCTCTAGAAGCGGAGCAATTGCATTTAAATCGTGTTTTGAAAAAGATGAAAGATGCGAATAAATGGCACAAGTAGTGCAGGAGCCCATTTCTTTATATACACACAGAGGTACATGAGAAGTCAGTGTATTTTACGTTGCTCCCACATTCTGCTTCTGAGAGCTCACAGGTGAGTCTGGATGCTGACACTCCCCATTTATTACATCCTCGGCAGTGTTTCCCCAGGCGTGAGAACTGGTGAGGCTTTCTCAAGTATCTGCATGGATTCTGGGCAAAAATCTGGAAAAGGTAAAATGCTGAGGCAGGGGGATTGAACTCTGCAAAACCTCTGCAGGTTGCAGACTGCTCTGTTCTTATCCATAAAAGAATTTAGTAGGCATATATTTTATGTGTGTGGGTACATCAGTAGATGCGTAAAAATACATATGTCTGTTTTCAATATAAGTATTCCATGATCTAAACATCTTCCAGATAACATCTTAAAAATCTTAGGCTTCACATTTTCTTGAACAGGCTTGTTCAGGGAAACGAAAGAGGGTGCTTGACAAGATTATGGTGTTGCTTCTATACGTTTCCTTTATTCTTGTGGCTAAAAGGAAATTACAATGTGTTGTTAAGTCAAAGCATGGTCTGTGGAGCTGAACCAAAAAAACTTTAAATGGACTAAAATTCCCCTTCTGATAAAAGGGAAAACTACATAGCAGAGAGACAGGATATCTTTAATTTAAATAGTGGGTTTAGGTATATTAATTTGAGTTCAAAGCATCTTTCAAAGGGTATGATGCCCACATTTTTAATTTTACCTAATACTGAGCATCTGTTGTGGACTGGTTTGTGGTACTGAGAGCAAAAGGAAATACATTACTCATAGATGAAAGGAGTGAGGGGGAATCACTGTCCTGACTAAAAATAGCCTTTTTTCCACCAGTTAATATCAGCTGGAGGTTTGATTAAATAGTAATTGTCTAGAAAAAGACAATAATTGAGTGTGACTGTTTCCTTTCAGGGGCCAGGCCCAGGTGGTGAAAGTTAAGTATTGTCCTTCAGATAAGGTCCTGAAAGCAGTTTTCCTGGATGTCCACCGAGCCCTTCTGCAGAATGTCCTTTCTGGGTGCTGAGCTGCAGACAGACAAAATCCAGGCCTTTTAGCAGGGCAGCAGCAGCTTTCAGGGATGTAGCGCCGGAGGATTTTATGGCTGCATTGCAGATACAAGCTGGCTCACCTCTTTGGCTGGAACTCTAACCCAGAGGCGCAGAGATCACAAGAGACAAATGGCTTGAATTAAGAAATGGGGTTGACATCTATAAAAGTCAGAGCACATCTAGTAGGCAACATGTGTAATAAGACTATAACATTATATCTAATAGGAAGATCGGAAAGCTGTCTAAAAAAATGCAGCTTCCGTTCAGATCTGCACATTCAAAACCAAAATACCCTAGATTAATACTTTTTGAGGTTTTTTCCCCCCCTTAATTTATTGATCTGAGTCCCTGTGGTCTTTTCCTAAAAATCAGTCTCTTTTTCATTAGGAGCTTAGTGATACTAGTAGTAACTTTGCCTGACTTCACTGGAATCCATAGTGAAGAAATGCATATTTCTGTGAGGTTAACTAGTTCCTCTCGACTTCTGTAAGGTTATTCTCTCTGAATGACCCTTTTATGCTGCGTAACATTAACACTTATCACTTGTCTGGGACTTTGCATATTATGAATATCTAAACATTATTTAATTAACCTTTGTGAGTGTCCAGTGAGCCAGAGAGCCATGAGATAGAGCCAGGCAGGAAATGCTTTTTCTGCCCTGTTCAAGTTTTCAAATTGCTACTTATTGTGAGTGGACTGGACTCAAAACTTTGGGGAGTATTTCACGGAGGAAAAGTGGAGGAAGAGAGAGCGTGAGAGACACACTGGTTTGCTGTGAAATAGCCAAAAGTTACAGAGTGTTCCCTGGGGAAGGGGAAAGCTATCGTTTCAGCCCTTTGTCCTGCTTGGTGAAGATTTGTGACTTGAGCCTTATGCCTCCACATGCTGAATTAGGACCATAATGGCTGGGCCAGAGTTAGGCCAGCTCTGCTGGGTGGCCTGGGGACAAGTGCTCGGAGAGGTGGTCACTGTACCCTGCTAGTGAGAGCAGCTCCTAAAAGCTTTGCTGGCCATAGCTCAAACTGTCTTTTCTCTTGTGCTCCAGTTAAGAGGTCTCACTGCGAGGTGAGGCTGAGCTCTCATCCAGCCAGAAATATTACTCATTTGAAAAGTAGCGCAAATATTCTACTGGGAAGCCTGGGTTTTGGTCATTCAACATTTTCCAGGGGAAGCTGACCCCTTGGGTAGGTAAGGGTAGTTGCTTCAAAGCCACATCAGAAATTGATACTGTATTCAGTTTGAGAACTCGGATGTCTTGATTCTGTGGTTTAAACCACTAGACCACACTCTTTCTGAAATAGGTAGGAATATTTGCATTTTTATTTAGGGAAACTGAGGCACGAAGAGGGCACATGGCATGCCAGAAGCCACATAAGAAGCCCATGGCAGAGCTAAGAACAGCACCCAGGTTTCCTGATACCAGCACCTGTGGTTCAGCTACAGCACACTGTGAAGGCAGGACAGGAAGGAGCAAGGAGATAAAAATTGAGTTTCTTCTGAAAGTGAAGACTCTTCTTGCTTCAGTCGGTGTTTTCCAGTATACCCAGAGCAAAGATGAAGTCAGATTCATTGCTGTGTCCCTATAATCTATTTTTTCTTTTCAACAGTTGGGTTTAACAATGAATATCGCTTTGGCACCTACCTTGGAAAACTGCTGGCCTTCTGCTGACCACAGATCGGTAGGCTAAAGTAAGAGACTGCCTATTGACAATATAATCCTGGTCTGCTGGTTACACAGAGATTTCTTCACCTCTGAGAGGCAGTCTGTAGTTTAAAGTAATTAGAACATGAAATTCCTCATTTAGGTACAGTGCAGTGTGCTGAAAATTAACATGAACTTTAAAGAGGGGGAGAGCTGTCTTTAGCTGATGAGAAGGGCGATGAGTTTGCTTGTGACAATTCTAAATACGTAGAAAATACATAGGAAATTTTAAAGGGCATGTTAACCATGAGTTCAGGAAAGCAGATACTCTCCTGTTTTCCTTCATTGCAAATAGAGTGGAAAAACAATATAATTCTGTCTACATTTATCAATGTGTTGTAATAGAAAAAAATGGGGTCAATAAGTCCTCTGAAAAGAGGCTAAAATGAGGGAAGATTGAGAGTTCATCGCTTCCATATTTTGAGCCTGCGACTTCCAAAATCAAAGGCCTAGTAATCCTAATGGATTGACTTCCAAAATTCCTTGGATTTGTATTGCTGGACTTGTCTCTCTCCAGGGCTTAGCTGGATCCCTGCAGATAGATTTTCAGGTTTATATGCTGTAATTCCACTTAGTCCAGCTGTAAACTTGTGGTGGCTGAATTAATACATTATAAGGGGGGAAAAACAGGAAAAAAAAAAGAGTATACCTACAAAACCACTAGCTTGTATATCAAATCCTGAGGGGGGAAAACTGGGCATTTCAATTAGTTGGTTGTGTGGCCTGATTGAAGAACAGCCCCGTGGCTAACAAAGCTTTGTCTGTAGTATCAGCTTGCTCCTCATCCACCAGGACAAATAGAGTGGTTGGTCATTAACGGGCTAGCCATCGGGTAGGGGTTTTGTTCTTAAATGGGGGCTTTGTCTTATCCCTGCTGTTTAAGCCCTCTCCAAGCACTCCTCACCTGTCATATCTGTCATACATTTAATTCATCATGCTCTCTGGTCAAAAGCTACACTGATAGTATCAAAAGAAGAGGAGGGGGCTTCTTATAACTTTAGCGATCAAAGGAGATTACCAAGCAAATAAGATTTTAATGAAGACGGCAGGTTTGGAAAGGAGAATTTACTGCATTGCGAATCGCTGACACATGAAGGTTTGTTTTATCTGTATAGTATTTGAAAGTGGAATCCCAAACTTTTACAGAAAGAAGGATGGATACATGTGTTGGTTCGTGGTTTTAATTAAAAAAACGGAAGGAGGAAACGTACAGGGGGGAAAAAAAGCTTTTTTATTTCACTTATAAAGGTCATATTTTTTATCTCTAAATATGATAAGCATAGCGGACTGTGTTTAAACACAAGAAGTTTCTTGCAATGATGACAAGTACATCAAGTGGTTTGCCACTAAACTGGTGTTGTCAGGCCAATGCTCTCTGTTATTTGGCCAAAGTTTCAAAATATCAGTCACAATACTGAAATATGCTTGGCCTCACTGTAGCCACTCTAGAGGCAGTGCGGGCAGGCAGTTTCCAGTCACAGGCACTGACGCCCAGACGTTCCTGCAGTCATACATGACAGAGGCCAGAGACAACAGAAATACACCTTCTGTGTTGGCGGGCGTTTTCCAGGCAGCCCTGTGCTGGGGGAGTGGGGAGCATTGAACGCCTTCGCTTACAGGTTTGCACACAAAAGCGCATGCTGCCCTGTGGTGCTTTGTTGCAGAACGTGAGCCTGCAGCACCCACACTTTAGTTCACAATTATTTTCTATTAAACCTGCAATCTTTCTGCGGGGGAATTATCCCATTTGGAACTGTCAGTCCAGAACACTTACTCTATTGCCGTTCCTACTGCTACTGGTGTGCAGCAGTCGAGTGCTGCGCAGCCAGTCATTCAGAAATTCAATTAGCAGCAAAGATGCTCTACTGGAAACGTAAAGCAGTACATCAGCCACCGGCTGGCATCCATGCCATGTATAGAGCCAAACCTGCCCTGTTAGCAGCAGAATTAGGCAGCTTTATTTTTCCAGTTTTTCCTAGTGATGAAAAGAAAGCCTCTGCGATTGCTGAAGCCTTTCATAAAAGAAGGGGTAGTTGTATTATTAGCACGGATGTTAACATCTTGACTTAAAAGACAAGGGGGAAGTGGCTGCTTAGCTTTCTTTAAATTGAATTAAAAATGTGGGCTCCAGGAAGGAGGTCACAAAAACATGTCTGAGCTTGTCAGCCTTTATGGGTTTGGGTGGAAAACTCCAGTTCTCACTTTCCGCTGAGTAATACTGAGAGCTCATTATTTGTGTGGTTTTCAACCTAGCTATGAATTATGAATGATTTATTTAAGAAGTGATAAACTATGGGCCTGCCCCTCAGCTATGAGGAGGTCCCTACAGCTGCGGTGTTTTACATTCAGCGAGGCGATGGTCCTCGGCACCCTTCCAATGTGGGAGTTAATGTCTTGTATTTTCACTTGAGGGCCGGCCGGTATCCATCCCTTCAGTTGCTTTTCTGTGGCCCCCAGGATCTCCTGATATGCACAGCACAATGAACTAGTTTTACTGAAAGAGAGATGAAAAATCACATGCTGTCATCTGGTGATACGAATTTAGCTGAACCAAAGTCAGACCCAGATTTATTTGCAAGCGACGACGGGATAAAGATACAGCCAGCACCAGTTCAGAAACTCTGCTTGAACCTTGCTTTGAGTAAGCATGTCAACAAATAGCTTCTAAACTGATTTGCTTGAATCAATAATGACAAAACTGGTGTGTGAATAGGGCCTGTATTTATGAGATTCTGTGACAAGGCAGTACATCAGAGACTGCAGCAGGGCTCTCCCCAATGCTCACACCAGCGCAGTGGATGGGTGTTGGTGGCACTGGGAGTTGTTCTGCAAAACCCTGCCCTGTAAACAGGGTTGGCATGTGTGCCATACACTAATATTTGCATATGCTGTTGGTTTAAGGGCCTCAATGCTTTTATTCAGCTGGAAACTCTTTCGCTTTGTTTTTTTTTAATTTTTTTTTTCCCCTCTGTAAGTTAGTTGCGGCAGAGGCTAATTTACAATATCTTCTTTCCCTTCACAAATTAGAAACTCTGTGAAGGTGCATGGGTTACTTGAGGTATGGACCAAATGTCTTGACTAATGTGTTCTGGTTATAGATCGTAAGAGGTATTTGCAGGACCAAAGTACTTATGTAAAGAAGTGTTTTTTAAAATAACATAAGTCCACATGACAGCTTATAAAAGTCAAATGACAGAGCAATTTATGGGTTATTGTTACAAAACTAACCTTTCAAATGAGCTCCTAAAATACTCTGTGGCTGGAGTTTCACTTAAGGAATTTACTTTTAAGCCACTTTCTCCAAGTTTAAATCTGTCTACAGAAAACTTCAAAAACTATTTTTTGTTGTTAGTAAAAGAAAGAAAGAAAAATAGCATGCTTTTTTCTGTGTTGAAGTGAATGCTTTTGAAATATATCACCCCATACCTGACTGGAATAAAAAAAAATAAATTAATTTACCTTCAGAAACTGGTCATCAGTTTTCTTCAACAGAAAAAAAGCCACTGTGCCAACACTTAGAAATGCAACACATCAACTGTTCTTATAGCTCATACTTTATTCTCTGCATCAAAGCTCTGGAGTGGGGGGGGGGAAGAGAAAAAACAGAGAGTGAGAGAGCGAAAGAGTCAAGCTCTTCAGAGCCTCTAATGACGCGTGCCAAACACGTGGAAGGTAAATCCCCTAATTCAGTCTATTCTTTCAGCATTCCCTGGCGGGCGGCCAAGCTAAATATTTCTGCCGGATAAAAAATGCACGCTCGTATGCAGCACTTTCTTAACAGGATGGCTCTCCAGCTTTAGTGGAGGGGGCTTCTCTGGGGGAAAGCCAACATGTGTGTTCTCTTATCTATTTATTTATTTTATTAAAAAGGGGCTTTATGGGCTGTGATTGGATTAACTTAGTGAACCCTGGAGGAAGAGGAAAAACAAACTGGGAAGCTGGTTTAGCACCCCCACCTTTTTGTCATCTTCTTTTGGGATTTCCTGGCTGGCTGCCACCTTGAGCCTGTTGAGTGTTCTTTAGATCAATCAATTAAAAAGGCTTTAATATTTGGGTGATTGGAACGCAACATATGGGCTGCTGGTGCGGATGTCATGTGGTGCGTGGAGTTAATTGAAATGATTAATAGAGGTGTTAGTTTCTTCAAGACTAATTGAAGAAAGAATATAATTGGAAGCATGGACTAACCATTATTGTTGACTTCTTTTTTTTAACATATTGTGTCCCTAAAACAGTTTTACGTGTTTATAAACATGCAGATAGATTTTGTTTAGATTTCTTTGAAGCAGTGTTTTGCAAAATCATGTTCACTGTACATCCAAAAGTCAAATCAATTTTTATGTAAATTAATGTGAAAAAATATTTCCATGTGTCATGCCTGTTTCGGTAACCAGCACGTAGGCTGAATTTCTGGTGCTTTAGACCCTTGGTAGACTTAAACCAATTTACCCAGCCTCACTGTTATCTGTGAGGTTACAGCATCCATCTTCAGAAACTGATCATGAGCCTCTGAAGGTCTCTTAGGGCACTCTTCTCTCTGCACAGTGAGTTGTGATAATTTACACTCTTCTGGTGTCCTACACACTGCTAATGTGTCAGGTATGTCAGGGAAATAGCATCTCGATCGTACTGCTCCACACCTTGTCAGCTTGACCATATTTCAAAGGGATCCAGTTATCTATACATAGGATTGGCAAAAGCCTGGCTTTTACAGTTAGAAAGAAGTGTGAAATGAGAGAAATTCAGAGGATTTAACTGAGATCGGATCTTTTGGCCTCTCCACCTTCTTTAAAAATAATACATGCTTTTTTTCAGTAGTAATAGTAGTCTGTGAATTTTTACCAAAGTTGTTAAGCTATTGCAAAGTACAAAACAAAAGCCATGAACTGGCTGCAGAGGAAGGACATCTGGCAGCAAGGAGAGGGTACAAAGGATGTGTCTCTGAAAGTCATCCTGCTGTACAGGGTAGCTCTCAGGTTAGAAATGGGGAAACTGAGAAAACATCACAATCTCTCACCTGCAGTCAGCAAGCACGGGCTTGCCGCCCGCAAGAGCGCCATGTGAGGAAGAGTGGCATGGTGTCCTGCTCACTGCTGAGCTGTGGGTAGGAGTGGCGTAGCAAACTTTCAGCTGGGGATTTCTTAAGACTGAGGATCATGGCTTAAATAACTTGCGAATCTGTTACCTTTGGGAGAAAAAAATCGGGCAAGATGGTAATGGAGTGTTGATCCAAAAGATAAGTCAATTCAGATTTAGGAGGACAGATAAGCTACATTTTGAAGTACACTATTTTCACACCAATCTTCTTTTTGCCTGCTTTTGGTAATAAAAGAAAAGCTCAGGCATAATCTTAATGTTCTGGAAGAGAACTGTCTTTCTGGAACAGACACAGATTTTCTCTGTTGTTTTCCTTTGCACATGTGGTGCAGTTTACGTATTTGTGCATCTTTTTCAGTAGTCAGAAAGTTTATTCTGAAGCCCAGAATAAAATGAACAGAGAAGTGATAGATAAGTTTAGAGGGGGTTTGTTGTTGGCTTAGAAGAAAAGAGTATAGGATGGTTTTGATATTTCAGAGTCTTCCCACACAGATTTCCAGTGATGCTTTGAAGGCAACTGTGCGTCTGCAAAGACTTTGAGCCTCCCCGGAAGATGTGGCCTGTCTTGTGTACAGATCTGAGCAAAGCGTTTGTAGAAAGGAAGTGGCTCTCCTGTACTGAGGGCTGAGAGGAAGGGAAGGCATTAGGTCTGATTGCAAGCTTTCCTTACTCCCTGTTGCCTGATTGTGTGCATGTAGTGCTAATAATTCTAGACAAGGGGTATGCTGGGACAGACTGGTGCAAATTAATATTTTAAAAAATAGTTTTAAAAATTATTATTTGGTAATGAGATTAGTCACTTAAGGATCTGGTTTTATTACAGCATACTACTGCAATTAGATACTCACTTGTTTATTTTTTCAATCTTAACAGTGATGAAATATAGTAGCGTCAGCATTTTTGTTGTCTCCATTGCCCTTTAGGATTTAGTATATGAAAAGAAGCACGTTATGTAAACTTGTTGGAACAGGAGCATCCTCTCTGTCTTTATCAAACCTTGCCATGTTGTATAGTTTAATACAATTCTAGTGCATTGGCCTGCAGGCCAAGGAAATAGGGTTTAAATCTATGCATGTGTGTGATTTGTGTGTTATGTTCATGTTGTTATACAAAGGAGAATGTTCAATAACATCCCCCTAAAATTTGTCTCAGGAAATTAATCTCTAGTATAAGCACGGCTGGTAGCATCACCTGTTGCTAGGACAGACAGATCATTCACATTAGGGGATCCCCCTTTTAGGTGCTCTTAAATCTACTAGATTCTAAACACATGACTCAGTTGTTTCTAACATTTTGCTTTCCTCAGCCTGTATTTTTCCTCAAAATCCATTGTGCCATTTCCAAGAACTTGGCTATGGAAAAAATTGAGTTGCTGACATTAAAAGTGTGATGACTTTTCTTTTGAAAAGTAATCTCTACCATGACAGCCCCCATTTTTTGGAGCAGAAGTTTGAATGACAGGTTCAGTGGCCTGGGGAAGGACAGTGTCTGTGGCAGGGAGGGTGGTGCCTGTTGTTGTCAGGAGTGCTAGAATGTTATCCCTCTGCCGGGAGCACTTCCTGGTGCCTAGATCTGCACGTGTGCTTCACTTCATTGGGACTCTGTCAGAACAAGACTAGGACACACACCAGCCCTGTCCCCACCTTCGTCCCTGACTCTCACGCCCAGGAGAATTGCCAGCCTAGGCGGCTGACAGAGCAGCCTCCCCAGGAGTTGTAGGAGGGCATCATGACTGGCTTCAATGAGTAAACGCTGTTAGGTCTAGAACTGAGCACCTGAACGGAGAGCAGAAGAGTGCATGTAAGGTGTATGCTCACTGCAAACCATCCTGAGGCCAGAGAGTCATCAAAAGGAGCTGTTATTAAAAGCCTGTGGACAAGGGCTGAACCTGACAGGGATTATGAAGGAGAGTCTGCGCCTGGTGATCGGCAATGTCAGGAAGGAGGGAAACTGAGAGTAAGGTTGGTACAAGACAGAGGGATTTATCCTCATGGGTTATTGTAGACGAAGACAAGCAAGCTCGGTGTTAAAAGCGGGTGGGATGTAAGCCAGCTCTGATCCAAAAGCTGCCTGACTGCATTAGCATGGTGCTAAGCCCAAGCTAATATATCCGGCTTCTCACCAAGGCTTATTAGCTCGGGCTCAGTGCCATACTTACATAGTCACAGGACTTCCAGTTGGCTTGACACCGTGTCTGCTCAAAATGTGAACTGAGCTGAAGGCTACATGCCTGCAGAAGGGCACCAGGAGATGCCTGGAGATTTGACTATACCATGTTACTGTTGAGGCTGTGGAGGCCAGGCCTGCTTGTCAGCAGGAAGGGGCACGTGGGAATGTGAGTGTGCAAACAGAGTGCCCCGTTTGCTTAGATCAGGAGAGGAAAGAAGTGCAGTGCAGATGAGGAACCAGGAGGTACTGAAACTGGCACAAGAAGACCTGGCACAAGGAGCCTGGGTGTGGGAGAGGAAGATGGGAGTGACTGGAAGAGGAAACTACAGGAGGAACAAGGTGAGGACTTGCCAGGCAAGGAAACGGATCAGAAGTCTGAGGCGAGGTCTGGAAGATGGGCTGAGACAGGAAGAGAGGGGAGAAGGAATGAACTCCACACCAAACCCAACATTAAACCGAGACGCTTGAAAGCAGTCGTTCCTCTGCTTCCAGCACATCACCTGAGGGAACCCACCAGCAGAAGTGTCCTATCCCTTCCAGTGCTTGTGCTGACCTTGCCAGAAACAATCGTATGGTTGCCCTGAGCCAGGTCTGTTAGTTTCCCTGCAGAGGTCTGCCTGTGGCAGATCAGCATATGCCAGCTCTGCTGATGATCCGTGTGGGCACGGGTGTGATGCCAGGTCATGGGCTCTCTGCTTTTTCTATTTGCAGTTTAAAAATAATCAGCACAAGAACTGTTGAAGAACATTACAAAAATTGTGAACTAAAGTCCTCTAGAATTTAGGTTGTTTGCCTAACCCCAATTTGATCCTCTTATGCATTATGATACAGTCTTTAATTACTCATTTAATTGCTGGGGGTTTTTTGCTGGTTACTTGCCTCATTCAGGCATCAGACAAGGGAGATGAATTGGGGTGGCGTAATAAAATGTTATCCTTAAGACACTTCTTCCCCCTATCTCATTTGCTGCAGTGTGAGGAAGTAAAACGGCCATGACAGGAAGTATTGCTTTTCTCAGGGCAGGTGAGCTCTGCTCTGAGGAGCCAAGTAGTATTTCTACCCGTGATTCTGAATATGATTCATGCCAGTTCACCTCAGCAAAGCCTTTTGTAGGTGGTCATTAATTTTTGACATCTTCTGGGTGCCTGATGTGAAGCCTTGCAAAATACAGAGCCATCACAGGCACCAGGAAGAGAAATGCTTTGCCCATAGAAAATGGTACACTGTGCTTAAGCAAATCGACTGGTCTGCATCCCAAAATTAATGTACACTTTGTCTCCATACCCCTTCTGCAAGTGAGAATAGCAATAATACCTTCATCAGCATATGGGGGAGGTATTGTGAAAATCAGATAAGTCATTATTTGATATTTTTGAGGCATTCAGGTGCTGCTATTGTGTTGAGCAAAGTGGAAAAATACAAGACAAAATTGGTTTGTTTTCCATTTGAGCAGTCTGTGGTAAAAGTAAGGCACTGGGGCCTTTCAGGGAGAAAGAAGAGAGAAAAAAAGCTGGAAAAATGGATCTTTTAGTCAGCACTCTTCTTCCTAAACACTGAATGAGGAAGAGATCTGGTGGGAAAAAAGGGGTTTTGCATCGCCTGCCAGGAGTGCAGAACTGAGTTTCTGTATGCAGTTCTTCACCTGACATCTCCTACCATTTGAAAGAGTGCCTGATTTTGCACCAGAATAGTCTCCCTTTACGGTCATTTTGGAGCATTTGTCTCACTGCAAAGCCTGACTTTTTATGTGAGGCCGCTGTCTTGCAAATCTGATGGCTTGCTGTAGGGTTTTACAGAACTTTGACTCAGCTTCGGGGAAGGAGGAATGAAGAAGCAGAAGAGTGAACTTCTGGAAGCTCAAACCCTCCTTTCCCTGTGTTTGAGCAATCTGTGCTCTTATGAAACCTTTTGAAATCTCATTTGCTGATGTCTTTCTGACCCCCAAAATTATTCTTGTGCAAATGTTGACACCCAGCAGAGATGAAATCATTGACTTAGGAAAACGTGTCTAGCTTATCAGAAACTGCAGGATTCCAACAATACACTAGCAACACCAGCTTTTCTTTCTTTCTTTCTTTCTTTCTTTCTTTCTTTCTTTCTTTCTTTCTTTCTTTCTTTCTTTCTTTCTTTCTTTCTTTCTTTCTTTCTTTCTTTCTTTCTTTCTTTCTTTCTTTCTTTCTTTCTTTCTTTCTTTCTTTCTTTCTTTCTTAATTTCTTTCTTAATTTCTTAATTTCTTTCTTTTTCTTTCTTTCTTTCTTTCTAAGGGAGCAGGATATTTTTTCAGTTCATATGAACTTGAATCCATGTCACGTACCCAACTGTTTTTTATTTTCTGGTCTTCTGCTCGTGAATTTTCTGTGCGCTTATGATTTTGATGTGTTTACTAATTTTATGTTGACAGTTTTAATTACATGCTCCCAGAGTGCATAAGCAGAACAAGAACTAGATATGTTTTCCAATTGAATTCAGGCTGTGTGTAAATTTTCTGTGTGGGCTGAACCCATAGCTCACTGAAATCAAAGGACACCAGAGTTTCTCCAGTGACTGCCTGAAATCAGTTAGTCCTCAATTGTTGGGTTTTTTTTTTTAAATTATTCTGACACTAAATTGATTTCTTTGCTGAAGGAAAGTGAACGAAAGTGGATAGACAAAACATCAGAAAAATTTTGAGGCTTTATCCTCCCATATCATGCCATTAGACACCAGGCAGGGAAAAAGGAACAATTAAGTGATTCATAAAGCCAGAAGATGCATTTAAACTTGATTTTATGTCTTAGTAATTTAAGGGTCACTAGGTAGTTCCAGAAAGAAAAATATGTTTCCATGGAGTTTGCTGTGCACAGAAGGTGGGATCTGCCCACTAATGAACTAGCAAAAACCCAATATACTCTCCTTGGTCCAAAAGTGACAATTTTGAGCTCTGCTGTTCGGACATGAATTTTGTTTTTTCTGTTTTAAATTAAAGGTGTGGCTGAATGTTCATTATCCCTATGATAAAAGCAGTAGAAATAGATGCAAAATGGCTCTTGAGCAATGTTGTAATTTACCTTTATTTTAAACTGGCTTACATATCTTAATACGTTATGACAATCAGAATTATCAGGCCACCAGGCGGAGAGGAGTTTGTTTTGTTAATTGCTCTTGTTAAGCCTAATTACAGAATGGGGTGGAGTGGATGCGAGGGGAGGGAGGAATCTGCTAGCAAGAGGAAATTCTAAAATCCTCAGAGCGGTTCCAGGCAGTGAGTGTTGGGGAGCGTGAGGGCGGGTGTGGTGTGCGTGTAGGGGTGTGCAAGCGTGCGTGCGTGTGTGTGTGAGGGTGTGAGAGTGAATGACAGACTTTCCATATGGACTAAAGCCCTGAGATGCATGAGCTGGAGGTGGGGAACCTGTGCTGTGTGGACACACAAAGGTACAGCTGAACAAAGAAATGTGCTGTATTTTGCTTTATGAATTAACTCCTTTTTCTTTCTCTTTTATTTTTTTTTGGGGGGGGGGCGGTGTGTGATGCAGATTACTTACTTTTTGCTGTTAATTTTTGAATTTTGCATTGGGTTGAGTGTTAGAATGGTTTGCTGATGTGACATGCCATCTTTTGATATTACAGGGCTGCGGGCACAAGGGGTGTGTACGTAACTGTGGGTTGGTATCCTAGATGCCTTTGAACCGTTTTCCTTCTTCCTGCTAGTTGCAGCGGAGCAGTGCTTCCCACAAACTGTGTTATTTGTTTAGACTTTCCAACGGAAAGCATACATCCGAAGAGCCCTTCTGCCCTGCGTTGTTCTGGTTTGTTTGTGTGCCCCACATTAAGCTGCGGGCGACTTACTGTGCCTGACCTGCATTGTCAATCCCCTCCGTTGCCTCGGGAGCCTCCGGGACAGAAGTTTCTGATAAGGCAGTTTTGAGCAAGCCAGACACAAAGTAAATGATTGTATAACAAATCTGTGCTCTTCTCCGGGGTATGTTACCTGACTTGTTTGCTGCCAAGGTGGTTTTATTGTTTTGGCTACTGGGTGGAGGGAGGAGACTAGAAGAGCTGAGGAGTCACGCTTTGGTTTTGCTTAATTATAATGTACACTTTTAATAAAACCTTTTAGTGCTGTGTATTAAATGGCATTGCAGTCCTGCACGAGAAGAAAAATGCTACTGCTGTTGTAGCTGACAGCTGAGTGGTTAAATGGCCAGCGTGGGTCTGAGGCTTAGAAGCCTTTTCTTTGGTGGCTGGAGATACTGCTGGGTAAATGTGTTTACTTTTTCCTTAGTATTTATACTAGTTAATGTGTCGCACTAGATAAATCTTACTTCCTGAGTCCATCTTTCAGCTTTCTCCCTTCCCTCCCAATTGACAAATGGTTTGAGTTTGACACCGTTTTATCAGTTGAGCCCCTGCTGGGTGCTGCATGCCTGCTTGTTTCTGCTTTATTGTGAAAAGTGAATTATCTGCAATATTTTGTTACCATCTAACTAGCAGTTGGCAGGCTTTCCTGTATGAACTGATTTAGATTTCAGCAAGGAGAGCCTGTTGTCTTTCTCTGCAAAGCCCCGTTGTTGCTCTCCAGGAAAACAAAAGATCCTAGAGCTTTCTGCCCTGCAATCTGCTGCTGTCCCACTTTCAAGGAGGTGTTTTGTTTGTTGCGGCAGCTTCCTATTTTAAAATGATAAATTGAGCAGACGTGTGCGCTGTTTAAAACCTCTGTCTCCAGGGCTTTGTGTTCACTTAGGATAAAATACATTATTTTGTGGTAGGCTGTGGTGCGACTTACACTTGGTTTAAAGATTACAAAGCAAAAGGGAAAAAGCATCAACATCTGTAGCAGTGGTAGTTTGATGAGGAATAGCTGTCAGAAGAACTCTACTGACTTACCTGAAGTGGGCCACGCTCTTTTTTTTTTTCTTCCGTCCCCCTTCCCTTCCCCCCCCCCCCTTTTTTTTTTTTTTTTTTTTTTTTTAAGAGCAACTCTTGGAGTGCAGTTTTAACACTTATTCAAGTTAATACAAGGATGATAAGCTAAAGTTAAACAGAAGGAGACCCCTGAGTGTGTGAGGTCGGTCTCTAGGAGTCCTGGAATTTGCTGCTCTGCTTTAAAGGTTGTGGTAAACTCTTGGGTGAGGCTTTCAGGGCAGTTTGCAAAAGGGGTCCACTAGGTACAATTGTAACCAGAAGAAATTGTTGTCAGAAGAAATTGTTCTATGAGAGTGATGGGAAGGTCACTGTCAAAATGGCATGTAAGGGTTAATAACTTTGTAGATTTCTAAAGTGGACACAGTAGTGGCATATTCACCTACTGGTGAAAAAAAATAAAATCCAAACCATTCTTCAGTCTTGAAATGTTTTGTGAGGTTGGCTGAACAGTTCAGTTTGAAAAACAAATAGATGCAAGGTAATTTAAACTTATTTTCTATTTTAAGTCTTGTGATGCACATTTTGATGCTTCTGCTCTGTCACCAGTAAGCTTGCAAGCTTTCTTCAAAAAGAAAATAAATAATTGAGAAAAACACGAAATATCTTTGAGACGTAAAATAAACCCAAGAATACTGTCAGCATCAGGAGGGAACATGTAATTGTGATGATCGTCTTTCAGTGTCCTGCACGACACATGACAATTTCACCCACTGAGCACTTTAACTAGGAGAACTCACTGTAGTGAAGTGAGGCAGGGGCTTACTTTTTATAGAAAAACACAGCTCAGAGCTGCAGTCCATAAAATGTCAAAAGAAAAAGATAAGCCCCCACAAAGCGCCTAGTCTGGCAAGACGGGTGATGCAGAAGCTACAAACGCAGAAGTGCACACGAGTTTGGCAGCTCTTACCGATAGGGCAATTTGAATTGTCAGCATGCGTCTGCTCTACTTGTTGAGCCTAATGAAAAGTACAGTTTAATCACTGGTGTGCCAAATTGACCATGATTAGCTGTTATTGCAGATTAGTGCATTGTCTGGGGCTCCAGAATTATTGATCCGGGTGCTGTGCTCTGCTGTTTTCTGTGCCCTCTATCGTAACCTCTTCTTAATGCTTAGGGGAGGGAAGCAGGAAAGGAGAGTAGGAGGGAAGAAGTCCAGATGGGAAGAAAACAGGTCCTGAAAAGACCACATAGGAACTAGGTCAGGTACTCTGGAGATTAAAGAAGCATGCTTCATCCCTGGACGCAGGAGGCAGGGACAAGTAGCATACAATTACGAGGAATTAGAACGGCAACAAGTAGTGCAGATTTATCAGCTTTAATTGTCTATTGTCAGGACAGAGCCCTTCTTGTAGATCAGGCGCTGCCAATGCTTTAATACCTCTAATGGACTCTCTATTGTGGGATTATCTCTCCTAAGGACAATGTCTTTCTTAAAAGTAGTTGTTTTGGGAGAGAGAGGGGGAAGCGGGGGGGGGGGGGGAAAGTGTGTGTGTGTGGGGAAAGGTAGATGCAGTCCTCCGTTTTTTTGCTCTGGTTTGTCACATTCTGCAGGAAGTAACTGAGAGCCCAGTGTTGCTCTTCTGTCAGCAGCCCTATTCCTTCAGGGGAACTGATAGATACCTATTGAACATTAACCCCCTTTGCTCCACCTTCCCCAACGAGCTCCTCCAGAAACAATAGCTGGTTGATAAAGAGCAGATAAGCAAGGACACCCGGCTTAAGAATCTCTCTGCTATCTTTATTTTAAAAGCTTTCCTGGGTTTTGCAAAGTAAACATTACAACATTTAAAGAAGGATAAGGTGTCAACTATTTAATGAGAAGTTGTGTTTAATAGCAGAGGAATTCTTCCCTCCCCCAGCCAACACACAGGTATGAAAAGACTGTTATTTCACCACCGTGGGGTAGGAAAGGTGGAGAAATGACAACTGTACTCTTAGAAGCTTAAAAAGTGGTCCTTCAGCCCACCGCTGCCAGATTCCCGAATTGGCTCTAAACATACAGTCACTATTTTGAATCCTTCGGTCTGAGACACACAGTAGTCACATTGCTGGATCCGTGATAATCTGTGGGTAAATATTTTCGTTTCCACCATATGCGCTTTGTCATGGTGTGTAGCTGTTGGTTTTGTTAATCTGTTTCGAAACGTGCTCCATGGCCAGTTCTTTGTCTGAGAAAAGTGGCGTGGTTCCACCCATGGATTTCACCCTCCTGCTGTGTTCTTCAACTCCACGAGATTGGGCAGCCTGGAGAGTCTCTGAAATGAAAACTGAATTGTGCAGGAACAGAGTCCGAAGTTTCACTGTGGTTCATATCACTAGGACTTACCTGGCAAGTTGAGGAGAGACTACCTCAAAAAGCATCATGACCGACAAGTTGGGAAGAGACATGAAAGTTGAATTAATGCAATTAATTATGAGGGGGCTTGGTTATTGTGCAGATTGTTGTGAGCTTGTTGCAGGGCTGATGTCTTTGAAATATTCACAGGAGTGAGCCTTCTAATATATGTATAGTCTCCGATCCCTCCTCTGTAGCAATCTGGAAATCAGCCTATTTTAAAGGAACATTTCCCAAAGCACGCCCTTTTTTCAGTCCTCTGTCACCAGTAAGGTTGAAAGTGGTTGGAATGGGTTGGCCTATTTTCATTCATTTTTCCTCAGACTCAGTTGCTATGGACAGAATATTCAAAAGTCCATGTTAAGAATGTGGAAGGTTGATTTTTTGTACTCAAGTTTTCTTGTTTGGTATAAATTTGGGTTGGCAGAGATATGCAAAGACAATACAAACGTTGTTGTATGGGCTCCTGGCTATCATCCCTACCTTTCCCAAGATGACCATCAGTCAGAAGTGTGATGGGAAGGCTGATGGTAACCATGAGGGGAACATCTGTGGTCTTTGCTCTGAGGTATTTCCCTTCTCATAAGGGACAAGGAGATGGCTCTTTATGTTTAGTTCAGACCCTGAAGTCGCTGCCTTCTCCCACAATTTAAAAAAAAACATAAGTGCAGTGACGAAGCCTCTGCTGCTGCTGCTTTCTCAGTACCTTCACCCCAGCTTGCTCCTGGGAAACAAGAGCGAGTGGCTTCAGACTATGTCATCTTTGCTTCTCAGCTGTTTTTGCAGCAAAGAGAAACCCAGCTTCTTACAGTGACTTCTTGCCTTCCTGATAGCAGGCTCAGACAGCCTTGGCTGCTTCTCCTCAAACTCAAGCCTCAACAAGAGGAAATGGCTGAAGCTTAGTTCTTGCTTCTGTGTGCTGCAAGATTGTTTTTTCCATTGGAGGGAGGGTTGTTTTGGCTTATTTGTAAGTCATCTGAGCAGTATTTTAATAAGGCCTAGCTGGAAACAAAAAGGGATATGGTATTTTAGTTTGACTCCTTTATAAGGAAAATTTCTTGAGAGGATGAAGCAACAGAAATCAAAAGAGATGTTAAGGCTTGCACTAGGCAGTAGTAGCTGAGAGTGCATCCAAAAGATCTGCTCTGGGTATTACACAGCCGAGACAAAAATAAACGTAAAGGCATTTGGAAGTGGAAGTGCTATGAGGCAGTGACCAGGGTGCTCTGTAATTAAAGGCAGTCCCTGAAAGCTGCATGTGTTAATTCAAAAGCCTTCTGGCTACAACATACACCACCCCAAATGCCCTTGCAAAAACCTTCATGTACATTGAAGTGCAATTTTAATTTCTCTCCTTAAAGGCAATACCACACTGAAGTAGTCTAGGGCATACAAAGCCTCTGAGATCGTATCTGAAGCCTATAGGCTGTGTTTTGTAAAGGTCAGGCCACTATGTGAGAAGAAGGCTTTAACTTTTCCTGTTGCACAGTCACTAGAGCGTGCTGGGTCTCTCTTTCCCTTGAATCTGACAGCAACCACGTTTACAGAAATGTGGCCCCAAACCAGGAGTGTATCTCAGCAGAACTTGAAAGCAAGTTCTTCTTTGAGTTTGATTTCTCAGTTGTCTTTTAAAAGATGTGCAGTCGTGCAAGTACATCATGTACCTTCTCCGAGTAATGACCACAACTGGTCCCCAAATGTTTACCAGCACAAGGATGCCTACATGCAGGAAGTGGGAAATGGGGGTGGGTCTGGTAGTTACTCTTGATGTGGTCAATCTGCCACTGACCTTGTTTGGGTAAGGGGAAGGGGAGGATGTGAAAATGAGACTCTGCTTTAATCTCTTGTGTGCATTTTATCTCTCCTCCAACTTTCTAAAGAAGTTTCATCTATTAGAGCCAGCTCCCTTCCCTCCTTCTTCCCCTTACAATGACAGCTCTCAGAGGCACAGGGAGAACAGCAGCAGCGGCAGCAGCTGAGGCTGAGTGGCGCAGGCTTGTTGTTGAGCTGAAGTGGTGATAGCATCAAAGGAAATGGATGGGGATTTCTGAGATCAGAGCTGTTAGGGCCATTCATGATTTGTTGCCAGGCTGAAAGCTGCTGCAGAGAGAGCTGCCTGAGAAATGCTGATTAATACGGTAATTGAGGTTTTCTATGAGCGAGAAGGAAAAAATGAAAATATGACTAAAAATGTTCTTTTTGAAATGAACAACATTTTGAGATTGCACATTCCAGACAATAGCGGCTACTGGTATGAAAGATTTCTATAAAAGAGCAGAAAACTGCTGGTTGAACAGGGCGTCTTTTTATGTTTCTCTATTAAGAAGGAAGGTCAGAAGGTCAGTCTATATATTTCTTTAATGGCAGAGTTTCCTTTGTAATTCTTACTTTAGTACAGATTCTTAACAACTTGTCTCTTCTTTCTTGAGAAACTTAGTTTTATTCCAGATCAGGCACTGTTAGGCTAGACCTGCATGCCAGTGAAATCCCTACTCCTGTGCTATGGTAGTTCTGGGCTCAGCTTCACTGAGACACCTGGAACTAATTTCAGGATAGCCTTGGAGTGTGCATTGGAGTTACTTGAGGTCCGTAGTCTTCATAGGCTGTACTCGCCTCCCCAGGCTCCAGGGAGAGAGGCTGACCTGGGATATTGGCATCCTTCTGTCATCCTGACGAATATTTCACTTCATCTGATCTGATTTAATCTCTGCTTCCTCTTCTTCTCCAGCCCAAAAGCATTCTCAGTTCCTTGAAAGGCAGATTTGCTTTTCTCCTGCTCTCCTTCACATTAAGATCAGCCCCTGAAGGAAACACATCAACTCTTTTTTCTTGCCCGCCCTCCCCCTTTTTTTTTTTGTCTTTCAAGCTAACAGGGAAGTGAAAAGCTCTGAAACAGCTGCCTCTCAGAGTGAGACTATTTTTCGGTAAAATAATCACCTTCAGTATGACTACATTGTTTTTCTGTTCTATGCGGTGTGACTCAGCATCAGTTAATTAACCCAATCAAGTAGGCTGGATTTCTCTCCTTTAATGAATGGTTCTTCCTACTTCAGAGCCTTCCTAGACCTCATTTTGGATGTGCCTGGGTTTTACTGGGTATATCCAATTACATTTATATCCTTCAGCCCAGTGCTCAGGCCACCTCTCTTGCGGAATTGTGCCGTGGTAGAAGTTAAGCCAGGACACTTACTTGCAAGCAGTTGCCCTACTTATGTCTGCTGCCACAAGCCCTCCTGTGTTAGTGCATACGGAAGGTCTTTACACGGATATACTATTCTCAGCATCACAGACTGAAAATGGCAAGTAATCCTTCCTACACGTCTTTTTATCAGAGGGAAGAGGAGCAGGTTAAGGGAAAGGGATGTGTGTACACCCATCAGAGATAGGCACACAATTGCATAAAATGTACCTTTTTTCCCCCCCTTTCTCCATTTTTCCTGTAGTAGTACTTCCTGAAGAAGTATGTAACACCCAGATCACCCCAAAATATAAGTGGTCATGTGTTCAGAAGAATGTGAAATGAGCTGTCACATGAAGTGCCAGGAAAGTGGTGAGAAATAGACTTGCAGACGTGGGAGAAGAAGGAAAAGTAGTAGAGTTGTCTCACAGTGAAGCAGCTAGCGTTCGCACTGGGCTGTAGATGGCTATAAATGGAATTGTGCATCACGGTTCCTCTGAGCCTGAGGACGCCTCGCTGAAGAGACAGGACCACTGAAGGAAGTAAGGCATCTGGTTGTTTTGTAATGAGAAGCAGGAATGCTCTTAATAATAAACAAACAGGACATTGTATGCCATCATCACAGGATGTCCTTCCTTCAGGCAGCACGCTGACTTGGATCGGAGGGAAAAAAATGGGGTGCAGGGTCCGCTGATTGCTACACCAATCTTCCTTCCATCACCAGTGTGCTCCCGGATGGTCACTTACACCCCTTTTCTTGCCATGCTGTGAAAGAGGCGTTGAGTTTGGGAACACTGCCTGCCTGGCTTCCAAGAGCTTCCCGGCTCTTACTGAGAGAGAGGGAGGTTCTGTTTAAAGGAAGAAACAGAAATGGTTTTCTTAATTCCTGATTAGAAAGAGACTCTGGAAGAGATGAAATCAAAGCTCTGAAACTACTGAATCGGTCATATCAAGTGAAGTACTGTAATTGTGAAGGTTTGGGAGTAAGCGCTTTGAATCAGGTTTTAATCAATATTCTGGAACCTGGGAGTCATTTTAATTGCTATTTTTATAGTGTTCTATCTAGTCAAATAGAGGGAGAACGAAAGCGGGTACGTGTTGACCTCTGGAGGTTAAAAATGCCGGGAAAACAGATTTCTAGTAAAAGCTGGCTCGCTGAGGTGCCTGCCTGCCCGCCAGACCCAGGCCGCGGGGCAGCACCGCCGCTCTCCCGGGTTACGCAGGGGCCGTCCCCGGCCGTCACATCTGGGTCGAAAGGGGCGAAAATCAGTCGGTAATGACGATGTTTTTAAAGAGCGGTGGTGTGTTGCGTGGGGCCGGGCGCGGGGCAGGGCCCGCAGGTAGAGCCGCACCTCCGGCGCGGAGGGGCCGGGCCGGGCGGGCGGCGGTGGCGGGCGGGGCGCGGGGCGCTGCGGCAGGCTGTGGCCCCCCAGCGTTTCCCAGCGGCAAGAGCAGGGCGCGCGGCAGCACCTGTCTGAAGCGGGGGAGGAGCGGGCGGGAGCGGCGGCGGCTGGAGGTGTGAGTCAGTCTCCCGGGGACCCGGCCGCTGGAAGGAAGGAGAAATGTTTACTCGGTAGAGATGAGCCAGGTTTGCCGTCGACGGTGGGCTTCGGTGTGGAAACGCGCGCGGACTCTGCCCCGGTAAGGAGCGCGATGCCTCCTCCCCTCCTCATCCCCCCCCCCTCCCAGGCTCCTGCTTCTCGCCTTCCCCGGAGGACGGAGCAAAAGTTTCCTCGCCGCCTCTCCCGGCTCGGGAGCGCTCCTCTGATCGGCATTAACCCTTTCGCTCCGCCGCGCGACTGTCACCCCCCTCAACACCACCCCCAGTTTCGCTATTAGTGTCCTCTCCCCCTTTTAATGCCGAGAGTCAGCGCCTCCCGCACCGCTCCCCTCGGCTGCAGCGGGGACGGGGAGCGGGGCTGCTCCTCAGACGGCCGGGGGGGGCTTGCCTGCCGCGACCCCCCCTCCGCCGCTCCGGGCAGCTGCCGGCGGCCGTGCCGTGCCTCCCCGGCGCGGGAGAGGGGGCCCGGGGTCTGCCGCTCACCCGCACCCGGTCAGCCCTTCACCTCACCGAAAATCGTGCTCTTTCTCCCTTCGCGCGTCGTTTTTCCCAGAGGAAGGGTGCGAACCTCGCAGTAGCTGCCTATCCGAAAAGCAAAAAATGAAGGGATTTCATGCCGGGCTGGAACGTCCTTGCCTGGTACCGGCGTAGGCACAGATTCTGGCCCCTCGTGAGCCTTATGGCAGGAGCCCGACCTGGTACCTCTTTGGGGATGGGTTTGGTAACAGTGCTTCTGTCCTGAACAGAGGGGCTGAAGGACTTGGTGGAACTGCCCTGCGAGCCTCCCATCCAGTGCTTTGAGACTAATTCTCAGAGGTACCGTCAAAACCAAAAGGGATAGCAGAACTTTTAAAAGTGATTGTTTATTTCCACTATTCCTTTTCTTTTTGCCCCCCCCCGGAATGTGTTGCAGTGCTTTGTGCAGGGCTGCTGCTGCTGCAGTGCTGCTGGCAGGATGTCGGCTTTCTCAGCCTTCCATGCCAAAGGATAAGGGGACGTCAGGAGGAGGCGGGGGGGCCAGGTTGTTTTGAAAGTTGTTTGTGTGTTGAAAGCCGGTGGGAAAGTTCAGGCTTCCCCATTTGGAAGAGGCAAGACTGGGTTCCGCTCTTCCAACATGCGCTTTCCATTTTTAGCTTCATTCAGACGCAGACAGCAGCTCCTTTCCTCTTCCTCTCCTTGTTTGTGACACTTTTCTGAGGCAGCTTTTCCACAGGCGACTAAGTGGTCTCGCGGCCATGACCCCCTGTTTTCTTCAGCATGGAATATTTTTTTTCGCTCTGAGACATTAAGGAAAGGGTCTGAAAAAGGTAAAGCAGTTGTCAGCCTAGGGATTTTTTCCTCTTTGTTTTTGTTGCCTCCTCATTATTACCAAGGCTGGTGTTTTAAGGCACTGCTTCAGTCAGAGCAGCTTCGTTTACACTGCTTTTTGGCTATTACTCAACTGTACCAACTATCCTGCATACGCTTTTAAAGTGTCACAGACTACTGTATTAGTCACACTGTCTCAACGGAAACCACAACACTGAAGGACAATGAGGATTAAAGGCTGTTTTCTTATTTTCCAGGCTGCTACACAGTGTAGCTCGGACGCTGTGAGTTTCAAGAATCTGGTGAAAGGGAGAGAGTGGACAATGAAAATGGACATGGAGGATGCTGACATGACTCTGTGGACGGAAGCTGATTTTGAAGAGAAGTGCACATACATTGTAAATGATCACCCATTGGATCCCAGTGCCGATGGAGGCACCCTAACTCAGGCAGAGGCTTCCTTGCCAAGGAACTTGACTTTCAAATACGCATCTAACTGCAAAGAGGTAAGCGGCAATGCTCTGGGGAAGGTTGGAGTCAGACAAGCCAAATCACAGCGCTTTGGAAAATGTGTGCTCACCCTGGCTTCCATTCTTTAACACGCACACACGCTCCACCACCACCACCAAATGCTGCCCACTGGCTTTTAAGATAGTCTTGTAAGAAACTGTGAGCTGGTCATCTGTCATGTAATATTTTCACTGGAAATCGCAGCCAGCCTATCCCTGAAACTGGTTCTGTACCAATTTGCAAACAGTTAAATTTTCACACAATTTGAACAGCATCTGAATAAGCATATTTAAACTGTGGGGTCGTTCTCTGTGCCAATTTCTAGACTGCTGTTTGCCAGGACCATTCATTGCCTCTGGCTCAGAGATTAAAGTGCCTCGGTTGTCCAATAAATAGCTTTAAAAAAAGTAGAGGGGGGGCGTGGGGAAATTCCTGGAAATGTGTTTAATTATTTCTTTTTGTTTTCCCTTTGGTTATGAAATTGCTTTATTCTTTTCGTGAATTTGCCGTATTCCTGACTTCCTGAATTCTTAAAAACTCTGGCGTATCGGTTAAGGAAGTGATGGTAGAACTGTAGCAAGCTTGACAGAAGGGTGGCCATAGCTTAAATTAACTTCTGTTTATCTGGGACAGTATCTTCGCTGGTAGCTAGCCGTGCAAGTCTGTCCTATCCTTGTCCCTGGAGTGGGTACATTCTTTGTTGTTGTTTCAGAAGGGCTGGAAAGAAATGAGCCCGGATGAGCAATTTGGTTTTGTGTTTACTCCTTCATATAGAGTAGCTATTATAGCTAGGTGTGATGTTCGGCCAGGTAATAACCCAAGGGACAACCCTTCATTTCTCCTTGTGCTGAGACTTGTGGTATAGCAGCTATTACCTGTGCTTCTACTTTGGCTAAACGCACTGACCACAGAGCTGGAAAGAAGAAGTACACTCATCCGTGCCTATCAAATATTTCCTTCCAGAGTAGGTACTTGTTTAATCCTGCGTACAGCAATAGGGCCGGATCCCCAGCTGGAGGGTATTGGCACTGTGGAATTTAGCTTGGCAGTGCCTAATACAGTGCCTAGTAGGTTTGGTAAGAGGTTAAAGTGAAATTCTCCTGTAGAATCACTTTTCCTATCTGCCCTGCCCTGCAGAAATTTGGCAGAGAAAGGACACACTTCAGAAAAAAAGTGCAGAACCTTGTTTTGTGTTAATTGCATCATTAGATAGGTCTTACTTTGGCGAGGGGGGAGCGGGAAGATAAAACTGCAACTCCGCTGTGTGATAGGGAAGGATTTCTGGGTTAAAGGATGAGCGTGCAGTGCGAGAGCTCGGGCAGATCGTCGGCAGCCAGCTGGTGACTGATTGGCTGCACAGGCTGCTTGCTCTCTCTGCCCACATTTAGACCTGCTGCTGTGGCAGGAGACGTCCAAGGAGCTTTCAAAATTCCCAGGGCTGTATTTGGAAACACCGAGGTGTCATTTCCTTGTACTATAGCTCAGGTCAGTGAATCAGGGTAGGAGGATTGTTGCCGTCTCTGTGTAAGAGGTGGGGGAAGAGAGAAGTCGTTGAAAGATTCCTGATTCTTCCGTGTAAAATGTGACCCATGCAGCTCTCTGCTAGTGGGAGTCTGAATATAGGACATCCTCCTTTTGTTCTTCAGAGTTTCCCCCGTCTTTTATTTGCACTGAATGGCACCTACCATAAGGAGCAATAGGAGCTTTCAAACCCTGACTATTTCTAAGGTAGTTCTGAAAGAAAGGGCCGGTCTGATACTTTTTTTCTCCACCTTCTATGAAAGAAATGATCTTGTGAATGTAGGAACAGTTCACTCATTTGCTACCTTGAAATAGTTATAAATGGCCCAATCTGCTGCATTCTAGCAACTTCTGACATGAAACGTTACTTTTTTCTGTCTGCCTTCCAAGTCTGATTTTGTTCAGTGGGGTCAGGATTGAGTGCGTGTTGCTCTTGCCCATCAGTGTTTGTGGGGTCAGCGAGGGAGCCTGATTCTGGTTTTGACCTCATGGAAAACCACTGGAGACCTGACAGCTTGATAGGGTGGGTTTTTTTCACTTGCGAAAGGATGAGGTAAGACGTTGGGGGATGCATGCGTGCGTGTTTGCCAGGGGGTTTCGGATGTGAGCTGTCTTCATTGTTAACTTTGGGGAAGAGCTGTGGCTTCATCTGGTTGAGAGTTTTAAATGCTGAATCAGTTTATTGACAAAAACATATATAATATATCGCTTGTGAAATGCTAATACTGTCCTGATTAGATCATGAAATCCTAGTGCTGTCATGATTAGTGCTGTATCTCCACTTGGAGTAGGAAAAGTACTGCGTGCCTGCTTAGGAGGGAGGAAGTAGGACCACTGTTGTTTGGGGAGGGTTGCTTTTTGTGCTTCTTTTTCTTGCATGCTTTGCGAAGCGAGTAGCTCCTCTTCAGAGGTTTATTGAATTTGCAAGGGAGTCCATGACACGTCATACTCTTGTTTATTCTTGGATCTTGATGGGGGATTTTTCTGAAGGACGCATTTTTCATTATGAGTTCGCAGTATGTGTCAGCATTTTAAAAAATGAATTACTACTGCTCGTAACATTTTAGGCTGCTGGATTTACATGAAGTCATTTATTTATTTCTATGCGTGAATTATTTATCCTTTCCTCCAGTTTTAGCAATTGACAAAAAATGATGAAACGCGGTGCCAAAATCACGCTCTAGAAGGCCATATGTGAATAATCTTTGTCATGCAGACATTTAAAAACATTTTTTTCAATAATTTTTCCCTCTGGCCTCAGTCCTTAAAGCCCAAACATCCCTTCTTGATATAAAGTGTCAGTTATTCTGCTGCCTTGAATATTATTAGTGCCTCATCCTGGTCAGTGAGCTTGACAGAGAGAAGCATATCTCAGCAAACCCATTACTGTTGCGTTGCTCTGATGAGGCCATTCCTTAGAGACAGACCCTGAACGGCTGATTTTGTTGAAAGCAGTGATTTTGAGCTGTTGCAAAGTGTGCCTCGCTAACCTCGGACACTTCCTCTCTCTCCCCTATTGCTTTTATTTTATCTCTTTTATATATGGTCATTGAGGAGCCACAAAGATGATTAAGGGAGTGGAACATCTCCCTTGTGAGGAAAGGCTGAGGGAGCTGGGTCTCTTTAGCTTGGAGAAGAGGAGACTGAGGGGTGACCTCATTAATGTTTATAAATATGTAAAGGGTGAGTGTCATGAGGATGGAGCCAGGCTCTTCTCAGTGACATCCAATGATAGGACAAGGGGCAATGGGTGCAAGCTGGAACATAGGAGGTTCCACATAAATGCGAGGAAGAACTTCTTCACAGTGAGGGTAACAGAACACTGGCACAGGCTGCCCAGAGAGGTTGCGGAGTCTCCTTCTCTGGAGACATTCAAAACCCGCCTGGACATGTTCCTGGGTGACCTGACCTAGGTGTTCCTGCTCTGGCAGGGGGATTGGACTAGATGATCTTTTGAGGTCCCTTCCAACCCCTAACAGTCTGTGATTGAGGAAGCAGTCTGAAAGCATTTTATTTCATGGCATCTCTTTTTAAAAAGTGGTCACTGAGCAAAGGGGTAAAATTTATGTGGGTTTATGTAACTGCAGAACTAATAGTTAAAAAAAAATAATTATATTTATATAAATCGGTGTTATTCCAGGCCACATGATGGCCTTCCCCGTGTGCATTTGGAGAATACTGTTATTTCACTGAAGCCAGGAAGAGTTTGTTCGGTGGTTTAGGTTTTTTCCTTGAAGAGATTTAGTGGTCCCCTGGCAGAATTCGGAGGGTCCGTTGCTTACTTGCAGTGCCCTCTCCCCAAAGGAAGATGTAGGAGCGTTGGTCTTTCAGAGCGCCTTTTGATACCGATTTGGAAACGGAGCCCACCGCCTCCTGTGCGGGGGCTGCGGGCCGGGCAGGGTGTCTCTGCCCCCCCGCCTGCTCACCGGGCCCGCCGGGCTCCGGGCCTGCCCTGCCCGCCGCCCGGGCCCCGCGCACGCCGCCGCATTAGGACCCTGGTCAGTTCCAGGGCCGCCGCCGCTGCTGCCGCCCCGGGCTGCTCCGGGCCCGGACCCCCCCGCCGGGACAGCCCGCGGCCGGGCGGCCTCTCCCCGCCAGCCCGCCTGGCCGCCGCCGTGGCAGCGCCTCCAGGTTGCAGCAGGCCCCCGCTCGCCTGCCGGCTCCTCTGGGAGCACCCCGTCCCGCCGAGACCGGCGGGGAGCGGGTTCGCTCAGCCCGGCCTCGGCAGGAGTCACAGGTGCCCGCAGCGCCGGGCGCCCGCCGTGTGGCTTCACCTTCGTGCTAGAAATGCTGCTTTGCGGAGAGGGACACTGCGGTAGCGGCCCGCTTGCAAGTGTTAGAAGCTGGAGCTTTGAAGGGAGAGGGGGTAAGTGTCTGCAGAGAGGAAATCGTTCTGAAAACAGCGCGTTGCTCCCTGACGGCGTGGTTCGGAGCCAGAAGGCCGCGCAGGGGCAGGAGGCTGTTGTGTGCGGGGACCGAGCTCTCGGGTCACGCTCCCCGGTGCACTCGGGCTGTTTGAGAAGGGCTCGTCGCCGAGAGGCGGCAATGTGCTGAAGGACACCTGGTGGACACAAGTCTGAAATGCCTCTCTGCGACAGCTTCTCGGCAGCCCGGAGACGGCTTCCCCTCAACTCTGGACGTAGAGTTCCTTCCCCACAAGCCCTTGGCAGCTCTGTACTTCGTGGCCTCTTGTTAAGCCGCCCCCCGCCCCAAGCAGCGGCTGAGCTTGTGGGGGCACAACAGAGGCCAAGAATTGCTGACCAGAAACCACCCTCAGTTAAAAGTTGTCTGGACAGCTTTAGTCTGGTTTAGCAAAACTTCATTGTTGGCACACACGGATGTGCAGAGCATTCTCTACCAAAATAACCTTCTGGTGGGTACAGGGTGAGAAATCGTCTCTGTGTTCAGCTGTGCTGGGGGAGAAGCAAACACAGCATATAAGGTGGATATCAAAAGGTATCTGCTGTGTCAGAGGCATCAGTTCAGTGAGTGTTTCAAGTTGACTAGTTCGAGGAGTGATTTCTAGAGAGTCTGAGAATTTCATTAAAGTTGTTTTAATTAAGGCCAAGATACTTTAAAACCATGAAAAAACTCAAGCTACCATGCAGTAAAACTGATAGGGTGTGCTGTAGCTTGGTTGTGAACTTTTCTTGAGAGGGCAGATGGATGTAAATGAAGATATATGGGGAAGATGAGAAGAACATCTGCCTTTTTCAGCTCTCTATGAGAAATGTACAAGCAAGACAAAAATAAAACTGAGCCACCGAGCTTGTTTCAGCTTGTGGTAGGTGTAGGAAGATTTCTGGAAGTCCCTTTTCTCTCTCTTCAGTCCAGATGCACAGATCAATGGAGCATTTAACTACCTCTACTGTTGACATTTAATTTTTTTTGTAGTGTGCTGAAACACATGTTGAAATGCAGACAAGCACAAACAGCCACCACGTACAGCTAGCAACCTGTTTCCAGGTGGATTACCTTCTTGATTCCATGGCTGTTATTTATCTCCTTTATTTTTAATATGTAATGTGAAATTATGTCGGGTGTTAGTTGTTTACTGGAATTTTTCATCTTGACCAATACACAGGCAAGTATTTCTCTCCCTCTTTCCCTCTCTCACACCAAGGGTGATGCAACAAAAGAAAATGTAGCATGAGAAAATCACAAGGCTTAGCTAATTTGTGGAGCACTGTCTACAGTCCAGGGTTTTTACCATCCTTTGCTGCGAAGGACGAAGAAAATGAAATGCTCACTGAAGTGAGCTATTTGCAGGGTCTGATGAGTGCTTATCTGCTTTGGTAAGAACACTGATTCCTTGCAGGGTACAGGCAGCAGTAATCCCAACTTTCAGTGTTCATCAGCCACTTCTGCTGTTCCTGTCTTGTTCTGAAATCCTAGCGAGCAAAAAGACAAGTGACAAGATGTGTGAAGGGGATACGATTAAAACATTTTGCCATGAAAGTTTGGTCATAATAGCAAATTAATGGGCTTTTTACCTTCGTGTTTTTTTTTTCCACTAAGCAGCAGGATCAGTCTTGCAAAGGCTTGGGGTTTTTGGTTTACAGAATTGTTGGTTTTCTAACATTGTTTAGATACGTTAAATTTAAGAATACTGGTGAGGAACAGAGAGAGACAAAACCAGTAACTCAGCAGTGTTTTGCAAAGGGTTACTCCAAGGCACGTTCTTCTGAATAATGATGAATTGCTTCCTGATTTGTGGTCAGTGACTTTTTTTTTGGTATAATTACTGTCAAGAAGGAAGCTGAACAACTAGAGTACATTTCTTAGACCTTGCATAGTGGAGCATTTTCATCAAAACCCTTACGCTTTTTTGACCAAACCCACTTGACATATGTTACCGGAACTGCTGCCTCCTTTTTGTAAAAGAAGGTGATCTGTGAGTACATGTCCCATAGCCATTTCATATTCTGTTTTGTATGCTGCTGTATGCTGGTGAGAGAATTGTAGGTTGTCTTTTTTTTTTTGTTCTCCTTTTAGCTATTAGGACAGTACAGAGTGAAGAAGGTGGGGGTGGGGAGGAGGTTTCATTTTGATCTGGAGGAGCAGTCATTCCAGTTCCTAACTTGTTAGAAAAGTGAACTCCGTAGCAGTGAAGTGATTGATAGCTATTGAATATTTTTGTTTGCTGGACCTAGACTTCTGGGGGTTGCCTTTGATAGGAGAACTAACTACTGAAGATATTTGACAGTCTCTGTACATTTTGCTTACTGTTTCTTCTTGTAAACGTATTTCCACAAAACATGTATTTCATGTGGTGTTCATCTTTGGCTTCCATATGTCTTGGTAAGATGCTTGTATCTAACAGAGCTGGTCGTATCATATCCAACACGGTTGTAAAGTTATTTCTGTTTTGCTGACCTGTCACTAAAAATGTCTTGCATGGGTTGATTTACCTTGTTAAGCTCGGGGGACAGGGGAGAGGAAGGATTTTCAATTTCTCCTGGCAACAGACTGATCCTGTGCTGCTCTTCTTGTAGGTCACTGGAGTTATAAGCAAAGAGTACATCCCAAAAGGAACGCGCTTTGGACCCCTGGTAGGAGAGATCTATACCAGCGACACAGTTCCCAAGAATGCGAACAGAAAATACTTTTGGCGGGTAAGCAGGAAAAAACAGCACCATGTTGTTGCAGTAAGCGGATCACTAAATGAGTACAGCTGAAAAGCTGGGTCACTTCCTGCTTCAGACCAGTGTGAATGCAGGGGGCAACTTCTGTATGCTGCCAGGCACAAACAGAGCCAGTGGGGTGAACTAAGCCAAGTAAATGCCTGGCTGTCTTGGATGTAGGGACTGTGTGGGTGGAGAGAGCAGGGGAGATGCACGGCCCTTCCCGTCTCTGTCTTCCGAAACAGATCGGTGCTTGATTGTGTAAAGAAATAGTTCTGATGCTTACTGTAGGGGCAGGTTATTTTGCATTTCTTCACAGTGGAAAGTCATTCTTGTTTACGCAAATGTCACGTATCCTGGATTTTTCTAGCTATGAAGAAGCTGTGAAAGTACTGCGTAATCTTTTACTACGGAATTATGGTACATTTTGTGACATATTTTCCTGGGTTTTGAGTAGAACTGCTATACCACAGTGATGGTGGTCTTCCGCATATATCATTCATGTCACTTTTCTAGTCCACGTCAGAAAGTGTTAAAAGAGCAGCCCATGAATCTTAGTGAAGGGAAGAATCCACTAATGCCAGACAAACAGTAGAAGTGATGCCTAATTTGTACTCCATAGTATAAGATGGAAGGGAGCACCAGCCAATTTGTTTTGGCTTGGGAGGCCTGTGCTGGGCAATATGCTTCGAGCTTATCAGTTGACATAATCCTCAGTTTCCTTTACAGACACTATTAATTGCTAGAGAGCATTCCTTCAACCCCATCTCCTTCCATGGATTTGTTTTGCTGCCTTCTAGCCATTTAGGTTGTGTCTAAATCAATGGATTTGGGAGTATATCCAAACCTCTGTGCCTGCCTGCCTTAGCAATATCCCAACCTCATATCCAGGTGAAACCCAGGGCAAGCACCAGCATTCCCCACACCCCTTTCTTCCTACCTAATTGCATCATTTTGGTTTTCTCAGGTTGTCTTTGTGCAATGTAATACAGCATTGCACAGGCCGTCCTTTGCATGAGCGTTCTTACAAAGCAGGCAACTGTTTTTACATTCACAAGGTTACAAAATGTTTCTTCTAGCCAAATTTTTCAGGAGCTTGTGTCTGGCACAGGAAGAGACTAGTATGCTGGCCCTAGCCCTGCCAGTTGCTAATAGGACAGCAAACATTGGGAAGAGGGGCTGCTAACCATCTTGCAGGACTTCATTCATATATTGCAGTGAGAAAGATGACATCATTCTCATGATGTGATTTTAAGCCTTAATGCAGAGGGATCCTCAGAAATAATATCCCAGGAGCCATCTAAACATCATTAAATTCCTTGTTATAATCTCTTGATTCGTTCAAGACGCGCTGCTGCACTGAAAATGAATTCCTTCCTAGGGGTCTGAAACAAGCTTGCATATGCAAAGGAAATTGTGGGAGATAACTTCCCACATGTTATTAAAGGCATCCTGAGCTTGCTGGCAGGAGCAGGAACATCTGCTGCGCGAGGGGGAACTCTGCCTGTGCCTTGCCCGCACGAGGGGAGCGGGGCCGCCTGGGCCGATGTCATTTCTGGGAACCGCACCGTGACTCAGCACATCTGGTCTCGACTTCCCCAGAATAGGTGGGAGCCTGGTGGGGCGCCTTCGCCCCAGAGCACGGTGACCTGGCAGCATCCGTAGCCCTGCCGTGGGAGCTGTGGAGGGCTGGTTTGAGAAGCGTCAGCAGGCGCTGAGCGCCGGAGCCCCGCGTTCCTGGAAGTTTGCGAGCTGGGGTGAGCGGAGAAACCTGAAGGCTCCTCTTGATGCAGCACAACCCGCCCAGCTCCCTTCCATTTTCTCATAACAAACACACCACAAAATCTCTCGCAAGCTGCTTTGATGAGGCCACATGTATTTCCCCCTTCTCAGTTTACAGGAAGTTACTCTTAAAGAAAGTGATTCTGGTGTTTATGGCCCGCGTTAAAGGGCCAGACTGCCTCGCCCCTCTCTGCCGGTGGCTCTCCTGGGGAGGAGAGGAGAGGTCCTGGCCAGCTAATGGGTGCTCGCTCGTGGGGCGTGCTGCCTGGCCAGGTAGGTGCCAAAGAAAGTGGTGCCAACACAAAGGCAGGAATGTGTCAAAGAGTGTTTTCCCCCTGAGATAAGCTCTGTCTCCCCTATGGAAAGGGGTTTCCTGCTCAGCGAGGTGCGTTGCTGGTGCAAGCTGCTTCCACTTCAAGGTCTGGCTTTTGCTCGGTCATCTGTTTTGTGAAACCCAGGAACCCCATTTCATCCAGGGTGGAGCTAGTTCCCCCTGAGAGTAAGGGATGTGTCTAACAAACGTGTCTTCTGTTTTATTCTTGATTACTTTTTTTTAGTAATTCTCTTATTCTTGCCACTTCAAGAAACAGTAGCTTCTGTCAGTGATTAGGACTTCTTTCCCCCAAGCCACTGAGCAGTTTTGAGATTCATGTTTTCTTTCCCCTCTGTTGTGGACAAGCCAGAACGTGTCCCTTGATAGGAAAAGTGACTTCTCATCGGCTGGCCCCTCTCCAGGTCTTCGTTAAGTTATGGCAGGTGAAGTTCATCTTTGCCTCGCCCAGCCTTTCTGCAAAAGGGCTACAGTCCAACTGTGAGCAAGTGTTGCTTTAGGACTCTGGGGGGGTGGAGGATGTTTGCATACTTTAAACCTTTGGGCGGAGGTGGTAGGAAACTGCCAGTACAGAGGCCATAGAAAAAGGCAAGAAAGACTCTGACGTAGCACAGACAGTCAGTCTTATACACAGGTGACTCAAAGCATTAATGCAAGCATGTACTCAGACCTGCAGTCATTAGCATCACCCACTTGTTGATCATAGCACCAGGAAAAGGACTCTAAGGCAGACTGTTCATGGAGGGAGAGTACTCTGCGTTTCAGATTTTGGGTCTGATTTGTCCATACTAGCGGAGACACAGGCTAAGCGGAAATGGAAAAGGTGACTGTGCACTTACTTACCTTTGAATAAGCATATCTTTTCTTAACACAGAGGATATCATAGTTGGAAAGGGGGGAACCCAGCTTTAACTCTTATTTCAGGAATATCTTCTCATTTTGTTTTTTGTTTTTTTTTAAAAAAAAGAGCTTATCATTTTTCCCCTCTGGACTCTGTGCACACATGTTGTGTACGGTGTGTATATATATTCATAGGCACTTCCTCTCTGTTCCAGATCTATTCAGGTGGTGAGCTTCACCACTTCATTGACGGATTTAACGAGGACAAGAGCAATTGGATGCGTTATGTAAACCCTGGATACTCTGTTCAGGAACAAAACTTGGCTGCTTGTCAGAATGGAATGAACATTTACTTCTACACCATCAAGCCCATCCCTGCCAACCAAGAGCTGCTTGTGTGGTACTGCCGAGACTTTGCAGAGAGACTGCACTATCCCTCCTCCAGAGAGCTGACAATGATGAACCTCAGTAAGTGGATTACAGTATAAACAAGGAATGCTAGTAATGTTTCTTCTGCATATATGATCTAATAATAAGTTGTATAATTACACAGCTGCATCATCTGTTGTGTCACAGTAGGTAGCTCGGAGTGGAAAAGGGGAATTTAAAAAAAAAAAAAAGAGAAAACACAACAGAATAAGTTCCTTGTGCCCACTCAAATGTAAACAGACTATACAAAATCTGAACAGTTACTGGTTGACAGTCTGAGTCTTATCTGATGAAATTCTGGATAAACAACCTGAGTATATCTTCTGCCTTCAGAACCATAGTTGGTTCACTCTCAGACTTTCCAAGTCCAGATCTCGTAGTGCATTGAGCAAAAGCCTGCTTTGATAGCATATATTAAAGGCTGTCCAGTCTTGCTCCCAAAGGGCTGCCCTCACTGTACAAGGAAGTGGCCATATGCCCTGAGTCTGTCTAGGTGTCTGGCAAAATATACGTTGACTGCATAATGCTCTTTGAGCCTTACATCTACACTTACTTATCTTATGGGAGCAAACCTCCTGTGGTCTTCACATCTGGTTACTTGTTTTTTAAGCTCAGTGTATTTTGTCCCCATTTCTTGGCTGTATATCGCAGCTTTCATTTTCTGTTCAAAAATAATAGCACTGGTAGCAGGGGGAAGAGGTATTTCCAGGAGTTTATCTCTGTGCTCCTCTGTGGTTTCTGACCATTTCCAGCCTCAGTGCTTTACTCATGGCTTAATCACTGCCTAGCACCTCACCCAGAGCCCCTTGAAGAGAGAGAGAAATTCTTGCTGCCTTCTCATTCGACTTTAAGGCTGCCTACCCTCATGCTAGCTGCTTTGAGACAGAGCAGAGCATTCTTTTGTCCTTCTGCCAGCACCTACACTGAAACTTGAAGGAAAAACTGCGGGCAGGTTGTTTTTTTTAATAACAAGGACTATTTGCTGTTATTTGGCAACAAATAATGGGTTGTAAAATATCAGTGTTACTTTGGGGATCATTAGAGCTAAAATGTAACCCTGCATCATGAAAATGATGTCACATATTCAGATTAATCAAAAGTACATCTGTCTCCCATGGGTGTGGTCCTTTCACCAGTCTTTGGTCTTTCCCTACCTGATGTAACAAATTATGGAAGAAAATTTGCTGTCTCTTAATGGCAGGGGGAAGAGAGGGAGGGGAGGTCCTATGCTGCTGTATTCCCTATTCAGAAAAATATCTCACCAGTTCCATCTTTTTTGCACATATGTCATTTCACCACTTGCTGTGTGGTTTTATTTCCTGATATGATGAACTGTTGGCTTTTCAGTGGGACCTGCAGGTGGGACAAGACAACAGCATTAAGGGTTCCTGTGGATGAGGAGTTTGCAAAGATTCAGCCAGACACATTTGGCCACTGGCTAGGAGGATACACAAATGCAGCCTCAGTTTCCTGCATCTGCTGGCATCTTAGGTTGCCTTGCAGAGGTAGCGAGGCATGTATTTGTAAAGTGTCAACTAATTGCCTGGTTACTCTTACTCAGATCAAAACTGGAGATGTCTGAACATGTACAGAATAATCCATTTTAGTAAAAGTAGGCTCAATATGTGTGTTTAGAGATGGGATCTTGAGCAACAATTATGTAGTTAAGCCTTAACATTCGAAAGAGCAGTCTTTCCAGATGCTGAGATCAAAATATCCCTTCTTCTTTTTAAAGATAGTTCTGTTTAAACAATTTAGAAATTTTATGTTAGACTCTTCCACCTAAAGAAAATAGAAGTTCAGAAAAATTAGAAAAAGGTTTTTTGTCTTTTCCCCTCATCTTTGTGACAAACACATTGAAGCCTAAGGCCTGCAGTTAGGATTGAAGTTTTCCAAAGTTCCTAAAGTTTTTCTAAAGCTTTTCTAAAGTGCACTTTCTTGAAAAGTACTGAAAAAAATCCAGAGGTCTCCCAGAGATGCTTGTTTGCTGAAGGCCCTGTAACACCGGTTTGAGCAGGGATGGTTTTTCCAGCATTAGTACTGGGACCAGATGAGTTTAAAGTGAATGTCAGCACCATTCCGTTTTCTTCTTCCCCTTCCTCCCAGGCCACTTCTCCTAGTTAGATCTAAAATTAGCGCAAGACTGGCCAAGGTGCCCTCACACTGCATTCATCTAGGAATAAAGTGCAGAAGGCTTGTCCCCAAATGGCCAGCATCTTGCACCTGCTGCAGACGTGGGGCTTTGCCCCATCAAAACATCTTAACACAGTCTTGCTTGGGGGAACCCCCCACTGGTCACCTCCTCCATCTGTTAGAAAGTCAGGAAAGCCCTCTCCAGCCAAACAGATCGCTAACAATTTGGTGTTTAAAGTGGCAGAGCTTCTCTCAGAGGAGCAGGTGAGCGTTGCCACCTTTCCCAGCTCCTGGCTGCTGGTTTTCATACCCCCTGAGGAAGATGGAGGGAAAGTTGGGGTCCAGGTCTCACTGCAGGCTGAAGTCAGAGCTCCCTCCCGCTGGGACACGCACCAGCACGAGCGTGGGGCAGCAGCATTGCCAGCCCATGGCCGTGGCGTGTTACACCCAGCTCCCTCCCTCCTCCGCGTCTGGGGCGTGCAGAGCGTGCCAGTGCCTGCGGGAGGCTTTGGAAGAGCCATACCTTGGCTGGTTGCCCAGCCCGGCACAGGAGAGGCCACCTACAACACACACCTATGGAGAGCTGCCAGTCTTGCCAACTTAAAATGTAGACAGCTGCTTTAGGTGCCTCAGGGGTTTGGGGATCACGGTCTTGGAGTTCAGCACCTCAGTTCCTCTTTAAGCACCCGAGCGGGATGGGCCTCCAGGGAAAAATGTATCAGAGAATTTCTCTGGCTTTATTTCCTGTAATTAGTGGCCTCAAAAATGAGAGAACTACCACTTTAGAGCATAAATATATTTACACATCCACATATAACATCTACTTGCCTCTGTAACAGCAAACTTTCAAATTAAAGGTAACTTCCCAGTGTTAGTTCATTTGTGCCGTAGAAGGAAAGCATCCAGATTCAAGACGGCAATTAGACATGTACTTAGTTATGGGTTTAACCCCGTCTTCTGTGTTTTCTTGAACTGGGGCCTTTGACCCAGTCCTTCAGACGCTGAAGCACACACCTACTGCCTTCACGGCCATGATTAGCTCCGAGTGGAGCTGCGTAACTTTGAGTGGATGTTGAAGTGCCTGCAGGGAGTTGCACAACAGTGGTAGAGGCAAGACTCCGTGTTATGCCAGCAGTGGAAACTCAGTCTCCTTTCAAACCATCCCCTTCTCCTTCCTGCCTGTTCTGAGGCCAGTGATGTTTTCTGTCACGATTGGAGATTTGTCACCTTCAGATGGTATGGTTGTACAGTAAATGGTTTTAAGTGTGATGGCACAAGATTTCTATATTCTGCAGGTCAAAAAATCAGTTTTTGGTAATTTGTTAAATGTGCTTAACCTCATTTGACTGGGCCCTCAGATTGGCTTCTCATCTGTGGTATTTTTTGGACTACCAAACTGATCGAGGAAATTTGCTTCAGAGGTCCCCACATAGTTTAGCATTTAATTCCTACCTCATTTTAGGAGGATTATTTTGGGATAGAGCGTGGAGAAGGTTACAGTTAAAAAAAATAAATAATTAAAACCCCAAACAATGGCATTGACTCAGGACATGACTATTTGATAATAATGTTCATGTATTGCAATCATATGATGCAACTTCCTGCTGCTCATGTCATGTTTGTCTCCTCAGTCAAGTACAGGCAGGTGACATCTTCTTTAGGTCAAGCTTCAGGAAAAAAAATGGAGTTGGAGGAAGACAATCTGCATACTAACAAAACATTTGGAAATCTTTTTGTTTCATTAACAGGTTTAACGGGGTGAAATATTTCAGATTCTATAAGGGTGAACTTTTTAATGCTTATTTCTTAAATATGATTTATTCTTTTCTTCTTCCTGCTGGCCCTGACACTCTGGCCATTAGCTAAGCCCTGCCGCTCGCTTTCCCTTTTGTTTATGGGCAGTTTCACTTTCTGGTTTTGAAGCTTTTCTGTTTGGGTTGAGAGGAAACATCTGCACTTACTTAAAAAAATGCCTCCTGGAATCTTCCAAAGGGCTCAGGAAAATGGTTTTGAAATTATATGAAAGGTTGTCTTCACAAAACCAGAATTTGGGGGCTAAAGTTGACTTAACACTGAGGATTATTTGAAGGCTCCCTTAAAGACCTTTTCTGAGCAAAATGTTTTCAAAGGCATGTCACCCTGCCTTGGACACATTTAGAAAACAGATGATCAAATTATATACTTCTAGATGTTGGTCTCCATTCTCATTTTGAGTGGAAACACTCTTTGTTTTGCCTGCTTCACAACTTCGAGGTTCTCTTTCTACTAGCAAAAGAGGTACTTAATTTAGATCGAAAATGTGAATCGGCACAATTAAGCTCCACCACTCAAATTGTTCAGTACCATCTCACTCCTGAAATTACTATTGAAATTACTGTCTGCCTACAACCGTTTTTGAAGTTTTTAGAAAAAACAGATCATTGTTTTTACGACATCTTTCTCAGGCTACAGCTTGGAGCGCAAGAAATGAGTGCAAAGCCTATGGCCATGCAGCAGTCTGTAGCTGGAACAACCACACTGGAACGACTTCAGGCAGCCCCTCCACTCAAGTTTTATTAATACTTTAAAGTAACAGGAGTTTTGTCCATTTTCCACTTGCACACACCCACTAATCTCAGATCTGAGCAAATAATCTGTTGACCTCAGTTAGAAATGGATCAGGCTCCTAAAGAGGCACGTCTGGGGTTTTTTTTTTTCTTTCTTTTTCACCCCCTCTCCCTTCAGATCAGTAACTTACAAGTGCAGCTGCACTGTTCTTGTTTTCTCATGAACCTCTTTTCTGTGTGTCTCTCTGACCACAGAAACTCAACAGATCTTGGAAGAGTATGTGCCTGCATTTAGTATATGTATATGTATATGGGGGGGGAGGGAAAAATGCATTACAAGAGCCAGAGGGAGACAGTGATCAGTAAAAACTTAAATCTAAAATCACAAGTTTCAAAAAAAAAAAAAATTGTAAGAAATATATCTCTTTAACCTTAAAGTATGGCTCCTTTAAGAGCAACAAGAAAGGTTGTAAACCTCTCAATCAGTTTCAGCCCTGGTTTAAATGCACATTCAGTATAAAACATAAGAACCTCTCCTTGGCCCCCAACATGACCTTCTCTTTTACACAGTACAGACACACTTGTTTGTGTTTTGATCTCTCTCATGTTCCCGAGTCCCTTGTGCTCAGGTAATAGGGGGAAAAGCCAAGAGGGGATTTATGGACCACAGATAGCTTACAAACTAAAGAGAGCTGTCTCAGTTAGACTTGGCAAATAATCATTCGATATTGCAACTTCTGTCTACACGTGGAAATTAGTAAGAGGGAAGGCTTTACTGGGAAAACTGTGAAGGGAAGGAAAGAGTAATTATCTTTAGTCTGTCAAGTGGGGACGCGGGCTTATTGCACGAAGAAAGTTACATTCTCAGTGTCAGCTTCCTTTCTGTCACTCGCGGGCTTGCTCCAGCACATAAGGCACGTACGTCCGCACCCTGCTGTTTAACCTTGTGACAGTAGGAGCCGTTCCTCCAGCCGAAGCAGCCTTGGTTTCTCTATCGGTTTTCCAGCAGCACCAGCACTTCTCCTTCCTCTTCCCCCTCCTCCCCGATTTTTTTTTTCTTTAAAAGAGAAAAGTGTCAATTTGAACTTCCTGCTCAAGAGACCCCACTGAGAAACTGATATGGGCCTGATAAGGTGGTATTTATTTATTTTTTCTGCTGTGAGGCTTCACAAGTCCTGCTTCCTCCCCCTTCAGCTTTCAGTACTTCCCGGTCTCGATACTTCCCGATGCTGATAGTGTCACCGGGAATGTTTGCTCTGGGACTCTGGCGTGGTGACAGGCAGCTGATAAGAAAATGTAGATAATATTATCCACAGTGCCATTGTGGAACTTCTTGAACCTAGTAGGACCTCTGTGTTATACCCCAAAATCTGGGTGGACATTTAGAAAACGAGTTACCAGTCCACGAGTACAGACAAAATCACCAAAGAAAGTAGATTCTTTTTAATGCCAGACAACGCGACACGCTGTTAATTTATTTTTGAAACAGCTCTGCATTAAACTTTAACATTGAGAGAAGTAATTGGGAAGCTGTCTGTGCACTTATGTGTGTACGTGCTTGCTGTACAACACGCCCTGTGTTTTATCATAAATATTTTAATTGAACATAACTGTGTTAAATTGCATTTCATTGCAACTTGAAAACACACAAACTGCCCACATATCTCAAACTAGATTTGCTTGCTACTAGTCTAATGCCATTTGAGAAAGGATGCTACTGTAAAAGTGGGTTGCTGTGAGTAAGAGCGTGCTTTGATGAAAGCAGCTGTTTTCTTGGATATGTTTAATAAATGGCTGTTTCTTTGCCTTATAGGGTAATGTTGCCAAATGATAGATTCCGTCAGGGTAGTGAATAGTGAAGCAAAGAATCCGTGTTGAAAGCGGCATGGTCATTCTGTTCCCATCTTCCTCACTGGGTTCAGCTGGTCCTCCAAAAATCAGAAATAACTGTTTCTCACCCCAGTTAGCCAAGTAAGAACAGTCAGTCACAGAAGCAGAAACTTGGCTAAAAGGCTGCGATGCTTTCGAGTCGCGTACTTATGGGCGTTGGCTTGTACCTCCCGCTTGAAAACCTTGCACATATCTAACCACGAATATGAAACCTTCTTGCAGTTTTCCCCCTATAATAAAGTGTCTTACAAGCCATCATTTCAAGACTATATTAACTTCGGGAGATTAGATAAAAGCAGGCTTCTTTTTCTATTGAAGACATCTTTCAGTGTACTCTTTATATTATGTCCAGATAGCAAGGTAGAGTGAATACAAATGAACAGTGTATGTGCTGAACTGAGCTGAATGGATGCTAGCTTCTTTTTCCTTCTAAATACATATTTCTCCTCCCCCACCCCCCGCCCGCCTTTTTTTTTTAAAGTGCATTTCAACTTAAGCTGGAGCCAACCAGTCTTGTTTTCTTTTGCTTTGCTTCAGCATTTTTTTATAAAGTACAGCTGTAAGCAGAGGAGTTTTGCATAGACTGAATGCCACAGAAATCTGCAGTAAATAGCCTGCTTTGTTGTAGATGTTCCTAAGCAGTATATTTAATGAGTAATGATCTGTTTACTGATGGAGAATACCTTCTCTTTGAAGAAGGCTTTCATCCTAGCCAGCCATGGGTTTTTTGGTACTGTAAGTAATTGAACTGGCTAGTGAAGTGACTGCTGCGGTTTGGCAAAAGCCGATTTGTCATGCCTTGTTATTTTACTGAGGAACATTTCTGGGAGCTTGCGTTTTGCAACGTCCTTCTGTTAAACTTGCATTGTGAACAAATGCTTGTTACCGCATTTATTGGGAATACTGCTTAAATAGACATTCAACAGTGAAGCTAGTCAAATTTAAGGGGAACGAAAGGTGAAATCAGTTTGCAAAGTGGAGACTAGCACTCTGCAAATGAATCATTATCCAGATCTCTGTGTACTAGCTGGTACCCCTTAAATTAACAATGCTTTTTATTAATGCTTAATACCAGCAGGCAATCCTTCACACAGAAATTAGTTTTTTGGCATGTTAAATGATTGCTCATCTCTGAGAGTGGCCTTTCCTTCCCACTAAACTTGTAGGAGTTAGATTGTGTTTTGAAAAGAGATAATGACAGTGGCATATCTAAATAATCATTACCTTGTCTTTGTATTTCAGCACAAACCCACGTTAATCCAAAGCAGCACAGTGCTGATAAAGATGAGCTCTGTCAGAAAAGCATCCCAAAGAAGGAGCACAGTGTGAAAGAAATCCTGAAAATGGAATCCAATCCTCCAAAAGGAAAGGACTTCTTCCAGACCAACATTTCACCAGTTACTCCAGAAAAAGACTTGGATGATTTGCGTAAGAACTATAGCCCGGAGAGGTGTTTCTTCCCTCGAGTTGTCTACCCCATCCGACCTCACATTCCAGAAGACTATCTGAAAGCTTCCTTAGCATATGGGATGGACAGACCCAGCTACATTACTCACTCGCCCATCCAGACATCTACTACGCCGAGTCCTTCCGGGAGGAGCAGCCCAGACCAAAGTTTGAAAAGTTCAAGCCCTCACAGCAGTCCAGGGGTCACGGTTTCGCCTCTGGCACCTACTTCCCAAGAGCACAGAGAGCCATACTCGTACTTGAACGGATCGTATGGCTCGGAAGGATTGGGGTCCTATCCTGGATACGCACCCCCTGGCCACCTCCCACCTGCCTTTCTGCCATCCTATAACCCCCACTACCCCAAATTCCTGTTACCTCCATTCAATATGAGCTGTAATAACCTGAGCGCTTTGAACAATATCAATGGCATCAACAATTTCAATCTCTTCCCAAGGATGTATCCTCTTTATGGCAACCTGCTCAGTGGAGGTAGCCTTTCCCATCACATGTTGAACCCCACCACACTCCCCAGTTCGTTGCCCAGTGAAGGAGGCCGTCGATTGCTGCAGCCTGATCATCCGAGAGACTTCCTCATACCAGCACCTAACAGTGCCTTCTCTATCACGGGTGCTGCTGCCAGCATGAAGGACAAGCCATGCAGCCCCACCAGCGGGTCACCCACAGCTGGTACAGCAGCCAGTTCAGAACATATAATGCAACCTAAACCTACCTCAGTGGTGTTGGCTGCCACCGGCGGTGAAGAAGCCATGAATCTCATTAAAAATAAGAGGAATGTGACCGGTTACAAAACCCTCCCATACCCACTGAAGAAGCAGAACGGGAAGATCAAGTATGAATGCAACGTTTGCTCCAAGACCTTTGGCCAGCTCTCCAATCTGAAGGTAGGCAGTGGAGAACAAGACACACGAGCCTTCCTGGAGGGCTCTGTTTTCTCCCTGTAGGTTATCTAAGAAAAGGAGGGACAGGTCTTCCTTGCTTGTTAGGCTGTTTATCAGTCTGGGCTTAATACGGCACCCCCCAGCAAGAAAGCGTGGTTGTACAGATCGTGTTTTAATGCTGACACCACGCAATTAACTAGATAGCGTTGTATTTTGGCAACGGGAGTCTTCCACTAACTTTAGGAAACATCTGAAAGTACTTTTGTGACAGTACTGGAAACTGCAAATTGTTAATTGGTTTGTTTCTCCCTAGGTGCACCTCCGAGTACACAGCGGAGAGAGACCGTTTAAATGCCAGACTTGCAATAAAGGCTTCACACAGCTGGCTCACCTCCAGAAGCACTATCTGGTACACACAGGAGAAAAGCCCCACGAGTGTCAGGTATGTGTCACACCACAGACAACCTCCCCTGGAAGCTGAAGGGCCGGCAGGGCTCGTGCACACCCCATCCGGTGTGTGGGGAGGGCAGTGCGACAAACCCTTGGCTGCTTAGGGCTGGAGTCTCTATTGTAGCTGTTTCCAGCCCTGGTGCAGCAGTGTCTGTGAGACAGCAGGGTTGCCTTTAGCCTGCTAGAGCAACATCTGCCTCGTACAGTTTTGCCATCAGCCGTACTTGAAGTGCTGTTCAGCAATATTTAAGTAAAAAAGGTGGAGATTTTTTTTCCCCGTTGTGAGAAAGTGAAGATACAAAAAGCTGCTGCTTCATCCTGCCGTCTCCTCCCAGGTGTCTTGTGATTTAAACCATGAAATCCCCTCCCACTCATTCACTGTTTCTCTGCTGCCCCCCACGTTAGGTTTGTCATAAGCGGTTCAGCAGCACCAGCAATCTCAAAACCCACCTGCGGCTCCACTCTGGAGAGAAGCCTTACCAGTGCAAGCTCTGCCCGGCCAAATTCACCCAGTTTGTGCACCTGAAGCTGCACAAGCGTCTCCACACCCGGGAACGTCCCCATAAATGCATCCACTGCCACAAGAGCTACATTCACCTCTGCAGCCTCCAGGTCCACCTGAAGGGCAACTGCCCCATCGCCCCTGCCTCCGGCCTCTCCATGGAGGACCTGAATCGAATCAACGAGGAGATCGAGAAGTTCGACATCAGTGACAATGCCGACAAGTTGGAAGAAGTGGAGGACAATATCGACCTAACATCGATCGTGGAGAAGGATATACTGACCATGCTCAGGAGGGAAATGGAAGGAGCTAATCTGAAAGTATCTCTGCAGAGGAACCTGGGAAATGGACTTACCTCCTCAGGATGCAACCTTTATGAGTCGTCGGATATGTCAATTATGAAGTTGCCTCACGGTCACCCACTACCTCTGTTACCTGTAAAGGTCAAGCAAGAAACAGTTGAACCAATGGACCCTTAAGACTTTTTGGCAAAGTGGTTTGTTTTTGGGTTTTTTTTAATTTATGACTTGGCAAGTCAGGGTGCCTGTAGCAGTTGCTTGTACATAGTTTCAATGCTGCAAAGCAATCTTGGCTTACAGTAGTTTCCCTACGCTCTCCAGCTGAAAGAAGGAACTCCAAAGTTACTGTTTTCTCAGGGCATGAAAAGGGGCAAAGGACTGCGCATTGCCTCGCCAGTTACTAAAGACAATCATCTATCCATAATTATTTTTTCAATGATAGTACTTCATAATTTATTATGCAATTAATCATTCTAAAAGCAATAATTAGGAAAATGTTTACAATGACTGGAAAATTCATTGTAATTTTTACTTTAAATGTTTTTATTTTTTGTTTTATGGCCATTCTTTGTAGATATTTTTTTTTTCTCTGCACATCTGTTTTAAGAACCTAAGACTGGGGTTTCAGCAAATGTGTTTTATGTACCAATGGCTTTTAAACAAATGTGGTTTTTCGTATTGCCAAAGTTGGACATTTGACATACAGAATCCTAGATCCGTTGATTTGAACAAAATGCTGTGTACTTTTATGTGCAAATCACCCCACTGGGAATCGAAAAAACCAAACCAAACCCAGAGTAGCAGCAAGCAGGGAAGAAACTGCTCCCCCTGCCTCTCTGAGGACAGGAGAGAGATTCTTCTGCCTGCAGCTCTACCCAGAACAGATGTGGCACAGCAAACACCTGCCTGCCGTGGACAATACCACAGGTGTTTCAAGAACAGCTCTAGCCCCACAAGTTGTCATGTAACTTTATGACCAAAGGAATGCATCAGCTTCAAGTGGCTCTTCCAAAATAAAATCTCACTTACATCCTTTTGTTTCCAAAAGCATTTTAAAAGCAAACACACAGATATTCTTCATATTCTGCCTAAAAGGAGGTTTTTGGCAGACTTCTGTCTTCCCTTTTTTTGTTGGTTTTCTTTTTTTTTTTGGCCAGAGCCTTCCAGGGATAAAAAAAAAAAAAAAAAAAGAGACGGTCAGATTCCCTGAGAAAGAAGGGGTTCAGTTTTACCTGTATTTTCCTCTCCCACTTTGCCTGGGTAGAAGTGGGGAACAAAGTCCTTTCCTGGCACATACTTTTTTTTTTTTTTTTCCCCTTCCTTCCTGTACGACTCAGATTTTTCTCAGTATTTGTGTTTGTACATTTTGTGGTTAATTTAATTAAAGAAGAAAAGGGCATTGCAAAGTTGTTGAACAACAATTACCTCAGTGCTTGTGTCCAGTGGTGCAGACAATGCTGTTTTATCTAAATGCTTTGCTACTTTAGAGAAGAAACCAAAATGTGCACAGGGAAGGATAGAATGCACATCCTTTTATCTTTTGTTTTGCTAAGCCCAAAGATGATATGGTGACGTTTGAGGTGTAGCAAAGAATACATGTATATTTATAGATATATTTATACCACTATACTATATATGTATATGTATATATATTTATACCACTTAAGTTGTGAGCCAAACCATGTAATAAAACCTATTTTTCATCTAAGTGTGAAAATCAAATGTTATCCAGTTTTGCATATTACCAATGACCTCAAAACCAGAAGGTTGTACCAAGGCATTCATCACTTGCAAGTACGCACGCGCAGCCGGCCAGGCGAACCCTGCGCTTGCGAACGCCGTATGTGAATACCGTCACCCACACGTGGCGCCTCGGCAAAGTCGGTGGGAATGACCCTGTTTGCAGGACGGGGGTCATCTGTCTCCCCCCATCCTGGCCGTGTGTACTGGCTGGGGGGGGGCCAGGAAAGGAGGTGGGTGGTCAGTGAACAAACAGCCAGAAAATGTCACTGAAAGAACTTGAAAACAAGCCAAATGCGCCCCGTGCGTGGTGTGTTCACAACACACAGTGAAGGGCAGGATGGGAGTTAGCTGGGGTGAGCCCCTTGTCTCGTTTTACCCTGCCATTAACGAGTCGCACACTCAGCTCCCATAACTAAGAGTAGCATTATTACACACCTCCCTCCACGTATATCTTTTTGTCTGGTTATATTCTTACAAATTTTAAAATAGCCCACTTCAGCAATCCAGGATTTGCTGACCTTGTTTTCAGCAAACTTCATTTTAATGCCTTCTGTTAAAAAAAAAAAAATCCACCAACGATTCTGAAATACGAATCTCTCAGCACAGCTTTCGAAGGACTACAGTTCATTACATTTCCACTCCTGCAAATTGTGAGGCTGACATCTTTTAAATGTAGCAATAGTTCATAAATATAGTACTTACTTGTAGGGTAAACCAAAGTATCACTACTCTGTCACTGGACACACACTTTTCCTGTTATTTGCCTGTAGTGCTTTTCTTGTATTTGATACAAATTTTACAAGAATTTATACGTATCAGCTTTAAGAATTGTTACTTCTCTTTACTGTTTCCCCCTTCCCTTAGAAGTTTTACATGTGAATGTAGCAACAATCAATCAACAGTGTTTTGGGGTTGTTTTTTTTTTGTCTCTCTTAAGAAAGACTCTGACCAAAGTTAACAGGCTTTTTACTTTGCTAGAACAACAAACTATCATATGTTTACGTATTGGTTTACATCATTATTTATGTGCAAATTGTCAAATGTAAATTAAATATAAGTGTTCATTGCTTTACTGATGCTTCCCTTGTCTTCAATCTCTCCGCACTGCTTGCGTGGGCAGCCTCCTCGCAGGGCGCCTTCCCCTCCCGGCCGCAAACACGCGCGGCGCCGAGGGCGATGATGTCTCCAACAATGCTGACTTCTGCCTTTGTGGGCTCGGATTTTCCATGATTGAAAGTTGCAAACAGCAATACTAGAGCCGAACGCCCTGGCTTTCTTAGTTATGGCACTCGCCACAATTTTAGCCAATACCTTTAAAAAAATACATATTTTTTTTTTAAAAAAAAACGAAAACCCAAGAATTTTCAGTGATTTGATGGAAATATTTGAATGCTGTCTGCCTTGCAGATATGTGACCAGGGTTCTCATTTACATTTTTCCAAATGATTGTCATTTCTGGCCTGAAACCCTAACCACTGGGACCACAATGACACACTCAAAATGTCAGCACGAGACCACTTAGTCCTGTATCAACACGGTGGGAACTGCATTCAAAACAAATGTGGATCTGTTTTCACTGCTCGCAAACGAGATACGAATGCGAACTCAATCCAGGAGAAGGTAAAGTGTCCATTCCCCCACCATCACCTCAGCCACAAAGTAACACCAGGCTGGGATGCCCCAGAAAAACTAATTCAACATTTGCTACTTCCATCATCTACCATGAGATCTAAACCAGAGAGGCCATGTGCTGCCCTGCCCTACCTGGACGTTAAAGAAATCATGTTCCTGCTCATATTGAGACACTCAGCGCCGTATGATGTTTTGAAAGTATTTCACTGTCCTCTTAAAAATTCATTTAAACATCTGTCTCAAGAATTTGAAATTCTGCCAACACCGAACTGTGGAGTTAAGAAAACCAGAGCACTGTTGTCATAAACGTGCCAAATGCAGCATGTTATATTCCTATATTCGACAGAGCTATTGCTGTAATAATTTTTTTAAAAAAAACACAGGATAACCGTTACTGCCATAAATCATACTTCATTACTTGGCAAAGCGTTACATTGCGCTGGAGAGTTATGTCCTGGGGACACTTGTAAGCTTTAGAAGATGTTTAATAAAACACATTACATAAAAAGACAATGCACGTTATAGATCACAGCCTCGCGAGGCCGAGCCCGGCAGCAGCTGCTGGCTTGGTTTTTGGCAGCCCCTGAGCTGCTTGGAAGGCACTGAAGGTGCATATTGCCACCAGGAATACAGTGGGTTTCAGCCGTGGCAACACCACCAGCACCAGGCTGGCTAACCACCACGGCGTTAGCAAGGTGCGAGGGGGAAAAGCTCGTCCTTTTGGGTGCTGCTGTAAAACGCAGCCCTGTGGTGCCCCCCAGCACAGAGCCAGGGGTTGCCTGCGGGTAGGTGGGGTCGATGCCATTGGCATAAAAAATGTCAGGGACAAAGCACGGATGTGGCCAGGAGGGCAACGTGCGCTTTCCTTCCACAGCTTTGCCAGCTGAGCTGCTTTGCCACGGGATGGGGTGAATTACCGTGGAAAATGCTGATTTAAGGAGGCTCCTCCCCTTCTGGCTGGTTTATAGAGCCCAGCATCTCAGCTAGGTGCTGGGAGACACTGCTGATTCCCAGTGCAGGCAATCATGACCCTGAGGTCAAAAACTAAAACCATGACTCACTGAGGGGGTATGAGCCCTTCAGGTTCAAATCGGCGGCTGCTGGTGCACGATGGCATCTCAACAAGTGCTGGGACCGCGCTCCACATGGGACGGTGCCCAAAATCCTTTGCTGTCATTTAGAGGCGTTACGTTAGAGCAAGGGAAATAGTTGTGGCTGTAATTAAAGGCAGCCAGGAAACACTTGTCTAATTACTGCATGAGCCAGGGCTGAGTGGATGTGGTGCGGCTGAGGAATGCGCCCGTCACGGGGCAGGTATCTGAAAAACACAAGCTGTCATGGTGGCCTAAGAAAAACCCACTGGCAGCACCGAGCCGCCAGGAGAGGTAAGCCAGCCAGAGCCCGAGCAGAAGCCCAGCAGCGGGGTGAGGAGCTGTGGTCACTGGGTGGGTGGCACACACCTCTGGGAGGAGACCCTCTCTGTCAGGAACCCCCACAGCTGGCCGGGAGGTAACTCCAGCACAGGGCACGTGTGAACTTCTGCTCCTATTTGATCCCATGGCTTGGGCAGAAACCTGTGCCCAGAGTACAGGGATGGGCAGCACTGGTGTGCACATTGGGCAGAGATCCCTAAAAAGGGATGCCTGCCCCCCCGAGAAAGGGAGATGGGCACTCAGAGCTCTCCCTGCCCCGGGAACTGGTGGCCAGGCACCTTGGTGGCACGTGGGCACAGTGGCCCTTCCCTCCTTCTCCTCCCCAGCTGCTTGCGGGAGATGGTTGGGATGCCACACCACTTAGGTAGGTGTGACCAAATAGCCCTATTGAAGGGAGCCAAACCAGTATGACTTCCTCATTGTGCAATGATTAATAAAGGCCTTCAGCTCCTTTTTTTCCCATTAATTGTGAATAGGCAAGTCCTTGATCATTTCCTTATCCAAGGACTGAGTGAGATTCCTTACAGCATTCCTGTCTCGAAGTGGCTGCCCTATGCTACACAGACAAGTGATTCCTGCAATCCTGAAACCACGCACAGCAAAACCCAAGGCTGAGGACCTCTTTCCCAACTTGCCCCATGCTGAGGGCTCAGCCATCACAACGTGGCACCAGGCTTAGTGTGAAGGACACCCAAACATTGCTGCCTTTACCAGGATTTACACGGTAAATCCTAAGTTAAATGAGCAAAGCAAAGAGTAGCTTTTGGGCAGGAAGAGGAGCACGGCAGGCAGCAAACCGTACAGGATTCCTTGGATATTAAAGTCTTGGTTCCCAGCTTCCCTACAGGTTTCCTACGGCAAAACTTTCTGCGTGAGGACTGTCCCTCTGCAAACCAGAGGAAACATTTGCTTTCCCCTGTCCTTAGTCTACTTCATGCATTCAGACAGCTTTTTATTTTTTTTTTTTTCATAGGACAGGTCCTGTGTGTCTTTACAGACAGGCTCTGCTCTTGTTGCCAACCTCAAAGCACCGTGCAGAACTTCTCAGCGTTAGGCCTTTAGTAAGTGGGGAAGGTTTGGTTTCTTCTGGTCACACTGGGACCGTGTCCCCAGGTGAGGACCCAGCTAACCAGACTGGGTGGTGTTCCCAAGAGGTCTCACTTTACTCACAACCTGTCATGAAAAAAACAAAAGTTAAAAATGTAGAAACTGCAACCAGGTGCGAAAGGGAGCAAGAACACATGAAAAGTGAAAATTTGCCTTTTTAATAAGCCGTTGCAAGTTAGTTGGGTGTTTAGGAGGGAACACACACTGGTGCTTATAGTCATTCAGAGAAGATTCTGTGCATGTGTGTGTGTGTGTGTTTTTAATGACACCAGAGGGTGCAGAACAGGGCTCTTTTTCTAACCTATATTGCAGCAATTTGTGCATGTCTGTAGCTGTGGGTGTTATGTGCTTTCTACTCTGAGTGGTAAGTTTCAGTTTGATTCTGCTCTAGAGAGCTGCAGGGACAGTTTGCATCTGCCTTATCAAGGCAGAATCCAAATAGCTTCACGGTGTGCCCGGCCCCCTGACACTGCAAACTGAGAAAACACGCTTTAAGCACAGCACAGCGAGCAAGGTGACAACCAAGAAGGCTTTTTCTCGTCAGAGCATCCCGATCTGCCTAAACCCTCATGCCTCGATCAGCAGGGCAAAAAGCTGCCTTGAGGGCTGCAAACGGCACCACCCTGAGCGGCCCTGGCTGGGACCCCAGGGAGCAGAGCTGGGACGCTGGGGCTGGGGCTCTTTTCCTTCATCCCCACTGCCCTAAAACCTTGCACCACCTCCACCAGCCCCTCACGGCAATGCACCGGCACTGAGGCTGGCCGCTGCAAACTGGGCAGCTGCAGGAGGTGCTTGCCAGAACCCATTGCTCTCTGGGCTGGCCCTGAGCAAGCCTGGCTTTGAGCCACTGACCAAAATTGTGCCCATGATTAAAGACAGCAGCAAGGGAAGGGCAGGGCAGGTACTTCCATGGCCCTTGGGAAGCGGCTCTAGTTTGATCCAAAGACTCATGATCTCAACAGTAATCCCTGTGCTCAGCTCAGCCGTGCAGCCGATTTCCAAATGAGCGATGCTACCTTTACATCTGTTCACTAAAAACGCCCGTCTTTTAGACTACGCACCAATGTCCATGCTGCCTGTCCTGCTGTCCCCAGAAGGGCTGTGACTGAGCAGTGCCCCACGTCCTCCATCCCTGTGCCTCCTGCCTGGGGGTCCTGCGTGGCCACCAGCTCTATGGCAGCAGCCCCTGTGGTCCATCGCCCTCGAGAAAAGCCTGCTCCCTGCAGAGAGACCCCACTGTGGCCTCACAGTTGCTGCTGAAATCTGCAGAAAGATGTCCCCCCCAAATCTGGAGCCATTCAGGAGGAGTTCAGCACAGTTCCCCCAGGACGTCCAGGTTGCTCTCACCCTCCCCAGGTGCCACACACTGCAATTCACTGGGAGCTTTGTTCATAGAATACCTGAGTGTTTCTCAAACGAAGTTATGACCTACATAGCAGCTAAGAACGATGTGCAGATTTCCTCCCTCCCTCAGATCTGCTTGAGGTTGTTAATACCCCTGCCCCAGTACAACATTCAGGAATGACTGGGATGTTTGCTGCACACACAGTCACTTGTCTTGCTTGAGCTCAAAAAGGAGCCCAGGAGAGGAGGTGGAGCAGTGGGTGCAGGTACAGCTCCCCCTGTCTTGCCACATACAAGCAGTCCAGGCTCCTCTGGGAAGGGGCAATGTGGCACAAGCATCTGACAGAGAGGCAGGCTGAGGAGCTGAGGGTGCAGACCATACTGAAGGCACAGTGTTCTCCGGTTTCCTTCAAAATCTCCACTACTTGCCCAAACTAAGGAAGCCAGAAAACAAGGGCTCTCCCTGACCATCAAACCTCTTCTCCTGAAGCAGCACACACCCCTTCAAAACACTCGGAGAGCCTTATTGTACATGAACATCCTGAATCCCAGTCCTTTGCTGCTGGCCTGCCTGCTGGCTCCCCCTGCGCCTGTGTGCCACAAGGGAACACCTCGACCCCGTGTGAATCTGACTCCAAAATACATCCAGAGATAGACCCAGCCACAGACTTCAGCTACAGGTTCTCACTTCCCTCGGATCTGGGGTTTTTAAGTCCAGGAATGCCTGTTGATACCATTCCTAATGCATTTATTTTTTAGAAATTAATTTTAAGTGTAGTTGTTTAGATCAATCTAAACACTAAGGTAGTGATGTACATCTATGCAGGGAAAGGTATCGAGGTTTAAGCTTATCTTAATGGAGATTCAAAGAGACTTTTTTTTTTATCTAGAAGTTTCAGCATTTCAAGGCCAGAGTGAAGTTTTGCAGCAAGAACAGGGACCCAGGAGCCAAGACGGCTGTGTTCTGGTTTTGGTACCTTCATTAACTGGTAGCAAGGTCTGGAACAAGTCAGTTGACCTTCCCATACAACACCCGACTCATTTGTAGAAAAGGTACAAGACTTGTGCAAGTTGTGGTGTAAGACTAATATTTGTACCTTGTTTTGAGATCCTCCGATATGTAACAGCACGTATTTTTGTTGTTCGTAGAGAGAACAGGTTGCTTATAGTACTATCTGCAATATGGTAACATTTAGAAGTCCTCACTCACAGGCTGTGACTACCCTGAATGCAACAAGAGCTCCCTCTGCCCCGAAGAGCTTACAAACGAAGCTCTATTGAAAACCCAGAAAACCACAGTGGCTAGGTGCAGAGCTTAAATTTCCATTTTCTCTCAGCATTTTCCCACGAGGGGATTGCATGTGAGAGCACACAACCGAGAGTCAGATCACGCCCGGTTCGGTTGCGCTGGCATGCCATTTGGCAATACAAGAATGACATAACTTAAAGTGAAACCTCTTCACCTCAGCCTAAGTGAAAATGTGAAGAGTGAGGGGGGTGAGGAGGAAGGGGGGATATTGATCCGTATCTACTCATTAGTCAGACCAGTGGTGTGGCAGCAACAAAAGACATGCCTTTGCTTTTTCAGTAACTAATAATCTATAGAGAACCATTTCCTTTTCTACTGTTGAGATAACACATTCGCCACCTCAGCTGCATGCAAATAATTCGTGCCTCTGCTTAACTAATTTACCTCTCCGGTGCAGGCAGAAGGGCAGAAACCTCCCACCACTGTCAACCGATGTGCAACACTGAAAAAGGAGCCAGCTCACCCAGAACTTTCTGAAATGTTTAAATCGTTAGAGGACAACTGCACCTTTCACACTGCCGGAGAGAGATGGCTTCATGAGATTAAATGGGTTATTTTTGCCAGTCCTGCCTCTGACCCACATGTGGGCTGCAGGCTGGAACTGACATTATCCAAAGAAAAGCATTTGATATCTCTACACATAGACCACAGCTGGTCAACAGCTCATCCCAGATTTAAACACAATATATTAGCTCTCATCTGTTGCCAGAAATATTACACACTATTAAAAGTCCGGGCCCCTAGAAGTGTGCTGAAACGGAGTAGGCCTTCGCTTCACATCGCTTGGAAACAAATGGGTATCAGGTTGGACATGTGTCTGTATCTGATGGAAACCTTGTTCTAATCAAAACGCTGAGCTACTTTCACTCACTTGCATATGCACACCTCTCTCCCTGCATTAACACAATGCAAGCAAGGTTGCAATGTCAAGCACCAAAAAGTTATGAAATGCCAGAATTAATTAAGCTTGTCTGTGTGCAAGCTTCAGGAGCAGCTCTGGCTTGCAGGGCCATGTGCTTGTTTTCTCACAGGACTTCTACCTCGCTCAGCAGACAGGGTGGAAGATGCTTATCCTGCACAGGATGGAGCAGGGATGCCCTCCCTCTCCTCCCATTTCCACTGCTGGCCACACTGCTCTGGCCTTTGTGCTCCTGCCCCGCTCTCCAGCTGGGGCCAGTTGCTCTTCAGTGCTTTCTGTGGGACAATCAGGAGAACGGCTGAAGGCTTCACCTGTGTCACTCAACGTTCACATGAGAGAGGAAGATGATATCCCTATGCATGATAAATGGAGAAAAAATTAAATACAGGAGTTAAAAGTCAATATTCTCTTTGGGTGCCCCAACTTTCCAGGGCAGTTTATCCCAACTGAAGTGTTATTTGACTGTAGTATAGCTCATCCTAACTTCAGGGGTCACTGGGAACCCTCATTGCCTTCAAACTGAGCAGCTAAAACCAGAGAGTACTATACTTCACAGCCTGTGAAAATTCAGGTTGAGTGACTTGCTCCATGCTATGCACAACTCCATGGGTAACAGCCAGTGAAAAATGTGTTTCCCCCAGACAGCACCCAGCTCCCTGGCTGTGACGGCCCCTCCGTCTACCCCACCCTTTTCTATAGAGACCTCCACCAAGGTGTGGGGTTGACAGATTACAGCCTCCTTCGGTTCCCAATGCCAAAGGCCATGGGGAAAGGTAACATGCTTCCTGTAAAGACCACATCATTAATGTACATCCATAGGGGCCTGTCTCAGCCTTAACACTGACTTTCCTGAACCTCTGAGTGCCCAAGCTTGCTGTCTCGGTGCTGTTCTCACAAGCTGCCTGGGCAAGCTGCTGGGTTTCAGAAAGCACGTGCCCCAGCAAGATTCATCCCACTCTGTGGCTGGCCTGGGGGACATCAGTACAACAAAGCAGGATTGGTATTTTTCCATGCAACAATCTGCCAGCTCTGGCCATGGCACTGCCACCAGGAGCACTCTGTCACCTGTTATGTAGACTAGCACAGGTGGGTGGTGAGCCCCACGCTCTTTCTCTTTGTCCCTGTTACTTTTCTCATCCTCCCCTTCACTGTGCCCAGCTCCATCCTCTTGCCTTCTTGGTGAGCATTCCTGGGGCTACCAGCTCCCTGCCAGGGCTGTCAGTCCTGCCAGCACACATGCCACAGGGGAAGGTGGCCATCGGCTTCTTCAGTCACCCCAGCCACAACCTGGTGGAGGGAAGCAATGAAATGTCACCTTTTCTTTGGAAAACCCTGTGCCTCTTAAGCGAGGGGACCCATGCAACTAAGGGCAAGGGTGAGATGAAATGCTAAGAGGGAAAAAAAAAAAAAAAAGGAAGAACATCTTTTCACAGTCCGTAGATGCAAAGTGAAACTATTTTGATAGATTCAGCTCTCCCACGTTGAAAGGCCCAGAGTTTCTCATCTCTGACTTTACTCTGAGGCATGAAATTTCACCCGTGACTTGACAAACTCTAACATCCACAATGCTTAGTGGCTCCTCAGAAGCATGCTGCCACCCTGACAAAGCTCATCTTTTTGCTGGATTGATATTGCAAAATTACTCTTTTTTAGGGCTTTCTTTATTTTGTCACATCTTACTTTTCTAATACTTCTCTCTGGAGCTGAAAACCCAGTGGTGTGGAGCTGCTGCTCTTGTTAGCACACTGACATCTCAATGGCTGGATACAGGCAGCCAGGGAAGAAAATAATGGCCCACACTAACAAAGTGTCCCCTTTACTGGCAAGTGATCACCACCAGATTTCCCATGGATGCTGAGAAAATTGCTAAGCTGCCAAGCAAGAGCCATTTGCCTTCAGCCTCCTCATAGGGACTCACCTAACCCAGCAGATCCAGCTTGGCAGCTTGATTTTGGACGGTCTTCATCTGCAACCCATGTAGTGGACATTTAAATCAAGACTGGTTTATGCAGAAGCATTTTAAATGAAGAGAACTGTGTTTAAGCCTGATCTCATGAAAGATCAGCCACATGACTGGCTTACCAAAGTTAGCTCAAAGGGATAATAATTCTATATACTGACTTTGAAAAGATGCAGTGGTTTTGTTCTATTCTGTTGTAGTACAAGAACAATCTAGCCACAGAGATGAAGGAATCAGTAAATGTTTTAGTCTGGACTGAGTGCCTTTCGAAAAGAAATGGTCTGTCTCAATGAAATTGCAGAGAAGTTCAAAGGAGTGGATGACACTCAGTAGTTTGTATCATACAAGGAAACAACTAAGGATTAAAAAACTATTATTCTGAGATTACTGTATGAATTTTCTTCCCAGTATTATGAAAGGTTTCTGTCTCCCTGTCAACAGATCATCTTCTACAATGTTGTCTTAATACATAGTCCATCATCTGCTCGCTGTCACCATTGTCACACCCTTTGGTTCAGGGGAAAGAAGATGATCAGTCAAGAAAGAGGTAGCAGGTGATTGTACCACCTGTGAAATATTCATTCCTAATACGTTTGCTAGAGTTGATGCTCAGATGCTTAAGATATGTTTCCTGCTTACTTCTCCTTCTCCCTCAAGACAATTTCTTCTTTATTGTTTCCATATCATCTTGGTCAGTTTTGGCATTGACACATGTAAGAGCCTGTATATGCTGTGCCTTGCGTCAGGGACAACTAACAAACTTCTCTAGAATGATTTTTAAAAGCCAGGAATGGGGAAGAACAAAAATAAAAGACAAGTTCAATGCTTTGGAGAACTTTTGTCCTGGTACACACAGAAATTAAATTGTGTTTGTCTCTTCCTCCTGCTCTAAAGACATAAGTGGCATTAATAATGCAGAGCACATCGCTCTTCAAGCTCTCTTGCACCTTTTAAAACATAGAGAGCAAATGGCAAACTTACCTTTCATCTCCTTTTGAAACTTAAGTTAAGCCTTATTGCTAACAAGTGAAATTAAACTGGTTGTTGCTGTTTAACTTCTCTGTGCTATTTCCCCACATGAATTAGTCACGATCAATTCTTCTTGGCAGCTGTCCTTACAAAAAAACAGAGCAGAGAGAAGGGTTAAGCACTCCCATACAATTTACCCAATAAATTTGTCATACCCCTTATATAGAGTTGTTCCTCCAGTTCTGCCTGTTCCCTGACATATCTGGCAGTTTGAACAATGTTGGCAATATTTGAGCAATTAGGCATTCCAAGTGGAAAGGTTAATATACCTTACCCTCAAATGCAGGGTGTGTTTTGCCTTGTGCCTTCAGCCATCCTTGATGAGCACTGATTGCACAACAGCCGCAAAGTAGGAAGGTCTTCTTTCAATTTCAGTATGGCCTGGATTGTTTTGGTTTAGCAAAAGGCCAGTAGTCCAATGGGACGAACACCCCTTGACTCGAGTGCTATTGCAGCAGATCACAAAGAGGGAACTGCATTTCTGAGTGTTAAAGCCTTTGGCCATACTGGCACAAGTGCAAAAACAAGTAAAAGATAACCCATAAAAGAAAACCCTCTCTGATGGAGGTCAGAGTAGGACCAGTCAAGAAGGTGCGAGATTTGTTCTTTATTTCCCCTCTTTTGGTTGAACAGCATTGGGATCTTGGCTTCTTTTTTGGTCAGTTCTTGGAGGCAGCACTTTGAGGTCCAAGTCCAGCGGGAAGCTCTAGGAAGGAATGGCAGGCTGGAGAAGTCCCTCAGCCTCATGCTGGGTGGGACCTGCAAGACTGCAGTCCACCAGAACAGGGATGAAACCACCTCCCACGCCAGCCAGGCCAGGAGACGACATCCTCAGCCCAAACCATTTCTGAGGTTGGAGAGCAAGTGTGAGTTGAAATAACAAACCCACAGAGGAGTGCTTCAGGTCACCGGGAGGCCAGCAGCTGCCGGACCGGCTGCCACAGCCCTCCCTCACACCCAGTGGCCAGCCTGCCCGCCCTGCCTGGCAGGGATGCTTGGCTGCGTAGTCAGAACCTGGCTTAAGCCATCAAAAAACAAATCTAAGCAGTAGAGAAGGAAGCTTTGCAGGTCACAGCCAGTGCTGCCCATCTACCCTGAGCCTTCACAGGAGTCCAGAGTGTCAGCAGACAAAGGAGGTCAGGTCTGAGATGCCTGGCTTCCCCCTCCCACAGGGACCTGAATGTATCAGAATGACCCGACCTGTGCTGGGGTGCTTCTGCAATGCCCTCCACACCTCACCAGGGTCTCTCATGCAGTAGCTCTGTGCTGATAAAAACTGCTGAGGATTGGGCACTCAGCCTCTCCACTTGTGGCTGGTGGCATTTCCCAGTCTGGGTTAATATTGATGTTCATAATGAAGCTCTGGCAGATGAAGAGAGACATGTTGTAACCTGTAGCAGACTTCACATTTAGAATTTATCTCAGAAAAGGACAAAGGATAGCTCAGCTCGGTGGGGGTTTTTTGCAAGTTCAAGTCTACACTTTCCATTGTAATACCAGTCCTGGTCTTCACCATTGCCTGCCTCTGACCCAGAAAAACTTGATTGTGAAAATAATGTTAGTTAGAAAATAATGGAACTAATAAGTCATTGCAGGCACATGTGCATCTCATTATACATCAGTTCAGTTTCACTATATATTTTACACTATGTAACATAAATTTCACTATGCGCCACAAGTATTTCAATATGTGATAGTCAGAAAGTGGCAGTTTACACTAAAAGTTTCAGTATGTGGTAGGATATTTCAAATACTATAAATTCTCCTTTTAAATGAAATGCACTGTGTAGATTAGTAAGAAACGCAGTTGTTTTAGTTTACCCAATGTGGTTTTCTTTCAGAACAGTATTTAGTACTGCGCTGTTCAATTGCCATGTTTATTTTTATCATACACATTAATGGATGATTAAGTGAAAATTCATTAAACATATACCACACAGGACTCAGGCAAGCCGAGTTCCGTTTCTTAGATCTTTTATCTCAACTCAACTTATACCATATTAACAAACACACAATGTTTACAAAGACTATATTAATGAACAAAATAAGCTGCCTGTGTGACACTTGTTATTGGCCTGAGTTTTTGTAAAATGAATTCTCTTTGAGCAAGTAAGATTTGAGGGACCTGAAATCCCCTGTAAGGGTGAATTGTTAAAGCAACAAGTAGGTATATCAAGGGTCCGCACTGAATTGCTATTTATTACAGATGATTGCTGTTTCAGTTGCAACCAGCAGCAGATCCTGGCTTTGAATCTGTTGTTCAGTTGACCATACAAGTACCGTTTTAATCAGGCCTTTTTCTAGCAAAGCCCATCTCAGTTGCTGAAAAGGGGTATTCACTGTGATACTACTACACCAAAAAGTTCTGTCATATATTAGTTACCAGGTCATCATGTTTTCACACGTGATGTCCTTCAGCACCAGAGGGTAGAGATTACCTTTGAAAGATACTTGCCATGGACCAAGAGCATATCAAAAACAATCATCATGTGGCTTAGTAAAGCCAAGGAAGATCTGCAGCAACAACCATGTCCTGCAGCCTCAGTCAAAGCTTCCAGATTGGTGCAGCAAAGCAACTTCCCCACATCCAGTACCTACAATCAGAAATGCAGAAAGAAGAAAAAACATTAGGCTAAATTTTGATTATGAGTTCTCCCTCATCATCATCTCCTCTAAACACAAGCTACACCAAGAACAGCTCCATGCAAAGTTCTATTTTATTCCAAAAACAGCCTCAGCAGAGAGCACAGGGCAATGCTGAACTCCAGCCCAAGAGAGAAACATCAGCCAGTTACCTCTGCTCTGGCTCGTGCCCCTCAAGATACAATTTTTTAGCAATTTTCAATGGATAATTTCAAAATGCTGATGTTCTGTACTGAAGTTCGGTGTTTAGAAGAACTGTAGGCCTCATCTACCCCGTCTCATACTCAAGAGTGACCCTGCACTGATGTGACTCTGGGCAAGCCACTTACAGAGTTAAAAAGGCCCTGGATTAATTAGAAACTGGGTCTTTTAACGTAACTCCTTGCCCTGTCACAGGCCTAGCAGACCTCATTGGCTCCCTGCCAAGTAGTTCAAGCACCTATTAACCACGGAAAAGGTAAAGAGCTTGGGCTGTAACATGCTGGATTTCAGCCCAGCAGTTTCAAATCTCCTAACCCGCAAGAGCAGCTTATCTACATTGGGAGGTCAAAGACCTCAACGAAGCCTGGTTAGCAGGTACACGCTGACACAAACTCAAACGTTTGGCTCTTGAGATTACAGCGATTCCTTAGTTTCTTCCAAGTGGGGCAAAAAGGGCCACCAAAGCAGCCAGTGACACATTTGGGCTGGCCTGAGTCTGCTTATGCTGATTTATTTGGCAAAACGTGTCACCATGAGTGCTTCCTTAGCTCACAGGAGCTGGAACCGAATGCACCCAGTATACAGCTTGGCTACCCTACTCTTCCAAAATTTAAAACCAAGACCCACAGTACTCCTTGTTTGTAGTCTCTACCTACCATAAGAAACACATTCTGCCCCATACACACCACAAAGCAAAGCTCGTGAGTTGTGTCAGATGTTTCCCAGTGACCAGGTTGAAGGAAACGGGAATGTTTGTGTCAGGCACGAAGCATGGGGACGGTTCAGAGAGCAGCGATTACTACTTTCATCCCAGGTTGCAGCTGGGTGCAATGGGAGCTGTCTTCCCAGACCCAGCCTGAAACCTTCAACCATGAGTTTCCCCATATGCCCTCCCCCCGAGGTAGCCTGAGAGCAGCCCTGCTGTCTGTCAGAGTGTCCCTGCGTTAGACTGGATAAAACATGGGCTCATCTCTCCATTCAATAAGATATTTGGGATGAAATAAAGGTAATGTTTTTAAGTGCATGTCTGCTTTCCAGCATGATGAAACCTAAGCTGCTCCTGTTTAAGAAAAGGAGGAGAGACAACAGTGCAAACTTTCCCATATTCACTTACTCCTGTGCCAGATCTGGGCTGAGATATGTACAAAGCAATGTATTTATGTCCTAGATTCCACCGCTGATACTGCCAACAGAAGCTAAATTACAATGATTTTCCTGCAGTCAGGTTGCTAGTCCAACAAGTTTTGGAAGGAAGGAAATATATTACACACATCCTCCAAGTCCCCTCCTAAGCACTGTCAGGCTATAATTTTAGCTTACTCTTATTACTGATCATGTATAATTGATGTTGAGCCATCCTTTAGCCATCACAAAAGTTACATTATCTAAGCTGTTGCATTACTTTCACTAACTCATCTTGTCCACAGTTTTTAGCATTTCTTGACTGTAAAGGCAGAAGAGCAACAAAAATTCACAAAAAACATACCCACTCATTTATCAAATCCAAACCTTTTCATTTGACCCAATTAAGTTTCACTTGTAAGCTAAACCACATGATTTCAGGAAAAGAAATTGCAGCACAGCTTACAGTATTCACTGTTGTGATTTCAGAAGCAGTTGGCATTGGCTTGAAGAACGCAGTTTCGTGTGTACTAATAACATTTAACAAAGGACTTTTCCATCTTTGCTGACTGAAGAAGTAGGACCATTTGTAGCGTATAATTAAGATGTTGAGTTTCCGTTGTTTTGAATGTGGCCTATCTTTTTTCCTCTTTACTCAGCTATGGCTGAAGCTAATATCTCTTCATCAAAATCCTTCTGGTTTGAATCAACGTATCTCCATCTATGCAAATCTGAGAGAGGAAATGCTCACAATGCAGTACATATTCCTAATAGCTGAAACATTCCCATGGAACATCTCTGCCACGTCCGTGTTTTATGGACATTTCTCTGTTTGAAGTCAACTTCACAGGTTTTCACACAGAAAATTTTCATCAGCCTCATTTCCTCCAGCTTTAGCAGCAAAACATTATCATCAGCATGCAATAGGCAAGAACCTTGCAAAGTGACACCTTAAAGAAAAAGCTTCATAAAAAGATTGTCTTGGCAAGGTGTGAAAATTTTCCACATCAGCAATTTCCTGCATTGTTATCTGTTGATTTTCTTCAAATGAGCTTTTCTTTCTTGTTTAAAAAAAGAACAAGTATTGGTGCTTCTTTTCGCTCTGATTCATAACAACTGAAGATTTCAACAACATACTGTAGCAAATAATATCCTGCTGATCTTAGGAAAGTAAAAAGACTGGTCAGACCAAACTTCTCATTCATTCATTGCTGCAAGTCCCTGCCTCTAACTGATGTTCTCTTCAGGACAGGGGGAGCAGCTTTGCTTCACTGATAAGATTGCTTGAGAGCTGTGATGGTAAAAAGGTGTTTCCTCAAGGTTCGTACGGTGACTTTTATGCTGAGAGACATAAAACAACTGCAAAATTCGGCACTTGTTGAATCCCACCTGTGTGGACAGGAAGACATTTCCCTGTTCTGGAACTGGGGTTTGCAATATAGTTTATAAGGACAGTAAAACCCCCAGCTTTCATTTGCAAAATGCTCCACAAATAGAAACGAAAGCCACAAAGGAGACTCAGTGGTCACTTTTGTATCTTGAGCAAGATGGCCAAACGAAAATGAACACTTTGTTGATTTAAAGGAGCATTGTGAGAACTCCTCTGCAGTAGCACAATGCAAATTTACCTTCTGGACAACTGCAGAAAATGAACAAATCGGTTATTTAATGCTGGATTTCTATACCTAGATATCTGCTGCTTCCCATTTCCTGTAAGCATAGCATAACACTGAGGATAACACAAATTTCATTCTACCATAGTAACAGAAAACAGCAGACAAAATCAGAGCAGCACAGAAACGTTGTACTGTAATCAGCAGTTGTCTTCTGGAATTGGCATATCTAGTCATTTCCTCATGTTTTACTTTTTAACTTTGAAATTTTGACATTTCATTATTTTCACAGAGCTGGCAGATCCGAAGAGCCAGAGAGGAACAGACCTAATCCAAATATTTTCTTACATGCAGAAGCATCAGAGGATGCTGCAAATCCAGAATGTGTTTAGGAAACGCAAGAGCTGGGGCAAGTTTATGCTACATGGGGGTCGTGCCTGGGATTAGGCACTGAGGCACAGCCTTTGGAAAGGACATTGCTCAAAATGCACAAAGCAACACTGGCATAAAGGACACTCACTGCTCTGGACAAACCCTGGATCATTGCAGCCCGTGCGAAAAACAAGCATTAAGAGTACTCTGAAATCCTTCTCAACAAGTGCCATCACGGATCAGACTCACACCTTTCCTGGAAGTTAACATTTGGAATTTACCTTTATCTGTCAACTGCTTCTGTGGAAATATTGAAAATCACCAAAATGAAATTCAGGAATCAACCCAGATCCTCTCTGCACTCCAATTTAGGCATATCCTAAACCCTGGAGAGGGAAGCAGCATCGTCTTTTTCTTGTTCAGACAGCAATACCCCAGAGCATACTGAAAGCAATTCTTTCCATCTGACACATACAACCTAGAAACCTGAAAATTGTTCTGCTAGTAGAAATCTAATACCCCAGTGAGTAACCAGGAGCAACCTACTGCTCTCTTTCGTGAATTGTTACAATGTCCTGGAGGTGCCACAAGTGCAGTTCACTGTTCTGCTACGCCTGGTTGAGTGGATGTTTAGCACTGGTCTCCAGACTGAGCAGTATATCAAGCAGCAGGTGGAAGAGAACAGAAGTACACAAAATGCTGACCCACTGCAGAAATTACTCTTTTCTTTCAGTCTGCATTTGAAAAGTATTAAATTAGTTGATTTTTCCCCTTCTTTTGAGCAAAAGCTGATAATGACAAAATTAACAACTTGCAGAAAGATAACTGCTTTGAGATTATGAAGTTCTTTGTGCAAAAAGCCACTGTTCGTAATAAAAAGTAATTTCAGGATAAATGTGTAGGACTTCAGCAGGTACAAACATCAATTTAAGTTGTGCAGCTGCCATAGTTCAGCCCATAAAATTCCCAGATATTTAGCTTGTCATTGATACTGAGATTATTGACTGCTATCAATGACAGCAGAGATGTCACTCCACCAGTGCACCAGCATTGTCCCTCATTCTTATACATCTGACTTTCAAGCTGCTGCATCCCCACATCTTCACCATCCACCCACCCTTCCAACAGGAGCACAGTGCTGGGTGGGGAGGAGAAGGGAAAGGGCAACTAGCTGTCAGCATCATTTCTGTAGCCATTTAAGCCCTAACTATTTCTTAAAACAAGAACAAGTCCAGTCTCTTTGTGCAAAACTCTCCAGAAAAAACAAACCATCATTATCTGAAGGCACAACTTAACCTTTGAATAGCGTGCCAGTTTTCTTCTTAACCATGAATACAGGACTATACAGACCCATCTCTCTGTCTTCTATAGCTTGGTGAATAACTATGAATGTTGTATCTTGATGAAAAGGACACGGACAGCTAAGCAGATTCCCAATCACTATAAATTATTGAGAAGTAAGCATGCTAAAGAGGGAAACGGATGACCTTTCTTCAAATGGCATGGATGAAGTCTGGTACTTGGCTCTCTATACCCAGGCATAGACTCTGGATGCACTCAAATTGTCAGTCACCCAAGCTACATGGTGTGACCAGCCAATCCTCAGCAGTTAGGACTCAGTGCCATGCACAGAAGACGAGCTCAGATTGAGTTACCTGGCAAAGAGCAAGTTGCTGGTTTAGCAGGACTAGTAGAATTGTAAATAAAGTTGACATCATACACTTTTTTAAAGCATCTCTGTTAGTAGCAAATGCATAAAGCAAAGCTCTCATCTTTGCTAGAAAAGAGATTTTAACTGATGAAAAATCTGCAGTTACTAAACTTGTCACAGTATTCCCCATGAATTTCTCAATAACTGAGAAGTGGACTGGCTAAAAGCAGACAGGCTAGGCAGCCACTCTCCCATTGTTAAAATAATTGGGATGTCTCAAGATTCTCAATTGAGATCACAAACTAACTCTTGTGGTCTGATCTTGTTGAAATATTTTGGATATTCTCTGCTTCTGACAGTCCAAGGAATTATATTAGTTTGTTTGACAAAAGAGGCAAAACCAGTAGATGTGCATGATGAATCCCCACATAATCACCCTCCAAGTCAGATCAAAGAGGAGCTCTGCCTCAGACCGCAGTATTCTTCCCCCTCTTCTTATTTACTGGGAGCTGCATTTGCCAGACACAATAATTTCCAGACGGAAAAGTAAGATCCAGAATCTAAAATATGGGGAATGCCACCTCCCCCTGACCATGCATACTAACCTCGGCCTTATCAAAGCAGTCAAGAAAATCTGAGGGTGCTGCATTGTGTTGGGTCAAATTAAACAAGCCAAGCAAAAGATTTTTTAAATTTTATTTATGAGATGTGAAAAAGTTGCCTTCTACTCTCCAAACCATAGTGCTAAATACCAAAGGCACTGTGAAAGGGGCTCCTCTATTATTCAAAAATATTTGTGTGCTTTTGGTAGATTAATTGCATTTAACATTTTGGTTAAACACACAAACAAGAACAGCTTTTTGTTGTTGTTGTTGCTTCAAATGAAGCCAGAAAGAGAACAAAAGGCATTCAACTTAACCAATTTAGGTTTATAAACATATTAATTTTAAGAGCGCTATGTGTACACTTAAAATGAATTTAAGGCAGTCAACCTTTGCAGTACGATGTCTAATTTCACTGTATCCAAATAATCCATAAATCCAGATGCAAGTTGTCACAGACACTTCTTTGGAGAGCTTGCAAAGTTAAAAGTCAATGTTTCCTATTAATTAATAATTGTTTTCAGCTGTTTTGGCAAGTGATTAAAACAAAGTGCCTGCCTTTAATGTTACAATATAAAAGTTTTCTTCTTTAGAGTCCTACGTACCAAGTGGGGATTACCTCACTCGCAGGAAGGTGTCCTATGTGATTGCTTGGAACATTTGTAAACAAATAAGATGAACAGATACTGTACCTGCCGGTGCAATGATTTCCATACTGTGTCCATTAAAATTACCCACCAAGCAGTTTCACAGGAACATCAGCTGAGATAATTAAAACAATACTTCTCATGTTAATGGAGTATCATGCTATGAAAGAATCATCCCATAAATAAACCTTACAGGCTGCACATCATTTACCAAACTCTGCTATCTTGTGCATTCAGCATCACGTGCCCTTTAAACATTGCACTGCGAAGCAGGGCAGCACCTGTCCGTTCTGAGCTCCAAACCATCACCAAGATATTACTGACAGGCTTGCTCGATATATTAGCAGATGGTTCAATATAGCAGCTCTGACCAGTGCGTGCTGCACAGCAGGATTAAACTTGGCTTCAAGAAGGTCCTTCTGCCATAAGTAGCCTTCTAAACACTATCTTTTATTCCCAAAATTCTACCAATTCATTCCCCCAGTAAAACTGAAATTACCATTTTCCTGCAAGCCAAACTTCCATGTCCCTGCAGAGGAAAGACAGCAGATTTCACAGCACAAGCCGAGAAACTCTGGTTGCAAAGTAGAAGGTACTGACATTAACATAAACAGCAGTAAGATCTCTAGTTATCTTCCCTATCTGAACACTGGACAACTCGTTGAGAAACCTTTCTCTTCTGCTGCATCAAGAAGCTTGTGAAATGATAGAAAGTGCAGGATTTGATACCTCTTTCTGGTACACCACAGGAGCTGATGTTAGCTCCTAGTTCTTTGCTTCTGGCTCTAGTGTTAAAAGCCTTTAAAATGTTCTTCATTCACTGAGGTAGGAATTTTTTAGACTAAATAGCACGCTTTATCTCTGCAAGTCAATGAATCCAGATAAGGCTGCAGAATGTGCTCACCAAGCAACAACACAGCTGTGCTCAGGGAGTGTATTAGGGACAGAAATCAGAAGAACAAGACTCAGGTTTAGGTCAGCTCTTATTTTGGGGAAGGAGATCTTTCCACCAGTGCAAACCCCTTACTACACGATCTGAACGGCAGAGGGATACTTCAGCACTCCAGGCAAACAGTGACCCACCAAAACACTCAGCAGAAAGACAGCAGAAGCAGGAGTGTTCCCTTGTTCCTGTGATCCTATTTGCCATTGCAAATAAACTCAAATAATTCTCAAGAAATTTCCAGCCACACCATTCACACTTAATTGTATCACATTGCACAGTGAGATTAAATAAAAATCCCAGCCACCTATTTGCTTCAAATAATTGTCATGAATGCTAGTCAAAGAAATGATCCCTGTCCTAAGGTTACTTAAAATCCCTGAAAATCCTGTTTGTTGTTTACAACAAAATCACTCAGAAGAAATCCTGCAGGTAAAGATGAACACTCAGATTCATTACTATCGCATCAAGATGCACAGAGCATCCAGCAAATCCACAGTAATTATGCATCCTCACATTCTCCCTCCCGGCCAATGCCAGAGAAAGCACCCTGCTGCTCTCAGAGACACAAGCAACCTGTTTACTCTGGAACAACAGGAGGTAAAAGTTCTCTGTCTGGGGGCAGCTCTGAAAAGCTCACACCCTTGTTTACTATGTGGCAACTGTGGCACATGCCCATACATTAAGATGTTAAGGATCTTCTTCTCCTTTATCAACGGTATCCGCATCCATTTCAGCATGGTGCCTCACAACCCATTAGGATCAAAGCAACACACCTACATATGTTACAGTTCATTTCAAGCGTATATTATATTAAAAATGAAGAAGGCATTTTTATCTCATCCAGACAATATCTTGCAGCAAAGATCTACTTGCTGATGCTGTACACTCAATGCCTTTGATTATTTTATCACCTTCCAATGTAGAATAAACTCCTTTTAAAAAATAAACATATTTTTTTCTTGAACTCTCATGCCTCCTGATACCATCTAATGGTGTTTTGGAATAGCAGTCGCATGTGGTTTTGGAGCACTGTTAATTGCCTGCAGTGACACAAGCAAGGATTGACTTGGGCACGGGCAGGGGAGTTGTGCAACAGGCCTCTTCCATACGCCATCACACGATCTCAATTAGGTCTGCTTTTTGAAAGTATACAGAAAGCTGATTACACAGAGACAGCAAAACAAGAGTGAACAAAGGTAGGTATCAGTCTTTGGGGATACTTCCATTCACTTGAGTGCCCATTTTTAAAGAGAATTTAATTTAAACATTGTGTCATCTTGCTGGAAGCTTTTGTGGTTACCCCTGACCAAGTCTCTTAGAGGTGTGGCTCAAAAACTTGATAGACCTAAATTTCAGAGCCCCCTGAAATGATAGCTGAAGAATTAATCATTAAGCTGTATTCACCTGCTTCATTGTTCAAAGCATGCAACAGAAAAAGGAAGTGCTGTACTGTCAAAAATTGTGGCATCTAGTTTGGGGAAAGAAGGAGGGAAGAGTGCAAGTAGGTAGGCTTCAGAGAAATGAAATATTTTCCCCTATGCCCTCAAAAGACACCGAGCCCAACCTGATTTATGAAGGCCAGAGGGGATACAACTCCTGCTGCACCTCCCTGAGAAAGCCAATCGCAGCAGAACCCTTGAATGCATTCAAGTTTCAGGAAGAGATAAAATAAAGGTCAAAGAGTTCCTCTTATTGGCATATTAATTAAAAGCACAGAATATATTTCAAGGAAATTGTAAGCTGACCCATTAGGATTCTGCCCTCTTACCATTAAAATAATTGCACAACCAGAAGTAGCACATCACTAATTTCACTAAAAATTGACATTATGATTTCTTAGTGAAGGATGTTCGATCAATGAGTTAAGCTGGTTTTTTTTTTGGGGGGGGTTGCCATTATGGCTATTGTTCCGGTGATTTCCTCAATGACTGCCAAGTATAAATTTATATACAATAAACCAAAACTGGGAGGTTTCCATAAGGGAGCAGATCCCCCAAACTGGCAGAGAAACCGCCTGAGTGGTTTAGCACAAACACACCCCAGCAGAAAGGCAGAAGTCCATGTGTGTCTTCCTATCGAAGGTGTAAAGATGTGAAGTGCAGAAATGCTGATGACTAAAACTGACACGTCCTCTTTCTACTGTCTATGGAGCCTGATTATAAATATCGACGTATTTTTCTACAACTAAACCCAATATAATGGAATCTTGTTCTGACTGGAAAACGAAACAGAAAAGGCTTGTGACCAAAACTGGGTTTGGTATTTATTACACACATTGAAAACGCATTCTGCTCTTCTGTATGAAACATTCATAACAGTATAAAGCAAAACTTCAGAACCTTGAAACAGTAATTTTCATGACACTAAGGTCCTCGAGCGACTCCATCATCCATTCCCTGAATAAAACAGCAATGATGATGATTCAGTTTTCCACAATACAACGTGTTAAAACAGCGACAAGGGGCGCCAGTGCAAACCGTGCCTCCATTTTGTGCAGGACCTCCCGATTCCTCTCAGCTGAAGGAGGCTTAGGAGCTGCTGCAAAGGAAGAAGCCCTGAAACGATTTTTTGTAAATAAAGGCTTTCTTAAGCCAGGTGCTAAATCAGCAGAGGTTAACACATACTCTCCAGTGTACCACTCGCTCCAAGGAGAAGGCAGCTATGGCAGACAGTGACACCAGAGGTGCCAGACGTCGCGCTTTGCAGGTGGAAGCCAGGACACCATGCTCATGGAAAGGACAGAAAGGAAAGCACACAGCGGGAGCTGTAAGATGATGAGTGAACGAGAAACCAGGGTGAGATCAAGAATCCAGCTCTGTCATTTCACTCCCCACAAAGTATTTTTCTCTCGAGCCCCACCTTCGCTGTTTTTCAATTCTTCTCGTTTCCCTCTCCCCTCCTCCACACCTTTCTCTCACTTTTCCTGCAGGGCTACCCAGTTTGTGGCAACAGTCGGCACAAACAAACTCACGCCTTAGATGTCAAAGTGGTGCGAGAGGGCCAAGGAGCGCTGTGGAGACGGGGGTGTCAGTCACGCTTGCCCTGCAGTCACCGGTCACAAGCCCGTGAGGGAGACACAGGCACGGGAGCACGAGGGGCAGGTTCCACCTCACTTCTACTCAACTGAGGTTGGGGATTAGCTAAAAAACAGAGAGGATGCAAATTAGAGTTTGCAAGTAAGGGACAGAACTCGCAGCGGAAATAGTGAATGAGCCATATATAAGTTCCTGGGTCACGCTGGCACGTCGGGGCTCAAGGGCTGCTCCACAGCCTGGTCTCTGCTGACCATCAACCTCACATGGACTCGGATAAATGTTAAATGAAGGAAGACCAGCTTATTTTGCTGATTTTAAACTGCGGAAACATCCAGAGAGGGTGTGTGTAGTATGTAAACTGATGGAAATCAAACCTCAGAAGCGCAGATTATTTTAATTACAGCTAGAAGAGCGTGTAAAGTGCAAGTTTCAGCTAGACAGTTTCCATTCTGATTTTTAATTCTGTAGCGATGAAAATTGTCATGTCTCTGTCTAGCTGAAAGAACTACAAATTGTCTTTTTTATGGCAGCTGGGACACTACTGACACTAAGCAACAAAATCTCAACATACACAGCTAAAACTTATATACATTTCTGTATGAAATAAGGCATCACCACCAAAGCAGGTGAAGCTTTTGTCAGTGTACAGGAAAAAAAATAAAATCTTGTAACAGAGTTTTGCATTTACATAATTAATTACAGAGTGAACAAAACCATGCTGTTTCTCTCCTAGAATTACCTCATGTATATGACCAGGACAACTAAAAGGGGCAGACAGGGGGCAAAGGCAGACATTTAGTTAACAACACTAACTAAGCTTCCCCTCCCCCCCCCCCAGCCCAGTTTTCTTTGAAAGAAGACCTAACTTCTAGTAGCTGTTAAGACATGCATGTGAAATCACAAAATGCATCTGACAAAGGCTAGCAAGCTGTTCTCCACGTTCCGGCAGATGCACACTGTATCACGTACCGGCTTTAACCTTTCCATTGTACAACACACAACTACTGTGAACGCTAAGATGAGAATATAATGTGCATTGGTAACTAGATCACACATTTGTTCCCACAACGTATTCATTTTATTGTATCTGTTGACCTATATTAGTGAAATGATGCAAGGATTAAGGCTTTAAACATCTTCAGTGGAAAGTGCTATTTTAACATCTGACGCATTTTGGCAGTTTCAAGAGCAGTAAAGTCAAGCTCCTCCAACCTCCAACCCTAACACAGTGTTCGACTGACTCTCTACCCTAAGTATTTTTACTCCATATAAATACTACTAAAACCACGTGAAAACCCATACCTTTAAACTTCACATAATTGGTAGTTATTTTATGCATAAAAACCTGAACTACACAAAACTCTTCATGTACCTGTTTGCATAGCTGTATTTGAAAGAAGTTTTGTATTCTTTTGCGCTCTTTAATCTATTGTTTAGAGAAACTGGTGTTTCATTTCACAGTTAAAAGAACTTAATTACTAGAATCATGGAGACATGAAAGGCAAGGAAAGAAAATGTCTCTCATTTTAAACTTTTCTTCCACAAGCTAATTTGATAGTGTAACTTGAAAGTACAGAAAGGTGAAATCTACTTCTGAGCATTTGAAACTTCCTATCTTTTTACCTCTCTCAAGAGATATTACTCAGGTTTAGTGTGACATTTTGAAATGTCACCATCCCTTTCTCAAAACCAGAAGTTTTAACCCGAATAGACACCTACTTGCTTTAATTCAGAAATCCATTCTATATATGCTGTGATACTCCAAGGACCTCTGTGCATACCCTTTCTCATCCTAAGGAAAGAAAAAAAACACTTCAGGAATCTCTTTCCTGTCTAAATAAACAGGGACTGCTAAAATCAGTTGCTAAAGTCACTTTCCAAAAGCTTTATTATTCTGATACAGCCACAAATCTTTGAATCAAAAATATTTTTTTTGAGGGGCAAATATTTTCCCCTGAAATACACTTTTGCCATATCAAGAAAATATCATTATTTTCTCAGTAAAGACAGAGTAATTGTGGTTTTGCTGGAAGGCTGAAGTTGGAAAAAGCAGTAGTGCTTGCCAGAGATCCACTCAATCTCCACATTTCATCCATTTGCAGCACCAGAACAATGGCACCCACAGGAGCCCTCACAGTCACTAATGCAGTTCCCTTTCTGGCATAATTTGATAATCATCAGTATTAATATTAGACTTATCCAAGTATGCAATCAGGTTTAACATACAGATATGGTAGGATATTAATCTTGGCATATCCTTTTCTTCTCCAGTCCCTTGATTTGTAAGTTATCACTGGCAACCTGTAAAATTTGCTTAAAGTGTCTCTAAAGTGAAGTAATTATTTAGCCCTAGATGGCTTCTGAGTGTGCCAATACACTTGCACAGCTACGATGCAGACTTCCCTAAATACCAAAACTGAAGAAACATCCGCTGTCGTCAGTGCGGATAAACAAGATGCCACTCAGACATCTTAAGGAAATTTAAAAAAAGGGGGCCATAATTATTACGCAGGATATAAATAATACTGGAAGTGATGATCAAGAGTCTTCATCAGCTGATAGGTATCTGTCAGAGCAAAACACACAGGAACACAGAAGTGAAAGGACCTTCCCACTCACCGAGTCCAATGACTGCTAGTATGTCGGCTTCTTCCACAGCTCCCAAAACTCGTACTGGGGAAGTAAGTTGGTTTGAAGTAGCTCAGTAGTTGTCCTTTCCATACATTTATTAACGGCTAGTTCATACTGTGTGTTCCTGTACCTGGCCTGGCCTTCGCATTCCTGCACGATTTCCCAGTCATACCAATACATATTCCCAGCAGTATGTGCATTTCTGCTAACAAGGCAGCACAGTCCTATACCAGCCCAAATTTCTCCTTTCTGCACCGTGGCATTCAGACACCCTCCCCCAATGTTAAATGTGAGAACGGCTGTCCTGCAGGCAAACAATTCCCCCCAACTCTTCAGAATTTTCTGTAGCTAATGGGAATCCAGGATTACAGGTGCTTTAGCAGCATAATACACCATTGCACAAACTCTAGTCGTTTCCCAGCAGAAATCCTTCTCTTTACTCCCTGTGCTCACTCTGTATATTCAGTTCAACATCTTTTCCAATTTTTCAGTGTTACCAGGCCTTCAGATGTCAGGTTCACACTCTTCCCAGTAGTGGCAACGTCATCTGACTTTTTTGCCAGTATAAATTTATTTTCTTTATATGCTCCTATTTAATTTTTTCCCCATAGAATTAACAAAAATTAATTTAAAGCTAAAATAAACAATTTATAGCTCTTAATGAAAAGGCAAGCCTTGTGTACCAATTGACAATGGGCTGAGTGACAGCTACTGGTATCAAAGAAATCACTGGAAAATTCTCTTAAAAAACACTGAAAAATGAAAAAACACTCAAAAATTGAGGTAGCCATTGCCAAACAACATGAAATACAGTAAAGGCAGCAACAAGCTCTGTGTTTTTCTCTTTTTTAAGCCACAAACTTAAACTTAACTTGCTCTCCAGATACACTTAAACTCCAAATGGTGTGTGTGGGTGTGTGTGTGGGTGTGTGTGTATCTGGCACTTTTCCTTAGCATTGAAATTAATTCAGTGAGCACTTCGTTAGATTCTGATTAATTTAGACCAAATCTGTTTTTTTCCAGAAGCTACAGCTTCAAAGCAAAGCGAAGTATTTAATTAAGCCACAACACACCTTCTGTTGCTATTGTTATTCACACACAGTAAAAGCAACTACAAAAGTGTGATTTAAATGAGGTAAAGAAGCAAAGGCACCACTTCGTTTTTGTGATGATGTGATTTTGTTCAGATACATCACCCAATCAGCTCTTTAAAAAGCTCTTACTTATTAAGTATTAAATAATTAATCTTGTCACTCCATGACAAAGATCCTTATTTATCTGGAAATAAAGACAGACCCAAATTTTGTTTTATTTTTTAATGAAGTTTAAATAGTTAAAATATGAGGAAAGAGTATGTTTATTTCTTTGTTCCATGCTGGGCCTTAAAAGTTGTATTTACTAGCAAATACAGGCCATGAGAAAAGAGCTGTATGCTTAAAATGCTGGTGCAGAATATATTAAAATAGCCAGTGACTTACTCCAGCTTACTTTAAACCAAAGGAAACACAATCTTTTACAGTTTTTTTTAAATGTACTGCCTCTTATCCTGATTAATGGAAAAAAATTACCCCTAGAAAAGACTTCTTTTTTAAATATGAAGACTCTACAAAATATTTGCTTTATACATTGGCAGGACTTTGAAATTCTCCAGAATATTTAGATGTGTCTGCCTAAGGAAGTTTATAAATGCCAATCCAACTCTGTAACAAAAATTCCAAACAGAACTGGAAATCAGAATAACTGAACCAAATCATCTCACTATAAGAATATTGTATTTCTATTCTGCATAAACACAGATCAGCATGGTTTGTTTTGTTTTAAAAATTATTCATGACCCGAAGAAAACAGCATAGGTTTATTTCACTTCCATTTTCTTAATGCTATTTCCTCATTTACATTTAAAATACTACCTGTCTATTGACTTTTTCTGCCCCTAGGGCATTTTTTTTAGCCTTGATTCTATCCTCACCCAAGGAGATCCTTCCTCTCTTGCTTCTTAAAGAGGTTTTATTTTGATTGATTTTTGTTTTCTTCTCTTATGGATACAGGTAAGTATCCTACCATAAAGGGAGCACAGAATCGAGTGGGAACAGCACTGGGAGTTACCAGGACATTTGCAAGCCAAGTCTTTGAGTAGGAACTTCAAGAGCTACTATTTTCAAAAGAAAAATGTCATGCTTACTTTATATTTGATAATATTTGACGTACTTGATAATATGTCTACTATAAACATAGCCTTGTGCCACAGCCACAATATAGCACAGTTTGAGGAATCCAGCGTAACACAAAAAAATGGTAGAGTCCGAGTAGCAGCTGCAATGGTAACAAACATTTAGAAACCAAAGTGATCCAATAACCTAAGAATACATCAGCTAAACTAAGGAAAAATCTGTGCAATGAGATTAGAAGCATCCAAATTTCAGGCTGATTGCTCCAGGACCACAGTAGAAAACTAAACTCAGATGGAAGTATTAGTTCGGAAAAGCCTCAGCTTTCCAAAATTCAAAATTATTAAAAAGCAATACATCTGTTCATCATTCTATGACTTAACTGTTTTCTAGTCTATGGGAATAAACAGCAGGACACAATCATTTGCAACATCCGTTTACTTTTTTTTTTTTAACTTTTTAAACTAAATTAAGAAAATATTCTTACAGAAAAAAAATAATAATTAGATGAGCACAAAGAAATGCCATAACAAATCCTGAGACAAGTTATCCTACATCATTGCTAGTCTATGAAAACTGGTTTGAATAATAAACATACTGGAGTACTCAGTGACAGCATACAAATCAAAAGTATTTGTAAATTATTAAATTGTGCATGTTTTTAACTGACAAAACATGCTCACGGGTTTACTTTAAAATCTCTCACTGCTTGTTATCAAAGTTAAAAGATAATTTGCATACCAATACACATACTGTAAACATGAACTTCTCATTAAGGAAAGATGAGTTTACAGTAATTTGATCTTTTACAAAAAGCTATTGGTAACAATCTCTCAGTGTCTAACTTTCTAGAAAATTAAACCAATGTTTCCACCCTCAAAGTTGAAACGCTACCGCTTTAGGAAACAGCCCTGTTTATTTGTTAATCAGAAATACAATCAAGTGGCATATTTCCATTTGCTCTTCAGCTGACAGTTTCAGCTTCATTATATTTTACAAGAAAACAGCAGACTTGCAGAGGTCCTGTAAATTCTTTCATATCACAACTGAATTAATTACAGCGGTGAAGAAAAGCAGCAGTGATGCAAAATAAGATCAGCCCAATTGCGTTTATCTGATGATAGGATCTCTCTTCCTGTTTGGCTTGCAGCAGTGAGGACTTCTTGTTTTGTTTCGTTTTTCTGTTGTGTTGGTTTTTTTTTTCTGATCAGGCTGCCTCTGTCAAAACTGACAGAAGCAAGAAGCTGACATGCCCTTATAATTCCAGCTTGAGAATGATCCTCATACCAATATAGCTGAGTTTCAATCAGTAGGTTGGGGAATGATACTAATGTGAAGAAAATTATCTGGATAGCTCATATGTTCACTTAGCCATTGTATGGGTGTTTCCAGCATTGGCTCAATTCCATGAATCATCACTTGAGTCTTCTGCTCTCCATCTAATTCAAAGAAAAAGAGAAACCACTAGATACCAAAGTTCACAGAAAGATTAAACATTTACTTATACTTAATTTACGGTAGATTTAATTGGTGTTACAGAGTTTAACACTTAACAGAAGGAAAAGCAGGAAATATTGGTATGGAGAAAGCTGAGATTTCTATCATCTAAGACAGAAACTTTGAATTAAAATTAATTCCAAGAAAAAACTGGGTTAAAAGGAAACTTAATGAAAGTGTCACTCTTTATTAGTTGAAAGGTTTTTTTTCCTACAGTGATCACAGCTTGTTGAAACACAGTTAAGGCGTATCCATCTCACTCAGCTATAAGCCACATGAATTTTACACAAATCATACTTAAGATGTTGAGCTTCCTGAAATGTACTAATAAATTTGTATTCTTAATACTGTGATCTCCTGAAAGAGCTGGAATAAGTGCAATATGTCACACATGTAATACATGTAATATTCCTGAAGTAATTTTGTTTTGCTAAGAATAATTTACTTGAGTCTCAAGTAATATTCCAGAGTTACTTAGAAGGCTGAGCTGGCACCAGCTTTTTCTCACTTAGTTTCATTCCTTGGAAAAGCTAAGTTAGCAAATGATTCCCAGTACGACAAGAATATTTTCTAAGAATATTTCAATTCTTTTTATTTATACTTGTCCCAGAGGATGCAAGTACTTTGATCCTTTGATTCAAATGATGGGAACCAGCTAAAGCAACTGACATAACTGTCATGAATTGAACTAAAAAAAAAAAACCCAGAAATGAAAATTTATTTCAGAGCCCTGAGATGAGAAGAGCATCTGAAATATGCTCCAAATAATGGGTTGGGGGGGGGGGGGGGGCGGGGGGGAGGCAGGCAGTGACCTTTTACTGTTTTTATACTATACTCTGGCATTCTCACATGGACCTACCACAGTGAAATCCACATTCAGTGCGCAAAAATATCACTGCCTTCTCTAATTGGCATTTTATGCCCCTCTCAGCTGTCTGTATTACAGAACAAACCACCATGCTTCCCAAGAATTGCATGGAAGAGAGCAAAGTCTAGAAGTGAAGGTACCATTACTGGCACTTTCATTCAGCTACCTCAGTTGCAGCATAATTCCTATTTTATAACATAGATAAAAATCTTATTTGTTTGGTAACCAAAATGATTTGACATCTGCCTGAAGAAGTTCGTATCATAACTGCGTATCTATGCCAGCACAGCCTAAATTAGACTAGAAAGAATCATCCTTGAATATGCTGTTGACTTTACGCTAGTAATAATTCTTCCTGCAGAAGCAGACAGTTATGTTTGCCTAAAATAAAGCATTATACATTAGTTACATGTTACCTACATATGGTATCATACTCGGTACAAATTCTTGATTGAATATATGAAGTTTGATTTTCTAAATGGCACAGTATACACATTATCATGCTAAATTAAGCATAAGCAGTTGCTGGTTTCTGTCAGGTCAGAAGAACGCAGCACATCATTTAAAAGTAAGCTTCTGGTATTTCCAACCAAAGCAGGTATTTATTGGGCTGAAACATTACCAGTCAGATTTTCATGAGTACACACTCCAAAAGAAAAGATCTCAGAAACCAAGTTTTTATACTGAGAAGTTAAGGAACATCTAAATATATTTAATATTGAAGTAACTCCCAAACATATGTATTTAACATTTTCAGATTAAATTCTACCTACGGTATTCCATAAATTGGCCACAGAATCAGTGACATTTTTTTACATTTCATAATATTATTGAATTTTCAGAAACAACTGGTTTGCATACACAAGCAGATGGCAGAATGCTGTTTTGGCACTAGTACTGTGCTAGTCACCTATACATAGGTGCAAAAACTTGCATAAGAAATAGATTAAATGCTTCAGAACTTCAGTATCATTTTCTTGTCATTGGAGGGAAGGCTTATAAATGATAAACACTTTCTTTGTCTCTTCTTTTATTGTGTGAGAGAACATTTTTGGATGTGTGTGCACACGCGTACCAACTTGATGCTTAACTCTTGCTTAAAAATGCAATACAGTTAATCTGGGTGTGCCCATTCCCTGCTCCCTAGCCAACTTTGTCTCTTTCTCATACAAATCTTTTTATTCTGTTCCTTAGCAAACTGAGAAAGTCTCAGAGGTCAATGGAGAATTTACAGTTTAATTAAAGTCTAAATCTCTGCATTAGCATTGTTTGTGCTTTAGTGTTATCTCACTTCTCCTTAATTCCTTTTCGCCTTGAGGCTTGACTAAAGAGATCTTATCTACCAATTCTGTATTTACTGTAGTCTTCTTTAACAAAATCCATTGTTTTTACTTTAGCATTCTTCCCTCCTTTTGTTACTAGAGACCATAAACTCTCACTTAAGTCACATTTACCCAAACTTTGCTCAACTTTCATGTCTTCAGCAACTTCCCAGTGTTGAATCACATACAGAGTCTCTCTCCTATAGATGGCTCCTCTGCTTTATATAGCAAAAAGTTGTCAACAGCAAATACACTTAAAAAGAAATTAATGGAAAATATTCTTGTTTTCTCAACAGCTAATTTGTGTCCACTAATACCACTCTGATCTTGGTTCTTGATTTGCTGGCTATCGTGAAAGCTTCATCCACCTGGTTTATAGATACAATAGATTTACATAATAGTTTTCCTTCCATTATTGTTTATAGTCTTAAGAGTTGTTACTTATTTTCTACGCATCTTGACACACCAAGTGCTGTCCTCTCCTTCCCCACCCCATATTCTATGATAATGAAGTCCTTTCAGACTGACAAAATGCCTCTATAAAAGCGTGGAAGTTGCTAAACACAACATATATTTAAATGAGTGGTGTAAGATTTAAATGAGTTAATTACAAAGAAGATTAATGCCATTCTATGTTATTGGTCCAGGTCAATAAAAATTAGGGCAAATAACTCTGCTCATCTGTAGTGCACAGGGTTCAGATCTGATAATATCATCACTGTCAATACCCATTTTACAATATTGAGTAACACAGTAAGAAAAAACAGGATTTCCTCAAAACTAAGAAGTTCAAATTTTCCAGTTACCTCACTGACTTTTTTTTTTTTCCCTTTTAAAATCATGATAGAACTGAGTTACATGTTAGCTATCACATGACCTAAAGATGGTTTCTTTTACTTTGTTGCAAACTAATCTCAGGACGATGATGAAGTAGAAATATCAGAAAAATAAAGCATAGCAATACATGTTTCATAGAAAGTTTTTATAATGTGTGTACACTAACTATTTACTTAAAATCAGAGTATTTTTCTATTACTGAAGTTATGCACAAATAATAAATACTGGTTTGGCATTTACAAAAAAAAAATAAATTATAAAGCTTTTTGGTAAAACTTAATACCCTGTCTCCAGAAGGCAGATAACTATGCTTACATGTTGTGTACCAAGACATTTTTGAGACATTTCAGATCACTTAATTTAGACACTAACTCAAAGGCGGCAACACAAAGTAGGTACCTGATCCAGGCTAATAAATCATACCACGTAAAGTCAGAAGAGTTTTCCAACTCTGTACAGAAAACAAAGAGAAATGGGCAGCTCTGAAGTGAAGGGTTTAAGAAGAGATTTGCTTTTCTATCATCTATAAAGTGCCTCAGTGTTCCTGATCAGGAAACCACCTTGATCCAGGCAAAGAAAGCATTGGCAAAGGACTCTTGCAGACAGGCATTTGCTGGAAGCAAGAGAGAGTGGCTGTTGCGTCTCAACAGAGTCCTGCAGACAGTGGCTCAAAACACTGCTCAACCTGAGGCAGCTTGAGTCTACTCTCCCTTCTTTAAGGCAAATGCTGTAACTACTACAGTATTTGCTGTTGCTAAACCCAAGCTTCCTCTAAAAACCTTTAATGTTCAAGAATCAGTGAGACACAGTGAAAGAACAAAGAAGAGAAAATCTGTAGTCTTCAGAGAAGGTATGGAGATGTGCAATGCCATGGTATCACATGGTAAGTTTTTCTATTTCCTTTAGCTATATAAGTTATTGCTTGCAAAGTAAACCACTCAATATTAGGAAACAAAAATTTAATTAGCTCATTCAGCATCAACTTAGATTGTTACATATACTCTGATGTAATCTAAATACATTTTTCTACGGAATTATCTTTTTATTTAGAAGAGAAGAATTAAAGATAGAGCAAAAAGATTGTTTTGAGATAGATTCAAGTGCCCAAGAGCAGAAGAGTGAGAAGGCACTACTGGCAAAGGAACCTATTTCAGACATTTTTTCACTCAGATTAGCACCACAATGCTCACCACTGCTGCAGCTACATACTCCTTTTCACCTACACAAGATCAGCTTTGCTAGCCAGACTACATCTGTGATGCACCACTTAAAATCCTTTAGTGGGGTGAAATACCTCCCTTCTGATTTGTGGCCTCTAGCAGTCACCTGTCACAGCAATTTAGCTGGCTTAAATTCTCTCACTGAGACACAATACAAGACATTCAGGATTTAGCAAAAATGTCCCTGGAGTACTTCAATTAGAATCCTCTGTATGCAAGCCCTCTCTCTGCATAGCAAGTCCCAGAACCTGCCTGTAGTCATCAAAATGGACAATGCAGAAACCACGGCTTCTTACTCAGGCCGGCACCAGCATCACTTACAAAATTTGCTTTAAAACCCTAAAAAGGGAACTAGAACCCTGTGCTCCCAATTAGGAGCAAAGCATGCACTTCTTGCATGATAGAAGGCCACAGGACTACACTGGACAAGGATACAAAAAAAAAGTGTAAGGAGTAAATATACCCAAGGAGAGCATCATTCCTTATGAATACTGTAACAGAACTAGTTTCCAGCTTTTTCAGCTGTGAAGTGGGCCATAAACATTTGCTTGCTTATCTTCAGAATTTAACGTATGTTCTAGATTAGATGATACTAAATGTATTGCTGACAAGAGGTTATACCACACTGTAGGAAAATTCATCTTGGGCCAGCTTTACAAGGAGCAGAGTTCTCCTTCTGTGGTTGTGGTGTGGCTGCTTTCCTTTCCATATCTCCTGCTCCTCAGATTACCAGGCAGGAGAACAGGCCTTTAGACGCACGTACCTTGATACAGCCAGAGCACTCCTTGACAAAATGTGCTCAGCAGCTGGTGCTTTGGACATCTCTGAATCTGAAGAGACACATCAACATCTTCACAAGGAAGATTTTCATCTACCTCTTTAGGATCTCTTGTATTAGCAAGCAAATTCGAAGACTGTGTTCTAACCTGTAACCACAAGTGGTAAGAAAATAATGGACAATGGTTGAATTTATCCTTCCCCTATCTCAGCACCTCAGGCTGGATATTCCAGGACATACAGAGAGGAACAGCTCCAGACGAGCCTCACAGTCTAAAGAAAAAGTACTCCAGTGACTTCTGCACCAGTGGTAGAAAATAAACAAACAAGCACTTGATGAATGTACTTCACCTTTTTGCACTTTAGTAGGTAACATCTCTAAACAATCCCAAACCTTAACATTGCCAGTACTGGTTCAGTTTGATACAGGGATCTTTCACCAGCTAGTGCTGAAACTGATGAATAGCAAGCAGCTCTTCAACAGCAACCTGTCCAAAACTGAAAACAGCTCCAACGTCTGATATTAAAATGGACAATGACTAGATACCATTTACAAAAAATTAGCTTCACAATTGTTTTCATTGCGTGTGCTACAAAAATCATATGTGCTCATAAAATATTTATAAACTTCCAAAAAAATTAAGCTAAGGGGTATTTATGAACATTTTCACATCATTTTTGTAATAATTACTTAAGCCAGATACCATATTTCTTTTAATTTATGGCAAAATATTTATTTGCTCAGTGAGGAAGCTTAGCTACAGAATGACTTCAATCCACCTATAAATCAAATATTCACATTCTGCTTGTCTTAATTATCTTTTATTTTTTTTTTTAAAAAAAAAAAGAAGCTAAACTATATTATTTTAGGCTTTTCCACTCAAATTCAAATTTAACTGGAACACTTCTGCAATCAGTTCCTGGCATGCATATGTGTAACAGCAACCAAAGTACAGAAATATGGCAAGATGTTCAGATTCCACAGTAATGATGACCTCAATATAAAGGTCTCAAATAGAAAACCAAACTTGTATTTCAAACAAATATTACCTACTCAGCTGAGTGCTAACAGGTCCTCAATACCTACACAGTTTTATGGGAAGCGCATACAGAAAAAGTTGAGCTTGGTCAAATTTCTTGGCAAAATAACGCTTGCTCTTTGAATGAACGCAGCACAAGTACTTCAGGCACTAAAAGTTCTTTTTACTGATACAAAATATTTTATATTTAAGAAATGATGGCTTCGAAGTTGAGGGTTACTACGCATTCTATTGAGCAGAGGTTCTTTTAGTTAATTTTTTTTAAATAGGAATAAAGTCTTAGTATTGAGTTTTCAGAAGCTTCACACTAGCCTATTTCAGCCATCATATCCCAGGCTTTTCTTAGGTTTCTGTAAATTCCACTCTACTGCAAAAAGGACCCTGCTTGTCAAAGATCAGTAGTAGGCCCCATTGCTAAGAGTGACTCATTTTTCACAGCAATCTTAACATACTTTTCACCTCACTTTGATTGCACATAAACTACAAAAATCCTTATACCCTTCCTCCCCCCTAATTTGGAATAATTACCAGTTTAAACAGAAACACAGATGATACACTGGATTGCAATCAGCAAGATATGCTGTTCAGTATCCTCTGACCAAGAGCAAGAACACAGAAAAAATTCTGCAAAGTCAACTCTAAAAAAGCCTAGCCACAACAAAAGGTTCCTCTGACCTCAAAAATTTAGAGGCTGATACATGACACAGAAGCACAGGACTGACTTTTCCTTCCTGCCTACATATCCCGTCAGCTCTGGGGGAAGCCACTGATGCTCATTTCAGGTGAAGAACTTGCACACAGAAATACATGGTCAATACACCAGTCAGAACAAATCATCATGTTCCTCAAAATTATTCCGTATCTGGAATAAACATTGTTCCAAACACAAGATGTGGCTTTGAGACAGCTCCTGGACATAATCCAACTACCCAATATGAATATAAATAAACAGTCAGGTAGATGTGGTTAACTGGCAGCAGCGTGAGAATGTCTCTGACTTTAACCACTGGTAGTAACATGAGTTCAATTGTTCTCAGCTCTGGATATTCTTGTTATCCACACAAATATCGCAGACAGCTTTTAACTGTGGCAAGTTCTTGGCCTTGAATACAACAAATAGTAAATAAAATTCACAACTTTGTATTTTGCTTAAAAATATATCTTTAAAGAAATGTTTTTATTTTTACTAGGTTCACTGAATGACTCCTTACAGACAACAGAACAAGAGTGCTTAACCTTTTCTAACTCGTTATTTTTATTTTTAAAAATTCTTCTCCAAAAGAAATATTTCAAATCATAAGTCCCTGTCCATCTTGGAGTGTTCTGTCATTCATACTACATGTCTCAATTTCACCCTTCTAATGCCTTGATGTCATCTTACCAGAGCCTCTCAAAAAAACTACTGCTTCTTAGTTTAAAATGCTATGACAGAACTAGACCTATACGAAGCTCAGTGGAATCTGTTCTTGCAGAGTACTTGACTACAAAAGCATAACTCCAGGCAGGATATCTCAAGTATTCCTCCATTGCAACATTGTCAAGAAGTCCATATTCACTGATTTGGCTTGAATTACTGTTGTATTTCTCTATATGGTTTTGGCACAGTCCAGTTTTCTGATCTCTATGTGATCTTCTTGTGGCATAAACATCTACCTGAGTTCAGACATTTGTGACTTAAAGGAGAGGAAGAAAGTTTCTTTGTCACAGTTCTTAGGATGATCAGATTCCCTGGATCATACTCCAGCAGAGTCCTAGCTTTCTCTAGATCCAAAACGAAAGTACATGAATATGCAATGTTATCATCTACATTAAGTATCATTAAATACTGAGGTCAAATCAAATACTTGGCATCACCCCATTCATTTTTTATTCCATGCAATTTTTCTCCTCATTTCCTGTCACCTACCTCAAGTCTATCCTCACGTTAGCCACATTTCTGAAACATAACAAAAAATGTGGATTAAACTAATCACCACAAGCAAAAGTTTATCATACTTTGAAGCATTTTAGGAGAAATTGGGTTATGCTTCTAATCTCAAAGTAGCCAGAAAGTATGTAAACAAACTAGAGAACTTTTTTCCTATTCCACTGAAAAAGTTTTTAGAGAAAGTGAATTTGGCCTCAAACACCAGTAAGTCCAAGCTGCTTGAGCATACTATTTTTAACAATTCTCCATGCAGTCCAAACCAGTTAACGCTGGCAGTAACGCCATCTAAGACAATCAAAGGGATTATTCCTTCTGCAAAAGAGCTCATGCAGCTCAACAGAAAAGCAGATGAAGTATGGAAATGAAGGCTTTACTTAACTAAACTTTGCTGTAATTTTTCGTTGTGGTTTTGGGTTTTTTTTTAAATTTTTTATTCTGGTATATTTAATAGAAGCTTTGTAATAGAGTAGTTGTAATAAGTCCCAAACTAATTTATGACAGAACCCTAAACTGCTTTTCTTAAACATCTAACATTTTAGTAGTTCAAAGCTTCTAGAAGACCTTACAATGACTGAGCTTGAGATGACTGAGATCTAGCTTAAGGCAGAAAAAAAATAATAAAAAAATGTATAAGATGAAACTCCCAGGAAATATTCTTATATCCCTTCTTCCTTAGCATCAGTGCCTTAGCCTCAGCCCTGAACCAGCAATAAACCTGTGTTAGTTTATAAAAGACTGGGGTTAGCAGTTGAAGCTTATAAAACAATTTTCTACAATACATTTAAGTTTGGCTACGCACATGTGAATGAAGTGGCAAAATTCAACGTAAATCATGCTGCTGTTCCATGTAACAAGCAAGCACACAATACATTTATATACACAAGGAACAGGCAAGGTGTGCATAAAAAGATAAGCACTTGAATGCATGACAAGTTGAGCCCAACTCATCCATGATATGTTCTCCATTCTTGAGGGAGAGCTAAATCACTTTTAGGAGTTATGTAGCTTTTTTAAACAGCAGGCATATTGACTTACAATAAGTTAACCCTTTCATGCACCATGCCCTTAATTAGAATTGAGGTTCCCCTTCCCTCTAAACTGTGTACAACTGACCTTCAGAAGTTGAGGCTAGCTTAGCTACAGAGCCAAACATAACCAATAAGGTTTTTGAAAAAAAACCCGAAACATTTGATAAAGATTTTTCTCTATGAAGACTGGGATAAAGCAAATCAATCTGCTGTAAAAGACCTCTTGCTGCTAATAGTTTCTCAGAATTTTTATAATGTCATTGTTTTCAAAATACTGTTATGCCAAACAATTAAATAGCAAATTCTCTATACAATCATATATTCCCTATGTGTACACACATTCATACACTTTTAAAGGGTTTTTTTAAATGGCATTCTTGACCTTTCAACCTCTATTGTACTTCATTTTCAAGTTACTATAATTCACATCATGCCTGCAAATACTCTTCTGTTCTAATGGTCGTCCATATTTATAACGAACTTTTCAGCTAATCAAATGATGAACTATTCCTAGGAAGGCAAAACAAAGGATTACCGTTGCTGCAAAATCATTGTCAATACAGAAAAGACCAGCAAGTTTACTTGTTTTCATCATCCATAATGCTAATTGTTAGTTTAATAAATTCAATTAAAAAGCGGACATTTAGACATAATTATAATTTTAAAACATGTGTCTGAAAAGTGATAAGCAATATACACAGATCAAAGGCTTAATGGTTGCTATTTCGTGTTTTGTACCTTTCCCTGCTTAACTGGAGGAAAATAAACTGGTTTTGCCTTTTTTTAAATGTAGCATTCCAGCAATATTATTGTGATATTTAACAAAGTGAACAACTTCACAAGCAAACTAAACATGAAAATGGAGATAAGCTATTGAATTAACCCCAAAGTATGGACAGTTTTGTTCCATGTCTGACAAATTCTTCAACCTCTGTTAAGTTGATCAGTAAAAACTCAGCTAATTGAATCCATCGACGTGAAAAACCACAGGCTCAAGTCTGTACTGCATACATCAAGCTGAAGGATTTCTGCTTCAGCCATGGCGGTAATAGTCAGTGGGGTCAGGTCAAAGAGGGTTAAAGTGAGTCAGGATATAGCCAAAGGAATACATCAAACACTGATTTTAAAAGGGCAATTAATCTTAGACAGAAATGCTTCCTGGGGAATGAGATCTCAATCTTAAGAGCACACTACATGATGTAGCAGTAAAAATGTACATATACAAGCTTAGAGAGCTTTCATCCTGTGATCACAAACAGAAGGGGAGTGCTGTTTATCAGAGAAATACAAACCCTTGCTAAAATACTTACATTAGCTTCTTCCGGGCCCTTACTCATTGAAAAATAAATTCTTTAATGAGTAGGCAATAGAGTCTACACACATGAAATACCTTTTTCTGTACATGTACTGTAAGTTCTTTTGAACAGCTAGTAGATTAAAGTATTTAGAGATATCTACCACAGTAAAATTAAAGAATTTAGTCTTGAAAAATTCAAGAAAGAATGGATAAAGGAGTAATGGAATACCTGAAGGGTTCTTTACACTGATCAGTAACTTTAAAAAATAAAAAAGTACACCCCATCCTCTGTAAAAAAACAGCTACCTGTTCAGAGTTGAGATTGGAAGTGAATTTTCATCAAAACGTTTTATTTTTTCCATTCCAAAATATCAAGAGAGTTGGCTTCAAAGCTGATAAATTATCATACAATCTTTATTTTTAAAGAGAGTTTGACTAATAACTCAAGTATTTTTATTTTAGAGTTCAGAAAGTATTTTTCCACTTTACAGCAGAAAAATAGATCCATAAAACTTATAACACATGCACATAGCATCTGTAAACAGAATTTGCTGAGTTAGTATCATTAATTAGTTAGCAATATTATTATCATTAGTTGCGTGGACAAAACACCGCAGATACATAGCTCTGAAATGAGTTACAGCTAATTTTGCTTCCTTAGTTGGCAATTCTAAAGAGACCTGGCTTTGCAACCACCCTTTCATCTGAGGATACTGATCCCTAACATCACAAGAGCAGAATGGCATCTATTTGTGTATCTGGTCCATACATCTGGCTTCTTTGCTTAAACTGCCAGTGAGTAACAGTTTGCATTAAGATATCAGACTTCGTGAAGTTTCCCAAAGTGTAGACACCCATTGCGTTTTGCCATTGTAAATATGGTGGTAATACCAGGAAAAAGGGCAAGGAGCACAAGAGGCATTCAAATCTTCAATGACTACAGCACCTCTATGCACATGCCAAGCCACGGCACAAGACTTGGACATAAGGAAAAGTTTTACCTTTGTTTTCTTACAAATATTCTCCAAATCGCTACAGGTGCTAAAAAATATATAAAGTAGAATTTATCCACTGAATGTGAAGTTATCAAAATATCCAATGAAAGTGAAGCATTCACGAAGGGGACAACTACTATTAACTGCTGCTGCATCCCTAGAGAAGAGAGTACGGCACAGTAAACTGTTTATTAGTGGATTACTCTGCTTTACATTATTAGTAAGGCTACTATCTTTCTCCTAATTATTTTTTATAAGTCCGTTAGTTTTGCAGGCTCTCTTCTTTTTAGCCCTGTAAGATGTTTATCTCCTGGAAAAATCAAGTTATACCTATATGCATCAAGGCAGAATAGAACAAGACTGCAAGAGAGAAGCAAAGAAGACAGTCATGATTTTACTCAGGTCTCTCCCAAAGATAGAGTACATATACCTAATTTAAAGGTAAAAGATGCAGCTCATAAAGTGAACCAGAACTCCCCTCTCTGGATCTCAGGGCAATTGCCAGACAAAAGCTCATGCTTATTCAGCTAAATTATCTCCCTGTCCCTATTGCTTACTGAGAAAAGTCCACAGACTGTTAATCCATGAACACTGCTCACATTTTCTGGGAAAGTATTAATTGGCCTAGATCAAAATTATGCTTGAGAACTGCTAATAGTCATACAGCACAAACAACACATGTTCTAGCTCTCTTTTGTTTACTAGTATAAATAAAAAACACTGCCACCACGATGTCTAAATCCAGTTCTGCACTGCAGTGCCCTGGTTGAGAAACTTCACATTGCTAGTCTTCACAGAGGTTTACTGCTGCCTCCTGAAAGCTTTGGTAGACCCACTGAAGTCTCCAGTTACACTTTCACCAGTTAGAGCACTAAAGGCAGCAGTGATTATACAGCATAGGAACATCATCAGGATGATGACCCCTACTGAAAAACAAATTTTGGAGCATTCTTGCCTAACTACAAAAATATCCTGTAAGTTAGCTGTTGCTGACATGCTTGTTTCTGTGAGCAAGGATATATGAGAAACTAGAAGAAAGGTTTGTTTTGTTTTTTTTCTGTGAAGTTTTTGATGGTTCAGTCATACTGAGTGAACTCTGGTCTCCTTGGGGTGAGACAGACTGATTTAGATCAGGATTCAAAAAGATCCAATTCTTAACTCTGCTACTGACCTCAGTATGACCAGTTGCAAGACACATCACCACTGTGTCTCTAACTTCTCCTTTCTTTTTGTCTCCACTCATCTTTTGTCTAAGTGATAAATTCTGTGAGAACACATTGTAATGTCTGTACAGTGCATAAAGAACCCGAGGAGTCCTAAAACACACAAAAAAATATTCCTTTTAAAACTGAAAATTCACCACAACCAAAACATTTTGTCAAGATGCTTTAATTCCAATAGTTTTCCTAAAACTCATATGCATGGCAGATCACTGACAGAAAACTTGTCCAATTTCTAGTAATTTTCCACAATCTTTTATTGAGTGCCTACATTGTCAGATCTGTAGCATTCCATCAAGGATTTGGGGGTAGGATGCTGATGCTCCGAGGAAATGCAGCTCTACTGCAGTCCATGAAGTAGACTGCTCTAGGATGAAAAATCCCACCTCTCTTTTGCAGAGAATTTCAGAAGTGCTGGCTTGTGATTTCCAAACAAAAGTAAGATCAATCTTGAAGAAGTTATTTTGCTCTGTGGAGGATTTTACTTTCTCCATTACACACTACTACTGTTAATAATAGACTTAGTTTGTTATGCCTGAATAAAGTCATTGGCCTTCTGACAAATTTAAAGAGAATAGTCTGAGTCTGATGCTAATAAAACTTATTGGGTGGCCGACAGAATAAATTTAGCTGAAGAAATTTCCAAAGGCTTGTCCGAGAATCAGGATTATTTCCCTATTTGCTGAACCATTTCCTACTTTCTACCCTTTAGAATATGCGTGCCCAGAAACCACTTCTAAGTCACAAAGAAAAAGCACATTACTCTTGTGATATTAGGAAAGTTGCTGGACAGAAGAGGAAAGACTAGACTACACCACACCATTTCCTTTGGAAGGTATGGTCAAATACTGGAACAGGATCCCTAGAGAGGTGGTCAATGGTAAAGAAATGCTTCCTAATGTCCAGTCTGAACCTCCCCTGGCACAACTTTAACCATTCCTGCACATCCTGTCACTGGATCACAGGGAGAAGAGCTCAGCACCTCCCTCTCCACATCCCCTCCTCATGAAGCTGTAGAGACCAATGAGGTCACCCCTCAGTCTCCTTTTCTCCAAGCTAGACAAGTCCAAAGTTCTCAGCTGCTCCTCACAGGACGTTACTTCCAGCCCCTTCATCAGCTTTGTTGCCCTTCTCTGGGTGCATTCAAGGACCTTTGCATCCTTCTTAAATTGTGGGGTCCAGAACTACACACAGTATTCAAGGTGAGGCTGCACCAATGCTGAATAGAGAGGGATAATCTCTCTTGACCAGCTGGTGATACTGTATTTGATGCACCCCAGGATGTCGTTTGCCCTCTTGGCTGCCAGGCCACACTGCTGGCTCACATTAAGCCTGCTGCTGACCAAGACCCCCAGATTCCTTTCTTCAGGGCTGCTCTCCAGCCACTCCTCTCCCCATTTATACTTGGGCCTGGCATTACTCCATCCTAGGTGAAGAATCTGGCATTCAGACTTGTTAAATTTCATGCCATTTGCCACTAAGAAAGGGGCAGAAGGCTCAGAAGCTACCGAATGGATTTCTATGCAGAAAGATCTCATCCAGCCCCAGAACCCCCATCATGTTTTTTCTTTTCTTTTGAGGGCAAGTCAGAACATTCTGCATATAACAGAAGCCCTCTCTGAATATGCAAAGAACTTGTTGAGGAATAAAGATGGCTAACAAGCAGTCATATAAACAGCTGCCACACTATTAAATCTCAGGTTATTTGCACCTTTCTGTGTAGTCATGATAAATTAATTGTATATTAATTAATTCTATAGTCATGACTATTAATTCTATAATCTCAAGACAACCTCTGGACTTCCATTCCTTTTGATCAAAAATAACTACTAAATCAAAAGGCACGCAATTTTAACACAGAAAAATATCTTTCCACTTCAACTTTAAAAAAAAAAAAAAGCAAATGGGGCAGGTAGGTGTGTGTGTGTATAAAAAAAATAAAATCAAAGAGTTGGAAGTCAGACAGATGAAAGGCAGATGCAGAAGGATAATCCAAGCAGATTGCCTGGTTGGGAAAAGGTAACGGGCACAAATGACTACTCACACCAGAAAGGAGACATACATGATGACCTTCTCTAACTTGGAGAGCACCATTGAGTCAAGGACACAGTGGGGTGGAATAGCTTAAGTAGTGGTCTGAAGTTCAGTTCTGACCTACACGATGACTCTCACATTAGAAGAGACAGTAAACTAGCGTTCATATCACTAACGAGTTTTTAATCATATTTCAGTAGGCCTGGACACTGCAAGACCTCTAAACCTTCACAATGCTGTCATATCCATGTGGGATGAAAGTGTGGCTAATAAACTGCCTAAAACTGATCAGGGCTAGTTATATTTCTAAATTCAGGTGGCCTGGAAAAGTATTTCAACTCTGTACATCCACAGCACTGAAAAGCAGAGATGAGCCTGCAGAGAGCACAAGCAGTCAGACTTACTAGCTAAACATGAGGAGCAAAAGTTTCTTAAGTTTGCTCACCACCAGAGCAGCAAGGACTGGGATGGGGCTGTGCAGCTCCCACAGTAAACCCCAGGTCCAGCTAACTGACCTCAGACTGAGCAAGCTCAGTTATATTTCATGTCAATCCAAAGACATTCACACTGCATACAATTACCTCTTTCTATTGCAGCATTTGTCACTTGCATCAAAGTTAGGAGCCTACATGGCAAACCTAATCTAAATTCAATTGTCTTTTTGACTAATTTACTGGAAGTCAATGCTTAGAAAACTGAGGGAGAACAAAAACAATTAATATGTAGTCTCTCATACAATATCCATTAAAAAAAGCTGAGAGTTAATTGAAAACAGTTGATCCCTAATTTTACAAAATCATTCAGTACGGCAAGTCTTAAGAGAAAAATCCTGGAAGTCTTTTTGATCCTTGTTTTATTTCTGAAAGAACTAATGACACTGCTGTAGAAAGAGGTCAGTTCACACAGCTTTTCTGAATGAACAACAATGCTGTGAAAACTGGGATTGATTGATAGCCTACTGTTTGCGTCATTATGTCCAAATGTTTACCATTTGAGACTTCAAGGAAGCATGAGACAAAAATCAAAACAAGTTTTATGAAGACTTCAACAACACTGGCAAATTAAAATTGTATCCAGAATTGTTTAGACATGATAGCAGTGGAAGAAAACCATTTCCTACTGCATTATACAGTTTTTATCTTTGCATTATGCACCATGTCTTAAATTTCTGATGTGGAAGAGGAAAGAAGTCTTTCGCTCCCCCAGAAGAACTCTGTTTTCTATCATTTTAACCCTTTGCCTCTTCAAAGCATTCTGCTGAACTCAAAACTGTTTCTTCTTGCAGTTGTTCTGTAGTTATGTAAGATCATACTGCGTTCATTCCCTTTTCCTAAAAAGAGGCGTCACCATTTCTAATGAATTGTTTACAATATTAGGATGTTCTTTTGCAGGAATCTCATAAGTGTCTACTATTTTTTTTTTTTTTTTAAATTGCTGTGTATTATTCACTTTTTTTTCTTTTCAAATTTGATAAACTCTGAAGTTCAGAACTGATATCACTACGTCTGGAAACAAAAGCCTCTTAATTGGCAACAAGAACACCTACCAGATGCAAAAAAAAAAAGTGGCAAAATGCAGCATGACCTCTCTAGCAGCAACAGATAGGTAACAATTTTATTTATATGTCATAAACAACATAGTTGCTGTAAACAGGTAGCCCAACCAACCTAATCTCTGTAGGACAGAGGCCATTAGACAGCAGGGAAAAACAGCCATGGTGCTATCTCCTTCAGGCACAGATAATACATTTCGTTATCCAGCAGTTCAGGGAAGAATGCCTGTAAGTAGTGTGTTCTGCCATATCAGCTATGTGACCTTCTGCTATATTTCGCATGCAACAACATGGTCTTAACATCCTCCTTACCTGCATAGAAACTATGCAGACAAAGAGGCAAAAATCAAGCTTCATCTTAGCCTGTTCCTCCAAAATACACTGAATCTTCTCACAAATAGTAATAACTATCAAATGATTTAAAAGACTACCTAATTTTCTGGAACTGGAACTACTGCTGACAATTCCACCTTACCACACAAGAACTGTCCAATTGAAGGATCAACTTTTGTCCGTGCAAGTGGCATCCACAAGCATAGGAAAAAAAGATCAGACAAGTTTACAAACTGTAGCATGAATAATCAAAATAATCTGATTCTAACCCTGAAGTCCTCATGAATGGGTGTTTCACATTAAAAAGACATCTGTCATGACCTTAGACTCAAAACTACATGATGCACAGTCCATGAGAAGTAAAACTAGGACTTTGTACTTTTGGCTGGAAAGGACCTTTGTACAATTTCAGGGAGAGTAAAATGGTGAACGAACAGAGGGACACTGGACAATTTTATTCTGGACTTCCCTGAGTAACCAGGACATAAGTATTCTTGGATGATATTTGAAAACCAAGAGATATAAACTGGGAAACAGAAGAATGTTGACAGAGGCACAGTCTCCACTTATCTAAATATTTCAGATTTTCATATCCAATGGTACAAAACATTTTTGGAAAACTCGAGGAAACTGAAGCAGAAGTACAGATAATGGAACTCCGCAGGACAAAAGGATGGAAACCAAGAGGAAAGAACTAAAACAGAAGAGATGACCAACTACTTCCCTGAAGATCTAGATCTATTTCTATTAGGAAATCAGCTAAGGTTTGAAAAACTACAAAAATATTTGTACAAATTATGGTGGGCTTAGTCAAAGAATCAATTTCAAAAGATGCAAAATCAGGTATTAATAGAGTAACAAAGGACAGCAAAAGTTATGCATGACTAGAAGAGAGGCACTGAAGGAACATTATATGCAGGAAAAAAGGAAACAGCTGTAGAGCCATTGACATGAAAAAATAAGACAGGTCAACAGAAGTCAAAAAAAGAACTGAAAAGTGCCACTCTTTCATGATGCTGGGATCACAATTAGAAAGAATGAAACATTGCCTAAAACCTAAAAACTGCGGCAAGCTGGTCATTAAGTATGAACAACTAGGGAAAAACACGAAAAAACAAAACCAAGCATACTCTCCCGAACAGGAGATGATCACAGCTGAGAACTAAATACAGTTTAGTATGTTCAAATTGCAGAACTTGCAAAGTTTTACTTTAAAAGACTGAAAACTGAAATGAAATCGTACATCCTTTAGTAAGGACTCCAAATAAGTCTAGGAAGGCAGGAATAGTAGCTCATGAATAGCAAGCTAAGTATTATCTATACAACCACAGAACCCCCAAGTTCAATTTCAGTTGTATGCAGCCTTCAGACAAATTTAAGTAAACAACAATTACAGAAGTATAGTAAATAAAAAAAAATGTACTAATACACAGCATAGGATTACCCATAGTAAAATTTCAGACTGAGCTTTTTTCATTTATAAACTGCTGTGTAACAGAAATTACAATTTATTATTGCAATAACTAAAAACGAAGTAATAACATACTTTAAAGAGAGATTACAGTAGACTGCAATACAGAGAAAGTGATTCCTGGATTAGTTTGGGTTTGAAAATATTAATTTTAATATTTATTACACATGACAAGCAGTACTTCACTGCTTCCCAAAACAGGAGGAACAGAATAAAGAAAAAAAATTGAAACAAATTAAATGCCTCGATATTAAATGTAAGATGATACACTTTCTGTGACGGCTTGGCAGTTTTAATGTAGTCTTCCAGAAGAAAGTACTGTACAGTATTGCAGTAGGGGTATTATAAGGTGAAAAAAAAGAGCACCTTCTCTGAAGGCTCTCTCAACGTTGTATTATTCATAAAGATATTTGCTGCTAATAAAGGTAGCCATTCTCCTAATTGTTCTAGAGGAACAGGGTATTCTTTACAGTCAAGATAATTAATGTAATTGCCAAAAGTTTTAAGAACTACACTGGCTTCTTAGTGCTCATTCTAATTAGAAGAACTGCTTTTCTTCAGTTTCTCATCATTACTAGTAATGTATAAATTGCCTGATATGGATTTTGACAAATGGATTCCAAACTGCTGTACTCTCTGCAACAACTCCACTGTGGAGATTAAGGACAAAAAAAAATAAAAATTAAAAAAAAAAAATCAAGCTAACATTCCTTGCAGTCTGAAGAGTTAAAGGATAGACTCTAAGTAGAAACCACTCTTTCCTTTGGTCTAACAATGCCCATGACAAAAAGTTTTTAACTTTTATCCATCAGTTTTCCTCTGATGAACAGTTTAAGGAGATGAAGCTATTTAGCAATCCAGAAAGGGGAGCACTGTACAGCATTCATTAAGCAGGATAATATATACATAATTGAATAAAGGATCAGTTTGAGGAGAGACAGGGAAGTATAGGTTGGGATAATAACTGCTCAAATTTTTTTTTAGAGTACTTCAACAAAGAATAAAAGCCTTGAATAGTTTCATAAGCTAATTTAAATAAAACGCGGTATCTAAACAGCTATCCACAGTCGGTAACAGTCCAAAGTAATATTGACATTCAATTTTACAAAGACCATTTTCAGTATGTGGTTTAATGTCACTATTCAACCTGTTCTACTTCTGATGTTCTTTACATCATGTTTTCAACAGTTGGTAATCAAATGTATACATTCATTCCACATATACATAAATACATTTTTTTCATTGAAATATTTTTTCTCAGCACAGTTGAAAGAGAGACTTAATTATATCCACGTTTCCTAAAGCAAAGGCATATAGACACTGTGGGTGGTTCTTGAAACCCTTCCCTCCCTCCTCTTCTTGTGGTGGTCCCTAAGTATCTGGCAGCAGGAACAGCTCACATATATGGCTACAAACGCAGAGTCTGAAAATCATATATTCTCTGTGTTCCCACGGCACAAAGCTCAGTTACGGATGTCACCACGGACAAGCAATCATCACAATTGCCATGAAGCTTCCAGTTGAATGAAAAGTCATCGGAAAAGAGAAAACCATAGAGAAAAACGGAAAAAAGGTTCCACAGATGGAGAAAAAACAGAAAGAGAAGCTTATATTGTGCTGCATGGACAAAAAGATGCAGCTAATGCCACCAATGCATTAATTCACCAAAGGACAGAGGTTAAAAAAGAGTCTTGGAAAAATATCTAAATTACTTTTTGAAAGCAAGAGTGAAAACAATTGAAACCAACTTGCTTCACCGATATCTATACCATATCTTTAAGCATATCTTTGATGAGATACTACTTTTTTTTCCTTTGTTCAGAAAAATTAACTAGATCAAAACTTTGATAATACTGAATAAAGTCTGAAAATACAGATGTGGAAAAGAGATTGCCATAATTTTCTAATATATCTTTGATAATGTATTCTATTTAGTTACATTATTTTAATGCCTTGATCAGAATAACTATAAATTGTAGATTAAGACAAAACATTTAAGTCTACAAGAACAAAAATGAGAAGATATCAAAAGAGGTTCAAAGAGGACAGTTTTTAATATAATGAAATTCAGTCTTGACCACAAGCTATTTTTCCTTCAGAAACTGTTTCATCAAGATTTTCCCGTGGAAAGAGACTGTACTATTGAGGTTATTCAGCCTGGAGAAGAGAAGGCTCTGGGGAGATCTTACAGCACTTTCCAGTACCTGAAGGGGCCTACAAGAAAGCTGGAGAGGGACTTTTCACCAGGGCATGTAGCGATAGGATGAGGGGTAATGGCTTTAAACTAGAAGAGGGTAGATTTAGATTAGATATTAGGAAGAAATTCTTGACTGTGAGGGTGGTGAGACACTGGAACAGGTTGCCCAGGGAAGTGGTGGATGCCCCCTCCCTGGAAGTGTTCAAAGCCAGGTTGGACGGGGCTTTGAGAAACCTGGTCTAGTGGGAGGTTGGAATTAGATGATCTTTAAGGTCCCTTCCAACCCAAACCATTCTGTGATTCTATGACTATCGTCATTTTATAAATCACATATTGAAGTCAAAAGAGACGATATGGCCAGAAGTAACCATTTTTTTTGGAGGGTGGGAGAGAAGAGTAGTAATAAGAGGCCTAGAACTTGACTCCAGAGAGTGCCTGGTGTTTGCACACTCAAAGCCCCAGAGCACTTGTTGATTCCAAGTACGAGCAAGCAAGCTGTTCAGCAGAAACACTCACGTTGATACTGGATTTTTCTGGTGCTCCTCTCTATAAAATGGGTTGTTTTGTAACACTCAGCTTGCCTAGTATCACATACGAATGAACACCCTAGTGGAGAAAGAACTGAATTCAATTCCCAAAGGCAGTATTCAGCTGTCTGAATTATAACACTTTAGAATATGAAGTATATTCATTCCCCATCCATCATTTCAACAATGAGGACAATGATTTTTCACTACGCAGCCCTGACACTACAACATGTCCAGCCTGTGCAAGAAGACAAAAGTCTCACAGAAAAACAAAGGGAGATGAGAAGTGAAGAGTGATTATAAGCTGTATAATAAACAGTGTGCACGTGTATGGAAATTAAGATTGTACAGGCAGTCTCTGACACCTCCTAAATTTCAAGTGTTCAGCTTCAAATGGATACAACTACTTTAGAGGAAAAACATTTATGCATACTTTCCCAGGTTTCAAAAAAATACTTGCAAATTAAGTTCTCATATGCCTATAAAATAGACAGAAACACTCAGCTCTATGATCTCCTCTGCATTTTGAACTGATGGAGCATCTATTGACAGAGGAAACTCGTTAAATTCAGTGTACCTGCTTCAAAGAAAATGAGTTGGCTGAGTGAGTTTCATGGAGACTTCAGCAGCACAGATGTGCTGAGGTTCTGTAGTCTCAGGAGTCTAGTCCACTTGTTGGAAAAGGTTGAAGTATGTCCTCGTTATGGCTGCTAACATTTCTGTAGGCAAACCTCAAAACTGGCACTATGTAGTCTGGTGAGTTAGTGGGGGTTTTTTTAATAGCTGAAAGCATGAACACTTAATATGGTACACATCACATTTGAATAGTGAATGAGATCAGTGAATTAAGCCAAGCAAGAGAATAATCAAAGTTCACTGATTGACTAAGTTGAATCATCAGTAAAAAGAGTATGACGAACTGAAGCAGTCAAGCCTAAACCAGTGCTGCCCTTCACACCTCAAGTACACTGACCTTACTGTTCCTTAGCATTAAGAATCACTGCTATCATGGGCATCCATTTTTTCAGGTCATTTTCCATAAGTCTGATCCTTTCTCTATCATCCTTCCATTTTGTCCTAGTTCTGTTTCTTCCTGATCTATGTCCTAGATCTTTTTTTCTTTCCATGTTGCCATGCTTAGTTTTCTACTTTGTACAAGTAGATTGCACCCCAGATAGGAATACAACAAACCCTGAATAAGTTTTCTCCAGTCCCTTATCTACCTCCAGCTCCACCTGACCAACTATCCACCTGCATCTTCTCATTCTGTCAGTGCAAACTGCCCTTCTTTACAAATTTCAATTCAATTTGTTTCTCAGAACAGGTCTCCAGATCACCATAATCACTTTGCCAGCAGGACTTCCACTCCCATTCTTTCACAGATGCCTCACACAATCTCAGTGTATGATCCACATGCAATATGCTTCTTTTTCTCCCTCATCCTTTTATCATGTCCTACCACACTTACTCTGTCCCGGTGTTCACAGTTATTATGTCAGTTTTTGGCTTTTGCCCCAATCTCTTTCATCCTGCCACATGGTTTATAGTCGCTCTCCCCATCACATTTAATGACTCCTAGATCTGCCATTTTCTTCCAAATTACTTGTTCCATCAGTCTGCCAACCCTCCCCACTGGCTCCAAGTATCACTCTACCCCTGTATGTCCTCAAGAGTTCACATTATTTTCTGCATTTAGCTCAGACAGCTTTCCTTCTGTTACCCACCAGAGGAGAACACTCAGAATGTACAAGAAACAACTGAACAATGCAGCAATACAAAACTGCCTTACAGGGAAAATTCTGATGAATCCTAGACACCCATGTGAGGGACCAAAGTTACTGAACTTCAAGTTTGCAAGTTGCTCAGCAGAATCTTAAGGATCAAAACTAGGCCAAATTTAAGAAGATTTATACAGAAATAGACAAGAATATTCCAATACAAGGAAACCCACCAAATTTCAAATCACTTCTACTAGGTGTGAGGATAGTACGTATTTTGGTTTCTTTATTCCAAGTAATCACCAATTTTCCTCCCATTGAGTAAACAGTATAGGGTGGGGGTTTTTTTAGCCTTTAATAAAAAATGAAGCAAGCAATTAGCATAGCACATTTCTGTTCTGCTATTAAAGGCTGGTGCATTTATTGACATCTGAAAAGAAGACCTAATAATGGGAAGCATCAAGTCACTGGTACTCAGATAAAACCACATTACATTCATGCTTTTAATAAAGACAGTAACTAGCACATTCCCTATCTGCTGCTTTAGCAAAGCCACATTAAAATTATCATCCATTATATCCTGGAATAACTTTTGCATAAGGGCTTTTTGAGTTTCTTTCATTGAATTTGTGCTCTTGACTGCCTTCCAAATCAAAATGCATCATCCTTCTTATTCTTTTTTTTTTAAAATTCACTTTGTACCTTTTCACTGGTGTCTGTAAGATCCTCACACTTAAATACTTAAAGATGGTTAAACTTGCTTGTGCTAACATTCAAGTATCTGTTTGTATCTTGCTTTGTCTTTCGGACAGTTAGTTGAAAGCATTACCTAAAATTATGCTCTAAAATTTATAGTAGCTTTAGGAAAAAATGAACACATGGCTAGCAACGTTCCATATTTTTCTTATCTTCTGTTATTTTCAGAAATTGTTTCCATGTGTTAAAAAGTATTAAATGGGTAAAACAAATACTTTGAGATTCCAGTTGATTTCTACGATCACTATATTTAAAGAAATCCATGACAGCCGTTTGATTTTGAATTACACAACTTCTGTATACAACATCTTACAGATTTTTACAATGATTTCAAGTTTAGTGCTTTGCTTTGAGAAGGTGCTGATACTACACCAGTAAATGCTGTGCTAAGATCTTCTCTAGAATGTCTGACATTTCTCAAAACAAATTGCAATTTCTTGACTGAAAGAAAAAAATTACCATTTACAGGTACTGGTAAGACAACAGCAAGAACAAGAAAAAAAAAATTCATATTAAATAATTTTGATCTCAGTTTGCAGAGTACATAACTTTTACATTTATCCTACTTGGAAAGTGTATCAGAGTTTCAATAGTCATGATCTTTGAGGCTAAAATATCACCTAGAAATGCTATTTTTCTGAGTAAGTGCTGATCAACAAATGCTGTTGTATGAAATGATATAATGCTACATGAACTAATTGGTATCTTGTCACACAATACTACTTAGTAACCATATGTAAACTAGTACATACTTGTAGCAACCTCTTTTCCAGTACATAAAGGTTGGGCTTCAAAAGGGAAAAAAGTATTCTGAAAACATCTTCAATTTCCATCAATTTTGGAGTTTTACATATGAGAAGTTTATGCAATATAACATTAAAGGTAACTTAAAATGTCGTTTGACATTGCTTTAAGAATATTAAATCCAATAAAATGCAACAAAAACATTCACATGTTATTTTCTAAGAACAGTGCGATGGCAAAGAACTACACAAATTTTAAGAATAAAACTTCCAGAGATTAATTTTTCAAGAGTGCCTAAGGACACAACCTTATCCTTTCCAAAGTATCCATTATACATCACTGCAGGTGATGTATAATGAGCATATCAGAGGACCAAGGAGGAGAGAAATCTGAAACTCTGGTACTGAGACAATCCCTGTATTTAAAAAAAAAAACAAAATAATAATTCAACGATTATCTTACTGGACAAAAGTTATTTCTACAGTACCTTCAGAGGTGATAGCACTAGGACACACATCTTTTAGTAGATCTCCCAAAGTATGCAACTGTCCTCCTGAAGCAATTGGTCGAAATAGCTTCTGTATAAAAGGTCTCTCTGTGGTTGCCTGTTTTAATAACAAAATTAGCAAAAACAACAATTTCAGGACCATGCAAATATGCAGTATTACTACTTGAGACAAGCAGAAGATAGGACAGAACAAGAGGCTCCAGCAGAAACAACATCTGGCATTACCTTTTTTTTTTTTTTCCCCTTGCATTCCATACCTATCATGAAATGCAGGGGAGTTTTTATTTCTAACAATTTAAAGTACGTTGACACTCCAGAAAACTGTTAAGAAAATTTATAAACAGTGCCATGGATATAAAAGTGGCTTTGTTTTGTTTGTTTGGGTTTTTTAAAATTTTAAAAACCCACCTTCTGTTATGGGGATAGGATCTGCTAGAACAAAACATTTCAATATCTTCTTAAATTAAGTAAAACAAGCAGTGAGCACAAACTTAGGAGCTCAACATATGCCTATACGTTTTGCCAAGTCAAAGCAATACTGTAACAAATATCCAATACCTTCTGCAATAGTCTATCTTCTTCCTTTTAGAAATACATTAAGCACTTTCAATGGCAAACAACTACCCTTACAGCTCAAGCCAGATCATTTTTTTCCAGTAGATTTTATTTTGAAAAATTCAAACTATTTCAGCCAAAAGAAACAGAACACAATTAAAAAAAATAAAAATGTTGTGCTCTGACAGATAACCTAGAGTCTTCTGCCTACTTAAGGAATTAGTCAGATGTAAAGAATACATGTGCTCCATTTCTGCTGCAGTTATGCACAGAAATTCAGAATGATTTCAACTATGGGTCCTGTTAGATCTTGCACATCATCATAATGTCTTTTGGAGACAAAAAAAAAAGCAAATCAACTGGCAGTAACTACTGCCACTCACTGGCCACAGCATAGGCAATAGAACTCCCAGTGCTGCAGAAGAATCAAAGTAGCTCATGGGATCTACAGATGCACTTATTTAAGAACTTTGAGTATCTGTATAAGTAACCCCAGGGTCTGGAAGCATCTGATATTGAAAGGCCAGGAAAAGGGTTTTGTTTTTTTTCCTGAGAGTTTGACCTCTCCTCCCAAACTGGGCACCTGACCCAGGAAACGAAAGTTAAAACCCTCAAATTCAACCAGTACAAAAATTTTAATCAAGCTCTAAATCATTGCTGACTAATTTCTGCTAGCACCTAACTCCAGAAAGCAGCTGATGTGGCCTGCATTACAGGTGACTGGGCTCCAGTAAAGTATACTTGCATCACACACTGATAATTGTCACTCACCTTTCTGAAACAGCAAGGCAAGGAGTCTTTTCCTGAGAGTGATACACTACCTCAAAGTAACTCCAGGGCAGTACAGTGTAGGACTGTTGACACATAGCTACTTGTTACTTCTTGTCAACAGTTTGCAAAAATGGAAGTCTTTTTCCAGTTTTTCTTATGAAGACTGATCAGAAAGAGCTGACTAGCTGCTGTAGTCAATTCTCCATGGCCTAGGGCACCAGAATGTAGATACAAACACTAATGAAATGTCTGAACATTTGAAAAATGATGGGAGGCACAGAGCCAGCAGGATCCACCTCAGACAGATCCATACTTGAGAAGTGAACTCTGGCACATTGTATTGAAGAAGTGTACCTTCGAAACTTTAAAAAAAAAAACCAAAACCACAACAAAACAGAAAAACAAACATTCCCCCCCCCCCCCCCCCAAACACTGTTATAGCCATAACAGTTTTCTATCACATTTATTTAAAAAAAAATATATATATATTTTAAAAGGTCACTTATTTACAGAAGCCTAACCATAGCTCCCAAGTGCTTACCATCTGAAGTAGCACGGGTGAAAATAAAAACCAGAAAAAAAGACTCGGGCAAAGGAGGTTATCATCAATAGACTTTTAAGACAAGAATTTCTCAAGTGCATGCTGCAGTTTCTTATTATTTAATAATAAATTACAATCAATTTTCTTCCTACTTATCATAATTTTATGACAAGAAGGAAAAGCCAAAGATGTATTTTCTGAAGTCTCCCACACTCACTGCTCGCTGCTGCAGAGCAATATCCTCAGCTGCTATCATGAACCATTATACAAAATGAGTTCAATTTTAGTAATTCAATTCTAAGCAATACAGATGTGGTAATGTAAATACAAATCACTGGTCTCCATCAACAATAAAATGATAAAAGAAAATGCACGCTGTTTATACAAAGATTGTGATTCACAAATATAATCCTTTAGACAGAGTATTACTCCAACATGCTTGCACTTCTTCCCTCCCATGCAGAAGATGCTTTATGCATTAGAAGAGTCAAAAGAAAAGTCCCATCCTACAATCTAGAAAGTTCATAGGATAACTTTTCAAAGTATCTTAGTCATATAGCAGCATAAATCATTTTAGAAACACCTTACTGTCACACCTTTTGAAGTGTGGTTGCTAGTAATAGAAGCCCAACCTGACTACAGCTTTCTACTCTAGTTTTACTACAACACGTAAAGAAATAGTCAACATAATGTGTTTTGTACAATATTTTTGTAACCATGCAAAACAGTACTATCTGTAATCTAACCCACAGATACAGCACTGCATAACTGTTAACTAACAATGAGTTCAAATAATCTCCATCAGGCCTGACACATGTATTTGTACAGTATCTCTTGTTTTTTTTCTTACTAAGATTTTTATAGCTTCAACAGAATAGAGTGCTTTTTAAATTATTTTGTTTTGCAGTCTACCCCCCATGTAGCTGTGAGCTGTTCAAAAGATGCTGAATGCATTTCCAGGATACAACATGAGAGAGTCCATCAGTAATTGCTGATAACAAGATCTACAAAGGAAATGCCTTCAAGTATACAAGCATATTAAGTCAATCACCTGGTCCAAAATTTGCAGTGCATTTTACACTGGTCATATCCACAGCTCAGTATCATATCAAATTTTTATGAACGCAAATATTCAACTCTAAGTTAACATATTTTCTAGAAAGTTGGACTTAATTATTTCAACTGAAATTTCTCATTCTTCTATACTACTACATAGCACCACAAATCTTGTGCTTTGCAGAACAAGTGAAGACTTCACTCTTTTTAAAGAAAGTTTAAACAGTAACAGCGATAGGAAAGAGACAATGAAAACAAATTGCCCTACAATGAGGAAAAAATAGATTAAAAATTCCTATTCAAATATACTGGCACTGAGAAGAGTTATAGGTAATGAAAAGTTTTAAAAGGCCCTTTAAGGCAGCATAAAATCTCACAGATCAGGAAACAACATATAATTGCTAGCACAATATGTAACTTATAACTCTTTTTCCTTCCCTACCAACCTGCCAAAAAAAAAAAAAAAAAAAAGCAAAAAAAGCAAAAAAAAAAAGCAAAAAAAAAGCAGTCAGCTTGCCCGGTCCTTTTCAGAATCAACAGAACATCAAACACAGCATGAAATCCACAATTTAATTAGTCTGATATTTTATACAGGATGCATCTTAAAATGAAAAGCACAACTCACGAACTGCTGGGGTTTAATCCAGAAAAAAGTACAAGTTACCAGTATTTCCATCTAGAGGAAGGTATTTAGATTTTCTAACTAAACACTCTTCTGCTACTCTAGCAGCACTCAAACAAAAAAGTTACCATATTGAACCCACAAAGTAAAAAAAGAATTCCTTATAATTCCCACATGTGCATAAGCTGGCAGCCTAAAACTCTAAAACTTGAGATTTCCCCGGGTACTCCATCATTTTTTCAGTAACTTGTCAAGTTCATAGTCTGTGCTGTTTTGTAATGAACCACTTTACACTAAAAAACTCTCATAATTTAAATTTATCATTTTGTTTAAACTGATTTAAACTCAACCAAGAAGCTTTAAGAGTAATAAGAGTTTGCATTATAATTTAAGTTCCTTTGCATAAAAAGGAAAGGACAGGAAAATTAACTACTTCCTGAAAATAAAAATAATTCTATACATTTTATTAAATGTTTACTCAAAAGTATATTTTCCATATATTTTCTAAGATGACTTCTCCTTTGTAGAAATGTTTTCAATTAAAAATATCAATGCACAATGAAAAAGCGACTAATTGAAAAGTTGATGAAGTCATAGAACCATCACAATACCATGTCTGTCTGAAAGCAAGACACTGCAAAGCCCCATCTGAAATACTGCTCTTTCACTGCTGCTGAAACGCAGCTTTTCTGCTGGTACTGCTGTGTGTGTATCTTTGGCTTCTTTTTTGCTTAATATTAGACCAGAATCATTAGGCACTATATTGTGGAAATGGCACAAGCAATCTTTCTGTTTTGTTTTGTTTGTTTGTTTTATAAAAGACTCCACTCACTGGAAACCAGACAGGCAGGTTCTCAGACTGGAAGATTAAATGGAAGCGGCAGCTAAGACTGAAAATCACTGATAAACTCCCATAAGAAAGAATTTGTGTCAGAATGGGAAAGAACTATTTCTGAGTGCGTAGAAAAAGCAAGTTCTGAGGACCTAGCCTAAGGCGGCCCTCCTGAAATTGCACTACCTCTTGTCCTAAGTTTTACAATTCTAATAATACTTCAACTGCTGCATATTTTGACTTTTATTCAGAAGCTAATCACATATTATACTAAGAGAGGTTACTCAGCTCTTAAGCTCATTTCATATATCCTGATACCTGCAGAATATGGCCAATAGAGAGATTTGACCGGCTTCTGAAAAAAATCACCAATGAATTAAAAAATACCACATCAGAGAGAGCTTTTACACAGGTGAACAGCTAACATTAGACGGCCAAAACAAGCCAGCAAGGCAGTCTGTGCAACAAATAGCATCAGTGATGCAGGAGGGAGAATATTTGAATAGCAGGGCAAACTGACTATCATCATCTAGAAAACAGGTGACTACACAGTAAAGAAATCTAAGAGCAGATTTAGTTCAACTCACATTCACTATTCCACATTACTAGGATGCCTGCAGGCTGATTAAGCTGGTGATCTGTTTTGCCAATTACTAGGCCTAGCACAAAGGACACAGCCAGCAGCAGAACAAACCAGTAACCAGATTCTATTGCACACAAAAAGGTCAGTACATGGGTGATCACTGGGGGTACAAACAAGTCAATCAGATTACACATAACAGACATCAACTCCAAGAATGATACAACACAGCCAACAATCAGTGGAACAAACAAAGCAACAAAGTCTCTCATGGCAGAGATGGGAGACCTCTAAGCCAACAGGCTGATAATATAGGATAGAGGCAGTCACATACTGTTCTCACAGAGCCCATGTTTACAAGCACCAAACCTGACCAGGGCCCAGTTGCAGGGAGAGTCAGGAGGTCCTTCCTCAACAGGGAAACTCTGCAAAGTGCATCCACCTCACAGACAGACACTCCACCCTTCCTGCAAGTGGTCCCAGCTTTTGTGCCCAAAGCAGGACACCTGGCACTCATTTACCCAATGTGGGGCACCTGGGGCTCATTTACCCAAGGGCTTTCCCTGTAAGGTCGGCCACACCTTGGAGGAAAGCCAAAAGGCAAACTCATCCCCTCCTGATGCAACTTGAGGCCCTTTCCTCTCATCCTATCATTAGTAATCTGGGAGAAGAGACCAACACCAGCCTCACTACAACCTCCTTTTAGGTAGTTTTAGAGAGCAATAAAGTCTCCTCCAGACTAAACAACCCCTGTTCCCTCAGCGGGTCTTCATAAGGCCTGTTTTCCAGCCTCACTGCCCTTCTCTGGACTTGCTCCAGCACCTCAATGTCCTTCTTATCCTGTGGTGCCCAGAACTGGACACAGTACTCAAGGTGTGGTCTCACAAGTGCCGAGTACAGGGGCACGATCACCTCCCTACTCCTGCTGGTCACAACGCTTCTGACACAGTCCAGGATGCCGTTGGCCTTCTTGGCCACCTGGGCACACTGCTGGCTCATGTTCAGTCGGCTGTCAGCCAACACCCCCAGGTCCTTTTCTGCCAGGCAGCTAAGTAATACATTTACATGCTATAATACTTATATTTATTATGATCCAAAGACAACACTTTTTGACTTTGGCTTTTAAAAATCTCAACATAAGATACAGAAATCTTGCCCCCCAAAATACATCTATTAAAGCAACTCAAATCAAGTTACCTGCTAGAAGCAAAATGCAGGATAACAGTAACCGAGACGTTAAGAACAGACTCATTCATTCAACAGATTCCCATAGAGGAAAAAGATCCCTCACAAAAGAAGGAAAGAGAACTCAAGATCTCTAAGAAGCCTATCAATAATTAAGTAAATGAAAAACCCTGAAAAACTCTTCATCTGCAGATATAGAACAGGTACATCCAACTAAGTGACCTCTGCCAGAAAGGGCTAAAACCCTCTAAAACTAAAGAGGTACATGCTGTAATCCAAAATACAATGCAGATACCTTACTTGGAGGCAGTAATTTTTCTTCACAACAGCCTAAACTCATACTGCTTCTCTGAATAGGCATTTTATTGGGTGCCATCTGCATTACAAGATTTCTGACAGGGAAAGAGTACATCTGTAATACCAGGAAAGCTACTCAATGTCTGTGTTGCAAGAAAAAGGGAGAAAAGTTTTGAAAAGTGGTACAGGCTGGGGGCTGAGCTGCTGGAGAGCAGCTCTGGGGAAAAGGACCTGGGAGTCCTGGTAGACAACAGGCTGACCATGAGCCAGCAATGTGCCCTCGCGGCCAAGGCCAAGGGTATCCTGGGGTGCATTAAGAGGAGTGTGGCCAGCAAGCCAAGGGAGGTTCTCCTCCCCCTCTACTCTGCCCTGGCGAGGCCTCATCTGGAATACTGTGTCCAGTTCAAGAGGGACATGGAGCTACTGGAAAGAGTCCAGTGCAGGGCCACTAAGGTGTTGAATGGATTGGAGCATCTCCCAGATGAGGAGAGGCTGCAGGAACTGGGTCTGTTTATCTTGGAGAAGAGAAGGCTGAGGGGAAATCTCATCAATGCTTATAAATATCTTCAGGACAGGTGTCAGGAAGACGGGGCCAGACTCTTCAGTGGTGTCCAGTGACAGGACAAGGGGCAATGGGCACAAACTGGAACACAGGAGGTTCAGTCTTAACGTAAGAAAAAACTTTACTGTGAGGGTGACTGAGCACTGGAACAGGCTGCCCAGAGAGGTTGCGGAGTCTCTGTTTCTGGAGACATTCAAATCCCGTCTGGACATGTTTCTGTGTGGTCTACTCTAGGATCCTGCTCTAGCAGGGGGGTTGGACTAGATGATCTTCGGAGGTCCTTTCCGACCCCTACCATTCTGTGATTCTGTGATGATCCAGATACTTTACAAGAAGGATCTAAGGAAAACAGAGTTCTGGGCATTGAAATCAAGAGGCAGAATGTACCAAAAAAAAAAAAAAAAAAATCAAAGGTTTTTAGGACAACCTGGAACAAACATTATCTAAAGCAAACGCCCTGTTATACTTTGTGGGTCACTTCTGGCAGGAGTATATATTGCCAGAAGTTCCATTATCAGTTTCATACCAAAAGTTGCTGAAGTACCACTCAACTATTTTCCTGTCAAAATACCAAACAAGCTTGGCTGAACCACATTCTGGCTGTAGCTTGGTCTTTCAAATGATCCTTTAAATTTGTTTGTGCATGGAAAGTAGCCCTATAATTTTCTGAACAACTGAATTTCATTATCTAACCTCCAATGAATTGTACAGATCCTAGAAGCAGAAGAAAGTCAGCACTCAAGAGTGATAACATGGAACAGACAGCAGGCAACAGTCACAAGGCCAGAAATAACAGAGACTAAATAGAAGAAACAGTTCCAAGAGACAGTTTTATTCAGCACTGAGAAGACAAAGATATCTACAATATAAGCATGGACTTGAAGTATTAAATTTTCTTCCCAGAGACTCGTATTTGCAATCGGTAAATATCAACGTATCTGAAGAGTCACTGACAACAAATTAATAGTGCTTTTCACAGCTACAGTGTCTTAACCGCATACGCAGACATAAGCCTCACAAAAACATAAGCAATTGAGTACTGACTACCTAAGAAGCAAACAACTTCAGAAACAGATTTACATCCACAAAAGCAAAGATTGTCTGCTTAAGAGCTATGAACAGTACAATACTTCATACAACACTTTCAATATACTTAAAAGCATTAAAACTAATAACTCCCTTAGTTTTCTACAGTAATGATTAATTAGAAGAAACTCTTATAGTCAAGGATAGCAAAATTTCAGAAAGTTGTTTGTTAATTCATTACCTATTTTACTTTAAAATAAGCATAGGGAAAATAAGATGGCATGCTTATACAGACAAATCAAAACAGGTACTGTTGTGACTTTCATCTATGTGGAGTTAACTTTTTGCATCGTTGTTCCAGTTTATTTCCTAAGCAATAGGCACTGCATATGCTGGACAGCCAGAGAAATAACCCTCAAAGATCACATTTGTCATTCAAAAATTCTATATGTGCTTTTCCCCTTTTTCTGAATGCAAAGCAGTTCACCAACTGGGATTTTGTTTTGTTATTACGTCACAGTACATGAATCAATCTCAAAGGAATACAGCTCAGGACTGCAAGTTTCAGGTAGTAAAAATCCTTCTTGCTACAAAATAAGAACCTGACCACATAATGAGATATGTAGTGAAAGTGGCAGATCAGTTTGCGTTGACTAAACCAAGTGAAACAGAAAAGTAAAATGATCAGCTTTAATGATCCAAAGAAAGGTAGCAATATACTAAAGAGCACGGCATTTAAACTGCAAGATTTAACAGTAACTCTACACAGACCTAATTCAATTGAATTACTGCTTCATTCACTGCCTTCATCCTGGTCTCTCAACATACCCATATTCTTCAGAATTAGCACTTAAGGTTGAGGTGAAAAGTGCAATTTTTTTTTTTTTTAATTGCATGCATATATTAACTTTCATAACAAGTTTAGGATGATATATAAATATACAAGAGTACTACTTTAATAATACAAAGAAATACAGCCACAAGAATTCAAACCTCATGATTTAACTTCAAATTTGTGGCATGAACATTTACATAAAGTTATTCATATCCAATTTCATTATCCTGAAACAATTCAGAGAAAAGATGACAAAGTTTTATATGAAGATAACTTGCTAAAAAAGTAACTACCAATTTGTAATTAGATTAGGGAGTGCATAATACATTTGGTAAGATTAGGGCACTTTCAAACTAGGAATACACAATCTTTTTTCACCAGAAGTGTTCATTATTTCATTGTAACTCAAAATGTATTTTGACTTCTCCTAGCAAAAAACCCCCAAACTTCTATAATTGTTTACACAAAGTTAATTTATCAACTACTGAGATGCTGCTGGGTTTTGATACACAGATTCTTCTAAGTTCTAAGAGTATTTGACAAAAGAGGATTTAAAACAAAGTACTACCCACTTTTCCTGAATATGCAGAACCCAGTATATACCTAAATTGTTTTAAACTAGTTATAATGTAATTCAGACTCTCAACAAACTATTTTTCACACAAGCAAAGCTACTTTTTCTTTGTATACAAACAAGCTACATCTACATTCAACTCAGAAGGGTTCCTGTACCTCCTACTGACAAGCCCAAGCTCGCTTAAAACTATCCAGCTTGGTAACAGTTCAACCATGGCGTAGAGCTCCCAGATCGAGGTTTTATAGCCTCACCTCTTCTGTGCCTCCTTCCCTGAGCCCTGTGCAACTTTTACAGTAACTCGGAACTAGACAGATTTTACAGATAACTTGGGCATATTTATGTAAACTTTAGTCATATCTCTGACAACAAATAGTTTATAATCTCAGAATTTTTCATTTAAACGATGACTAACAGCCCCCATCCTTTACTGACTTTCTTAAAGACACAAGGAACCCATGTGCAGGATCAGCCTTAAGTCTTTTAAAAGGACTGCATGGACATACCTTGATAGAAAACATGTTAAAAAAAAAAAAAAAACCAACAAAACAGCGTGAGTGTGAACTAGCTCATTTCACTTAGCACTTAGAAGGACCAGAAAAGCTCATGCAATTATGGAATCTCAACTGTGGTGACAATGACCTTCAACTCAAGCTGACAACTTGTCAAACTGCTATTACTTTCAGCACAGAACTACACAATCAAGTTCAGAAAACAAGTATTAATAGCAACTTATGGATCATGCTGCTCATATGCAATACTTGATAGTTTGGGGGGGGGGGTTGGTGTTTGGTTTGGTTTTGGTTTTGTTTGTTTGTTCTTCCTAATAACAAGGCATTAGGAAAAATATTTGCCTACCAAAGCTTTTAAACATTCTCATCCATAGAGATTTGACTCTGAAGTAATTTAAAACTGGTGAAAGTGTGCTAGTGTTTCTTCAGTGCTGAACCACCGATTATTAGAGTAAGACCCTCTTGTGTACTCAACTAATGATGAATTAGAGTCTGCTTTCTTTTCAGCACAGAAATTCAGCTGAACACAGCTCTGTTACACAGATCAACCATCACTTGACATTATTTTCCTATTCACTCAGACTTGCTCTTTGTAAAAAGAAAGTTTTTAAGATAAAAAATTGATCTATTTTCATCAGGTCCTTGATGAAAACATCATTTCTAGTAACTAAGAAAAAAGTTAAATAAGGGATTACACACAGGTCTATTCAAGAGTATTTTGCACTAGCCAACAAGATGCCGAGACTTGCTGTGTTGTGTTGCCCTCTTCAGGTCAACAACACTTACATTTTCTAGTTCTTTTGCTTCACAAGTCATGACATTTCAAGTCTCTATCCCACCAGCGCTTCAAGTATTTTTGATCTAAAATCCTATAGGAATAAACTTGACTTTTGGCCTCTACATCTGCCCAATTTTAACACTAATCTTCAAGACTGTCATAATATCAGCTAGTGTTTGAAAAGAGGACTAAAAACCCAACTTCAGCACTAGTATGCAAGTCTCATGACAAGAGGCTTAAAGAGCTCAATTGATTCAGCTTACCAAAGAAAACTGAAGCTGCTGAAATCATTCTACAAATGAACTTGGAGTTTAGAAAGTCAGATGACTTTAAAGTGGTAAAAGGCAAAACAAAACTTAGAAACTGCAGTTGAAGTCAGACAAATTCAGCCTTGAAATGCAAGAGGCTTTTCACCCAAAACAAGAAGATTTTAATAACCTACTAGCATAAAAGGATGGATTCATTATTACTTGAAAACTTTACAGGTGGACCCAGTATCTTTTCAAACAGCATCTTTTCTGTTTTGATCAGTTTTGGAGTAGTTGTCACAACGTGGGCCAAATTGTGAAGCTGATTTGCATACTAGTAATGGGTTTTGCAATTGATTATCTGAGCTCTGCCAATTAATGTGGAACTATAAATAAAAAAGTCTTCCATTACTTGGGAAAGGGCCATGCTTGGGCTTCTGATTCATTTATTGAGCCAGATATTAATAATGTCTTCAAGTATTTCATTTTCCCCTCCCACCTTGCTATTTATAGAGCACAGGCCATGGTAGACATCTAAATCAATTTAGACATCTCAGTACTGCAACTTTGACAGAAAGAGCAAGGTGTTGAATTCAGCTGATATGTTATTAAGTATGGAGAATTTCACTCACGTTACTATGGCAGATAAACATCACAACAATTTGTGACTGTATGATTTAATCACAACATCGTAAGGAACTTATGATAGGAAAAACCTGTCCAAAGCTAAGGCCTAGTGTGTAATTAGGCAATAAAATTAATAACCTAATCAAAACCCTTAGAAAACGGAGACAAAGGAAATGCTCATTCCAGTACCATGGCACAGCCTAGTACCCAAATAAAGGAACAAGCAAACAAACAACACCAGGTCAAGCCCTTTTGGGATGGCAAAAACACAACAGCCCACCTACCTTAAGCCAAGCTAGAAAAGCTCAGAAGAACTTGTCATGAAGAGTTTTAATGCATTTTCTTTCACATATTTTGTATTTTTATTCTCAAGAATGAAATGCTATTTACAACTTCATATCTTATATACTCATAGGGTAGACTCCAGAGGAAAGGAGGAAGATTGACAGGGAGAGAGCAAGCAAGAGCAGGTGCGTGAGCATGACATGAGGAGAGTGCAAGATACCGAAACTCAGGGATGAGTGCAAACTAATTGTACAACTGAGTCTGAGTGCTCCCATTTGCAGCGTAAGACAGCAGACAGTAGTTCATCAGGGTAGTCTCTATCAGCATGTAGAGACTCCTCTCCAGTGCCTGACTAATATGACCCAATCACAGTGCCTAGAGGCAAAGACTGATGAGAACATTGTCATCTATCAGCCATATAGTTTCTTCAATTAGTAAGTGCAAAACCAGCTGGTCTTACAAACACAGGGAAAAAGTCCTCTAGCCAAACTAGCTCTAGTATTGTACAAGAAAAGCAACTCAAATGCGTAATGTACTCAAAACATTACTATTATTTTCTCTCTTGCTATTAAAGAATGAGTGCAAAAAGCACTCTATTCAACAGCACTATCAGTCAAAAAGGCAAAAAAGTTTTCACGCAACTGTCAACTGAAGACAGAGCAGCTTATACCTCTGAAATGATGAAGCAGGGCATTTTTTTTTTTTTTTTTTGGACATGCATGAGAGTGTCATAAAAATAAAATCACTATTTTTAAACTGTCTCTGGTAGAAAAAGTTTCCACCTATGTCAAAGGTTCATCTGGTTCAAGTTCCATACAACACAGTTCAGACTATGACAGCTGGTAAAATCTCCAAGATCTCTTAACGAACTTTCAAAATTGCAAATGAGTTGCTCCTTAGTGATACTCAGTCTTTCTCTTCATTTTCTACAGTAGATGCCAGGATTCTGGTCCAATCTCAGCTGCTACATTTAAAAGAAGAGGTGCTGGACAAGTGCTTTAAAAATTACCCATGCTTAGTTTAGTTCTGACTTAGCCCAGTATGACATTCATATTCTTTGCCATCTCTTTCTCCCCCACACAACATCAGATTTGGATAGCACACAAGATATGATTCATAGTATTCTTTAGAAGTGTATTTTAATAGACAAGCTTTACAATTAAAAGCCTCTGAGTTTTGAAAATATCAGGTCTTCAGTGAAAAGCATGTCAGGTTGCTTTATTGCATGCACTTTCTCTGCAGCAACTTTTCCCAGTCACATTTAATTGTTGCTAAGACTGGTTTTTCTTAGTTAATATCATTATCTAGTACATTTCTTTGAAGAAAAGCAAATTAATCCACCTCATACTGCCAAAACACAATCTAGGAATTTTCTTCTAATAATTTGGGGGTAATGGAAGGTATGGAGACTAAGAGGGGGAACTCTCCCCACTGAAGGCAATGCCTAGTAATTTCCTGCCATCCACCTGTATATCCTTAAGTATCCACAAAAACACTATGTGAAAACATGTAAGGAATAAACATCCACTGTAATACAAACCCAGGCTAAACTGGCTTTCAGATATTTATATCGGGATATGCAAGAAACCAATGAGAATGCAAAGTTGACTTCTACCAGCACTAACGGAAATTAAGTGTAATTGGGGTGAGGGTTAAACACACCTTAAGAATACTTTTGCATCAGTTACGTCAGCATATGCAAGTCTGTCACTAAGGATTTTAAAGTTATGTTAAAAGTACAGAAATGAACTCATTGCTTGGAATCAAATTATAACCTCACTCTTCCTAACACTTTCTGAAAACATCTTCAAATACATAGACTTTTATGATGGGCAGTAACCAGTAGACAAAACAGCAAATCAAACAGAAAAGCTAAAAACACCTGCATCCACTTTTTTAAAAAGAAGAAATTACTGAAAATAATCAGAAATATTAAGAGCAGCATTACTGAAAATAATATACACTAACCTTCTCAAAGGCAGTCTCAGCATCAGCTTTATTTGTGTTTGATCTTCTATTCTTACTTAGATATTTTGGGTTTAAACTACAGCAAGTAAAGGTTTCTAATTGAAAAAATAAAGAGAATCAAGAAGTACTACTGGCTAAAGGGATAGATATTACTGAATTAGACTTTTTTTTTCCTAAAAAAAAAAAAGGCTTTTTTTCTAAAAAAAAAAACCCCAACTTTACTAGCATGAAATCATGTGATATCACAGAAAAGTTCCCTCACTGCTTAAAGGTCTGCAGAACCTGCTGTCTTCAGACAGCAAAACCTCCATTTCATGAACTCATTTACATGATTTCTATGAAAAGACTTTAAAAAAAACCCCCACCTATCAAAGAACCAACAAAGAGCTTGGTTACTAACCAAACAAAATGCTGCGAGTGAACTACTTTTCGTGATACATTCTTTTTGATACTTACACAAACCTTGCCATCTGCCATGATCTTTGACAAAATAACTTTCGTTCTCAATCTAAGGTTTCACTATGATGGTAAATGTCTTATATCTAACAGTAAAACTTACTTCAGTCCCACTGCAAGATTGTATAGGTTTGTGTGGTCAGTAAAACCTGTTATGAAGCAGTATCAGACTATTCAGTACTATGAATAAAGGACTTTTTTGATAATTACAGGTGCAAAACTTAAATGTAAATAAATGAAAATGTTTCAAAGACAAAACAGAGCAAAGTGTTTTATTTATGGAGAGGCTACATGAATTCTGTATAAGATTTTAACTATACTTAATTCCAAAATTCATCATGACCTTAATGCTATAAAAATTAAGGGGACATCAAAAAATTTTAAGGATTCCAATGAGTGTCTCCAAATAAACTTCTGTGAAAAACAGAGCACTGGTGTATTAAAATAGAAAAAAATATTCAAAGCTAATTTTGGATTGTAAACTCTATAATTAGAAGACAAAGGTTAAGAACTAGATGCAAGACTTATGCCATTACTTTCACCTTATAATGTCAACAAGAAAAGCAGCCTACACAGTGGTGCTCCCGAAATGTTTGCCTTAGACCTTTCAGAGGATACTTCGCATCCAAAGCAGTCTTCATAGTTACAAACAATCTATACCAGCCTTACTACATCCTCAAGCATTACACACTTACAACATAATGAATAGTAATGACCTACTAGGACAAATGCAGTCTATTTTGTCTTTGCTAGTTCATACAAATCAAGGGTCCAGCAAAGATAAGCATACAAAGTTACCATGGAGTTAGAAAAGGGAATGTGTAATTCTGAAAACAGATTATGATATATGACATGTCAGTGGAAGAGTTTGGTAAAAGTGGTTTTATTTCATTGTCTCCTACCTGGTAAATTCTAAATGGGATGTATCGAAATCCACTGTCTTCTGGAGGATACTCCATGAGTTTTCGATTTATTGCCCAAAACTGCTCAAATTTATCTGTGAAGGTAAAATTAGATTTTGTTATTAAAAACATATATTCTTTTTCAGCTAAAGGAGGTAAATCAAACATGACTGGAACAACATGCAAGCTTTTATTTAAATTCAGACAGGTCTACATTCTTTTTTTGCCCGCATTTCTCTTCCCTATTTAGCCTGAAGCCAAAGGTAAGTCATCTGCATTCTCCTATGAAACCAATGATGTGGCAACTTCTTGAACTGAAAGAGAAAGCAACTTGAATTTGTATTGTACCTCCCACTGTTAGGGAAATATTGGGCCACAAATTATGGATTTCATTACCTCAGTTAACAGGGCCTGTTTCTCTACTCCCTGCTGCTACTGATCCACACTGTCTCACAGTTTGCTAAAAGCATATAGTTGTTCCTAACTGTAGATGAACAATAGGTATAAAGTATAAAGAAACTAAAGCAGTAGAAAAACTTCAAGGGGCTTACATTTGCATATGTAAATCTTAAAATAATCTGCAACAATGTATGACATAATCAGAAAATATACTGCCAGTTTCATGAGACAACCTGAAAATAAAAGCTTAAGTTTGAAACACATTTTTATTTATATTATCCAGATAACTAGATTTAGTAAAGCAGCCTGAAGCAGCACACCATTTCATCCTGTTGAGACATTACAAGGACTAAACAGTTTATTGCACTTAAAAAGTATTAAGGACAGCATAGATCTAGAGCAGTAAAGGCTTTTATACATGCAAACTGATTATTTGAATCAAGCAACCAACTAGTATCAAAAGTGACAGAAAGAAACATGAAGAGCTAAGATGAATTACGCTGCTGTTAGCCTTACTAGAGAAGGCAACTTTAGAAGAGCAAGGGATGAATTTCCTTATAGGCCCTAACTCTCCAACACATGAAACACAGTGGGCACTTCTTCAGAAGAAACACAGAATCTCCAATTTTCCCTCCTCAGCACAATTTTCAGCCAAGTCTCAAGAAGCAGGGTGGTAAAACCATTACAGAAGACAGTCCCCCTGAAGCAAGGTAAAATTCAGAAATCTATTCATGGAACAAAGGTTCTTCCTGCTTCCAAAAGTGCTGATAACAATTAAAGCAATTGCAGAAAATTAAGAGAATCTGTGATTTGCTTCACTCCAGCATACAGCACAGATGCCTGTGCTGTGTGCCAAGAGGCACAGCTAATACATATTGCAGGGTTTATAACAAGTTGCTTTTCCTGACTGAATGTGACACAGCAGGAATTTCCAAGAAACCATAAGCAAACTCCCGCCAGGTATTCTGTAGAAGCATTTCCTGATGCTTATCTCGGAAAGCACTTCCACACCCTTGTTTCCTGAGCAAGCACCTCTAGACTAACACTTACCTGTGCTTCAGTCAGCACCACCATGCAGGCACCTGCTCAAGATGAGGAGCTGCCTGGACACAGGGTGCTGCCCCATAGCAGGGTGCTCCCCCATAGCTCACCAGCTGGGAAGCTCAGCAGGTGGCAGTGACACTGATGACCCTGCAGCTGACTGTACGCAAGCAAGCTTGCATTTAGGAACTCCAGCCTAGTCAGAGGTTTACTCTTACAATGTCTGACACAAAGAGAGACTGCATCCTCTTCATGAACTGTATCAGTGGAAAGGTGATGATTTAGTGTACTTCCCTCCTCCTTGGAGACAGTGCTGAGAGCACCTTACAGCTTTCACAGTAGGCAATAATTGATTTATACTTCAATTACCACTTCTGACTGCAAACTCAGTTGACAAAACTATGGTGATACACAAAACAAAACAATCAAGACCTACTTAAGCTAGTGAGCTTTATCAGACTTAAATAAGGAATCTACGTATTTGGAGACAGCCTATCTGAACAAGAATAAAACAAACATTAATTTAGTTTACTTGTTTAATGCTCATATTACAGTATCTAGTAAAGTTGGATAAAAAGCTTACCGTTCTTCAAAATTCAGTAGGGATGAGCAACACACCTTACAGGTCAGAAGCAATAGATTTATGGAAGGGGCTTAAGTATACTCTCCCTTGCGGCATATATGGCAAACAAGTGAATCTTTGAAGGACAAAAAAAGTTACAGTACTTATGTACAGTTAACTCACTTCTGTTCTTCATCTCAGCTTCCTTACCTCCCAGAAATCATGGAGGTAATCTTATTTAAGGCAGGGAAATTTACAAATTTATACCTCTCACATTATCCTCTGAACATTCAGACAATGCTGAAGACAATCTATTGTTTTATCAAGATGTTTAAATTTCTAATATATTTAGGAACTACAGAAACTAACAGCAATAAATCTGCAACAGCTGAATGACAAACTTCTTGCATTTTATAATCAAGTATGTTCTGCCAATCCATCTGATATCCCAGGGAATGAAAAACTTCCTAGTAAATTAGCTAGAAATAATGGAGTCAGACACTTTAAAACACATCTCCACTGTGTGTACAGCAGTCTCTGCAGACATTTAAGCTAATTCATCCTCATAATCTCATATAGTTGTCCTTCGAATATCTTTCCAAGGATACAGGATACAGGAAACTGAGTTGGGTGTAAGAAAATTATCACATTTTTTTTAAAACAAGCAGCAGGAAAAGGCTATCCAGTTTGCATACTGATATACATGACATGGCAAGAGCTTTTATTAGCATCTGGAGCACTGGCTGAATGCCAGAATCCTAAAGCTCCAAAATACAAATCCAAAAATAACTGCTTTTGCAGAACCCTTAAGACTCAAAGCTAAAAACAAACAAAAAACCCAACACTGCTACCCCACCCTCCCCAATCCTTCAGAAAATACAAGTGAAAGAATTCATCATTCTCCTATTTTTGTGTGTCAGAACCTCATTTATGCAAAACAGGCTTAAGGAAGCTATTAATGCTATGATGAGCTATAAGAATTAATTAGCACTTTGGCTAGACAGGACTTAAAGACAGAAGGTGCTGGCCAAAAGTTTTACAAACAAAACAGAATTGAGTTTTCATCAAGCCAGTAAACAAGGAAGAGTTGTCCACCTATCAGCAAAAGCATTTTACACTCATTTCCCTCCCTCATGAAAAGCTTACACAGTCTACGTGATATCTAAACTCCCGTAACAGTCAAATCTGACTACTTTTGTTTTCCACAATCCATCTGTTTTTAAGAAAGTGCTTGACCAATGTGTTAAAGACTTTCTGTATTAACAAAAAACAGTACTTGCAAAAGGCAGATGTTCATATCTGAATAACAATATTTAAATTAATGGCAATAAGATGTGAACAGAAGTGAGATTAGTGACAGTATAAAAGTTTCAGAAGATTATATTAATCATATTTCTTAAACAAGAGAGGATGGTTGCTATATATCTTTGCCTAAAATGAAATACAAAAAACTTCTATTTTATGTCAAAGACCAGAAAGTTAATAACCAAATAATGGAGGAGAGATCCAGTTGAAAAAAAAATAAAAATCCATCAGCTAAGTCACTTATATTTAAAAATATTCATTTATTACAAATGCAGTTGCTGCATGTCTGGTGTTCAGACTTCAGTACTACAGAGATACAGAGAATCTAAGGAGAGCTTTGCAAATATCCGTTTACATACTAGAAATAGCAAGAGTTGGCAAAACTACAAGGACTTAATGTCATCCATAACAATAATCTCAGTACACAAATTCATTAAGCAACAAATTAAACCTCAAACATAAATTTACAAATACAGTGTGCCACATTATGCGCTTAGGGTTCAGAAATCTATCACTGAAATTGTTCATGCCTTTAAAGCACCCTTTAAAACAGTTTTAAAAATGACTGCTAGAGGGAAACACTGAGAACTGTTGTTTCCTCCATTAAGCAAAACTGGAAAGCCTTTAGCAGTCATTGAAATTAATCCAAATTTATAACTGTTACATTAAAAAGGTATTAGCAACTCCAGTCATAGTTTGTTGTTAACAGACAGTAACTGCTGAACTTTTTGCTATTAAGTAATGTTAACTGAGGGTTAGTCCAGGCTGAAATTTTGAAGGCTGAGCCTCTTTCTCAGACTGAGACCTGGGGGCAATGTTCTTCAGACAATCAGAAAAATTAGTTTTATTCATGTTAGTATCTTACAGTCATTCTCAAACTCAAGTGCTGTCATACTTCAAGCAACTTGAAATTTCACATGGATCTTCATGTTAGATGCATCAATTCAACCAACTTGACTATCAAAATGGTAACCAGGATGGATCACTGAGAGGGCAAAGGACACTGCTTGAGTGCTTACAATCAACACATGCATTTCAATGCAGCATAGCTTTAAATGAGCATACACAAAGAATATGGCCAATTATCAGAAAATGAGAAATTATATCTACAAGTAATGTAATAAGACATGGTGGTCACAGAGTATGGCCAGTTAAAATGGAGTTCCCACTGTTGAACAGTGAGCAAAAGAATTAAAAAGACCCAGCCTAAGCTTTAAAGAAATACCTTAATCAGGAAATATTTTGTTTCTGCATTTGACACTGATGTAATTGCTATCAGAATACTGACTCCAGAATCGGGTATATTTCAGGACAACTGTGGAAAGGGTTTAAATAACAATGCAAAAATGAGGGAAATTCAAAACGGAAATGGTAATTCATGCCTTTATCTTCCAATATCTTTTTATAAAAATCAAAAAACAGAACAGGTGTAGCCCTCAGGGTAGCATATATGCATGATTTTTTGTTTGGACTATTCAGGGTTTCCTCCTAAAGCCATCTAGGTGTATTAATCTAAAAAAAAATTGCTTGGAAGTGAATTGTGTCTCTAGATCTACCCAAGCAATACCAATTTGAAGCTTCCATAAAAATGTGTTCAAGCCTTGAGTTTAAAAACTGTCTGTTCTCAGTTGTTCACTGTCGTCTAATAACCATATGAACAACAGAAATGATGCACAACTAGAAGCACTTGGGCAGAACCAACCATAGCATTAACTAAGAGACCAAAGACTCTCCAACTGATGTATCAGAACCATAGAAAAACTTCAGATTGAAAGTGCCTGTGGACGGCAAGCTTTGGAATAAAAGCTCCTGCCCACAAAAAAAGAGCCATCTACACAGTTAAATGAGTTTGCTCAAGGTCTTGCCCAGTCACATTTTGACCATCTTCACAGGTTTCCACTCAACCACTTTCACTCCCCCACCCTAATATCATAACAGACTTCCTCCTGCTGCAACTTGTGACCATTTTCTTCTGTAATTGTCCAAATCCACTGCCAGTAGAGGCACGTTTGACAGGAGTCTGACTCCATCTGCTTTACAAGTCTTCCTTTTAGGTAATGGAAAGCAACTATTAGATCTGTCTTCAGCCTCCTTGTCTTCAGGCTAAACAATGCAGTTCCCCCACTCTCTTCTAATACAGCATATGTTCCAACCCCTAATCATCCTAGCAGCACTCTGATGGACTCTTTTCCGTTTCTCCACATTTCTTTTGTCCTGGGGTCCCAAAGGGTACACAGCATTCCCAGTGCAGCTTTACAAGTGCTGAGCTGAGGGGAAGAATTACTCACCATCTGGCTATATTCTGAGGGGCACAGGGGCTAAAGCAGCTCCCTGGTTAATCACCATTTCTGCAACATCACACAACAGACTTTTCATTCAGCTTTTGTTTACCATTACTCACTTCCACAAAGCTGCTTCCCAGTTAGTCCCTAGCCTGCCCTGATGCATGACGTTTTTCCCTGTCCCTCGTGCAGGACTTGGCACTTGTACCTGTGAGCTCCAGGAGGCTCCTGCTTGCCTGCTGCTACAGCTCATCACAGTCCCTCTGAATGGCAGATCTGCCTTCCAGTCTATCAACTGCTCCCACCAACTTATTTTAGTCAAACTCACTAAGGGTTTAATCTAGTGGAAATGGCCTGTACACATTATAATAAATTTCCAACAGCAGTGTTTGTAACCAGAGAACAATTAGGAGAAGCTTCCTTATATATAGTTAGCTATAAATTGTAGTTTAAAAAAATATTAATTCATAAGCCACACTAGAAATTGAGCTACAGATGTAACCCAAGAAAAAAGGGGGATCCCTCCCCTAACTGCACAGTTAGGTTTGAGATCACTGTAGTTAACACACTTTTATGCTGTAATTTATCCATTAGTTTTTATAGTAGTGTTCTGAAGAAATAAAAGCATATTATTTAAGCTTTTCAGGTTAACAGGACATTCTGAAAACTGTATGACAAAGCAACATTTCACTCTACAGGTTATCTATCGGATCCAAAAAGGTGTTTCACGCCCGTTTTCTTTAATATACACATGGGAGCCACACCTTATCAACATTCTTTTCACTTATTAAACGTACACACAAAACAGAAGTTTCACTTTAAGTATACTGTTTCCTTAACACCACCACCCTTTCTAGGTCAACAACTTATCTGGAAAAGGTTCAGGGGAGGAAAATCATCAAGATGGACTACTTTCTTTCCTTTACTCAAACATGAAAATGCATACATCCTACCAAAATTAAGCTTTCTTTATAGCCTAAAAGCAGGTGATCTCAGTACATATTGTCACAAGCTAAAAAGAAAGCTCTGTTGAGTATTAAAAATGTGTAATCCATTTTTGAAAAAACCTTACCCACAGGTTGTACAGGAATAGAACATCAGGGCTTGTTACAGACTTCCCTGAGTAAGTCAAAGGGAAAAGGCCTCCTGATAATTTTACCATCTTCCAGTTCTCCTCCAAGTCTAGACAGCCTGGATATTTTAATACCTTCTTTGTCTTGGATTATGCTCTGTTTATATATATATGAAAATAGAGCAGCATATCTCCATATAACCCTCTAACCTACCTTGCTTTCCATGTACTATGCTTTTTCTAAAATACAGCTTTTCTTAATAATTAAGGAACCTTTAGATTAATGCATCTGTTAAATTCAGGAGTTGACTAGCAGAAAGTAAATTAAAAGTATTTAAAATTGCAAAGCAAAACAATGCCAACAACTAAAGAAAGTTAATTTTTAAAAATTAAGTCCATTTTTTAGAGACCATTTACTTAGAAATTTAGTTAGACCTCACACATCTTTCAGGAAATGACATATTTGGCAGTGGGGGAGGGGAAGAAGGAAAGCATGAGGCAGTAAAAAAAAAATAAAGGTTCTGCACTTACACTTAAGTAAAATAGATTTAGGCAAATATAGTCAAAGATTCTCTCAATCTGAATCCAAGTCTACCAAATATCTGAAAAAAACTAATGAAGATGGGAACAGTGAAGGCAGAGAACCATCTTATTTGTGATTTGAGTTGAAGATGAAAGGCACACCTGCTTCAGTAGGAAGTCTGGAAGGTGGCTATATTTCTGAAGAAATGGTAACATTCCAGAAGGAAGAGAGTCAAAAGGAGGACAAAACACAAAGCCCTTGAAGCTGCCACAGCTATATAAATTCAAACTCTCCAGTATATATATGAATAGACTATATGGTTAGCAGATTATCTGTGCCAAAGATGCAGAGACCTCCAAGCTTGCTCCCTCAGAGTTTAATGGTTTTCATTAGACACATGGACATCTAACACAAGATGGTGAAAACACTAGAAAGCACATCACAGAATCACAGAATGTCAGGGATTGGAAGGGGCCTCAAAAGATCATCTAGTCCAATCCCCCTGCCAGAGCAGGAACACCTAGGTCAGGTCACACAGGAACATGTCCAGGTGGGTTTTGAATGTCTCCAGAGAAGGAGACTCCACAACCTCTCTGGGCAGCCTGTTCCAGTGTTCTGTTACCCTCACTGTGAAGAAGTTCTTCCTCACATTTATGCGGAACCTCCTATGTTCCAGCTTGCATCCGTTGCCCCTTGTCCTATCATTGGATGTCACTGAGAAGAGCCTGGCTCCATCCTCATGACATTTACCCTTTACATATTTATAAACATTAATGAGGTCACCCCTCAGTCTCCTCATCTCCAAGCTAAAGAGACCCAGCTCCCTCAGCCTTTCCTCATAAGGGAGATGTTCCACTCCCTTAATCATCTCTTATCTATCTCAATCTACCTATCTCTAGACAACTTCTCATGGTGGAGACTTCAGTACAAAGTAGCAATGTGAGAGCTTCTGCTCTCCTCCTTTTTCTGCCTCTGTGCAGTTGGTGCCCTCCTTTGAGACCAATTCTCACTGGCCTCACAGACACAGCAGCTCTGCTCCCTTGTTGAGCGGGGAGCAGAGAAAGCCAAAGGGGGGGAATTCAAGCTGCCATCAATTCCCCGCCTTTTCACTGCAATGAAGGGCAGCTATGCAAGTAAGCACTAGGCCAGCATAGAAGAGTAACAAGACTCAAGTCAGTTTTGCAGGGATGACAGTTTAGAATCATGATACTGCACCCATACGGGTGGAGCATTAGTTTAGTCATTTGTGCAGAAAGGGTAACAAACCAGCAAATACTGCAGAACTAACACTGAAGTCTAGGTCTCAATCCATTACCAGAAAAAAAAAACAACACAACCAACCAAACCCCAAACAAAAACCACCACCACAAAAAAACCCAAAACAAAACCTAACAAACAATCCTGGGAAGACCTGCTCTGATGCATCTGACTCATTCAGCAGGTCCAGCCTGTTTGAACCTAGCCCCAGCTCAGCACCAAAACTGTGCTGGGCTGACTTTGTGCAGGGCTATTTGAATCTGTCTACACTGCAATCCCTGGGTTCAATAAAATCAGTGACCCCCATGTTTGGTGTATGCTATGCTATCTTAGCTCCAGAATAAGCCGCTATTGGCACTAATTGTAAGAAAACTTGATGCTTTCCATAAATTTTTAACCACCAGCCCAGGAAGGTAATGACTTCCTTTTTTTTAACCCTCTTTTAACCAATTCATCCTTTTTCAAAGCTCAAAAGAATTGTTTAGTCTTTCTTCACAGTTAACCAAATCTCTACAGCTAGAACAGGGAAGTGTATTACCATTTTGGTAGAGATACAGGGAAGAAAGAAAGGAGAGAAAAAAAAAAAAGAAAAAAAAAAAAAAAGATGGCTTGTTCATTCATTCTCCTCTTAGATTCCTGAAGATTTTAAGTACATATTGTCTAATTTAAGTTAGTCTAATCTAAGTTTCAAATGACCAGTTGAGATTAGAGATTTGTTCAGCTACCAAAGCATGTTTATCATCTTGGACTGAAGTAAAGAATAGCGTTGCTCCCATCAGTTCTCTACAAAGAAGAGAAACATACATATCGAAACTGAGTGGGCCAAGTGCACACAGCACAAAAGAGATGCTGACAAAGTATGACACTATTTCTATTTCACAGTTCAAACATTTCTAAACAGGAATGTGATAACCCAGAAAAAACATGACTTCTGCCCCTCAAAAACCAAGGACTGGTTTAGATATAATTTAGAAAGAAATGCAAGAAAACGTAGGCCTGATGCTGTCAGTAAGACAAGAAAGATCACATGCATTAAAAGATAAAATACTACATATTCTGGATGTTTGCAGGATTTTTCTCCTTTAATAAGAACACTTCAATATGGCCACTTAACTTTTGGTAAGTCCTACAGTATAAATGAGCATTACACTCTTTTTCCATAATATTTTCAATAAAATAATGACTTAATTATATTTTAAAATATAAAAAGAAACTTCAAAAATGGCCATGAGTTTTTACTGTTTATTTCCTCTACTCATGTATCAGAAATACCAAGTCTAGTCTTCACTGGTTATAAAGGATGCCTGTGAAAATTTCAGGGTATGGTTGCTTATGTGTCTCCACAAATGATGAAAAGCAGCTGTGTTGAATCTAAAAACCCTCCTTTAACAGAACCATTATATACTTAAGCTACAGATATTTCTTTGAACCATGCAAAAATATATAGCTCTCCCTCTAAAAACAGTTGAGATTCCATTTGTTTGATCCCAAGTCATCACTAGGCCCACAGTCTTTATTTCTCCACACAAAAGGCAAGAAGAAAAAAACCCCACCCACTTGAAAATCCTCTTTATTGATGATAAAAATGGCCATAACATTATTAAAGCAAAAACAGTAGTAACATTTTCCATCAATTTTGACCAAAGAATTTTAACAATTCTTACAAAGGAACAGAGGTCAGTATAGCTATATATCCTGCCTTCATCGCTTCCCTACCAGTCAGACATCCATTACACTTGTCAAAATGAGGGCAACACACATGTACCTGTCCCAGAGAAGTGTTCTAGTTAAGAAATACCTGGTTTAGGGACAAAAATTGGCTAACTGAAGTCTGAAGAACAAGCAAAACCACAGCACAAGCAATAGACAGGAAAGTATGTTTACCATCCTGATTTGGTAGCAGATTAACACAAAACCAGAAATGCTGGGAGGGATGTAAAGGTTGTTATGAATACCTACCAGCTGTTACCAGAAGATTTTGTCACAAATTCACTATTACAGCTCTTCCCCTAAACCTGGAAAGTTTCTCATGCTACTTGTTCAAGTACTGTTTCTTAGCAGAAACATTTGTACCAAGTTACATTTGTAATTGGTAGTTCCATTTCTCCAAACAAGCATAATTGGATTAATTGGATATTTTTTCCCAAAAACGTACGTTTAATACATACTCTGTAAGTATTTCTATCTCTTGTTAAACAAATATCACTTTCTATATTTAAGAACTGAAGAAAATTGTTTGAAGTTTCACAGTAAAAAAAAAAAAAAAGACTGCAGATGTATCGTTACTTACAAGGCAGTTATCACAAATGCTACTTTCTTTTCTTTTTTGTGGTCATTCATTCTGTTTCACAAAGAGGTTTAAAATTATTACATCTCAAACGAAAGCCTATAAAAACATACTGAAAGATACAACATGCTTAAAAAGTGTTTTCTTGGTTTCACAAGTTTTTCTTGTTTCTCTTTTATGAAAAGCTGAGAAATTAAAATTAGCATTTGAAAGTATTCAAAAGATTGTTTAAACTTCTTATTTAAGTGTCAGATTCCACAGGTGTGATTTCTCATTAAGTACACTGAAACCTTGAAATCAACCTTGGAAGGTAATCCCTGTTCTTAACATTACAAAGCAAACCAGTAAAATTCTGGTGTCTGTACAACTGAAAATATTCTTGGACAAATAATCAACTAGACGACAGAGCTTAAGATGAGCACGGAAAGAACACACTGCATATCTGTTCTCTTACCTTACATATTGAGGTTCTATAATTTCTAGTTAAGAAAAGAACCTTAATTTGTACCATTTCATTGTGTAGTCAACTCTTCTGCCATTATTATACTTGTATTTATAGTATCATTAAGGTTGGAAAGGACCTCGAAGATTATCAAGACCAACCGTCAACCCAAACCCACCATGCTTACTAAACCATGTCCAAGCGTGCCACGTCTACATGTTTTTTGAACACCTCCGGGGACAGTGACTCCACCACTTCCCCCAGGCAGCCTGTTCCAGTGCTTGAACACTCTTTCGGTAAAAAATTTTTCCTAATATCCAATCTATACCTCCCCTGGCACAACTTGAGGCTGTTTCCTCTCATCACTAGTTACTTGAGTGAAGATCAACACCCACCTCGCTACAACCTCCTTTCAGGGAGCTGTAGAGGTGATAAGGTCTCCCCTCAGCCTGCTCTTCTCCAGACTAAACACCCTCAGTTCCCTCAGCCACTCCCCATAAGACTTGTGCTCCAGACCCTTCACCAGCTTCATCGCCCTTCTTTGGACATGCTCCAGCACCTCAATGTCCTTCTTATAGTGAGGGGCCCAAAACTGAACACAGTATTCGAGGTGTGGCCTCACCAGAGCTGAGTACAGGGGAACAATCACTTCCCTAGTCCTGCTGGCCATGCCATTAAAGGCCAGGATGCTGCTGGACTTCTTGGCCACCTGGGCACATTGATATTCAGCTTGCTGTCAGCCAGCTCCCCCAGGTCCCTTTCTGCCAGGCAGCTTTCCAGCCACTCTTCCCCAAGCCTGTAGCGCTGCATGGGGTTGTTGTGACTCAAGTGCAGGATCCAGCACTTCACCTTGTTAAACCTCATACTACCGACCTCAGCCCATCACTCCAGCCTGTCCAAATCCCTCTGCAGAGCCTTCCTACCCTCAGGCAGATCAACACTGCCACCCAACTTGATGTTTGTTGTCTGCAAACTTACCAAGGGTGCATTCAATCCCCTCATCAAGATCATTGGTAAAGATATTAAACAGAACTGGCCCCAATACTGAGCCCTGGGGAACACCACTTGTGACTGGCTGCCAACTGGATTTGACTCCATTCACCACAACAGTCTGGGCTCAGCCATCCAGCCAGTTTTTAATCCAGCGAAGAATACACCTGGGGCTGCTTTGAGCAGTGTCCTCAAACTAGCTGTTCTCCTGCCTGATGAGCAGGGCCAGAGACCTAAGGGCATGCTCACAGCACACTGAAGCTGCAAGGGGAGCTGAGGAAGGGTTTTGGAGATATGGTTGCTCTGTTTCCACCTCAAATCACACTGCATGCTGCCTTTTCTTGAGATGGCCCGTACTGAAGGCAGTGTCAGGCAGATAAAGTTTCAACTCCGCTAGCCACCACCCAGACGAAGGCTCCCACCACCGTTCTGTGCAGATACTCAACCCAAAGGCAGTGCTACAAAAAAGGTCACAGGTAGAGCTCAACCATCAGCTTTTCACTAGTGTTACTGCCTGTCCAGGGAAATGTAACTACAGTGGCCCTAATTCCTAAGGTCATGTGACTCTGCATAGCACCATATGGCTTTGTGCAGAACAACCAGCTGCAGGTACCACAGGGCTGTCTCCACAGCAATCATCCCAGCAACTTCAGCCCTCACATATGGATCTGAACCAGGTTTGAGGTATCTCCTGGGATGCTACCAAAAACTACCCAAGCAGCAGGGTGAATACTCTCTCATTTTAAGCCTTCTCCTACTACTCTAAGTGGCTACTTCCACCTGAGCTAGCTGCTGGAAGCTGGGGTAAACAGGAGGCTTTGTCTCTAAAGTGCTCACAGAGGAACAGAGCACAGAAATATCAAAGAGAAGGAGGGGAGAGGACAGTAAAAAGCATCTCTACATATTAGTCTTCCTCTTTGCTGCATGCTAAGTTTACCCAAGCACACAGAAACTAATAGAAACTGCAACCAAGAAACTTGAACTCTCTGAACAACTGCATTTCTAAAACCAATAATCTCACCTCTAAGCTTCTGGCTGGCTGCAGGAATATTTCCTGTGAAATATTATGAGGGCTGATGAAAAGGGCGAAGAAGCACTGCTACTCTTTACAGAGAGATAGCTGTACATCACCAAAACAGTCATCACTGGTGTGACTTTACCTCTTTGGGGTTTAGGGAAGCAAAGGGCACCCAAAGAGCACCCAAGACTTTGCTTTGCCTGACTCTATAGACCACTCTGCTGTGACTGTAGTGAAATACAAAAGTTTCACAGTGTAAGAAATATGTTGTAGATATTAGCTTTGCTATCACTCTAAAGGAAGGACAACACAAATAAATTTAGGTTAGATACTAGGAAGAAATTCTTGACTGTGAGGATGATGAGACACTGGAACAGGTTGCCCAGAGTAGTTGTGGATGCCCCCTTCTGGAAGTGTTCAAGGCCAGGTTGGATGGGGCTTTGAGCAACCTGGTCTAGTGGGAGGTGTCCCTGCCCATGGCAGGGGGGTTGGAACTAGATCATCTTTGAGGTCCCTCTCAATCCATACCGTTCTATGAGTGTATGATATTATAACTCATTATACTCGCAGCACATGTTAGAGGTCTTTTCAAATTAAAAAGCATTAATAAGTAGAGCACAAAGTGCACTGCTGGGAACACTAGAGCACTGGGACTAAGTGACAGGGTTTCTTTTTGCAATAAAGCTAATAATTCTTGAAATAGAAAACAAAATTATACTGGCACAGCATTTTACTTCTCTCAAATTAAACTGCTTGCAAGACAAATACTATTACAGCAGAACATTTTTTTCACAAAATTATCAAAATTGCATTTTAAATTGACTTTTAACAATGTAAGCTTTAGGGAAACATCTGTTTTTATAATGATTCTGGCTTCCAGCAGACCAAAAGTCTTTATTTACTACTTATTCACAAAAGTGAACATATCAGTCAGTTTGCTGGCTAATATCTATATAAAATAATCTCTCAACAAGTATTTTGAATCGAACCAGATGAAGTATAGTTTACCTGATAAATTTTGCAGGTATGTACTGCATCCCTCAAGATCTTACCACTCAAATGGCAAATTAAGATAATAACCTCTATTTCTAACTCTCCCTCAATTAAATAAAAAACAGAAACTAGAGTTTCTAATAAGCACTCAAAATTATTACACTAATACCTTTAATACGAAAGACAGTACCGCTAAAAAAAAATAAATAAAAAAAAATAAAAAAATTAGGAAACCCATGCACTCATTAAACACATACATTAAACCCAGACTAATTTGGAACCTCACTGTCTAAAGCAAACACATGCTTCAAGTCTTTCTGCATTCAAAGCTTTCCCTGTTTCATTTAATCTTCCTTATAAAGATATGGGAAAATGTTAATTCTAAGTGTTTAGTATTTTGTATCTCAACACAGAGTAAACATCTTCATGCTTACAGCTTCTGTAAAATAAATTTGCTAGTAATAATATAATGACAGTTTCGGGAGACGAAGAAAAAACACTGAAAGTGGTGTTACTACCCATTTCAGATAGCAGGTTCTGAAACACAAAGCTTTTCAACTTACAGGCCTCTAAGAACCATGATAAGAAAGAGGACACACTAAAACCAAAAGAAGTTATATTTTGCACTGCAATACAGATTCATGCCACCTATGCAAAGTAAGAACACTATTATTTTAGAACATCCTGTTCTGAATTATTTTGCTGACTTTTTCTTACCTATGCAGAAAGCCATCGTAACATCAGCAATAAAAAAATTAAATTTGGCAGAGGGAAAAGTGAACTTATAATCTAACGGGCAACTTTTTTGAAAAACCTGTATTGTTTCTCAGTGACAATCCTTAAACATAAAGTAAAAAAGTTGATCTCCTCTATGGTCCAAGACAGTTAATACTGAAAAACACTTACACCCCAGGTGTCTCTCAAATAAAGACAATCAGTCGCACAAAAGTACACTAGACAATATTAATCTATTTATTTTGTTTTGTTGCTAGTTTTGGTTTGTTAAAACACTCACGACAATTTGGTTACTTGAATAACTCAAGTCACATTTGGATTATCACTTTTGGTGACTTTTTTATAAAAATAGATCTTTTCTGTGATGCTAGACTAAAATTCTGCAGAACAATGACATTTTATATCCTGTACCATGACTAAAACATGAAGAATTTATTAACATGCTAGACCTAAATATAATTAATACTTGATGCATTGTATTTACCATTCTGTAATCCCATCCACAGCTGCTTATGATCCTTTTTTTGCATCTCATTGATTACTTGACTTTTGTGCTTTAAAGCATCTGCTTCTTTTATACAAGCCATAAAATGAGCTTCAATCACATCCTTAGAATGGCAGTGTAGAAGATCCTTTTCTGGAAAATTCTACAGCGAGAAAAGATAAGAGAAATAAATACAAGAGAAATAAATGCATTTCACACCTTAGAAGATAAAGAATAAATGATAATTTAAGTCAGGTTCATATTTATACAAAAGAAGCTCACTGGAATCTTCTGCTTATGGAAGAAGGTAATCATTCTCTCGCTCTGTTGACAAGGAAGGTTTTACAGTGAAAAGCATTTCAGGAAGAATAGAAGTTTGACAATTTTCCTTAAAACCAGAAATTACTCTAAATTACTCTAAATCACCCAAACTCAACTTGGTAAATGTATTTAAATACATCAGTAGATGTATTTAGCCCCTTATATCCAAAATTCAGGAAATTAAGAGTTTTAACATGCTTTCAAGCAGATTTTCAATTCTCTGGCAATGAACAGGAGAAAACAGGAAGAAGTGAGCAACAAGCATCCAATTTCTGTTGACTCAATAGCAGCTTAGCACCCATTTCTATGCAGGCTTTTAAAAAAAAATGTTTCCTCCAAGTATCATCACCCATATGTACGAACTGTTGCATATATGCGACTTACAAACATTTTTCCTTAGAGACACGGGAAATCCTTGTCAGCTCCAACTTTTACTACATGTGCCTACTGCTAGCCTATGTGACTTGATTCTATACCCCTTTTATTTGGTTAGAGTAGGCACACTGCATTCAGCATTGCAGATGCACAGCTACCACTCCTCAGGTAACTTTTATCCCCTCAGTAAATGCCAACTACCTTTCCCAATTCATTTATTAAGGAATTATAGTAGCAAATCTCACTCATGTGCAAAAGATTTCTTGGGAAATTAACTAATCACAAGTTCAGCATTGTATAGGTATACAGTGAGGATTGTTCTTCCTCTAATTTTTCTTTTATCAATACTTCGTATCACTTGCCATTTTACAATACTACAAGCATTCAGTATCGCAAATTCATTGTCTTTGTTTTCAAAGGTTTAAAAACCCAGCACATTTTATCCCCTCCTTATTCATCTTCTTTTCACAGTTGCTTATGATGATGATGAACAGTACAAAGCCCCGGAGCCAAACCAGAGTGGCATGATTACTACTCCCCTTCATAACAAAAGCTTGCCATGTAATTTTATACTTTAATTTTCATCTGCTAGTCCACGAGAGGACCTTTCCTCTTAACCTATTACAAATTGGCTATTTAAAAAAGCTCTTGTGAGGGACTGCCAAAACCATTTTAGCAATACAAGTACACATGGTGGGATATTTTTCAAAGGTTTTTACAACATAGTTAACATGTCACAGTAGGAACAATATAATGCTGGAAAAAAACATACCTTCCCTCCTTCACATAAATGAAGACTGCTTCAAACAACAGGAACTCAAAAGATTGAGATTGCCTTACCTGAAGCAAATTCTGAGGACAACAATGATAGTTCCCTCCTCATTAGGTTACTGAAAAGGGTTGGAAATCAAATAATGGAACTTCATATCATGATTCCTCTTTATGACAGAGAACTTAGACTCTGGAAACTGTGGACTGAAAGAGTATCTTCCAAATATGGGAGTATAAAGGGGAGAAAAGACTGCTAATATCTTTTTCACTGAAGCATACACGGTTTGGTGTTGAACTCACAAAGCAAGTGCTATTGTTACTTAGGACTGATGTATGTAGAGCTGACTAGAAATATAAGGACAGAGATAAAGCTTGTTTCTTATATGAGGATGGCCAAGAATAAAGACATCAGAGGACAGAACAGAACAGAAAGTTGTTCTTCTAGGGAAGACCTTGCTCCCTTTCTCCCTTACAAAGCTGACTGTCTCAGTATACTTGGGCCCAAGATGAATGGAACACATTACTGGGATTGTTACTCACTAGCTGTCATCTGTACAGGCCTGTAAAATAGTTTCAGAAGTTTAACTTACTTGCTCAAATAAAAAAAGTAAAGTCTGGTAACCAATCCAGAAGAAAAGAACAGTCAGAAATAGCATACTTCAAGATCAAAAAAGTTCTTTATATACAAGAATTCCAAGTAAGACACTGGCATCCCTCAAAAAAGAGATGAAACAGTGGAATGTACCTAACGCCAAGTAACATCAGAACCTAGAAACTGAAGTTGGAAGTTTTAGCGAAGTTTATGAGAACAACAGTTTTGTTACAACTATTTTGTTACACACGTCAAAATACATTGAACTTCAAGGTCTTTTTTTGAACATTCCTGTCTTTCTATAGGTGGGCATCTCCAGCTGACTTTCTTCCAATGAATTTCAAATTACAGGGAATGTCACCCCCTGGGGATGTGTTCCAGAGAAGATACACAGTGTGATCTGCAGAACAGCAAGGAGATATTTAAAACTGGTCAAAGCTAGCTAAGCTAGTGGAAAGAATCTAGCCACAGTAGTACAAAAGTGTGGCATGATATGTTTTCCCAGCTTCCTTTTCTTTAGAAGAAAAACATCGACACATTTCTATGCAGTACTGTGAGCAGAAGCTGAAAAACCTAAACATCAAAGTGACAACTTCGAACATAACACTGGTGCATCTACAAGAAGCATATGAAAGTTTCACCTATATGAGACTACCAACAGAACATACAGCATCCCCACTGATTTATAAACTAGGGCACAGAATAGTAAGTTTTATACTTAAATATAGAACACATATGCTTGTTTTTTGTTTTGTTTTGTTTTTAATTCTACTTGCCTTTTTTCTATTTGAGGAAATAGTGATCAAATCTAAATAACTTTATTCAATTCCCTGAAGAAAGAGACATCTATAAACAAGCTGGTAGCCACCCCTGGCTATACAACTACGAGATCTGCAGAAAGTTTTAACAGATGCCATAAGAAGCTTTAATCCAAGTACTCTTATTCGTGTTGTCTTACTCCCTCCATGTTCTGTATCTTTGTAAGAAAAGTTATTAAGGGTTGACTCTGATTTTCTTAGAAAGCTCAAGTAGCACTGGTTTTGTTTTACATACCAGCAGACACCTGCAGCATAAACTTGGTCATAAAGAAGTAGGTATCATCTGTACAGACAGGACCACTAAATGACCTCTCATATAAAGCTGTTCCAAAACCAAACCAGGTAATTTCAACAGTCCTGTTTCATAACTCCATTCCACCCATATTTATCTATCAATTCTAGTTCACAAGACATCTGTTTACACTGTGACAGTCTAGCTGCAGTAAGCTACATTTACAGAAAACTACACCGATAATAAGGCATTAAAAACCATGAGGAATATAAAGTGGCAGAGGAGTATCCATATATTTGTTTAGTTACCATCAGTGGTCTTTTTTTTTTCAAGAAATATTAACTGTAAAAACCCCTCATTTATATTTCTGTCTTCCACTATGTCTCCTAACAGTGCCACAATTTATCCATATGCTACATGGAAAAGTACTTTTTCACTCCAACTGACCTCATTTTGAGCTGAGAAAACCAAGATAGCTGTTGCTATACAAAACCAGATGCAGTCTTCTCCTCCTCTACAACAGGGCATGGGTGGAGAGGCAGGTACCCATAGCACCTGCAGATAAGGGCTTCAGCAGAGGGACATTAGTCTTTCCCCTGGCACACCTTATTTCCTCTCCTGCTACCATTTCCAGAGCAGTTCACCACCTCCTGTCTACTGCCCCAAATCTGGAGGGTTGGTTACCACACTAAGAACATGAATAGTGCTAAGCGTGCCACAAAGTAGCATGAGATGAGATTAACAAGAAGGGATAGTTTCCCTCCTCCCCATAAAGCCACACCTGAGTAACAAAAGCAGCTTCCCAGACCACGGCTTCTCATGATTCTCAAACCTTAGTACTCTGTTCAAGCTTGTCCTTCTATGACTATTCAAGGCAACTATATTTCAACTTTACTAGAGATATAAACGCATGTTATTTTACTGCATACCAGAAGTACAAATGAATAAACAGTTTCTTTAATGCAAACAATAAATGTTTTAATTATTTAGTTTGCATTCATAACACAGGAGGACAGTTACGAATTTCTGTCAACTTTCAAACTTTTGCTGAACAGAAACAAGCCATGTTTTTAACCTTAAAGAAAAATGACCGGGAGGGGGGGGAGGGGGGGGGAGTTAAAAAACACTCTTTACAGATGTTCTTGAGATATCTGTTGTTGACTGCATGCTTTGGTAAAAGAAAGGAGAAAGCCATGACAGCAAAAGTTAAACCCCAGAAAAATCCAATACGTTCAATTAATCCAAATAAAAATTATGGCTCTTTGAAGAATAACTACACACAAATGAAAAGAATAACGCAGGCAGGAATCCCACACCTAAACTATTTAGCAGTAAGAAACAACACATGAAAGTCTTCAATATTTTGACATACTTTGACACACTTCAGTTATGTTTTGACTTTAAGGATTAAGAGGGGTTTATTTAAATATACTTTCAGATTACACAAAAAACAGGAAGAGAGATTAAGCAGGTGTTTATTCCAAGGTATTATATTTTTAAAAACTAAATTACTTCAGCTTTTAAAAGAATACTGCCTTAGCAGTGAATTATTTCTGCTGATCTTTAACGTACACCTTTGAGACAAACTTAAATTAGCTGATCTTCTGGCAAGCAGTAATATAAGGAATTTAACGTCAGTTTACATTACTACATGAAATTGAAAAGCACCATGGTGCTGCAACTTACTTCTCAAGATGACTCTACTTTGGGATGTCAACATCCACACACTGCCACTGTTAATCTCCCAGAGCTCTCAGAATGTGTAACAATTAAATCATAATTTATTAAACTAGACGCCATACAGTTTCTTCAAAACATGAAGTTTCTTCATCCCAGGTGTCTCTGACATACATCAGACAAATGTAGCAATAACAACAGTTTCAAAAACATCCCCATCTTCAGATTCAGTCAGTCAGTTTTAAAAGTTTCAACATGTGGAAATACATATCATAAGAATGTATGATTTCAGTGCATGCTGACAGAAGGAATCACACTACTCCTGTTAGCAAGACCTTTTCTAAAACATCTTGAAGAGAAGAACTGCTTGAATTAAAACGTTCAACACAACTGCTTTCCAGTATGCTTTTCATTTCATCTCAAATCTCACACACTACAGTCAAGCCTATGAACTTAGCATTTTCCTTTGGATCAGTTTTCCTATTGCATTGTTTCTTTTACAATGGATAAATTAAAGTTTCAAAGTTAAATACCATGAATTTTAGTTGTGATTTTGACTTCAAAACATACCTGGGATTACTGTCTCATTGTACTTCAGAGTCTGAAAGAACTGCACCAAAACTAACCCTGCACAAGTACTCTTCTGAGCAAAGATCAGTAGTGCTATGAAGTCATACTAAATGGTTTTACAATATGTAATCAAAATAATGTCTCTCCAGTGACTAAGCTGTCACAAGACCAAACTCATTTCACTCAGTTCTCTAAAGGGGACCCACATGAAGTACAACAGCCTTCCCTGACTTCAAGGATTTCTATGGTACCTAATAACCATCCTCATGTGCCTAAAAGGATGAGCACTTATCAATCTTAAGTCAATTCAAGCTGACTGAATTAAAGACATTATAGAAAGTTTTTCCCTTATATCCACTCAATTGCACTGAAAGTCTCATAACTTACCTTGAAAAACAATTCTGGATTTTCAGATAATAGAATCATTTCCAAAGGAAGGTCATTTGAAAGCACATACAATCTCATGGAAAACAGCTGTAGGTTTACAGAAAACTTTAGATGATTCCTGCAGAATGAACATCCCCTTCAACTCATACTATTCACTTATTTATAAAATAATCATAAAACCGTTTTGTAGCTTCCAAATTTCATGTATTCACACACACATTTGTTCTTAACTGAAGGTCAACATTACCTTGAAATGCACTGTGATGCTCCAAGGAAGTGCTGTATTTGATGCATGGAGATCAAAAAGCAAACCAATTGGATAGTGCCTAAAAATGGAGAGATATTAAATGAACATGAAAGATGTGCATTTAGTTCTACATATAACAGTTAACATACCTGCATTTACAATAAAAAAAATAGCTATTTGGCTCCCACAATTAACATTCATTATTGCTTATTCAGAAAAGTTCTACAGGCAGGTATAAATGACTGACAGTTTCTGGCAGAATCAAGCCTGGAATTTATGTGTTCCATATCTAAACCAGTAGTCTCCAAACTGTGCCCACAAAACACTGCTAGTTTTGCAAAAGCATAAGTGGCCTACAGCTGCTCTATGCAATCTTTCAAAACAGTATTTTTAAGTAAAAAGCTTGATAATATCTGGTCCAACAGAAAAGTATACATGCTTTCAGATATTTAAATGCCATGGGTTTACACCGCATTGACCCTTAACATCTCTTTCCTCTCCCACCTGCCTGATGTCATTGTGGAGAATAAGTAGTAAAGTGAAAAAACGACGTATCTGTAAAACAGCTGAAAGAGGATAGATCAAGATGAACTCTATCTTTACTATTAAGTTAAGAAGAATGAAAGGGGAGAAAAAAAGATTACTCGAAGTTTTGTATTTCAGTGGTATTCTGGACTAAAGAAGTTACGCAAAGAAGCTGCTTCCTCCAAGTATTCACTTCTGTCCTCTAAATTTACTAGAGGATACAGCCTCCAACAATATAAGGAATATATATCATACACAAAACTTCCACAGGCACTCTAAAAAGGTCTTTCTATAATTTTCTCACAAACAGACCACTAGCAAGATCTTTGATAAAATTTTTTTTTTTTTTTTTTCCACATTCAGCACACCAAGCTCCATTCTCTTATCTTTCAAAAATCTTAAAAAAGCCTTAACTAGCTCTTCATCCTACAAAGAGATAAACACACATTTATCTGTAAACTCAGTAGTTCGACTGAATTAAATGAACCTGATTACAGGATGCAGAGCCAAGCATGTACATAAGTTTTGAAAGTCCAGAGATCAGAGAGTACTGCTCTAACAGCACCTGTGCCAAGCCAATTTCCTGAGCTGCTAAACTCTCACACAACAGTGCTTTAGCACCCTCTGCAGGTGAGCTAACCCAAAGCTAAGACAAAAGACACTTCACAACAGCAAAATAAAAAAACAAAACAGTATTACAATACTTGAACTTACCTATTGCATTTGTAACTTCTTAAAAGGAAGAATAAGGGAAAAAAAAAAACCCAGCACAATAAAGTACCTAGAACTGTATTTTTCTGACAAAAGGAATAAAGAATATAGATAATGCATATCCAGATTTATCCCGATTCACTGCCAACACTCAAGTTTTTACCACTAAGATTTTTTATTACTAACTGCCAGTCATGCCTTGAGTACTTCAACAGGGATTCAGCAAGAGTTCCATGAAAAAGTGGTTTTCCAGGTAAGCTAAGTAACAAGAATCAGATTTCCGTTGATAATTAGATAAACATGAACAATAACTTTCAATTACTTCCAATTTATACAACAAAATCTAGCTATAAAAAAAACTAATAATAAAAGCATCAGTTCTTGGCCTACCTCTATATTTTCTACCCAACAGATTACAAAAAGTTAATATACTCAAGCTTTCTTCAATAAAATCCTTATGCTTTGCACAGTTCATATATGGTTTTTATTTTGAAAGAGGCCAGGCCTAAATTAATTTTGTTCCATAGCAGAACACATGAGATTAATGAAGACAGCACACTACGAGAGAAATCGTCTTTTATTAATAAGCGCAGCCTTCCATTAAGTGTAAAGTTCACAACAGGAATGAAGCAACCCTGAGATATATGATATGTCCTGCTTCAAATGCCAGTTCTCATACACTTGCATTTAATCTGAACCAAATAGAAGCCTTAAGTAATGCCTGCACATAATGCTACGTTTCACTTGCTTTTGAGATACAGTTACAAGCATTTTTCAAGAGTCTGGAAACAACAGCACTCCATATAACAATAGTAAAGCTATTCTTTCATAACATGAAAGACTCTTCATAATCCTTTCTTTCATAACAAAACCCAGTTTATTAACCAGGATAGAGAATTAAGGGAGACAAAGAGAAAAGTTGAGAAGAAGACTTGTCAACCTTTACATGGAATAATAAAAAAAAAAAAATCCAACATTCCCTCACTCCATTCTTAAGAGTATACCTACCTTGTGCTATAAACCAGCATTCCCCCATTAAAGTTCTTGCTTCCAGTGGCACTGTTGCAATGCTGTTTCTCAACTTCTATTTGAAAAATAGGCATTGCAATTAAAGAAATACACAAATGCTCTCTAGAGCCTACAGTAACCAGGATAATTAAAAATATATACATATTCAAAAACCTGAGAGAGTCTTTAAAGTTTTTCCCCCTAAAAAGAAGAGAAAACAAACAGAACAACAGCTAAGGGAAACATCCAGCCCAGAAAGGTATCATTTTGAAAAACTATTATTGGACTGTTGAAATCAAACTGGTCTTAACTAGAGTGGGAGCCAAGGACAGGCAAACTGTGCAGAAATTTCTCAAAGGAAATAATGGAAAAAATAGAAAATATCTAAGAGACCACAAATCTTTTTTTACAAGTTGCTAGAATAATGATTGGTTCTGGAAAGACTTCAATCTATAAAAGTGTAACAAGCACCTTGACTTCCAGCCATTGTCAATTTGTTACTACTTTTATTATTATACAGAAGGTGGTTCCAGAGTGCAAGAGATGTCCTGGAAAACACCACATGAAGTACTTAAAATATTTTTGAAAGTGACAGACAGTAAGGAAAATTAACTACTATTTTTCTAACAATTACTTTCTGAACCCAGGACAGAAAGTGACAGCATAAGCTGGTAGATTGGTTTCAGACCAGAATAATTTACTGCAGTAATTCTGTAAGACATGTCACATGAACTGATAAATCCAGGACAAAAAAATCCAATACTCCAGAACTCCAGCATTTTCAAACAATATGCCAGCTATACCTGATCAAAAGGTGCTTTGGCCTTTTGTCTTCCACCGATTTCTGATTAGGAAGGGCCAAAAATTCACCTAGTTCGTACTAGAGAGACACTTACACAACTACCAGGGCTAGAGCACAATACACAAGAAAGGGGACAGAAACTCCGCTGAAGGCCATGTGCAAGTGCTCAAATAGGACGGTAACAAGCTACAGGGTGTTGTCCCCTAGCATCCGCTGAAGAAACCGCCCCATCAGAGGCCTCCACTCAGGCAGAGCTCCTGAAAGAGGATGTAGCTCTCCAGGTCTCAAGCTCCCAGGAGGGCCTGGGACCTCTCCTGAGGACTGGGACAAGCAGAGGCCATGTGTCTTAGTGCAGGAGCTATGCCACCAAGTTAAGGAGCTGCAGGTCAGTGGGCTGCACAGCATCAGGGACGACAGAAAGATTGACAGCATTTTCACTGAGACCTTGCAGAGACAAGAGCCTGAACTCCCAGCTGCACAGAAAGAGGGTCTGCAGTCACTGGAGTGATGAATGGAGACTCACAAGATGGGGAAGACCAGAGCCTTGCAACCTCTGGCAAGAGAGGGCAGGCTCCTCCTCCACCTGCAGTTAGTGCCTCAATGGCAGACAAGGGGCTGGAAGCTCTGAGGAAGCATCAGAGCAGCCTGAAGCACATTCACACCAAGAGGAAGCCATCATAGTGGCAGGAGACTCCCTCCTACAGGGGACAGAGCCCTCCCCCATCTGCTAATCTCACTTGCTACCTGTGAGGGTTTGCTGCTTACTAAGAAGTTGCAGACTGGCAAGGTTTGCCTTGTGCTTGGATTAATAGCCCTTGCTGTTCAATCACACAGGTACAAATTGTTAAGTGCTGCAAGGGAATCCTTGAGTGTAACGAGAGTGACTATACAGCTCCAGAGACAAGGTGGCATCTCCACAATTTTGCCATTGAAGGAGAAGGGCTCAGAGAGGCGTGAATGCTGGTCAATAACTTCAGGTCAATAACCAGCTGTGCAGCTGGTGTGACAACAAGGATTTGCCTTTTACAGCCACAGGACACTCTTTAGGGATTAAGGACTGCTAGGGAGAGATGGAATCCACTTAAGTGATGCAAAAGTATTTTTGTCTTTGGCTTGGCCAGCCTGGTGAGGAGGGCTTTAGAACATAAACAACAGAGGTGTGAGTAACAACCCACAGACAAGTAGAAATTAATGGACATGGGTGGAAAGCAAGTCATGAAAGGTGACAGCTACAGGGGAGACCTCAAAATGATAAAACAAGGCAGAAGAGAGTCTACCACAAGCGTGTGTACATAAATGCACACAGCTTGGGAAACAAGAAGGAGTAACTAGAGCTCCACATGCAATTACATAACTGTGACACTGCTGAGCTACAGTGAGACAGCTCGCACAACTGGAACGCTGCTGTGGATGGATGGACCCAAGTTGCTCAAGAAAGACAGGCAGGGCAGATGAGGGAAGAGGGTTGTCTTCCATGTGAGGGAACGCTTAGATGTGTGAAACTTAATGGGACAGACAACAGGCTGGTTGAAATCTTGTAGTTCAGGATCAGAAGAGAGACTAGTAAGGGCAACATCATGGTGAGTTTGTTACAGATCATGCAATCCAGGCAAGGAAGTAGATAGTCTTCTTTAAACAAGTAAAGAAGTCTCTCCATCACAGACTCTGGTTCTTGTTAATCTCCAACATTGCTAGAAAAGCAACACGGTAGGACACGAGTAGTCACGTCATGATTTCTTGATACAGGCATTGGAGAGACCAGACCTGACCTGCAGCTGAATCTGTTACTTAGTAACAAGGCAAAATAGTTCTGGATGTGATAATCAGCAGCAGCTTTGGCTGTAGTGACCATGAAATGGCAGAGTTCAAGATCCTGGAGAGACTGATAAAGGAGAGCAAGCAGAACACACACCTTTGACTTCACTGACCACTTCCTCCTGCTGACCCTGCACAGTTCAGGCTCAGCTAGCTCAGACACATCATCAGGCAGAGACTGTAGTCCCTCACCTGCAGCCAGCACACTGAACCTATCCTGTCATTACAGAACTGTAGGTGGAAAAGGAGTCTTTCTCCTGTTGCTAGAAGTCACAAGCTTCCAGCCCTCCCCTATCTCAGGAAACTTTTCCAATCCAATAATCACTGCCTACATCTCCTTTAATGTAGTTGTAGATTTAGGCTCCTGTAGCTAAAGGGTCTCGAGAAGATTTGATCCTTTTCCTTTTGTAGTCTCTGATGCTGCAGTCTGACGACGTCTTCCTGCAGCTACTTAACTTGGTGACACAGACTCTACCCCAGCACACATCTCCTGCAGGCAAGGAGGCCATCCTCTGCTGCCCCAACAACCTCGGTGGTAGGCTCCCAGGCCTGTATTTCCAGACCTGGAGAGCTGCATCTTCCTTCAGGACCTTGCTCCAAGTGAAGAACCATGAAGATGAAACTGTCTCAGACTTCCTCCAAAATCTCACTAGAAAACAGAAGAGCTGCAGCTGAAGAGACACACTACATCCCAACTAGATACGCAACTGCACAGACTGTATGCAATTCAACCTCACAGTGCAAAGTAAATAATTAGGATAAACAATATAACTAGCAAGTTCTATTTGACTCTGAACACAGAAGTTATACTTAAAAAGATTAAGCATTAATGCTCACTGTTCTTTATCTGCAAACTACTACCTCAATTTAATTCTCAGTTCTGGTATTTAGGTATTCCCTGGAACATGCTTCAGCTATTGAGGGGATTACCATTCTCCTAAAACAATGGTTTGCAGACAGTGTTTTCCTTAGAAAAGGAATTTCACTGAAATCAGTGGAGCTGTTCCTGGCAGAATATGCTTATATTTTCTGAAAGATCAGAGCCTTAATTAGCAGATCATAATTACGCTATTCATTTTCATTTCAATGTTCAATGAGTTTACTAACTCTTCACTTAATTTTAGTATTATAATTTATATTTTTGCTCTATACCTGTATTTGACAAATTTTTTTAATTCTAGTTTAAACATCATGGTATTTGAAAACTTCCAGAAAGCATCGATCTATTTGTCTTTGAAGAAAAAAGCCTCTCTTTCCTTTGTTACAAATTCAGTGAAAACTTATACATTTTCCTCCCATTATCTACCTAAGATTATAAACACACTGGGACAAACTTGGTACCTTGCTGTTTATTTAGGCAGTATTCATGACTCAAGGTCACTCTGGCACACCAAGAAACCAATTATTGTTAAATTCCACATAATTTAAATAGAGGTCTAAAGCTGGTATTGAAAAAGTGAAGCAAGCTAGTTTTTATGCTTTTTTATTTACGTATTTTCATGGTTTACACTACGTGAGTTTCAAAAAAAACAAAACAGTGGAAGAGATCTACTGCACCACCAAATCTAGGGGTGATCCATGATGTGATGCTTGCTAATCACAAGACAATCCAGGTTCAAGAAGCTAAAACAGTCACTGGTAGTTTTCTTTCCTATGATGATACAAGAAATACAGAGATATAAAATCTCTTCAGCATTCAAACCACTAATACTTTCTGGAGAGTTGATCCTATCTCCACAGAGCTAGCAAACATTGCAGCTCTTAGAACGTTTTCTTTAAAACTCTTTATGGCAGAAACAGAAAGAAACAAAATCTGATGAACAGTATTTATGAAAATTAACTAAATGAAACAATGGCAGTCTGATTCTTCAGCCTCTCAGGAAAATAAAAAGACACTTTTAACAGATCGTATGACAGAACAAAAATAGAATCAACAGCAATTAGTTCAAGAAAGTCGAACTAATTGAATTCAACAAGAACCTGTACATCAGTATTAGATAATCTGCTTTAAAGTGCAAGCATATGTTACATCAAAGAAAAGTGAAGGTTATGCAGATCTTTTGTTATCTTTAAGCATATATCCTATTTGCATTCAGACTCCAGAAATACTACTTCCTATCTGTGATATCAGCCATCTTTCATGAAGGTAGAATAAGCTAAACAAAGATTTATTTGGTGATTCTACTGCAAGAAACAGTAAAGCCAAAAACACAGGCAAAAACAGTAGGCGCAGCACCACTTCTGCCTTATACATATAGTAAGTACATGCAGAATAATCAAAAATATATTCAACATTAAACCTTCTTCTGTTTTTCACAAACAACATGCTTTGCTTACCCTCCTCCTCTTTTGTCATCTTTGAAACCCAATGCAGAGATTAGTTTAGGAAAAGTACTGACACTGTGCTGAACTTCATAACTCTTTGCATGATAAATTAAGTAGAAGTACAAAGTTAAATAAACTCACCATTTCAACGGTGTACCTTCATATTCAAACCATATTTCACTAACTTCCTCTTGTCTCATAACCTTCTGAAAGTGTTTCTTCACTTTGTCTGTTACCAGAGTCAAGTAGCTTATCCTTGGCAAAAGCAGCTGAAAAAAATTAATATAGAACCTTGAAGTATACATAAAATTTTCTAAATTAACAAAGAAAAATTCAGTCAGCATTCTTTTTTCCCCTCTTTAAGGCAAGATGTCTTTTAAACAGTTTACTTATTAATGATTCATGAAAGGCTATAAAACTATGTACTCAGAAGATATAGAACAGCAGTATCCAATATATTAATGCAAACAAAAATAGTAAAAAAATAAGTTCTTGATTCTTTGATGTGATGGGAGGGAGAAGAGTGGAATTTAATTGCTGTTGTTCTGTATTTAAGCAGGCCAAAGAATGAAGTTTTAAACTTTTTTCATATGAACAAATAGGAACGTGTTCTAACTTTTTATTGAATATAATGAGAAACTGTGCATCAGCTATTATTTCAAAATGGAAATTCCTACAATTTTTTTTTTTAAAAAAAGAATGAAAACTAGCTGCTTAAGGGTTTGGTTTTATACTTTCAGTAGCCGGCAATTTCCATCTTCTTTGTACTGGGTTTGCCAATTCAACATGTTAGTCTAGGCTACTATGATTCTTCTACTATTTAACCTTTGCCCAGTTACTAAAAATCAAATAAAACTGTCAATATTTTATCAGTTGAAATATGGCACCTTCTTACAGCTTTCTAGTATACTACTTTTTTTTCCTCAAGTGTAATGTTATGCACTACCCAAAACAGAATGCCATGTTATTTTTATTTGTACCCCCCCCCCGTTTCAATTTTTTTTTAAAATCTCATGCCTAGTAAGAGTGCTATGTCAACGAGAAAAGATTAACCTCCCTGTTAAATAACATTTAGTGGCATTTTAATTGAATTGTATTAATCCTTTTTATTTTCATTTCCTAATTATTAATATAATAGATAGGACCAAGGAATAAACAGAAATTAATTACATCTTGCATATTTAGAGAAAGGGAAACATTTATTTTCCAGTGTTCCTCATAACCATTCATGTATTTTCTTTACAGTATATGGGTAACGCTAGGCCTTAAGTGAATGCCTACGTTACAGACATCTCAAACTATGTGAGGATATATTTTGCCTGATAGGAAACTTGATCTCTGCTGCAACATTCTTCTAGAATCTCTCCAACAATTAGACCACACTTTGATATCTAAATTAGATAGTATTTTGGCCTTGATACTAGAATTTGTTTATAAATACCAGATTCACAAACAATGGAGGGTAAATCAAGACTAAGTTCTTATGAAAGAGAATGGATTTGTCTTTTAGATAATGCTGCATTAGGTTACTAATCTGCACACATCTGTGAAACAACTACGTTTTAGGATTATATAAAACTGCAAAAGATCGAGACTCACCACTATCACAGTCATCAACTCAGTTAACACTTGACCTTTTATGTACCATATGGTTTTCTTTTTCCATCTGTTGCTCTTATTACCATCATAATGTTGTTTCTACCTTCTTTCATAGAAGTCTAATCCACCAAGGTAATTAAACACAGCCTTCAGTTTTAAAAGGTGAACAATCTCAGTAAATTCAATGAAGTCATGTACACAGTCAAGTGAGATTTGTTTGGTACATCAGTGACTTGAATGACAATATAATCTTGTCCTTTATTAACCTAGTTAATTCCACATATCTACACTGATTGTTCTTAAGACAATATAGTCCAGGCTATTCCCATCAAACCAAAATATTTTTGGTAATAATTCCATATTATTTCTGTGAGATATTTGCAGTTAAATTAATGCTGATATATTCTGATATGAGACCCATTTGGACTGCTACAAAAGACCATTTTCAGCATGCTGCATGTGGCGCAGCCATGCAGGAATGATAACTATGTTCAAGCATTATTGATTACAACAGCATTTGACATACCCTTCTAAACTGCATAACTAACTTCCTTTGTAAAATATTTTACTTTAGTTTGTAGTGTGGAAGAACGTGCTTTCTATTTCAACACAGTTAAGATATCACAGACAATAACCAAGCAGCATTTAACCAAATTTAACAGAATGTCTCCAGCACTCCCAACAGGCCTCTATGGAGTAGAAAACCCAACAGTTAATTAGGTCAACAGGGACTGTTTGTTTTTCAGAGATGCTGAGCATTTGCTGGACCTACTGAACTCTTTTTTTGGTCTTCCCACCTCTTCTACCTCACTACAGTCTTCCCCTTCCATGGGAGACATGAAAGAATCCAATTAAATCACTTTAATTATCCTAGAAATTTACAAGTATACTAAATCTGTTAAGTGAGACCTTTAAAAGCATAGTTTAAAGACATTTTCATTTTGTTACTCCTTTTAATACACCTTCTCCACCAGCTGTCTACACTCAGTGAAAGACACCAGTTGACAGAAAACATTTTTACTCCAAAAATCCTGTAATTTTTAAATGCTGTAGGAAAAAAAACCACCTCAATGTATTTAACTGTATGCCAGCTTTTAGTCAACCTCTGACAGCAGAATCAGGTTAATTGTTTTAGAGAGGCCTCTATATGAAGACTGAAATTCTACACAGCAGTTCATCTTCTAGATTATTAGACACTCATGAGCTTCTCCAATACTTTAGTCATGTAGCAAGAAATCTTCCTTTTAGGCAAAGCTGTGTTCACCAGAATGACACCTCTCCCACAAATACACTTGCTACTGACTCCTAAACCAGTCCATGCAAGCTAATGAGACTATACCCTTTCACCCTTTGTTTACCCTACAACAATATTTCTAGATGCTGGGAATGAATGACCATGATTCAGTGAGACAGACATACTTGTCCAATTTAAACTCATTCCAGTATGTCAGATTTGCTCAATTGCTTTTCTTTTCTTGACAAGTAACCTTTTATCAGCAGACTATGCTGATATGCTATGCTAATACACTAAGAAAATGAAAACCATCCAATCAATATATCAATGCAAGTAATGTAACAACTGCAACCTAAAGGTAGGACTGATAAATCACTACATAATCTGTTAAAAGACAGAATGCCCATCATAAATTAAATGACCTACAGTACTACATGGGTGAATATGCAGACAAGGTAGTATCAAAGTTTCTAACAGACTGAATACATATTTAGCATAGATTCAATAGTTATGAACTGAAATAATGTATGAGAGAAAACAACTAATAGGAAAGTACATGATATAACACATAAGAATTAAACAGAACAGAATCCCAGTTTTGATTCAAGTTGTCTGGCAACTGACTCTGCCACGCTGCCTGCTGATCAATGTCAGACAAGTATAATGGCTGCTGCTCACTGTGTTGCATAACCAAGAAACCTAACTGAAAACCCCACCTTCCAGTTGAGCTTTGTGGCTCAGAAAGCCTACATCTGTCTTGTCCCCTAGAAAAGGACAGATTCATAAGAAGATGCAAAAGAAATCTAAAGCCATGAAAGTCTAAAGTGGGTGAATTGCTTGTGAACTGCTTGTAAGTGTCAAGACTGAGAAAGAATTCCTGAAATGTTAAGTGAAGCGGGGTGCCCTTCCTTCCACCAACCAGTTGTATAAGTTTTCTCTCACTTGGTAGGAAGAAGCAGCTGGCATGAATTCCCCTAAAGTATTCAGAGTACATGGTATAAAGCCAAATAGACGTTCACAACCTGTTGGGATCAGACTGACCATTGCAATAGTAACAAAGAACAGATAAATAAATAACTCAGTGTTAACAACTACAAAATTACCATTTGACAAAGTGAAAAAACCCTAGTTCATATTCACATCTTAATTCATTAGTCAGCTGCCATACCAAATATAACAAATCTTTTTTAAATCAAGGATTACAAGCTCTTGATTAGAAACAAATCACAACAATAATCAACTGCTTTGGATAGGATTTCTAACCTTAGCTTTAAGAGAAACTGAAAAACATGCACACAATACATGCACATCTTAAACCAAAATAGCTATACAAAACCTTCAAGGGCAAAAAAAGCAAACAAATAAACAGCTCTCTTCATTAAATTAAGAAAACAAAAATCTCCAAATACATAAGGAGGCAGAACTAATCCTACTAGAACATGCTACCCCCAAATTACACAACAACGTATTCATTCCCAGTGTAACTCTGCAGAGAGCTACCTGGCTTGACTACAGAAACAAACAGGATAGTGCTTTACCAGAGCTGCTTAGTCTCGATGTCACTCCTCTTTCCAAGTCAAGTTCATTTTAAATTAGCTCTGCTACCCCACTGCAGTGCCATAATGTAATACATGCATGTACCACTCCTGTGCAGTGTTAATCCATCTAACAGAAAAAGGCCATCTGCCACACTACTTAACAAACCGAAATCTATCATACATATTCTAGGTTGTTTTTCTAACTGCTTATCCTCCAGGTCTCTGTCTTCCTCCATCTTCATAAAGCCAGCTCCACAAAAAAGAAGCTTTTTTTTCCCTCTTAATATAATGATGCCAATATTTCCTTCCCGTGCAGCCTTCCCATTTATGGAAGGCAGTCTGGAATACAGAGGTTATATCTACATTAACAAGTACTGAGGTGTGATAAAAGGAGATGTGTAAAGCTGAACAGTTGGTGTCAAGGGCTGGGAATGTGCACTACATATTCTTTTTTTTACTTCATTTTTGGCAGATTTGATGTTTTTTACTTCAGTTTAAGCTCCAGTTTGATCCCATACACTAAATGCCCATTAGGAGCTGAAGGACATCTGCTTCAGCGTCATGTGAAAACGATTCAGCTTGTGGGCTCCAAGACTACTGCGTGACACAAACCTGGGCACAGTAAGTGGAAAGGATGAAGACTTGATTCAAAAATGCAGTACAGATCCGAACAAAAATATTAATGTAGATTCACTCTGAAACCATGAGAACCAAACCGTAATTTAAAACCTTGACTGCTATTCTGCCTTTTACTATTATAAATCCTTGGTCCCTTCAAGAAGCAAAGCTATATTATCAGCTCCAACATGACCTAGAAAGGGAAGAAATTAAAATTTTAGAATTGTGATCTGTGAATAACCAGATTCTGCAGAAAGAGAACTAAGCCTTGAGAATTTTTGTGCATACTTTAAGCAGAGTAAATAAGGTAAAACCTATCAGCTTAAAACTATCATCTCCTTGGCTTAGAAAGTTGGCCACACCATGAAGGTAACATGGTTTCAGGGTTTCCATGCTGATGTTAAACGGATCAAAATCACATGTTTCTATACTTAAACTCACACCTTTCATGTAACTGTTATACAATATATACATCTATATTTTAATCATACATATATAAAAAATAGATAAAATCTAAAGTCTGAGACTGCCAGATAGCTCAAATGCATTTGGCAATAGGTCAATCACATGAAGTAAAAGTGCTCCTGTTTTTACCAGTGATTAAACTAAAACATAGAAAAATGAACACTATCATTATTGAACGGAAAGCATTAATGCTTTATTAGGTTTCAAAAACCCACTGAACACACATGTAAAACAGAAACTGATGACACACACATGCTATTAAACAAAGAAAAAAATTATTTCTATCTAGCAATATTTTCAAAAAGACTAGAAAGGGATATGACAAGATTCAAGGATTTCAGACTCATGTAAAAACTCAGTACAAGATTTTCCCACCACATACTCACTACATTTCAAATTTAAGTTTCACTGAATCAGCTAACATTCCCTATCAATCACATATCTACTAGGTGTTAAAAGGATGAAAACTGCTGAGCACACTATAAATATATGTCACATGATTAGAGAAGACCTTCGAGTTTTTAACTCAAATACATCCATCACCCTCACTTCTATCATCAGCTAGCAATCCAGTCCAGGCACTGCACTGTTAAGACATTATAGCTGCTTTTCCTACATCTGAGCTAGATTTCTCATGGCTGCTAGCATTTAAAGAAAAGAAAATTAGCATGAAAAGATAATGAGCAGAAATATTGGAGCCAGTATTCATTCTGAGTTTGTATTACATGCGTGACTGATCGCAGTGTATAAGATCGCACAAAGCTGAAGTTATTTCTGTAGTAAGGTAACATACAAGTCCTCTCCCTTCTTCTGGTCACTACCCAAGAACACACAAGCTTCACCACAAGCTCCTTTTACCTACCTACTTATTGACTTTTTCATATTTTTTTTTAAGATCTTAATTATCTGTGATAAGTTTATCTCACTAGTGAAACAAGCTTCAAGTTTTGAACCTGCTGTGAAGACAGACAAATTACACAGTATGGTCATACAGTTAACTTTCAGAATGTTCCAGGAATAAGAAAAAACAAGAGTTGGGTTTTTTTTCCCCACAACATGTAGCAGCACACATGATGAGAATGAAGGAAACAATCATAACTATTGCATTGGGCTATCTGTGATTACCTTTGTTATACTCACATAGTAAGGTTCAGCTTCCCTTTCAGTTATCTCATCCTGATACAGAGTGAAACAAGTTGGTATTCGTCCAAACCACACATCTCGAAGTACATCTTTGTCATCTGTCATTCTTCCAATAGATAGCGAAGCACATGTAGATCAGCTTGTTTCTTCAGCTAGAACTGTAACCTTGCTGCCCCAAAAGAAACAAGTCAGCACAACAGCAAATAAAACACACTTTGTTACAAGATTCTCCCTTAACTACACTCCTGCAACCGTGAGCAATGCTACCACTAAGAGGTTAAACGCATCAGTTTGTACAAGCGAGATAAGTTAGGGCGTCCAAATAAACATTTTCCCAACAGCAAACATACGGTGGATGACCAGTACATGAGCATTTTCTAAGCCTGCATCACGCCGCAGCCGTGGAGGCAAAGCGACCTTTCCCATTACCGCCCTGCAGCCATCCCGCAGCTCCCACGGTCCCCAGAGGTCCCGGCCCCACAGGCAGGCGGCAGAGCCGGTGCCCGCTGAGGAGCAGGACAGGCAGCGGCGAGGACGACGAAGCGAGCAGGTCTCTCGCCAGCGCCGCCGCGGGCCGGGCCAGAGGGGTCACTGATGCCCCAGGACGGACCCCAGCATCGCCCACCGCCGCGCTGAGACCCGGGGGCATCCCGCCAGCCCGTTTGGGGCAGCGGCCGCCCTCGGCGCCCGCAGCAGCGGCCCGGCCCGGCCAGGCCCAGCGGGATCCCTGTCCCTCGCGGACGGCCGCCCGAGGTGAATCAGCAGCGCAGGGCGCGGCGGCGCTCCGCCACACGGGGCCAGGCGGAGGAGCGCCACGGCGACAGACCCCGGCGTGCTCGCCCCGAGCAACAGCAAGGCCGGGGGGCGGGTCGCGGCGGCTCCGCCCCAGCCCGCCGAGGGCAAGCGGCGTTCCGGGGGGAAGGGCCCGCCCTGGGCAGCCCCATCGGAGGAGAGGGGGGCAGGAGGGGAGGGGGAGCAGCCGTTACCTCAGTCGCGACCCGCACCACCTGCCCGCCCACGGGGGCTGCCGCGCGCCAGGCAGGAACTGAAGAGCGACCCCACCCCCGCCAAGGCCCCGCCCCCTGCCCCGCCCCCAGGCGCACGCGCTGTCCGCCGCGCGGCTTCCGCCCGGCTCCCGCCAGCGCCGGAAGCCGGTAGCGGGGCGGAGAACGGCTGGGGGGGCGGGGCGGCCCGCGGAACGGGCGGGGTGACTGTGAGGTCTGTGGGCGGGAAGGAGGCGGGGGTGGGGTCTTAGGGTGGTCCGTGGCGGTGGCGGTGGGACAGACTTGGTCCCACAGCCCTCACCTTGAGAGCAGGCGGCTGGCCGTCCTCCCAGAGTGCGGTGTTGGAGCTGCAGCGGCAGGGCCGGAGGCAGGGGGTCACTGGGCTGCCCCTGTGACCGGGCCTGGACCCGCCCCTGAGGTGTCAGCGGAGTCGCTCAGCCGATGGGCCGTGCTTCTGCAAGCGCTCAGGAGCCAGTGAAGCTTCAGCACAGAATCACAGAACAGCCTTGGTTGGAAAAGACCTCCCATATCATCAAGTCCAACCATTAACCCAGCACTGCCAAGTCACCACTACACCATGTCCCTCAGCACCACATCTACAGTCTCTTAAATCCCTCCAGGGATGGGGACTTCACCACTGCCCTGGGCAGCCTGTGCCAGTGCCTGACAACCCTTTCGATGAAGAAATTTTTCCTAATATCCAATCTAAACCTCCCCTGGCACAACTTCAGGCTGTTTCCTCTTGTCCTATCACTAGTTATTTGGGAGAAGAGACCGACCCCTGCCTCGCTACAGCCTCCTTTCAGGGAGCTGTAGAGAGCCATGAGGTCTCCCATGAGCTTTCTTTTCTCCAGACTAAACAACCCCAGTTCCCTCAGCCGCTCTCGTAAGACTTGTGCTCCAGACCCTTCACCAGCTTTGTTGCCATTCTCTGGACACGCTCCAGCAGCTCAGTGTCCTTCTTGTAGTGAGGGGCCCAAAACTGAACACAGTATTCAAGGTGTGGCCTCACCAGTGCTGAGTACAGGGGAACAATCACTTCCCTACTCCTAAAAGCTTTGCGTGCTCGTGAGTTTAAATGCTCTTCTGAGGATTTTGGCCGCAATCATCTCTCTTACTCGATTATCTTTTCCTATTCTTTATGCACCATATATACCACGATCACAGGAGAGCGAGGAATATGTGCTGTCACCAGGTCATACATACGAAAGCATCATTCTGGATCAGTTTTTATCTGCCCAATGGGTGCAAGTTCACAGTGAATTCCATCTCTGTATTTAAAAGAACATCTCCTATTCTGTCACTCTGTAAATCCTCATCTCGGTGTCCTACAACTGTAGGAGTGAACACGAAGGACAGCACTTCCCAGGTGGGAGGGAACATCATAATTCCAAGGAAGATCTGTGTCAGAGCTTCCTTGCTAGTATGTGTCACACATCAACAGTTGTGAAAGCTGGGTTCTTCTGTGGCAAGACGTGCAACTATAGCAAAATTCTTAAAACTGGTATTTTGGCAATTAAAATTCGGAAGAAAACTGATTAAATGTGTTTTTACGTGACGTAGATGGCACATGCAATTTCAGCAGTGCGATGTTCTTGCTATGCTGGCTCGTGGCCACCAGATGTCCCGCAGTGGCCACTGCTGCTGAAGGTGTCTTAAGGAATCCAAGCACTAACTACAGTTATTACTGACTTTTTGTGGGTTTTACCCAAAGACGGACATTTTAATGAATTTGTATGTTGCTGATTCGACTGTATGATTTGGGCAATTTTAGTATTTTTTCAGTCATTTGAAATATTAGAGAAATCTGAAGAGCTTGTTTTATTTTTTCCAGTTTAAATAAGCTTGTCATGATAACCTCTTTTTGGTAAAACATAACATCCTGAACATGAGCCCTATTATAAATTATTAGGGGGAAAAAAACAACACTCTTTTAGTTAATGCTCTATAAGTAAAAAGTTTAGCCATGGCACTTCTGTGATTTGGAACGTACACAGTGAAACTTCCCCTATCTGCTCTCCAAGGGGTTTTGTGACACATCAGTTCAAAAAAAACAGGTAAACTGGTGTAAGCCTGGATTAAACTTCATATTTGGCATGGTCTCCCCCAAAGTACAGGGGAAGGTGGCACATAGCACGTGCCATACTGCAAGGGCTTTAGGCTCTCAAGTGACAAGTTCCCTTATGCTCTTAAATATAGGAAACTTACACTTGCCTTGGGTGCACGTATTAGGTAACACCTCTAAAGGGCATGCTAATGCTGAGGTGATGGAAGGGGAGAGGTTCCCCCAAAAGTACACTTACAGAAGGTTAACTAGCATTGATGGTGTGGGAATGACTGTCTTGCAGACCTGGAATGACAGAAACTTCTGGATGCAGAAGGACACTTCCATGGAGATCTGTGCAGAACTGAACCCACAATTACAAAGGCATCTATCCCACAAGCACTGGTCGTTGCTACAGACTTCTCTACAGATTTCTGCAAGGAAACTCCCTTAATGATGTTACAGGTCTGTTGAAATCAGTGCTGCAGGAAATTAAGGAGAACCACATGTTTAATTTTTGCCCTTTCCACCTATGAGTCCTCAGAGTACTCCTGTAGGAAAAGGTTGTTTCAGTAGCGCTGAAGGGTTTGCTTGATCATTGTAGCAGCAACACTAAAGACAATGTCAGCTTGTATTGAAAAGAAAATGGCCCAGAAACATCCACTGGCACAACTGCTCCCACTCATTTTTCCTCATGATCAGGAAGAAGTCTGCCAGCACTGCTATTAACAATAACACTGATAGTGTGCATATACTGAGGAAGTGACCCATTCTCCCCACTGCCTGTGCTTGTCTCCTGAGAGCTTACTTTACGTCTACTGCCACAGCTATTGAAGCACACCATTGGCCAGCTAGACTGTGTAACCAGCATTTTGTTGTTTACTAATGATAACTACCAAACAGATTAAACGTTTACTTTTTTTTCTCATGTATATTAAAAAGAACAGAGGCACCTGACTCAGGCATATGGATTCCACTCCATAGGCTGAAATCTGAACACCATCATGCTAAGCAGAGAATAAAACACAGTAAGTTACAAGTAAGTGAGATAACTTGCTATTTAGAGTATCTTCTTATTTAAACATCCCAGCAAACTGTTGCTGTAGTAACTAGATACAGATGCAGCAAGATACATTCTAAAATGTGTGTCAGATTATAAAGACCATAATTCTATAGGCAAATGAGGCTCTGATACTGAGGAGAGGAACTTGGCTGTAGGCAAATGCAGGAGATACAGAGTAACTACTGAACAAATAAAGTAAACCTGAAGTGAATGCCAACTTTGCTATTAATATGACTATAAATAATTAATCCAAATCCAAACATTAAAAATAATTTCTAGGGTGGAATGTCAAAACAGGTACAATAAAAAAGGAATTACCTCCTTTGGCATATTGTTTTCTACATTGTTATCTAATTATTATCTACCTATTATTATTATTTAAGTTGCATCATCACACAGAAGAATGTACCAGTCTAAATTGGAAGGGGCAGAGCTCAACAAACATATTTCCAATTCCAAAGATCTTTAAGCAGTATTCCCCCATTTTGAACGTCATCATCAGACAGCACACAGTGAGTCATTGCTTAATGGCACCCGAATCAAAACACCTCTTAGTGAGTACATATGGAATGTGAAGATGCTTGTAAAGTACAAGTTTATAATTAAAGATGCATTAATTCTAACAGAAATAGAGAAATGGAACAGATGATTTACATATTTGTGGGCAGTTATATTTTAGTGTAATGGTAGTGGAGATGAAGATTTGTAAACAGAATCACTGTATAATTTAGGTTGGAAGGGACCTTTGGAGTCCTTTCCTGACCTCTAGGCCAACACCCCTTCTCAAAGCAGGAGTAGCTACAAGTTAGATGATGTTGGTGAAGGCAAATAATGCCAGCATTTGGTTGCTGAAAAGTTACCTGAAATAAAATGTGAAATAGTATTTCCCTGTATATTTTGCTGTAACTGGGATGACTGATATTCATTACTTTGATCACATGGAATGAATTTTATGCTGCTTTTGTAGATCTGGTATTTTACAGCATATACATAAACACAAGATAAAGGTCATTCATATGTTTAACAAAGAACCCTGGCAGGTGGAAAAAAAATTCCTTTTATGCAGGCCTGGGTCCTCTTTGTATAAAATCCTGACTCTGTTAAATCAATGGCAAAACACACACAGATATGTGAAACTTAACTTATTCCAGTGTTGCTTTAATAGGAACTGTTCAGCAATCTCTATTAATGTTTTTCCTTCATTTTCCTAACATTTTTCAATAGAAAGCAAAGTATACTTTAATTTCTTAGCTCTTGTCTTTTGAGTATGTAAACAAAAACAGATTGTGAGACTCATTAATGTACGCCTTTTAACAGGCAACAATGAGTAAGAGTCAAATGAAACTCATAATGCTGCTATTTATATCTACCTAAATAGTTCATTGTTGCCTACTCACAGTGAAGAATTAATTTGATTAATTACATGAGAAGCTGATTCATTCATCCAAGACCTGTCTGGAAATATTACAAGTACCGCCTGATGGCACTTAATATTTTCCAGATACAATTTTAATTTATTTGTCTGTGCAAGCCAAATATCACGCTTACCTGGATATACTTCTTCTTTCATGCCCTCTTCACCTACCAATATTTGCCTTCTATAACAGGTGAACAGATTTTCAAATATACTAGACTGTTTTTAAACTCTTTCTTGTCTCAGTAACTGAAGTGGGCTAACAGCTGTCATAGTTTTCCCTCACAGTAGTTAACTCTGTTTTACTTTTCAGATTTCCAATTTTAATTCTAACTTAAAATTCCAAAGTCATTTTTCAGGCTATCAAAATAACATTTTCTTGCTAAAACAAGTGACTGGACATTAGGAACTCCTAGTACTAAGTCTGCTGCTTATTATTTAGCTTGAACAAAATTTCTTGTGTTTGTTACTTTGTTGTAGCCCCATTAAGACATCTTGGTCTTAGGTGGGGTCGGGAATATAATTTTTAAATATTTCACAATATGTATGTATGGAGATTTCTTATGAATATAAATCAGATCATAAGCTTTCTTTTTTAATATATTAATAGTGCCAGCAGCCATTTGTTCACTTAGCTAGATTTTCACCCCTCTGTATGTTAACTAAGTAATACTTACTCTGTCAAGTATTGTCACTTATCAAAGAGGAGTGCCTGGTATTCAAAAGGCAGTAGGATGATGATTCCTAATTATTCCCATTTTTTCTGTTGGGAATACTGAAAGAAAGAAAGGTTAATGGCTTTGTCAGTACTGTCTTGGTATGTGACAGGATTAGCTGCATCTACGTTTGATACACAAATTTAGTCATTTATCACCAAGGATCACCACTAACTTAGTGCTGAATCATAGCATGGCCAGGAAGTAAAACAAAAATATAAGAGGGAGAATATAACAATCCTGTGCTCTTTGGCTATTTGAACAGCCTCAGGTTGTTTATTTTTAGGCAAAAAGATGTTTCGCCCTTAATCTCAATGGAAACCTTCTGTTGATGCTGTTGAGATGTCAGCTTCTGAGATAAGGGCAGTCCAGTCCTCAGTACAAGAAGACACTAAGCACTCGTTGTGTCACCCAGTACTTAGGAACTCCCAGAACTGAAACTAGCATTAACTGCTATTTATTGACAAGTAAGCTTTTATACCTTGCTTAGAAGACTTCTTGATGTGCATCTTTATATTAAAACCCTTTCAATAAGGAGTAATTCGTTTTCTATGTTACATTGCATAATTTCAAGTGTCCGAGTTAGACCCTGTCATCTACACATATTCATTACAACCTAGTCTATCGGCTAACTTACAAAACATGACATACTATTGCAATAAAGTAGCAAATATCATATGGGTTCATGGATAATACAATGCTAAGTCTGGCATTAGTACAGCAGGCCAAATTCTCTGCCTGTACAAGTCACCGCGGCTTCAGAAATGTCATTTTCTGTTCCCAGTAAACCTAATGATGTGTGTCTATTACGTCTGACCATAACTGCCTAGACCACGGTTTCTTTCTAGCTTTCTGAAAGAAAATACTTCTGATTTTTAATAAAACACAGGATTTCTCTATTCCAGACAAAATCATTTTTTGTGCTATGACTGGATCATCTTCAGCAGTTTTACCCAGGGAAAGAAATTTCTCAGTGATTCCAAATTCACTTTGATCATTTCATATTAATAAAGTCTTGACAACTTCAGTTCTGGAGTTGTACTTATTAATGAAGTACATAAGGAAGTTTAAATATACAAAGACTTTTTTGTGAATTTAAAATTAATATTGAATGCAAGTTCCATTTTTTCTCTTTTTTATTTTGTATTTGCACAACTATTTTATGAGCTAGTTGTTAACTCCATGATTCTTCCACTGGCTCATTCCTCTTATTTGCTGGGATCCCTGTGAATGGCAGCCCAGCCCTCCAGCATACCAACCACTTTCCCCTCCCAGTTTGTATCATCCAAAAAAACATCAAGTATGCATTCCAGCTCATTGTCCAGGTCAATGATAAAAATGTTAAATGGCACTGCCCTAGTATTGATGCTGGATAAACACTACTAGTAACCAATTTCCAGTTAGACCTTGAACCATTAATCACTGCTCTCTGAGCCCAGCAGTCCAGCCAGTTTTTCACACACCTTGCAGTCTACCCATCCAGTCCATATATCCTCAGTTTAGCTACCAGTATACTATGAAAGACTGCGTTGAAAGTTTTGCTTCAGATAAGCTACATCCCTAACTTTCCTTTCATCCACAGAGCCAGCCGTTTCATCATAGAAAGCAATCAGTTTGGTCAAGAATGATTCAACCTTGATAAATATCTGCTGGCTGACTCCAGTCATCCTTCTGTCTTTCATGTGCCTGAAATGGGGATGACTTATTCCTTAATTTTCCCAGGAGCTGACCAGTCTGTAGATCTTCCTTCTTGGCTTTTAAAAATATTGATGTAACATTTACCTTTTACCAGCAACTGGGGAGTTCCCTCAGGAATGAAGAGAAGCTTCCCAAAGACATCAGCCATCTCAGCTTCCATGGATGCACCTCATCTTGTTCCATGTCCAGAATTACTTAAATTCTCCCTAACTTGATCCTTCTGAACAGTGGTCAGTAGCTCATTCCTCCCAGCTTGCTACTAGGCACAGAGACCTGACCTTGCCTGTAAAAGACAAGGCAAAGAAAGCATTAAGTACTTCAGCCTTTTTTCATGTAGTTTGTCATTAGGTCCTTTCTAGCTTGCCTGCACTATTTAGCAATGAGTTTATGTTTTCCTTCATCTTTCTTTTGAGGCTTCTTACCTGCAGAAGCCATTCTCAGTGCCCTCCACATTCCTTGCTGGCTTCAACCCCAGCCATGTGTGGCTTTCCTAATTTGACTCTTGCATGCCTGGGTGATGCTGCTAAATTTCCTGGTAGCCTGTCCCTGCTTCCACTTTCTGTGTACCTCCTTTCTGTGCTTGAGCTCAGCTAGAAATTCCCTCTTCAGCCAAACTGGCCTCCTGCCATATCTGCCCTTGCTTCTTCTTGTGCAATCACAATGGACCATTCTTATGCTTCAAGGAGATTTTATTTGAAGATCAGCTCTAATGGGATCTTTTTCTTTCTTGGCTCCCCAGGGATTCCTGCCTTCCTGTTCCCTTACCAAACTAAGTCTACTCTTCTTAAGTCCAGGTCTTTACTCTGCTATGTACCTTGCTCACTTCCCTTAGCATGTTAAATTCAACCTGTTTCTCCACTTCTTTTTAGGCTTTGATCTCCATACCCTGATGAACCTGCTTAAAAGCCTTTCCCAATAGATTAGCAAGACTATTGGGAAAGATGCTCTTGCCTCTCTTCCTCATGCGGGTGCTATCACTCCCCACCAGTCCTTGCTCCCAGAAGATGATCCATGGTCATAGAAGCCAAAGGCCCTGCCTGTGACACCAGTCACACAGGCTTTGACCTGCAAGACATATCCTCTCCCACTAAACCCATCTCCTTGGCTGGTATGATCGAAAAGGAACTCCACCTTGGCTCTTTTACCACAGCTTAGAGCACAGCAGTCATCTTTGATCTGCTCAAGGTCTCTTTTGGCAGGAACACTTGAGGCCAGATGGGTAAGCAGAAACAGATAGTAACAGTGCAAAGGCAGTAATAGTAGTAGTTCAAAGACCACATCAATCCTTCTGCGTTGACCCACCTCAGGGCCCAGGACAAGCAATCAGCTTCCTGACAGCAGGTCTGACTTGCAGGTGGGTGTCTTGGCCCCTAGAGAAGGGAGTCTCAGCTGCTGTTACCCATTACTGCATCCTTATGGTGCTGGTTCCAGCCAGTTTGGGATTTTTGTTGAATACCCCTGAAGTTCCCCATGAACTTCTCTAATTTTAGCTACACCCTATAACTTTCTTTCTGATGAAAATTTTACTGTCATGGTACATATCATAGAATCATAGAATCATCGTGGTTTGGGTTGGAAGGGACCTTAAAGATCATCTAGTTCCAACCCTCCTGCCATGGCCAGGGACACTCCCCAGTAGACCAAGTTGCTCAAGACTTCATCTGGCCTGGCCTTGAACACTTCCAGGGATGGGGCACATCATCATAGCTCATTAATAAATATTTTAAATAAGAAAAACATTACTAGAAAAGTTTAAGGAAGTCCATTGCTTGTTTCATCTCACATTTATTATTCTTACTCTTTCTGTTGGTCTCTGACAGCTCTTTTTATCCCTCAACTCTTAAGTGTATAGTTTCCCTGATAAACTATTGGGAAGGGCATGGTTATAAAGACTGAATAAATTTCAGCTTACTCATTCTCCTTCATCTACTTTTTTGTAGACCAGCTACTAGATAACTCCCTAATTATTGTTTATTGATGGTAGAAATTCACTGATTTGCATTCTCAGTCACTCTCTGCTTGTTTTAAATATTACAGCCTTATTCTCTGGGATTGCAACTGATTATCATGGGAAAAGCAAATGCTGATGAACAGCTATGCCACTTCATGCTTCTACTCCCTGCAATTCCCAATAACTGGTTTGCTTCATCAGGCTGTTTCAACACCTCCTCTTTTAGATGGCTTTCAATGGGACACTGCAAGGTTTAGATTCACCTGAGAAGAGGACAGAGCTGATGGCTGCACAGAGTGGTGCCAGCTGATGGATTTTACAGGGTCTTCACACAGAAGAAAGGGCTTCATATTACACAGAAGACAGGAGGAAGAAATGACTGGTAAACATAACTATGAACAAATAGTTTCAATTTCCTAGTAATGCTTCTGTATTATCTGCAGATATATAGGAACAGTTACGCTTTTAATTACACCTGGTCAGCTTAATATTTAATTGCAGATTCTTTAGCACCTAACTAGGTTACAGAAGACTGAATAGCTCTTGGGTTTGTCACAGGACACTCATATCCCATAGTAATTTAATCAGCTGTGCTTACGCTTCAATCCTAAGCATTTTGGTTTTAGATTGTAAATTGCTGGAGACTGGCCTTCCTGCATGCTTGTAAGTTTCCCAGCTCATCTGTTAGTCAGTATAAATAATAATAAACAATGCATAATTATGTATTTAATTTCCAGGGCTACTGATAAAGTAATATACTTGGAACATCTATAACATAATTAATTTTAAATTTCACAGTAGTTTCTGCCTTCCTTCTTACAAATTAAAAGAAAAAGTTCATATCCTGACTCAAGCCATGCCAGCTGATAGATTTCTATGAGAATATGATGAAAATACAATAGAATGGCATTGTTGATTTAGTCAAACTTAAATTAAAAATTATTCTCTAAGGTGACAGTTTTCCAAATTCATTTCAGCCTAGAGAATAATTAAAATGTAGATCAGGATGCAAAGTAAGAACATGAGATATAGCCTAGCTTTTGGGCAACCATAATACTGTAGCAGTACTATGCACACTAATTAGTGGAAAACTGGAAAGAAAAAAAGAAACAAAGCCATAAAATATTAACCTCTAAACATACACATTTCAGCAAAGCTATACCTACTCAGGAAAACATGAGCACATCTTGATATTAAGCAGTAAATTAACAATTTGCCAGTTTTATACTCCTAATGCCTCATTATTATGTTAACTTTGGTATTGTTTAATTGCATTGATTTATGGGCTTACTAGTATACCTTTAAATTGTGACTGACTACAGGAAAGCATAATTCTAGAACTAACATTTTTTATTTTATTTTTTTAAATCAACCTCCAGAGGAGCCTGCAGCCCCCGATGCACAGAGCAGCATGATGCTGCCAATCAATGGCATCCTGCCCTCTTGAGATGCAGCATCTCCCACCTCCTGCTCAGTTTCTATCAGTCTACAGAACCACTAAGACGAGAGAGAAAAATTTGCCACAATGTGGAATGTTCTTTCCTCTGAATAGCATCCACAGCTTCTGTTTCAGTCTAGTTACAGAGTCTGTTTTCTCCTAGCTTCTTTATCTTCCCCTGTTACAGTTTCAGGAAGGAAAAAACTACTTATTGAAAAACCTCAGATACCAAACAAATGTCATAGTGAACCAATGTTGACATTAAGGGAGCTGGTATGAAAAACATAGCATGTATATAGCGCTTTACAGATGTAAGTGTTCAGCTTCAGACCAGGCACAGAATCTTTATGTAGACTATGCAAACTGGCAAGTCAAAAGATTGAAAGCTTTGAAGAAACTGAGATCAAAAATGTACAGAGGAAAAATTCACCTTGTACAGAAGGGCAGAGGAATATAGATTCATTGAATCATAGAATGGTTTGGGTTGGAAGGGACCTCAAAGATCATCTCATTCCAACCCCCCTGCCATGGGCAGGGACACCTCCCACTAGACCAGGTTGCTCAAAGCCCCATCCAGCCTGGCCTTAAACACTTCCAGGGAGTGGAATACTTGGATGTTCAGACTGAAGTGGTATATATGTGTTATCCTGGCTTTCTACACTGCACTTCAATGAAAGGTAGTTATCATCACGAGAAAAGTAACATTGGATTGTCATTAACAGAATGAGAAAAGTACTTAGCAGGTAACAGAGAAGGAAACCCCTGATATGTTTTCTGTGGGACAGTATTTTTCTGTGAACCAACTGGAGAAGGAATGAAAACTACTACCACAGTTGTATTAGCAACAATGAAAGTGATGTCCTACACTGGGAACTCCAGAACATTTCATAACTTAAATCTATTTGGCTATCTGCCTGAACTTGTGGGCTGCACCTAGTTGGCATTAGAATCACACAGAGCACTCTCACTGTTAGCATTGCGATGGGAATATTATGTGAAGGTAGTAACTAATGCAAAAGTAGTTCACTTCTACATTAAAAAAAAATAAATAGGATGGCTGTGGAGAGTACTGTAAAACTCCATGTTCTAATTGGAGATCACATGCTACGCCTTGGCCATGTTATGGGACACTTTTAATGGGTAAGCACTGAAGTTCTACAACCACAACATGGACTCCATACTGACTTACTTTGTTTCTTTCCCTTGAGCTGTAAGATTCTGATGCAAAAGCCTCTTTAAGGGCCCAAAGATGGGTAGCAGGGCTCTTTGAGTAGCTGACAGGAGGTGTGTGGGTAGCAGCGAGGTCTATATGACACCTTCCATCTATGTGAATATATATGTGACTCAAAGGCTCAGATAAATTCATTGCATTTTACAGCAACAATAAGCATAAGAAACCATGCTAACATTGAATTGAATAATTGAATATGCTAATTTCTCATTACAAATTCTATCCAATCCTGTCTGCTGTGGACTACTCAGTTTAAGAAATAAAAATCTTACTTACAGTATCAATGAGTTCGGCAAAACTATCCATGAATAATCAGATTACAAATTAAGCCAAAGCTATCAGAAGAGTGAAGGTGAAATCTTGACCCTGACAAGGGTCACATGTGTTTTTGACACTGATGAATAACAATCGTCTAAGAGATGGACAGTGCATGCTTTCAACAGAGGTACCAGTTCACAGATGGAGTTAAATGCCAAAGACCCCGAAATGGACCATGATGGGAATGAGACTTCTCAAAACGAGACCAAAAGCATCTAACACACAAAGCTGAAGTACTGCCCGAAGTAATCATGCAGTGTGCACAAGTTAGAAGAAATTCAAAGCATGAGGTTATGTAAATTCATCCTCACTCCAAAATGTCCCTGAGAGCCTGAGGTGTGTCCATCTACTTCAGCTCCAACGCCTGCATGCTCACCTGTGTGTGTCCCCAGGCAATCCAGCCATACGGCCATTGGCACATTGACTAAGTGAAGACTGCCCTTTGAGCCTGACTGATGTTTTGCCCCCCCTACCAAGTACGTAAGGCAATCCCACAAATTCTTCTTGGCTTCCAAACGTACTTCTTGGTAGAAGCTGAAATCCCTGGCTCTTAATTCCTTATGCCTAGTCTCATTCAGTCTCTGCTTGCTGTTTTTCCAAAGCTCTTCCCTGTGACATGGACTTGCTGACCTTTTTGGGGTTTGCCCTGCTATTTGTTTTACAGCTCTCTTGGCTTCTGTCACTTCCCACCTGTTGCTGTGGCTGCAATTCTGGCTGGCATGTTCCTGAGCTAATTTATTTCCTAGCCTTGGCTTTTCCTAGTCATAATATTTAGTTGCATTTTCCACTTTTGATTCCAGGCTGTCTTTAACCACCTGGAATGATCAGCCACATCCAGTCACGTCTGATAATTTACTCGGGACTTGTATTTATACCTTTTTTTTTTCAAGACATGGAGTGGGATGCACTCCTCTTTTCAGGTGTAGCCAGGGAACCTCTAGTCTTGTTGGGCCAGAAAGAAAACATTAGTGGTGATATGACTGTTAAGTAGAATGTCCTAGGTAGGCAGGATATTCCTGAATTAAGGCTACAATTTCCATCACTGTTTCTACATCATACCTTGATCTCTTGGAAAGAAATGGAAGCCAGTACAGCATTTTGTATAAAGCCTGCTGTTACCACGTGTATTAAACAAGATCCAAATATATGAACCACAGGGAGTCCCAGAGGACATTTAGGCCAAGCAATATCTAGTTTTTAGCTCGTCAGACTTAGGCAAGAAGCAGGCACCCAACACTCAGTCCTGTGAAGACTGAGGCAGTTCTGGGGAGGTGGAGAGGTGAATCCCTAAGTATCTGGGGCACTTTCAAGAGAAACAGGGAGGCATCCCTGGAATTTAGGTGCCTGTAGGGTTAGGTGTCAAATGAATGTGGGATTTCAGGACTATAGTTTGGGTCTTGAGTGTTTTATGTGGGACACAGGCAGGATTTTGGCCTCTGCATACTTTATTGCTCTTTTATTACCAGCTCCAAAGTGTGGGAATCCAAACCACTCTTCATGTATTCTGACAGTGAATCACCTGAATCTCAAATGTTCACTCGCGTGTACTGTTTCTGGAGGAAATTTCAAACCTCTATTGCATCGGAAAAGAATATGAAATATTTGGTGACAAAGTTGATGATAGTCCATTCCTATTTTTCTATAATTTGCTTATGGATTGTTTTTTCACCTATATTGTGCCACATATTGGAACAGCTTCATATTAGAACAGTGTTCCTGTTTTGAAACAATAAAAAGGGAGGATCAAAGATTTAAATAAACAGTGTTACCTCAATTTGTGTTATTTAGTTTATGTAACAGCTGTGCAGATTTTGAGTCTATATTTGTCCGATTCTCATTGTAAGTCCAAACTTAGCATGCATCTGGGTTCTTTTTTTTAAAACTCACATACAGTGTGTAGTCAAACTAGACAGATACTGAATATTATAAAGTCTAATCTAGATACTCAATCATCTTCTTTTTCACCATGTTGGAATGAAACCAAACAGGAGAAGGATAAGTTGTTGCATAACATCTTTCTATGATAGGAATTACTACAAACTGTTGCAAAACTCTGTTAGTTCAGATAAAAGCTAGACTGACTTGTTCTCTTGCATGTGTCAGGACTGCTCACATAAACATGACCATCATTTAAAGCTTCCTAAATGACTGGCTAATTCTAATGAATTTCTATCTTAACTAATGGTTTTACAAATTTCTTTCTTGAAAGAAGAGGCCCAAACCTTCTAAATAAACCTAAGAATAAGTACTACTACAAGTAGTGAGCCTCCACAAATCTGCTCAGATCAAGATCACTCTGTTGTTCTGATACTGCCATGCTTAACACCCAGACTTTAATTTTGGCCAAAGTTTGCACAACCAAATCAACCAAATTATCAACCAAATTATCAACCAAATCCCCTTCACCTACTTTTGTGTATCAGGATATTTTTGTATACATTACCACTGAAGCACAAATGCTGGATACCTCAAAGTTGATGCTGCAGGCTTATTTCTTATATGTGTCACTCCAGAGAGACACTTAACACTGCATATTTTCTAGGTACTCTATGAAGCTAATGCTGATCCAGACCCTGCCTTTTAGATATGATCCTTCAAATCTAAAAGCATTTGAAAAGATGCATGCCTTGCTCTTCTCCTTCTTTCTGTTCTGTGATTTGAACTGTATGTTTTCAGGCCACGCATGTCTTTTCTTGGTGCTGAACGAAGTAGTACAGGTCTGCTGAACATACATACCCTCAGCTGTCTGGCCTGCCAAGAACTGTGGGTATCTACTGAGAACAGTGGCAGAGAGAGAAGACATTGAGACTGCAGTGGCCCAGATTCTTTTCTCTTCAGTGCTGTTTAGCTGAAGTGGCTCACCAGCACCAGTTTATTCACCTTTGCTCTGGCACAATAGAATCCCAATTACAACTGAGACGTAAATGGAAATGTAGTACAAATACTTAGTAATATATTTATCCAGCTTCTTCATCAGTGAACGTCATAAAATGCCACAGTTATGCCAGCTGTGTATCTCTGGTCAAGGAAATAGGAATAATTTTAGGCTAAAATAAAAGAACAGGTATAGCTGTATGAATCTTTAGAATGCATAGTCAGTGTCCAAAAATCCCATCCAGGTACAGCAAAGAGGACTTCCTGCTTTCCTCCTAACCATCCGTCAAGGACAGCGTACTGCCTTTCATCATCTGGTCTCCTGTCTCTGTCCTTGGAGGTACTTCAAACCCAACTGGACACGGTCCTGATTAACCTGTTCTTGCTGACCCTGTTAGAGCAGAGTGGGGGCTGCACTAGACAACCTCCACAAGTCCTTACCCACCTCAAGTATTCTGTGATTCTCTCATTTTATGATTTCCGTCCTTATATAAATTGCTTTACTGAAACTGACGTTTTTTTCTTGATCCCTTAGGCATTTCCTGAGGGTATAACCATCTGCCTTTCTGGTTCTGCCCAATTTTGTCATGACACATATTACACAGTACTCATCACCTATTTTAATTTTGGGAAAACCCACTTTCTTTGTTGGTTAATCTGTTTAGTTAATCACTAGCCAAGTAAACTATACACAACTCAGGAAAATAACTGAATTTGCCCCCCATACAGCTGTACCTACTGTTTTGGGTACAACAGTAGTACAGGTGGGGCTGAGCAGCCCAGCCGAATCCCTTCTGTATTTTGTCCTCCCCTGCCTTGACCACATCCTTGTCCTCCTGCCAAAGAAACCCCAGCATTATAGAACCATAGAATGCAAGGTTGGAAGAGACCACAAGGATCACCTGGTCCAACCTTTATGTCCATCTCAATTTATGTACTGTTTGTCACTTACTGGCTGATTGTAACCATTTTTTAATAGTTAATGTAACTTTTTTTTCCAGCACACAGACATGTTTATTATCTCATGTTAGCATTTCAAGCAGACAGTTATAACCTGTGTGTCCCATCAGTAGCAAGCAAAATCAGAACAAACACCCTAAAAACTCCTTATACCAGAGAAATGCGTGCTGGTTAGTGGGGACAGGCGGTATCCTGCAGCACAGCAAATCTCCCAAGGAAAGCTGGAGAAGACCTCGGGATCACTGAAGATTCCTAAGGCACCGCGGGACACGGCACCACCATCACACCGCGGCCCGAGGTGATGCTCGCCGCCGCTGGCCGGCAGAGGAGGACGGCCCGGCCTGCACCGTCCCGCGGGAACGCGTCTGCCTCCCCACGGAGTCACCTCCGCGGCGGAATACAGAACCGGCAGGACGGTTAAAGCTAATTTATTCCCAGGGAGAGGGATAAGCAGCTAATTAATTAATGTGGCAGGCACCGGGACAAAAAGTGGCGCTGCAGGGTTCGGGGTGCGCTGGCTCCTCAGGAGCCCCCTCGGCTTGCCGGGCGGGCGGTGGCGGGGCGGCTCGGGGGGTCTGGCGGGGCCGGGGAGGGCCACGGGCTGTCCCCGTGCGGGGTGCGGGCAGGCGCGCAGCTTTCCCCCCGCCCCGCCACTTGCACAAGTGTCCGGGGCGCACCTGAGGGCTAGCAGAGAACAACAACAAGATAATGGCCCCTAATGCGCACCCTGGGCACGGATCACAGGCGGGCCGCTCCCTTCCTGTGCGACCGGCGGGGAGCTGCCGCACCGCGGCCTCGGCGGGGAGGGACTGACGCGGCCGGCGGTGGGCAGGGAGGGCGGGAAGCTATCGCCTTATTAAACGCATACACCGAGGCGGGCGGCTGCCACCGCCGCCCCGTCCATGCCCGCGGAGAGCCCGAAGCCACCGGGAGGGCCGCGCTGCCAGCAGCTGCCGGCGGCCGCGCCGCGCTCGCCCCGCTGCCGCTCCTGCCCCGGCTGCCGGCGGGAGGACGCCGCCACCGCCACCGCCGCGCAGAGCCCCGCTGCCCGCCGTGCAGAGCCCGGCATGGCACGGCGCGGCCGCTTCCAGCGCCTCTTCGGCCGCAGCGAGTCGGAGGACTCGGAGCCCGAGGGGGCGGCCGCCCCCCCCCGCCGCCGCCCCTCCGCGCCCAAGCGGCGCCCCGCGTTCCCCCACTGGCGCCCGAAGAGGAAGGAGCAGCACTCCCGGGGGGGCGGCGGTGCCGCTCCCGCATGGACACCGCCGCCCGCTTCCCCCGTCGGCTTTCCGGACCCACGGTAAGCGCGACCCCCGCGCCCCCTCCGCGCGGACGGCTGCGAGAGGGGCGTGCGGGCGGCGGGCGGCAGGGGGACCGCGGTGCGTGGGGCTGGCGGGCCGGGCACGGCTGGGGGGCAGGGGTTTGCCTCCCGCGGAGGGAAGCGGGTGTCCCGCAGCCGCCCCCGCGTCCCGCGCGGGTCCCAGCCTGCTGGCGGCGCGGCGCCGGTGTTGACAAACAGCAGCGCCCGTGTGAATGAGTGACAGTCGCCCCGTGCCCGAAGCAGAGGGAGGCTTCCTGGCCCCAAACCAGCCTCCCCACGTGCGGCTGGCGGGTGCGAACAGCTGTTACTCTTCGGTAGCAGTGGACCTGCGCTGTCGGCGCTTTTGCTGGACGTAGTAAAGGAGGGAGAGAAGAGAGTAGGGCTTGACACCGCTTTTCTGCAGTACTCCCCATGGCTGTTGCTCCCCATGTGGTTCGAAGTCAGCCCTGAGCAATGACCGTGCGTTCTTGAGGACACAGGCATTCCCCGGGGGCTGGTGGCAGCCCGTGGCCGCAGCATGGGCAAGTGCGGGGACACCGTGGGGTTGTCGGGCAGTACAGCCTTTAGACGTGAAGGGAATTCACAGCAGAGTATGGTGAATTCAGGGTTACATCAGGAATCGGTTTGGTTAATGTTGCTCAGATTGGAACTGTAAGACCTGGGCAACAAGAAGGTGTCAGTGCTACCTGGATTTAAAAAGGAAAGAAAAAAGTTGTAAGTTAACTGTTTTCTCAGGTGTTTCGTTCAGACTGAGAAATCTGTACGTTACAGAAGGTGGTTCTGTGTGTTTATATGTGTGTATATTAGTTAAGCAGAAAATGCTAATACTTGTCTAAAAACAGACATCACGTAGATGTATGGACTTGACTACAGTGTAGTCTAATTGTGTTTATATTTGGTATTGAAATGTGTTACTGAAAACTTTAAACAGCAACATCTTATGTTTACATATTTATAGGGAAAAGAAAATAAAGTCTGCTTTTCAGAACTATTAAACCAGGAAATGATGTATTTCACAATGGTGTTGAGTGTCTGAGCTCAGGGTGATGCTGCAGGTGACCTCAGCCAGGAACAGATCCCTTTTCTGCCATCCAAAAGTCAGATAAAACAGAAGAGGATCATAGTATAGCTCCGGCTGGAAAAGACTGCCACACATGGTCGGCTCTGAGTTCAGACGCTGTTTGCTCAGGACTGTGCCAGTTGCATTTTGAAATCTAAGAACAGAGGGTGCACAACAACTCTGGGCAAGCTGTGTCACTGCCTATGTGTGAGAAAGTTTCTCCTGGTACAAGGTTGGAACATCTCTTCTTTACATGTATGACCTCTTGTGCTCCTGCCACGCACCACTGAAGAGCCTCTTGGCTCTTCTTGGTGACCCTTGGATCCATATTGGCAGGCAGATGCTGGGTACTCTCTGGGACCACCTGCTCCCCAGACTGAACCAGCCCTACTCCCCCAGCCCCCCATCTCAGGGCAAGTGCTCCAGCCCCTGAGTATCATGGGGCCCTATGCTCAACTTGCCCCAGGTTCATCAGCACCTGTTTTGTGTTGAGGGGGCCCAAAACTGAAGAGCATATCTAGATGTGGTCAAATGAATAGCAAGAAAAGGGGAACAAGTCTTTAATCTAGATGCAAGAAATTTTTTCTTCGAGATACCTTGCTAGGTCTGCAGTGCCAAACCAGAAATGCTGTATGAGATTTGGGGTTTAGTTCTTGCACCTGAAAAAAATGGAGGATGTTTTTGCTGCATAAATTTGGTTTCAAGTTCTGCATCTCAAATACAAGTGAGGTCTAATAATTGCAAGGCTACTGAAATTACAGGTTTGTAACTTCTCATACAAAATACTGTTTTTTTGCTTTCTGGTCAGGGAACCAATCCTTCTACTATTGATAACAGGTTGGGCTTGTGCTTCAGCACATGGAAATACATGTGTATGTCACCATCATTACCTGCAGTCCATCATCTTCAGAGAGCACAAACTTCTCTTGTTTATGTAGCTTTTTACTACACTTGTTTTTTTAAAAAATGGAATAAATAAGTCTTTAATACGCAGCCAGAACCACTCAGTGCACTTTTTTAACATGTTGAAGATTACGGTAGCATTTCTCAAAAGACATTGTTTGAAGTATTTTATTTTTATTACATGGATAGTAGGCTGTAATGCATGGTTGCAAGAATGCTGTATAGGCCAAATAAAGGTATACTTTTAACAGTGGTGATTTTGAAAATTCGAGGTGCTTAATAAATGGCCATGGCTTTTGCTGTAAGAGAGACGTGGTTTGGCACACAACTAGGAAGACAGCCGGCAGTTTGAAGACACCTATTTAAATTACCTGACGAAATGTTTTGCTTTATGTTATTTTTTCAGGTAGCCAGGAAAATACTTTTTCAGGAAAATACTTTTCCTTGCTGTTAGTTACTTACCTTGAAGAGCAGTAGCCAATATGGCATAAAAAATCTTACCATAAAAACCAAACAATCAGCCCAGCTCCTTTAGACTTGAGGCTACAAGTGTGCATTCTCCTGCCTCATTTGTGTTGTACTGCCTCATGGGTGTCTGGGGCTAAATCAGGGAAGCCAGAAGAACTCCTTGGTCTCTTTTTGCAGAAAAAGCTTGTAGGGTCTTTCCCAGAGATAGTAGCTACAAATTGGAGCCTCTATGCAGAAGAAGGTGCAGTGAAGGAGAAGAATGAAAAAGAATGACAGCTGTCACCATGTCGTAGAAAATTGTACCATGTTAAGAAACCAATTTTTACTTGATCCCTTGGAAGTCTTGCCCCTATAAAGTTGTCATGTCTTGGACATGGAATGATCTCCACCCAAGGGCAACTTTAAAAATGAAGATGATGACTTGGATTTGAACTTTGAAGCAGGAAGTTGACTACAGGAGGACAAAGAAAATTGTGTATCTTTGGGGTGTGATTGTTTAGCACTCTTTCTCACAATGTGCCCTACTTTGAATCTGGAGCTTTCGATATTTGATGGTCAAGATGAGACAAGTTACTTCAGTCCAGTCATGAGTTGGCTAACATGAATGATAGTAGCTAGATTCTTGCCCAAAATGTGTCAATGTAATCACTGGGAAAAAAGAGGACATTTTTGCTGCTTATTACTTCCCTAGTTTTGAGAAACACTGATAATTTGGCATTGACCTTGGTATTGAGCATGCTAGGACTGCTACCATAGCAACACCCCTTGTTTTTACTACTTTTCTCTCCCCTGATTAAATTGAGCTCAGATCATCAATGTACTAAATACATGACGACAAAGAAACCTATGTGACTGTTATTCTGCAATGATTTGGCAGGGGGAAATAAATGAATTAGGGTTCAGTAATAGCATAAAAATAAGCAAAGGGAAACAGCATTGGGCTACACCCAAGGACAGTTAGGCTGTGGAATAATTATACCTTATCTTGGAGAGGAACACACACATTCAGGACATGTTGAATGTGAAGAAATGTTGTCTTGCAAGTGGAGAGAGTGGTGGTGACACCAAGATCTGATATCTCTTCCATACTTTCATATTCTTTGAGTTACTCTGAGGGATGGCATGCTAAAACATTCAGGTTTTTTGCATTCTTAAAAAGTAAAAAAAATACTGTCCTGTGAAAACCTACATAATGACATCTATGCCATGAAAATAGTAGCCTGTCTCTCCTGCATGAGTTTAACATCAGCTGCTGTTTCTGTATGGCTGATTTGGCAGGTTTGGTGGCTGTGAAAACACCAGTATAAAAAGCGCTTTCCTTTTCATTTTGTCCTTTTAAATATCAAATGACAGTCTAAAAAATCTGAACCAGTAAGACTGCTGGTGCCTTCCTGATCAGCCTGCTTGGATGTCAGTGGAAGGGTAGATCCTGGCAGAAAAGAGTGGGGTCTCATTCCTGACTTCTGTGGTGCAGCAGAATTGCTGACTTTCTCTATTCATGGTTTTTTTCCCCTTAAATTAGAAAAAATGATCTTAAAAAATAAAGTGAGCCAATAGGCTCCTGCCATTCACAGCCAAGGAATTTTTCCTTATTTTTTTGGCTGCTTCTACCTTTCTTGCATGTTTATTTTGGAGGGATGATGTACCCTTCTGTATTCAGGTGAATCTGATCCATAGTAATGCTGAGTACTGTTGAGGTGATAGAAGTTCTGTACTGAATAGTTAAATGTCTATTAAAACTAGGACTGTTGTGAAAAAGAAGGTTCTACCCTACTCAAACTAGGTGTCAGTCTTAACACCTTTGGTTTTAGTGTGTCAGTGCCACACTTTGAAATGGTGACTAATAAAAATATAAAGGTCTTTTGAGGAATTATTATTATAAAACACCATTATTGTGGCAAGGCACCCAGGAAGGCGCACAAACAAAAAGTTCATATTGTATGCATGTATGTACAGCTGGCACTTAATAACGAATGGAGTGCTAAAAACAATGTTAAATATTGAATGCGCACCAATTCAGTGAGTACCATTTGTTTAAAAGTGGGAACAAAAGTTTTCACTCTCTACTCTTTCTTAGCACTGCTATCTCTTGTCTCTTCCATTTCTCCTTGTCATGTTCCCTTGTTCCTACAACTCTCTGTCCCGTCTTTCCTTCCCTTTTCATCCTCTGAAGATCCGCATCAAGCAGTTCAGCCTTCATTCTCTAGTGGGTTCCTGCTTGCATGGAGCAAACAGAGGAGTGATGCTTTATTGTACTTGGGATGGCCTCATGGCCTAGGCAGGACCACATTTGTAGACAGAAATTAATATCTGTTATTGAAACGATGAATATAATTAGTTTGACTTCATATACAAGTACCAGATGGGATCCATATCCTCTAATTTAAAATATCTACATCTGAACTAGTTATTCCCTTTATAATCTAGGAGGGCAAATAGACATGTCTGCAATTCATGTCACCCTATGGTGAGTGTCTAAAACAGGCTAAATGAATTGTATCTTCGAAGCGCCAGTATTTTCTTCTTGACTCTAAAAGCCAACTGAAGGCGGCACCTCCAATATCTGAATTTTGGCAGCTGAATTCCATCTGTGTTACCTGATAAGGGGGAGTCCACAGGCTGATACTTCCATGCAGGAGATGCTACAGTGCTAAGTCATCAGTCATGAGCTTCAAAAACTACATACTGATTTTTTGTGTACAACTTTAAGGCACCTTTCTTTGTTCACAAGCAATCTGCTTTTAAAGTCTCTTTTTCTGCAGAATTTCTGTGTTATTCGGTTGGTTGTGGTTAAGAGTTTTCAAGGAACTGGGGTTGATCCCGACTTCTGCTGTGTTCCCTAGGGAAAGCTGGGCAAGTCATGACTAGGTTGCGGGAAACAAACCTTTCACAGATGATTATGGAGAGACAACAGGGGAAGCAGGAGAAAGGGAAGAGGACACTACTTCACCTAGGATCTGGTTTGCAGAATTTTAGCCAAAATGATAATGCTTAGGAAAGTTAAAGGCTGCTGGAAACAGAATCTTATAATGGGAAAGATGAGGAGGCAGTTCTTCCTTTAACAACTTGAATTTTAAAATAGAATGAAAACACGAGGAGCTGTTCTATATCAGAGGTTCCTGTGCAAGGGAAAAAAATCCTTTCTTCAGCCTTCAAAACAGACAGAAAAAATAATCAATGGTTTGTGTGCATGTAATGTATCTGATAATAGTGTATCTTTGTATATACTATTCTTAGTCACTTCTTACACCTAGCAAACTTTCTGCTGTACAGTTTTCCTTCTCACGCATGTTTGTTCATGTAGCCACATACTGAGAACTAGCACAGTCTTATAATCAAGTATTTCATCATTCAGTGCTCCTTGAAGACAAGAAGGGAAAGATAGGCAAAGTCTGATCAATATAAGGGATTAATTGTCTCCTTTGGTGCCCTATGCAAAAACCCATAGTATTCAGTTAAAGAAAAGAAATTATCATCTTTCATCACCTCTATTATCATCTTATCATCACCTTTCACTCCCAAGTGTGCAAAAGTATTGTCATTTTTCATCAGCCTCACTTTGGAACTGTACTTAGAAATTCTAAAATGAAAATGAAAGAATATTAGTTGGATATAAAAGTACTTTTTGGTATGTGAATCCTTTATTCATCTAGAATTTACAGTTAGAAAGCCAACCAAACTAAGTTTTAAAAGAAAGTCTTGAACTGTGAAAATTAGTAAAACAGATGTATTCGATGAATTCCCCAAATCTCATGTTTCAGGTAGAGCCCATCAACTGCTATTTTAACAAAAAAAAAATATCTGTTTTTCCTCTTTAAGGATACCTTATGTTGATTACAGCATTCCTTTTACCATTAGAGTCACTCCATAAGTACTTTAAAAACTGTTGGCAGCCAGAGGGGCCACAGTACATCCTTTAATCAACTTTTGTATAGTTGCTCTTTCATCTCTGTAAGCTACTGTTATATTGTCTCTTGACTATTTTGTACTGTTGCTGGTACTACTGCTGTGGTGCTGCTGTTGAGGCAAGGCTGTAGGTCAGGAATGCTGCCTGAAACCATTCAAATCAGTGAGGATCAGTCCCGAAGCTCACAGAGCTTGATCAGGCTATAAACAGCTGAGCAGAAAAAGTTGAAGTTGCATGGTCTGGTGGTGGTAACCACCATTTTCCATTTGTCCCTTCTTACGTGGCCAGGAGCAGGTGCCACAGCACAGTCTCTGAGGGCTCATGTAGAGTCACAGATGACTTCTAATTAATGCTAAGAAAGCAAAAGAGAACCTCTAATATCAGTGGACTTGTGAGGAAAGGCTGCTTCTTAGGAAGTGAGGAAGTTGTATGTTTTTTCCTGGCAGTAAACTAGCAGAATGCTCTCCTCATTATGCCATGGATACCAATTAGGTTGATTTAGGTTGAAAGAAACCTCTGGAGCTCATTTTGGCCAACTCCCCACTGAAAGCAGAGCCAACTGTGACGTTAGATCCCACCCCCAAGTTAGACTGGGTTGCTCAGGTCTTTGTCTGGTCAGCCACTGAGTATCTGCATGGACAGAGACTCCACAGCTTCTCTGTGAAGACTGTGAAAATTTGTCCTCAGGTCTAATCAGAATTTCTCATGCTGCAGCTTACATCCCTCTCCCCTTGGCCCATCCCTGTGCAACTCTGAGGAGAGGTTGGCTCCTGTTAGGTAGCCAGTTTCTACGCTTCCAGGTGCTCCTTGTACCTTATCATTTAAGCATCTTGGTGGCCCTTCTCTGTACTCAGGCCATTTTGTACACTTTTCTTGTACTGGAGATGTACAGGCAGCCTTCATTGTCACAAGGGCACGCTGCTGATAATGTCTGATAGAGGAGTAAGGTGAAAACTAAGGAGTTGCAAAGCCTCAGCACTGAGGAGTGCAAGGTAGTTCCAAGTGTCATTGTGAACTTGTGGATTTTTTGGGGGAGTGGCTATAGTTTCTTGTTCTTTGACTTCCAGAAGGTTTTACTGATCTGATTGTTTTGGTTTCCATAATTTTAATTCCTTGAAACCACCAGTTGGGATTTCACGGTGGACATTCCACAACAGCCAGGGAGCTGCTCTGTGATTAGCAGTGCTAACACGTTTTCCTACCCTTGCCTGGGAATCCTGTGCCATTTATGAATCATTTAGTGAGTAACCAGTAATTCTTGCGACAGAATGTATATTTAGAATTTTGGGACAGTATAAGCACATTTGGCATAAAACCAAACCATATGATTACTAGTAAGAGTCTATAACATTACAGTGCCATCTCTGTCTTTAAGGAGTGTTTTGATGATTCACCCATGGTTACCAATTTGCAGATAAAGTACAAGTTATTCATACTCCATGGTGTAGGGAGGACACCTGTAGATACATACTGAAAATTACCTGTTGTCTCCTGTTGAAGCATCTTTGTAACCTCCCTTAGATATGTGCAAAAGCTGAAGCAGCAGGGGAGAAAATAGGAATGGAAATGAAAGGATATTTACCTTATGCTCTTACTATTTGAAGAATATATGTGTACTTGGCGAAGACGAAGAAATTGACAAGTTTGTTTTTCCTAAATACCTTTGACAGTAACACTGTAGATAATTTAGTGGACCTGCTGAAATGGCAGCCCTCATGCTACCTGTTGTGTTAGCTTTTTATTCTTACCTGTGCAGACTAGGTTGTAAGAGGTATAGATTTATGCATGTTCAGTCTTCCTGGGTTAGAAGTTGTGTAGGAGCAAGGTACTTTCTGTATGGAAGCAACACAGATGGGCTAGTACAGCTAGCATAGACACAGATAGCCTGCACTGGAGCATCCTGTAGAGAGGCTGATTGATCGCTTGGGCTGATTGTTTCTTTTTTTACAGCACCTGAGAATAAGCTCACATATCCAGTGTGAAAGGACATATGTGCAGACGCAGCACCTAACTACCATGCTGACATGGCTCGCAAACTAGAACTGCGTTTTACCTGGTTGATTTAAATGTGGACACATTGAACACATCTGCCTCATTCCACCGTGTAGACATATTCTGAGTTAACCTCATGAGATTCTTCCGATTTGAGGCTGGATTCCTCAATTTATTCAATGGCAGGCAACCATGTCTGTCTTCAGTTGAGGCAATAAGAACTCTTTTTCTCACACCTTTTGTTTGTGGTGTTAGTTTACTGAGTAATCTCTCCCAGGCTGTGGTGGCTTGGGTTGTGTATTTATGAAATGTGTAGAATAATGGGAGTCTGATTTTGACTACGGCTTCTCTATGCAAATAGTAAATAACAGCACAAAAGACAAAAAAAAAGTTGGCACCTTTCAAAAGCTCTGAATGAATACGTATCATTTGCAAATTCAGAGTGGGACTTATCAGGCTTTATAGTCCTTGTGTAATTTAAAGGGTGTATATGGGGTGAAGAATTTAAAAAGAGGCTGAGAGGCCTACAAACATTCCACAGGGGTGTATTTTAAATAACATATATGTGAGAGTCCTGCAGGTGGCAAGTCTATTCACATGAAATTGGCTGCCTGGCTCCCGATGAATAGCTCAATACCCGTTTCTTTCACATCTGATGGAAATTGAGCATAGCCAGGGAGGGCTTCAGGGAGGCTCTTATCTCCTGTATTTGGGATGAAACCTGCTGATGTTTTCAGGAAAATCTTCGTCTTTAAATTCTAACAAATCTGAATTAAGGAGGTTTCTGTCCTCTCTGCTGGTAGACTAGGAAGCCAAAGGCATACTATTATTCATGTGAATCTGTCTCATTGTTTTCACTATCTTAGGCCATGTGTCTGTGGCTTGGAGTTACTGGTAATTGAACTAATCAATTCTTTATAAGATCTAAATGATATTTTCCTTGCTTGGAACAAATAGATATCTTTATTATATACAGCCATAGAGGTAAGGTAAAGCTAAGAGTTTTAATGCAGGATTTTTAGTGTTTTATATGAGATAAATTTACGAGTAAGCTAAATTTTGTGGGACAGATTTCATGTTTTCACTATAATTCACTGTGAAAGGCAAAAAAATGGGTAGAGATACGACAGTACTCTATACTGTCTTGTTACAGTTAATAAAAGGAACAAAATAATACAAAGCGTAAATGCAGCTTTTTCTGTCAAAATACCTGACTTCTCATCTTGACTTTCAAGAAGTATTTGTTAGCAAAAGCATGCTATTTTTAGATCAAAGCATAGCTTAGAAAATGTTTAACTTTTATAAACTTAAGTTCAAAACAAGTAAGAGTCTTAACCCGAACAATTTTTACTTGTGTTCTAAGTGTACTAAGAATGTCTTCTAAATTGAAAAAAAAAATAGAAAATCAGCACCTACTTCATAATGTAACTTTTTTGGCAGAAGTAAATCTAATCAGATGACAAAGTAGGTTTTTTTGTTACTCAAAAAATCCCTTTTTTTCCTGTAAATACTAAATAGAAAGTGATAGTAAGACTTCTAATTTGAAAACACAAGCAAAAATTGGCCTCTATGATAAACGTTTCCTAATACGTGTAACTGTGTAGTAATTTAGACCTGAGTATTTTGCTCTGCATCCTAAACAAACCGTGTTTAAATGGGGTATCTCTCTTCCCAACTCACAGTACAGTGTTCAGAAGCTGTGCGTGAGCCGGTCAGGAGGCATCAGGCTGCTGGGGCTGGAAGAATGTGGCACTGGCTGCTAAACCAGTGGGGCAGCATTGGAGGGAGTAATAATAGTTCAGGGCTTACACTACGGTATTTGAGTGATGATTGAATGTTCCAGGGGTGCTCGCTGTGACTGCTGAGGAGGAGCTGAACATCAAGTAGCTGGCAAAAAAATGACAACTTTAAATTCTCAAATTCAGTGTCTAATTCAGCTGTAGCAAGTTTAAGTGTTGAGCACAACAGTATTTTTGATGACATTGTAGTGTTGCCTGACTTAATCAGATTTTTGTGATGGGTATTTATATTTTAGTATTCTGGCAAGTTTGTTTTAAAACTACAAAATACGATTAGTCCCTGAGGGGTGTTTTGTTACTGTCAGAAAGGTAACTCACTTTGTACTGCTAGCTGTCTTTGTCATCCTAGGTTTATTTAGCAGTTGTTTCCTTTGCAATTGTTTTCTTTGTTTCTTTGTGATTTTACTAAATATGATCAGGGTGATTCCTTAATAGCACTACAGTTCTAAGTGACTAACTTGCATACTTTACATTTCTCTTTTGCTTGGTTTTGTTTGGTTTAAAAGAAAAAGAAACCTCTGTATACCTGTTTGAACATGTCTCATCTCTTCTAAGTTAGATTAGAGTTATTTGCCAACCTTTGGCATATTTCCTTGGTATAATTCTGTTAAACAAAGTTTTCACCCCCATGCAGTTTTCTACAGATGTAGTGCTCTTCCTGCATCCACCTTAAAGCAAGTACTTTATGCTCTGAAAACTCCACATTTTGATAATTCGTTTCTTTGTGGTTCATAAGATTTATCAAAGTCTAGAAATTCTCTGTTCCCACTATTCTTTATTACAACCCAAGGAATTCCTTCTCTTCCAATGATGGATTGGATATGCTTTTCCAGTTGAAGTGGAACCCTCCAGTCATTACCCTGGAACAGCTGCCAAAACAATGAGCTATAATCATGTATTCATTTCTTCCCACAGTGAGAGGTATCATCTCCCACTTTGTTCCGCAGAGTGTAAGAGTTGATAAAATTTAGCATTTGTTTCCTGGTTGTGCCTCTCTGTAACTAAGACAGGCAGATTTCTCTCTCATCAGTAATACTGCTCATTTTTTACCAACATGCAATTCCTTTAGTTCTTCTTCCGGACATAATATTTCGCAAGCTGTCCACCATCTTCTCTGTTTCTCTCATAATTCTGAAATATTGTCTACTTTCAGAGGACTTACCATTTTACAGCCTGTATTACAGCATAGGTGTAATCTGTGTATCTACAGAGTACATTTATTGAATATATATGAATAATATGTAAATTAATTTCATATACAACACATAATACTTGTTTTAATTCTAACATATACGTTTTGGTTTATTGACTGCATTTTCTTACTATCAGGATGTCTATCACACTTGAAGATAATTGGAAATAAATTTTGCTGCTAATGACAAATTAAGTGTCCATGTCGTCTAATGAAGCAGGTGTGACCAGCCACGTGTTGGCAGTAGCAGGCCATGGTGTGTCTGAAATACAAGTGCTTACTTTTTTCCTTTCAAAAGCAACCAGGGTGTGATTCTCCAAGGGTGGATTTTATTGTTTCACAATGGGATATTCTACCTAGTGGTTGAGTCATTTCTGCCTTTGAAAAGAGTTTTTGAACCCTCTTCGAAATAGCGACTTACTCAGTTTGTGGGAAGAACACATGCAGTTGCCTTTACCTCTCCGGTCACGTTTTCCATATTTCTGAGGCAGTACAACATCCAGCTCTCCTTTTGAACTCTCTGTGGGCATATTCATCTCTCTCAGTAAACTGCAGTGTTGTTGGTAGTGTATCACTTTGCTTTAAAAAAAAGCCTCACTTTATATGATGGTCTGGATGCCACTCATAAGACTAAAAAATTCCCCCACTGAATTACTTCTTAATACTAAATTTTATAATGTAAAGAGTGTCAGGGGCGACAGCTGTGAAATAAAGGATATTGACTGTCATGAATTTAAATACTAAGTGGATACTGAGATGTGGACAGTCTTACTTGATTTTGCATTTCTTATATCTTCCCTGTTTGCCCTTGCTTGCCTCTCCTTTCCATGTAATTTTAGTCTGTGAACACTGAAACTTTGGTGGGTCTTCTGAGTATTCTGTTTCCTGAACTTCAGGGTTGAGTTTTTACAGGAGATGTTAGAAACTGGTCTAAAAGAGAGAAACATGTCATGAACAGCTCCTCAGAAAGAGGGTTTGGCAGAACCTTTTATTTTTCCACACATGTATTCTAAATTGACTGGTTTGATTTTGAGCAATAGTCCTCATTTGTGTTCAGGTGTGGATGTGACTGTGCTCAAACATAAGGCCTTTCTAATGTAGTGGTATCCACAGGTATCCATAGATCTGCTGCTGCCACTTTTGCTTCATGTCAGATGTATAGAGGGCTAAACATCTTCATGTGTTTCAGTCACTCCTCAGTCTTAGTGCAAGCTTCTTGTTCTTGGGGAGCTTTTAACTTCAGTTTTCAGTAGTTTTTATAAGCCTGAGTCCATTGGTTTAGGTCCCTCATCACAGATTTCACAGAGCTGGAAGACACATGAACAAACAAGATAGTGATCAGGGGCATCTGGAGGAGTAGCGAGCAGCTCCCAAAACTGGCAGCGTGACTGTTTTCCAGTGGTGCTCATGCAGCTTCTTGTGTTGGTGACCTGCTTCCAAAGTGTCTGGGTGAGGAACGGGTGATGTGATACTGCCAGTGCCTTCTGCTTCTCTCCCAGGGCTAAATCACCGGCAAATGACAATAAAGAAACAGTTCAGACACTGATCCTCCCTATGGCATCTTGCTATCTGATCCCTGTTAACCACTGTGGCATTCAGTACCAGTGCTGGCACAACCCAGGGTGCCAGGTTATATTTGACAGATGTGTCAGGGCACACCTGAGCAGCAGGTAACACTGACTAATGCACCAGGACTTGAAACTGCATTGCTGATGGCATTCAGTTCACGTGATGTCCCTGCTGCCTTTGGCACCAAGGCTATCGCTGTGGAGGAAGGGTGTTGCCTTTCTCTATGACTCCGTCATTTGCAGGAATCTAGGAGGATGTGACGGATGTAAATATTCTCTGTCTTTGCCCGTGTGAGTGGGTCCTGGAAAGAAAAGATGGTTTCTGGGACAGTCTAGGGGTGCAAAGTGTTTGTGGTGGACAGGATGGCCCAGTGAGGGACCCTTCAGCCTTGCATCCACTCGGGAGCAGTCCCCAGGGCAAGAAGATGTTTGTAAGACAGTGACTGAGTTCACAGGTGTTAGAGATGTTTGCAGCTCATCCTCTCAAGGTGAAGTGATTGTCTGTAGATAAGCACCCTACAAGTGAAAATATTCCACAGAGCTAAGGTCTAAGATGTGATGGAGTGGCAACATATCATAACATCAAAGAGCCAGCCAGTATTGTAGGGAGTTGAGCGAACAGCCCTGGGAACAGTGTCTGTGCCTATAAAAAAGTGACCTCTGGGTAATGGATTTGCCAGACTGACCAAGGCTGCCAGGGCTCTGAAGTAGCACCTCCAGCATGGTTAAAAATTGTATTTCTCTTGTTTAAGCATTCCAAAGGACAGTTTTACAGTTTCACATTCATAAAATACTACCTGGTTTCTCAGGACATCCAGATTTGATGATATATAGAGCAAAACAACCCTTGAAGTCTCCCTTCTACTTCAGCCTCTGAGTTGACTGAGTTGATTCCTTTGTAACTTTGTAACTATTCATGTGCGTGCCTGTGGACAATCACAAATAGAGGAAAGGATATATTTTCTTTTTTAATATGTTTAGCTTTCCTGAAGATATGTTGCCCATAAGCATCTTCTGCAGCCACTCTCTCCACGGATAAGGCAACCTGGGCTTGCATGCTTATGAGGAAACTGAAATTTTGGGCATGCTCTGCCCTTTATGACATTGGTGCAAAGAACATTAAGCTACATATGAAGAACATCAAATGCATAGGTACTGCTACAAAAAGCTTATCAGGTCTGAGTATTTGTCATGGGTTGACTCACCAGTCCCTTTGCTCACTGCCTTCTGCCAGTGAGATGAGGGAGAGGACTAAAAAAGCAAAAGCAAGAAAATCTCATGGGTCAAGATAAGGGAAGATTAACAAGCAAATAAGAAGAAAAAAAAACCCCACAAATGATGCACAATCACTCACCAACTCCCACCAGCAGACCGATGCCCAGCCACTCTCTGAGCAGTGGCTGCTTTGGAAGGATGCACCTCAGCACACATGCACATGGTTTTTATTGCTGTGCGTGGCGTTACCTGGTATGGAATATCCCTTTGGTCAGTTTGGGTCAGCTCTTCCCTGCCAGCATACTTGCTGGGAGGATGATGTGAGAAATTGATAAAGCCTTGGTGCTATGCAAGCAGTAGCTGAAACATCGATGTGTTATCAAAGCTGCTTTTGGTCACAGATCTAAACCACAGCACCATACGGGATGCCATGAAGAAAACGAACTCCCTCCCAGCCAGACGCAGTACACATTCTTAGGTGCTTATCCATAGTTAGTGATTTGTTGTCCACTGAAGTATTTATTATGTCAGTTTGTGGACTGGCTTACTAAAGGCATGACTGGACTGAAAGATTGGTATAAGAGCCATGACAGTTAGATGTGTGATGAGTTTTATGCACATACATACTCTGGAAGACTCAGAAAAATAAAATAGCTGTGACTTGGAGATCAGAAAGGTCTGTAAGAAATAACCCAACTTACCAAAGAAAAGGTGAAAATATATCTTCTTTATAAATATGATAAACAGTATTGTTTTATGTATGTTTAAAACCCACACAGAATCTTTAATGAAAGAATAATCAAAACATTCAAGGAAATTTAAGGGTGATTTTTTTAAAAAAAGAGGAAGAATAAATGACATTGCATTTTGACAGCTCTTGAAATGTATTACCTGGGGTGCATATGAAGTCAAATGCTGCAGCCTAGTTTTAGAAAAGTCCTGGATAATTTTTACAAATTAAAACAATTGTAGTTAGTATACTTACAGTAAGAAAAAATAAATCCTAGACTTAAGAGCTTAATAAGATTGCCTAGGGAAGACAGGCAAGACTAATTTTGCCCAGCATTTACTCTGTTGCATAATTAGAGGAAAATTTTCCCCACTTTATTTACAAAATAAATTAAATATGATCTTTCTGATGCTTTAATGAAATGCAGGTTTGCACATTTAACGTTATTTAACTCTATCTTTTTCTTGTGTAATTTTTCTTTGTTCCTTGTGGATGCTGTAGACTTTTTTGAACTTACCTGGTTGTGTTTGTGAACCCATGTAAACATGAATTTGAACACAAATCCATGTCCAAACAAACAACTGGACATCTTTACCACAGTGTGACATTCCCTGCTGTCCTGCATCATTGCTGATCTAGTAATGAAGTGCCATCATTGATACATCTGTTACTAGAGGTTACTAGAAATGCCCTCAGGTTTGGGTGACAGTCACTATTGTCCCATGATCTTGATTCAAAAGACCACAGAGGTACATAAGTTGTGTATATCTGGGGTGACTCCCAGGAGCTCGCTCACATCCTATCAGTTGGCTTTGATGTTCACACTTGCTGTGTGTTGATGCCTCCTGCCACAAGTCTTCCCTGTCATATGTTGGGTCTTGATGGTGATAAATCTGATGAAGCAGCTGCTGTGCTGAAACTGTTAAGATAATTGCAGATGTTTCAGCATAATTGTGTCTTCTCCCTTCCCACTTATCGGCCGTACCCACTTTTGGGGGCAGGACCTACCACAGTAAGACTAAAGATTCTCAGCATAATTGCAGTGCAAATGACACTAGATTTTACTTCTTATGCCCCCTTTTTTGTCTTTAATATGGTTTACCTGATCATTACATTGTATTGCTTAATATTTAGGTCCGAGTTTTTACACGGCACCTACATGGCATGTATGCAACAGAAAATAACAAGTCGCAAAAGCTTGAATCAGTATATACAATCTTTTAATGTTTATACATATTCATTTTTCCTAAAACTGCTTTCCATTTCCTCCAAGAGTAAGAAATACATGGTTTAAAAAAATGGCTTTAGGAGACCTTCTTCTATTAATTGTTAAAGAAGTCCTTACCCTCCTTTCTTTTTCCTTTCTTGAAGTACCTTTCTCACCTCTCATTTTCAGACATGTTTTACTACTTCCACTCTGATTTCTGTATGTCTCATACACCTGGAACAGTCTCATTATTTTCATCTGCTCAGTAATCTTTTGTCTCCCTAAGTTCCTTTACAAATGTGCTTATTTTGGTTAGCTTTCCACCCTTCCTTTTATGCTGCTCCACTGTCCTTTAATCTAGCCCAAATTATGATTTAATAATGAAGGTGAGGTTTGAGGAAGAGAGGTGGTTCTAGTTTCAAAAGTTAGCTGTAAAACAAAACCCTTCAGTCATCTTGCATCTTCTGTTATTGTGGTCTATGGTTCAGTCTGCTTGGGCTTTTCAGGGTGCTTGTTTGTTTTCTTGTACTTGAGTACAGAGTGAGGTGCAGAAATATCACTGTATACAGTTTACCAAAACAAAGGGGAGCTGAAGCTTAATGAAAACTGTGTGCCTTTTTACGGGGGACGAGCAGAGCCTTTTAACAGAAATAGTTTTCTAAGTGTCTGCCAAGGTTTCTATAGCAAAACTACTTTTTGAGCCAACTCTTTAATATTTGCCTAGTAGAGCATTAAAAAAGAATGACTAAGGACATAGAATTAAGCTAAAACAAGTGAAACATAATCAGTTTGCTTTGCCCCTTCCTGTATTTATGTACTAGCTGACGGATTCTGTCTTTTCTTCTGCATCACTGACACTAACTGTTTTTATTTATTTGAGTTATGCCAATTAACATATACAGGTATTTGGCTATACTGGCTATACCTTGGCCGTGCCTTTTATTTTAGAAGACTGACATTGCATTTTATTTTGTGACTTCTAATCAAACATCAATATTGAGAGGATAAAAAGGGATTTGGGGTAATACTTAAATTCTACAGATGTATGTGGTAAGAAAACAAACTTCTAATGAATGAGCTGGTTTGGTAGTGAGATGAGTGCGTAAAATGACAGTTGTTAATTCTGGATTTTTGTGCTGAAATTTGTAAAGCTTGATTAGTGTTTATTGCCTCCATTTTCATTAGTCTTGTGACACATCTTTAAGGGAGGAGGCTATTAGGCCTTGTCGAGTAAAAGGGCAAAAATTTCCAAGTCACCTCCAGCAATTATTCCACAGGCATGCTTGTGTAAGTTATTTTGTACAGCCGGACTTACCCCAGAGATCATTGCCTGGAAATGATAGCATCTTGCTTACAGGTCCAGCTACTGTTGTTCTGAAGTTACTAAAAATGTTATTGCACGTGTTAATGAGTGAGACCTGAGTTACTAAAATAATGTTGAACTAGCTTTAATTAGTGAAACCAAGACCTCAGTGTCCTCTTGTTTCTGTAGCTCCTGTTTTTACCCATTAATTAATGGACACATTAATAGAAAATAATATGTTTCATTTACTTTTTTATGTGAAAGATTTGTAATTAACAGACTTACAGACCTGGCTGCAGTGTTGCCTTCTGATGGAAACATAGTTCAGATCAAGTCTTTTAGTAAGGTCATTTCTTTATGATGCTTCAGCAAAATCATGTCATGTCATTTTTACATCTATAGTGTAGCAATTTACAACTTCTAAACTATCATTGGTCTTGAAAATAAACTTCAAGTATTTAGCCATTATTTGTCATCCTTGGTTGCCTCTTCCTGATCCTTGGCTTCTTTGAAGTGAGCACTATCTCATACAAAGACAGAAAAAAATACAGTTCTGCATTATGGGTAATGAATATCTCTTGACAGAGGTTTCAGAGTTTGTATCTTTGCAGGAAGAAACTTTGAAGCCCTAAAGGTCTGCTGCCAGGTTAACTTACTTTCAAGTGTGCCTTTATTGTACACAGCAGCCTAGAGTAGGCTTTCGGAACACTTGAAGGTCTGAGTTTGGAGACCAACTAGAAGGTTTTTGAAAGTGTCACTTGTTTGACTGCATATGTAATACAAGAACGTGACCGCTTGCTTTCTTTTCCCTTGCGTAACTGATTCTAGTAACAGAGCATTGGTTACTTTAGTTGTTGACTCTTGTGCTTTTTTGTAGGTTACTTAGGGTTTTGAAGAGGAATCTATTCTTTATTCAGGAGAAAGTTTTTTAAGAAAGCAGGGGTTTATATTATACTATGAAAAATCATCGAGACAAAAATACTCTGCAGTCTAAAGCCCAGTACCAGAAATGTTTTGCCCCCAAGTCCTGAGGATTTATCTGTGGGAGATTCTAATTTCTTTGTCTCTTGTGAAGGAGTTGCCCCATCTGGGTCACAAATGACAAGATAAATAAATGCCTTGTTAAACTGGTTCTAGCCTTAGAGGGTTGAAAGTAGGCAAATGCAGAAATTAAAATAGAAGGTTTTAGCAGGTAAGTAGAGAGTTGCTGGGAGATGACTCTGTAGTAAGCTATTGTAAATAGGACATCCTAGATGACTTAAGTCAGTCTTTGAACTGGCTCCAGGATGACTTGTATTTCATGTGTAAAGTCCAAAACTCATAATACATTTGTACCAAATGATGCTTTAGGATAAAGTTTAATGCGTGAACCTTTTTAAAATTAAAATGTGATTGAAATTGTAGTAGAATTATTTGTGTGTTTTGAGGTATTTACTTAATTACTCTTTGTACTCAACTGTCAATTAGATGTCTTGCGTAAGACCCAGATCCAACCTGAGCTACCTAACCTACTAAGGCAGTAGGATGGTATAAATTCCGTGAGCTCCAAAGGAACACCAGAAAACTTAGTATGTGGTGCTTTTGTTTCTTTGTTTGTTTTTAAATGGTCACATGATCTTTTTAAGATTAGAAGCTTTCAGGAGCTTACACACTGAAAGCACGTAAAGCATCAGAATCACTAAGATAGCATGCATGCACGCTTGAACTATATAGTTTGTCACTTAGTGCCATACCAAAATAATTCATTTCTTGATGACAAAGAACTAAAGCATGACACTAGACATGAAAATTACTTCCTTCAGCAGACAGTATGGAGGTTACTCCTGCTTGTTACAGACCAGGTCAGGTAGATGTGGTAAGAATATGTGATGCTATAGCTGCAGGCTAGTAAGAGCAAGTTCACTCCCTTAAGTTTTTCTTAATTCAGCTTCAAACACAACAATAATCTTATAATTTTATAGATGACATCTTTAATCAAAGATAGGGAGGCCTATATCTAAATGTGCATGTCACATGGAGAGCTTTCATTAGTAATGGACTTGACCCAATCAGAAGAGTAGGTGTGGCCGACAGTTAATGCTTATGGTGGACAAATGAAACTTGTGTTCACTCAGAAGTGCATGTGCATTGAGATTAGCCACCTGTGCTCTGGCTATCTGTTAAATCTAAAAGACAAAATAAATGTATTTCTTTTATAGAGGTGTGGCCACAGATCAGTGCTAGAGATAAAGAGTTTGTCTTAATCAGCTTCCTCAAAGTTAAAAACTTATATCAAAAGAAAAATCCTAAGGAAAAAATACTGATGTCATTAGAGGAGCACATTATTTTTACTCATTACAAAGAGTCTTTGACTGCTTTCCTGTATTCAGAACTGCTTGGCAGTCTCCATCCCAGACATTTAATATAATTAACTTGAAGATGTTTCCTGCTCAGGAGGTGTTTAAGCACCCTAGGATGAACAAGCATTGAGGCTGGAAGATGAGCTCTTCATAAGCAGTAGTTGAAGGCCTTGTAGCTTAGTAATCCAGAAGAGAGCTGCTAATGAGCCAAGTGGAAGCAGCATTAAGTAAGTGTACTGAATTGTAAGAAAATGCTCATAATTTTAAATAACAAAGCCATACACAAAATTAACTGGGCTGTTGGTGTCCCAGTGAAAAAAGTATTTGCTCTAGTTTGTCTGCCTCTTCTTTCTCAGGATCCTCTCATGTTCATTTTTCATCTCCCCTTCTCTTCTGTTTTTTATATCCTTTCTTTTACCTTTCCTCACTGCCTGCAAGATCACTTTTGATAACTGTGGAAGAGAGAAGGAGGTGAAAGCAGGGAGTGATAAATGGGTTTGACAAGCGGCAAAAATACCATCAGGAGACAACTTCTCATTCCTACAGATGTGAAGCAAAACAAACTCTTGAAAGTGAAGCCCATGGTCTTCTGGCTGTGTAGAGTTCAGATGCAGAGATGCAGGTAGGCTGTCTTGCAGTGAGCTCATATCCAGGATGAATCCTGAAGTCCACTGCTACTTGGTCTGTGAGTTAGTCCTTCCTAAAAAGCCAATATGACTTCAAAGAAACACTTCATAGTGTAAATTATGTGTTATGATATCTGTTTGAGCTGGCAGAAAGCTTTTCCTCTCCGGAGGTATGAAGAAAGCCCATACACATTCATGTGTTTAATTTGATGCGTAGCTTTTGTCAATTTAAATATCTGTATTCATTGCTCTCAAAAGAATATAAGAATGCAGAGCTCTAATGATAATCTATGGGGTTACAGGATGTACTGTGAAATGATATCTCATGTCGGTGCTGTGCTAGAGTTTGTGACAAAACCACTTCTTATGCTACATCTGTGACTGCAGTTGATATATAATTGCTTGTGAGTCGCCTTTCCATGTTCTCCATTGTTCTCCTGGCTTAATGGTTCCCAAGATTTCACTGAACTACTCTTTCTGCAAGACTCATCCCTTGAAAAGCCATATGAAGGAGGAAAACAGATTTTTCTATGTTGTATCTTGAAATATGTCTGTGTTAAAGCATTTTTAGTGTTTTTTCTCATAAATATAACTGTAAATACACATGTAACATATTGTTTGCTTGAAGGTATGACAGCCATGGAGCTGGCCTGTTGAAAACATTTATAAATAGTGATTAAGTACATCGTAGAATCATAGAATCCTAGAATAGTTTAGGTTGGAAGAGATCTCAAAGATCACCTAGTTCCAACTCCCCTGCCGTGGGCAGGGACACCTCCCACTAGACCAGGTTGCTCAAAGCCCCGTCCAACCTGGCCTTGAACACTTCCAGGGAGGGAACAGGCACAACTTCTCTGGGCAACCTGTGCCAGTCTCTCACCACCCTCACAGTCAAGAATTTCTTCCTAATCTCTAGGCTAAATCTACCCTCTTCCAGTTTAAAGCCATTACCCCTCATCCTGTCACTACACGCACGTGTAAAAAGCCCCTTCCCAGCTTTCTTGCAGGCCCCTTCAGGTACTGGAAGGCCACTATCAGGTCTCCCTGGAACCTTCTCCAGGCTGAACAACCCCAGCTCCCTCTGCCATGCTCCAGGTGGGGTCTCATGAGGCTGAAGTATAGAGGGAGAATCCCCTCCCTTGACCTGCTGGTGATGCTTCTTTTGCTGCAGCCAAGGATACGGTTGGCTTTCTGGGCTGCAAGCACACATTGCCGGCTCATGTTGAGTTTTTCATCAACCAACCCCCTCAAGTCCTTCTCCTCAGGGCTGCTCTCAATCCATTCTCCACCCAGCCTGTATTTATGCTCAGGATTGCCCCAACCCATGTGCAGGACCTTGCACTTGGCCTTGTTGAACTTCATGCAGTTTGCATGGGCTCACATCTCAATCCTGTCAAGGTTCCCCTGGATGGCATCCCTTTCCTCCAGCGTGTCGACTGCACCACACAGCTTGGTGTCATGAGCAAACCTGCTGAGGGTGCACTCGATCCCACTGTTGATGTCACCAACAAAGATACTAAACACCACCAGTCCTACTGTCATCCTGTTACTTTAAGACATGATTCATTCAGTTGTTCCATGCAGAAATATGCAGAGAATTTAAATGAGAGTAACTAGTGGTTTCTTAAACCAAAATAATAAAATTTTAGGATTTATATGAAAATCTCTGCAGGTGCATGTTTTTAGGCAAATGAGAAAATTCATATTAATATCTTTTGCAGTGAAATTAGCATTATTTGAAACCTGAAATTATACAGTCCATTATTAAGTCTGGAAACAACAAAACATCTCACATTAGCTGATCTGATTTATCTAAGTATCACTTCATGTTTTCCTATTACTTCTTAATGAATATATAATTTTAATTCAATTTTCCATTCCTGGCATCAAAAAGAGTTGCTCAACCATTGTCATAAAATGTTCTTCCCTTCTACTTAAAGCTCAGTAAGATTTTAATGTTCAATTTTCAAAGCTAAATTTCCAAGTCTTAAGTTCTTAACAGGTACCTCTATAGAGCCACATTTTAAAAAAATATATTTGCTTTTTTTTCTGTAGCATGTTTGGAACTGTTTTATAGGTTTCCTAGGTATTTAGATTGTTGATACTCAGAACTGACATAATAAACTCTCATGTTAATGCAATTTGTAATCACAAATCCCCATTGAATATAAGCTACTGTGTTATTTTCTGAGTAAAAGGTGGCTCAGTGCTTTGTTGCCAGAAGCTTGAGTTTCAATTAGGCTTAGCATAATTGATGCTAATCTAGAATGGCTGGTACCACACTAGTTGGTTGTCTGTTCCAGACAGTGGGCTAATTTAGCTCATGAAACCAACTCATTTTACGTGAGCTCCTTTGCTGTAATTGCTGGGTGTGGCTTATGAAGATTTTGATGAATAGATAAATTGATGAGTTTATGCAGTACCAGTCAAACCTCAGAAGTCCTGCATGCATCTCTTTCATTTGGCCTGTTCCTCATTCTGTCAGGCTGTGCTGCTGGGGGTTCACCCCCTTGCATACTGCTTGGCTCACAGGACCTGCCGAGGGGTCTCCTTGCTCGCCTGATGGGTGCAGGAGAGACTGAAGCAGGAGAGAGACAGAGTATTTGGCTGTTGAAAGGCTGTGTAATCATCTGGGATACCGTGCTGAAAGGGACCTTGCCGGAAGCTGAGTTCCCCAGATGCAGTCTGGTGCTGTTGTGACAAGATATGGCCCTGTCACAAGACCTTGTGTAAAGGTGTGTTTAGCTAGTGCACCCCTCCCTGCTGCCTCTTCACCCATCCCACACAGGCTTTCTTGCATTTGGCCAGGGGGAGCTTGAGAGGCCTGTTTTGGTGTAATGTGAATCTGTTTCATCCCCTCTTGTGGGCAGAAACTTTTTTCTAAGAATTAAAGACTTTCCTATTTGCTGCTGGAATTGCACTGTATTTTGAGATGCCCAGATGAATTGGAATTTTGCAAAGTGGAGCTTTAGTCTAAGGCAGATTGCTAGATGCTCGCAACACACTTTGAAGAGCAGAGAGCACAAACTTTGCCAATTTTTTCCAACCATCACTTTGAACCAAGTGCTAATACTCACATAAAAGAGCAAGGGGAAAAATGTTGCAAGTGTGAGTCTGTATGTTCAGAAGTATTTTCATGTACCTGAATTTGTAAATTCCTTTCTGTATCTCTCAGTGTAGCTACAGAAAGTAGCAAAATTATGCGGTAACATCATATTTCTGTTCGTCGAGTCATGGTGAGTCAATATGAACAAAGGAAGAAAAGCATCGTGTGTTTAAAGAAATGAGTGATGCTGGCTTTCTGTCTCCTCAGTCAAACAGCTTCATCTGGTTCTTTGAGCTTCTTACTATATAAAATGAGATATTACCTTTGTTAGGTTATGTCAATATGATGCTTATTGTTTATACAATGCTTTAAAGCTAGGTCAGAATATAAATATCCAGATTAGGTCTATACTTAGTGAGATACTCCAGTGCAGCATAGTTACAAATGATCTCAGGGGAGGAAGCACGTTAGCAGTGTGTATTTGTTCACTGACTACCAAAACTGGAATTTAACTTTGCTTGGGCTCACTGCATGCTGCCTCAATGTCAGAGATGATCTGTTTTATATTAATACAAAACAACGAAGATCTTTATGTATCTCCTCTGTCACATCTCTCAAAAGCTGCCAATATTTACACGTATTCAAAGAACAGGGTATCCACTGATGGGTTATTTCATACAGCTTCATTTTCCCCAAAAATTAAGAGTATAAAAATCGCAATGGAAAATTTCAGGAATATTTTGCAAAGTCAAGTTGTTAGTAATAAACTTTAGCTGTCTCCCAAACATGGCTGCATACACAGAGCTGGTGTAATATCAGCACTCTGGCTCTGGGAGGAATGGTGTGGTTATCACAGGCAGCATGGGTTTGTTGTGGCATATCTGGCATCTATGTAGAGGTGCCACCCAGTGGCCAGATGGTAATAATGAGATTTTCTGACTCATTTAAAAAAAAGGAGAAAAAAAAAAAGAAAAAAAGAAAAGGCACGATCAAAGGAGAGCATCTTAATATATATATATATATTTCATGATCAGCACATGGGGTTCAATTTCTCAAAAGGTAGTAACTGATGAAGTTTGTTAATGATCTTCAAATTACAGAATAAAAGAGCTTCAGTTAATTTGAATAGTTTCCAAGTAATCAAAAGACGAAATGTGTTCCACCTTTGAAACCAGGTTTTAGAAAGTGTATCAGTATATGTTCAAGTATTTTTGTAGCAAACCTAGATGCTATTTTTGTTGGGTTTTTTATATTGTGGGTTTTTTCCTATGCAAACAAGAGCTAGAAGTGCAACTAAAGACAAGTGATCATCTTCAGTAGGTATTTTTATGGTGCATCTCCTCATAGCAACATTAATACAGAATGATAATCATCTGATTCGTAGGTATAAAAAGGGAAAAAGTGGAGTTGCTGAGAAGATATTTATGATGCCAGCATGACACAAATCTATTACAGTGATTAAATTCCTTAGTTGAGATTATCACGAGGCAAAAGAGTGAAACGGTGGTGAACATATAGTATGGACTTGGTGTAGATCAAGCTCTACTCTACTGTTCATGAAAATTTTAACTATTTAATGGCTGGGTTTCTGGTGCAGCTAAAAACATTATTCACTAAATTTCCAGATTATCTAAGAGATAACCTTGTAATTCAAATGCAGCTATTCTCAGCCGGAAGTGTCTGTATTGAGTTTATTGCCCAATTAGTAATGGTGCTATAAATGTAATGAATAACTGCAATAATTTCTATGACAGTGGGGCTTTTTGATTTTGCAGAATGGAAAAGTGTCACTTGGAATAAGAAATCAGAAGCTGCTTGGATTCACTGTATTAAAGAATTGGCTGCAGAGCAAGACTGTGTATCTGTGTTAGGACTGGGGAAAACATGTTTTGAAGACTAATGACTGTAGTATTTCCAATTGCATGCTGTTTGAAGCACAAGAAAGCCAGAAGCTTGAAGCCATTTCATCTCATGAGCAGTTGCTCAGAGCTTCAACAAACTGCCAAATGCAAACAAATACATTTAATAACCTGAAATTAATATATTGTACTGGGAAGGCACTAGGGCTGAAAAAACAAATACATGTAGGTATGGCACTAGACAACAAGTATGACAAGTTTGTGGTGTTACAGTGGCTCAGAAAAAGCTCTGTGCAGTCTTTGTGTGTGCAAATGTATCGTGGAACAAAGCGATGAGGCAGCAGACCTGCTCTTCGTGATTTTTGGTATGACTAGAACAGGAACACTGTCCAGCTCTGGATGCATCTTTGCTGGAGAGATGTTGTCAGAATGAAAATGGAGAGGAGGACATGAGAATTCATTTACAAAAGGGAAGATTATGCTAAATAATGGCTGAGTGAGCGATACAGCTGAAGCCTGCATATATTTAAATGATGTGAATTTGCTAAACAAAGAAAGGAATTATTTAGGCTGACATAGTAAGGCACAGTACTGTAACTATAACAAAGGATACTTTTAGGTGAGGTATTAACCCTGTTATTAAGATGTATGACAAAACACTTTGAAGTAAGCCAGTAGGAATACATCTGCCCTGACAATATGTGACCTAAGGTAGTTTAAACAGATTTTTCTGTCTCTAGGATCTAGAAAGGTGGAGGCAGAAAGGTAAAACTTGATTCACCTGTTAGTCTGAAGCCTGGCCATTAGATGGCAGGGTGCTGGCACAAGAGGGTGCGTGCCTCCCCACCACTCCTTAATGCCATGCCCTAGGAGGAGCTCAGAGTCACTCATCAGTCCCAGGGCCTGGGAAAAGTTTGAGATGCTCGTTTTTCCTGTAAAAATCACACACACACCCCAGTCACTCCCACAGCTGGAAGTTATACAACAGCTATGTTGTATAACTATGTTGTATGTCCCAAGCACATGTCCCTTCAAGGATGCGTGTGTCTGCTCTGGCTTTTCACTCCTTGAAACCCTGTGTGGGTAGGTAGGTAGGTACAAGAAGTGTTTAGTTACCCCAGCATAAGAAACCTCTTTGTATAGGAGCTGAAGTTGTCTCTTCTCTTCTATAACCAGGTATTGACGCGCGGAAAAAACTCTATAACTCTCGAAAAGTTATAGAGTAGGTATGTTTATTCAGCACCGGGTGCAAGGGGGATCGCTCCTGCAAACTTGCACACCTAGGGGCAAAAGCGTGTTTCTTTTATAGCACTAACTAGTACATATTCATGAGGAGTGTATCATAAAACATTACATCACTGTATCAGGTCATTATAATATTCCACGCCTCTTGCTTCGCCTGGTTGCGCCTGTGCAGTGCTCCCTGGTGGTCCTCTTCGGGGGTCTCGGGAGGAAGGCTCCAAGTCTTCCTCTTACCTGAACTTTTCCCCTCAGTTGGCTGTGCATGCTCTGTGGGCCTCTGGCTCTTCTCCAGACCGCGGGGTCGGTTCCCACCAGCTCGAATGCTGAGAAGGTGGGAACCGACCTTCCTCTTATCAGAAGGAGCAGGAACAGTCCTCCCTTTTCTCAACAGCCTTCCTCTAATCAGCAGCCTGTAGCACCTGTTTCATTTAGCAGGCAAGGTTACATACTTCCCAAGCAAGAGAGGCAAGGTTACATACTTCCCAAGCAAGAGTTGCATACTTCTTTAGTTAAACTATTGCTATTAACTCTTTTGCCCCTGTATCAGTATACAGTAATGGGACTGCTGAGGCAGTGGGAAGAGGTGATATAAATGTGGTACATAGTTTGCTGCAGACTGTTCAGGAAGTCCACACACTGGTTTTGTGTAAGAGATGACAGAAGGAATAACAAACAGTAGCTTTGTATGGAAAACTTCAGCCCAGAGCAGGCCGTTTGAAATGCTCAAAATATATTAAAACTGTAACTACAGCAACTCAAATAATGCATAATTTAAAAAAAAAAAAGCCCAACAAAAAAACTTGTTTAAAATAGAGTCTACACTGCTAAAGGATCTGCCCCAGGGAGCGATCCTTATGTATGCATCCACACCTCTCAAGATTACATGCCTCTAGAGTGAACTGTCTGTGTTTGTGCTGCCTAACACTTGACCTGGGTCCGATGCCCCTGTGGCTCTAAGACCATAATTACATTTTTGTGGCTTCAGTTCAAAGTGTCTGAGGTAACGTGAGGGCTGCTTTGCTGCCTGCAAGACTGGTGTTTTTATAGCATTATGCCAAAGCTATGCTGTGGGGTGTGGTGTGGGGCATACAGGGGGTGTCTGAGAGCAGGAGGCTAGCTGGGATACTGCAAGGCAGGAGGAGCCAAAGCTGGTACAGTCCCAGCCTTGCTCTGCCATCCATAGGGCAGTCCATCTACAGAGCCGTGCCTCGGTTTTTCCTTGGAGGGAAGTAGATGGTTTCCTCCAGACGAGAGTCCAAGCAGAAAGTGATGCATGTGCAGTATGGCTGACAAAGGGACCAGGACCAAGGAATGAACCAGGGAGGTAAATTATTTGACAATGTAGGTGCACCCATCATATTCATGAGTACCTAGATGGTGGGCAAGTCGGGGGAAAAGCCATCTATTGCTCTTAATGTTCTATGTTTTGCGGTAAGCCTTTAGCACAGACACTTTGTTGATCAAATAGGTATTTGCTGGTCCCAGGGAAAAATTTAAGTGCTATGGCGTGGGAGGGGGGAGACTGGGCAGAGGATCTGAATAAACAAACAAAATGTCTTTACATTTTAATCAAGTTACTCTTGCTTACACATGTTTCTCTCTTTTTAAAAACATGATCTCATCTTGTGTAAAAGTGTTGATTGAAAGTGAGAATTAATATGCAAGAACCATTACTGGGTACAGACTGAAGACTGTTCTAGAAAATAGCAGACTGTAGATGGGTATCAGGGCTGAATATGATGGATTATGAAGGAAGCCATGGCTGTAAAATTATAAGGATGCCAGTTTAGTAAGCATTATTAGTTTAAAATTTATGGCAATCTCCTATTTTATTCTTTTTCTTTGTGAGTTGTCTGCTTATTGGTTCTATCTTAGTGTTTTCATATATTTTTGTCTTCAGGTTAATCCCTTCAAAATGATTTGTAATTGTCATGATATTTTAAGACAATTAGTATGTTTAGATAGTTAATAGGACAGCTCTAGTATGGACATAGGCATGGACAGGTATGAGCAGTGGGGCTGAGTTGTGTTGTCTGCAGCATAAAGAGAGCACTCTTTGGTTTAATTCCTGTCTGATGTTTCCTTTTCCAGTCAGTAGTTCTGCTGTGAACCAGTATCCCTGTACTGGTAAAGAGAAGATGCATGTACCGACAGAGCTTCTCCTTCCTCCTTTTAGTGCCTCATGCTCTCTTCAAAAGCTTGGTAATTTCCAAGGCCTCCTACCTCCTCTTTCTTTGCTTCACTGTAAAATTAGTTATTATTTTCATTAGCTGTATGAAAACAAGCCAGACACACATTGCTGTAGACCGGGTAAACATACTTTGAGCGTTTCTGATGTAATTAGTTGTATTATTTAGTAGCCAAACATGCAACAAACAATAAACTGCTCAGTCTATCATAAATATTCACCTCACCGTTTTTCCTGATTTATGTATGAATTCTTACCTCCACAGACAAAGCTCCTCTCCAAGTACCTCTGACAAGTGATGGGCCTTGCAAAACGTCTGGGAGGGTTTCATAATGTGCCTAGCATGTTGCAAGCACCCTTTTTCCACCCGGGCCCTGGGGGCTTTGAGCAAGTGGGTATGGTTACACAAACAAGCCAGGGTGTGGGCTGACAGTGCGTCATCTCCTCTATGGTAACTGTCCACTCGCCTGCCCTTGCCCCACGGTGAGTTTCTCCCCAGTGGGTTGAGGGGAGCAGCTCCGTGTTTGGGCTGGAAGGAGTGAATTTGTCTGTGCCGTTAGGGCAGAGGAGGTGCAGCGCTGTGTCTTCACACCCAGCTTGCCCCCAGCAGCGTGTGTGCGTGCCTGTGCCTCCCAGCGGGAAGCGTACCACAGCCTTTCCCTGGAAGACTGCCTGGTGCCATAAAGTAAAGCTTTTGGCAGGCTCTGGTGAGCTCAGCTCATCAGCAAATTGTTGGGAGGACAGGCCTTAAACCATGGAGAATTTCAACAAGTGCTTCTTCTCACCCATTTGGAAATGTGGAGTTGGCTGTTTTCCAGCGCGCTGTCTGCAGGTTGAAATGTTTCGTGGTGCTTCTGTCAGCTCAAGCTTTTGGTGTGAAATTGTGTCCTTTAAAATAAAGGTGTCTGAAAGAAACTGTTGCTTCACCAGGCTCTGAAAGCAATGGCTTCCTGGCTACTGCACCACAGACCTGCCAGCACCCTGAGGTGTTACGGTGTCTCAGGAACCTATGGCCCATCAGGAGTGGGCCCGTGGGGGCGAGCTGTGAGGGTGCCTTACCTCTGTTGCTGGAGGGGAGCCAGGTGGTGCCTCCCAGGCAGACATTGCTGGCTCACCTGGGGACTGACACAGCCCCCTTCTGCAGCAGGACATGGGCGATCCTGGGGACACGTCATGACTTCCCACCTAGGAAGTGTTTGCTCTCAGAGTTCCCTCCTTTTGGCATTTTGGCATGTGGGATGGGTGGCATGTTGTTCTCCGACATATGTCCATTATATAGCACTTGGGATGTAGATGCTTGGCACCAGCCCAGCAGCACCATTGCTAATGGTGGCCTCTCATGGAGCATTGGTGTCACCTCAACACTTGTCAGCTCATCCATCTGCTTCCCATGGTGTGCCGTTATTTTCCTCCCCCTTAACTGGACTTCTTACCTGGACTTCAACCAAGCACCTTCCCAGTTTCTTGCCCATACTATGTCACTTGTTCCACTGCTCTGAGTCACTGAGTTGCTAGTCCTCAGTCTACTATTGCTCCCTTGAGCAGTCTTACTGAGGCCTCCAGTATATATGTCAGATAGGGCAGGGTGCAACAGGATCTCTCAGCACTAGGAGAACAGCTGGTTAACATGACTTTTGGATTCTGTCATACACAATGGATGTGCAACGCCCCCAAAAGCAACCTCCATTGGTAGAGGCAGAAAATAAAGATGGACAGCTCAAAATCAGCTATGGCTTGGAGAAGGTAACCAGCTATTGCAAGTGATACAGTTTCTTCCTTAGAAATAGGTAAATAAATAAAATAATTGCCCATGTTTGTTGGGATATGTGTTAAAGTGTCAAAACATTTTCACCACAAGTATGCAATAAGCTGAACACCTCTATAAATATGCCTGAGGCTTTTCTGCTCCCTTCTTTACTCTTTGAAAACTCTATATGGCAGTCAGTTATAAAACTAAATTTGCAACTAAAGCTGTACAAACATAGCTGGATTTGGGACTGTGTGATGAGTCTGGAAAAGAAGCCCTATGGGAAAGGGAGATTTGATCCAACTGAAATGGAAAATACACATATTTTAAGGGAAAAAAAATACTAAAAATTGAGACTGGTTTTTTTTTGCTGAAAAGAAAATACTTGATGAAGGTATTTTCTGCCTAAAGATTTCTCAGCATTTCAAACTTGAGTGAGTCCATCAGATGGTCATTGCTACAGTCAGGGATTGCCTGTGAGGCTGCATTTGCCCTGTGAGGAGAGGATGGAGAACTGGGGCTTGTTCAGTCTGGAGGAAGAGGCAGTTCTGGGGGGTGATGAGGGGTCTGGAGACCTCCCAGTATGTGTGAGGAGGTCACCAGGAAGACAGACCCAGACTCTTCACAGTGGTGCATGGTGGGAGGACAAGTGACAACAGGCAACAATTGAGAAAGGAGGGATTCAGACTGTATGTAAAGGAAAACATTTTCACCATTGCCCAGAGAGTTGTAATGTCTCTGCACTTGCATGTTTTCAAGAGCTGACCGGTTAAAGCCCTTAGCAACCTCGTCTGATCCCACTGCTGACCCTGTTTCGGGCAGGACATTTGGCCAGAGACCTCCTGGGCTCCCTTCCAACCTGAATTATGGTATGATCCTATGAAAAATACAGTCCAATTTTAAAATAAAAATATCAAAATACATAAATTTTTAAAAAGCTGGATTTTAACTAATTGTAGAATCATCTAAAGGACTAAATACATTAAATGACATTTTTTGTCGACTTTTTCAATGAAACCATATCTTCAGAGAATTCTGTATTCTTGCTACTTAGATTTTTCAGACAGTAAAATGAAAGAGATTATATAAATTGGTCAGTTTTTACTATTTAATTTCTCTCAGAGGAGGAGACTAAGTGAACATTTCCATATCCTTTGAATTCAGAATTTCAAAATTGACACTGCAGAATAAAACTAAGCAAAATTAAGTCTGTTAAGCTTTAGGACTGACCTGCTAAAAATTAATGTATTGTTTAAAAGATTGTATACACTTTCATTGTGACAGCATCTTCCCAATAAATGACCTTTTGTTTTGAGAATTCAACGATTCTTTACTGAGACAGCTTCCAGAAGAAAGGTGAACAGAATGTGTGATGTAATGGGGAACTGTAAGCCCCCAAATGTTGTAATCTGCTGTTTTCTGTAGAGGTGGAGTGACATAAGATAAGATGACTAATTTTTACGCCTTGTAGCTCTGATGTGGTTATCCTGCTGAATATTGTATTCGGGTTTTGATGATTTTGTTATCAGGAGAAGGCTGACAAGTTAGAGTTTCAGACAGCTAAAGCCGGTGGGATGAACTGATGTCTAGTAAGGGGAGCGAGTCATTTGGTTAAAGTAAAGCCATAAACTTTAGAAGTACGGGAGGCCTGGAACCACTACGACAGGAGAAAACAGCTTAGTGTGTTTAGTCAAGAAATACAGCAAATGTTAACTCAGACTTTATTTCACTAGGATGTATTAATTGAACAATGCTTACTCTCCTTTCAGGTACTATGATATATCAGGCAGACACTATACTGTTCAAGAAAACGAAATACCATCAGTAATCTGTTCCCACTCTTATGTTATTCCAGCAATATCAATGTCTACTGCCTCATTACCAGCAGCACTTAGAAAGGTAAGAGAAAACTAAATATGTGTGCTTACATAAAAATATATATATACATATATATACACACACTTAAGTATATCATAAAGAAGATAACTCTTCTGAGAACAGAATTTAACACTAGTTACAGTTGTAATCTTGCTTTAAAAGACCTGTGTTTGAAGTACTGGAAAAATTTCAAATGAATATCAACTACAGAAATAAGGAAGGTACATGATGACTATAGCTGGCATGAAGAGCCAACAAAGGAAATGGCTTGAGGAGATCTTCCACGTGCTCTCACAAACCATATGGCTTTTTCCTTTTGTTCATAAAACATACATAAGCCAATAATAAAGGAACAGCACCTACACTTTTACAGTTTCTCACTTAACCTGTACTGTTTTCTATGTTAAGTTTTATTCCAGAGCAGGAGAAGTGGCTACGCATTTGTTTTCTTGTGTTCATTTAGCTCATGCAGTGTTACTCATTTGCTTGGCAGCAGTATTACTGCATGGAAGCAAGCTAGGGAAAATGCTAATTACTTCTGTTCTAATGTGAGAACTTAATTTCAGATTGCAGACAAAGTTGTGCAATGCCATTCTTGTCTTTATTGTAATCTTTTCATTGAGAGAGAAATACTTTTTTTCCACAGTAACAAAAGTACACAGCAGGCCAGTAATTCAAAAAGTTGCTTTTTCCTTGGTTATGGAATTAATATTCATCAGAATGTATTTGATGAGGGCTTAAAATATTGTCTTTAAAACAAATAAATGTATTGTCTAATCTTGTCAAGCCAGCAAATCTCATCTACTAATGACTATATGAAGCCTTTGGAAAACATTAATTGGTCTTTAGTTGAATACACAAATAATATAAACCCCAAACATCCCTTGTGCTCTCATTCAACATCTTATTTTCATTGATACTGTAGAAACATGCCTAGAAAAAGAGCTCAGTTCTTCACAGTTGCAAAATGGTGCAGTAGTGTGATGGGATGACATTTCTGTTGCAGTAGAGCTAGCTGGGGAATTAGCTTTCCAACAGAAAAAAATGCTCTTCACCCTACTGCTGCCTTGGATGGACTTGTATATTAACTCCTTGCAAGGACTTCTAGAAAAGCAAGTAGATGTTTGATTTTTTTCAGTGGAAATTTAAGAATGGCAGAATTCAGCTGTTACTTAGTGAGCTCAGAGTTGGCATTTTGTTCATCTTCTGGAATAAATTGTTCATACTTACAGCTAAGTTAAACTGTTGGGGTGTCATTCCTCTAACCTGGAACCAAACCATTTGTACTAAGAACATTTAAAAGCCTTTAAATGAAGCATCTAAAAGAGTATCAGACCAGGCCACATCATTTTATACTTTGATGTGTAACACAAAGGTCTGTTAGATAAATCATAAAAATCAAGGAAGTTGTGTGCGTGGTGTGGTGTGTGAAGTCAGCAATTTCTCCTGTATTGGGATAATCTGCTAATGTGTGTAGTAACACAGAGTCACCTGCTGATGATAGATGGTTTATGGGCATTTGGATTTAATGAAGCCCTGCCTTCCCTCAGCATTTCTTGTGGGAGAGCAGTAGAGAATGGTGCGTGACACAGAACATAAGGTGTTTGCACCAGGCTCCTCTCTGTTGCTGTTCTCTCTATGGAAATCTGTTCATAAGCCTTTCAAAGGTGAATGTACTAAGCAGAGTCTTGCAGACTAATTTACACAGCCTAATTTGTATTATCCTCTGTTTTTGCCTAATTTAGGTTATTCCCTTTACCTTGGATAATTAAGGGTTGACTCCAGCAATGACTAAAACAGACAAGTTCTCCTGCATTCTTTTATTAATTAAACAGTCTTCCTAAGAAACCTTGCTTATCAGTCTCTGGAACTTGTTAACATTTGGGTTTGTTTTCTGGGGGGGGTGGGGAGGCAGGGAAGTAACTTTATTTCCTTGTTTTCCATTTCCTTTTTGTAGTAGTGATCATTAAATGACAGAGTTCACTTTCACCTGAATTCCCTTCCACTCTCAGCTAGTTCATGCTGCTAGTCAGCAGAGGATCTAAATTAGCCACTCCTTTAATAGTTTTCTTCACCTTCTGAAGAAAAAGCTGTCCCCAGCATATTCTAAGAACTTGTTGGACTGTCTCTGTCTTGTATTTCTTTTCCAACAGGAAAAAAAAAAAAAAATCCACAAAGTAATTAAAGCTGTCAGGTTCTATCCTTTTGGATGCTTCCCTTGCTTGATCACAAAAAGAGTCTTCTCTTTACCCAATTAACTAGTGTATAATAAACTTCTATCATAATATACCCTGGTTTCCCCCTTTCATCTTCTTCCAGGGTTGTTTAACAAATCTTCATCTTACCTATTCCTGTACTTCACAGCAACTGTTCTTGATATACAGTGCAACTTTGTTTCTCTTTCTTTTTGTTTGACTTTCATAAATAGTGGTGGTAAAACAGCAGGAGATTAAAAAATGTTTCAAATCACTTGTTTGATAGTGTCCCTCAGTGAGTAAATGTGTTGCCCAAATTATAAGGCAAAACTATTCCTATCACTATATTTCCTTTTAGGAAAAAAGCGACATCCTACTATATCAATATTGCTTACTCATCAAATATCTCTGATCCTGACTCAGATGTATTTCTAGTTCTGTACAAAGATTTCCACTTTTTTTTTTTCCCCTTTGCAAGGCCTGGAATTTATCTGGAATTTATCACTTTGTTTTATTGTAACCTTCTGATTTGAACAACTGAAAATGTCAGCTATATAACAATGAAAGACAGATTTTAAAGTGCTCTTATCAAATATATAAACAACATATGTTTATTAAATCACTGGAGGTAACTAGATCTATGAGAAATTATTAAGTCTTACAAATTTAAATACACATTTCATTTTCTTGATTCTTCTAGTCCTGTACTATTTAATGTGCAAAACGTTTGTTTTAATATAGGTTAGAAGCTTCTCTTTTGGTATTTTGGCAAATAGAAGTTTGGCAACACACTAGTAAGTACTAAAAAAAGCCAACCCAGAAATAATCTGTAGATGTCAGTTCTGCAATACTCCATTTCTAGATTTCTAAAACTCAGCTTATTTTAAGGACAGGTGACCTGTCCTGCCATATTTACAAACATAAGAAAACACTTCTTTACTGTGAGGGTGACTGAGCACTGGCACAGGCTGCCCAGAGAGGTTGTGGAGTCTCTGTCTCTGGAGACATTTAAAACCTGTCTGGATGTGTTCCTGTGTGATCTACTCTAGGATCCTGCTCTAGCAGGGGAGTTGAACTAGATGATCTTCAGAGGTCCCTTCCAACCCCTACCACTCTGTGTGTGTGTGTGTTTTCCCAAATAATGCATTGCATCGTTGGTTACATTTGCACAATCCAGTTTTCCTCAGTGGAGCTAAATAGGAGGAATATTTGAGTTTGTTTGCAAATGAAGGCAAAATAGCTTGGTAGACTGTCTATGCAGATCCACACTGAAGGTTATTTAAGCTTTCATATAACCTATATTACATGAACTAGATAGCTGTGGCCATAATTTTATGACCTTTTATTTTTAATATCTTTTACTGTTTAATTAATTAAACAATGTGGCCAGTGTTCTCACTATTAATGAAGAAACGACTTCCTGAATGTGTGATTCATTTCATTCTCTTTGAATAAATAATAATTCCTTTTGAGGACAAAATAACAGATAAATGTATATGTTGCAGTCATGCAGCTCCAATAGTCACAAAATACTAATACCGATTGAGAAGGACTCCTACCTGTGATACGGCAAACTCAAATGACCTTAAATTTAGCAGTTAAAGACAAGTAGGCTTTAAGCTGATAGTCTTCCATATAGTTAAGCTGAAAGGCATTTATTCCTGAGAGAACAATTTCAAATTTAGATCGGCTTCTTCTGATAGTAAAATGAGTGAATGAAAACAGAGTTCTTAATCCTTCATTATTTATAAATTTCCTGTGCACAAGGAATAATGATCACAACAAATCTAGACTTTAAAAGGCCTAACGAGTTTTTTTTTCCTAAGTCATATCTGCGTGCTCTAATGCTGTCTCTCCTCTTATGTTCAGGTGTTGATTAGTCATATTTTCAGACCTATAACCAGGTACCTGTCTAAAGGTTTCTCAGGATTCTCCAATCTAGATAAGAGTTCTCACACCTACTTGCTACCTGAACACAGCCACTGCCTTTCACACAAAGATTCAGTCCTATGACATGAATATTTAACGAAGGAAACTGGGTGGAGTACTTCTAACACCCAGGTGTGGCTGTGGAAGCCCATTTTGATTCTGTGTCAAATTACTGGATTAAATGAGTTTATTCTATCACTGCCTTTGCCTTATTCCTGAGACAGCAGATATGCAGATCCCTAATTCCTTCTGGTCTTTTAACTCATTGTGCAAGACGATAGCTTGTCAAGGTCTAGGATATTTTCAGTTTAGGATTTCTCCTCTGCTTCTTTAATTTCATTTCTTCCTTGCTCAGAGAAATGTTAGCAAGAGATCCAGCCCAGGTCCTCATACTGCTTCTCCTTACAGTGCTTTATTTTCTCAAGAAATAACAAAACCTAAAGTCTATGTGGGATTCCACGGGGTTACAAAATCACCTCCCAGGGTGATACTTAAACGATGGAAACAAAGCATTTTATACTGACATTTGAAAAACTTACAATAGTAAGTGAGAAAACAGGTGAGCCATCTTCTAAAGTAACAGACAACAAAATTATCAGTTTGTGGATAGGTGAGAGGAGCCTGCCCTGAGGAGAACAAGTCTTTGCCTTAAGGTTCACCACAATTTTTAATAGATAAGGCCTTTCAGTGGTTAACCGATCTCCTCCCAAAACTTGAAACCAAAAGAAGAGAAGGCACCCTTCTCCAGTTTAGAATCAGAAAGCTAAACAAAACCTTGTAGAGGAAGTCCTACAAAGTGAGTCATGCAGGGGCTGAGAATATTTGCTGGTATAGGTTTTCTCAAAGGAGAAAAAAACCACAAACAATTTCAGGAGAGAACTAACTTGCCTTCTATGAAGACTGAAGAGGAAAAAGGAAGGGGAAATTGTATGACACTGAAGGATTTTTTTCATTTGAGGTGAAGGGCAGGTATAGCGAGGCAGTCTCCTAAGAGTGGCCTAGGTGGGGCTGGGGGCTGAGCTTGTTCTTGGTTTTGCTTTGTTTTCTTTTAAAATCTGTGTAAGTCCTCAACAGTTTGGAAGAGGTTACACCTCTCCAGCTAATTATCTGTTGAAGTGGGACAAAGTTTTGTTGTATTACCTGAGGGAAAAAAAATCAACAGGGAAAAAAGCCTGCTCAATGCTGTGCTGGACATCCGGATTCTTGCCAGAGTTTCCATCTGCTTAACCTCACTTATGCTCAACTTTTGTATAATATAATGCACTTTGATCTGTTGTGGGTTTTTTTTTTCCTCCAGTATAACTGTTGTGTTCTTTACCTGGTAAAATTGCTGTTATTCCTCATGTGGGAAATATAGAAAGGGTCACTCAAATTGGTTGTAGGCTCATTGATAGCATGTGTTCAGTGCAGACAGTTCATTGCTTCTCCCCCAAGTACAGTTTGTTTCCCTGAAATAATAGTTGTAATTTATATCTCCCTCCGGGGACTAACAAGTTGAATCATCTTCCTTTTCTTTTTTCTTTCTTTTCTTTCTTTTTTTCTACCAGGAATTCCCCCTTGTTACTAGACAGATAGATTCAAAATCCCTTGATAATCCCCACAAAAAGCTGGCATTCACTTACTCCCTTTTCGATTAGTCATGTTTGTGCTCACTCCGATAGGGCTACTTTTTAATCACGTTGCTCCCCATTGTCATTCCTGCAGAGGAGAGAGTAGCCTCCTATGTTTTAAATTTTAAAGAATAACTTTTAACCTCTTTAAATAGCCAGTTTTGCCTATGAGAGTCATCTACATGTTATGTGCCTCTAGTGCACTAATTTATGGGAAATCTGGAGAAATATATTTCTTCAGTTAGATCAATCAAAAAATACAGCAACAGAGATTTGATAGGCTATAATAGATAGGAATTTCATTTACATTCATATATATACATGTATACAGAGATATATGTATGGATATATATTTAAATATATGTATGAATTGAAGAAAGTTTGGGCGATGTTATCCATACCATGGATTTGAGATTGCTGTCCTGATGTATTTGTATGAATTGAAGAGAACTGTATATACAGAATGGAAAAAGATCAACTATGATGAAGCATGGATCACCTGAGAGCTCTCTGACAACATTCAGAATAGCTACATTATTCATTGTCTGTATGGCTTATAAGATGGATTTTAATAGGATGTCATTGTGCTGGCCAGCACAGTAATTCTTTATTGTGGTTTAAAAAGTCTAGGAAAACATGAGAATAGTTTCTCTAAGTTGTTTTGGGTTTTTTTCCTTTTATCCTATCTATGCAATTTGTTCCTATTCTTGGCCTCAAACCGTGCTGTAGTTTGGGCAAGAGATGTTAAGAAGAGAAGAATACTGAAGTCTTTACTTTGAAATTCATTGGGGGGGAAAAAAAAAGTAATCAAATTGTCAAACCAAACCAGTTGAGTAGGGTGGGTGGAGAGATGCTGGAAGAGAAAAAGAATGCCTCATTTTGTCCTGGCCATGCCAGTATTTTTTACATGGTTGACAAAGGATTTATATACTTGGCAAATATTTAATTTGTTCCATCCTTAAAACTTTTAAAGTTTTTATAGAATGTTTAGCTCTGAGTCACACCATGTTTTGCAATAGTTTGAGATTATTAATACTGAAATATTCTTTCATCATTACTTAGTTGATAAATATGCAATTCATAATTAAAAGCACAACACTACCACAACCAATAAGAAGTAAACCAGAATTTAAATAGTACTGAAATAATCCTGGAAGTCAGAAAATACAGAACTAGGACAGAATTTAAATGCTGACCCTTTAAGTCACAGTGATGTATCCCACAAACACTTGTGCTCCGAGAAGCCACTGTATCTTAAATTACTTGTCCACAGTATTTGGCGAGTAGTGTCATAAACCAGTAACCTGAAATTATATGGTAAAATGTTAAAACACACAAAGTACAAGGGGAATAACTTGAAGATAGCTTCTATCAAAGTAAGTGTTTTCCATTGATAGAATATTTAAGAGCATGGTCTACAGAGACATAATGGCAGTGTTGACTACCATAAGTATATTTGACAGAAAGGGATGCTCAGTAAACAAAGAAAAACTGGCCCCACCACATACAGATAGTCTTTGTGTAATACCGTCTGCTAGCAAGAACCCACATGTAGGCCAGCTCTTCCTAAAGAACAGTATTAAATAACAGCTGAGGACTGAACTACATTTTCATTAATTCTTTCAGTTTAAATAACTTATAGTGCTGTCTTTTAACATACATTTTTCTCAACATTGACACTAAACCCGATAGAAATAGCAGAGCCCCTATATAAGCAATTTACTTTAGGGATGCTGAACTTTAGGGACACTGGGACAGCCATACGTAGTTGTAAGTCACAATTGACAATGCTTCTCGGGCTGACAGAACTTAGATATCATGTCTGCTTTAAAGGAAAAAATAAAGGTAAACATGATATGGATTTCTGTAGATCAAGCACTTTTGCTTTTGGTCTGCAATAACTGCACGTCCATTGCTTTATCTGTCTCTGTTCTTTGTCAAGGCCTCAATAGGAGGGAGAGAGGACAAGAGGGATACCAGAGAGGAGAGACCGAAAAGATTGCACCAAAGCAAGATAAAATAAAACAGAGCAAGCCAAAACACAAAGGAAAAACAATCATTTATAGATTAAATTCACAGCAGATATGAAAGAAAGCAAACCCCAAAATGTAAGTAGGAGTGTTCAGAAGACAGAGTAAGCTGTTTGTGTCATTTAAGTGCTTTCAGTTACCTGATAGCAGTTTTATGCTTTTCTAGAATTGTACTGTAAATCTAGTTTATTTTATGTCTCTGGTTAAAGAACTACAATTCTGGTAATTGCACCCCCAGAAGAGTAAGCCATTCATAATAGAATTTTCTTTCTAACATGATTGATCTGTCTGAGGCATACAACAGAATTAAGAATTCCTGAGTTAAAAGTATTCATGTGTACCTTTGGTTAAGCATCATTTTGCTGAGATTTCCCAGGACACAGCAAGCACCTATAGCATTGCAGCAGAGATGCTCTGGATACAGAACTATGGTTCTTTCATGGAAGAAAATGCCAGGTGTCCTCAATTCAACCGTATTTGTTAATAATGAAGACAGAAGAATCCAGCAGCTAGTTATACATGCACAGTCATACTTACTGTGTAGGCAGAGACCAGAATTCTGAGAAATCCCAATGTCAAAAAGCTTGGACATAAGGTCCACTATTAAACTATCTGATTATTATGATTTGGCTTTGTAACACAGTTCACGAAATACCTGCTCATCCTTTTATCTTCCAAAAAATCTGGAAATGTATGGCTAATTACAGCACAAGAGAGGTTCTCAGCTATCCATGACAGAACCTCTCCAAGTATTGCTCAACAAAATTACTTCTCTGCTTAATAGAATACCGTTCTGCTGACTAGACTGATGGCATCATTGCAATTTCCTTGTCAGTCCACTTTTTTCCATATTCCCAGCTCGTTAGTCCTCTTATCCCCATTTGAACCACAAATTAATTTCTGTATTAACTTTAAAAGGTTTTCATTTTCCTATTTCCAACCTGACTTAAGACACTAACTCTCTTATTTCCTAAAAATATGTCCAGTTCTTATGGCTAGTTCAAAGAAACCTTGAAACCATCTTTCTCTCTTGCATTTCTGCTGCTTTTTGGTGAGTTTAGCACAAGAGCGTTTAAGCTGCTGTTGATTGCAGGTGTACAGCTGACAGCTAACGTGGGCCTCAGAGAAAAGAAGTGCAAAAGGCAGGAGGGAAGATGGCATGGAGTTACTTGGCATTTTCATAGAAGGAACAGTGTGAGAGGAATTTGTCACTTTGGCATTCAAGGTGGCAGTGGATGTACTGAGTCAAGAAGGTTCTCTCCACCCATTTAGAATATAAATACATTTGAAGGCAGAATAGGAATACCAGTAAATTCTTATTCTGATAGACATCTTTCAAGTACTCACAAAGTCTATTAAGGGGACTGTCGGGGTTTTTTACATGCAAAAACCGCTCAGAACAGTAATACGTATCAGGCCACTTACATTTATTCTTGGCTGGTGACTCAAGAGAGATGTCAGTTGGAGCACTCTCCTTCTGAACAGTTCAACCCATCTACCTTGATGCAGAAGAATTACAAAAAGTCTATGTCCAAGTTTACACTGGACTTGCATCCTGCATAGTCTTCGTGTTGAGCTACGTTTGGAGTTGAATTTAATCTTAGTTATCTTAGCATGCTCTGTGGAATACTGTGAACAAATTTAGAAGATGCAATGGACAAAACAGTTTCAGTTGGAGAGGGTTAGTGACAGCTTAAAATAAGTGACATGAGCAATGGTCCAGGATGTGTGATGGACCTGAGGTATTCAGGGCTGGATTTTTGAATAATCTACAGTTCCTCAAGCAGTGACAATATTAAAGGTCTATCAAACTGGCACAATACTGTGCTTTGCAGGAGTCAGATAATGTGGATAACCACAAAGTCAGTGTGACATTGCCCTGACAAGGCATTCATGCATTGCAGAGTATTGAGGAGGTTTGTCGGCAACGATCGAGCATGGACAGTACCTAATGAGTCTGGTAATGGCGACATGGGAGTGTGCAGGGACCAGGCAGCCCAGTGTTATCAGTGGCCATCCTTTATCTGACCCACCTTTGTGTATAATCATGCCAAACACCTAGCTACATAACTTTTCAACATTTCACTGGTGTTGCTCATGCTGCTGTGTAACTCTTTCTTAGGATGACACTAGGCACTTCACTGCCTTCTTCCCAAAGGGCATACTCCTCCCTTCTCTTTCCCTTGGCTAGTACAGCCCTGTGAAGTTGCTCTTTGAGTCACCAGGGGTTTGTTTCTGGCCTCCACACTAGGCTACTGTGCAGTGATCTGTGTGGAGAGCTGTAGACTGTTTTGCTTCATGCTTTTCTTGTACCACTTCCACACTTGTGCAATGTGTTGGAATGGTTTTCAGGACCTTGGCAGCTAGCTGTGCTCTCTCCTTGGGTGTAACCCTATTTCCATTTTGCCATGCTACGTGACCAGGTGGCTCAGCATACGCACAGTACACATGTGCACCCTCAGATCTGGGAAGGCTGCGACAGAAAGCTTTTAGTAATAGTTCATTCCTCCTGACCAGGCTTTTGCCACTTTATATGCTATATAATGCATATGACAATTAGAAATGTGTATATATATACATATATGTGTAATTTATTGCTCTGTAGTTCCAGCTGCAGTATAATAATGGGTTTGCAAAGGGTAGTCATGAAAAACTTCCTTTTTCTGGTTTTATGGTCTTGAGAACTGAATTCTAGTGAATAAGCTGAAATTTTCCTTTACTTATCCCTTTAAAACAAACACTTGATCTGCCATGGTTCAAGATCTGCAAAAGCAAAGCATGATCCACTTTAATAAAAAATTACCTAAACTACTCTTTGAGCAAGATGGGCAGATTGTAAAAGAAATCTACCATTCCTGCAAACTAGCACTGTTCATATAATTTTCAAAATCACAGTGGGTAACATTTCAACAGACAGGTTCTGAATTTGTTGTGGTTGCAAACAATATATAAAGATTTAAATAGAACATAGTATTTTGTTCTACAAACGTTGCCTTTTTATAATTAAACTTGACATCGTAACTTCCTCTAAATTATATTTTATGACATGCAAGTAAAAATAATAGCCTTGTTTCCTCTCCCAGCTTTACAGTTCACCTCCTTTTTTTTTTTTTTTAAACTTTCATTTTACCAATTTCTGGGTATATTTGCTGAAAAGCAGAATAATTGTCTAGGAGGAAAACAGGGAATGAAAAGTCCAGCTTTTGAAAAGTCTGAGAAATCTGAACAAACTGCACCGTAAATGTTTAGCAACCAGAATTTTGATAAAAAGCACATCAAGGTCTGTTTACTTTTTTGTATTTCATCTCAGGAATCTTGTGATTTTAGAAGGCTTACCAGTGGTAATTCTGGATATTCCCCTTCCCTCTTCTCCAGGGGAGTTTTGTTTTGCTTCTAGGAATGCAGAGGGTATGTCTTTTCTTTGGCATGTAAGACAATTTTTATCAGATAAATTTCTGACTCTTGGACCTGAAAAAGAAAACCACTTTCCAAATGTTAAAAGGTATAGACAGTTTGTGAGGTTTTTTTCCTAAGCAGCCACCCAGTGAAACAGAAGCTCACCCTTGTTGCTGGCTGCTGTTCAGAGCCTTGTGCACAGCTGGGAAACTGAAGACATGTCAAGTTCATCATGCAGCTGGCTGGGAATGCCTGAGTTGCAGCAGAGACAAAAGATGGAGTCACTTGTAGATGAAAAGGGTAGGTAGCTAGAGGAAAATCATACACAGAGTAGCAGAGATATGTCTTCTCACCGCCTTCCCACCGGGTGCCAAGAATGTGTGGGAGGAAAGTGGGAGAGTAGGAGCAGGAGAGAAGACACATGCCTGCCTTCTATGTACAGGAAGCACTTGTTGTCTACCAAGTTTTAATGGTAGACAACCAGCTCCCCCCTGTATTCTCAAGCACTGGCAAATATAAGCTTATGCAAAGTGATCTTCAAGAGTTGCTAATGGAGTGGTTTTACCATCTTTTATTTAGAAAGGATCTAAAACAGTTTAAGCCTAACACTAGAACTGTTGTAGTTAAAACTGTGTTTGGTTAATCATAGTGCTTTTAAGGGCTAGCTTTAAAAGTGCCTTTGTAATGTCTCTTGTTCTAAGCCACAGAGACCAAAGCCAGTCTTAGAGTATGCTGGATTTACCTGTGCCCAAACTAATGTCTTATTGAGAAATTCAAGTGCAGAATCAATACTCCTGTGTATTTCTTGGAATTTCCTGGAAATGCTGGTATTTGTGAACTGTAGAGCTTAACCCAGTTTGATCCAATTCCCTGTTGCATTATTGTTAATCAACAAAATAGATTTTTAGGAGTAATACATGATTTATTTTTTTTCTTAAGAATACCAGGTAGGAATTCCAACTTCCATCCAATCATCCACTAGTAATAGTAGTGAGATTTAAATGCTGTTGCAGTTACATTTCTTTAGCAGCTAATATTTAGTAGTGTGAGTGCACAGTAGGATAACGTGACATGTCTGTAATGACATATCTGTAATAGCAGGAAAACATGCATCTCCGTTTTTCTTCAGAAGTAATAATGTGTCTTTTCTGGACAGACACGTATTGTTTATTTTAATGTTTTATATACTAATTAGTTCTGTTCAGAGCCTAAAATAAACAAACCTTAGAATATGAATTCATTTCATTAAAACATTTTCTCTTAGAAGTTTCTCTTGCTGAATGGTGAATATTAGGCGATACTGATGTAATCGTGGGATTAAGAGTAAAGAGTTTGCAGGACTATTCCACTTGATTGAATTTTTGCCCACTGCACTGCAGGGAACCAGTGCGTCTTGAGTCACTCCTATCTTCTCTGTACTGGTTTCATAAAGTTTATTCTAATTAATAATAAGGGAATTTTCTGTAATAATTATCATAATAATTAGTTTGAGGGAATTCTGTGAGCCTTAGGTGAACACTGTTATTTAGAATAAATGCTAAATTATAACATTGTAATTCAAATGTAAAATGAGATGTCCAGCCATTTTTATAAAGTTGGGATAAGGTATTTTAGTAATAATAGTTCCTTGTACTTAATACTCTTCATCTCTACATGATGAAAAATCTGTACATCAAAGAAGTTTATCAAGGGGTGTAAACACTTTATACCTTTTACAAAAGTGCTCTTTGAAGCACATAGACTATTGAGCCCATTTTTTTCCAAAACAGCTGCTGTATCAGTTGCCTTCGTATTGGGGGGTTGATTTGAGACACATTTCAATGGAAAGGTTCTGTTTGTTTAAAGATACCGAATGGTACCATGGCATAATGTGTAATAGAAGTTACATTGCGTGATTTTTATCTATGTAATGAGACCTTCCGCGGAGAAGAGAGATTCTATTCATTTCATATTTAAATACACTTTGATTAAATATTGCCATTTTTCATCCTGCTGAATGGTTTTCAGAGTCGTAAACATACAGTAATTTTTTCCTGTTTCAAGACCATCACATTTGCTTCCCAGAGTAAGCATGTCCAACATGCAGTTCACTTTGTGGTTAGGTTTCTGAAATTTGGCTTTGGTCAGATTAGCAGTCCAACTTGCAGCTTGTTTACTGTCTTTATTCTTCGGAAGTTTTACAGTCTCACATTAACAACATAGCACTCAGAAGGATGGCTTTCTGCCTCTTGCCTTGTATGTCTGTGACAGCCTGTCTTCTACTGTGTCTGACCTGGGGAAAATCCTTGTGTTGCTAGCAAAAGGCTTTTAATTTTCCATTTATAGTTTCAGACTATCTGCTTTATCCAACAGAAATAACCCCAGTTTTCTAAATTTCAAATTACATACCAAGTTACCTTTAGGTATCTAGAGCTAGAGCTGCTGAAACACTAAAATACTTGGGTGCTTTAGTTAGTTAAACTAACTCCTAGGCATATTTTCCCTAGACTGAATTAAAACTGCAGGTGAGGACCTTGGCTTCCTACCTAATGCAAGCAGAGAGTGAGACAATCTATATCCTTCATCTGCTGAGCACTTAGAGCTAGCTAACAAGAAAGACTGGGAACAGGAGCATATTAGAAATCCTGCCTTGCTCTTGAGCTATATGCAGAATTACGTAGAGATGACCAAGCTAGCCCAGGAGGAACCAGCTCAGTTAGCCAGCACACAGTAGCCACATCAGTGCTGTGTTTGGCAAAGGCTAATAACATATGTGCCTCCTTAGGATTATTTCCTCTTTGTCCCATGTTATTTAATGTAAAAATGTATAAACAGTCTTCAGAAGACAGATTAGAGTATCTGGAATGAGATCCAAGGATTACAATGAGTCTGACAGTTTTAATACCGTTTGCAGTCTGATTTCAAAGGTGTTTTCAGTGTGCATAATTTCTCTTCTGGGAAATTGGGAAGTGTTATGATAGGGTAGCGTCATCTATAGTGCGAGCTATAGATATAAATTAGACAATTTATGTTAAATCTATACTTACCAATATAGACCATTTAGAGTTAGCAACAGGACACTATATGCTGTCACAAAACAGAAGACCTACAAACTCAGAACAAAGAGACCTAGTAAATGCAAAACCACTTAGGTAACAGATTCTTATTCTGAATTGCATTCAGAATTGAAAAAAAGGAAAAGGGTTACATTTATTAGTTGAGACCTAAAATATTTCCAAGTCCCTCTCTTCCCCTCCAAAATGCTTTTGCCATTTATCTTCTATTGCTCAACAGAAAAAGTAAGTTAAAGTTCTTCTTGTCTCTTAGAACAAAACACAGATATGTTTATTTTCACTCTTTACTTCAAAAGAGGTGATGTCTTGCTGACTCTTTACACTGAGTAGAGTATCTAAGGATACGGCTCTGACCCAGCAGCAAGACTCGGTACCTTGTGAGCAAAGATGTGAGGCTAACTCATATCAAACTTTCTCACTTTCTCTTACAGTGAAACGCAAAGAGTTACAAGTACAATAATTTATGTTAATGCTGTTTTTTGCATATAATTATCCCTCCTCCTACTTTTGGTGCTGCTTCTTTTCTTTTTTTTTTCAAGTCCCTTTTTAGTATCATTTTACCACAGGTTGCTAGAAAAATACAGATTCTCTATCAACTCAGGAAGGCGAATAACCAAGGACGGCTGTATAAATCAATCTCTTCCTGAATAAAGGCACGAGTGATTTTTTTTTCTTTAGCCATCTTAAATGTGGATCAGAAAACAGTAATCAGGTGTGTGAGAACCAACGTGTGTGGTATATTTTTTCCTCCTCTTGCATATCTACATTCTAGTATTGCATGTTAATTAATGCACGTAAGGCATTTGCCCAACACCAACTTCACAGTTCTTTGCAACAGGTTCTCTGCTTCTGTAGAGGTGCTTACTGAAGGACTTGCTACCACCCTTCTGCAGCTCTTTCTCCTATCCTCTCACTGAGTATAGGAGTATACAGGAGTATAATTTGTCTGCCAAATGACTTATCAGCTGCAAAGGCTCAAGTCAGATACTGCTTCCTTTTTTGCCTGTTTTTAACTCAGTGTTGCCAGAAGAAAGAAGGGGTTAAAGCGTGGGAGGATTGCTAAGAAAAAGGGTTTGGTTAATGACACACAGGACTGCATCTCACACACCATAGTTTGTTTATTCTCCTGTAAACAGCAAAAAGAATTATCATCGTCATGGTAAGGCAAACAGCACTCTTTTCTTCCTTCTCTAAACCCCACCAGAAATCTTTGGGTTAATACATGATTAATATTTTTAAATCATAAAATCAACTGATCTCCATTAGTTTTATAGAGTATCTCTTTAACTGACAGATGCTAGTGTTGACAGAAGGGGAGGGGGGTAGGATTTTAGTATATGGAAATAACTAGCTCTGGGGAAGAGGAGATGGGAGCAGGCATGCCTTTTCTGACATGCCTGTTCTTTTTTACCAGCCTCCTTTCCTAAATACTCATGTAGGGATCTGTTCAATTTTTATTTATGCTTCTTTCTATTTCCTGAGTTTTTCAGAAAGATTTCTATTTATTTGATTTTGCATTATTTGCTTCTTCCAGTTTTGCTGGTTTTTTTGATACATCCAATATCTAAATCTCTGTTTTTGGCACCTAAGAAATAACACAGGATTTATACTTACATCTGTGCTTCTTGAACTGATTATTTCCTTTCAAAAAAATCAGTTAAACATGGAGGCTCAGTATTCTCATTAATCTATATGCTGTTGCAAAATGGTCAATTTTCAGTGTACATTTGAACTAATAAGTTAGGTTTACAGTGAAAAAATAAATTGGAAACAGATAGATCCTGTTCTCTTGAAGACATGAACTGCTTTGCTAAAATATCCTTAGTAGAAAATAGAAAATATAAATTGTTTGTGGAAAAATATTACTATTGAGAAAACTTACGTTTGTTTCACTTCACTCTGCTCAACTGTCTCACATTTATACCTCCTTGTTATTCAGGTAAGTTCCCCGATCTAGATAATTGCATTCCCTGTATACAGAGCTCACGTAAAGCTAAAATTGTTTAAAATCCAGCTATTGCTGTTTATATCCTCTGTAAAAAGTGTAGCAGGCAAAGAGCTGGAAGAGGCAGGCAGTAAAATCTGTGCTAGAGTGGACTTGTTAAAGTGTATTTCTTTCTCCATCTCTGAAGAGGACACTGTCAACCTGGAATCTGGTATATTTAAAAGAAATGCTAAAAAGGTTTAATGTCTATGTGCCAAACTCTTGGTATTTGGAAGAAGGCAGCGTGTGGGTTAAAATAACTTAAGTTGTATTTTTCGTAATAGTAATCCCTGTTTTATGGCTTTGTGACGGGTCAGCACAAACAAGGAAAAATTATTACAGTGAATTGAAGTAATTCAAATCTAGTTGACTGACGGCAAGGTAACTGGTTAAGTTTAGAAATTGCTTAGGTTAACTTGAAATATAATTGCTTTTTTCCCCCCCAGTGAATCACAAAAAAATTGTTTCAGGTCAAATGGTTTGTTAGGTATAATTTTTTTCCCGTGCTTTTTAAATAAGAACACAAGCAAAAGCAGCAAGCCTTTATTTCCATCTACAACTCCCCCTCTCTGCCAGTAGTTAGGGCACTCACCTGTGTGAGAGCGGTATGAAATCTTCTCTCTGTAGGACTTGAAAGAGGGACTCAAGTGGGTCTTGTGCTTCTCAGTCTTTTCTCTCTTAGCTTTTATTTGTACAGCCTTCCTTCTAGTTTTCCTACTAATACTTTTACAGCACATTGTGCCAGCAATACTCCAGATGAATTTTCAGCCTAACAAAGCCTGGCACTACTAGTGCTGAGTATTTGAGTCTCAGTCAATGCAGAATGCTAGAGCCTGAGGAGTAGTAGTTTATTTATTTAAATGTTTTTGGCTAATGCACTTTTTGGGATATCACGTGACTGCTAGAACTCTGAGGCTTTCTGTTTCTCATGATTGTGAGAATTACCATACTGTGATTTAGAGACCCAAAGTTACTGACTTTCCAATATGAACTTAGGAGGGTCCTACATTATTAGAATTGTTCAAGATAGAAAGGTCCCTGAGGTTTTCATGTGACTTGAAATCTGGTTATTTATTTGATTCTATGATTATTTATGACCTTCCAGTGAATGATAAAGCTCAAACTTATTCTTCACTAAATAGTTTGTTGCTTTTTTCCTCTCTGAAGGTGAACATATGCTAGCAAATAAATGTTTAAATTACAGAACTATCCACAGTAGGTATTACCACCTACTAGTTACCACAAAGTTGCTAATGACTAGTGAAAATACTACTTTTTCTATAATGTGTACTCTAAGAAGTGTTTTCAGTCATGTTCAACTGACTCAGATGAACTAATCTAAGAAAATAACATCCAATTGATCCCTTGAGACACAGCCTGAAGTTCTGATTCAACAAATCACAGTAGTTTATGCTTTCTCTCCACTGGAGACCAGCAAAGCACATGTTTAATTACGTTGTTAAATTAAGGGTTTGGCTGTGGCAACTTAACATTAGCTAATGAGAAAAAACCCCAGCCAAAAACAGAGGAAATATTTTAATGCTAACATAAACAGGTAAGAATATATATACAAACAAGATTTACATTTCTTGGTTAAGAAGGCAGATTAGAACAGTGCTTTAAAGATTCATGCAGTGTGCTTGAAATGGCTTCCTTGATGCTGTCCAAGGAATGGATAGGCAAGTCCTCTGTTCTTTTCAGTTGCCAATGCCTTTGATCAGGGATTTCAGAAACTGCTGATGTCTCGAGGGTAAGAATGCTTGAGCAGAAACACGTTGAAGAACCCTCATCTGCAGAGCCAGGACACTTCTTGCCTTTCAAAAATCAAACATTTTGGTGCTGTGCTCTGGAAATCAAGCATTCCTGTGCTGGGCTCTGCCAGGCCGGGCCCCACTTCTGGGGATTCTTGACAAGCTCAGTCCCTGTGCCCTCTTGCACTGGCAGTACTGGCTCACCTACATTTATCTGAGTTAAAATACAAGCTCTTCAGGGCAAGTACCTGGCCTTTTATGTGTTGTGAAAGAGCTGTATATAATTAAGGTACTTTGTATGAAGAAATTACTTCAAAACAGTTTACATAGGGCAGCTATTTCAAGATCAAGAAAAAAATCTTTATCCTCGTTCCCTGAGGAAACAAGGCTTATGTGACTGGACTGGCTGGCTGTCCCTCCTCCCTTCCATCCAACACCTTTTGAACTTGTTGGACAGTTTAAACCACATTTTAAAGGGGGAGACGTCTCAAAGATAATTAAGTTCCCATGGACTTTATGAAAATCAGCTGCTGGGAAGAGAAAAATCCAGATCCACAGCTCAAATAACTTAAGTTTTTCCAAGAGTAATCTTGCAAACCCAAAGCTTGACCGCAAGTGTAATAATGACTACCAGGTTGATAAAATAATCCCAACTAATTTATAGGACTGACAGCTATTATACATCCAAATATTAATATGCAGATTGACACATTAATGAAATTAAATTTCCCATTTTGGTCTTTCACTGATTTTTAATACGAACAATGTAAGTGTCCTCCTCACACTTGTAGTTTTTATGAATTTTCAGAGAAATTAGTGTCATTCGTTGCTTATTGCTTTAAGTGATCCTGAAAAATTCGTATTTTTACATATTTATTTTTTTTTAGCTAGCAATGTTCATTAGTGTCTCCTTATCCCTTCCTTATAATTAGTTAGTACTGGCAATACATATGTAGAATCAGGAAATTAGATAGTAATTGGGCTGCATTACTCATGGTTGTTGCATCTGATAAGGAAATTTTTAGTTGTTTTTGTTATTGCAAACATACTTTAACTGTCTGAGCTGTACGAACTCAACGCAGCCCTCGATGTTCCTCTGTATTTAATTGAGTGTTTTGGTTCTACTGGTTGAAAGAAGGCAGTGAAGGGAGGGAAACTACAGACATCAAGTTTTCTGAAGTGCAGTTTATTTCACTATAAAAAAACTTAAGCTCAAAGTCATGATCATAGACTTGCCTATTTGAAAAGTGCTGAGGGAAGATAAATATGCATGCAGAGACAGGACTTCTTTGGTGGTACAGCTGCTTATCAGTTGTGTTACACACGTAAGAAAGGTAGGGAAAGACAAGGGTTCCCGTGGATTTGTTTGGCTGCAGTATGATAAACTAACTCTACACATTCCACAGTTCAGGTTTTCTGTATTTTTCATGCATTTGGGCAAGCCTGGCTCCTGCACACCATTTCACTGTCAGCAAGTAGGCTCTGTGGGGCTCTCCTGGAGTCAAAAGCACGCTTCACAGCTCACGTTTGGGGGAGTTTTAGAACAGATGCCAAATGTCAGTCTGCTGATGAAGCAAAAATAACTATTAATACTTTTTTCACCTGGAGGAGGAAGTGACCGTGTAAAAAAGGTCCTTATTTTCTTCACTAGCCAAAGGGCCAGACACGCCGCAGGCCAGCCTGCCCGGCCAGCCACAGGCACAGGGCCCTCAGAAGCACCCGGGTGAGACTTGCGTGGTCCTTCCTGTTGAAGCTGTTCCACTTCATATAAGTAATTAAGTGTTAATTAGAAGAGGACTAGTTTAGCATTCATTAAACATTAAATACTAATTGAGCGCCCGGGGAGAGCGCCAGCACTATTAGGCCGCGCAGTCATTCTCACGCCGCCCCGGCCGAGGACAGGGGCAGGCGAGGGGGAGCCACCCCGTCCCCGCGCAGCCCGGGCCGCGGGTGGCGCGCCAGGGGCAGGCTGGGGCGGTAGGCGCAGACGGCAGTCAGCCGCGCCCGCCGGCCCCGCGGTTGTCAGGTGGAAAATGCGGGCTCATCTCCCCGCAGGGCTTTGAACCGAGATCTCCCACGAGGGCCCCGGCCGCCGGGTGGTGCCGGTCCCAGCATGCCTACCGGGGCAGGTCCTGCCGCGGGGCTGGGGAGAGCGACGCCTACTCTTGGGCTCGGCACTTCCGCGCGGCCCGGGCCGGGGTTGAGCAGGCCGAGCCCCCCGCACGCACCCCACCCTCCCACCCGCCCCGCAGCCCTCGCCGCACCGCTGGCAGCCGGTGTCCCCGCGGCCCTCACAGCGGGCGGAGACACACCGCTGCCCCAGGTCGCGGCGCCCCTTCCCCTCGCCCGGGCGGAGGGAGAGCACTCGCCCTCTCCCGCTGTGGGCGCGGGTTCACGTCGGGCTGCCCGCGCTACAGCAGCCGTCGCGGAGGCGTGAACTGCTCGAGTTCAACCCTCGGCGCTTCTCCCTCAGCATCAAAAGCGTGCCGGGTTTGCCCGGGGCGCCGTTTCGCCCTCCATAACACGGAAGCCGCCGCGGCGCGCTGCTGGGGCACGCACGGGATGCAGCGCCCACTCGCGCTCCGCCGCCCCGTCTAAGGCCTCGCCCGCGGCCGAGGCCGCCCGCTTTCCCGCGCTTTCCCGCGGCCCCACAGCCGTCGCCCTCACGGGGCCGGCACGCAGCTGCCGCCCCTCTGTCCGCGGGGAGGGAGGCGGCCAGGCCAGGTCGAGCCGATGCCCGCGGCGGAGGCGATGTCTCGGGGCGGGCCGAGGCGCGCTGCGGGGGCGGGTCGAGGCGGAGCGCCCAGACAGCTGGCGTCGGGGCAGCTGCGCGGGTAGCGGCGCGGTGCCGTGCGGTGCGCGGCGTGTGGGGCAACTCGGCGCAGGAGCCGCGCTGCGCTGGGGGGTGAGTGTCGGGGCCGTCAGCGGGGGCCCTCGCCCGGCGGGATGGCGAGGCGAGGCGAGGCGCCCGCACCTGCGGAACCGGGCGAGGATGCGGCGCGGCCAGGGGCGGGAAAAGTCCGCCGCGGCTCCTTTCTCCTGCCCGTCCCGTTCTGGGACTGGGGAGGGCGGTGGCAGCCGCGGAGGGCTTCTCCCTCCCGGTAACGCGCGGGCCGGGCGCGGCGGCTCCGTGGGGCTGGGCTGCGCGGGGCGGGGGGCGTGAGGTGGTACCAGTGAGGTGGTTCCGTAGCTGTCCCGGTGGGGAAGGAAGCGGTGTGGCGGGGACGGGCCCACCGAGGGCGTGCGCGGAGGGCGCGGGTGCGGCGGGGCCGCGCTTGGCGGTGGCAGAGGCGGCTGGGCACGGGCAGGCGGTCCCGGCACCCGCAGCGAACAACCGAGCGTGAACCGCACCGAGACAGCCTCCTTGCTGCCGGGAGGGACCCGGTGTCCTCGGGAGGTCTGGTCCGCCAGAGCTGCAGATACTGGCGGTGTTTTAAAATAGACACCTGAAAACAAGTATTCATCGTACCGGCATGTAAAAAGTGCTAATATATTGAAATGCAAATATGCATGTATACTCAGCAGTGCTGTTGCATGTTTCCTGTTTACCATGTTAATTAGAAGTTGTAAGGGAAAACTTCACTGAGAGTAATCCAGGGCAGCATTTGACCCAGTAATGCGCGTTGAATGATGCAGTTGCTCTCTTAGTTCTGTGTTTTCTAGCCCAAAACACAAGCCAGGTATTTATTGGACTTCATTGATGAGAAATGTATGAATTGTAATACAATTTACACCTTTGAAACTAGTGTTTGCCAGCACAAGTGTCAAAATTCAGCCAGCATGGAGAGAAAAGTTAAACTCCCCACTCTTGTTTTTGTAAGGAAAATTTTGACCAAGCAGTTTGTCCCCAGTCTTGTAGATGCCACGATACATTCCTGTATTATTTTGGGTGACGTTAACTAACTGCAAAAGTTTGAGATTTGGGGTATACGGTGCTGGTATTACAAGGCAAGATGAGCATACTTGTAAACAAACACAGGCAAAAATATGCAGGAGGATCTTGGGGTTTGAATTGTTTTTTGAGGGTCTTGTTTTTCTTGTTCTTATTTGAGAGCTAGTATTGTTCAGTAACCTGTTTTGTTCCCATTCACTGTGCCCTTTTAATTTATAGGTGGTGCTAACACAAACAAATGCATTACAGAAACAGTTCTGACATTAACCAAATGTTTGTTTGTTTGTTTTTGCAGTCCACCTCACAATTTCCAGATTCTTCCAGAGAAGAGAATAAAAAGAAACCGGTTTTGGAAAGACTTGGAAATTTGTTTGGTACAGGGAAAAGGAAAAATGTCAAAAGTTCACTAGAACATACTTCGCATCGGAAAGGGGAGAGGTCAGTTTCTTCGCACAGAGTGCAGCCAATATACTGTAGGCATTTACAGGAAGGACATGAAGCTTCTCAAGTACAGAAGCAAGTGAGAAACGTGAGCGCCGTTTCTGAGACACAGGAATATAATTTCAGTGAGGAGGTAGGACCACTGTATCGTGATACCATTTCAGAATGGAGTAATAGGGGTGTCTCTTCCGACAGTGAGTGGTCAGCAGATTGGAGCAGCGGCAGTGAAACCATTAAAAACTCTTTCTTTGAGAGTAGCCTGAATCTCGAGACCGTAGAACTGGAGAAAGAATCCATCACAGCTATAAATAATTCTACAACTCCAGATTTTATAAAAAGCTTGAGAAATTTGTCTAGTGAAGACTTAGAAAAGAGTATCTTAAGCCACAAGCAGCTCGTGAACACGTGGGTGTCTGAGGAGCCTGGGCATGCAAAACCAAAGGATTTGCCATATGAGTTGGAATCTGCGGCGAGTGAACACCCACATTCTGCTAGAGTGTTAACAGTTGATATCTATCTAAGAAAAACAGACGAGCTCCTTAATGAACCTGTGACTGTTACATCAGAAGAAAATTGTAGTGACTCGGACATAATGGATAAAAAATCATCTAATAAAAGATCTGGAAAAAGGAGAAAATCTCAGTCATCTAGTGACATTCCAAATGGAGAGAGAAACCAGACTGAGACTGCTACTGCAAGAGAAGACTCTGTTTTTGAGGATGATGTCCCTTCTGAGGTGTTTTCAGACAAGATAGTAAACTCGGAAAGAAAAGCGAAGTCTCCTCAACAGACTCCTGAAAGGAATTCCTCTTCCTCAGGTAATAATCAGGACCTAAAAGTTGGATCTGCTCACAAAGGGGCATCTAAAACTGAAGCTGACAAAGGCAAACAGCAGATCTCAAACACAACCCCTGCCAGGAGAAGATCATATAAAAAGAATCAGTCGGACGCTGTCCCCATTTCCCCTACTGGTTTGAAGGGTCAAGGAAAAGATTACACCTCAAAAAGGCAACCGTTAGCATCACCAGAGAGTAACCCAGTGACAAAAAGAACTTTGGCAGAAAAGGGAACTCTACCTGTGGCTTTTGGGGAAGACAGCTTGGAGTCTCCCAAAGTTTCTTTGGCTGATAAGACAGAAGACACTGCCTTGGTGTTGTCTGAAGGCAGGAATGAGACCAAGGCAGTAAAGCATGGTAATGGTTCGGATGGCAGAGCTTTCTTGCGTACTGATGGGATTAAAAATGGAGACCTGTGTATGTCAGCTGAGAGACAGATGAGTTCTGATTTAGACAGTGCGAAGCTGAAGAGTTTGGATGCTTCCAGAACAGTCACAACAAAGATTAGCCTGTAAGTAACATAGTTTATCTTACTCCTGTAGCTGTAATTTTGCCTGTGTCTGTGTTTAGGGTTCTACAGAACACTAGCTATGTATCTGTCATCTACCTAGATTATTTTCAATTAAGAATTTCCTTTAAAAAAAAAAAATTATCATAATTGCAGTTACCACTTTACAAGCACTGTAGTTTACATGTGTTAGAAAAATAATTATTTTTCCATTTTTTTATGGATAGAGAATTTCTTTGTATGCCAATTCCATTATATGGAAGAATTTAACATACATAAAAGCTGCTCTGTCATCATCATCAGTGCCCACCCATTGTTGCTCAGATTAGCTTGACTGTCATTGACCTTAATGTCAGTGACCTTAAGTTTTGCTGTCTCTAGCCAAGTGAGGATGTGGTTTAAGATTTTGTATGTGAAAAATCTTTGAATGAGGAGTGTGTTCAGGTTATGCTTTGAAACAATGTAGACTCTGCTATTTGTGAAAAAGCGTACAATGTGGAACTTGATTCTTCAAATGATATGATAAATCAAACTACAGAAATTTGATTATATGTAGTTGCTTTCATAAGTATGTGCAGAATGAATCATGTACATTTTTATGCATGTGAATAATATCAGTTGTTTGCAGAATTATGCATAGATTAGTTTGTAGGGTTTTGTTTTACCCTTAAAGAAATTGTCATCTGTCAAACAGAGATGATCAGTGCTCTCCTTAGGATTACGAAGAAGTGGATGTTTTTATAACTTTGACTGTGATTGCTCGTAAGAGTCCAGCAATTGATTTCCTGGGTTCTATTACATTCTTTTCTACAGTAAATCATTTTATTGCATTCCTCATTTCTGTTGTTCGTTATGGCTATGTACTATGCACTATTGCTTTCCTTATTCTGGTACATTCATTTATGGGTCCTGTCAGAGTATGCTGAATCCTATAGGTCCGCCTGAATTAGACCGAGAGTTCAGATTTGTCATTCAGTGAAGGTTCAACATTATGGCTTAAGAAACCCATATGTTCCCAGTTGTGCGTCCCACATCTAAGAAGCATAGGAGCACTACGAACAATTTCATTTGCATGATTTCTAATGCTCTACATCTGATTTGTTCATTTGTAGCTGAATTAAAAGCACTTAGTACTGGAAGTTAGATTGTGATATTTTTGTACATGACGATGCTTTGCCATCGGGCAGTACAGATCACAGATATTAAACTCTGAAGTTTCGTATCTTCACAACTTCAAAGAAAAGGTGGTCGCTTTGATATTTTTCTCTTTGTGTTTCTGTCATTAGTGATGATGAAGTTATAAATGCTTGCATAGCTGGATTTCATTTTTCTGGGTATCTCCTTGGCTTGCTGTACAGTGAATTGTCTTGTGCTGTACTCATGAAGTAACAGACAAGTGTCTTTTCTGATGGATTTAATTTTAATGAATAAACAGCCTATTATATTTCACCTGATTTTGTGGGGTGTGTGGCACATTGTGTCTTGGCCTTATCTGCTGCTATAGGAACTTTAGCCCTGGGTGGGGACCGCCGTATTGCATGCAAGGTTCCTGATGCATCTGACTGTTATTGCACAGTACCACACAGTTTCTTTAGCCAGACAATTTGATATGGTCAGATTACCTGGTATAATGTATAGTTGTTCATCAGCATGTGTGAACTATAGACCTAGATGTGGATTAAGCTGCTGTAAAATGGGAAAGGAAAAGATCTGATGGTGCTGTTACTAGAAGAAGGTGTGGTTTTGTTACCTTCTTACTGCTTTGAACTAGGGAACAGATAACTTCCGTTTTCAAAGGTTAAAAAGTTATCATTAGATATTTCACATTAAACCCTTTCAAGTTGAATAATATTTATTCATAGACTCATTTGTCTCCTGTAAAAAGGCTTTTGCATAATCAAAGTAGTTTTCACTTAAAAATGCATAAAATCTCTTACTAATGACATTGTGCCAATTCTGGGAATCAAGTTTCTTTAGAAACAATTTTAAAATAAGTCTGTTTTGCTGGTTCCCTGCAAGTACTGGTAGCATTTTCTGTCTTTTCTCCTACTATGTCCTTGTACTGGGAAACTTTGAAGTCACAGGATACTTTGCTTCTAGCTTTTGAAAGGGAAACCAATCAGGTTTGAGCCTAAACTGAGGTTGATGGTACATCTGAATCAGCAAATAAAACCTCAGGCAGTAGTTACTTTGATGTGCTTAGTGGAAATCTTGGATTCAGTTGTCATATTTGATGTTGAGACATGATTTTGTAGTTGCCTTTGCATTTATGCCTACTTGTTGAATTATTCTGCTCTGTTAACATGCCATTTTTCTTTGCTCACCTTAATCTGATGTTTTGGCATCCATGTTTTTTGGCATCAGTTACATGCTTGACATGGTCGTTTGGACAGTATGCTTCAACTATGTGACTCACCTTCCATTTATGACTATGTTGGGAGAGGTTTAACTGCTTGCTTCCACAGGTTAGCTGCAAGGTGTAGCTGAAGAGAAGGATATCAATATTTCTCTTGTGCCTGCTTGTTCCTGGCATTGTACATCAGCAGTGGGTAGTAGGAATCAACCACGCTGGGCTGATTGTAAGAAAGTGTTTGCACTGTTAAAGTGAATCCATCTTTCTCCTTCCCCTCCATACTAGAGGGAAGGCTTAAATGATACTCAAACAAGATCTCCTCCTTTTAAACAAACTTGGAAACTCATTTCTTGCAATAAGACGCATCTTTTGGCTGTATTTAAAATCTATTTCTTAGTGTGGAAAAAGATGTAATGAAAAGATTAGTTACAGGAGGCCAGCTGTAGGGGATGGAGCTGCAAGGCTGAGCTTTCTATTACTCTTCGCTCTCGGCTGTTTTGCTGCTGCTGTGCAGAAATACTGCAGAATGTAAAATACGAAGTGTTGAAGTGGTTGTTTCTGCGTAAATTTGCAAAGCTCGAAACTATACCTTTGAGGTGTTCACTGTTCATTTAAAACAGGTTTTAGGCGTGGCTGATAACTATCAGTTTTAACCATTACACTTGCTTGTGTCAAGGTATACAGGGAAAGGCGGATTTTATTAGGAAGATACGTGTTGTTATGTTGAAATGCCTGTAGTAGTGCAAGTGACAGGCTGACACAAGGATGGTATGGAAATGAGTCTGTTAAGGTAACGAGGCTGTTAGCAATACCTCATGAAAATGCAGGTAGAAGGAAAAGATAAATACCCTTTCCTAATCAGAAAGGACACAAAGGGTCCTGGTGAACAGCGAATTCAGCATGTGTCAGTAGTGCATCCTTGGAGCAGGTGAAGTCTAAGTCTGTACTGGGCTACATTGGCAGAAGCGTAGCCAGCAAGTCAAAGGAGATGATATTTGGTGCTCATGAAACTGCACGTGGGGCATTATATTGAGTTGTACCTCTTCCTCCCCTTCCAACTCTCTTCTCCTGATACAAGAGAAATGTTCACAAATTGGAATGAGTCCGGTGGTGAGTCATTAAGAAGGTGATGGCACTGGAGCATATGAGGAGAAGCTGAAGCAACTTGATTTGTTCAACTGAGAGGAGAGAAGGATATGGGTAGACCTCAATCATCTCTCACTACCTGTAGAGGTATTACAGAGAATCACAGAATGGTAGGGGTTGGAAGGGACCTCAAAAGATCATCTAGTCCAACCCCCCTGCTAGAGCAGGATCCTAGAGTAGATCACACAGGAACACGTCCAGATGGGTCTTAAATGTCTCCAGAGACTCCACAACCTCTCTGGGCAGCCTGTTCCAGTGCTCTGTCACCCTCACAGTAAAGAAGTGTTTTCTTATGTTTAGATTGAACCTCCTGTGTTCCAGTTTGTGCCCATTGCCCCTTGTCCTGTCACTGGACACCACCGAGAAGAGTCTGGCCCTGTCTTCCTGACACCCGCCCTTGAGATATTTACAAGCATTAATGAGATCCCCCCTCAGCCTTCTCTTCTCCAAGCTAAACAGACCCAGTTCCCTCAGCCTCTCCTCATAAGGGAGATGCTCCAATCCAGGTAGAGCCAGATTCGTCCCTGACATGTGCAGCGAAGGGGCAGTGGCCATGGTTGCAAGTTGCAACAGTGGGGAAGTTTCAGTGATATAAAAGGCAAAAATTATTCACAGTGACAGTGCCTGACCTGCTGCAACACTTCCCTCATAAGACTGTGAAATTTCAACCCTTGGAGATACGCAGAACATGGTCAGACAAAGGCTTCAGCAACTTGATCTAACTTTGAAGCTGTCCCTGTTTTGAGCAAGAAGTTGCACTAGCTGACCTTTAGTGGTCCCTTGCAACTTTTATTCATTTTCCAAAAAGGAAAATCATAGAATAATTTAACTTTGAAAAGTTGAGGAAAAACAGTCAGAAAAACAGTCATACTGCAAATGAGAAGTAGTGTCTAAATATATTTAATTTTATGCTGTTTGATAGTTCCCTCCCTGCCTTCCGCCTCTGAGGAATATTTTTTTTCTGTTTCTAGACTTAAATTTTCCAAGTGTGTTTTATTAGCATCTATATGAAGTATGGCCAGTTGGTTTTGACTTTACTCTTTTCTTTTTTTTTTGTTGATCACGTGTTCTTCATAAGAACCTTCCAGTTGTGAACCAATGTGAGCAGGCTGGTAGTTCCAGTGAGTGCTGTCAGGACCTCCTCTCCGAAAAGGCATAGTGATTTTTACCAGTTAATTTCTGTATAGATTCTTAGGCAGCTGATTTCAGTTCCTTCTGTTATTTCAGTGTTTGTTCCTCATGCTTTTCTCAAGAAAAGAAGCTTATACAATGGAGAGTCTTGCTTTTAGTAGAGTTTACTTTCTTACTTGGGATGAATTTCTTGAGAAAGAGAAGGAAGGAGTGGATTGTTCATGTTAACTCACTTGTACCTTACGCTTCTTTCTTGGGATAAAGAGCTGTCTGAGAGCTCAGGGAACATGGTTTCTGTAGGTAAAAAAGGAGAAAGCACTTAAATACCAGAATCATCCGTTCATTGATAGAGCACTTGAGGCCCTGGAGGTTGTTGTTGCAAGCTAGTTTCTTTTATCTCCCGCCATCATCAGTTTTCATGTAGCACAGTTTCTGTACATGTTCTCCTACCCCTGAGTGTCTTCAGATTCCTCTTTGGAGAGCAGTTCTGCCTGTGAGGTGATGGTGGGCTCCTTGACACTCCTTATACCTGACTGATCAATTTTGAAGATGTGTGTCCTGCATCTTCGCAGCTGTTCATACTATTCCTGCGGTAGCAAGTGATAGGACAAATAACTTTTCCTGCATGTAGGTACTCAGAGGAAGGAGGCTTAAAACTCTCAGCTGAATGTTATCAGCTTTCTGCCGTAATATGTGAGTACTATGTACTTGTGCATGCTCCTCTGTCCACTCAGATGGAGAAGTTTCTGTAAGTGTTTCCTTATTCAATTTTTGTAAAATCAGCAGGGTTAGTTTCCACAATTTTACCTGTTAGCTGACTGTACCTGAAGGAAATGGGAGAGTCCTCACATGTGGTGCTTGCTTAGCCGAGGGGTGATGTAGTGACTGGGGACAGTTACCTTTTCCACCAGCACTAATGAGGCCAGAAGAGGTCTTTCACTCATTTTAAGGTTGCTTCTGCAGTGTAAGGGCTGCAAAGAATCTGGACAGATGTCTTCAAAACTCCTTGAAGAGGTATATTCAAATGTTAACCAACTCATTATCACCTTAATGAATTGGGATTTGTTTCCTAAACTCTGTAGGGAATTGCATGCATATAATTTATTCTGCCTGTTCACTGTTAAATTTTCATGTCTGTCAGTCATAAGTAGTTAAGTTCTCTGCCTCAATTGCATATGCTGTAGGCTGCTATGTTTACTGAGCATTAAGAACTTATATGTTTGAAATGTATTCTCCTTATTTAGCGTCTAATTTTTTTTTTGTCGTTCGTACACTGACTCCTCTTTTAGTTAATTTGTTTTGAGATACCGAAATTTAAACTGAATATGACTATGGAAAATGTCAGGACAATGCTACATTTTATTGTTTAGAAAATTGTTACAAGTCTTTTCAAGATTAATCAAAGATGTAATTCTGTATCCCTTTGCCTCCTGTAGTCCAGCCAAACCAAAGAATGTAGAGCTGAATTTTAAAGCACCTACGAATCAAGATGGTTCGGAAAGTGAGCAGGACACTCTTGAAAAACCAGTTAATAAAACTAACAGCAACATTGCCAACAAAATTTCATTGTTTGAAAATAAATGTGCTAACCAGAGCCAGAGGCCTACTGACATCCCTGCTTCAAAAAATGGTACTGTACCAAGCACATTTGTTGGCAGAGCAAAGCTGAAGTTTGGAAAACAACCTAAGGAAAGTGAACAGTCTGATAGAACACTAAATAAGCAAAGCAGTCGCCAGAAGTTATTTGAGAATGGCATATCAGAGAAAGAAAGCACTGCAGAATTAAAAGGCAAAAATGAAGAAGGCTCTGCCTCTTATGAGGATGTTGGGAAGACAACAGAACTTAAAGTAAAAGCTGCAATATCCCTTTTTAACCAAAGCAGCAAGATTGATACTAATAGCGTCTCTCTGAAGCAACCCGATCCAGAATTAACCACAGCTAAAAAAGAAAGTTCACCGTTTAAACTGTCTTTGCACTCACCTAGTAAAAGTGAAAATGCTCAAGATACTTCCTACCAAAGAAATAACACGAGCTCAGAATTCCACAGAAATGAAGAAAAGATGCTGCCGAGCACAGAGGCTTCATCATCTTGCTATGATAATAAATATCCTCTACCATCTAATCAGGTTTCTAGATCAGAATTTGCAAAGTTAGAAAATGGAGATAAAATGGGAAAGCCGGGAGATTTGAGCTTTGCAGCACTGCAGTATGATGACAGCAGTCAAGAGAGTATACTAGTATCGGAGCACAACATCAATACACAAAAGAGCCCAGGCAAAACCTGTAATGGATCTGCTGAAGATGACAGCATTTTTGATTCTCCATCTGACATGAAGAAGTTTGCTGAAACAATAAAAAACTTGGACAGCTCAGTTTGTTTACCCCAGAAGAAGAAGAGGACAAAGCTTCCCAAGTCCCCGGCGCCCCACTTCGCAATGCCTCCCATTCATGAAGACAACTTAGAGAAAGTATTTGATCCCAATATATTTACTTTTGGTTTGGGACTGAGGAGGGAAAAAACACAGGATCTGTTACCAGCCCAACAAATTAAAATGCAAAGCCTGGAAACGATAGCCAAAGTCAGGCCCAAGCGTGCATCAACAGAGCAAAGTATCGTATTCAAAGCCCTGCAGTCATGTAATAGAGAGGAACCTGCCTTTACTCAGGAAATAAATGGAAAAGAGAACATTGATGCTACAGATGGTGAAATTAAGAGATCCCGGCTTGAAAAAAGCTCCCTCTTCTCAAGCTTGCTGTCTTCTACAACTAAAGAAAAGTTTTTTAATCCTTCTGTCACCTCAATAAATAACCCCACAACAGCTTTTACAGCTGACTCCTCAGGGATATTTCCTTTACAACAGGATGCTTCTGGGCCATTCAGCATGCCTCAAAAATCTGAGGTAATAAAGATCATTCATGAAATACAACTGTGTAAAATTGTGTCTGCCTGCTGAATGACTTAATTTTGATTCTGCAATTCAGTCTCTTTCAGATATGAAGTTTCCAAGTTTTGTGGAGAAATACATGCAAGCAGACAGTGCAAAAAAAGAACTCAGTTTACAAGTGCCCAGCTGTGGGAACCCTGACAAAACTTTTTCCAGCTGGTTAGGGACAAGTAGATATGAATCAAATGTCCCCACTGGTTTATTAGATGTGGATGTAAGTATTGTGTTGTTTAAAATCTGTCTGGAAAGATATCCAGCTTTTATATTATCTGTAGAAAGTCTGCATACATTGTTTTGTTTTACTTATCCTCTTAGGGACATATATAGTTTACAAATATGTAGAGGTGAACCTGGGTATGGTACCAGTTTCACCTGATGTTGGCTGCATGTGAAAATCAGATAGCATCTATTAACATGATTATGTTTCTTCATGGTGCCCTTATTTTGAGACTCTTCACAAATATGAATTGAAAGTGCATGTTTGAATATGCCTTCATACTTGATTTTGTATTATTTTGAAACAAATCTCAGGCTAACTTTGTTACTGTAAATTAGTAGAATGCTCTCTGTTGACAGTAATCTCTCTTTCAGCAAGACATTCAGCCATTGCGCTGTTAAATGAGTAACAGGGCAAACTTTTTTAGCCCTCTGTTTTTGTTCCCAGTATTCCCATGTGTTTGATAGAAAATATATATTCTTTAAGAATACTTTAAGAACTCAATAGTAGTGATTACTGAAAATGCTGCTTCAGTGGAGGGCCATCCCTTTATCTGATTATGAGCATCTATTCATCATGAGTGAAGGCAGACCTACATTTTCCCTTCAAGGCAACTTTACCCTAATGTGGGAGAACTTTGTAATTTCTGTTTTCAAAATGATGAACCAGTGTCCTATAGTATCTGCTATTTCTGTTGATGTGGGCCCTTAATGTTATCCAAGAAGAAAATTATAAGTGGGAGATCTAAGAACTGTGGGAAGAAACGTGTTCTCCAGAGTTTAACAGCCACACTAATGTGACCTATGTCATTGAAGCAGCATATAAGAAGTTTGAGAAATACTTTTCCAAAGCTAATAGTTATCTGCTGTTACATTTCTACTAAAAGGGGTGGAGGAGTAGAAATTACTCCTTTCTCCTTCACCTTGCAGAAGGAAATCATCCATGCTACCTTGCAATTTTGAGGATATAGACTTTTCTCCCATGGGGAATTTTTTGATTAATGTAGGGATGAAAATTAGGAGGGTTACTTGCAGTGGTGTAGACTTATGCTGCCAGTTAAAAAGGCTTTTTTATTCTGGAGCATCCTGCTTGGATTTCAAAAGCTGAGTTTAAAACTAAATGACTAGTAGTGATGTTTTTTGCTACCTAAACTGTTCCTGAGGGGGTTTTAGTTTTTCGGTAGAGTGTGGAGGCATTATATGGCAACGGGGTATATACACGTATACATAAGACTACTTTTGAGAGAAGCCCATTAGGCTCCATAGGGTTCTCGGACTTCTGCAGCACTGTTGCTGACTCTGAATTGTCTTGCTCAACTTGGACAGGAAACAAGAATATTTGTATGATGCGTACCTACTGTGCATCTTCCACTGACGAAGAAAATGATGATGTAGTGGCTAATGGGTAATGTGAAGAAAAAGAGTATGGGCAGCCCAAAACTATGATTTTGGCATTCCTTAAAACACAGAGCAAGTTCTAACTGGAATTGAAGCACAGGCTAAAAAACCAGTCATGCTTAAACATATCTTGATGATGCCTACAAAAATCTGATGGTGGTTAGGAACTCTGCCCTGAGACAACTGCCTGCCCTGTGTGCTGACTAGTGTGTTTTCATTTGTCGCTTGCACGTGTTGCTGATTATCTTATATTGCAACTTATTTAGGGACAGGCTCTGTTTCATTTGTTTGTTTGTATGAATAGTTCCTCAAAGAGCAGGACCCTGTCCCTGAATGAGGGCTCCTGTCCTTGCTAGGAAACCAAACACATAATTGCAATGCTTTCTTTATTTGTTTTAAAATGATGCAACCACAACTTCCCCATATCTCCTGTGTCATATAATTTACCATTGACTTCAGCATTGTTGTATACTGTGTTTTATTTGTTCTCGACGTTTTTAGTGTATCACTTATTGTAGTGTCTTATGTTTTTTTTAAGAAACCTATCTCGTTAAAATGTGTTCAGCGCAGAATTGGTTATGCTAATTAGTTCATGCATGCATATGCCATCACGCCTCCTCAGTCATGCTTTATGGTTACTGGACTTCTAAACTTTCATTAATATCTTTATCACTGTAGAGCATGTACTTTGTTAATGCCAATTTTTAAATTAGCCTCTTGGCATGAAACTCCTGGAATATATAGGATGCTGATCAGAAGGATTTTAAAGCATTTCAAGTCTGAAGTTAGTTGGCTTCATTGAGATGATAGTTCAGAGTTGAAAAAGTAATATTAAAATGTAAATTTGTACATTTGTGGTAAAATGTTGCTCTTCAGGAGGAAGAAGGAATTGAAGCAGTAAGTAGGTGTAGTTGAAGTGTTACTACTTTTTTACTATTCAGACTAATTTTTATTTTGCTTCACTAGATCTTTTCTATAGCTGAACATCTTTATTGAATATATTTTTGGTTTGGGGGGTTTTTTGAGGGTTTTTTTGTGACATTTCTCTCCCCACTGTCTACTAGGCACTTTCAAGAAATGGACAAAGTAAAATTAATCCCAGACCTGGCAAGGTAAGATCAATTTTATTATCTTTACTGTTCTTCTCTATATTTAAAGCATAGTAAGATAGAATTATATGCTGTTGGTGTTTTGTTTGGTTTTGTTTTTTTTTTTCTGTTTTTTTTTTTTAACACAGCTGGTGATACACTGTGAATCAGACTATCAAAAAAATGATATTGAAGTTTTCCATGATGTTCTGGATTGCAGTTCCTGGGTTCTGTCACCAACAATTTTAGTTAAAGTCATCAGAGGATGGTAAGATACTAATTTTTACTCTTTATCATTGGTCTATCCAAAAATGTTTTGAAATGGAACCAGCATGTAATTCATAGTAAGTCTGCCTTGCAAATGGCAATGTAACATAGACACCTATGAGCAAAGAATGCAGTATTTTGCCTCTGCAGTAGGAAGTTCTGGGCTGGAAAACTTATTTTCCTGCCAAACTGAGTGAGTTTTATCATCTGGAGGATGCAGCATTTTACCAGGCATAGGGTAGGGTCAAATGACAGATTCTGTCCAGCTATGCTGCCCTTTGTCTCCTCTCCCCTTTATGGGTTCTTCCCTAGTATTTGGGTTGGGCTAAAAGACCAGCAAAGAATTTTAAAGCCAGGTCAGGTTTGTATGCACAAGATTAATTCCACATCCAAAGGTGTAAGGTGGTGCTACAGAGATAATTGGCTGTTTCTTTGATGCGTCCAGAGGAAATTTTTCTCTAAAAGCTAGATTGCCTGAGAGTAATTCAAAACAAGTTCATCTCCTACATTCTTTGTAGCATTAGCAGAACAGCCATTATTAGTGTGGATAGCATGGTAAATTAAATTGTGGCCAGGCTATAATTCAGTCAAATAGCAGGTTCTCAAAAGTAATGATCTGATAGTAAGCTGCAGAAACAAGGGCTAGCTGCAGTAGGAGGTACTAGGAAGCACACTGATTGCTGTTTAGCTTCAGAAAACAAATGAAAATATTTTGATCTGTGAGAACCAGGTCTTCTTTTCTAGCATGGACTAGGGGACTGTTTTGGGTTTTTTTTACCTCCTTTCAGCTGAGAGCTCTAGGGGAAGGTTTTGTATATGCAGATGGATATAGTTTTTACCTAGTTATATATTTAAGCCTGGCATTAAAAAGTTGTGCTTGTCTTCTGAGCAGTCTCATCATCCTTCAGCACATCTATACCAGCCCCTTTGGAACTCCAGGCTTCTGTTCACAAGATCCAAGTAGCTTGTCTGTTTATATGTGATGCGGTAGTCTGCATTGTCAACATTTTCTGGCCTACAAATTTGCTCTGATTAGTGTCTCATGTAAAAGTCTGCTATTCATAGACAGTAGTCTTGCTGCACCAAATCATCAATTTAAAAAGGTGGAGGAGTTTCTGATGAAATTATGAAGTCAGCAGTAGACATCTTTGGTTTTATCATTGCTTTTAAAAGTATCACAGAGACCAGAAATGGCTTGCATCAGCACTGTGGGGCAAATAAGCTGTATTGGGGTGATGGGAAGGGTCTGGAAGTACTACTTTTGAAATGATTTATTAAATGGGAGCATGATTTTTGCAAATCACACTTGATAAGGCATCATTAAAAATGAGAAATTTTTATTTTAAGCTGGATACTCTATGAGAAACCAAATTTTGAAGGCCCCTCTGTTCCCCTGGAAGAAGGAGAGCTGGAACTGACAGATATTTGGGGTGCAGATGCTTCTGAAGAGCAAAATGAATGCAAATCTCTAAAGCCTGCAGTGATTGGTTCAATAAGACACGTTGTTAAGGCAAGTAATATAAGTAAAGAAAATTTTGTGTAGGTCTTAAGGTTTGGTGATATTTTATATTGATAGAAAGAGCAATTGGTTTATTAGCAGACAAGTGTAACATGAGTTGTAAATGCATAAAACAGTCTTCCATGTTGAATTTCTTGTTTAATCACAAAATAAATGCGGGGAGTTTTGCACAATGGGGATTATGGTAACATCCGCTAGAAGGATAGGGCAGGAAGAAAACTTTGTGGTTTTCATTAGAATAGGCTCCAAAATGCTATGTACAGCATATGCTTTTTAACCTGGTCAATTTCTTAGGAAAAACATCCCAGAAAACCATCAGTAATTCCACAGACTTGTATTTTCAAAAGCATACGTGTGAGTTTTTCTTTTTATTAAATATAAACCAAATTTAAGCTCAACATGAACTTTCGTGTCAAACACCAAACCTTGTTTGGTACTCCAAAAATAGCCCTGTATGCACAAACTTACCAGGGAGTTTCACACATGGTAGAACAGCCTTCCTACATGCACTTTTAACCTACTATTAAGTAGTTACCTTTTCAGGTTGCCAAAACAAGCATGAGCTATAAAGTTACTTGACTAGGAAAGGAAAAACAAAGAATATATATTGCTTGTAACTACAATTCTTGTTTAAATTGCAGTTTATTTCAAGAATGGCTTGCTTGGTGCAACGTTAGGTTTTAATTTGCTAGAGGAGATGTTAACTGATGAAAGAAGATGCATTCCTAGATGGCAGAAAGTAAGCAACATAGATGTTGATTAGAGATTGACTGACTGTCTTGGTCCAAACAGAGACAGGAAACTGGCCTAGTCATACTTTTATTATAGGCATCTAATAAAAGTAGTAATTGACAAGAGGGGAAACAAACAGGTGTTTCAAAATTGATTTAGTTATCCACATTAATTATAGAACTCACAGCACAGATCAAGTGATTATGGCAATCTTCATTTTTTCAGGATTACAGGGTTTGCCAAATTGATTTGTATACAGAACCTGAAGGGTTAGGAATCGTGACTTCCTTTTTTGATGACACTGAAGAAACAGGAGTGTTTGGCACCACTCAGAAGACTTGTTCTATCAAAGTACACTGGGGCATGTAAGTATGTAGTTCTGTATGAACGTGTACTGCTATGAAAGGAATTTGTTTTAAACCATTGGTTACACCTCTCAGATGTGCAAGCAGGCTATATTTATTGTAGTCCTATATTTTGGTAGTGCTTGTTGACAGTAGCATTAGTACATCATTGTAATGCTTCAGCCTTGGAGAGGCCGACCTCTTAAAATGTTTTGTGGTAGAGTCAATTTTTCTTCTGCTTGTGTATAGTAAAGACAGAGTAACCCTTGTGTATTTGTAGCAAAGGAATGAGTTTGCTCTCTTGCATTTTCTCGTTCAGGCAAACTTAATCATAAGTGAGAGTGAGGGCCTGGACAGTTGTGATAAGACCACATTTCCTACTTGCTTTCCTCTAAGCTTGAAATCGCTGTACTAAATGAAGAACATTTTCAAGCCCTTGTGTTACAAAGTAAAACTTAGTGTCATGTGTGGACTCTGGAAAGCATTCTTACATTTCACAGTTCATTTTAATCAGTGTTTTTATGGCGATGTTTAGGACATGTATATGATGTCACCTGAAAATATCTGGCCGCATGAGTTACGAGTGTAATGTGTGTCATGAACTGAGCAAGCTTTTATGAGAAAGGAGACCTCTAAGGAACAATCCAGACACTGTACCAATGGTAATTTAATAACTTAATAAACAAACTTGTAAATTGGTACTGAAAATAAGCCTCAAAGTGGTACTGGGAAAAGTAAGCAGAAGAGGGAGGCTACTTTCAAAAAAAGTGGGAGTGAAACCGCTTTCAATGATGTTGGGTCCTACAGAATATTTTGCACGGTGTAAAGACTTTGGTTGCTACCTGTTGGCCATGTCGTGTTTGGGCACTGATAGCATTTGCTTTGCTGGAAATAGTCTATTTAATGATCAAAACCTGCTCAACTAAAGGCAAGTATTACATACCACTGCAAAGATATATTCAAGTAAGCCATATGATGGATAGGGCATTTTAGTTGCTAGGTAAAGGGTGTTTTATCTGATTAAATCTTTACACCTTGACTTGGGGAAAAAATGAAGCACTCGGGTGTATAGGAAACCTTTAAGGTATCCAAGTAGTTAGTTCTCTGACAGGAGCTTCTGTTGAACTACAAGCTTAATCCAAATTACATAGCAGATTGCAATGCTCTTGGCAGGCATCTTATTTGGAGGATGATTATTAATTGACTTAGTCTACCTCTCCACTTTATTTCTGTCCCTCACTTAAAAATGTTTTGTGAGTAGTGAAATAACAAATTTTTTTGAAAGGAAGTGGGGTCTGTGCACATCCCTCAGACTTCAAACTGCTTCTTGCTTTGCATCAGTGTGAGAGCATTTATTTTGCAGGAAATCTATGTAAACTCTTACAGCCTTAATTTCCCTCTGTTGCATTGAAATCCCTTGAGCGAAGATAGAGTAGTATTTACACCAGGAAGCAAAATAGGCAGCTGGAAAATAATCTTTCTCAGACACCCGTTTGTTAGTCCAGTATAGAAAGAAGTAGCTTCTGCCAATTGCTTGCACGAGAAATTCAGTAAATTGCTGCTGCTTTTTCCATGTTGCAGGTTGGGTTTTTTTATCTTTAGTTTACAGGCGTGACATAGTTCACTGCATTGGCAGTTGAGGGAGGCTCTGATTCAGACACCTTGCCATGTGGGTGTGGTTGTCTTAAGGTTTCCCAGTGTTCATGCTTAATTGTTGTTTACTAAAAGGTGCCAACAGAAATGAGTCAGTTCACCTTTATCTTCTGGTTGTACTCTCTCCTTGGTCTCCAATGTGTTTAAATTCTTGGAGTGAAGTTGAGGCTTTACTGAGCAGTTCTACAATAGGACACCAAATACATCAAACATTTGGCTATAGACAACAATAATTCTTGTAACAGTATGTCTGCACTGAAACTATGCCAACTTGTGCCAGTTTACATGAGCTTGGCATCTGCCTTTTGAGCATGTTAGAGTGATGGATTATTGTATAAATCTGGTGTTACTAGAGAGATGTTAAATTATAATCCTTATATGATGAAAGGATTGGCTGCATAAAGTGTTCCTGTTTAATATGTGTTCTATACTGCTCCAGGCTGCACTTCCGAGAGATCAGTAAATTTAACTAGAAGAAATACACGGTCATCCTCTGTGCAGAGATCAGCAGTATGCTTGTTTCCAGTGGGTGATTACTAGTTAAGGTTTTCTTGAATAAGCTTTGAAAAACTACTGTTGTCCCAGTCAAGAATTTTGAAAATTACATCTTTCAAAGCAGACTTATTAGCAGGTACAAACCATGAGGAAATAGATTTCTAAGGAGTCATTGTTTTTTTCTACGTATTATTAAATAATACAAGTTTAGAATTCCCTATTGAACAGATTTTGCAACAAGTCTTAAGTGTAAGTTGTTAGAGGTCTTTCAGCTCCTTGAAAACTGGCTGTGCATATTTTAAAACTACTCAAAAATAATATACAGTAACCTTAAGTCTTGAATCTTAAGTCTAAAATTTGTGTTGCCCCCAGATAAGACAGAGTCAAATTCTTTATTGTCTGTTCATTGTACTGATCATTTTTTTTTTTAGCCTGTTCAAACAAAAGACATGCATTGAAGGTGGTTCTTGCACAGACACAGAAGTTTGCCAGTATGCCAGCTTGTTGTTGGCAATTTTGATGGTAATGTCAAAGAAACAGAGTTTTATTAAGGGTACAGTGGTATATTTTCTTAAGCACATTGTCTTGTTCTTTACTGTTCAGAAATGTTCTGTGATTTTTATCTTTTGCTTTCTTCTCTCCCTTACTTTAGATGGCTAATATATGAAGAACCAGGTTTCCAGGGAGTCCCTTTGATGTTGGAGCCTGGTGAATATCCTAATTTAGCATTCTGGGAGAAGAAGGAAGCCTACATCAGGTCTATGAGGCCCTTGAAAATGGTAAAATACTGTTGTTATTGCCAGTTACGTGACCTGCATTTACATGTTAAAAATAATGTGTTAAGCTAGATAGATTTTTCCAGTTACCCAAAAATGTAAGTCTTTAAAAACTAAAATTTTTAGTCTATAAAATTCTTGAACTTTTAATGTATGATTGCATCCATATCTCGTTAGTCTTCAGATGTTCACTTATGTTCTTCAATGAAGGTTTCAACTTAATTGTCTTTTTGTGAAGAGTTGATGATTCTTATAGTTGTCTGTAAGTTGTGTAAGTAAGTACAGACAACTTATTTTTTTCTTTTTTCTTTTTTTTTTTTTTTTTTAAACAGGGTGGTCGCAAAGTTGAATTCAGTGCAGAGCCAAAGGTAAAAGTCAATATTTATTTGATTATCCAAAGGTATTTTATAACACATGAACTACAAATGAGTAGATAAATATATCTCAGTCATGTACTGACTTCTTATGGTTTAGCAGCTGGTCCTGCTGTGTGTGACCACACTACGAAACTGCAATTTCTGTCACATTTGTGCTTCCATCACATCTGCATCATCCATATGGCTGTTAATACATATGGGTAGTGAACATTCAAGCCCTGATGTTGCATGTCTAAGGGAAAGACCTCTCAAAGAGAATAGAGAGATCCCACTAATTATTTTCATAATCTTGCCTTCTCCGTCTGTGTGCCCATGCAAAAGAAACTATCTGTTGTCAGAATTTATCTTACTCTCTGCAACTTTTCTACAGATAATCATTTATGAGAAGCCTTTCTTTGAAGGGAGACATGTGGAAATGGAATCAGAAATCTTTATGCTTGATGACAAGGAATCAGAAGAGAAGACAAGACTTTCATTCACATCAGTGGGATCCATGAAAGTACTGGGAGGAATGTAAGTGTTGGGAAAACACCAGCAGTGTTTCCCCTTCAAGAGAAGTAGTAACTCCATAGATTGGAAATTGCAATGGACAAATTCAGTACCTGTTTATTTTCTCTGTGTTCCTAGTTTTTGGGTTTAGATATATATGCCTGGGTTAAATTCGCAAATATTCATAGTTGAAGAACAGATTTTAGATATCTCTATCTTCTCCATAACACCATAGAGCAGCAGTTGTCCATTTTCACATACAGACTCTGTTGTTGTTGTTATTTAGTTGGGTTGCTTATGAAAAGCCTGGGTTTGAAGGCCATCAGTACTTGTTGGAAGAAGGAGCGTATCGGGATTGGACAGACTGGGGTGGCTATGATGAAGAGTTGCAGTCACTGCGACCAATTGTTGGCGTAAGTTCCAAAAATATGTAATAGGTATCCCCTGAGTACACTCAGACATCATGTTACTTTTTCCTTATGATGCTTCTCTTTGTTTTAACAGGACTTCACAAGCTCCCATATGATAATGTACAGTGAAAAAGACTTTGGATCAAAGGGTTCCAATATCAATGTGTTAGGAATTATTTCCGATTTGAAAGATACTGGATATGGGCTGAGGACACAGTCTATAAATGTGCTAAGTGGCGTGTAAGTGATATTTTTAATTGCTGTTTAATTTTAAATATGCTATTCTTTTTAGAATTTGATAGTATCTACAGATGTTTTTCAGCACTCTGACTTCTAATGTCTGTGTGGAGTTTTCAGATAAGATTTTCTGCTCTTGACTGCAGAATGTGAAAAGTAAAGTTTTTGTGAATATATACAGTAAATCAGTTTTCTTCTCATAATATCAGATGGTCCCAGGAAATGTTGACTTACTGATACAGAAAGTATGAAAGTATGAGATGATATTTCATCAGAGAGGTAGAAATAGCTTGTCCTCCTGGCTGTATATTTTAAAGCAGATGGTTGCATAACTAATTCCCAGGCTTCTTTGTGTTTGACCAAAGATAAATTCCTTGCTCTTTCTCTCAGTTGTGTGTAAAATGGAGATAACTCTTACTATGCTCACTAATACATTCTGATTTTAAGGAAACTAACTGTCCTGAAAAGTAACTTTGCTTTTGCAGTGAATCTTATAGGCTAATAATTAGTGTTAGTACCATGGAGTTGCTTTTTATTGTTTGGGTTTTTTTTAACACAGTGATTCCCAGATCTTTGCATTGGCATGGCCATTAACAGCTTTTTGTGCCACGTGTGTTGTCACACAGTTGATAAGTTGAAAGACTTTGCTGTTTGGTTTGTCCTGTACATCAGTTGCAGATTGAGTTTCACAGCCTTGTAGACTGTATCAAAGTATTTTGGAAATACAAACAAGTATTAGCAATCATATGTCCAAATATACAAAATTCCTTAAAGTAGTAGAACCAAAAGAGTGTGAGATGCATAGTTTCTCTCCCTGCCTGGTATGCAGGAGACTTGCTGAAAGCTCTGCCTTTCCTAGCCACACCCTGAATCTTCCTGTGTGTTATCTGCGTGATATCTCTGCAAGTTTTATCTGGATAAAGATTGCAGAATCAAGCTCAGTGCATTCCAGAGGAGTGGTTTTAATTGCTGTATGAATATGGTGTGACAGTAGGGTTTTTTTCTGCCTGGTGACCTTTGAAGCCACTGTACCCTTTTGTCTTCTGTAATATGCAAGGGAGATTCATGGGAAAGAGTCACCTCTGAAGACTGGGAAACAAATTGTGGGTTACCTATCACTCCCTTTGTGTAGTTGTTCCAGTAAATGGGTCTGTTGTAGCTGAGATAGAAATCATACTTGAGTTTGAGTATTCTAGTAATTAAGAGTGACTCGAATACTCTGATGGTAAAGGCAGCTAGAAGTCATTACAAACAAACCTTTTGTCCCACAGACTCTGCTACTGCTCCTGTAATCTCACCTTGTAGTCTCCTAAAGATGTAATTTGTAGCAGTAAGCTTTTTAAAAATTTAGGTACATGGTTTGTAACAGGTGACTAGCACTCAGCCCTTAACAGTCTTGTTACGACCCTTTTGTTTCCAAAGAGGTTGTAAGTGTTTGGGGGTTTCGTGGTGGCAGTCTTACTAAATGCTAATGTGTCAGAAAGGTTGAATGATTCACGTTAAATCATCCTTGGTAATAAAATGTTTTATTTTAAGTATTAAGTAACTGTTCAGGTAGAAAATTTTTCTCTTTCCTTCCAAGAAATCAGTCATAGAATGATGAATAATCAATTGAGCAATTTCCTGAGCTGTTTAGACTGTAACGTAGATGATGTCATAGTGAACTGTGACTCAGTAAAAGCTTGTCATAATGTTTCAAAGTAACCTTCTTGGAGTCATATTGAAAATACTTCATTTTTAAGAAAAACCCAAAAAGGCCAAAAATGTAAGAAGCCCTGAACCTTTCATAGCAGTCTTTTAACGACAGGTATCTGGGGTAAGCAGTTATAGCAGTAACAGATAACAGATGATGTGTATTTCCCACATAACTAATTTGATTGCTCTGTAATTTAAAGGGTATATCAAAGAAAAGAAAGCCTGACACTGCAGTGCACAGATACTACTAAGCAAGTTCTAAACTAAATTGCATCTCTGAACTGTATGCTGGAGACAGCCCAGCTCTGCATTTGGGGAGTGAATATTTCATTTTGGGGTAATTGAGTGCTAACTGCATTAATAAAACTTTCAGCTGCTGTGTTTCTGAAGAATGTTTCCAAGCAATATTTTAACGTCTTTGCTAAATCCATTGTAAAAACATCCCCCAAAAAATATCCTGGAAGTGATGAGGATTGACTTTTTTGAAATTTAAAATGTTTTGCTCTTGAACATTCTTCAGAGATTGGCCAAGCATAAAATCCAGGATATTTTGCTTATGCCATTGGGGCGGGAGAAAGCAATCCTGACTGCCTGAAAATAGGAGAGGCCTTTCTTCTTCTAAGTAGGGTTTGATCTTTACTTCTAAATTGGCAGAATTTTAAGTGGTGGAAAACTGAAGTATTTACTAGCAACAGGTAACACCCTTTACAAGTTTAAGCAAGTACTGAAGTCAACTGTTGTACAATTTTGATTTCCTCTCTGCTTAAAAACACTTCAACCTCATATAGTGATCAAAATCACAGAATTTGCATGTTTGAAATGTGCCTTTTATTTATCCATAAACACACCAAACTTTTGCCAAAAATACTGAAAAAGCCCCTTTCTTATAGTTGATCCTTTTTGAACTTGGTGGAAGAACTTTTCCAGATGTGGTTTTTTTACATAGGCATTTGTTTTACTGTGGTCCTGTCATCAGCCTGGTTTTCCTCTAATTTTCAAGTAATTAGTCCACAGTGCAGATTTGGCTGTTTCTAGCATATACATATGGTTAGTGATATTAAGGAGATCATTAGGCGTTGAGTAGTTTATATGCAGGAGCCAGCATGTAGTAGATTTAATCTAGATGCACTTGGGAAAGTAATGGGTGAAAATAAAGAGACACGAGGTACAGGAACAAACCTCCCTTGGGAGCTGAAAAGGGTAAGAGCTCTTGGATACCCCACGGGAGAACATTTCAAACAAAGCTTCCACTTCCCTCCATCTCTGAACTGAGCTGAAATGACGTTTGAAGAAACCTTTCAAGAAGTCATGAAACTAAAGTTCACAGGTCCCTGGGATACTAGGAATCACAAGCACAAAGGGGTACGATAAAGAACCTGTTTTCTTTCTTTCCTATAGACAGAGTTTTATTACCTCATCCTTTCTGTTAATCATGCCACAAATCAGCAAGTGCCAGTTAACTCCCTGGCCCCATATGGTCTATCTGATTAGCACGTATTGGCCAATTTAAACTTTAAAATTTGTCTCCATGAAGCTTTAAAGATTGTGGATTCTATTTCAGACCTGAAGGAGTATTTGTGTGCCTGAAAGCTTACTTTTTACAACCATGGCATTTAGTTTAATGAAGGTGTTGCTATTTCTTCCCTATCTGAAAGAGAAGGTCCTTCCGGGATTTAGGTAATCTCTCCTATCCCAAAATGAGTCTGAGCAATGCAAAAAGGGGGATTACTGCTCTCAGCTAACGTTAGAAAGAGCATACTTGATGAGAAACGACCAGTGTTTTAAAAGACAAAGTTAGGTAAGATGAATCCTGGGCTGTGGGCAAAGCTGACTTCAGCAATTTAGATCTGTGCCTGGGTTCTTTTCTTGGCTGTTTTTCTAGACCCTATATAGAGCTGTGCCTCCTAGACGTCATATGTACAAGGCTTTAGGGAAAGATATTGTGTGTATAATAGTACTAAGAATACATAAATTACACTTTTCTCTGCATCTCTCGTTGTAGGGACATGGGTGGTGTATAGGAGTGAAGGTCTCCAGCACCACTCTGCCAGCAATCTGGGATGAGGCTGTTGCTCAGCTTAACTAAGGCAGTTTGTAGGGCTGGGGGTTACAAAAACTATTTTGTTAGTAGAACTTGCTGCCTGTGGGGCAAGGTTGTTATTGCCGTGCTACAGAGCAGTACTTCAGTTTTTGTGGTGCCTGGCAGCTGGGTTGTAACTCTCTTGCTCAGATATGGAGGTGATGTCTTGCTCTCCAGGCCTTTCTGTTAGTCAGAAGTTGGATTAAGGCAGTGCTCTTTCCTAGGGGTAGTCTTGAGGTCTGACAGGTTTAACTGGTACTGAGTTCAGCTGCCTGTCCTTGATGATGTTACTACTCTCAGTGGCTTGTATGGGCTTCTGAATGAAGTAGAAAAGCACAAGTATTTTTCCAGGAAGCCCTGATTCTAGAAACCCTCTAACTGTATGGCCTGACTTGGATGGGAGAGTGGTACTTCCTTATTTAAATCCCATTGATTTCAACACACAAATGAGATAGTCTCAATACAGAAGTAATCAATATTCTTTTTAGATGGGAGGTAACAAAATAACTGCTATGACGAGATTCTTAGGAGGCATCTGGCATGTTTTATCATTCACTTAATACCATAAATGCCTGTTTGTATAGATGTCAATCAAGTTCAACTGTTTGCACTGTAGTTGTACCCTAGCATTTGTGCATTGAAAAAAATCTAATGAATGTCTGCTGAAGAAATTGGTTAAGGAAACATCATTTTCACAGCTTTTTGTATATGCAGCATACAGGTATAGACACACCTGAGACGTTTGAACTGTGTGCTCAATTTATTGCACATACCGATGTCTCTCTGATGAATTACTATTGAGGTGATTTTGAAATGTGCCTTGAAATATGCCTTAAGTAATTAGTGCATAACAAGTTAGAATAATTGATTATATCTGAGGCAAACCAAGAGATGTGACTAGTGATAAATGTCGATCACTACGTGAGTGCTTGCCATGAACAAATAATATGAAGTTCATACTCTCAGCACATACATGTTGATGCAGCTGTGTTTCAGTTTGAAGTTATCCTACTTCTTGTGTATACAGAGGCTCTGGCATTTGTTCTTGGAATAAAACTGCAGCTTAACAGAATCCAGTTGCTTGACACACGTAGGTCATTCTATGGTGACTTTAGATAGAGTTAGCCTCCGCTGCAAATTTTAAATTCCATATCATTTTACTGCTTTAAGATGTGAAATTTTTTGTTAATGTTGAAACTCTGCAAGAAGACGGCACTGAAAGTGAGTTTTGGCGTAATGTAGCATACACTCATTGTGCAATGCATTGGCAAAAATTAAAAGCTGGTTGTCTATGAGCAGAAGATTATCTTGTAGAACCACAAACCAGCAAGATGTCCTGATCTCTGCATAAATATAATGAATGCAACTCAGCTGTTACTGCAGCCAGTACTAATATCGACACTCAAACCCAACAAAAAATAAGATGAGTTTTAAAAAGAGCTAGAACAAAATTATGAAAAAAATTTGAAAGGCTAGCAATGAAAGGCCACAGAAATTATGTAGGTTATCACAAAACCAAAGGTAGTGCTGATGCAGGAATGCTTTATCTGGACCTTCAGTATAGAGCCAGGGTCAGAAGAATGCTGTAATAGAAGGTTTCTTGAATGTAGTAGCCTGTATGTAGCAAAACTAGCTGATAGCAGATATTTCCAGGTGAGAAATAAAGCACTGCAGGGGTAATTCAATGTTGAAGAGATTTATGTGGTGATTTGGTTGCTTTTATAGTACTTCCAAGTGTGCGTCTCAAAAGTTCAGTGTTTTTCAAGAAGACTTATTCTGATTGAGACCCAAGTTATGGACTGGATGCAGAAATCCAAGTTTGTGGCCTGTGTCAGGTATCAGGTCTGCTGAGTAGTCATAATAATAGCTTTGAATTTAGATACATTAATCTGGTCAAATTTGTGATGGTTTTGATGGTTAACTTTCAAGGACATTCTTCCTGCTGATGTCTATGATTTCAAGCAGGGAACAGCCTGCTTTCATCAGCGTACGTGCCTGTTGTTGCAACTTAACTTTCTGTTGGGGTGTGTCTTTGCTTAAACACAACTGTACTGTAAGTACAAGCAACGTTAAAAATCAGTATTCCCATCTTTATTGCCCAGATGACTCTGAAAGTTAATTTTATCCAAAAAATTGTATTCTGATATATGCCTGTTTTTCTAGAAAAGAATTTGATCTAGGTAAAATAATAGAATTGTGAAACATCTCCAAGTATTCTTACTGGAGACAGCTTTTAGGATACTTAGCAGATGATGTACTTGAACTTGTGGTCTGCTTTAGCTAATTCGCTTTGATTCACGTTGCCATACTAGTGTGAATGGAAGTGAAAATTGCACGGGTTTTGGAGTGTCGGATACACGGGTTTGTTTAGGGTTTTAGTAGCATCACAGTTCAGCACTTGAGGGGGGAAATCTTTTACTTCTTACATTAAAACAGTAATGAATATACTTATCTGTATTTTGGAAAAGTAGTGTGACTTCTACCCATTGCCCTCTTCTGTCTCTCTTAGGTGGGTGGCTTATGAGAATCCTGAGTTTACAGGGGAGCAGTATGTACTGGCTAAAGGGCTATATCCCAGCATTGAGGCATGGGGGGGGAAGAATTGCAAAATATCTTCAGTTCAACCCATCATTATGGTAAGAAGTTCATTTTATACTTGTTTTGCAAGTTTATATGAAGTATTTGGAGCTGTACTTTTTCTATCAAATTCAGTTTATTTACATTCTTTAAACAATAATTAATAGCAAACTTTTGTATGTTTGTCATTGTATCACTATTTAAAATATATTTTTCCCCTTTTTTTTTCTCCTCCAAACTTTTGCAGGATATTGTTGGAAGCGAAAGGGGTAAAGTCAAGGTAAGATACTTCTGTAAGTGCATGAAACATACTGTCTAGTGTCTGTATCACGTATAAATAAAGAAATGGCTTTCTGTGTAGTCTAAGGTATTTGCATAGACGCTTGACTAGTCAGACAAAGAGCGAGAACTGCAGGTGAAGGAAGGCTGCTTTGCAGACCTCTTAAGTAAGGCACATTAAGGCCCAAGGAAGGTGGCATTTAATACACAGCTGCCAGCAGAACTTTTGCAGAGCACAGGCAATGTTTGGTTCTGCAAGTGAGCTGTTTTGGGGTGTTGGTGATTGCTCTGAGGAGCTGAAGCCCGCAGCCCTCTATGCAGAGGTGCGGGTACCTGGACTCTGTTGCTGAGGTGAGTGAGGGCTTTGCAAGTTAGATGTTGTTCATGGTACAGTTGTGACTTAATTCCTTTTAAACCTGATTCTTTGGTTAATAGTTCTGCTAATGTCAGCTGCACTTTAATGCAATTGTGTTCACTCACAAATATTGCTGAGTTGTGTTTAAAAGTTAATGCCATCTTTGTTAATAACTAAGAGAACAAAATGGCAAGGAGAACTTGTCTGTTCAGTGAGTTAATGTATTTTTATGTTGGACTGTCTCTTATGTGCAAGTACTAATATACAGTTTTGACAGGCTAACGGGCAGCTTTTTTAATCCTTTTATAATTCTTAACTTTTTCTTATTTGTCCCCATACAAAGTTACTTTTATTTTCATTTCGGTCAAAATGGTGAGTATGCCATGAAACTAAAAACTAGGAAGAAAAGTCTTAACTGTCTCGTTTTGCATTCTTGATTAGTAGCATGCCTCACTTGAATCTCCTGCATAGGGATAGTGTATAAACTATGGGGAATAAAAATCTCAAGGGTGCTTATTTTCAGCTATGTGCATGACAAATCATTTGTGTATATATGTTACGTGCCTGTTAAGATCTTATCCCAAGGAAACAAAGAAGTTATGGCTTGTAGTCAACAGACTGCATCCCTCGTCAGCATGTTCCTCTTTGGAGAACGCTGTACGTGCCCACACTCGTATCTCTATTAGAAGTGAATAAAGCTGGTAGGCATGTGATAATGTGAATGACTTCTGTGTGATCAGGGTAATTATCCTCTAACCAAATTAGCAGGTATGCTGCTGAGAATTTTTTTTTCTTTTAAACAAGGACAAAAGACTCGGGGTGACATATCCTCTCTTACCCCCTAAGCAGAGAAAGAACTGACATGACTGTAACTATAGGTGTAACAGGCACATAAAGCCCATCTGCCCTGGGAATATATACCTTGCCTGCTGGCATGCTGCCTGAGTACTTTGCCAAGATTATGCACCATTTATGTCTGAGAGACAGATAGTTTTCATTTGGTGGGAAGGGTATGTATTTTGGAGATTTAATGGATTAATAATCTAAAACAAAACCATTTATGGCCCTTTACTAAATACGTGCCTATTCTGGCCAGTCTGTGGGATTTCCGAAATCTTCTCCAGCAGATAGTCCAAAGAGCTCTCTTTGTTAGTGTTGTTTTAATTATTTTGTATGTTACTGAGTGATGTACAGCCAGAAGTAATTTTTGATATTGTTACCTTGCTGTCTTGAATAAGGATTGCAGCACTGAAGAGGTAATAAAAATTATACATATCCGAGGAAATCTAATTGTAGAAGTAATGGTAGAGATATGTTACTGAAGGTTGAAGAATGAATTGTTTTTAAATATGTTTATGACTTTTTACAGGTCCAGGTATTTTCAGAGCCTGAATTCAAGGGTAACTGCCAAATAATTGAAAAAAACACAAGATGTATTGATTCATTTGTTGTGAAGTCTTCAAAAATTTTAGATGGCAGGTAAGTTATATTAGATGAATATTGCAAAATCACTAGTATGGTAAAAGTTTTAAAAAAAGTAACGAGCTTTTTCCTGACACCTGAAGTGGTTTCACATATGGGGACTCACAGAGAAAAATGCTTTGCAGTTTACACATCGATCTTTAGCTTGTCAGAACAAAACATTGTAAATAGATAATGTTTCTGTCAGTAGCTCTTGCTAAAGACTGAGAAACACTAGCATCGTTCTACTTGCACAGAATGATTAAGAGGCAATTTCTTCTCCTTCCTCTGGCAGCTGCATAGTCTATGACCAGGAAGAATTCTTTGGGAACCAGTATGTGTTAGAAGAAGGAATCTATCCTGATCTGACAGCGATGGGTTGTTCATCCCAAACAGTTCTAAAATCTTTACGGATTATAAATACTGTAAGTAAAGCTATTAGAAATATTGTAAAGTACACTGATAACTCTAACCTCCCCATTTTTTGCAACAGTAAAAATGCTAGGGATAGAGACAACAAAGGAGTTTGTTCTGTTGTTTTTATTTCCTATGCAGTAGCAGTTAAATGTCCTAGCTGCAGTCAGTTTTTTTTGACTTCTGTGCTGTTTTTCCAAAGGAGAGGACATGACAGAAGCAGCTGCTTGGGATCACTGTTCTTAATATCAGCTTATAAAAGGACTTCTGTAAAAAGAGTCAAGGATGTGTCACGTAGACTCTTTTATTTCTCAGTAGGAGAAACCACTTAAAAAGTGGGTTGAGAAATGTCAGTAGAACAGTGTGAAGAAATATCTGTGCTGCGGACCTTGGTTTTTGTACATATTAAAAAAAGCAGACTTAACTAAGCAACTTTGCATGAAATACATGTAATTATAAACAACTATTGCTATCATCAGGAAAATGCAATTTGAGTTAATCAGGAAATAATGCACCCTTCTAGATAAAGTAAAGCAACACCCATTTGGCAAAATCAGTATTGTTATGTGTGGTGGATACAAACTAAACAACATTTACATATTTTGTAACTCATCAGTGGTGAGGAATGAGTTTGCTCAAGCCTATAACCAATCATTATGATGGATCACTTATGGAATCTGCAAGTATCTTTTAAGATCAAAGTAATTACTAGCAAAGTGCGGTCAAGAATCCAGGAATGTACAGCAATGTGAAGAGGTGGTACTCATTTTAAAAAAGGAAGGGTACACTATAGACTCTCTTCTTTGAATTTGGCAACTTTATTGCACTCCACTGTAATTTTGGTAACCCTTTGGTGGTGTAGCAGTTGACAAAGGAGAACTAAAATGTGTCATCCTCTTTCATGTCTCTGGAGCATTTTGATGTACAGTGTAAACAAACATCTGCAGCAAGTATATCTGCCTTCTGAACTCTTTCACTGTGCAGTAGACAGATCTGTTAAAAACAAAGGAAGTATTTTTAGCCAAGCTTTGTGGGTGATCACCATGAATTAAAATAGACTCTTTTGTACATACCAGTATCAAGTTATTTGGTTTAAAATGCTTGTTTCAAGCCAGAAGCATCAGCTTACTTTTGGGATATTTATCGTTTGTGAGACTGTTGTGTTAAAACAGCCAAATGCCAGGTCTGTGCCTCTTTAAGTTCTTATAACTTCTGAAACTTGTTCTAGCCCTACAATTAATTACACCTCAGGCAGTAGCACAGAGCTGCATCTGTCTGCAAGTCACATGCTGTTGCTTCCTTCTTCAGAAGGTTCCTACCTGCAGAGAAAAGGAAAATGGGTTGCTTTGCTCAGCTATTTATTAGCAAACCAGAATACAGAGAATAAGAAGTTAGTTGCAAATGATCATATGATACTGTTCATTTTTCATAATTTTACAAACTTGAACTTTATTCTAGATACTGGTTTCTCCTGTCAGATTTATTTTAGGACTGTTTTTCCTGGCAGCGCCAATCTTAATTCCTCCCCACCACCTACCTTTCCCATAACTTTTTTCCTGATTTTTCTGTAGCATTTCTGTACAAGAAGCACCTTTTCTATTTTAATATGTTACTTCACTTACCTAGTTTAACCCCCCTTTGCAGGGATCCATTTCTGAGGGACCACAAAAAAAGGAAATTAAAGGGATATTTGATAAACTTGAAAGTGAAAGTTAAAAGGGCTTTTGTTCATAAGCTCAACACTGCATCTTTGCGTGATTGTGCTTGCTTGGCGTGCTCCACATGGTTGTGCTGCAGATAGAAAGTAGCATTTTTCCTTCTTGAGTTTGCTATATGTTCTTTTTCCTGAATAGACCATAAAGACAACAGTGGATGTAGTTTATGCTTGAACAGTCATGCAGAGAATCCTTCTTTTAATGACCAACTCTGTGAAATAACTGAATGCAGATATTCAGGAGCACTATATTTGTACAGTGCGGTACATGGGAAGTACTGAAAGAAAACTTTTGAGCTGACTTTGCACTTCTCTCTGTGGGGAATGTTTTATATAACAGTGCTGCTGCTGAATCTAAAAAAAATGCCCAGAGTAGAAGGTGTGGCAGAAAACTGGAGTGTACTTCCTTTTCTGTCTGTGTGTTTTCTTTGTAAGTGTATTATTTCTAAAGCATTCCATATGGCTCAAGGGCTGCTCCCTGACCAGTTGCGTGCCTCAGAGTGCAGGTGCATGTCTGTAAAAGGGCTGAAGGGTCAGAGACACCAGGACATCATCATGGTATGACTGTTCCTGTTGGGTTCTTTACCCATGATGACACATGACAGTCTAACTGGTGCTAACCTTTCATGGTGGGGATGAGCGTACTCTGATTTTTGGAGTAAGCTGAAAGGCATTTTCTGCAGCCAAACAGCGTGTGCGTGGTCAGGAAGCATAGCTCAGATGCTGTGCGATAACCTGCACTGCCGCAGAGATAATGGTGATGCTCATGCAGCATTGTCATCTGGGCCCTTACCCATCTAAAGGAAGATTAAAGAGGCTTTTAAGCACTGTCTAGAAATTGGTAGACATGAGGTCTTGCCTAACGAAGTCACATGGGTATCTGCTGCCATTCATATATGGAGCCACCTCTGCCTTGGAGGGCCTGTTTTCATGCCTGAAGCCAGATGAGAGTCTGTTGAGACTTCGTGTTGTGTCAGGCGTTCCCGATCCAGCTGATGTGTTTCAAGTGTGCTGAACACATGCCAGGAGGAAGGAGCAATTTTGGCTATGGCGTTGATTTTATGCAGTCGTTGCTGGAAGACTTTCGAGAAAGGGAGTGGCATGGTCATTTCTATCTCTGAGCTCAAACTGTAACACCAGGACAGTTTACCCTGAGGGATTTCAGTCAAACCCTTACCTCCCAGCTTCCACAGGAAGGCCTTAATTGTGAGAGATTGTTTATGGTCTGCTACAGATGCCTTACCACAGAGAAGAGAGTCCAAGGTTTGTTATCCAGAAGACATTTAAAATGGATCCAGTGATGCAGGGAGTTTCGTGTGGGCAGAATTCCTTTGACACCAGAAGCACTTTGACAGAAAGGGAGAAGAATTGTCTCCCCACAGCAATTTGGAGGATTCCGATGTTACAGTTTTTGCCTGAGTCATGAGTTTCACCTCAGAAGTATGAGTCTTGAAGCTTTTCTCTAGTCAGAGATTGATGTTGCCCTAACCTGCTGTAAGGGTTAAAAATGAGAGCAGTAAGTGATAAGCACTGCTGCCAAGACTCTCATCATTTGAAGCTGTAGAAATCAATATTTCCTTACTATGTGTTCAGGTCTGAAGATGAAAATTCCTACAATGAGCGGGCTTTAATGCAGTTGAAGAGGGATGTGGCATTACTCAGAATCACAGAATGTTAGGGATTGGAAGGGACCTCAAAAGATCATCTAGTCCAATCCCCCTGCCAGAGCAGGAACACCTAGGTCAGGTCACACAGGAACATGTCCAGGCGGGTTTTGAATGTCTCCAGAGAAGGAGACTCCACAACCTCTCTGGGCAGCCTGTTCCAGTGTTCTGTTACCCTCACTGTGAAGAAATTCTTCCTCACATTTATGTGGAACCTCCTATGTTCCAGCTTGCATCTGTTGCCCCTTGTCCTATCATTGGATGTGACTGAGAAGAGCCTGGCTCCATCCTCATGACACTCACCCTTTACATATTTATAAACATTAATGAGGTCACCCCCTCAGTCTCCTCTTCTCCAAGCTAAAGAGACC